>JARJLG010000005.1:0-1205550 GCA_029448575.1 Mycena maculata
AGAGCCCATGGGTCCGTTTGTTGTCTCATTTGCTTTCGATCGATATTGACGGGGTCGCTTCAAGATTTCAAGACCATGACCGAAAAATTGGAGAACAATCAGTATACGTCTGTCGAGGCGTTCTTAGACGACGCACAGCTGGTGTTCGACAATTGCAGACGGTACAATCCAGAGGGATCTGTATACGTCAAGAACGCCAACAAGCTGGAAAAGTTTTTGAAGGATCGAGCCGCGGACCGTATAAAGCGGGAACAATAAGAAGTCTGTACTGTGTGTAATTCTACTGGAAGCGCTATTCGCATTGAATAAAAGATCGAGAGATACTTGAGCGAGGACACGGAATAGACACGAGGGGCCGGGCAACTGGTACGAACTTCCCAAGATCACAAGAACACTGACTCGAATTCTAGTGTCCAAGTCTAGTCTCGCATGACAGGGTTCCCGGAACGGGATGTCATGAGAGGCAGTGCACGAGACTAGTCCAAGTCATCACACCGACAAAAGTGAATGTTCGGCTCGGCTGAACATGTTGCCGAAAATGATGATTTAGGCCTCAAAAAAAACTGGGCCGAAAATGCACTGGAAAAGAGCACATTCAGGGAAGCTTAATAAGTTGCCTAAATAAAGGAATTCAGCAGCACATTCAGCCAGGCTGAATGTGGTCATTTCGGCTGCAAATTTTGAGTGCTTGAAAGTGAGAAACATTTAATGAGCCACAGATTCAGACTGCCTGAAAACAACAATGTCGGTGTGGCCGCAACTGTAGCCGAAAGCAATGCTTTCGGCCAAACATGAGCTATGCCGAAAGAATGACATTCGGCACGTCCGAGATCACGGCCGAAAACAGTTGTTTCGGCTGCAGCCGAAATAGCAGCCGAAAGTGCGGCTGAAAGTGGGCAGCCGAAAGTAAGCGGCCGCTGGCGGCAGTTGGCGGCAGCTAACTGTGGCAGTGCAGCAGCCGCTGAGCAGCAATATACTAATAATTGGATTATAAAGATTATAATTGTATGGCACTTATCCCACCAATAAAAAGCAGGGGTAGTTTGGCACCATTGAGATCGAGGTTGTGCGGCCTGGTGCCGCAGTGTGGTTGAATAAATGTTTTGTACATATGAATGTTTCCCAAATTTCTTTCCCCCGAATTTGTTTCATTTCATTTTTTTTTGCCCTCAAGAATATCTTGTTTTTTTTTTTTCAACCAATAGCTTTGGTCATGCAATAAAAAAAAGTCCCCAGTTTCCCAGTTAGAGGCTACGGCTGCTGAGCGGCAGCTGCACTGCCACAGTTGGCGGCTGCCAACAGCCACCAGCGGCCGCTTATTTTCGGCTGCCCCGAAAGTAATCCTTTCAGTTGCACTTTCAGCTCCAGCCGAAATAACACCTTTCGGCTGCTATTTCGGCTGGACCCAAAACAACTTCTTTTGGCTCCAATCTCAGCCGCGCTGAATGTGATTCTTTCAGCATAGCTGAAAGTGTAGCCGAAAGCAATGCTATCGGCTACAGTTTTGGCAACACCGAAATTGTTGTTTTCAGGCAGTCTGAATGTGTGGCCCATTAAATGTTTTTCAGTCTCACTTTCAAACACTCAAAATTTGCTGCCGAAATGACCATATTAAGCCCAGTCAAATGTCCTGCTGAATTCCTTTATTTCGGCACCTTATTAAGCTTCCCTGAATCTGTTCTTTTCAAGTGCATTTTCAGGCCAGTTTTTTTTGAAGCCTAAATCCTCATTTTTGGCAACATGTTCAGCCGAGCTGAACATTCACTTTTGCCGGTGTGCATATGTATGTACATGGCATGATTACAGTACTGTTATGGGTCCTTCCGGATGGGTGTATGTGTATATGACCACTGGTCTCGCTCCCTGTTGGCACGACCAAGCCAGTCTTGTAAGCCTCGAAAATCTATCAACCCGAATAAGCGCGGAAATCGTGGTCTTGATGTTGCGTACATCGAGTCCTGGGGCGATCTGCGCTAAGGATCCCTCCAGCACCGTGTGTACATCACCGAAGTGGTGGATGTTCTGGGTGGCCTTTGCCTGCATGGAAGGGAGGTCTGTGAGCAGCATCTGGCATCTGGCAGAAACACAATCCCTGGTTTCGTGAAAAACCATCGACGAACAATGTTGTCATATACGGAGGCGGTTTTCAAGGTCGCATTGTATGCTGCTGATGGCTTCCCAGAGGGAAAGTGTCGCGGCTTGAACACATGTCTGCACCTCCCTATGATGTACCACACTCTTCCAAAGCCTCGAGGGTATGGATTCCACCTGGGCGCTCGGGGTTGCGGCAACAGAACAAGTA
This sequence comes from Mycena maculata, assembly GCA_029448575.1. Lineage (NCBI taxonomy): Eukaryota > Fungi > Basidiomycota > Agaricomycetes > Agaricales > Mycenaceae > Mycena > Mycena maculata. The sequence continues at coordinate 2,303 of JARJLG010000005.1, forward strand.
CTTGGCACATGTCCTGTGCGCTTTCTTGACGACATCTAACAAGGGGAAGTGGGCGCAGTACAGAGGCTCAAGGATGCGGGGAAAGACGGGGTTGAATCTTTCTTCCATAGATTCCAGAGTGTCAATGAGCATCGCCATGTTGAAGAACATGTTTCCCGCGGTGTCTGCTACATCATCTAACCGTTGCAAGAGTGCAATTGTCGACTGGCCCTGTTACAAAGCGGCGCGGACGGGAAGACTCAGAGAGAATGGTTGTGCGGCTTGAAGGTTTGTACGTGAACCAATATCCTGGTGCATGAAGACTGACTATTTGGATCAAAAGGATGACGACTTCAACTCGATGGCAACAAGGTTCGACAAGTTTTGACCTACCTTCATTGCTACTAGTCTTTCAAGTTCGATGCGGACACCAGTGAAACCGGTTTCTCGCGTTCGGCTGGTATTTCTATTATTTCGATGAACAGACTTGAAGCCGCTTGTGAAGAAACATCAACGAGCTTGAAAAGAACAACTCGCGATCCGAGAGCCGACTGGTACTGCCGATTTAGGTCTGTTTAAATGGGGGCTCGCGACATGACGTCATTGGACACGTTCGAGTCACGCCACCGCGATGCGTTCTCACGTCTGGAAAAAGTTCGCGGCGAATATTATGTAATGTACGGTCGATATGGTAGTAGGCATATGAGAGACAAAATCTAAAGACATACGCATCAAGAGGGATTAGCCTCCGCCATCATCTAGACGGTCGAGCAGTGCCTGAACTTCCTTGACTGCGGCCTTCCTCTCTTTTCTTGCCGCCTCCCATTCACCATCGGTAGTAATAGCATCTAGTCGGAGGAGGGCCTGGAGAAGTAGCTCCGACAGGCGAATGTGTTCCTTTGGTTTTGGGTTTTGTTGGCCGACCGCAGATGCGAGCAGCTGATCTACCGCGGGTGAAAGTTCGGCGCGCACATTTGCAAGCTCAGTCTGGATTGTAGATATTGTGGCCTGCTCTGTGCGGACGGGTGCAGCAGGCTTGTGCTGCTTCGGGGGTTGCTTCGGTGGGAGCGGCTGTTGCGGTTGGGACGGTGGCGGACCAATCTCGACAACTTGAATAGTGGATGACTGGCGGAGTTGATACGAGGATACTTTCGGGAGATGAATTGGATGCACTGAGAGAACGAAACACAAAACACTCACTGGGAGCAGTATCGTCTTTCATAACCGCACCCTTGTGTATAAGCTTGAACGAATCGCGGGGGAGATGTATACACGCCGCGACTGATGTCCTGATATCGCTGAGAGGTGTGGATGGGGCAGGTAGGTCAAAGGAAAATCTGCGGTGCGATTAGCGCGTGTGTTGGGAGGAGGTAACTCAAAGGAAAATCTAAAATTCGAAAAAAAATCGCTCAATAAATTGAAAGGAATCGCGAGAAAATCGCGAAAACTGGAACCAATAAAACCTTGGGTGCGAACTGAAATTTCGGTGGGGGAAGGGGGACGCACTTACCTCTCCGTATTCCATTTTAGATGCACCATTGCAGAGCGCAACCCAATGTTTGAAAGAATGCAGATGGAGGATGAGGTAGTCGGATTTCGGATTTGGGAATGTCATGTGCCTGTGACATAATTACCGACGGTCCTTTCCTCCCGCCATACTGTCCAATGGCTCAAGAGCCCGCGTCCGCTGTCCGGGCTCCCCAGAAGTCCAAGCTCACTAGTCTCCTTCAACCTCGTCAGGGTTCTAATTCTACCCCGATTCCCCCAGGAATGCAGAAGAAGATGGCCGAAGTAAGCTTACCTATCTTCGCCGCTCGCTGTCTCTCATTCCGATTTTCTACCTAGTTTGCTAACACAAAGAGGGGAAATCCTCCTACCCTTGACGCGACAACTGCTGCCCTCCAGCGCACCTCTCTCAGTCCCGCCGAGATCCCCAATCTCCGCCCTGCCAATTCTTATCCGGTTGCCGTAGCCGCTCGTCCAAGGGGTGGGGGCATGATGGGTCGCCGCAAACCGAACTTCACTCTCAAGGACATCGAGGGTGCTGGCGGAGCTTCTGGTGCGGGTCTCGGTGCTGGACGACCGTCGCTGCGGAACGATGCCGCCCCCGCCTTTTCAAATTTCAGCAAGATCGTGTAGGCCATCCCTCTTTGCCCCAGACTTCATCTTCTCACCATCGCACAGAGATCTATCCGGGGCCCTCAATTTCAACGGCAAAGCCGTCTTGCACGCAGATGGAGTCGATTTTTCCAATGGTGCATCCTTCCAGATAAACATGGGCCAGCTCCAGCTCGACGAGGAACTCGGCAAGGGCAACTACGGTACCGTTAAGAAGGTCCTCCATCGACCGACTAATGTGCACATGGCTATGAAGGTGCCCGTGCTATCTCTTCCGCCATCTTGTTTTATTTTTACCCTGTCTTTCAGGAAATTCAACTCGAGCTCTCCCCCGCCAAGCTCGATGGCATTATAATGGAACTCGATATACTTCATCGTGCGGTCTCCCCGGAGATCGTGGAATTTTATGGTGCCTTCACCATCGAATCCTGCGTCTATTACTGCATGGAATACATGGATGCCGGCAGCTTGGACAAGGTCCTTGGCATCAAGACCACAGCTCAGGGTGGCGGTTGGGAGGGTGAGCTTGGAGAAGGAGCGCCAGAGGATGTGCTGGGGCGTATCGCCGCAAATATGGTCCGGGGTCTTAAATTCCTAAAGGACAATTTACAGATCATGCATCGAGGTTTGTTTCCCCTTCTTCTGTCTCACTTCCATTCTCATCAAGTTTCTAGACGTCAAACCCACAAATGTCCTGGTGAACCGCAAAGGCCAGATCAAACTTTGTGATTTTGGTGTCTCGGGTCAACTCGACAACTCGATAGCTAAAACCAACATCGGCTGTCAAACCTATTTTGCTGTAAACCTTTGGTCTGTCTTCCATGCTCGGCGTTAACGGAACCGTATTTTCAGCCGGAGCGCATCCAAGGGACCACCACTGGGACCGATGTCCAGGAAGCTTTCAACACGTATACGGTGTCTTCCGATGTCTGGTCCCTCGGCTTATCGATCATCGAAATTGCAATGGGCCGGTACCCATATCCACCCGAGACCTATAGCAATGTGTTTGCGCAGTTGCAAGCCATAGTGCATGGTGAACCTCCGGAACTACCCGAGGTGAAGGGGACGACTGACGCTGATCCGCTGGAGGTCCACTTCAGTGAAGAAGCACGAGACTGGGTGCGATGTTGCCTTATCAAGGATCCGACGCGCAGGGCTACATATGCGGAGCTCCTCGTAAGTTGTTATCCGCGTTCTGCGACTTATAAACTAATAGTTCTCAGCAACATCCATTCCTCATTGCTGATTCGCAGCGCGAGGTCAACATGGTTGCTTGGGTTGCGGGTGCGCTCGGACGACGCCAACTCCAGGCCCAGATCCGCGCACAGTTAGTGGCCAATGAACCCGTCTCGGTGTAATCCTGGTTCAGCGCCCATCTACCTGCCTCTTGCGCGCTAAAACAATACGAATTCACGACGGCCACGACACCGCAAGCCCCGCATACCCCCACTCCCATCCTTCTCTGTAGCATAAACACGCCTCAGATACCCCCACATTCTCCTAATTAGTGCCCGCCCTCGATTGCCCACACGCCATCGTCGACTGGGGACCTAATTCTGATCACGAATCGTCCTACACGGGAACCTACGATCATCAGTAATGGTGTACCGCCGATCCGCATAGATTAGAGTCGATTGGATATCGTTTTCATTTTTATGCGTTTGTATTTCGCTGCGCGAATGGCTGGTCCAATTTCTCTGGCCAATTGGGGGTGAAGAGCGTTGACACAGTATGTGCCTAGCTTTTCGAGTGGCGGCTGCCCTACCCCGTATTCGCTCGTTTCATTATTTCCCTGTCTCCGCTTTGTATCTCAACCATGTACTGACTTGCTCGCAATCCAAAGAATACCTACCTAGCTCAGCACCGTCGTCTACATTTCACATACACGAACAGAACAGAAGAATCAATGTATTATGCTCTCAGTCAATCTCGAGATGGTAGCCAGAAAATGAGTCAAGAAAATCTCTCTCGATGAGTCAGTAAAACTTGAAAGGGCTGTTGACATATGACTCATCTGGAATTTATATACTTTTCGATTGGACTGATTTACCCATCTTACCGACTACGATGTCGTTCCCCCCACATGACAGTGAGTATCTCGATGGTCTGGTCATCCACGGCTGATTCAAGGCGCCCCGCGCACGCAGTCTCTGCTCCGTTCGATTTTCCGAAAGAGGAGGAAAAAGTGCTTGCGTTCTGGAACGAAATCGACGCGTTCCAGACCAGTTTGAAGCTCTCTGAGGGCCGGCCAGAGTATTCGTTCTACGATGGACCTCCATTTGCAACGGGTCTGCCTCATTACGGGCATCTCCTTGCCGGGACCGTCAAGGTGCGCTGCTCGGCTCAACCCACACAAAATATACGATTATAGAACGATCCAATGCGTCTCACAGGACATCGTCACCCGACACGCACACGCGAGCGGATTTCATGTCTCCCGGCGCTTTGGATGGGATACACACGGCCTTCCTGTCGAGCACGAGATCGACAAGAAATTGGGCATTACGGGCAAGGCGGACGTGATGAAGATCGGAATCGATAAATACAACGCAGAGTGTCGCAGCATCGTCATGCGCTACTCATCCGAGTGGCGCAAGACCGTTGTACGCATGGGACGCTGGATCGACTTTGACAATGACTACAAAACGCTCAACCTCTCGTTTATGGAGTCCGTGTGGTGGGCATTCAGCGAACTGTTCAAGAAGGGCTTGGTGTACCGCGGCCTGCGGGTCCTTCCGTATTCTATGGGCTGTACAACCCCGGTCTCCAACTTTGAGGCAAATTTGGATTTTAGAGATGTCAGCGATCCCGCAGGTGCGCCACAAACTTGAGGCGCCATTTTTCCTTAGCTGACGTGAGGGATAGTAACCGTGGCTTTCCCACTCGTGGATGATCCCAGCACGTCGCTTCTGGCTTGGACAACGACGCCGTGGACTTTACCCTCAAACCTTGCTCTTTGCGTCCATCCCGAGTACAACTACATCAAAATCCACGACCAAGAAAAGGACCAAAATTTTATACTGCACGAGAATCTCCTGCGGACGCTGTACAAGGACCCCAAAAAGGCCAAATTTAAGAAACTCGGCCAGTTCCAGGGTGCGGATATGAAGGGTTGGCGATATGTCCCACTGTTCGAATACTTTACCGATCAGGTTCCCCTATTTTTGCTTTTTCGATACCATTCCTGAATTTTTTTTTCTCCCGGCAGTATGAGGACAAGGCGTTCCGAGTGGTCGTCGACACGTATGTTACGGACTCTGATGGTACTGGAATCGTCCACCAGGCTCCTGCCTTTGGTGAGGATGATTACCGCATCGCTCGTGAAGGCGGGATTCTGCGCGACGACGAGATGCCTCCCTGCCCCATTGACGATGCGGGCCGTTTCACAAGCGAGGTTCCCGATTTTGAGGGATTAAATGTCAAGGTAGGATTCTTTTTGCGAGCCTATCCTGGTTACTAATCCGTTGCGACCAGGCTGCGGATAGCCCTATCCAAAAGGCTATAAAAGCCAAGGGACGGCTCATCGTACAATCAACGCTTATGCATTCGTATCCGTATTGCTGGAGGTGAATAGACTGCTCTTGTATTCCTTATAGTTCTGACCAATCCCTACAAGGTCCCACACCCCCTTGATATATCGTGCGGTCCCTGGCTGGTTCGTCCGCGTGGCGCAGATCACGGACCAGCTTGTCGCCAACAATAAGGAGACGTTATGGTACAAGACCGCATTTCTTTTCTGCTACCCATTTAAACGATCGGGAATTTTTTAGGGTCCCGCAAACCGTGGGAGACAACCGGTTTGGAAACTGGCTGGCAAATGCCCGCGACTGGAATATTTCTCGCAACCGGTATTGGGGAACACCACTACCTCTGTGGGCTTCCGATGACATGAAGGAGGTATGTTTCTTATGGAGCCCTGGCTATATCATGGTCATTGACCTAGATTTTAGATTGTTTGCATCGGCTCTGTCGAGGAATTAGAACGATTATCGGGCGTGAAGGGCATCACTGACCTGCACAGAGAGAGCGTCGATGGGATTACCATCCCCTCTTTCAGCGGGAACGGTGTTCTCAAACGTGTAGAGGAGGTCTTTGACTGTTGGTTCGAGTCCGGAAGGTTCGCTCACCAGGTTATCTCACCGCCTCACCATCATGCTCACTTTCCTTTAGCATGCCGTATGCGCAGCTTCATTATCCCTTTGAAAACAAGGAATTGTTCGACAAATCATTCCCTGCACATTTTGTGTGCGAAGGCATTGACCAGACGCGTGGATGGTTCTATACGTTGCTCGTATTATCCACACATTTGTTCGGCAGGGCGCCATGGCAAAATCTCATCGTCACGGGTCTCGTACTTGCTGCGTAAGCATTCTTCCCTCCGAAAATATACCTTGATCAACCTTTTTGATCTTAGGGATGGCAAGAAGATGAGTAAAAGCTTGCGGAATTTCCCCGACCCAAGTATCATCATCGATAGGATGGGTGCCGACGCCGTGAGGTGAGTAATTGGCACTTGAGTCGCGATTGGAACTGACGTCATGGTATAGGATGTTTTTGGTCAACTCGCCCATTGTCCGCGGGGACAACCTGCGTTTCCGTGAAGAGGGCGTTCGCGAAGTCATCTCCAGAGTTTTACTACCCTGGTTGAACTCGTTCCGCTTCTTCTTGGGGCACGTTGCGCTATTCAAAAAGGCGACCGGGACGGACTTCCAGTACAACGCCCACACACCCACCCCGAATAATGTTATGGATCGCTGGGTGCTCGCACGTTGCCAGTCGCTCATCAAATTGGTCCGGGAAGAAATGGCGGCGTACCGGCTGTACACCATTATCCCGCGGTTGCTGGACCTCGTGGATGAACTCACGAACTGGTACATTCGGTTCAATCGCAAGCGACTCAAGGGCGAGGAGGGTAAGGAGGACACGCAGGTGGCTCTGAACACCCTCTTCGAGGCACTGTTCACACTGTGTCGGACCATGGTCTGTTCCTACGATTATTATGGACCACATTGTGCTCATTTTCCTTCCAGTCATCGTATACTCCGTTCATGACCGAGAACCTGTACCAGACGCTCAAGACCTTCATGCCCGAGGATCCCAGTGCCGGCGACGTTCGGTCGATCCATTTCTTGAGCTTCCCGGAGGTGAAGGAGGAATATTTCGACGTCGACATCGAGCGACAGGTGCTGCGCATGCAGACCATCATAGAACTGACCAGAAATATCCGCGAAACGAACAACATCTCCCTCAAGGTTTGATTTCTTCTCATGTTATCTGAGATGCTCAAACACGATTTTCAGACTCCTCTGAAAGAGTTACTTGTCTTCAATGCGGACGAACGGTACATTCAGGATGTTCGGCCGCTGCAGAAGTACATCGAGTCGGAGCTCAACGTGCGCGACGTCGTGTTCAGCACAGATGAGGCCGCCTGCGGCGCACAGTATCGCGCTGTCGCCGACTGGACGGTCCTCGGGCGGAAGCTGCGAAAAGACATTGGCCGGGTGCGGAAGGCCCTCCCCGACGTCTCCAGCGACGAGGTCAAGGCCTTCATTGACACGGGGAAGATCAGCGTCGACGGCATCGAGCTCGTGACCGGCGACCTCACCGTGCAGCGCTACCTCGAGCTCCCGCCCGCCTCGCAAGGGCAGTTCGCCACGAACACGGACAACGATATCGTCGTGCGGCTCGACATCAAAGTGCACCCCGAGCTCGTGGGCGAGTGGCTCGCGCGCGAGCTGACGAACCGCGTGCAGAAGCTGCGGAAGAAGGCGGGGCTGCAGGCGACGGACGATGTGGATGTGTTTTATCGGTTCGAGGAGGGCGCGGGGGCGGAGCTGCTGTCCGCCATCAACGAGTACTCTGAGATGATTCGGAAAACGGTGGGGAATATTCCGGCTGACGTCCAGGGTCGGCGGGCGGGGACCGAGCTTCTCATCGAGGAAGAGCAGGAGGTCGTGGATGTTAAATTTGTGCTTTACCTCGTAAAATCGTAGATCTGCCTAATAAAAATAAACTGTATGTAGAATGAATGGGAGTCGCGATCGTGCTTTGGGTTGAATGAACTACGATTTCATGACGGTCATTTCATTCTTCAATACCTACTCGGTATTACTACAGTAGGATCCTTCCTCAGAGAGGGTAAATATGACTATAATATCCAACATGTTGTCCATACCCGCAACAAGGGTATCATGGAGCGAATGTGAACTCCGTGAGTAGTAAGTAGTCCATGCATGAAAAAGTCCCGGTCACCCTTCCGTGCTGCTCGACCCCGACAAACCGCGGACGTGTTTCTTGGGCGACCGATCCAGCCACGCCGTCGGGGCACTGGGCGGGTTCGTACCCGCCAACGGACTCGACTTTTTCGGCGTCGGCACGGCGCCGGCCGGGAGCCCCAGGAGCGATTGGGGGGTGCTTGGGCGGGAGCCGGCAGTGTGCGTCGTGTTGGAGGACATGGACGACGACGCGCCGCGGCGGTCGTAGTACACCGAATGGTCGGACGGGGACGTGGAGTGCGAGACGTCCCGGAAGGGGTCCGCGAAGAGGGACGAGGACGCGCTCGACATCGAGGGGATGTTGCCGCGGGCGGGCGGGGCGGCGGCGTCGCCGGGCTTGGAGGGGCCCATCACGTCGTCGACGATCCGGGTCAAACTCCCGCCTGTGCCCACGCCCACTAGCGGGTCGACAAAATGGTTGCCCTGCGGCGGCGGCCACACTCCCTCCTCGCGGAACAGCGACCCCGTCTCGGCGCGCTGGCGGAAGAGCGATGGCGCGGGCGACTGCGGCGGGCCCAGGGTCGACGAGCTCGCGTTCATGGAACGGGAATGGGAGTGCGAGACGACATTGTCCTGATAGCGGCGCATCGGGAGGCTGTCCTCGTCGTCGAACCCTTCTTCGTCGAGCAGCCCTACGCCGCCTGCACCGTGCGCCTCGCGCCGCACGCGTCCGATGGCCTCTGAGAACTCGAGCTTGCGGCCCTTGTGTCGTTTGTAGACGAAGAGCGCGCCTAAAAGGAGAAGCACGATGGCTACGCCAGCCGCAGTCCCGCCGGCTATTATTGCGGTGCGCTGGCCTGTGGTGATGCCGGGCGCGGCGGTGGCCAGAGACGTCGGAGGGATGGCGGAGGTGATCTGTGGGGGCTACACGTGTAAGCAATGCGTGAAGGAGATAAATGAAATGGTACGCGCCGTGGTTAGGTGGCCGCCAACAGACGAGGTGATGGTCGTGAAAGACGTTGTAGAGGCAGTATTAGTATTCGTAACGGAGTCTGTGAGAGAGGAGCCAGTGGTTATTGTGGTGACAGAAGAGGTGGCTGAAGCAGATGAGGACGTCGAAGGCGCACTGGCTGAGCTTGTACTCGGAGATGAAGATGATGCAGACGTTGTAGTTGAACTCGAGGCCGTCGTCGTTGCCGAGGAATGGGATGTTGACGGCAAGGACGACGTGGACTGGGATTCTGAACTGCTCGAGATGGAAAGATCACTGTTTGGTGACGAGGCAGAGGAACTTGGCAGAGGTGCTGAAGCGGATACGGAATCTGAGCCCAAACTATTGATATTCAGACACAAGACTTGAATGTATTCTCATTGCACGCACGCGGAATTTGAACCAGAGACGGCGGAATTGGACGCAGCAGCATCGTTAGCTGAAGGATCAGCTCTTCCCTGGACAAGAGATTCAGGATATTTGAACAGAAAGAAAAGGTTGTTCAGTACGCTCGGAACCACCGCACTAGCAGCGGCAGAAGTGGGGGAAGAAGCATTCGATTCTTCCGCTGAGAGAGTTGAGCTAGTCTGCCTTGCAAAATTCATGGACAGCGCAAGGACATGAAGGTAAGAGGAAGGGAAAAAAGAGTAGCAACTCGGTTAGTTACACCGCATGTCATTGTACGGTCACTATTTAAATTTTAGTCTTCTCTTTTCGACTCCACCGTGCAAATCAATTCCCAGGATCCGTTTACCAGGCTCACGCTACAAGTCCAGTCTCGACTCGTACCGCTACTCGGTGTCACCGATGGAGGCTGTCCCCGTTTTAGCGGGTACTACTCTCCGCGTAATTATACCACAAATGGGGCGGTAAGCATCGTTGGGTCTGCCGTAGTGCATTGTAAGAGATTCGGTGATATAGTTATGAGCAAGTTGACATTCAGACCGTACAAGGTAAAGAATAACCTGGAAAGGCGGGAAAGCGGCTCTTGTTGATAGCTGTTTCGGGCGCTAAGCCAAATACAGCGCCTTGTCTGACTCTCACCATGAGCGAATATCCCGTTCCCCCACCGTCGTACGGTGCCAGCACGACACACAAACCAACCACGAGAGATGACACCCGCGAGCCCCTCCTCGGCAGCTCCAGCCAGGGCGGCGGAATATTCGACCAGCCCGAGGCCGGCGATGTCCCGGACGACTTCAAAGTGCGCTTTCGCACCGCTTTCGTCGACCATGAGTTCTAACGGATTGACAGTATGGCACTACTGTGTCTGAGAGTGCCCCGGAGATCCGGAGGGCGTTTGTGCGCAAGGTTTACAGTATTCTGCGTAAGCGAATCCATTTCTGAGACCTGCCTGGTTCAACATGTCTGTAAAGTCTCCCAGATAGTAAGCCCCACTCGCAGCGCTGCAGAACATTCTTGACACCCTTACCAGTTCGCCACGGTCGTTGTCGGAGGGATCCTCTCCCAATCCAGCGATGCAGTGACTTGGGTGCAGGGCCAGTGCGTTCATTAACTCGCGAATTACAGAATATGGAACCGAGACATCGTACTATAGCATCTGGTCTTTCTACGTCCCCCTCTTTGGGACCATCGTTAACCTCGGCCTCCTGTACTGGAAGCGCCACACCCACCCATGGAACTTTGTCCTCCTTTCAACATTCACGCTCATGGAGGCCTTCACCCTGGGGATCGTCGTCGCCATGTACGACAACAGGATTGTCCTGCAGGCGCTGTGAGTGGGCCCGTTCGGGATTTCAGTCAAAAACTGAATCCGCTCTAGCCTCATTACCCTCGGCGTGTTCATCGGCTTGACCGTGTTTACCTTCCAGTCCAAGGTACATCCCGATCAGCCATGTGCAATTCCACTGCTCACAACTATCTACTAGTATGACTTTGAAGGAATGGGTCCCTTCCTCTTCGGCGGCCTCATCGCTTTGTGCATGACCGGCTTCGTCGGCCTCATCTTCCCCTTCAGCCAGACGATGGACCTCATCTACGCTATCGGCGGGTGCCTCATTTTCTCGGGCTACATCGTGTACGACACGTACCTTATCAACGCGAAGCTCAGCCCAGACGAGTTCATCATGGGCGCGATCAGTTTGTATCTCGAGTATGCTCTCCCTCTCTTCCCTGGTTTGAACATTGCTTACTTTTGCTTCCCCCACGCGCTCAGCTTCATCAACCTGTGTAAGTCCCCTTCGTTTTTCTGTGCCAGCAAGCGAATTGACGATGATTTATAGTCCTGAGCATCCTGCGTCTGCTCAACAACTTGCAAGAGCGGTAAGCGCCCATCCCGATGAATGGGTAAACTCGATGGAGGGATTTGGATGACTGGTATATACTAAGCAGCTTGGTTGGATTTTGTACAGAGATTGTTTGCTAAATATGAATCGAAGGACTGTTTTTTCTTCTTCTGCTGAACGTTCATTACACTGAGCCGACGCCTTGGATGTCTAGATCTTGTAATACAGTGGTAAGATAACAAGTAAAATACAGTGCTCGAGATCCGATTTATTTCTTCGTGGTCCCGAATCCGCCAAAGCCCATCATACGGGCCATCTCGTCGTCTTCACCCCCTGCATCCTTGATCACCTCCAGGCGAAACTTCTCCTTTTCTGCCTTTTTAGCAGCCTTCTTCTCTCCCCGAAGCGCAAGCTCCTTCGCCTTCACTTCTGCTAATCGTTGGTCAAAGTCATACGCCTTGGCGGACGTCACGTCCTTTGTTTTTTCGCGCAACAGTGCTATCCGGCGGCGGACTTGTCCTAGAGTTGAGCGTTCCAGTTTCGTAGTCTGGCCTAGAGCCCGCAGATCTGTAGAACAACAAATATTAGTCGGTCAAAGAACAAACGTCCGCGAGAATGTCGACGCACGGGCTCTGCTGTTTATGTGGTCCAAGTACCCAACGCTGTCCTTGTACGTCCGGTTGCAAGTCTCACAGTGGAAGCCTGGCTGGCCGGGGCCCTTTCCGCCGGGGTTCTGCACGACCATCGTCTTGTTGAGATTCTTGTCCAGTTCGAGGGGAGCCTCGCGCTGCTTCATGAGCTCGGTGGGCTTGGGGAGGTCATCTTTTCGGGGACCCTTCCGGGGTCGCTTGCCTGCCAGAAATGAGATTTAAAAAGATACGACGTTGAACAAGCATACGACGAACCCTGCTTCATGCGCTCCTCGTTCTCCTGCATGCGCTCCTTCTCCTCGAGGTCGCGTTTCTTCGCGCGCTCTGCATACTCTTCTTTGTCCCATTTCTTACGAAAGTCTGTGTCGGCGGCATTGCTCGCGCTCGCCATGATAATGGCGGAACGCAGCAGAATATTTCCTTATTTGGGCGAGCAATACCTTGTAATGCTGCCACGACCATGTCCGAAATCCCAGTAATCGTCTCTTTCCCTCTGCCATTCCGCGTTCTCGTCCTCACCGGCCTCGGGATCCTGGGATGGGCCACCAACCTGCATGGCCTCGACCTCCTCGGCGTCGACGTGGTCACCGCAATGGATTTGCGTGTCGAAGCCGATTCCCATATGCATCCAAATCCGCATCGCGCCAGCGGCCCGAAGCACCCTTCCCACCCCTCTGTGTTATACACGGTTGTATACCGTCTGTGCGCCGCGTATTCGCTTTGGGTCTTTTTCTCCTGGGCCGCGTTCCGCTACCTCACGTATGGGAACATGACGCTCGTCGACGCGTTCGGCTACATCCCCGCCATCTCCGCGCTCGTGGTGCTGCTCGTGCTCGTCTGTCCCATTGACGCGTTTTACAAACGCGAGCGCGACAAGTTTCTGCAGTGAGCCTCGCCTCTTTTTGTTCCTGCCGTGCACTTACACCGTTCAGCGCTATTCGGCGGTGCCTATTCTCCTCCATGGACGCCCCGGTGTACTTTGCGGACGTTGTGTTTGCCGATATTTTTACCTCGTTCGCAAAGGTTCTCGGAGATGTATGGCTGTCTGGGTGTATGCTTTTGCCCGGCAATACTCTGTTTCGCACCCCCGCTGATGGACCGTGGCTGCGATGGGTCATGCCCACGATAATGAGGTGCGCCCACAATCTATCCCTCTGTATCGTGTCACTCACATCTCGGCCCAGTCTCCCGTACTTGGTGCGGCTCAAACAGTGCGTCATCGAGTATTCGCTCCCCGCGAACGAAAGTCGCCGTCCGTTATTCAATGCCCTGAAATACGCCACCGCCTTTCCGGTCATTTACCTCTCCGCGGCCCAGAGAATCGTCGTGACTGAGCTCGTGAGGGAAAAGGGGGACGACGTCGCGAAAGAAGCATGGCATGGGGAACACCGTCTATTCAGATTATGGTTGAGAACCTTCTACAGTGTACTGTGGGAGAGACTGATTGTTTTTCACAGGCTCCTGGCTGCCGCTGTTAATTCATTATATTCTTTCTGGTGGGATGTAACAAATGATTGGGGTCTGTCCCTGCTCCAACCGAACGATTCATCAAGAAATAGACCACCTCCGCCTCGGCGGCTCCTTTTACCGCATCTCCAATCCGACCTCCCTCTTTCCCGAAGTCCGACCTCCGAAGAGCATATCACGACAGCCACCAACCACGAGCGACAGCCGTATCCGTATGGGCTCCGGCCTACTCTTCTATTTCCCCTTCCCATATACCCGCTGCTGGTGTTTCTGAATCTTGTTCTCCGGTTGACGTGGTCGATCAAGCTCTCGAGCCATCTGCATTACAAGACGGACGGGAGCGTCGCCATCTTCTGGATCGAGATCGCCGAAGTTGTGCGCAGGTGGATGTGGGTATTCGTCCGCGTCGAGTGGGAAATCATAAAAAGGGCACAGCAGGGGCCGCGGCGCGATGTGCTCTTGGACGACTTCAGTGGTGACGAAACGGACGCCGACTACGAGATGGTTCCTCGGACACCTGACGACGGGCGTTTAGGTCGAGTGCCATAATGGTATATCTACATAGATGGTAAGTTTACATCCTCATGATCCCCGCCTACCAAGACTTTTATGTTGACTCGTCCCTGCTGTTCAAGGAGTCGTGTACATGTATAATCTAGATCCACATGTGTAACGGCCTTCCGACGACGATTCTGAATCTCAGCCACGGTGTCGCGCTGTTCCGTCCACCATTTAGCGCGAAATCTTTCTCCATGTCGAAGGTATGTGAACAGCTGTACTTGATCCCGTGCTACATCCCATGTCGAATCTCGTGGGAACATTTCCTGGCGATTTTACATTTCCCCACAGCCTACTCTTTCCGATTTCCTGGGGTCAGCCAATCGGGTCCCTTCATTCCTACATACCGAATCTGGCAGCACTACCTGGACGACCCGCTCCCTTCCGAGTTTCTTTTCCTTTTGGAGCGCGTTTGCACCCGACCGTTCCAGATCGGGTCGCGTTTACGGAACGAATCGGAGGTGGATCACACGCCTAATCGAATCTAATCGACAACTCCGAATCGAGTCCATTCTGGCAGTAGCTCTACCGCCACCCGGGACACGCGGGGCGACTATATGCGCGAGAGCGCGCCGACCTGCGCCGACTTGACGAATTGCGGATCATCTGACTACGGGTCAACCATTGACCCATTTCACACACAACTCTCATTTACATTATAAAAGGAAGCCGGATCCATGACCCTTTCTCATCGTCCTTCCTCTCGCATTCCTCCTCAACCCCCTTGAGTTCACAACAATATGAAGGTGCGCGTTAGACCACCTGACCCCTGTGCGTAATCACTGACGTCTGCGCAGGTTCTCGCTATTCTCTACGATGGGGGTGAGCATGCTGAGCAGGAGTCCCGTCTCCTCGGAACCACGGAGAACAAGGTGCGCGTGTCATTTCGATTCCTGGTGGTACTGTTTCTGATCGAATGCCCACTAGCTCGGTATTGAAGAATGGTTGACGTCTCAGGGCCACGAATTCGTTGGTGAGCAATATTCCCAATACAATTTCTCTCGTTCTGATGTACTCGTTACAGTACGTCGCGTGCATCGCCATGTATAATATTTGTTTGATTTTGCGCCTCAGGTCAGCTCCAGCAAGGAAGGACCCGACAGTCACTTCCAACAACACATCCTCGATGTATGTTTTTGTTCGCCGACTACGCAGGGTGTTATTCAACCCGCTACAGGCCGAAGTCTTGATCACCACTCCCTTCCACCCTGGATATCTCACCAAGGATCTGATCGAGAAGGTGAGTAGGACTACGTGCTGTTGGTGCAGCAATTGACTTGGTCACAGGCCAAGAACCTCAAGCTCTGCATCACCGCCGGTGTTGGCTCCGACCACATTGACCTGTGCGTATGCGAATTTTCTATCAGAGCGACCTCTGACGTTGAATTGCCAGGAATGCGGCTGTAGACCACAAAATCCAAGTCCTGGAAGTTTCTGGCTCTAACGTCGTTTCTGTTGCCGAGCATGTGGTCATGTCGATTCTGCTGTATGCAAATTTTCTTGGATCCATTGGCGTGATGACTAATGCATTTGGTGGTGAAGGCTTGTTCGTAACTTCGTCCCCGCTCACGAGATGATTGAGCGTGGAGAATGGCATGTGTCTGCGATCGCTCGCAATGCTTATGACCTCGAAGGGAAGGTTGTTGGGACCATTGGAGCTGGTCGCATTGGGTACCGAGTTCTGCAGCGATTGGTTCCGTAAGTGTTTGCAATCGCGAAAGAGCATCTTCCTTCTCACTTCACCTGCAGTTTTGACTGCAAAAAGCTTCTGTACTACGACTACGCCCCCCTTCCTGCGGGTATGTCCCGTCCCGTTCACATGCTTTGCCCACACCGACGTCATCTTAGCTGCCGCCGAATCCGTGGGCGCTGTCCGTGTCGAGGATCTGAAAGTATGTCGTACATTTGCTAGTTGCGTATACGGAACCTGATGTAGTAATTTCAGGACCTTGTCTCTCAAGTAGGAACACCGCTCTATCCACGCGACGAAGCTAACTGTCAACCCTAGTGCGATATTGTTACTGTCAACTGCCCCTTGCACGAGGGCACGCGCGGACTGGTCAACGACGAGCTTCTGAAGCACTTCAAAAAGGGTGCCTGGCTCGTGAACACGGCGCGCGGTGCGATTTGCGACAAGGATGCTGTTGCGCGTGCTCTCGCTAGCGGCCAGCTATCTGGTTACTCTGGTGCGTAAGAGACGAGAAGCGAGGTGCGTTGGCTGACGAAGCCGTCTAGGTGATGTCTGGAATGTCCAGCCGGCCCCCAAGGACCACATTTGGCGCACGATGAAGAACCCCCTCGGCGGTGGAAACGGCATGGTCCCTCACTACTCTGGGACAACCCTCGACGCGCAGGCTCGCTACGCCGCCGGAACGAAGAGCATCCTGGAGAACTACCTCACTGGGAAGCCCCAGGAACCGCACAACATCATTGTCGGGCTGGGCAAGTACGAGTCGAAGGCTTGTGCGTGTCGTCTGTTCTTTTCCAGCTAACAATTGATGTCTTTTGTTAGACGGCCAGCGCTAAATTCATTTCACTCCGAACAACACGTATTCTGTATGACTTTGTATGTACCCTGTACAAGTATATGTGCCGAATGCCAGATCGTCGGTGGCGATGAATACGGCAATCAAACTGATCAGCGAACGCCGAAATAACCTCCTATCTTTGCCGAAACTTGCTGCCATCAAACGCGGGAGAACTTGAGTTATTCAGAGAACGCGCGCCTCTCTCTTCTCCGCCCTACGTGATATTTCCCGAGAATTCGTTAGTGGACTTGCAACTGCATCGGAATATCCCGCATTAAGTCTGGTCACAGCTTCTAAGACGCTGGACAGACGCCTGACGCTGCTCTTAGACGCGCGACCTGTTGCCTAGGCTCCTCAACCCCACCTCGTTTTTCTCAGACTTTGCCCAACCCCATCCCTTCTCAGCCATGACGCAAGGCATCCACCAAGCTCTTACGGTGGCGCCTCCCATTCCTCACTACATAGAGGACATTATTCTCGACAAATCAGCCGGAAACTGGACCACCTGGCAAAATGCCGTCCTAGCATGTCTCACCGTCGTCGGGTTACAAGGCTATGTGACTGGCACAATTCCCTGCCCTGACCCCGCCGTCGACCTCACAAGTGCGCGAAACTGGCACACAAATGACCGCGCGGTGGTTTCCTTTCTCGGCTTCATGGTGAGCCGCAGCGAGCAGCCCTTCGTGATGGACCACGCCGCCGCCGGAGCCAAAGCGGTGTGGGATGCGCTACTCGCGCGACACTTTGATGCGGGTGCACAAATTCGCTTGATCCACGAGGCGTTTAGTGTGCGGTACGGCGCCGAGTCACCAGCTGCAACCAGCGCTCGCATTGACGAGCTAGTTGCGCGCATTTTCGCTCTTGGCCCGATCAGCAGCAAGACCCTCGTGTCGGCCGTGATGGTCAATGCCGTGCAGGGTGACATCGATAATTTGAGCGGGGTTCGGCCACAACCATCTACTTCTAAACAGCCACAACACAATCCAAACGTTCACCGCAATCGTGTGAGCCCAGAGCAGAATGCGATCTCCGCCATCACAGTTGAGGCATCGACTGTCCAACACGAACTCTCGCCTGCCGTCGCGGCTTTCCTCCAAAATTCTTGGACAGACGAGGCGGAATGGATACGTCTTTTGGAGTTGTTATTCCAGGCTCTCGGGCGAATCGACGCCATTCCTATCGCATCCGAGTGGGATCGGGCGATTGCGGCCAAGCAGGAGGTCATCGCTGAGGTACAGATCCTACGAACTAAACTGGAGACGAGCGAGACCAATGCTGCCGTGGCTGAGGAGCCTCATGATGAAGGAGAGCAGGATGGTCTGGCGGCCATCGCTACAGAGATGTCTAACGTCCAGACGCAGCTGGCGCCTGCGGTCGCGGACTACCTCCAGCAAGAGCCCGACGAGCGCCAGCGGGCCCGTCTGATCGAGCTCTTGGTGCAGACTCTCGTCCGTTTAGACAACACCAGCATGCATCTGGACTGGGAAGAGGGCAGAATCAAGAGAAAGCGAGCCGTGGACGAGGTTTTGCGGCTGCTGAACACATTGGAATGGTCACCTGCTTCCGAGCCCAGTGCCGCCCCTACCGCCCTTACCCATATCATCAGTGGACCCGAACAGGACATGATTGCCGTCATTGCGGCCGAGTTGTCCAACGTGCAGAACGTCCTAGCGCCTGCTGTAGCGACTTTCCCTCGATCAGCCGCCCTGCCGGACGCCGAAAGGGAGCGGAGGCATCTCTCGCGGCTGTTATTCGAGACTGTCGAGCGACTGGACGCCACCCGTATCAATCTAGACTGGGAACAGGCGAGAAAGGAGAGGCGAAATGCTGTCCGAGAGGCAGAGACACTGCAAAGCAAGCTAGATGGGCTGCCCACATGTACCGAAGAACAAGATGCAATCACGAAAATCGCATCCGAGCGATCGAAAATTCAATTCCTGCTTTTCCCTGCCGTCACTAGTTATCTGGGGAACCCAACAAATCTAAAGGAGCAATTGCGGCTTTCAGAGCTTTTACTTCAAGCTCTCGAGAGATTGGATGGATTTACTTTGGAGTCGGCATGGGACCAGGCTAGGATGGAACGAAAGGAGGTCGTGAACGAGGTGCAGAGGCTACAGGACAGACTCACTCAGGCGTCCCCTACCAAGACCGATGAAGAAAAGAAGGCTTTGCATCTCATCACCTCCCAGCGATCGCACATCCAGTTCTTGTTTACGCCTGCCGTCAAGTCTTTCTTGGATAAGCCCACCGAGAAGGAGCGCGCGCGGCTTTCCGAGTTGTTTTTGCAGACTCTGCGGCGTCTGGATGCCATGAGCATTCCGCTGGAATGGGATGAGGTCAGGCAGGCGAGGCGGGATGCTGTCTTGGAACTACAGAAATTGCAGGACATGTGTAACCCCCCACCCCCGCCGGCTCAGGTATACGAAGAACCCAATGCGATCGCTGCTATCGCGTCCCAGCGCTCGAAGATCCAGAACGAGCTCGCGCCTGCTGTTTTCCTTTTTGTGCGCACCTTCCAGCCGTCTGCGCTTCCTACTAGCCCTGGCGCCCAAAAGCCCAACGAGAAAGAGCGACTACGTCTTTCTGAACTTTCACTGCGGTTCCTTGAGAGCCTCGACGCCGTCGCTGTCGAATCGGGTTGGGATGAGGCTCGGAGGGATAGGAAGAGTGCGGTAGGTGAGGTCCAGAAGCTCCAGGACATGTTGGATGTGTGGGGACTATAAATGAGATTGTACTTTGGCATTCAGATTAACCTGTTGTACATACGTGAACCGCGCGATACTTTAGTGTAATACATGTAAAACCATTCCAATGTTCAATCCGCGTTGACCGGGTTCCACGAGATTGCACCGCGCTCACTGTCCAGCGCGTCCAGTTCCGACATCTCCTTTTCGTTTAGTTCGAAATCGTAAAGCTGCGCATTAGAATGTATGCGACTAGGCGTAGCACTCTTCGGGAGGGGCACATAGCTAACAACGTTTAAGCTCCAGAGGCGGCGAATGCGCCAGAAAACTCACCCTTTCTGAAGAGACCAGCGCAGCAGAATCTGAGCAGGGTCGCGTTTGTGCTGAAAGCCAGAGATCAGCGGCGAGTGCGTTTTCATGCAGTCAAACCTACGTCTTTCGCGATCTTCTGGACTGCCGGAATGTCCATTTGCCCTCTGATGATCGGGCAATACGCCTGGACCACGATTGAATTTGCCTTGCAATAGTCCACTATGGGCTTTTGCTGGCACAGAGGGTGTAACTGCCGTCCGCGTTCAGCACCTTTGCGCCAAAAAAGCAAACTCGGCATTTACCTCTATTTGATTTACGGCCGGCATTTTCTCTGCGAACCCCCCTTCTTTCAGTTCCTCGAGATGCTTGACCCCACTGAATACAGGCCCTGAGCGGCGTGCATATGAACATTGGATGGAGGAGTAGCTTACAAGTTTGAGACGCCGACCGAACGAATTTGACCCGCCTCTTTAGCGTCCTGGAGAGCCTTGTATATCGCTAAGCGACGCTCGCGTCCAGAGAGGGGATCATGGATGAGCTATGTTCTCGGTGAGCCGGGAAAAGCGAAAGGGATAGATAGGCGAACGAATAAATCAATGTAAGCTGTAGACTTTCTCGGTCAGTGCCGAGTCTCTCATTTACCGCTGACTGCAGCTCACCTTCCTTATCGAGTTCACCATTCTTGTCGAGGCCAAAAAGATTTACGAGCGACGTTCTTACACCTTCTTTGATATCCTTTGCACCACCGTCTTCGATAGTTGTCTTTTTAGGTGGCTTGGATAAACATTTCGTGGCTGGCCGAAAATAGCTGTTACGACGCTGACAGCAGACAGGAAGAGAATATACGGACTTATGAACAGCTCCTTGCGGTCGAGTCCGCTTTCCTTGATAGCCTCGCCGACGGCAGGTTCGTTTCTGTAGACCTGTGCCGAGTCAACGTGTCTTTGGTGAATATGAATCAGAACACGGCAGGGGTCGTTCCGGGAGATATACCTGTATCCGGCCTTGAAAGCCTCTAATACAGAGGGTTTGGCGTCAAAGTTCTGGTAGACACCGAAGCCGAGCAAGGGCATATTGCATTCTTGAAACATTCAGTAACGACTTAACACGTCGTTCGGCAGGACATACTCGACGAAAGTCGGATAGTGGAGTTGAGCGCAAGCGCAGACATAATTAGGGGCAGGCCGATTCTGAGCGATTATGGTCGGCGATTATGGACGGATTATGGAATTATTTAAATCGTGGGATAATCACATCAAATCCATAATCGCTCATAATCGCGAATCGTGCATACTTAATCGGCTCTGGAGCTGATTATGCAAACGATTCTGGGCGATTCACGATTATGATTCTGCTCATCTCTGTCGAGCCCTACAGTTTAATTTATATCTTATCTTACTGGGTGACTTCCCGTAACGTAGATATATTCCTCCAGAATATTTCGGGGCGATGCCGGGGCACCTGTCAGGACCCCATCAATCGACTCACCTCAATCGGACGTATTTTATTCTCCATCACTTGAATAGATGAAGATTCTGGAGGAGGGGTAGGTACCCCCTCAATAGATTTTAGGCTCTCTGAATAAACCTTTTGGGATGACATTGGTTGATCGCCAGTCTCGTCAATGTTCGAATACGTCGCACACGGTACTTTGCCAACCCACACCTGCCGGAGCATCTCCCTAGGCGCACCACAGACCATTTCGAGTGAACTGATGCACAAGAAAGTTTCGACTGGTTACCTTTTACGATCCGGACCTCTCGGAGATCGTTCCATTTGACGCGGGCGTATATGCGACAGCGGTACTCGTACTGGTCCTGGGCTGGAGCCATCCATCCATGGGTTGAGCGAGTGCCATGAGAATCCATTTTTGCTACATCAATGAACTAAATTATATTCCTTGCCTGCGGGAAACATTAGCGACGCGAATATCCTGCATTGATCTCATCACTGGCACCCCCAGAAATTCAGCTGGAATAGATTTATCTTACGGGAAGTCACCCACTGACCAACCTCAATCAAAAAATTTTCCCACCCCTTTCATTCTTACTACTATTTACATCCATTTAGTGTTGCCGCGACTCAGACTCCGAGGCCCCTGAGTCGACTTAGCGGCGCCGACTTGAGCCGAGTTGAGTTGAGTTGATACCATCGACTTGGGGTCACTTGAGTGACTCAAGTCGGGTTAAAAATTGATTTTGTTCCTTGGGGCCTGAGGAACTCATTGGGGACATTTGTGTAAAAAATTGCAAAATTTGTGACATCATCACGGACCGTGATAATGGTGACATGTGTGACAGACAGAATTTTTTTTTTTTTTTTTTGCGCATTCACGTTTTTACGAGCTCCCAAGGTGCTGGGAGCAATTTGAAAAATGTGCTGACTTGGTCAACTTGAGTGACTCAAGTCGACTTTGGTCGCAAGTTGTTTTCACACCGGCCAAATTGAATATTCAGCTCGGCTGATTGTCACCCGAAAAGATCCTTTTCAGCTACTTATTCAGCTTGCGGCATTTTTGCCATTGGCTCGGCATTTTCCGGGCCAATGGCAAAAATGCCTCCAGCTGAACATGTTGCCGAAAATAGTGTCTTCAGGTAACGTTTAGGCAGCATAATCTCGGCTGAATATTCACTTTTGCAGGTGTGTTTACCGAGTCGCGACTCCAACTTTTTGAGTCACAGCAACACTACATCCATTCAACATATAAATTTGGTCTTAATTGCCATGGGCTGTGGAGAGCAACGCGGAAGAAGATACCAAACCAGCCCATCTTGAGCGCTTGAGCAGCTTTGTGTGCCCTGGTTATCGCGTGGCTGGCAGCATGAAGGTGTGCGGATGTGTCAATGATGACACCGTGCCCAAGAGACAGATTTTTGGCAAGGTTTTGTGGTCCATAATCCAAGCATAGTTGAAATTTGAATCGAGGTGGTTAGAGCTGAGCATGATTATCCCACGATTATGCGTGATTATGGGTATTTAAAAAATCGATAATTGTTCCATAATCACTGACCATAATCACTCAGAATCGGCTACTCTGACTGCCTCTATTGATTTTTGACTCCAAATTGCGCTGAATAAGTAGTAGATCCCGCGACGGCAAATCAGATAGACAGTTAACATTTCAGGTTCGTAAGTAGCATTGAACAGACTGCACCGCTTTCTGCCAATCACAACGTGATTATTACGCCCATACAGTTGTTTTCGAAAAGTTAGAGGAGTTTATGGTGAGGGGTTTACAGTACCAAGACGACCACATACTGTCAATCCTAGTGACATTGGCCGCAAAAATTGTGCATGCCCAGCTTGCAACAGAGATTGGAATGAGCTTGAATACCCAAATCCCGGAAAGTACCTTGACACTGCTAAAATTCTAATAAAGAGTATTATGCCAAAATGGAATTCATTGGTCCCAATTGCTGATCTTAAACTAACGGCAGAAGAGATGGATGCCAACCAGCAAGAGATTGGAGAAAACAAACGAATGACTTACAACCCATACTTCAGATTGCTCAGTGTCAATGAATGAAATTTCTGCAAAAAACAACAAGGCTGACTTGAGCCACCCCCAGAGCTGATAACAGTCTTTCTTCATATACAAGTGAAACATGCTGGCCAATATGACCCTCAAATTATTGCTAGATTCAAGATTGTTTCACATGAGCTATAGGAGGATGAAACTGTACGCTTCACATTTGACAATCCAACCATTATTGAAATTAACTTCAAATCAGGAATACTGGGTGTTGTCCTCATCCTCTTGCACAGATAAGTTCCCAATGAATGTCCCCCCATTACTATGCTCTTCCTCTGACTATTTGCTCAAAAGGCTAAAGAGCGCACAAAATCTGAGAACAATATGTTAGATCCAAGCTTCCTCCTTTTCAAGGCAGTATTTGCAGTGTTGAATGAGCGAGTTGCACGAACACAGTTCAAGCAGACAAAGAATATTTTCCCTGTTACTTTAGGTGTTGAACCATGCCCTCCACTTGAGGTTGACACACAGATTGATGTAATGTTCAATTGCCCTGGCTAACTAAGCCGTTAGAATCAATAAGAATCAAATAAGACTTTGGGAAGAGGAGGCCGGAAGCTGCTGGCTTCCAGTTCTCTGTGAGTGAGGTGTTTGATTGCACCTAGGTGTCATCCCTCTTGGTCACGTGCAGGACCTCTTAGGTACCTTTCCCTGTATAAGGAAAAGGTACCTAAGAGGTCCCCTCCGCAGAGGGAGGGTTCGAACTTCTATTATGTATTGATTCACGTGCCGCGTGCAGGTGCCATCCACAGTGCCGGTAGGGTCTCTGTGGTGGGGTAGTTGTATCACGGAGGCCTCCATGTTCAATTTTTAAAATAGTATCCATTGCAGATAGAACACATACAGTGACACAGTATCAAGAAATGTACAACAATGAATACTTTTCAGTATCAACAAAATTGGGACAGTAAAATACCAGAAATGGCAGGAAACCGGTGAAACGGTGACTATGGGTACACTGATGTTCGCGAAGATAATCAGAAAGCTGCTAGACGGCAACTAACCAACTAAAAACACTACAACCAACACACACACATATACACACACACACACAATTGAGTTTAGGTTGTCCTGCAGTTTACAGGTAAGATTGAACTCCTCAGGTTTGTGTCTTGAAAATGCCAACTCGATAGACGTCTTATTAGGACTAATATGAGCATAAAGTAGTCAAAGATTGACCAGGGATTATCTACTTCTACTGAAGCGATATGGGTTTTATATATTTTCTACTTCGAGACACCACAAAGGAGATCTCGAAGACCTATAAGTCTCTCTAGACTTAGATAGGATTTTCTTCTAGGCACCACAAAGGAGCTATTGAAGACCTATAAGTCTCTCTAGACTTAGATAGGATTTCCTGCCGTACTCTGATGGAGACTACTCTGGATCTAGACTTGTGATCGCGACCAAACTCACTGGAACGGATGCCAATGACCGGGTACTGCGACTGAACTCACTGGAACAGTGCCAACAGCAGACCTGAGATAACAATCAACAGGTGCCTTTCTCTAAGTGCATGACTCTCCATGAACACTAGCTTAAGTCCTTTAAAGCTTATATATGCCAACAAGACCACTTTATTATTGAACTATAAGTTTGACTCAGCCCAGTACCTTCCTGCAGCCATCTGGGCATACAGTAGGGCAAGGGAGAGTGTCTATCTACGGGTTTTTA
Source organism: Mycena maculata (assembly GCA_029448575.1). Taxonomy (NCBI): domain Eukaryota; kingdom Fungi; phylum Basidiomycota; class Agaricomycetes; order Agaricales; family Mycenaceae; genus Mycena; species Mycena maculata. The sequence goes on from JARJLG010000005.1 coordinate 27,257, forward strand.
CAGGCCTTTTATACTAAACAGAGAAAACAAGTATGTAATGATATATGTAATTGAGTGGGATGATTCTGGAAGAGTTCTGAGGCTAGCCAGGCTGATCTGTCGTTCTGTGCCGAGAATAGTCATCAATTATGACCGATTTGGGGTTTCTAGCCTGCCACACGTCCCTATGCCAAGAATAGTCATCAATAATGACCAATTTGGCCGATTTTCAGGTCTAGCTGCCATTGCCAGAGGAGATGTAGCCTGCTTGGCCTGATTTTGACTCCAACATCATTCTAAAAGTATCCCACATCCTACTGGATGCAACAAGGTTGTTCCAAGACCCCAGAATCTCGTCTAGAAGGTCTAGATCACAGTCTAGACTTCGGACTATCAGATCTCGGGTTTTCGGACTACTCTAGTGATCTGCAGACCACATCTAGCACGTCTATAGGCCTACAATAAGCTTGGCTTGCAAGTATATATACTGCAATCCAGTTTGAGCAATCTCGGACTTGAGCAAATACCATTTCTAGAAAGCCATCTAGCTTCTACAAGGTTCGTCTCGACAATATATATTCCTAGGACTGCTATCTAGCCATCCCAGTTCGTCTCGACGATATATAGTCCCTAGGACTGTTCACATCTGATCTATTGGTCCAAAAACACAATGTATTGGAGGTCTGGGCTTTGTGTGTTTATCTCCTTGGTATATAGCGTCTAGCTTTTAGTACAACCGACCCTTTGCAAAGTCAATTCAATACTATGAGTCCCACTGAATCCCAAACACCATATGCTGAACCCCAATGGTATAAGACTCAAACCATAGAAGACAATAGTCCTCTCGCGTCATGAACACCTAGCCAGCAGCTTGGAGCTTACTCTGACTCTAATTGTTATATCACTGGATAGAGGCTCTAGTTTGCGACTAGAAGTGCCAAAATGCAAGATTACACCAGAACACAGTTTCGAACCGTATCACTGGGTTGTCTGCAAATTATGAGGCCACTGCCTTGGGCAAATAGGGTCACCTGTTGTGAGCCGGCTCCACGTGCCGACTCCGGAAACTTGTAATATTCCTCACCACAGGGGAAACGACTAGCGGAGAAGGAGGAAATTCCCATACAACAACGAGCATACTCAGAACTTTAAAAAGAGATGGCGCCGCCGGGAGTCGAACCCGAGACATCTGCGAAACAATATGTTGTCCCTCAAGTAAACCACGGTGCAACACCCTATGCTACGACACCAATATGCGGATGGGCACAGAGGTTGTCTCGAAGGACACATTCCGTCAACGATAAAAGCATGGAAACACTGTTAGGTCGCCAGTTCAGCCCATCCGCCGCTCGAAGAACATGTTCCATCAACTTCCACCGTTTGGAGAACACGTTCCATCAACTTCCACCGTTTGGAGAACACGTTCCGATGACTTCCGCCGCCTGGAGAACACATTCCGTCAACAATAAAAGCATGAAAACACTGTTAGGTCGCCAATTCAGCCCTTCTGCCGCTTAAAGAACAGGTTCCGCTGCTTGGAAAACCCATCCCGTCACTTGAAAAGTCCTATCCGCCAATACTGAACGAGAAACAACCACCAGAATTGCAGTGGAAAACAAGTCGCTTGGAAGAATAAAAACCGAATCGTTCAAGACAGTCAGGAATCGAACCCGGAGTCTCCACAGAAATCCTTGGTCCCAAAAGAGGCATTCACAGCACGTTAACCCTTACGCTATGGAACTGATACAGAGACAGAAACGGAGGATCATTCTTCAAATTATAAATCCCCTTTGACTAAAACCACGCACACATGGATCAATTCCGCTGCAAGGGAACGCATGGCAATCCCGTCCAGTAATAACAAATGACTGACAGGATTTACGGCAGCGGAATCTCAAACCTGGCACCATTGAAGAAGGCAGGACCATCAGAATGCGATTCCGCTAAGCGGAAATTGCCTGAACGGGAAGATATAACTGATGGCTGAACCACAATATCCTAAACGGGTTGATAAGCATAGGTTAACATCGAGGAGAGTCCGATTCTGTGGAGGGCTTGTGTTCCGCCATGAAAAAAGAGGGAATTCCACTGGCAGAAGTATGACACAGGTACACTGTGTCAAACTACCACCACAAGGGTCCGCTGGCAACCAGAGAGTCGGTTCCACCGGCTCCGCCAGACTGTTTCACGCACAACGGAGTCAGCGGAGGCTCAACATTACTCCTGGGAAGGCAGTGCACTGGGCTTCACTGGGGTATAAATATGAAGTAGAGTTTGTAGTAACGGTATCTAGTTCTCCCCTTGCAATCTAGGCATTTAAAACCGCTCTAGAACAGAAGGGAACAGTCAACGCAAAGAACCTAAGGTCACCGAGACCGAAGGGAACACCTTTCCTTCCCTTCTGCCTCACTCCACCACCGTTTACTTGCAGCGGAGACACTTATACCCCACCCTTATTCGATATTTGCCTCCTCCATCACCATATAGGCCCAAGCGGAGCAGAGCTCCCACTATGAACGATGCCGCAGACGACTTTGTCGTATTTGTGCGTAGCTGTTAAAACCCCATCGGGACACCTGGTCCTACAGTAGAGCAGGAGAATGACGGCACACCATTCAAGAAGCTTTCAAAGGAGTGGACTCTTTGACGGAGAAAAGGGAATTCTCCGTAAAGGCAGAAGAAAGGAATGAAGCAGAGAGGGATTGTGCGGAATAACGACAATCACAGCGGACCCGCTGAAATGGTGACTATGGGTACACTGATGTTCGCGAAGATAATCGGAAAGCTGCTAGACGGCAACTAACCAACTAAAAACACTACAACCAACAGACACACACACACAATTGAGTTCGGGTCATCCTGCAGTTTACAGGTAAGATTGAACTTCTCAGGTTCGTGTCTCAAAAATGCCAACTCAATAGAAGTCTTATTAGGACCAATATGAGCCCAAAGTAGTCAAAGATTGACCAGGGATTATCTACTTTGACTGAAGCAATATGGGTTTTATATGTTTTATACTTCCAGGCACCTCAAAAAGATATCTCGAAGACCCTCTAGACTTCGATAGGATTTCCTACCGTACTCCGACGGAGACCGTACTGGATCTAGACTTTGGATCGTGACTGAACTCACGGGAACAGATGCCAATGACCGGGTACTGTGACCGAACTCACTGGAATGGATGCCAACAGCAGACCTGAGATAACAATCAACAGGTGCCTTTCACACAAGTGTCGTGACTCCCCACGAACACGGCTCAAGTCCTTTAAAGCGTTTTTAATGCCAACGAGACCACTTTTATATTTGAATGAAAACAACAAAGATAGTTATATAAACGTATCTCCGCGCTAGGCTCAGACCAGCACCAACACCGTTACCTAGGTGGGAGATGCAGTACTGAATCGTGGGTTCTGCTAGGCTTTATATACAATACAGGAATTGTAGATAGTAATGAGAAATGAGTCAAGATATAAGAGAGATTTGATGTACACGGAACTGTGGAGGTATGCCACTGGTATTTGTAGTTCGAGGCCGAGACTAGTCATCTAGATTTGACCAGCTCTAACCCATGCTAGGTATATTGGTTTGTTCCCAAGGCCTGCCGGCTCTAGCACGTATGCTAGCCAGACACGCACCCCAACTGCTTGCTGCGCGACCACGTAGGTCGCGGAATATTTCTAGTTCTCTATTGGTCGACGCAATACTGCCGTCCGGCCGTATCAACACGTCTCGCTCATTCCTTCAGTCCAAGTGCCTGTCATCGATTCTGATGCCTATCTCATTATGTGTGATTGCCATCGCAACACGTCTTTCCATGATCAACACTCGTCGCGGTCATTTCCTGACGATCTCTGATGTCTCAGCTTTCTCGGTTTCCTGATTCTTGCTCGAACTACTGTTCGCGAACCAAGTTATGGTCGTCGCGACTAGACCCTGTCCAGAATCTAGTGTATATATATGACTTTCCATGCCCAATCTGTGGACTTCATGCATGTTTCTCAAGTTTAGGTGTTGTTACCTCCTCGATACAGTGTCTAGCTTTTAGTACAACCGACCCTTTGTGAAGTCAATTCAATACTATGAAGCCCACTGAGTCCCAGACACCGCACGCTAACCCCCAATGGTATAAGGATCAAACCATATTGTATCTAGAAGACAATAGTCCTCTCGCGTCATGAACACCTAGCCAGCAGCTCGGAGCTCACTCTGACTCTACTTGTATATCACCGGATAGAGGCTCTAGTTGGCGACTAGAAGTGCAAAAATGCATGATTACACCGGCACACAGTTATGAGCCATATCACCGCCCTACATTTGTGTTTGGTAACACTCTGAAGTCGGGAAATACGACGGCGGAGACTTAAAAACAGGACCAACATACCCCAGACTAGCGCCAGCGCTTCCCTCCGCATCACATCACGACTGACCTCTCTCGTTCTTGAGTGTAGAACGGAAAAGCAGTGCTACTGGAAGGCTTTTCTCTCCCACAGGGAAGGAATCAGCAACCTTAGGATTCCTCCGTTGCGATGATACGGCTCGTAACTGCATGCCGGTGTAATCGTGCATTTTTGCACTTCTAGTCGCCAACTAGAGCCTCTATCCGGTGATATACAAGTAGAGTCAGAGTGAGCTCCGAGCTGCTGGCTAGGTGTTCATGACGCGAGAGGACTATTGTCTTCTAGATACAATATGGTTTGATCCTTATACCATTGGGGGTTAGCGTGCGGTGTCTGGGACTCAGTGGGCTTCATAGTATTGAATTGACTTCACAAAGGGTCGGTTGTACTAAAAGCTAGACACTGTATCGAGGAGGTAACAACACCTAAACTTGAGAAACATGCATGAAGTCCACAGATTGGGCATGGAAAGTCATATATATACACTAGATTCTAGACAGGGTCTAGTCGCGACGACTATAACTTGGCTCGCGAACAGTAGTTTGAGCAAGAATCAGGAAATCGAGAAAGCCGAGACATCGGAGATCGTCAGGAAATGACCACGATGAGCGTTGATCATGGAAAGACGCGTTGCAATGGCAATCACACATAACGAGATAGTCATCAGAATCGATGACAGGCACTTGGACTGAAGGAATGAGCGAGACGTGTTGATACGGCCGGACGGCAGTATTGCGTCGACCAATAGAGAACTAGAAATATTCCGCGACCTACGTGGTCGCGCAGCAAGCAGTTGGGGTGCGTGTCCGGCTAGCATACGTGCTAGGACCGGCAGGCCTCAGGAACAAACCAATAGGGGAGCTCAGAGTAGACGCGCAGGTTCACAGGAACGCAGGAGTGCAGGCACGCAGGTCGTCATGTGAGCCGTAGCACGTGTATGATGTGACAGCCCCAAAATGGAATTCGGCCCCTATCCTCATGTATCTCATTGATAAGAAGGCGCACAGACGTGATTTAATCGCGACACTATGTACACTTGCAATCTCCCCGACACTATTCCCAAGGCCCAGACTACTAAATGCCTTGAGAAAGCTTGCATTCCCGCATTCTTCGGCTCTACATGACCCACATGCTCATGCACGACCTTATTATCCCACCCGAATCCCTCAATTTCGAGGAGCTGATCAAAAAACTGGCTATGGATGTTTACACCCTTCACTCGATACGCTCTACACTTACTTCCAGAACCGTGGCCATGTTGCCAAGGCTGAGAACCTCAGTCTCGCCTGGGTATATGCAGGCAATCCAGATGACCATGGCCGTTTCACCAACATGCTTTGCATCTCGCCGATGGTGTTCAGTGTTTTGCTGGATCTCATCAAGGAGAACCCAGTCTTCCATAACAATTCTAATCAGAAGCAGATGCCAGTTGAAAAACAACTGGCGGTTGCCTTATACCGTCTCGGACGCTACGGCAATGCCGCATCACTCGAAGATGTCGGGCGTGTGGCAGGTGTTAGCGAGGGCACAATTGAGACCTTCACAGATCGGGTCTTCACCGCCATAGAGGATCTTCATGACCTCTTTGTTCAGCCCTTAACAGTGGCAGAGAAGGAGGTGGAGAAGGTCTGGATGGATAAACATCTTGGCTTCAAAGGGCTCTGGCGCAAGGGCTGGCTCATGTATGATGGGACAATTGTTGTCCTCTATGCCAAACCAGATCTGAATGGACAGGGATACTACACTCGGAAGGCAAATGATGGACTGAATGTCCAGGTGCGCAATAATTTTTGACTGTCCTTTTTTACCACCTTGTTGAAACATCTTTGCAGATCGGAAATGTTCCGTCCACCTTGAGAGTGGCGGATTATTCCCATGGCCATACTGGATCTGCCCATGATTCAGTTGCTTTCGAGCACACTGCAGCCTTCAAATATCCGGACTGGTTGTTCCAAGGCACAGAATTTGCCTGGGGAGACTCTGCCTACACACTCAGTTCTCACATGATCCCTGTCTACAAACGTCCAGCTGCGCTCCTAACCGACAATAAAATTTTCGACACAGCAGTCTCTCACATCCAAGTGCGTTCAGAGCACTGCATGGGAGCTATTAAGGGCCGATTCCAGAGCCTTCGTGGACTGTGTGTCAACATCAACTCCAATGCTGACCACATCAAGGCATGTTGGTGGGTAACTGTGGCTATTATTCTCCACAATATGGTCATTGATGTGGAGGGGGAGATGTCAGGAGCACAATTTATGCATTTGCATACACGGCAAGAGGAGGAGGAAGACCAAGGACCACGAAATGTCCCACAGGGCACCGATGAAGGTGATGGGCAAGCCAAACGTTGTCGTTTAACAGAGGAACTACTATTACACAGAGCCCAGCAGCATAGGTAAACAACTATTTATGGTCAGAATGTATGTAAACTATCTACTGTGAGTGAATTAAAAAGGCTTCAGCAAGTCGGACTTCTTTATAAGAGTAGATCAGCGGTATCCAAGGCTTCAATCCGATCCAGGAGGCGGAGAATTGCCCCGTGAGTCCCAGCTGTTGCGTGAGTGATGACAGGATGCTGAACTGCGTGAGTGGTGGCGTTTACTGGGCCCAGGCTCGGACTCATCGGCCTCGGACGAGCGAGCACGCTTGTGAGCCGGCTCACGACTGTATGTCTGACGGAGAATTGCGAGGCGCTCTCTCGCCGCATCAGCATCAAGAATCCCCCTGTCGGCCAGCTCCATGATCTGGTTGGTTTCTTGGAGACGAAGACGAGTTGCCTCCTGCTCAAGACGGGTTTCTTCAAGCTGCAATTTCGCATCCTCATGCCTATTCACATTTTTGAACATAGTCCTGTTGAACAGTGAATAAAAAAAATATGAAGCAAACAGAGTTACACACGTCTGAAGATCAACAAGCTTGTCTTCGAATGAAGTCTTTGATGGGCGCAGACCATTTGCCTTCGAAAAAGCTTGCTCAAAGGAGGACGCCATGGTGGCCGCCTTGCCGCCATGCTTGACATCTGCCAGAGGCGACAAGTCAATGACTATGGGACTGGATGGTCCATCATCGTGTTCAGGAGACGTGGGAGTGGGAGATGGTCGCAAAAGAGGATCAATGGTGGCGTTGAAACGGTGACTATGGGTACACTGATGTTCGCGAAGATAATCAGAAAGCTGCTAGATGGCAACTAACCAACCCAAAACACTACAACCAACACACACACACACAATTGAGTTCGGGTCGTCCTGCAGTTTACAGGTAAGATTGAACTTCTCAGGTTCGTGTCTCGAAAATGCCAACTCGATAGAAGTCTTATTAGGACTAATATGAGCACAAAGTAGTCAAAGATTGACCAGGGATTAACTGAAGCGATATGGGTTTTATATATTTTATACTTCTAGACACCTCAAAAAGATATCTCAAAGACCTATAAGTCTCTCTAGACTTAGATAGGATTTCCTGCCGTACTCTGACAGAGACCGCACTGGATCTAGACTTCGGATCACGACCGAACTCACTGGAACGGATGCCAACGACCGGGTACTGCGACCGAACTCACTGGAACAGTGCCAACAGCAGACCTGAGGTAACAACCAAACAGGTGCCTTTCACACAAGTGTCGCGACTCCCCACGAACACGGCTCAAGTCCTTTAAAGCATTTTTAATGCCAACGAGACCACTTTTATATTTGAACGAAAACAACAAAGATAGTTATATAAACGTATCTCCGCGCTAGGCTCAGACCAGCACCAACACTGTTACCTAGGTGGGAGATGCAGTACTGAATCGCAGGATCTGCTAGGCTTTATATACGATACAGGAATTGTAGATAGTAATGAGAAATGAGTCAAGATATAAGAGAGATTTGATGTACACGGAACTGCAGAGGTATGCTGCTGGTATTCGTAGTACGAGGCCGAGACTAGTCATCTAGATTTGACCAGCTCGAACCCATACTAGGTATATTGGTTTGTTCCCGAGGCCTGCCAGTCCTAACACGTATGCTAGCCGGACACGCGCCCCAACTGCTTGCGGCATATTTCTAGTTCTCTATTGGTCGACGTGACACTGCCGTCCGGCCGTATTGACGTGTCTCGCTCATTCCTTCGGTCCAAGCGCCTGTCATCGATTCTGATGACTATCTCGTTATGTGTGATTGCCGTCGCAACACGTCTTTCCATGATCGACACTTGTCGCGATCATTTCCCGACGATCTCCGATGTCTCGGCTTTCTCAGTTTTCATGATTCTCGCTCGAACTACTGTTTGCGAACCAAGTTATAGTTGTCGCGACTAGACCCCATCCAGGGTCTAGTGTATATATATGACCTTCCATGCCCAATCTGTGGACTTCATGCATGTCTCTCAAGTTTAGGTGTTGTTACCTCCTCGATACAGTGTCTAGCTTTTAGTACAACCGACCCTTTGTGAAGTCAATTCAATACTATGAAGCCCACTGAGTCCCAGACACCGCACGCTAACCCCCAATGGTATAAGGATCAAACCGTATTGTATCTAGAAGACAATAGTCCTCTCGCGTCATGAACACCTAGCCAGCAGCTCGGAGCTCACTCTGACTCTACTTGTATAGGCTCTAGTTGACGACTAGAAGTGCAAAAATGCATGATTACACCAGCATGCAGTTACGAGCCGTATCAGCGTAGTCATTGATTTTGATCCCAGACTCGACATTGGGGATGTTTTTTGGGGCACCTGGATCCTGGAGATGAATAATCTTGCGACCCTGGGGGCCGACACCAGTGGTAACAGCAGGCGGAGTGATATTAGAGCGTGCAGAAAGGAACTTGTGCATTTCCGGGAAGTAAGGGAACTTTTTCGTGATTTCTTCTGGTTTTAAATTGTCAGAGGTGACAGGGAGGCACTACCAATTGAGAAATACCCCAGAGATTTTTTGCGCACTTGCTGGTATCGTGATCCGGTCCCTCCGGGGAGATATAGCATTTGAGGAATTCATGGACATTATCCCCGTCGTTATCTTCATCCTGGTCGTTCTGTAAACCACCACCAGTGACCTGAAGCTTCTTGGCATGGGTCTTGTATGATTTTACAAGACTTGGAGGTTTGTCAGAGGATTCATAAACAAAAAAGAAACACGCACTCCTCGGCTTTGGCTTTCACACGTTTCCCGAGGGTATTTGGACTGGTCTTGTACAATTCAGACAGGATGACCTCCCCAATACGCTTGTATACGATGATCTTGCTATCCCCCTTGGTGTTCTGCCGTTCCTATCAGGTATATCCAAATATAATCAATTATATGGAAGACACACCTCAGTGGTGCCTGGCTTCTTTCCGAAGAGAACCAGACGGTTATCCGGCACCTGCAGCTGATCCAGCAGCAACCAGATCAAGGCACCCTCATTGTAAGCCCACGGAATGGTGCCCAGATCCGGCTCTACGGCGGCCTTGGCTTTTTTTGTAGCTGTCTTTGGCTCCTCCGAGCTGTGCTTGCGAGGAGATCGGCGAAGCGGGGATTTGCGAGTCGAAGGCTTGTCTTTGAAACGGCCCATTAAGCGAGCAATAAAGGAGTGTAGACAGTAGGGACAGTCGTAATAGAGGTATAGAGGCGAGCAGAGAGGAGAATTCCGAAAAGTGACTTGGTCACATCATACACGTGCTACAGCTCACATGACAACCTGCGCGCCTGTGCTCCTGCGTTCCTGCGCACCTGCGCGTCTACTCTGAGCTCCCCTAATATACCTAGTATGGGTTCGAGCTGGTCAAATCTAGATGACTAGTCTCAGCCTCGAACTACAAATACTAGCAGCATACCTCCGCAGTTCTGTGTACATCAAATCTCTTTTATATCTTGACTCATTTCTCATTACTATCTACAATTCCTGTATCATATATAAAGCCTAGCAGAACCCGCGATTCAGTACTGCATCTCCCACCAAGGTAACGTTGTTGGTGCTGGTCTGAGCCTAGCGCGGAGATACGTTTATATAACTATCTTTGTTGTTTTCGTTCAAATATAAAAGTGGCCTCATTGGCATTAAAAACGCTTTAAAGGACTTAAGCCGTGTTCGTGCTGTTGATTGTTATCTCAGGTCTGCTGTTGGCATCCGTTCCAGTGAGTTCGGTCGCAGTACCCGGTCGTTGGCATCCGTTCCCGTGAGTTCAGTCGCGATCCAAAGTCTAGATCCAGTGCGGTCTCCGTCAGAGTACGGCAGGAAATCCTATCTAAGTCTAGAGAGACTTATAGGTCTTCGAGATATCTTTTTGAGGTGTCTAGAAGTATAAAACATATAAAACCCATATCGCTTCAGTCAAAGTAGATAATCCCTGGTCAATCTTTGACTATTTTGTGCTCATATTAGTCCTAATAAGACTTCTATCGAGTTGGCATTTTCGAGGCACGAACCTGAGAAGTTCAATCTTACCTGTGAACTGCAGGACGACCCGAACTCAATTGTGTGTGTGTGTGTATGTTGGTTGTAGTGTTTTTAGTTGGTTAGTTGCAGTCTAGCAGCTTTCTGATTATCTTCGCGAACATCAGTGTACCCATAGTCACCGTTTCAGCGAAACGGAGTAGTTTGTACACCACCACATTTATAAAACACGAATTCCGCGGTCGTCGAGAGACTTCAGACACACAAATTTCCCCTAGAGGACGAACTGCTGAGTCTGCCAAGCAACAAACCGACTTGCCAGCAGTAGCACCACAGTCCGAATCACACCGTAGAACAGAAACCTGTAAAAATCATGGGACAATTTATATTTCAAAGAAGAATGAGTACTTACAGGTATAGAGAATATTTGACTGTCATACAATGGGTTCTACAAAAGAATTGGAGGCCTCCGTGCATTCAGCTCCCAGGGAAAATTAGGTCAGCAGTACTGGTTGCTAAATTGTCAGTCGGGTAAGATGGCATTCAAAGTCCCTGCGTGGGGGATGCAGTATGGCTGTCCATGAGCGGAGCTGGGGCTGGAGGCCACCACAGCTGAGAGCCCAGGCCAATTGGAGCCCAACACTAATGGAGATTGAACGGGCAGGTCATTGGAGTCTATGCTGCACTGCCAAAAATGGGCCAAGGAAGCTGGTGTGATCTGAGCAGGACAGCACGGATGCCTCCCCTCGAAATTCAACCAAGGGCAGGATGGGAAATGCAATGCAACAAGGGAAGTTTTGCGAGTAGGGTGGTCTTGGAAGGCTGCATACTACAATGTGTTACCTTAGGCATCAGTGGCAGAAGAAGGGTCAGGAAACAGAAGCAGATCTGCCCTGGGAATGACTGTCATTGAACACACTGTCAATCAACGAGTGGCAAGATCTGTATTACAATAAAACCACAGAAACTGTTGGTACTGGACAGCAGTCACCTCGGAGAATCTTTGTAGAGATCGCACAGAGGCCTCCAAGTAGGAGAGGTCATTATCCACTGCCTTACCTGACACCATTGTGAGAGCAGACACAAGCTATGCATCTTTTCAAAAAAAATCCGTAACTTCAAGCGCTGTCAGTGCTGAGTGTGCAATTTGAGGGTATGGACACCAAGAGGGATGATTCTCAAAGTCAGAGGGTTGACTGGAATTCATGAATAGACCAACAGTAGTCATAAACTCCTGAAGGGTAGGCTTGAAGATGAAAGTGAATGACAAAGTACCCTCACAATCGGACCGGTGATGTGCTGAAGCCCTCCGTGATATCTCTTTCCTTTGTCAACAACACATTTCGAGTGGCCCGCAAATTGCAACCCATGCATAGTCCCGGACTCGGAATGCAAACTTTGATTGAACAAAACTCAGTACTATAGACTTGCTAGCCAGGTTTAATTTTGCCCCTTGGTTGTGGTGGCCTCCGCCTCCTCCCGTCATCCTACATCCTACATCAGCCTCCACCCTCCTTGACCTCCCTCCACGAATTCTTGGAACTTCTATCAATGTAAAATTGATCAACCAATGGGAAGCCAAATAACAATGGTTCCAATTTGTTTTTTTAATATCTCACTCAATACTGAGTATTAACCTTTCAAAAAAAGATGCAAATTGGTCCTTACCGATGCCGGGTGCCCTCCAATTTTACCCCCGATTTTTAGGAGGTCTGTACAATTTGTTTTTTATGCGTGCAAGAATTGATCCAGAAGGTGCACAAAGGTTTCATTACAACTTGTGCTTCAACCACCACCCATTCCATTGCCCATCACACCAAGCACTCCACTCTGGAATAACCGACCCTGAATGATCATAGGGACAATGATGGACTGTCCTGAGACTCCACACTGCGTGTTTTATGCATCTTCTGGCCTGTAGCGGCTCACATAATTTGATCCCTATTAGTGTCAAAAACATTTGTGCATTGACGGAACGGCCCGATACTTATCAACTACTATTCAGTAATGTTTCTCTTCTCTTCTGAATCATATCCTCGCTCTCCTTCCTCTCTATATGCACTTGCTGAACCTGGAACCTTACACTCTCCAAAAATGTCTTGTTCAGATGATCGTTACTATTGCACATAATCTTGATTAAAGCATTCTTGGACATTTGGAGAAGGCCCCCCAGCATTGGCCACAATAATGCACTGCTGTGGATGGCTCCTAAGATGATGAATGGACATGTATGGAGGCCTCCACACAAGAGGAATCACACCATTCTGTACCCCCACCAGTCAATATTTCCTCGACCTTACCATTTCCTGGCTGTTCTTGTCCTCCCATCACTGGATATCTTGCAGAGTATTCGGTCTTGGCACTTCTGTACGCATTTTAACTCTGCCGCAGTGATTATTTCTCCTGTTTTGCACCAATCCTTTACAGATATCCACTACATTTCCGCCTGTCCCAATAAAACCTCATGCCAAGTGAATATCCATTCAAGGCAGTCCCTTGTTATTGTGCCGACACGGATGCCTCCGCAATCGGACATCTCTGATCACGATCGCCTGCCTATTGCTATTGCTTTTTAGTTTTCTATTGCCCCCGAAATTTGAATCGTGGTAAAATCTTCACCTTGGACTTGAATTGCATGCTCCTTTCTAGTGAGATTTGTTTCAGAACCTTTCATGGTGGCCTCCATCCCATCTCCGAGCGCCTCTGATACACCACTTCTTGACAGTCATACCTCTAGATGACATGCAGCCCCAATATCTTTCTCAGGGTGCATAGATATGTCTGAGTCCCCGTGCCCAAAATTAATGCCAGCAAGCCATCTGCCGCTACTCCACATATCTCAGATCTGCATGCTCGGGGCACTGGCTACCATGTTGGTCTCTCAGATTACTCCAAGACTGGCCTGACCATGAAAATATCTGCTGCTTTGGGCTACTGTCCCTCCAATTGACCTGGGCTCTCAGCTGTGGTGGCCTCCAGCCCCAGCTCCACTCATGGACAGCCATACCGCATCCCCCATGCAGGGCCTTTGAATGTTGTCTTATACCCAGCTGACAATTTAGCAACCAGTACTGCTGGCCTAATTTTCCCCAGGAGCTGAATGCACGGAGGCTTCCAATTCTTTTGTAGAACCCATTGTATGACAGTCAAATATTCCCTATACCTGTAAGTACTCATTCTTCTTTGAACTATAAATTGTCCCATGATTTGTACAGGTTTCTGTTCTACAGGCGACCAGATTTGCCCGAGGCAGTGGCCCCGTAATTTGTGGACAACCCGGTTTCCTGCTGTTGCCGGTATTTTGATGTCCCAATTTTTTTTGATACTGAAAATTATTCATTGTTGTACATTTCTTGATACTGTGTCGCTGTATGTGTTCTATCTGCAATGGATACTATTTCAAAAATTGAACATGGAGGCCTCCATGATACAACCACCCCACCACAGAGACCCTACCAGCGCTGTGGATGGCACCTGCACGCAGCACGTGAATCAATACATAATAGAAGTTCGAACCCTCCCTCTGCGGAGGGGACCTCTTAGGTACCTTTTCCTTATACAGGGAAAGGTACCTAAGAGGTCCTGCACGTGACCTAGAGGGATGACACCTAGGTGTTTGGTTGACCACTAAGTGAACAACTGAACACCAGGACTCGGATGGTGGGTGGGCTTTAAAAAGCTAGAGAGTGTTGAATACAAGATATTTGATTGGTCATTTCTCAACACTCTCTTAGTCAGCCTGTGTTGAGCTCTCGCTCGCAGGCTCCCTTTGAACTCAACTTGCTTAGCTAACTAAGTCGTTAGAATCGATAAGAATCAAATAAGACTTTGGGAAGAGGAGGCCGGAAGCTATCAGCTTCCGGTCAAGGGAGACCAAATCTAAAAATAGCTGACATCGGCTAGGGGGGGGGGGGAGGGTCTGAACGATCTCAAAAAGGAAAAGTTGGAAGTAATTTTTTTTAGTGACTCTAGGGCCATCCTGGGACATACTAATAGTATCACATAACAATCTGAAAGGATTTTTGGCACCTATCAGGCCTGGGAACAGCCGGAATCTGGCAAAGACCCAAATCGGGCCATAATAATAATAAAGCTTCATTTTTATAGTAACTGCACGCCATTTACGGTGTATGATGCTACTATGTATCCTGGACTGTAGGGAGGTATGTACAATAGGTGTCTATGAGTAGGAGATACGGGTTTTGTGTAAGTACGGGTATATTGGATCTTCAGGGGTTGTGCTAGGGCTGCCGCCCATTGCCATTGCGGCGGTTCGTGGCATCTGTCGAACGGGTGCCGTGCCCATTCCGTTGGAGATCTCGGAGGTCCAAAAACGGCCCATTGAACAATGGGCCGAAACGGCAAATCGACGACACACGGGTGTGCCATCTTATTTTGACCATGAATCATGTTATCTCGAGATTATTGACCACCTTATGTGTACTGACAACTCATTCTGAGTTCTCCTCACACTTCTGGATGTAGTGGATATATTCAGCTCAGCCGAAGTTTGCCGGACCATCATTCCGTTTTAGGAAAGACCTAACATTTTAGTTCAAAATTCCTTTGGGACGCTAGACAGGTTTAAAGGGGTTCCAAAGAGCATATCTTACCTCCATACAATGCTCCCGTCTTATCAGGGACCTCACAGAGCCAGGACTACCTTCAAAGGGGACCCAAACAAAGTTGACGCTGGAAGCTGTTACAGCCGTGGTGGCCGTCCCGTTGACCATCCCGTCCCATCACAGCTCAAAAGAACCAATCAACGGGCTGTAAAGAGACAGCCATGTCCGTCACGGCAACAGGTGGCAGCCCAGGACCAGCCGTAGGTTGTGCACTGTGTATGTAGGTGCGGTTCTCTGAGTCAAACTTGATTGCCGTGCACGCATCTTTTCCCCTGCAATGCGACAATGACACACGAAGGTCTTGCCAAGGTCATGCAAACACCATGAAAGGTTTCATCTCTGGTACTTTCAATTGTTTTCTCTGGCTTCAACTAAGGGGCCCTTAGCCAATGAACACTCTCAAATTGATGGTTAGGGTTGGGTTGCCTCAAAAACCAGTGCCGAGCCCATACTCAATCTTCCCAGTATTCTAGACTTATATTCCAAAGTTGGCCGCAACTCTAGAAGGAAAATCCAAGTTAATTACCCAGCTATCACTCGTGGACTTGCCCAGAGAGGAATACAAGCCCTTGAGCTTCAGCCAAAACAAAGACAAGACTCAAGGATGAAGTGTAGGAGCATTTGGAAGTGTAGATAATACATTACATCACAATGTTAGTGATTCTAACGCTCTCAGGAGTCTTCTCTGGGTGAGTGGCTTTTTTCTTTTTTTGAAAAATATTCCATCCCCAAAAGGGAATTTGATGGAATCAGGTGGCTGTGAGGGGGAGGGGGGGTCTGGCCGACTCCAGAAGAAAAAAAACTTGTCATATTTTCTTAAATTTGGACCCCCTTGCTTCCGTTCTCTGTGAGTGAGGTGTTCGGTTGACCACTAACCCACAAACCAGAGATCAAAGAGAACAAACAGTTGGGCAACGAAAAACGACTCCCCCAATCACATTCTAACAAGATCAGCTACAGATTCTTCCAAAGAATTTAATGTATTGAGGGAATCTTCAATAAATAAAGGTAAAATGTCACGATTCAGACGCTATCTAATCGCGACAACGCCTTATCTAAGCACCTAATCAAGTGCTCGTCTATTTAAACACCAAGGCTATGCTTGAGTCATCAGTGATCGGACAGCCAGGGATCGGGTTCCCACAGGAACATGCCGATGAAGCACGACGGATTGGTAATCGGACAGCTGACAGGTGTCATGCTGCGGACATGAGGAGTATGCATGGGCATTACTCAGAACACATGGCTTTGGGATGTTTCTTACTCAGAACACATGGTTCTGGCATGTTTATTACTCAGAACACATGGTTATGGTGCTTATTGCACATGGACACCCTATTGTATATATTATTAGCACTAGTTACATAGCCACAGTTGAACAGTATAAGTAGTGTAGCTAGTTGCCTGTATTCCTTAGTCTTTTATTCCATCACTCTTTGAGCCTCACTCTTACCGAGCACCTCCAATCCGCATTGTGCGTCCATTGGGTGTTCTTGAGCCTTGAGCATGACATAAAATCTCTTTGATGTTACGCCAATAAAGAAGAAAGGCGGCAGAGGTCCAGCATCCCTGCTTCATAACGATCCAAGGATTGACACCGTGCAGGAGCAGGTGAGTAGTATCCCCAATGCAGAAGCCATGCCCATTCAGAGCTCCCAGGCCTGTCTCCATCCAAATGACATTGCAGGTTTCAATGGTGCGTGCACGCCTCCCCCACTATCACCTTCCTTATAAGGTAAGTGTTCCGGGGGTTGGCATGGGTGTTGGTCTAGGCAATCAAAATAGAGCAGCTATCAATAGTATCATTGGTACTATAGTCTATTGGTTAGTATAGCTTCTTCGAGCCCCGTTCATGTCTTTTGTTCCGTTCTTTTTCTTTCGTTTTCTTTTTTCTTGTTCTTTGCTCCACTTTCCACAAGCCCCACTGCGTGAGGCTGCAGCGAGCGGAAGCACCACGCATTGGGCCCAGTGGCGAGCGTCAAGGGGGGTCCACAGGGGTCTCCCCCATGTAAGTTATCATTTAAAAAAAACTGAGATTTAACTGCAAAAAAATTAACTCAAAGCTTAAAAAAGCTCCACGCAGTGGGCCCCGCAGCGAGCGGAAGCCCCACGCAGTGGGCCCAGCGGCGAGCATCAAGGGGGTCTGCGGAGGTCTCCCCCACGTAAAATATGGACCAAAAAGCATGTATTTACAGCTAATTGCAGTACCGAAGGCGCGAACCAAAAATTCCCGTTTTGGCATATTTTCAAAGAATTCCCAATATCTCAGTCAGTTCTTCACCGATTCACATAAAAACTAAATAGATCTACTCAGCTAATTCACGCGAAATTAGTGATGGAAAGGAATTTGTGAAAATATTATGTATTAGGTATTTTCTGGTTCCAGGCTGTTTTCGCACCGAAAGCCATCTAGCATGCCAAGAACACGTCCCAGCGGCCTAATATTTTAGGATGGACAACATTTATAGCTGAGGGAGCATGTGATAGAGCCAGAAATACATTAAATTCCTAGATAAACGTAATCTTTACAATAACTCTCAATGACAAAACTGGCAAATGGATCCGAGGGAGCTAGAAGGACTGTAAATAATTTATCTGTGTTTCTGGCTCTATCAGATGCTTTCTCAGCTATAAATGTTGTCCATCCTAAAATATTAGGCCGCTGGGACATGTTCTTGGCATGCTAGATGGCTTTCGGTGCGAAAATAGCCTGGAACTAGAAAATACCTAATACATAATATTTTCACAAATTCCTTTCTATCACTAATTGCGCGTGAATTAGCTGAGTAGATCTATCCAGTTTTTATGTGAATCGGTGAAGAACTGACTGAGATATCAGGAATTCTTTAAAAATATGCCAAAACAGGAATTTTTGGTTCGCGCCTTCAGTACTGCAATTAGCTGTAATCGAAACAAATATTAAAATAATCCTCCCGGGATCGCTGATGACGCAGCAGCTGAAATAAAACAATTTCTATGTCGAGAAACTGGCTGAAAGTAGTGCACAGTGTGTACTTACTCCTAACTTGTCACCAATAATGGTATCTGATCTTATTTGTAAGCAATTGCCTTTTTTGGAGGTGATAGTGGGGGAGGGCAAGGGGGGTTGGTTTCAATAGGGGAAGTCAAAGCGCTCCAGGGAATCGATTCTGATCTCGATTCTGATTCGATTCTGACATCGATTCTGATCTCAGAATCGAGCTAGAATCGATGCAGAATCGACCCAGCTTTGACCGACCCCTTTTTAAATCGATTCTGACATCGATTCTACCACGATTCAGTCACTGGCCGCTTTTATTCTACGTTTGTCGGAGTCCCGTCAAATCTCAATAAATTTGATTTTGATCTTCACCGCGCTCGACACTTACTGTGATACAACCATGTCTCGACACTCCGCGCCAGCGCCGTGGTGCTCGGGACCTCCTTTATTCAACATCATACCACTCGGTTCAAGCAGCTCCTATGGCAGCAGAATAAATTGAAGTGTATATTTACTTGGGTGAGTCTTGAGCACGAGCCAGACACGTTTGCCGGCGCGTTGACGGCGAGAGGGGCGGGAGCTTATACTTGGTGAGATAATTGTCCTTCGAAGCTTATATATATTTATTGTTTTTGGGGGTGTGAGAACGAGCAAGAGTGATTCTGATATCGATTCTGAGAACGATTCTGAACTGTTTCACCTCCAGAGGCGATACAGCGATTCTGCTTCGATCCGCGAAAAAGTCGATTCTGGATCGATTTTGATGCCAGAATCGAAATCAGAATCAATTGAGAATCGACTCAGAATCGAAGTCAGAATCGATGGCCCGGAGCGCTTTGACTTCCCCTAATGAAGTCGGTGCACATAAGGTGTGCCCAGCCAGAGGTGGTGGCGTAGGCGAAAAGAGGTGCAGAATCGGGTACAGAGGCATCGACGACAAGGTGATGTTTGAAAGCGGAACGGGAATGAGTTGCCTCTCGAGTTCAACTAAAAAATATTATATCTCATTCAACGCATTCAGGCATGGTACGCGACGTCTACCTTATCCGTGAAATTCTCTCTTTCAGATTATTGGTATTTATTTTTCGCGTTTTCCATCACAGGACCCATATGCATTAGGGGAAGTCAAAGCGGTCAGAGCGGACCGAGAGTTAACTTTTTGGCTTGCCAAAGTGGCTTGCGCCCGCGCAGAATGGCTTGTTTCAGGCGTGGGCGTGGATTTGGCTGTAATCACAAGCCCACGCCCGGCATTTCGGCTTGCAAGCCATTTTGTCGGCTTGGCCCGCCACTTTGCTCAAAGTGGCTTGCGCTCACCGTACGTCACTCAAGGCTTTAATGTTAGATTTTATGTTGCAACTACATCGTTATATGTGCCCTGCAGGTGCCTAGGGCACGTATTCTCTCAAAATGTTAATATACTCGTCATTGCCGTGAACGGTCACGACGAAAAGCCATACCCACATGCAAGCCAGCTGGCTTGTGAGACTTTAACAATAGGCTGTGCTTCCTACTATCCACCCGCATTGAAAATATAAGAGGAAGTGTCCATGACACAAAGATATTCACAGCTCGACTTCGCTGATTTTTGAACTCTGCAAGTCTTTCCACACCTGCAACTGAAATCTGGCCAGAATCCTTCACAAAGAGGGTTGAGATAGTCCTGTGATCTCCGGACAGCCAATCCGGGCTGTAGCCTTCGTCCAGTCACATCAGTTGAGCCAAGTCCCCGAGTCTGTGTTGACTTCAGTGCACCTGAATACTCTGACCCCATACCGGCCGAATGTCCACAGTTGAATGATCTATGATATTTTCAGTGCCGAGATGTCCCAGGAAATGTGTATTTCCCAATGGCGAGCAAGTGGCGTGCGCAAGTCATTCTGCCTGATGCCATCAAAATGGGCGCGGGTGCGGCTTGCGACGAAAACTCGAGGGATTCAGGCCATTATACCATCAACGGGATAGTAGGTACCTCCAATTTACTTGATCATACTATGCAGCAGGGTGTTGTTGGTGAACTAGACTCGCATCCAGGAATTCGAACATGTCCAATGCCATCACAAGCCATTTTGCCTGATGCCATCAAAGAGTTAGCTTTTTGGCTTGCGCCCGCGTAGATTGGCTTGTTTCGGGCGTGGGCGTGGATTTGGCTGTAATCACAAGTCTGTTGACGTTTCTGAGGCAAGCAGGGTGCGTGAACAGAGAAATAAACTAAGCCATATGTTGCATTGACTTTTGAACCATGTCAAATTGACGAAGTTGTGGCTCATAATGTCATTACAACTCACTTCCACTGTTGAAATCCAAGAGAGAAAAAATACATGTGTCTAAACGGACGTTAGTTTAGGAGAAGACTTGATACTACCGTCGCTGTCGGCATAATTGTTTCTACTAGCCAAACGTTGAACAAAGTCAGACATATCGAGATTCGACTAAATCAAGGGGTAACTCCTTTCAAGGATGAATTTCCAGTAAAAATATACTCTTTTATTTCAGTGGGTTGGCATTGGTGCATCGGTTCACGCACAGATACGAGCGGGAGTCAAACATAGAACTTGATTTTTCTGGCAGCGATCACAATAAAACCCGTGAAAACATGTCTGATACGGCTTCAGAGCAATAGTTGACAAGACTTACTCGCAACAACACGTTGAATTAATCAATTATTCATGACTCGGGTCAGGGCATGAGTCGGGCGTGGGCTTGAGCAAAGTGGCCATTCGGCCGAGCAGAATGGCTTGTGTCGGCTTGCGGCCTGTAGACATTGAAAATTATGTTATGAGTGCACTGTCGGAGCGGAATATTTGGTGTGTAGCTCATACTGTATAAAATAAAGAGAGAGGTATGGGGAAGACACGGTAGCAGCCGTCTAGAAATCAACCACGAAATTGCGGGCTTGGCATGGGCGTGGCTTGCGCAAACTGGCTTGGGCTTGCAAAACTAGCTTGAGGGTGTGCAGAGTGACTTGTGCATGAGTAGGATTGGGCGTGACCAGGCTTGTTTGCATGGACAAAGTGGTTTGAATCGAACCAAGCTTGCCGTTGAACTTGCCGCGGCCACCATACAATTATTTCGAGAATCTTCTTGTCATTGTTACGATTGCCGACTAATGTCGAGTACATGCAAGATTCTATTGCATTAGCGAGGATGGCAGGAATACGGCTTCAATGCAGCCGTCGTGGCCAGCAGCGAAACATGCTTATCTCGGAATGCCGAGTTGGCAGACCCCGAGCTGGGAAGGTCTGCAGGATGGCTGCAGCAACCCGAGGCTCCGGCGACGCCCCAGAGTGATGTTATGGACGAAATACTTACAGTGGGAATGTTTGCTGTAAGCGAGCACAAGTCACGCCACGCCACAAGCCACGCCGCTCACGCCCGGCTCAGCCAATTCAAACTCCGGGAAGGGGCGCAAGCCAATTGGCCAAGCCACTTGGATAAGTCTGAGAGCGGACCGATTCTGAGCTAATTCTGACACCGATTCTGATGTCGATTCTCGATGCGAGAATCGATCAAGAATCGGCGTTTCTCCAGAATCGGTCAGAATCGGTGTTCCTCCTCCGGAGGAGGAACTGCATGAGAATCGGTCAAGAATCGCTTCGAGAATCGGTGCCCGCCCTAAACTAACTCTTCAACTGACTCTGCGCATGCGATCAGTAATAGCACTAGACATAAAATTGTCATCCTACTGCTCCGTCAATGGCCAGAGCCAAAGTTGACATGAAAAATCTGCACCAAAACCCAGGCCGCGTACACATCCCAAGCCAGAAAGCCAAAACGACCAAAAAAGCAAAGGCAAAAAGGAAAAAAAATCCGATGACAGCAGCGAGGTCAGCACCGATGAAGTGAGAAATTATGCCAGAGAGACATAAACCTGATAGATAGAAAGCTTCTATCAGAAGCAAGATGGCCCTAAGTTGTTAGTTGCGGCCCAAGATATATGAGAATCGACGGGAGAATCGGTGGTCAGAATTGGGGCGGTCAAAGTGGCCCCGATTCTTGAGCGATTCTGCTGCCAGAATCGGTCGAGAATCAGCATCAGAATCGGTGTTAGAATCGGTCCCCTCTGACCGCTTTGACTTCCCCTATTGACAGTACATTGAATATAATAAAAACCGTGTACATGTATGTGGAGGCAGTTTCCTAAAATGTAAACAAGGGTCTAAGTAAGACTAGTGCGAAGCATACAAGGGACTGTATCTGAGCGTGCCACATTAGTGGAAACCGGAGCGATAAGATTGAATCTGGGACCCATAGTGGATGCGGGCAAATTGCTCAGATCTTCCCACATTCATAGGCAACATAGGGGGAGCTGGCAGCGAACCTGGCAGCCGGTCGTCATGCTCGTGGTAGAAGAGGCGGCCACCGGGTATCGTCCTCGTCTCGTCCAGCTCTTGCATCCATTGGAGAACATGACCAATTGCCACTGGCATGGGGACGCCATTGATAAGCAGCACTGACACAGGTATTGGCAAGGGGGCGAGCTTGAATAATCACAGTCAGGGAAGTGCATCTCTCTCAGTAGAGTAGAAATTTCTCACCGGTATGTAGACCGTGCCATTGTCGACCAGGACTATGGTGAAGGGACCGGCGGCGGACGGCTGCCACGGGCCCATGGCGTTAGTCTGAACGCCGTTGAACACGATACCCGGACTTAGGCATCGCGTCTTGTGGCGTAGTTTGGGTAGAACCCCGTTCCAATTGTTGACAAGGTATACATCATTCGCTTCTTGGCCGGCTGCGCGAGCGGCGACAGACCCAAAAAACATACTGAGAAAGACTTGGAGAGAGGAGAGAAATATATGTTAGGTCCCACAAGGACCCACATATTTATACGTTTCAGTTCGCGCCGCGCACGCCGGTCCTCTCGCTTCGTCTTGTTTTCCTGCGCGAGTCGACACAAGGGGGGAAACAAAGGGGAAACAAAAACAGTACAAGAGGTCGTTAGGGCAAATGGTGGCTGCCCAGCCTGCCCAGTGTTGTCTATGTTTCCCTACGCGAGTCGACACAAGGGGGGAAACCAAAAACAGTACAAGAGGTCGTTAGGGCAAATGGTGGCTGCCCAGCCTGCCAGGCCCTGCCTGTTGTCTATGTTTCCCTACGCGAGTCGACGCAATGGGAGAAACAAGAACAGTAACAAGAGAAAGAAGAGGTCGTTAGGGTAAGTTAAGCGCCAACGCATGCTATAATACTCCATGGCTGCTCAATGGCTGCTATTAGAATAAGTACCACCGGACCTCCGTGGGAGATTTCGCCACATCAGGCAAATAGCGCACAACACCCTGGATCTACAAGTACAACTAGAACAGGTCGCTTTCCACTCACCTCCATCTTGCCACTATCTTGCATCCTCGCAATGTCTCGCCACGTAAGCATTGCCTCTGTGTCGGTCGCCATTTTTCGTCTAACTCGTCTGAACAGTCTCGCACCGAGCGCTCTGCCAAGTCGAACAAGTTGTACCCGACTTCAGCCGTCAACCAAACTTTAGGCGAAATGGGTTTGCCTCAAATTGCCTACGCGGAAATCCACCAGCTTCTCGATGGCCAGGGTATCCACCGCGACGACCCGAGGCGCCCCGAAATGATTCAAGAGTTCATGGCGAGGGTGGACCAGATAGGCATTGTTACAATTGGGGTGTGTCTCCATTGTGCATCAATACACGCACCCATTGCTGACTGAAGTACAAAGAAGAAGCCAGAAGCCGCTTACCAGGAAGTTTTTATGGTCAAGATACCCGAAGATGACCTTCAGATCCGCCTGTTCACGGGGGAAACCCGCCGTGAGCAAGGCATTTTTTTCTTCGATTTTTTCAGCAGTCGAGGAAAGGTGCCTGTCAACGCTCCCCAAGGGTATTTTGTGGAAATTGTATCGCCAGGCGGTCTAGCGGGCCGCATTCCATCTGTGGAAGCTACATTCGGTGTTAACAACCCCGACCCAGGAATGGAAAAGTTCACTGTGGTGGAGAACGCGCTGTGTCGTCTGACTCGACCTTACAAGGGACCTTTCCTGTTCAAGGTCCCGGAAAGGAACACCCCACCAGCCATAGTCGCGCAGGCCGTCCGCGTCCAGTAGTTTGTTGAGCAGTGTTCACATTCTTTGGTGGAATTGAACATGGTTGTGATAAACACGGTAGGCTATCCGGCCTTGGAAGCCTCTAACACGGAAGGTTTGACGTCAACTGGAAAGTTCCCATAAACGCCGAACCCGAGCAAGGGCATATTTTAAGCGCAGACATATTCCGGGTTCGTAGCGTTTTGAACAGACCGCACCGCTTTCTGTCAACCACAACCAAGATGGAGAGCAACGCTCCACGACTGAGCCTCGTCGAGGTATATGCAACAGTACACGGCAGATTTAACCGAATGCAAAAACGCAGAGAGCGACTGCCGACGCCTCAAGATTTTGTTTAACTGGTCCCAGCTCTAAATAAAGCTTGAGCCTGAGGGTGAATGCACGTATCTTGAAGTACAAAAGGGGGCCCGCCGTATGGAGGGATATTCTGTATCAACCACGACGGGAGCAACCAGCCTTCGCGGATCGTGACTGACCTCCCATGTGCGTCCATATTCCACGTTCACCGATCCCTCAAATATAACCCATCATGAATCGTTTCTCATTATGACAGTCCAGCTGTACGCGTCGTGATATGTACTACAGTCCCTCACAGACACCAGGAGCCTAGTATGATCCCCACCGTCACGGTGAATAAACTCCGAGCGAGAGGTGTGGACAGTTCGAAGGGTCGTAGCGCAGTGCTGCTGTTTGGTTTCCCGGAATAAGAGATTAGAATAATAAAGATAAGCACTGATGAGAAACGTACGAGGAGCTCGAGGATGATGATTTCGCAGAGGAAGAGGCGCTCGACACAGACGACGCTCCCGAGCTGGCTGAAGAGGCGGTGGAAGTAGTCGAGCTTGCGGGAGCCGACCCCGAGGAGGTTGCCGATGCGGCAGAGGCAGAGGCGGAACCAGAGCCAGAGCCAAAGACAAGGGCAGAGATAGAGGCAGATCCAGAGGCAACGGCAGAGTTGGTTGAATTGGTCGTATCAGTGGAGTTGGATGGGTCCCCGAGGTTTCCGACGACGGACGTTGGGGCGGCATCAGAATTTATAGTGTACGTGGCGCCATTGAAGACCGTCGTGGTCCCATTGTCCGCGAGAGTAAGAGCTGGACCACCAATTGAAGTAACAATGGTGAACACGCCGCTAGCCGTGGGGGCTAGAAAGACGGTGAGTTATATTGTACAGATCCTAACAAGATAACTTACATGGCGAAATATTGGATGCTGAACCACTTTGCACCAAGTTGGCCGCGCCAGAGTCGCCTAGAATCGATGTCAATACAAACACTACTTGACGCGTCCAAAGCACATACTAGGAACGGGTAGGTTCATTTCGTCGAGAACAGACTCAATAATTTCCTCGACTAACCCAATGTTTATCGGAGCCCCTTGAATGCTCTTGATGCTGAGCAGAGCCAACAGAGCACAGACGTTGAGTTTCGTGAACTTGAACATGTCGTGAAGTTGGAAAGGGCTGGGTCTCGATGGAAAGGGTGGAGTACAGTAACGACGAGATGGGGGCTAGCCAGAGCAAGGAAACATGTTGACAGCAGCGTCCTTTTATACGCAAGCGGAGACCGAGAGTCCCAGGCCGCCCATCACCGCCCCAGTTGCTAAGCGGGGGATAGTGAACAGATAAAACACATAAACGGAGTATCCTGCCAACGCGAGCGGATTTAGTTTTTGTTGTGTGCTGGCACGACGGGAATGCAGTACTACTACTAACCAGGAAAGAGAATGATCACAAACTGGTCAAAGCTGGCTTTCGAACATGAACCGGACCGGTCGGGAATCACCTCATCTCCTTTCGGTTTCTCTTTCTGCAACGTTCTAATGTTATTCAACTATGTGGAACTTGAACCAAACTCGAATCTGGTGAGTTTTACAGCTCTTTGAAGTCCATTTGACTTGACACTTCAGAGTAGCTGTGCTGTATCTGCCGGTATGTATTCTGGGTCCTTTAGATTTTGTCATTGACTCGCATTAGCATGCCATTCATCCAACCGGTAACTACTCGCACTTGTTCGCACACCTTCTGCCGCGACTGCATCTTCAAGGCTATAAGCCACGCAAGACAATGCCCCGTAGACCGCTCAGCCCTCTCTGAAGACGACTTGTTACCCGCTAACTCTATCATCCGCTCGGTCCGTTACTACGAATGGTTTCCATGCCCGCGCGTCTCTGATTCGCAACACCTCACAGCTCGTCGACGAATTGATCGTCGAATGTATTCATCGCGACTCGGGATGCACTCATACGTGCCAGCGGCAATTGCTCACCGCCCACATCATGGATTCTTGTCCGTATAGGCGCGTCGCGTGTCCGAAAGGGGAATGCGACGAGATTTTCGCCGGAAAGGATGCGGAATCGCACAGCTGCGTCCACAAACTCGCGGGGTGCGACCTATGTGGCTCCCAAATTAAATTAGAGGACCTGCAGGCAGGTTTTATTTTAGTCCATCCAACCTCTCACGAATTATTTATCTAGAGACACGCTTTGGAATGTACAGACGGCCCGGTAACCTGCGAATTTTGCGCACTCGAGCTTTCGCGTTCCGATCTAGCCGCACATAATAATACCTGCCCCGCCGCTGTCATTCCCTGTCTCCACGCTTCCAACGGCTGCGGCTGGACGGGCCCCCGTTCTGATCTTGTACTCTCCCATATCCCCGTCTGCCCTTACGAAGCCCTCGCGGGCTTCTTCGCGTTGAACAACACCAAATTCGCACGCATCGCCGAAGAGAACCTCTTCCTGCGCCACCGCGTCGAGATACTCGAGGCGCGCGCTCAAACTACGCAACGCGAGCTCCAGTCAGCCAAGACCGCATTGGGCCCATGGTATCGCCCCGACGGCGTTTACGCATATAGCACCAATACGCCCACATCTGTGGACCTCCCGCCGGACTTGCAGCCCGCGAGCGCGTCCGCCTCACGCCGATACAGCCAGGCGATTGATGCGCCCCCGCTGTTCGAGCACGCACCGGCGGACGCACTGGCCGCGTACTTCCCAGCCGAGACGGACGCGTTAGAGCGGCGCAATCTCCCCGCATCGCCGCAGAGCTGGGAGCCTCCGTTCGGTGTCAGTGCCGGTGCCGGTACGGCTCTGAACCCAAACGCGCAGCACGCGGTCGCGCCGCTGAACCTGTCGACGACGATCGAAGGCGCACTAGCGGGCGTGCGCGGCTCGGTCGTCGCGCTCGGCGGCGCGGTCGATTCTCTCGCCCGGCGTAGCGACATTGCGCTCTCGAACGAGGCACGGCGGCTCAACGAGGAGGTCATGTCCCTGCGCGCGAACGTGCACGGGCTCCGCATGCAGGTACGACCCACTCCTTTCAGTTATTGTATTCTTAGCGTCCGTCCGAGAGCACGCGCTGTATTCGGGTGATAGACATCCGTCAACGATCCATCTTACTCACCACTATCTTTGTTAGGTGCATGCGATAATGATGGACAGGAACGCGCAAGTGACCGGGCGGAACGTAAATGAGGGGGGCAACATCTTCAACCCGAATCCGATGAATAGCGGGGGTGATGGTACCTGGCCTCCAGTCGCGTCCGGGCCCGCGCGATTCTACTATCCGGGGCCGCCTCCCCTCCCAGGGCAGTCCATAACCAAGCTATGATCCTGACACTGAAACGATTTTCATTTTCTGGCTCGCGTGATCATCGGATTCACTGTAGCACCGCACATATGGCAATGACATTCCGCACTGCTTGTACCTTTACTGTTTCATCGATGCATGTTGGGAACAATTCGATTCTCCTGCTATCACTGGTTGCAGAACGATTCGGACGCTGGAATGGAGGTGGCAACTTTAGATTCTTCTTCTGTTTCTGCACATTACACGCTATTGTATTGTATGTGTACGTATCGTATGCTGGCTATAATACTACTGTAGGGCAGGGCACGAATACGCTGAAAAATAAACACGAATGTGAACCGTCATTTCTCCCCAGTGGGTGAGTAGGTCAGGAGGGAAGGAGAGGAGGTATTACAAGCCGAGAAGCAGGCGTAGGATAGCACAGAGTTGCGAAAAACGAGGAGAGAGTGTGCGATGATAGGAGAAAGGCAAGGACTGGAGGATCGTCATAGGCGAGGCGGAATGTGCAGCAAGGAGGGGCGAATTATGTACTTTCATGGCAAGAACTTTAGAGTCCACCAGGTATGGTTGGCGCAATAGGCGGCTGTAGGATATAAAACGGGTTGTACGAACAGATCAAAACGAAGACAGAGGCGGTTCATGAATACGTGAACGGCGTGTTGGCGGCGGAGTCGAAGTACGGCTCCGGTGGCGTGAACGATTCCATGCCATTGTTGTGGTACGCGTCCTGCTGTTGCTGCGCGTCTCGCTCGCCGCTGTACTCAGGGAAGGAGCCATCGTGCCCCTGGCCCGCAT
Organism: Mycena maculata; assembly: GCA_029448575.1. Taxonomy (NCBI): domain Eukaryota; kingdom Fungi; phylum Basidiomycota; class Agaricomycetes; order Agaricales; family Mycenaceae; genus Mycena; species Mycena maculata. The sequence goes on from JARJLG010000005.1 coordinate 56,044, forward strand.
ACGGCATGTAGTCGTAGCGGAACTCGTCCGCCGTCGCGGGCGCCGAGTGCGGGAACCCGGCGTTACTATTGTCGAAAAAGAAGGTGTTGGTCGCATCCCCGCCGAGGTCGAGCGCGCCGGCGGAGCGCGGATAGGATGCGGACGACGCGTCGTCGTCCGGTTTGCTGTGCAGAGCGTAGTTCAACTCGCTCGATGTGGTCAGGGTCTGCGGCGCGGTGCCGGAGAGGTGGGGGCTGGACCCGGGGGAGATGGTGGAGGAAGGTGAGGGGTAGCCGACCGCGCCCTGGCCGTCGCGCCCTGCAGAGGCAGAGTAGTTACCGATGAGGCCCTCCGCGCTCGCGCGCCGCGGGCCGTTGACGTCGAGGCCGGACATAAGGTTCAGGAACCCGGTCGGGCTAAGCGGGCGTCCGATAAGCGCAGGGTAATCAAGTGAAGATGAGAGGGACATACCAGGACTCGCGGCGGCGGGTAAAGTCGGGTGGCTCGCCCACGCTGCCGACGTCAGAGTAGTAGGCGCTCGTCGCGCTGGACGCGCTGGCGATGGAGCTGAAGCGTGTCTGATAAGACGCGGAGCCGTCGTCGGTGTCTGCGTCGTCGCGGGGGAAGGAGAAGCCGCTAAAATCGACGGGGGAGTTGCGCTCGCTGTCCGGGGACGCGTTGGCGACGCCGAAAGAGAAGCCGGGTGAGGGCAGCGGGCCGGGGATGGGGGCGGAAATGTTGCGGGACGAGACGGGGTAGAGGCTGTGGTCGGGGAGGGATGCGCGGATGGCGTGGTAGGGGGAGAGCGGGGAGGGGGATGGCGACGGGGGGATGCGGTAGCCGTGCGCGTCCATGGAGGAGTGGCGGGCGTGCTGCTGAATGGGGACTGTCGAGCGGTGGGGCATGCCTGGCCTAGCCATGTACCTCGCCATGTGGTGCTGCTGGCGGCCCTGGGACAAGCGCTGGGTTGCCAGGTTGTTCTTTGCACGGGCTAGGTTGGCGTATGGGTTCGATGCGAGCCGCACAAGGCTGGCGTCGACCGACCGGCGTCTCGCTAAGGGATCCAGAGGGTCCAAGGGATTACCATAGCTGAGTGAGTTGAGGGGAAGAGACCTGCGCCGGTCTTGAAGAGAGGGTAAACCAAAGGGCGGATCGTCGAGGGTCTCAATGACCGGAGAACTCTGCCACGACGAATGGCCCGAGCTATCGGTCACAACGTGCAGTGACGGCGGGTCTGTCGCCGTTGGGCTCGGTGACGAGCTCGTCGACAGCTCTGGTACCGCATCTGCCTCGTCCGCGTCTTCGCTCGACCGCGGCGACGGCGAGTCCACGTCCTTGCTCAGCGCAACCTTCCCCTTGGCCTTGGCCGCCTTGTTCTTCTCCTTGGCTCGTCGGTTCTGGAACCACACCTGGTGCGAGTATGTTGGTTGAGAATGTCAGGTTTCAGCTGTGGAAAAAAGTCGCACCTGCACGCCTCGCGCCGTCATATTCAGCTGGGCCGCCAGCTCAGTCCTCAAAGCGGCATTCGGCTTGGTGTCGCGCTTGAAGATGCCCTCGAGGACCTTCAGCTGAGCGCTGGTTGTGCGCTTGCGGTGCTTGACCTCGTTGGGGGTGTACGGGTAAAACGCGCGGTAATCGGTAGGGTCCATTCCAGCAGGCATCGGATGGCGAGGCAGCCAGTCGGGGGGATAGGAAAGAGGGTGGGGCAGGCGGGGAAGCATCGTATATTTATTCAAAAGAAAGATTGTCACGGGCAGAACATAAAGAGTGGAATACAGCCGAGTTGTCAGGAACCAAACCAGCCAAACATAAACCAAATCAAAAATCGATAGATTAGTCTCGTCGTCAAGTGCACTACATTCGCACGTCCATGCGCCCCAAAATATCAGACAGAAACGAAGGAGTCACCGGCCCAAGGGGGGAGCCTGCAAATCCATCTCCAGCGCTGCCCATCCGCTCCCGTGCCCGCGAAACTACTGGGTGCCCCCAAATCCCTTCAACCCGCAGCCGGGCATCGGGGTCCGTTCGCATCATCTGTTGTATCAGGTCAAACAGTTCCGGCATGTCGTCCAATTCGATTTGCGAGAAGTCCTCCCTCCGAAGCCGCAACCATGCTTCGCCCCTACACATACCGTCAGCCAAGGCCCGATTCGCGCGAACGTTCTGCGTCGACTTACTGGTCGGGGACCACAATGTTTGATGCTGTCTCGAGCATTGTCATGCCAAAACTGCAAGTGCATCTTTGACGTGAGAATTCCTGCGCAGAAAAAAAAACATCCGGTTCGACCGGACAAGGACTCACCTGAAGACATCAGCAGCCTTTCCGTACCGCCCCTGGAGCACCTCCGGCGCCAAGTACACCTTATCTCCTTCGCGTTCGAACCCGACAGATTCCGTTTCGAGCTGATGCGACGAAGACGTTTTTCGCGGCCACACGGACGCCATCCCAAAGTCCCCTATCTTGAACCGACCTTCGGCCGTGACAAAAATATTTGACGGCTTGAGGTCGAGGTGGATGACCCCGGCGTCGTGAATAAACTTGAGGCCCTGCAAAAGCGTCAGGCGCACACGCCACCGACAAAACCAAACACATCCTTACATTGCTGAGATCCACGATAATCTTCCAGATACGAGCCTCGTCGAGCCGCGGAAAGACGCGCCCATACTCCCAAAGAAAGTAGGCAAAGTTGCCTAATTCGCACAGTTCCGTCTGAATATAGAGCACGTCGTCCTCCTCCCAGCTGTCGACAAACGTCAACACATTCGGTTGTACGCCACTGCATGTGAGCTGCTGGAGAATCTCCACTTCTTCCCGTAAGCGTAGCCTGCGAAAGATTCGATCAGCAGATCCATCAGCGTATAGGAATTGGCCAAACGCGTACCGGTGTCGCACGCCTTCGAACCGCTTCGACTTCTTGACCGCATAATCCGCTGGCCGCGGCGCCCCGCGCGAGCGCACGCGGATGACTTTGCCAAACTCACCGCTCCCGAGCTCGTCCACCTCCTCGAATGCGCGCGTGAAGTACCCCACGCGCTCGACGGCGTGGTCAGAAAGGCGCCTTACAATACTCGGCTCCGCCTGCCGCTGTGCTGGCAAGCATCTTGCCCCGGTTGGCGACCCCATTGTTGACGCCGCAGAAGACGAACTGGATGCAGACCGCCCAGGCGACAAATTCAGCGCATTATTCGAGGGCGAGAACTGACGCGGCAGGTGGGCTTTCGGCAGGTGCCACTCTGAAAGTAGCGTAATTAGCGCCTTGTCTAATACGCGTCGAGAGCGAAAACGTCAATTAAAATTAAAATGACACGTACCGCGTCCCTTTGCTCGCGTGGGCGTTCCCGCGAGTGACGCCGAGTCGCTCCCGCTCGAAAAGGCCCCGCTGCTGCTCCGGCGCGTGAGCCAGCGCGTGCGCGCGAAGCCGCCCTTGCCTGGTCGTCCTAAGCCAAGCCCAACATACTTGTCGCGCCGCCCACTGGGGCTCTCGTCCTCGCCCTCCGAATCGGTGGTGGGGTCCAGCGGCGCCCTGGCATGCTTGCGCCCCCCGAGCGCGGGGAACACTGCGGGCATGCTCTTGCGCGGCGCCTTGCCGCCCACACCCGCCTTGGGGTCCCAGCTGAACCCGGGTAGCCCGACCTTGTGCGCGACCGCGCTCTGCCACGGGCGGTCGCCTGTGAGGTAGCTCGTCTTGACGCGCTTTACAGGCGTGCCAGGCGCCTTTTTCTGCGCGCCCGGTCCCGTGCCCTTGGCGCCCGCTGCGAGGGCGCGCCGGATGAACGAGTCGACGTCATCTTTGCCCTCGTCGCCAACAACGACGCTCGGCCAGCCCGAGCCGACCTCGGGCTCGACGCCCGGCGTGACGAGCCCATCGTCCGAGTAGATCGAGCTCACGCTCGTCGATGCGCGGGGCATGAGGTGGTCCATGTCGTCGTCATCCTCGCTCAACACGACGCCGGAGTCGCGCAGGCTGTACTTTTTGGCGAGCGCCGCGTCGGGTTTCTTGGTGCGCGGCGACGGCGTGCCCGCGGTCACGCTAAAGTTGAATGAGTTATCGGGCTGCACCGCGCCAAAGAACATGTCCTGATCGTCGTCGTCGTCGTCGTCGAGCTCGCTTGGGATGCACGGCGGCGAGGAGCGCGGCGAGGGCGTCGCGGGCCGCGTCTGCATCGTGTTCCACGATTGGGTGCTGCACCCAGGGCCGGCGTAGCTGTGGCGGCCAGACGGACGATTGTTGATAGGGATGAGGTTCGCGGACGCAGCAGAGCTTAGGCGGGTACGTGGTGGTGGATTAATGGGGGGCCCAAAGAAGAGTGTGGCCGCGCTCTCTATTCGCTCGAGCGGCGCACGCGACGGAAACGCGCCTGTGATGCGGCGGCGCGGTAGTGGAGAGCCGGTCTCGGACGAGGACGCGCTGGAAGGCGAGCAGCCACGTTGCGGGCGTGCGGAGGGAAATACCACCTAGAATAGCTTGAGCATCAACAAAGTAAAAAACGCGTCTGTGTGACTCACCGGGGACGGGGAACCTTGCAGCAGCTCCTGAGACACTGGGCGCGAACGTGCACGGCGTTTCGTGATGTGCCCGCCGGGCGAACTCGCCTCGACGATCTCTTCTGGGCGCGAGAGGGCTGGTGGGCCGTCGTCAAACTCGTCATTGAGGTCGGAGATGCGGAGACGAGTCAGGGTGGCAGTGTGGCTGCGGATGTGGGCATCGGTCTCTGCTGCGGTTTGGGGTGTTCGTGTAGTGAACTGTGGGGCCGGGAGGGGTGCTAGACGATGGAAAGCGATGTGGGAGGTACTTGGGGACGCGAGCGGGGCCAAACGAAGGGGAGTGGATGAAGCTTGCTGGGACGACTTGCGTTTTGTGCCCGCCGCTGGTGTATTTGTGTTGAGAGACAAGGGCGTGCGGCTTGTGATCTTTTTCGCGGGTGTAAGGAGGGGCTGGGTGGGGGAAGCGAGAAAGACGGCCGCGTCTGTGTTTTCTGGGGTGATTGGACGTGGTTTGAAGGGAGATATGTGGTCTCTAGGCTGTCGTCTGAGGGGAGACGGGGTAAGCATCGGGGAGTCGTAATATGCTGGTCTAGGTGGAGTGTGCATGGAGAGCATCGCGCGTCTAGGCTGTTCGTGTGAAAGGTGTGGGTCCTAGTGTAAACAACTAAATCTGGTCACGGGCTCGCGTAAAGCTAACAAGCACAAATTAAAAAAAGGAAATTAGGGTTAGGGTTAGGGCTGTTAGGGTTAGGGCTAGGGTTAAGGAAGTATACTCACGAATGCATAACCGTGTAAGAAGTGGTTTCCCGGGCCATCGTAGGCTATCCGTCTACGTAGTACCCGAAAAGTCATAAAACTGTGACCCATCTCCGAATTTCTCCTCCCACCACCATGGACATCTCGTGAGCGTCTCTTTCCCTGCCCTCGTCGCACCCCTCTCACCGTCGTAGCTCAATCCTCCAGGGCGGGTACCAGCACCCCCTCAGCCGCCAATGGCAGAGCCGCCGCCAGCTCACAAAGTCGATGCTCATGTACCCGATATTCATAACGGACGACCCCGACGCGAGCCAGCTCATCGCGACCCTCCCGGGCCAGTCCCGCTGGGGCGTCAACAAGCTCGAGGGTTTCCTCGGTCCGCTCGTTAAGAAAGGCTTGCAGAGTGTCATCCTCTTCGGCGTCCCGATGACCTGCATCAAGGTACGTGTCCTGACGTGTCCCTTATTTTATTTATTTCGATGGGACCAGGACCACCGCGGCACCCCCGCAGACGACGATTCTGGCCCCGTCATCCAGGCCATCAAGAAAATCCGGGCCCTCTTTCCCTCGTTGTACATCGCGACCGACGTTTGCCTCTGCGAATACACCGACCACGGGCACTGCGGCCTCCTGCACGCCGACGGCACCATCGACACCGAGCCCTCCGTCGCCCGCATCGCCGAGGTCGCCCTGTCGTATGCGCGCGCAGGCGCCGACTGCGTCGCGCCGAGCGACATGATGGACGGCCGCATCAAAGCCATCAAGCGCGCGCTCATCGACGCGGGGTATGGCAACAAGTGCACCCTCATGGCCTACAGCGCCAAATTCGCCTCTTCCCTGTACGGCCCGTTCCGCGACGCCGCCGGCAGCGCGCCGTCCTTTGGGAACCGCAAGTGCTACCAGCTGCCGCCTGCCGGACGTGGACTTGCACGGCGTGCAATTGCAAGTCCCTCTATTTACTGTTTTGAAAGGAAGCTAATGGATGCTGCAGCAACGCGACGCGGCCGAGGGCGCGGACATCATCATGGTCAAGCCCGCGATGCCGTACCTCGACATCATCGCCGACGCCGCGCAGCTCGCGCCCGACCACCCGCTCGCGTGCTACCAGGTCAGCGGCGAGTTCGCCATGGTCCATGCCGGCGCCAAGGCCGGCGTGTACGCCCTCCGCGACATGGCGTTCGAATCGGTCGACGGGATGCTGAGGGCCGGTGCGACGGTCATCCTCACCTACTTTACCCCCGACTTTTTGGACTGGCTGGATGAGTAGGCGACGCGTACCCAAAACTAAAATAAAATAACTGTAACTTAACTAGATGGGATGTATTATGTAATTTATGTCCAGCAGGACTCCACCACCATGTCGAGTACACGAATAGGGCTCTCCGCCGTCTCTGTCGTGGTGCTCGTCGGCACATTGTACTCTGTGCTGTTCAACACATATTTGGACACGTCTAACCCGCTCCTCACCCACCTCCCCCACCCACTCAGCAAAACACACTATTGGGCATCCAAAACCAACTTTCTGAACCGCTACTTGATCAAGAAAGCATGGGGCTGGACGTCCGCCGCGTTCCTGCTCGCCTGGCTAACAGGGCCCCCGTCGACCCGGACCGCATCCCGCTTCTCGCGCTGGCTCACCGCAACGGCCATCTGGCTCGTCTTCACCGCGTGGTTCTTCGGACCAGCGCTGTTCGAGCGCATCGTCCTCGCGTCGGGGGGCGAGTGCGTCCTCTCCATGCCCTCGGGTGACCCAATCTCCCTCCCGGCAGAGTACTGCCACGCGCACACCGCCCTCTCACCCGCCACCCATCCCGCCCTCTTCGCGTCCTCGAATTCATTGGTCCTGCCTAGCGAATGGCGCGCAACCCCACGTTTGCGCAAGGGCCACGATGTCTCCGGTCACATATTCCTCCTCACGCTCTCCATCCTGCTCCTCACACAGCAGCTCGGTCCCTCCTTCTCCCTCACGCGCTGGTCCACCCCGCACGCCGCCGCCGTGACCGCCAACGCTGTCCTCATCTGCATATGGCTGTTTGCGAGCGGCACTACGAGCGTCTACTTCCACTCGCCCGGCGAAAAGATCACCGGATATCGTACGTGCATTTCTTCGCCAACCGTCCCATCAATTTAAATTCTATACAGTCCTCGGACTCGTCTGCTTCGCACTGGCCCAAATCCCAGGTCAGCTCGTGTCTACCCTCACAGAGAAGCCGCACTCCAGCTAGCATGCATACGAGAATAAATTGTACATTAAATAATACGTCTAATAAGTCCTTACGCTGTCCATCTAAAACATCCACCACGCACACGCTATCCATACAAACAGCGTCGGCCACAAGATGCCTAGCCCGTCGATTACCGTGCTCCACGCAATGCCTCGCCGCCGCAGCACCATGTCCGCGTCCGCCCCCGGCGCCAGCTGCGCCGCGAGCTCGCGCACCGACCCCCACGTCGGTACCGACACCGTCATCCGCCGGCGCCGCCCGCGGAACACGAATGTCCACGACCACGACCACCCGTGCGACTTTGCATTCAGCCTGGGCGCGCCCGGCAGAAAATACGACGGTGCCGCGTCGCCGCGACCGCGCGCGGGCCACTCCTCTCCCTCCCCCTCGCCATCGCTGACGTGCCCGTTGCGCTGCACGGCGTACTGCGTCGGGTACATGGTGTCCTCCTCTTCCTCCTCGTGCGCGTGTGCGGGGTGTTGGTGGAACGGCGTCGGCCCAAGAAGTGGCGACGCGGGGCGTGAGGCGGCCCGCATCGCGGGCGCGGAGGCGGTCGGTGTGCGCAGCGAAGACGGGAGCGCGCTGCGCGGGCTGACGGGCACGGGCGGCGTGTACGGGGACCACACGTCGGGACCGGGGTGTAGCGGCGTGTGGCTGCCCGAGCCCGCGCCCGGGCTGCTGCGCGACGAGAGCGAGAGCGGTGGGACGACGATGTTGCGGAGGCGCCGCGCGCGGTAGGTATTGAAAATGAACAGGAAGACGAGCGTCAGGAGCGCGAGCGGGTTGTATAGCGAGGTGTACACCCTGTATGGGTCGGGGAGCGTGCACGGCGCGTCGATGAACGATTTGCCTGCGGGCGTGGGATCGACGAGCGAGATGAGCTGGAACCCAGGCCATCGGATATGGTTGGACATTGAAAACGACTTGACCGTCACTTCACGGATAGGCACGGCCCGCTCTTCCGCCTCGCGGTCGGGTACTTCGACCGGGTGGCTATATTCGCAGTAGTCACGGTTGTCCCCACTATTTATTATTCGCTCAAAACCAGCTCCGTGTAACGAAGAAATACCCGCACCTGAAGATGGCCGCGGGTTTCAGAGTCTGGAGAAGGAATCTGGTCGTCTGCTTTCCAAGCGTGTTTTGGTACCCGTGTCCGACGCCTCGCCGGATCGCTCCCTTCTCGCGCAACGGGCCGCAGCTGGCGGTATCAGGCCGCGCCAAAGGAATGTGCGAGAGCAGGATCGTCGGACGGCCACCTGTTGATCTGCTAAGTCCGCGAAGATTGATATGCATCGTAGCTCGCACCGATGGACGCTGATTTCACAAACTCAATGGGTCCGCCGCGGATGGGATCCCAGCGTTCATATCCCACACCGCTCGACGAGCGCTGGTAGTCTTCGTCGACCAAGCTGGGCGCGTCGAGGCAAATAAAGACGTGGTCTCGAATAACGACCTCGCGGTTGAAAGGGCCGACGACGCTCGAATAATAGATGCGGACATTTTTTGGAGAAGAATGCGTGACGCCCATTCTATACGGGACAATGAATACGAGCCCCCTTCGTACCACGGTCACTCACCCGACATCGTTGTTACCGGGCAGGAAATATTGGGAGAACGCCGCGTCCGGTTTGAATATCGCCTGGAATTTCCGCCAATACGCCTTGTACCTAACGCAGTTAGCAACGGCCTACGGAATGAAGGGCGCACTCACTCTGCCTCGGAGCGCACGTATTTCCCGCTAGAAAGCATGTCGCCGAGGAAGAACACCTCGTGCGGGTTGAGGCGCCGGGTTACATGCCAGCTGCGCTTCAGGTTCAGCTCGTAGAGGAACTGGCCGAGGAACTTGGCCCAGGAGCTCTCGCCCCACAGTGCGGACGGGTGCCGCACCTGCGGGTCGGATATCAGGAGGACGTGCGTCGCCTTTGTCCGACGCCATTCGGCCTGCGTGCGGGTTCAGATTGTGCAATGTGATGCAGTGAGACGCTCACAAGCTCCGGCCACTTGCACGACGAGAGCGACCAGAAATAGATCCCCTTTGGCATCGCATTAATCGACTAAAAAATTATCTAGAGACAGAATGCTTCACCAGTTCACCCCAAACGAGCACGACGATCCAGGCGATGCGGAAGCCGTTAATCACAACGGGGCGGGATAACAGCACCGTTCGGGTGAAGCGGTTCGTGGCCTTGAACTTGCGGCGTTCACTCACGCCCATTGGCGCGTCCTTGGTTCTCTGGAAGCAGTTTCAGTGGTACTTGGTGGGATTTTGATGCGGAACGCGTCTATTTCCTGCTCTTGGAGACGATTTGGACAATTGGGAGCGCGACGAAGGCTTGACAGCGCGACAATTGGGTCTGCCAACGTTCCAGATCGGATATCGAACGGCAACTCGCTTCAGGCACACTGACGTGGAGGGTCCTGTTTGATTCTGAAGGTGAAAAACAAAGAACAACATCAGACCGTCTGAACCCGAAAAAGGAATATATCTCCTCTGACATACGTTAATCAACATCAACTTCGTGCTCTGCTCCCCTGATCAGCTCCCGCGGTGGCATCTCCGTTTTTCTCCGTCTTTATCTGCTTGCTCAGGCTGTTCAAGTGACAGTGCAACGCTTGGACTCGCGAGAATCATAATCCCCCGAATTGGTTTAAACTGTCTACTTGACTCGGACGCTTTCCGCGATCTCGGGAACCTTCCGAAGGCCTGGGGAATTGTGGCGCAGCCTAACATGTACTTGCGGCGATAGAAGAACCACCGGGCAAGTCATTTGGCCCGTGCATGATTGGTGGTCCCCCTTTACACTACTCCTCTCTTGGCCAGCCCTGCAAGGGCGAAAAAATGGAAAAGGCCTCCTCCGATAAACTCACATCGAAGAGGTCCCGGTAAAAATGTAGACCCGAGCTTGAGAAGAAAACGATGTAAGTTATGTAGATTTTACCCGGCGCCACCGTGACGACTAATGCGAGCCTGATAGCCGTCTTATCGCCTGTCATTAATGAGCGCATTGTATGCTGTGTCTCTCCTGGACCGCAGCAATCTCAGCGTATGTTATTCAGTGTATTTCGCAGTCTATTAATTAGATAGGTGCTAGTGCATTTTAACTGTCATTTTCATGTCAAGCACCTAACGACCACCCAGTGTTTGAACGGCCGAAATGGGTGTAGATTTGGTACCTGCTCGATGCCCCATGTTGCTCGCACTCATCTAGTGTTCCAGAATCTCGCCATCTCGAACCGGTATAGCACTGTATCCTGTCTCAACTCTGTCCCGTATATTATGTTGTGCGCCTTCTCTGTGAAACGGTTGCTTCCCTTGGAACCAATAAACAATCCAGTCCATTGCCGAGCAGCATATGTTTGCGGTTCTTCGGCGTGCGCTGGTTGCTTACGATTTGCGTATTGGGGCCTGCATGAGCCTCTGCTACAGCGAACATGACCTGCAGCTAGGGCACCGCTCAAATGGGCATGGGATTCGTCAAAACGTGGCCGTTTGCCGTGTCCTCCTACGAGTCGGATTATTCTAGGTAAATTTGTTTCTCGAGTAGTAGTGTAATCTTGACACGGAAAGCCAGGCCGGGTTCTTTCCTGTACGTTTATTATTTCACCGATGTTCTTCCTTTCTGAACTGAACCGAACTCCAGGCGCTGTCATCATAACAACTTGGTAATTTATTCTGCCTTGAGCCTCCCCTCGTCGTTGTGGTAACAAGTTCCGGCAAGTACAAGCGCCACGCAGTTCAAAAACGGACCGGTATTCTTGAGGTCCCCGTTTTGGTATTCCTTCAACTGGGGTTATTTAGACTTGCCTCTGCTACCTGTCATCTATTGTGATAGGAGGATTCAACGGCATCATAGGCGAGTGACTAGCATCTACACACACCTAAATTTAAGTGGCGTTCGAACGTTCAAAGGTTACGCGATCACCTTCTTGAAGGACAAAGCCGGGTTGGATAGCTGGACTGGATCTTTGTCTGCGTATTGCGTCTGGAACCCGGGCCGGTTTTCTGAATCTGCGATAGATACGCCAAGGGACGGCCATCCTGAATCATTTTTTTATTGCCGACTTTCCGAGACTCCGAGTCCCCAGAGAAACACGTTCCTGACCGCAAACAGACAAATAAATGTAACCCGAGGTCAATCCCCTTGCAAATATTTTTCTTGCCACAAGCGCCGTCCGCTTCAGCTCGTCCTGGCCCGGGCGCAGCAAGGCGGCGGCGACTTTTCTCTCGACGGTGATAACACGGTTCAAGTTCCCAAAGTGCTGCACCTCTCGGTATCTGAATATACACCCAAAGGTTTACCGAAGGCCCGACTGAACCGTTTGGGCTTGTGGTGTGTACACTCGCGAACTGTTATTTTGAAGCTCAACGTCAACGGCGGAAAATCAGTCCTCATGTTCATGTCCTCGACGATGCCGGCCTACGTACCCCTCACCATTCATTGTCAAAACAAGATGCTGAAAAAAAGGTAGGATATTTTATCGCACTCATCTTGAACTCGATGGGTTGGGACGTCAGGGCGTCTTTGCTGCACCCCACGCCTCCCGATGTAAAGAATATAAAGAAAATCTTTTCCAGACTGGACTCTTCATCGTTGATACACGCCGCAGGTCTTTGCTGTGGGTGTCAACAGTGAACCCGAGATGCTACGATCGAAAATCACGACAGGCCATTTCTGGATGTCTGATAAAACTAAAAGCGAGGAGCCTTCGTTGCACGCTATTGCTCATCGTCTATAGGGCACCTGCGTCAGTATCCCGAAGTTCTTGCGCTCGAATATGTATACCTCGCGAAGCAAGTTAGAACTTCAACACCGTCGAATTCCAAGGTAGGTTAAGTCCGTCGGAGACGCTGACTGGATCTGCAATGCTCGTCCTCGTGTCATTGACATCTTGGAGCTTTGCGTGGAAGAACAGGCGGTCGAGGGAGGGAAAGCTCGACTCTCCCTCGGAAGGCCAACCGGGTTTCTTTTACACTCTCTAACTCGCCTCCAATGTATCCAACTATGCAATTTGATCAAGTTAGCAATGGATTCGTAGTAGTAGGATATACAGTAAAAAATTTGGTCCAAATCAGTACAAGGTCATCGAATGCTCATTCCCAGTCGCTGTCGCCGCCATCGTCCGATTCACCTGTCTTCTTACCGTCCGGTTTACTCGTTCCAGCTGCGCTCGCGTTGTCGGAAGACACGACATCATAGCTCTCTTCGCTGCTCTCTCGGGGACTCGTGTTGGCAGGGGTTGGAGTCTCGGAGGGAGGGGCGGACAGAGTCGCTTCTGGCGTTATATTCGAAGGAAGAGATACCACTGGAGATGCCTTCGGAAGCGCAGTCGAGGGCGTTGATTCGTCTTCATCTTCCCAGCTGAAGTCCTCTTCACTTTCCGTTGATCCTAGACAGAATGTGAGCTCATGCATCGCTGAGTATGGTATCACGAACGTTGCAGTAAAACTTTGCGCTTCTCTTCTTCTTGTTCAATTTGGTGGACACGGAAGAAGTATCGTTGCCAGAATGTTTCTCGCGACATTTCAGCGGGTACTGGTGACCATGAGGTTGGAAAGCAACAATGTGTCCAGTAAACACATACCCAGCGCATCTTGGTTGGCCTTCAAAGCCTGCCCGTCAGTGGATTCGTTCAAAACAGTATTGATCTTGGCCGTCCATTCCTCCCCGTCAATTCCATCCTTCACCGAAGTAACGAGCCACTGGCTGTAGAATTCCTTCACGCCCGCATCCGCCTCTGGGTCATGCTTGATGATCTCAGGATCGTGCTTGAGTCGCTTCAACAGCGATTCGGCACGCGTCGCGACGGCGAGCTGGGTCTCGGTGGATTGCCGCCCCGCCTTCTCCTTCCCCTTGGCGCTCGGGTCCGCTGAATCGAACGGTAGCATCCACATGTCCGCGCCGTCCCATATCAATCCACCACTCGGTTGGGCCTCCTCTGGCGGGATGACTTTGACAGCATCTCGCAAGACCTCGCCGGCTTCCTTTATCGCCTCTCTCAGCAGCGCTTCACTCTTGTACACGTACTCCTCAGCCTGTATGCGGGTGACGCCCTGAACGCGCTGGAATTCCGCTGTTAGGGTCGTTCGCATTTGCGCCAGGTCAATGTTGCCGGACGCATCCTTCAGCGTTTCCGGGATATGGCTCTGGACCGTTGCCACAATGTTCGGAGGGAGTGCAGCCTGGAGCCGGGAGAATAGATTCTGGACGCCAACGGAAGAAGAAGAGGCCTCCCCTGCAACGGGAGAGGCGGTCCGGGGTGTGGTAGACTCGTCGCTGGGCTCAGCGGGAGGTTGTACCGACTCGGCTAGAGCCTTCGGGGTTTCTGTAGTCAACTTGCTGAGGCCCTCCTGAGCCTGCGCCACAACGCCACCAATATCCTTCCGAGCTGCTTCCAGAGCAGTTTGACTCTGATACGGACAGTTAATGCAGAGAACATCGGTGTAGAAATGGCTCTTGCCTGCTTCCTGAAATCGCCCCAGAAGCGGCCTAGCTGGCCCATGACTTGCGTAACCTCTTCATTGAGGGATTGCTCGGGTTGCAAGGGCGGGGTGCCCGATGTTATCTCGATGGGATCCAGGAAATTCATGTTCAAGCGTAGTGTCACTTGTATGCGGCATGTGACGTCGATGCCGAATTGAGGCACAAGACTGAATGCATTTCGATTCCAACAATATTCGACTGGTACAAAGAGAAAGATCTAAGATAATACAATTCAAGCCGCAGCTGCCACCGCAACTCGGGGAAGCGGGTTCGTGATCGGAGATACAACACCAACAAGCGGCGCAGACGCGCTGGAAGTCGCGAATTTGTGCGCGCGGCACTCGGTTAGAAAATCTGTAAACATCTGCGGAGAATGTCAGAACGAGCTTCAAAGAATCGGGCCAACTCATACTTCGATAGTATCAAGGGGTCCACCTGCGCTTTCTGGATGGAACTGGACACCCCAGACTTTCTTCCCCGACTCGGCGGTGGATTTGATGCCCTCGACGGAAGAGTCGTTGCAATTGATGAAGAACGGTTCCCATCCTTGAGGGAACGGGTCCTGGAGCTTCAGGGCGTACTGGTGGTTTTGACTGGAATGTCAATCAAGACTTGTACGACGAAGGATCCGGAAAATGAGTACCTTGTGACGTAGACCCTGCCCGCTTTAATGGAACCCGCCGACGCGAGGGCAAGGACAGGTTGGTTGTGTCCGCGATTTCCAAACGTCATCCTGTACGCATCGAGACCTGCCGCCATCCCAATGATTTGGTGACCCATGCAGATACCGAAGACAGGTCTGTCCCACTCTGCCAAAGTGGTGCGAAGTTTCAACGCAGCATCCATGCAATGGGCTGGATCTCCTGGGCCATTCGTCAAAAACAAGCCGTCGTACTGATCTCGGACAGAATTGAAATCGTAGTTCCATGGCAGGACGGTAACGGCGGCGCCACGGCGGACCAAAGCGCGTAAAATATTGGCCTTCGCGCCAAAGTCAAGGACAGCGATTTTGATAGAACCGGTGGGGTTAAGCTCATACGGTTCTTTCGTAGAAATTTGGTCGACCAGGTTTTCGGCCGAAGGGTCCCAAAATTCGTCAGCTGCGGGAATGGGAGCCGAGACGTCTGGTCCAATGGCTATGCGGCCCAGCGTCGTTCCTTGGTCACGTAATAGACGAGTTATGGCCCGCGTATCAACGCCTGTGATCCCAGGGATGTCGTGTCGATGACACCACGACGCAATCGATTCAACGGCACTGTGGTGGGAGAATTTTTCAGCGACATCTCCAACAACAATGGCGGCACATTGGATGCGCTGCGATTCGAGAAGGACGCCAACATCTTGCGAATCGAAGGGTGCAGTGTTCAGAGGAACACCGTAGTTGCCGATGAGAGGAGAGGTGAACACAAGAATCTGGCCACGGTAGGAAGGATCGGTCATGGATTCGGTGTCTATGCGATTAGTTCAATGTCGAGTCCCAGGTGCAGTTCAGGCATACACACATGATGTGATTGAAGTGGAAAATACGGTCTCCCCGTAAATACTTTTCGGCGCGCCGAAAGAACGTCCGTTGAAAGATTGACCAGTCTTCAGGTGTATGGCGGCGGGAATACCAACTAATGGTCCAGAATGAGAAGCTAGGCCCCTGGAGAGGCGAGGGAGGCTGATCAAGTGGCGAGTAAACATGGTTGGGAACTAGAGACTAAGAAGGGAGAAAACTTGGTCGCTGAGGTAACTGAAGAAGAGTGGTTAGCAGTGAGATTTGTCGAATATGAAAACCTTACTCGTCTCGAGTGCTTTGGGTGAAAGCGCGAACCATGTACCAAGGGCGGAGTCAAGAAATTTTTTTGCGTTGATGCGGCCCGGCTCGGCCGAAGTGTGATTGCCGCGTGGCCCACATTACTATGTCGACCATGAGCACCGAAAAAATTCCTCTGAGGCCTTAATAAATGAGCAGTCGAGACCGGCGTTGTCTTCCCTTGTCTTCCAACACAGACGGTCAACATAATCACCAAGAGACGGGGCCCGGGCCCGAACGCGCGATGAACTTGTTGGTTCCACTAGGCGGCATCAATTGAACGTTCATTCTTCCCGCTGGGATGAATTTGCCTTCTGGTAAAGATTTTCTTGATGACCTTCAGAAACCTGGCGGCAACAAGGCTTCCCCAATTTTTATTCAATTTCGGTCCCCTTACCCTTGCAGGCGTCCGTCGCCCCCTACTTCAGCAATCATCCCTTTTCACCCCAGCACCACCAACAGTGGAGGGGTGAGAACGCCAGCCTTAATCGCAGACCTCCGAAAGCGAGGTTACCAAATCGGTTCTGTGGAAATCCTTGGATCCGGAATATTCCATACTGTACGAGAGCCGCCCATTCCCTCCTCGATTTAAATAATTCCTTGTAGGTATATGTCCTGAAATTGGAAAACAAATCTTTCAGGACCGATACAAGTTCTCACGTCTGGGCCGAAATCAAGGTGAAGTACGTTGGGTCGCCTTGTGTATGTAGTACGGTACCCGACCGTTCCGAACGCGGGACCTTGTGTCGGTAATCCTATCCTATCCTATCCTATCCGGGAAGTCGCTGTCCTGCATTTCCTTCGCTCTAAATCATTCGTACCAAATGTGCTCCTTTCCGATGCAAGTACAGAAAACCACATTGCTTCTCCATACATACTCCTTGGAAGGTTGCCTAGTGTACCTCTTTGCGAAGAAGGATGCAAAGCCCTTTTATCGTCCATCTCCAGTCAGGTAATGAATGGGAGTGACTTGCTATCGATCTTTTTCTCATGGTATCAGGAACGCTTCGTTCGATCTCTTGCAGAAGCGTTTGTGCAAGTTTTCTCCATCACTATTGGTAACCTGGTAGGTTTGACTTCCGACGGTCAGCTAGTCATCGGCCCATTGATGTGGGTGAAACAGATCACATAGTCGCCGAAGGCCCCTTCAAAACCATCGAGGAGTAAGCCAAATTCCGTGCCTATCGCTGCCATTCATCGGCTCCGCAGATATTTCGAATCTCTGATTGTTTTGGTCAACGTTAGAAATGCCACATGTGCAGCGAGAAGTCGGAAACCGGATTACCCGGATCTTCCGAATCTTTTGAACCGTGTCCGAACGCTGGCTGGGTTACTGATTCCAAAGGATAACACTCTTGCCCGCATTGCTCTCGTCCATTTCTGATCCCAACGTCGACAACATCCTGGTCAACGAAGGGGTCTTTTCGGGTCTCATCGATTGGGAGGTGTTATTCTATAACTTGGCCTGTTTTACTTCTGTAACCTTCTGTAACGCAGTGCATCTAGAAAAGCGCGGCACTGCCGGCGTATTTAGCGGCAAGCTATCCTCCCTTTCTACACTCGGATGGTATTTGGGATCCTCGCTTCGAGGCCCTGGATCGGAAAATGGACCGCTACCCCACAGACTGGCCCGCTACAAAGCAGGAGTCTCAACATCTTCGGGGTATCTTCCGAGACGTGTGCAAGCTTTTTTTATTTTTGTTTTTACCCCGTTGTCATATTTCAGACCGCATCAAAACTGAGCCCAGGAGGCCCTCGAGACGGGTGAGAAAATACGCCAGCTTTTTGAATGGCTCGAGTTCTCGACCTGGAATGGACAAACTGCTTGGGAAGGTTGTGATCGTTGGGAAGGGGCCACGCGTCACGATTTGCATCAGTAGACCGATATCCGGAGCCAGAAAGTGCTCTCGTAAACAAATACAGCCCCTCCCTTGCGACGAGGGTGAAATAATCCATTTACGTGACATGTGGTGTGCTCCGAGAATATTGCAACAGGGACCAGGCAGCTTCCGTTTCGGGAAGGTAGCCGCTGTTGCCATCAAACCTATGCTCGACGGCCATCTGGGGACCCCTGGGACGCCTTCTACCATCAGCAAACCCACGTAGTAGCCATTATCGCCCCGGATTGAGACAGTTAGGACTTGAAAATTTGTTCTCATTTGTTCACTGTGGTTAAACTGTACAATTTTTTTGTATCATAGGGCAAACTTTGAATCAAGTTTATAAGTCTTATGAGTCGAGCGCTACGCCCTGAGAACCTGCTTCTATGTGGGTGGTCAACGCAGTGGGACTTGTGGGTGGTACACTGAGCAGCCCCTCCTCATCATGCCCACACCCCGCTGACCGCATACCATGCCCTGCTGCCACGCCTCACACGCCTGTTATGGGAACCACACATTTTTGACCTGAATATCAATTAGATAGACGTGTACAAAATTTAAAGGATAAATGTCGATTAAGTGTAAATAACTATTAAGTATTGGATGTGATGGCAGACGCGGTCGATCCTGCCAGCAAACACAGGGTCAGGGAGTCGAGGGGGGTCCCAACGATGCTGGCCATGGTTTATTTTGAGTGAATGGGCCAAGGTTTAAAGGAGATGCCTAACTTTCTGTTCAAGGCACATATCCACATGTTGTCATCATTGGATATGATGGGGTGGCCCCGGAGTCGATCCAGCCGGTGAACGCCAGGTCAGGGGGAATGGAGAAGGGTCCCAACGATGCTGGGCATCATTTAGTTTGAGTGAATGGGCCAAGATTTGAAGGAGATATATACCTTTTTTCAAGGCAAATAATCACATCTTCCCATCACTTGACATGATGGCAGCGGCCGGTGAACACAAGGTAGGGGGAGCCGAGGAAGGTCCCAACGATGCTGGACATCGTTTAGTTTGAGGAAATGGGCCAAGATTTGAAGGAGATGCATACCTTTCTTTTCGCGGCACATATCCACATATTATCGTCATCGGACGCGATGGGGCGGCCACGGGGTCGATCCGGTGGGCGAACACAAGGTCAGGGGAGTTGAGGAGGGTCCAAACAATGCTGGGGGTCGTTTATTTTGAGGAAATGGCCGCATTTCTGAAGGAGATCTATGCCTTTCTTTTCAAGGTACATACCCACATATTATCGACATTGAATGTGATAGGGTGGCTGCAGGGTCGATTCGGCCGGCGAACACAAGGTCGGGGGAGTCGAGGAGGGTTCAAACAATGCTGGGGGTTGTTTAGTTTGAGGAAATAGACACATTTTTGAAGGAGATCCATACCTTTCTTTCCAAGGCACATATCATGTCATTGAATGCGGTGGGGTGGCCTCGGGGTTGATCCGGCCGGCAAACACAGTGCAGGGAGAGTTGAGGAAGGTCCCAACAATGCTGGCCGTCATTTAGTTTTGAGTGAATGGACCGAGATTTGATTGCTGAACCTTTAGGTTTGGCTACCCTGGGGAAGATCGATTTTGTTCCATTTTCTGCTACAAGTGCAAACAAAACTTCGTCATATTCTGCTTGTCATGGATTCGGAAAAATTCGGAATGCAAGTGAGGATTCAGGAAGCTGGAAAGTAGGCAATAAAAAATGCGAAAATATTCATTTGACATCTTCTTATGTGTTTTTACTCGTTCCAATGCCAGATCGTAAAGAGAAGGCAATGGTATTCACGATATATTGAACACTGTCCGTTTGTCATTTCTGCTTTATGTTCGGGTCAGTATCCGTTGACGTGAGAATCAACCGAATCAGGCAGGAGTCGTTTCTGCGGTCCGGACTCCTCCCCATTCACCGCCGGTCCGCCTTCGAGGCCTTCTCCCCGCAGACAAGGTAGGAGATTTATCCGAGCATGTGCCCGTGCTCCCATACCTACCTATATATACTGTACCTTTGTTCTTCCAACTCTTGGCTCTGAACTTTCAAGTCGTGAATCACGTAATAGAAGTACTTATTTAAATGATATCACTTCAGCAAGGGAGAATAAAAAATAATGGGTCTACTCACTCACCTAAAGGTTCAGCACCCGCCTCGGAGAGGCCCAATCCAAGTCATTTAGTTCAAGGTTGTCGAGAAGAGAGTGTCACGATCATGTGATGCTGACATTGACTCATTATGCCAAATATGTCAATGAAGACTTGATTGTCCTGGGGTAAGTCTACTGAACAAACAGTTGCAGAGACACAGAAAGTATGAAAGGTGCCCAATTATTCAAGCATTTATTGGGATTTTCTTGAAGTCTCCCCCAAAAATGTCAAGCCGAACAAATTCAGGGATCCAGGCTTGGACTGACTCGGCATGCCTGTCACGCAGTGGCTGTGGAACACACGCACAACTCCCTCCCTGCCTCATTACCTCTATATGCCTGAAGCTATTGAGAAATGAGTGCTGGCTGCCTTTCTAGCTCTATTCATTTGTTGGGCAAGAACACATTTTCCTGCTGGGTCATCAAGGGTAATAGGAATCTGGATGGACATCTGTAAACAAGTAAAAGCAGGTATGGGAGAATGTACCCTTCTTGCATATTCCAAAACCCTGGATGAATCAATGATCAGAAAACATCAAGACTGGACCATAGGATTGCATTGATTGTGTTCCCGATTCACATGGGGGTTGATGATAGAACAGGTATGTCCATACAACAATGCACAGTTTAGGAGACTGCTGAGGATATAGGTCTGGAAACTGCTTCCAAATGTGGTGCAGAAGCAGGTGTCTAAAAAATATACAAACTAGTCCGATTTTATAGACACAATTTATCATCTGGATGGTCAATGCTTGTGAAGTGAGTCATTAGTATTATAGTTGCTTCCCCACATCTAATATAATCCAGTACCCACTCAAATGGCACAAGAAAAACATTCTGGGGACGAATCCAGAAGAATCCAGTCATTTTGGTGGCCTTATACATGTGCTTTTGCTTCCAGCTAATGTGCCAAATTTTTATAATAGAGTGAGGCGACAGACTAATTGTCAATGTCAACATACTGATCATTAAATAGCAAAATTTTGGCCAGAAGCATAAAATGGAATGAAATGCACAGTTTCTTGCTGGTAACAATAACATCTGACACAGTCAGGTAAAGTTGTCACTACTATTGTCAAATATATCAAATTGGGCTCAATGTTGATATTCCTGTGAACTGAGTGTTCATGGAAAACTTGAAAGTGTAACAAGTTCAAGACGTGCAAATCTGATACGTGGTTTCAATGTAAGCATAAATAATAGGGAATTGTTGAGATGAGAGTTTGATGTATAGTCAGAAAATGAGTGATTCATCACTTAAAGACAGCTAGCAAAACCAATATGGTGGATGCACCTTCATTCTTTGATTTGGGAGAGGTAGCTCAAGCTATTTTGCTCTTCGATGGACTAGGACCTGTGATTTTTGGGGAGCACTGGGAAGATATTTTAGACAAGGAGGGAGAAGAAGCAACAACCGAAGATATGATGGATTCTTACAGGAGGTTACCACAAACACTAATGCATGTGCAAAACCTAAGTCTCAAGCCCTTGACAAAACTGATATCAGAAGAGAAAGATTACCTGGCTTCTCAGGGAGAGGACACTGTCAATTCTCTGGTTAGATATCTGACTGAGGAATTAGACGCCCAGATTCCAGTTGAAGAATCAGTTGGAGGCTGTTTCGACACCACAGACTTATATGTACCCCAATCGGGATTTCACAAGTATTGATATACTGTGACACCCGCGTTCGATACCCTTACTCACAGTGCTGGCCCCTCAATTAAGTAGGAATTTTAGTTAGCTCCGCTTCTTTAAGTATGGTAAAACAAATAATTCGGCCCAAAACTTAATTGATTGCATCTGATTTAGCGGACATAGAAATTGTGCCGAGGTTTCTCCTTCAGTTAAATTTGATATGATCAATAAAGTATCGGGCCGACTTATTTGTTTTACCGTACTTAAAGAAGTGGAGCTAACTAAAATGCCTACTTAATTGAGGGGCCAGCGCTGTGACTCGCTACAACATCAGTTGCAGTAAGGGTAAGCTCGCTCGTACTACATACAATACAACCTACTCACACACTTGTACCTATGTGCTTACAGTAGTTCAGGTTGCAACTGACTCAGAATCCGAAGAAGAGGAAGAGGTGGTACAGGAGGAATAAGATGTGGATCAAGATGAGAGCGAAAAAGCTGTACTTGCAGATGACACAAGGTCAGAGATATCAGACTCAGATCTCCCAGAACTCACAGTAATTCTTTTTTTCTAACTGGGTAATTCAAGCTGAATTTCTTTAGGACAGCGAGGATGATGATGATGATGCCACAGTTGAACAACTATCCTTGATAAGGGACCCAAAGAGGGCTCGACTGCCCACCTACTTATATAGAGACCATGAAGAAAAGGCTATTTGGACCTTAACTCGTGCATCTGTCAAAACAACAGGAAGAAATCCCTCAAACTCTCCTCCAGAAGCTATCTACCGTGTCTGTGGCATCCAGATCTGACAGAGGAGCAACAACAATTAGCCATTAGAGCGAAAAATCCTCATTGAAATCCTCACATTGGCATACGAAAGGGGACTCAAACCCAGATCAAAAAAGAAATGGATTTGCGCTCCGAAGCAACGGAAGAGTTGAGAGGATCACTGGGACGGGAGCCAACAAATGAGGAGGTGCTTAAAAAGGTGAGGGATGATAGGAAGGCAGAAAGGAGAGAAGAAAGGCAGAAAGAGAAGAGGAAGAAAGTGAGGAGAGACATGAAGGGAAAAGATGAGGCCCATGATACCTCATTCACTATCAAGAGCAAGCGCCTGCAGGCTAAATTCGATGGGCCGGATGCAGCTAGATTGTTGCAAACCCAGGCAACACGGACATTGGGTATAGGATTCACCAAAGAAGAAGAAGGCCACTGACTTGGAGGAACTGATTGCATTTGATTCAGATTAGCTAAGTACATAGTTATAGTTCACATACAGCACTAGATATATATCATATCAGAAGATATTAGCATATTAGCAAGAGTTGATCAACCAGTTACTGATGCTGTGGGCAGTATTGCAGCTGAATTTGATCGAAGCTGTGCACATCTGCCAATCCATTGCTCGTCCTCCCTCCTTGCTCAATACTATGGTGCTCAAATATATTGCATATGTCCCCCGCCCCCTGGAGCCTCAGAAATGTTTGAATCTGCGCCAGCGGTGGTACTTAGATATTTAATATGGTGCATACATATGTTGGCAGTACTAGGTAGGTAGTTATGAGAGACGTACCTATTTTTTGACTCTTTGGATGGGCCAGGCCAAAGGCATGAGGGGAAGTAGCGAGTAAGTACCTTATGACTCAGAGAGTCAGGAGAGTCTGAGTTGAATATGTGCCTGGATAATTTGGGGAGCATCAGACCGCAAAATAAAAGGCTCAGGTTCTTGAATGCAGCACCCAGCCTGCAGTAAAGGCTTCATTCTCTGCAGATCAAATTATCAGAGCAGTTTAGTAGTCTCACAGTCAAACAAATGTAGATGTGCACCGCTTGCTGCCAGGCCTTTCATGGTTGGCAGTACTGGTGCAAATGCACCAACCCTTGCTGGGATTGTGAGAAGTGCAGCGTTTAGAAGTGTATGGGTCATTCTTCAACAAAATCACAGGTCCAAAGTCATGTTTCAGCACAAGATGATATCACCAAGCCCACGTGAACGGCACTGGGATTGGGGTCAACAAGTTTCAAATCAGCCAAATGTTTTTCCAACCACAAGACCCAGTCTATAGATTCTAAATATATATGTGATCATTTACCTTCTACTCAAAATGAACCAGCTACCAAATCAAATGCCTGCATCTGTGTGACATCATTACAATTTTTGCGGCCCCAACTGAGCCTTGAGGTCAGTTTAAATATAATTAAGTTCAAATCAGACACAATTGGGCAAACTCTGGAAGGTCTGGAAGGCGGTGAATGGTTATAGGTTGTAGGCACTGAGTGGACGACTTTACAACGTGTCGGCACATTGAAAGTTGACGTGGTCTTTACACAGGTTGTACCTCGGCTTTGGTCGGCCTGCCTGCGATATTTACCCAATCACAGGACCGGCATCGGCAACACACAAGTACCTGGTCCATTTAAGCCAAAATGGCAATTGCCCGCGATTTTCTTGACAGGGGCACGGCTAAAGCTGCTCTGTTCAAATTTGCACCGCAGGCCGAAAAAAATATGTGAGGAAGCAATTATGTAGATATGAATGCATCCTAACCCCCATCCAATATTTGGAATAGCTGGTGTGAATCTTCCCTCTCTCTTCTTTCTTCTCCCTTCTCTTTCCTTTTTGGGATTTTATTATTCTGCTGACGAATTTACCCACAACACCAGTAACTAGCCATTTGATCTGTATACTCGGTTGTAGGTCATATGATGAGAGAGGTGTGCCAGGGGTCCTATCTACAATGCCGAACATGCGGTGCACTGATGAGAGTGATCTACATCAATTTGAGGCGAAATGTGAAGCTGCCTGGTCCCTGTTGCCATACGAGAATGGTACTGTACAACGAGAAAAATGTCAACAAGAAATGACTTGCTAGTGTCCTTCCACACCCTCAAGATCTCCTCTCCGGCCATTCGTATATATACATCCTTTACGGCGCCCTTCTCGCCGCTGGGCAGACTGCGGATTCCTCCTATCGCCGAGTTGGCATCCCTGCACGACGGGATTTTGGAATATGAGATGGCGCATCACTGGCCGAGGAGTCACTATCATCGGTGGAATCGTCGTCCTTCTGGGTCAATTTGCCGTACAACTCGTCTCGTTTGTCCTTGGCCCGGGGGAAGCTTGTAGGAGGAAAATCTGTTGCCCGTACCGTCGGCTTCGTCAAAAATGGCGATGGCTGGCTCGCGATGTCTGTCAGCCGACGATATAACCCAGCTGAGGCATTGCCCGGGTGCTGCGACGGCTTCATCGATGCTGCGACCTCCTCCTCATCATCTTCGTCCTCCGATTGCTTCGGTGAACCGGGACAGACATCCGCCGGAACGCTGTTGTACTGAGAGTACGGGAAGGGAACCTGACTCTCCGCTGGGTAGAACAAAGGAACACCTTTTCCTTTATCTGCATCGTTCGTTGGCTCTGGGCTGCTTGAACGCAGTTCGTCACGCATCGAATCAGGCTCTCGATACTCTCCTTCGAGCGGTGACATTGGCTTTAGCACTGTCCACTCGTCTTGAGACATTGGGGTGCGAGATGCGGTGAGAGGTGGGGACATAGGTGTTGTCGGTTCCTCTACGTAAGGTGCCGAGCCGGGTGGCTTGGGCAGGGACGCTGTTTCGGGTACACTTGCGTCAGGTGCAGGGCAGTCTTGCCGCTCCGCAACCTTCTCAACTACTTTCTTACCCTTTTTGCCGGCCGGTTTGGCTTGTGCCCTCAGCCTCGCCTTTTCCTCATTGGCCGCGAGTTTCGCGGCTTCCTCTTGAGCCCGCTGCTCCGGGGTTTTATTTGGCCCACGGCGTCTTTTAGCAGGGGGCGGAACTTCTGTAGGAGGAGGTATCGTAGCGAGAGAAGCAAACCGGGCGGAACTTCGAGTTCTCGTGATCGTCTTCTGTGAAGGTGTGCTTTCAACGATGGGCCCCTTGGTAAGACCATCATCCTGAGTATTCGCCACCGATTTGGGTTGGGTTTGGGGACTAAGGCTGAAAGGGGGTTCCAGCTGCGACAATCTCACAGGTATCTTCCCATTTCGATCCTTCATGCGTTGTACCATTCTGGGCGTGGAAGGCGTGCCTGGGTTGGACGCCTTGTTCTGTTGAGCAGGGGTAGGGGGGAAACCTTCGGCAGGTTGAATAGGATCGTCTTCCCCGGCTGCGGTGATATCTGGTGGGTGTGAAGGCAAGACATATTCAATGAACGGGGCGGCTCACGTCTGGGTGACCGTTTAGGCGTGAGAGGAGTGGGCGCAATCCTGGTAGGTTGAGGTTGCTCCGAAGGAACATCGTTATCCTCGTCCATCCTTTCTCCACTTTTAGCCGCAACTGGGGTTTCAGCACGGAAGATGACCTTGTCAGAGGCCATAGCATCTTCGACTGCCTTGTCACCGGCGAGATCGATGTCCGCTGATGGGCGGGCGTTCAGTGCCATGAAGGTATCAAGAGCTTCAGTCGCGGAGTGCGTCGAAGAACGTCTGGAGTCGACGCGGGCCGACAGGTTTATGATTGGTAGGGGTCCAGAAGTGGTCACTTCACCAGCGGGAAAGTTCTCGTCATTGTCATCGTCTTCCTCTCCGGAGGATCCTGCAGCATCCACTTTTCGGGAACGACGACGGAAGTTGATATCGTCCTCGTCGTCATTCTCGAGCACGACACTTTCAGCACCATCCTCCTCCTCGTCTTCGGACAAAATGTCTCTGGCTGTCAGGCGGGACGACATAGGCCCACGAATGATGGCATCCAACTCGGCATCCACGTATGACTCCACCGGTCGAGGCGGGACCAGCTTCCGGGGAGCTGAGGACGGGGAGTCGGAGTCGTCACTTGAGCTGTCACTTCGGTCGTCACTGGGACCAGCCCCCGACGCCCCTACTTTGGGACCTACAAGGCGATCCGATGGGTTAGATATGCCTCCCTTCTTTTCGCGGGCACGAAGGACCGGAGAATGAGCATTCACATTTTGGGGGTTGCTACTCTTTGTGCTTTTTTCCGCTAGGTTGCGAAGTCGCTGGATGAGCTGCGAATGATCGGTCGTGCCATCCTGCTGTAACTCAGCAATGCGTTTCTTGATCGAGCTGGAACCGGCCACAACTACGGGGCACCGGTATTGAAGGTGAAATGGAGTGTTTTTGCAGACAGGACAAGGAGTGCTGTCAATGGCGGATGTTCGTTTAGAACCACGAGAACTGCTCCCTGACGTCTTTGTCGCGTTCGCTGTATGTCCATTGCCATCGGTCGCGCGGCCGAGATACTTTTTGTCGATGAAACTCAGCACAAACTCTGCTATAGCGGGGTCTTTGGCTGCGTCTTCCTGCTCGGCTTGGTCTGGGCCTGGTGAATGGATTCATTAAGAATGGTAGAAACAGAATGGATGGACACTTACTGACGTCCTCGGGGCTCTGGTCAGCAACTTTCTTTCCGCTTCTGGCAGGCTTTTTTGCTACGAGTAATGAATCCTGTCGTTGCACTGTGGACTAGATGAAACAGCATACCTTTTTCAACCGTAGGAAGAGCTAGGTCAGACTGGTCCTTCCGACGTCGTTGTTTCGCCGATACTTGGAGTGTTTTCAACAAATGGCGGATCGCGCCTTTGGTTCAAACACACCTGGCTCACTTTCTACTGGCGTATCTCCCGTTGTATTGAACTCTGTTCCGATTGATTTGGCAGAGCTTCGGATTGAGTTGTCTGCTCCTGGTACATCCTCTGTCTGAGCATCCTTTTTCGATTTCTTGGTAGATTTCTTGGAAGATTTCGGCGGCACGTCGCTGGTGATCGGTGCGTCAGGAGCGGAAGATTCTGGCAAAGGGCCGATATCATTTTCGGTGACCTTAGCCTTCTTTTTAGGGCGTTCCTGAAAAGGATCTGGTTGTTCAGTTGCACCTGAACTGCCATCTGGGATGGCCTTGGCACCGGTCGAATTCGGCAGGGCACTGTCCGCGTCCGCTGCATCAACTTGCTTCTTTTTCCTCTTTCGCTTTTCCCCAGGCGCATCTACCGGTTCCTCCAAGACCGCGGAGGCGGTTGAGACTTTCTCGCTTTCAATTAGGGCGCTGGATTTCTGTTTTGTTGGAGCAGAAGAGATTGACTCTAGATCGGGTGCAATCGTGACAACCTTTCTCTTCTTAGGTGGAGGTCTAACCCCGCTTGAACCACCAGCTAAAGACACAGAATCCAAACTCTGGGTGGCAGAAGGCTGGGCAACATTCGTTGTGGACTGCTTGCTATTAGTCGGGTCGTGGTTGCATAAGAAGCCAACTCACATTATGGGGCTGGGAGAGGAGCTTGACAACGACAGGGAGCCGGGTAGAGCCGGCTGACTGGGTATAAAGTTCGAAGGCGGCGAAGTCGTCATCTACAGACGCGTAAGAGAAAGTGGGTAGAGCGGTGGTTGAAACAATGGTACCGTTTACAAGAGCGATGTCGGTGTCGTAGAAAAGGGAGAATTCCGAGATAGAGGACAGTTCGAGGCGCTTGCAGACAATTTCCTTGATTTCATCGAGAGAGGCCTCTGAACACGCGACAAAGAAATGGTTAATGAGGTGTTTCATATGAAGTCGCGTAAATGACCTGTAAACAGTTTGGCAAAACGATAGCCAGGTGCTTCATAAACAAGGGCAGGAATGTCAAAATCGCGTTTTCTTTTTTTGCTGGTCTTGTCCATTGCCCTCGCGACGACTGAAAAGTGGCGGTAGCGTGAAAACAGGTGGACGAATTAGGACGAAAGCCAAATACGAACAACGCATCTCTTGAACGACCATGGCGGGTCCCGATTGTACGCTCATTGTCTATCACGTCGTCGTGTCGTTCTCTGAGCCCTCCTCAGTTCCAGGTTTCCACCCGCACCTCCCGGGCAGGGGGTACACACTTCTCGCCAAGGGCGTCGGCGCGACCATGTGGTTCTTCATTTTCTATCGGCTACGGTATGCGTTATGACTGTCCTTCTGCCTTGCAACTCATATCCTATTCAGCCAAGACGGCGGGAAACTCCTGGTGTGCCAGATGATACCTCATTTTCCCGCGTTATTCACCACACTCACAGGGTCACCATCCTTTCATGGACCACGGCCATGACCATGCGCCAAATGCGAGTCATCATTAAATCCAGTGTCTTCACCGACCAACGGGTTCTTCATGGGACTACCTTTTAGGACCGCTTGTTGGACGAGAAATGTAATCACAGACATCCCGGCGAGCACCATCTCATCCACCGAGGATACTTGTTTCAAGGCGGTTGATTGCGTTTGGCAGACATAGAATGAGACGCGCCGTGTAATCGAACCAAGCAATATATTCAGCTGAGCGGATGGATCGTTGCTCGCACTTCAGCATTTGCATAGAGTTAACGAGACATGAGTTCTGTACCCACAACGGAGCTTCGGTACATTCTACAGGGAGTTCCTTTATTTTTTTTCGTAGGAAAGGACGAAAGAGCATTAGCGATAAAAGAGTATCTGAGCTTGATCTGAGCTCGATGAGCGGAGTAGCGGTCACTCTATTCCCATCAAAACTAAGCTTTGCTTCCTCGTTCAACGTTCAACGGTCACAAATTTATCGGCGCGTCCGTGAAGACCAGGACTGTCCTCGATATCACTTCTTCTCGTGCAACGTGTGAGAGTCTTGAGACTTGGGAATCCATCACGGGCCACGTTTGCAATTAGAGCAATGAAAGTGCTCAAAAGCAGACTTATTGTGAATGGACTCAGGCTGCTTTGGACGGGGCTTGCGGTTTGGTGCGGCAACTGCACCCAAGTCGAGACCTGCTGAACTATGTTAACAGGCACGAGCATGCGATTTTCCTTTACAGCGTCCACAAATGTGTTTGGCCCGACTCGGAGATTCAAGTGCCAATTGTAATTTTACTTCAGTCTATCCCCACACTTACTTAAGGGTTCGCAGGAATCCTCGCCACCACCGGCCCACGTCCTCATAGTCGCTGATCCACAAATCCTCGACCACCGATCTTACCCTGGCCGCGCACCTTACCTGACGTATATATCTCAACTTTTGGTTGACTTGAATCTTCGGAAAAGCTGGCGGGCCGCTTTGCACATGCGGCCGGATGTTGTGGTGTTCCTGGGAGGTACATTTCGATATTCCACCTCTGTGTTGTCCCTCCTTTAACACCGAATCTTGGCAGATATGATGGACGGAGGAAGATTCACCATGTCAGACGACGAGTGAGTTTCCGCGGGCACACATCTAATCTTTCCAGTGACCCACTTATTGACGCAAACAGGTACGAAGAATATTTTCGACGGTTCAAAAGCATTTTCCCATTAGACCCCCGGATCTCGCAATATTTCATTCCAGGAAACCACGATACAGGGTGCGACATTAAAGACGGCTTTTGAATCAAGCTGAACTCTGTATAGTCTTGGGGTCTCTCCTCAATTCTCAGAGAAAGCCGCAGCACGCTATACGTCCCATTTTGGCCCCTTGAACAATCGAGTTTCAATCGCGAATCATACCATCGTACTCTTGGATGCTCCCAGTATCGTCGATGCTGGTCACGTCCAATCCGTCCCTGGTGGGCCGATTGAGTTTGTCCAGGCCATTTCGAATTGTGTGTTGATGGAGTAAATGCATTTGCAGCGCAACACTGAATAGTCTTTTCACAGCAGAAGACCCAAATCCCGTTGTGCTCTTCACCCACATACCTCTCTCGAGACCTGATGGGTCGAGTTGTGGACGCAATCGCGAGCGAGGAACCATTCGGAGGGGGACAGGTTTCGGTTATCAAAACACTCTTGGAAAATCTGCGTCAGACTTCCTGCTTGACAGCCTCCGCCCATCCGTCATCTTCAGGTCCGACCAAACTTAATTTCCTCCCCAATCTTCTGTCTGCTTATATTCTTTCAGCGGAGATGACCATGACTACTGTGAATACACCCACTCGTTTAGCAGTGCCGGAAAGTCGAGACATGCTCGTGAAGTGACTGTCAAGAGCTTCTCGATGGCGATGGGTATTCGCCGACCTGGGTTCCAGCTTCTATCACTTGTCCCGCCACATTCTATGCACGGAAGTCTGTCGCATGCCGACTCACTATGTCTACTTCCAGATCAGCTAGGCATATACCTGTCCACATATATACCCCTCCTTGTACTCTCACTGATCATCATCTGTATTGCCAACATACATCGGACCTGCTTCCGTCAACAAGTTAAACGACAATACACCCCGGCGTCCACCAATTCTCCCTCCTACGCGCCGCTGACTGGCGCTCTTCGCTCTCGATCGGACACGGGACGACCCCTCGATGACTGGCTGCAATACCCTTCTGACGACGACGACACTGGCACCCTACCTCGTCCCACGCCCTCGGCATCCAAAAAAAGCGCTCGCCCCATATATTCGCGGAGCTTTGTGCTATTTGGACGACGCCGTCGCATAACGATTGGGTCGGACTCCGTGACTGCTCTATCCGGCACTATTTTCAGTTGCTGCGGGAACGAAAACGTCCCGAAGTCCCGCGGCTTTGCAGCGGGATTCTTGTACGATGTTTGGACAGTCGCAATATATCCGTTGGCAATATTCGCGGTGCTCTCTTGGTGGATGTTTAGATGAGGGTATTCCACCATAATATGGAAGGTGTCCCTGACGTTAATTCTGAATCTTATCTCCAGTCACCGAGTCCAACATGTGATCGCATCGTGACTTCTATTCGTGCCCCTGTCATTGCCATAAATAGTAGTCACTAGTACAATCTCTTCGACCGTCCCATGCATGTCCGTTGCCCTCCCAGCGTACGCGTACTCTCCGGTGCCTTCATACGCGGCCCTTCCGCGTCCCAATGAAGAAGACACGGTCGAATACACACCTCGACAAGGCCGCACCACCGCGCAATTCGCCACAATCACGAAAGAGTGGCGGGATGTTACCATCATTTTCAGAAACCAGGAAACCTCCTCTGGCCCTCCAACGTTTGGTCGTAATTCCAGCTGCTGTGGAGAAATTGGGCTGGAAAACTCGAAAGACATTCTAACAATTACCCTGAAGGTAGTAGTCAATAATCGACTGGGGTGCTGCTTTGTTCGCATGTCTGACATACATCTGGACCCAAGTTGGAGGGCCGCATTAGCCTCTCCGCGTCGGACTGCGGATCGACAGTTCAGAAAATCGTCGACCAAAGACGTACCATTTGGGACCAAGCGGAGTCTGGTCGGTGTCCCAGCGTTGTCGGTTTTGCTGTGGCCTTCCCGGTGACATACACGGACCAGGGCCGAGTCTGCCGCCTCCCACCCACCTACGAGGTGATTCATATAGGTTCAAGTGTCTTACCTGTCCGTTAACTCTCGTTGCAAGACCATATGTTTGGGCAGTCCACTCTTGGTCGTCAAGTGCGGGTACAGCCTTACCATCAAAATAACAAAAGCCAGAACCCGTAAAATAGGTTTCTGGAAGACCTCATCCAAAACGTACGCACCTTCAAATTGGGGACAGGACCACGGTTGACTCACTATGCTGGTGAAGGTACACAACCAATGTTGTTTTTCGTCCTCGTAAGTTGTCGAAATGCAGTATTGAGTGCGTCCAGTTTAGTTGGTACGTCCACAGGAACCCGCCCGGCTCGACCTATACTCGAAAATCCCTCATTTTTCTCCACCGTCAAGGCGGCCCCGTCGGAATGGCTTCAGATGTCCATCACAATACCCACCAGGAAGAATGCGACCCTTGATCCAATTTCTTGCCATGTGCGTTCGCTGTGGGCAATTCGGAGCCGGAAACACTAAAAGACGTCGTAGTTTATGATACCCTCGGTGCAGACATTTTGCTTCTCGGAAGATATCCCCTTTCATATCCAGCTTTGCGGATCCCTGGTCTCGCTTCGCGAATTTTACGGCTCCGTCTCGGCTGAGCCGCGTCAGCAGGAGGAGCGGCCGCGGAAACGACAGTTTGCTGCGATTATCCGCGTGTTCCTCGCTCGCCAGGTCTTTGTGGAGATTAATGGGCGTGAGACATGGCGAAACATCACCGTGGGCGAGGGTAAACTGCGGCCAATCCCTCCCGTCGCTTCCGACGGCCCCGATGTAAATCCCAGCGAGGCCTCCGTCGATTGGGAAGGGGAGGTACGCTGCAAGAGTGACGTAAATTGTGCCAGCTTCAACATCAGCCATCTTGTGGTCAAGGTCGGCGACCGTTAACCGGGTGTGCGAGGCGCCGTTACTTATAGCCGCGACCCTAGGATTTTATCATTCTTGCCATAACGCCTGCCAATATTCGGACCTCCCAAATGCTTCCTATGCAGCACGCACATCCCATACGGCTAGTCACCGATGGTACGCGGATCGTCCTGTATTGTTCGGATATTTACTGTCATCGTTCAGGATGGACAGACCAGGACCTGGTACACCCACAGGATCGGTGATTCGGGGGGAGCGAGAGACAGGGAATATGCTAGGCACCTTATATTTCGATGTACATTGTTAGGGACCAGGCCCCGAATGACATGGCAAGAAGCATGATGTGGCATATGCCAATGGGCGGGGAAGCTATATCCAGACGACAGGCCTCAAGAATCGGGGATAGAGTCCCGATAAAAATTTGTTTTAAACGGACGAAACGTGCGCGGCGCTCGCCAGCAGCATAATTTGTGCATGCTGGCGTTCAATTCCCAATCAAGAACTTCTTCCCTGAGTATAAGTACAATCACGCCCTCGAAATCTTTCCCCTCAACCCGACCTTGGATCGAGCCGATAACTGAGGAGCCCGAATCCGAAGTCTCCACCGCTCCACCAGAGCAGAAGCGACATCGTACACGCATTCCCATCCCACGCACACAATCCGCTCCTCAGCTCATATCCACCAACACCACAAAACCTTTCCACAACTACACGTACGTTCCCTCTTCTCTTACCCTCTTTCTACCTTCTTATCCCATCCCAGCATGGCCAACGCTAGCTTGTTGCCGCGGAACGACTCGTTCAACGCGCGTGTCAGAGGCACCAGCCACATCGACTTCCGCACCGCGACCACCGGCGTCGCGGCCAAGACGATGCGCAACGAGATTAGCCACCTCGTTGCTACTGTCGGCGACCCTCAAACCAAGAAGGTGCGCCTATCTCTCTGCTCGTCGTCGATCTCAGTGTTGGATGACGTCAATTCAGGCGTTCGACACAGAGATGCAAGCGTTCTTCTACCTCTTCACCCGCTACCTCTCCGAGCGCGCCAAGAGCCAGGACCTGTGCGTGCCAGCGCATACCTATTTTTTCCCACTCAAGTGACGTTGCACATAGTGATTGGGACCTCATCAAATCACCAGCAGAGGAACAAATTGTCCCTTATGCCAAATTGCCGCAGCCCTCGGACCCCAAGAACCTCAACAAGCTCGCTGTCCTCAAGGTCAATGGTGGTCTCGGTACCTCCATGGGTCCGTATATTCAATTATTCCGTCGCCCCAATTATCCTGACCTTTTTGGGGCAGGAATGACTGGCGCCAAGAGCGCGCTCGAGGTCAAAGATGATATGACCTTCTTGGACCTCACTGTTCGCCAAATCGAGCACCTCAACACCACCAGCCGCGTCGATGTGCCTCTGATTCTTATGACCTCCTTCAACACCCACGAAGATACTCTTCGCATCATCAAGAAGTATGCCAACCAGCAACTCCGCATTACGACCTTCAATCAGTCGAGGTATCCCCGAATCTACAAGGAGACCCTCCTCCCCTGCCCCAAGAAGGCCGATGACGACAAGAAGAACTGGTACCCCCCCGGTCACGGTGACTTGTACAATGCTCTCCTGCACTCTGGTGTGCTCGACCAGCTCCTGGCCGAGGGCAAGGAGTATCTGTTTGTGTCCAACTCCGACAACCTGGGAGCAGTGTAAGCATTTGCGTTTTGACGGTTCCTTCCACATACTAACGGCAACCTAAAGTGTCGACGAGAGCATTCTCCAGCACATGATTGACACCCAGGCCGAGTTCTTGATGGAGGTCACGGACAAGACCAAGGCCGACATCAAGGCAAGCGCTCGCCATTTTGCGTGTGTTCCATTTAATTAACCACCTTCAGGGTGGAACTCTCATTGACTATGAGGGCTCCATGCGCTTGCTTGAGATTGCCCAGGTCCCGTCTGAGCACGTCGAGGACTTCAAGTCAAGTAAATACTCCGTCTATGGTCCTAATTCTCCTCTTACGTCATCTCAGTCCGCAAATTCAAGATCTTCAACACTAACAACTTGTGGATCAACCTCAAGGGTGAGTTCTCCCATTGACGAGCCTTGGCGAATGTTCATTGACAACTCGGAACACAGCGTTGAAGCGGATCATGGAGACTGACGGAATGGAGTTGGAGATTATCATTAACCCCAAGGTGACGGACGACGGGCAAGCGGTGGTCCAGGTACATTCGTCCCTTGTCGAGGCAACTTCACCTCGCCTAATTGACCTAGCTTGAAACTGCGGCCGGTGCAGCCATCAAGCATTTCAAGAACGCGCACGGGATCAACGTTCCTCGCAAACGTTTCCTGCCAGTCAAGAGCTGCTCGGATCTCCTCTTGATCAAGAGCGATATATATTCGCTCTCGCACGGCCAGCTCGTCATTAACGAGGCACGGATGTTCGAGACTACGCCCGTCATCAAGCTGGGTGATCACTTCAAGAAGGCATGTTTTGACAAAAATATTTGCTGTATACTGTGCCTCATACTGTTTGAATAGATCCAACAATTCCAGAAGCGCTTCAAGAAAATCCCCAAGATCATCGAGTTGGACCACTTGACAGTCACCGGCGACGTCTACTTTGGGCGCAATGTCACTCTGCGCGGCACCGTCATCGGTCTGTGCCTTGATTCTTCGGAATCAATACATCGTTGCTCACTTCTCCGTTTAGTTGTCGCCAACGAAGGTCAACGGATTGATATTCCCGACGGCTGCATCTTGGAAAATCGGTTGCTTAGTGGGAATTTGAACATGATTGTAAGCTGCTCCTTGTGCTCCTGTCATTGTGCGCTGACTGACACTCTTCAGGAATTGTAAACGAGGTTTATACCCCCTTGGAAAACGCCAGTTATATGGACTCAAAACACGTACAGGAATTTTGTAATTACACTTTGCGGCTTTTTTGACAAGTAGACGCGCCGCAATACTCTCGCTCGAGATCTATTTCGTAGAATCCATCATATTGAAATTGACAGTGGATGTTTCTGACAGACGTGAGATGGTACTGCCCTTCGCCAATGCTTCGCGGTAAAAGTTTGCATATATGTAGCGCTCGACTTTGAAGCGTCAGTTCCGTACATGGACTTTTTCTGAAAAAGACGTACATGTAATTACAAAATGCGCGGATGCGCCGAGATCTGTCTATTTAGTAGAATCAATTTCTGCGACTGTGCTGTTCCCTTCACGGTCAAAATCAATCTCGGTGGCCGACGCCCACGCATCGTAATCCATAGTGGTCAAAACAAGTTCTGATTCTGCTGGGGGTTTGGCCAGATGTTGCATATTTATTATCAATCTACATCCCTGGGCGAAATGTGAAATGAGGATGATGGATTTGGATTTGGACAGACACTGACCGCCGTCGACGTTATGCATACCACACTCCTGCATATTGAGTCAGCAATACACCCGACCTGGGCGGCGTTTTGCATCTCACGGAAATATTATATGATTGCGGTTAGCTGGTTTCAGACCCAATGCAATGGCTCCGACCATCGCAACTTTATAACCATGAGCAAGTAGGCCCGAAGAATATAAAGGACACTCACCAGTGATTGCAGTAAAGGAGATTGACCCGTCCCGACTCAGTAAGCTAACAAGGGGATTGCCCCATCCACCTCGCGCAGCCGAGAGATGCCCGGAGAGCGTAAACCCAAGAATCGCGAACTGAAACACTAGTTCACCGCCCCTGGAGAGTAAAGCTCGCAGACAGAACTCAATGGGTACGACAGGACGCACGCAAAGAAGTACAGCGCTGGTTGGGGACCCGTCATAACCAAACAGTTGGAGTCAAATCGTTGGGTGCCGATACCTAGGTGGACGGCCACTAAAGTCGAGACCAGTTTGAATACGAAGAAGAAAATAAGGGAAGCGGCGATAGATGTCCGGCGGTTGTACAAGGCGTACACTAGAAAATGTATTGGATCTGGACGGTGAAGAGGCGATTAACAACGCACCTCGAACCATGAGAATGATGTCTAATGCTACGAGCATACCAGACATAACGACGAGTCGGAAAATGAGATTGTTGCGACATATTCTAGCCGGTGTGCGTTCGTCACGGTGGCCGTAAACAAATGGCACTATAGAGGCGTTGGTTCTACGCGACTCTAGGTGAGCACAAATAGGCAGCATTCGGCCGTCAGAGGAACTTACATGTGGGCCGCTAGGGCAAAGTACCGTGAAATCAAATAGAGAAGTTTGACGAGTGTAAATCTTCGAGGGTACCTTTTCCGCTGTGGTTGAGAACAATGGCTGATCTTCGAGGTAGATGCTCGTACGTCCACATGTATTTGATCTCTGCCCTGAGTGTCACGATTATCTCGCATATCGCGAATGCCAATCCACCATCTGGTTGTGTAAATTGGAGGGAAATTTTTACGAGGGAAAAGGACTCGTACATGCAGCTAATTGAGCAAATGCTACATGCATCGAAGGTTTGGTCGGGGTCAAAACGCCAATAGAAAAGAGTGTCCTCCCCTACTGAACTATCTGATCGTGGGGTGAAAGGTGAGATGTGTACAGGCACTATGGCGGAGGACTCCAGAAGATATCGATTCGATCACCACATTCGATCACCACTCGGAGGGCCGCGGCGTCAAATCTTTTGGCATCTTAGCCGAACCTGACTGTGTGACTTCGCGGGAGCATAGGTACTTAATAGAAAATCCAGGCAAGTTAGACGGCAATTATGTATCACTCTTAGAGCGTCGGCCAACTGAAACAGATCGAAACAGGTGAAAACTGAGTGGTCGGCGAGGGGGTCAACATCGGTCCAGAGCCAGGGTGTGAGTTGGGTGTGAGTTGGTGGCGAATCTCCGGGACCTGTAGAAACAAGGAAGTCTGTCAACGGGTCAGGATAGGATAGTATGCACGTAGAAGGTTGCAACTGGTTGCAGTGAATTCCAGAGGTTCATGATCAACGTTGGTGTGCCAAAAGTTATAGCACCAGCTAGCTTTGGAGCACTGCTGCAATTGATATCGAAAGATCAACTCAGAGAACTGATCAACGACGGATAGTTCG
Source organism: Mycena maculata (assembly GCA_029448575.1). Classification (NCBI taxonomy): domain Eukaryota; kingdom Fungi; phylum Basidiomycota; class Agaricomycetes; order Agaricales; family Mycenaceae; genus Mycena; species Mycena maculata. Next base: position 93,598 of record JARJLG010000005.1, read on the forward strand.
CTTGTAAGATCCAGAAATAAACAGTGATTGTGTTCTCGTAGAAAAACCGGGCAATTCTTGTCTCGCCGCCGAAGTAGACTGAGCTCGGATTGCGGTGGTCAAATGAACGCATTGGAGATTGCGGTTGAGGTCGAAACGCGCCCACGTGCTCAGAAACAACATATTACGTAAGCACACATCACTGGCAATAAACGCGATAACCCGAAGAATACGTTAACGCTCTTCCAGGTCGGAAAAAAAACATGGATGCGAGGGTAATACTTGGAATGTGATTTCCGTGCCATTTATTGGCCGTTATGTAACATGCAAATGCAGCCGCAATGCTTCCAAATGCCTCCGTTAATTCAGGCGCAGATCTTGAACACCGCCACCCATGCGATTGATGATCCCGATTCCTAAGTCGGCCTCACTCCGATCCTTCCCGATCCTTTCCCGAAATCCCAGTTCTCTTCCATTTCCTCGCTCCACATTTATATTCCTTTTTCACTGCCTTGCATTGCCTCGAATCCACTCGTCTCACTCCTCTATACATTTCTTGTCTCGATTCTCCTTTTCTCCTCCTTTTTCTCTACGTATAAAAGCTTACAGTATTACGTCGTACAACCAACTATGTCAATAGTCGAATTCCACCCTTAATTTCCCTCCTCTCTCTCCCGACTCGTCTTTGTACGCCAGTTTGCATCCTCCCCTTCTTTAGTCTGTAGTTAACCGCGCCACCGTGTATCGGTGGCCGCGTTATTACAAATCATTCGGAGTTTTAAATATGTTCTCACGGCCAGGTGCTCAATTCACTTCGCTCAAAACAGCAGATGTATTCTCAGTGGGATTTTGGAGGTATCTGCCAGTTCACAAATTATATTATTCCCTTCATTTTTCCGCAATCAATATTCCCCCCGCATCCGGATGTTGGGCCGGTGATGGCACATCAATTTTCAAAGCTGTTTCACCCAACCGTTGGTGACAAAGTCTTACTTGAATATGGTGGAGTAGGGTTGCTACACGTTAATATTCTGATAAATTGTGGAAAAACGCCATGCGGTACGTGTTTGAGCACTGCGAATTTTGAGATTACATAAATGCGAGGTACGAGCACCCATATTGTTGTAGCGCCTGTTTATAATTATAAGAGACTACCCCTTCTTTGGAATTCGGTTCTCACAGTTCACTTCCAACGACGCGTTTAAACTCGAGCACGGACCATGGAAAATATAAAAGAACCAGTCGCAATGCCCCACTTTCGCAATCACTCGACACCGAGGTGCGCTTCCTCCATCTTCCTTCATCTCTCACTTAACCACTCCGAGATATCTTTACTACCACTAATATCCGCTTAATATTCTTATAGATAGGTCACTTTAAATATAGCTTCTCCTCTCGTGTCAGAATCTTGACCACGATCTACAATACATTCTGCAATTTGGAGATTTGGGCGTTCCGGTTTCAGTAACCAATTAAACCATGTCGATCTTCGATCTGCACTTAAATCGACTTGTCGCCGTTCCTGCAAGTACTGCGCACGCAGCATGCGCATCATTATATGAATATTATATTATAGCTATGCACAACGATGGGGAACATTTAAAGTTCCTGGAGAAGACGCGGTTACAATGGCGCATGGACACAAGGTCTACACTTACAGTCTGTATCAAGTTTCCGGACACTAGCCCTGCAAAGCATCAGGATAGCTCGTGCTGTAAAATTTCGACGACTCACTATTTTCCAAGATGCATCCGTCGGGTATATCGATTCGTTGGCCCTCGTTGGCCACGACTGTGCCGAGATCGAATAACAACCTGGCGCAGACAAAAATTGACTGACCTATCACCGTCCCGCGAAGAGTAACATTGCGGCCGAAGTACACATCTCCTGTGACTGTTAGATGATCCAGTTCAACGATCTTGGGTATCTTCTTGAATCGTTTCTGGAATTGTTGAATCTAAGTACGCAAGATAAGTAGTTGTCTGGACGGTAATCAACTCGACAACGGAACCTTCTTGAAATGATCCCCCAGCTTAATGACAGGCGTCGTAGCAAACATTCTTTCCGGGCTGATCACCAACTGCCCGTGCTCAACAGAGTATATGTCGCTTTTGATGAGCAACAAGTCGGAACAGCTCTTCACAGGAAGAAAACGGGAGCGCGGAACATTAATCCCATGCGCATTTGTAAAATGCCTAATCGCAGCGCCAGCTGCGGTTTCCAGCTGAATAACTGCCTCTCCTCTCTCGGTGATCTTGGGATTGACGATAATGTCCAATTCCATCCCTCCACTATCCATCACACGCTTGAGAGCTGCTGTCGGCCGTGAGTGATTCTTCGTGGCAAGTGTTACAGACCCTACCCTTGAGGTTGACCCAGAGATTGTTCGTGTTGAAAACCTTGAATTTACGGACTACTGGTCATGAATACCGTAGCACAGGGGTAATGAAGCGAACACCTACCAGATTTGAACTCTTCCGTATGTTCAGAAGGAACTTGGGCGATCTCCAGGAGACGAAAGGAGCCTTCGTAGTCAATCAAGGTGCCGCCCTAGATGTGCTATCAGTTCAGCAAAGAGGTCCAATGAAACGTACAACTTTGACATCCGCCTGCGTCTTGTCCGTGACCTCCATCAGAAATTCCGCCTCCGTGTCGATCATATGTTTGAGAATCCGCTCATCGACGCTGAAGTACGATTAGCGATAAATAGGACAGTCAACTCATCGCCGAGCTCACACGGCACCCAGGTTATCGGAATTTGACACAAACAGATATTCTTTGCCATCGGCCAGTAGTTGATCGAGGACCCCAGACTGCATCAGAGCACTGTACACATCGCCGTGGCCTGGCGGATACCACGCCGACTTGTCGTCGTCTGCGGTCTTGGCGCATGGCAACAACGACTCTTTGATAATGCGCGGGTACCGCGACTGTTCGAACGTGGTAATACGCAACTTCTGTTCTGCGTACTTCTTGATAATACGCAACGTGTCCTCGTGAGTATTGAACGAAGTCATGAGAATGAGAGGAACGTTCAGGTTGTGCGTGTTGTTGAGATGTTCGATCTGCCTCACGGTCAGATCCAGGAATGTTAGGTCGTTCTTGACCTCTAGAGCACTCTTCGCCCCTGTTATTCCTTTGCTGCCATGTCAATTTTTTGGGGATGGATCCCGGATTCCAGACTTACCCATAGACGTTCCAAGCCCACCGTTGACTTTCAATACGGCCAGTTTCTCCAGAGATTGGGAATCAACAGGTGGAGTGAGTTGGTCGTATGGAATGATCTGGTCCCCGGCTGGAGACTTGATCTTGCCCCAAGCCCTGCAGCAAAGGTCTTGGGAAGTATACGACGAAAGTCAAAAGTCACGGACAATTCTTCGCCGCCCGACCTTTCTGCTAAATATCTCGTGAAGAGGAAATAAAATGACTGCATTTGCGCATCAAAGTCCTGACGTATCCTGTGTGGATGACCACTTGTCCGAAAAAATATATATATACCGCACCTTCTTGGTGGCAGGGTCGGATATGGTCTGGACTAGGAGGTTTAATTCGTTGCGCATTGATTTGTTCGCTAGAATCGCCACACTAGCAGTCGGGGATTTAAAAAAATGCTTGCGACGGGAGAAACGACGAGACTTGAAGAGAGGCATCGCAGGAAGGCAAAAGAAGCGTCACACATCGGACAAATTTATAGGGTAGCATAGACACCGTACACGCCTCTGGTGCGAGGTTGCCTGCTGAGCACAATCATGCTGATGCAGTTGGCACTTAGCCTGAGGTTGTTTGAGGGACAAGCAGATGCGCCCGGTACGTCGAGATCCTGATCGAGAGGTATATTCATGGACCGAAGTGGGGCGTGTTGGGCGCGTTTCCGACCCGGTCTTTGTTTGGCATCAGTTACCGTTTTCGCATCAGCAAGCATGGGTCGGAGATCGAAATTGGTCCTAGATAGTTTCTTTTCTCACGTCCGCATTCTCCAAGCTTCAAGATGGGTTCGTACCGCTGCTCGATATTTTGCTATATCCTGACGTGCCTTAGGTATCTCCCGCTCCTCCCGGCACAAGCGCTCTGAGACCGGTGCCCAGCGTGCCCACTACCGCAAAAAAAGAAAATTCGAGCTCGGTCGCCAGCCCGCCAACACCAAGCTGGGGGCTAAGCGTATTCACACCGTCCGTGTCCGTGGTGGAAACCTCAAATACCGTGCTCTACGTCTTGAGGGTGGTAACTTCGCCTGGGGCTCCGAGCACGTTACGCGGAAGACCAGGATCATCGGTGTTGTCAGTTTATATTCGCGTTCTGTTTTTCCGTCGGAGCTCAGAGGACTTTTAGGTCTACAACGCCTCGAACAACGAGCTTGTCCGGACGAACACCCTGGTGAAAAGCGCCATCATCCAAATCGATGCTACCCCCTTCCGCCAGTGGTACGAGGCCCACGTACGTATTGCGTCTTTCATCTTCTCTACCACCCTCACCTTTTGGCTTTAGTACGCTCAACCCGTCACCAAGAAGGGTAAGGCTCAGCCTACCTCCGGTGAAGCGGCCGCCGAGCCTGTGAAGCTGTCCAACCATGCACAGCGCAGCCTGGACGAGAAGAAAAAGGGTTCGTCCCCAAGACGCGACAACGTTACATTGTACTTATCTGCCCTTTCTAGAGGCTAAAATCGACCCTCTGCTGGAATCCCAATTTGCCGCTGGTCGTCTCTACGCCTCGATATCCAGCCGACCTGGTCAGTCCGGGCGCGCTGATGGTTATATCCTCGAGGGCAAGGAACTCGAGGTATGCTCTAACCTTCTGTCCGTTGATCATTTATCGAGTGAATTTGCAGTTCTACCTGAGGAAGCTTCGGACTGGCAAGCAGAAGCACGCCCACGCATAAAGTATTCCTGTTTGCCGGCTTCTTACCATTGGATTGCTCGTCGCAGTGGTAAAATTAGGATACTTTCGCTGTATGATGTCCATGACCCTCCGATCAAATCCATGCTCGTAATTATTATGCCCATCGGATTTTTTTCTCAATTGAAAGTTCTGCTTTCGAATTAGGAACTCAGTACATGTGTTCCCTTGAGAGTTCCACTTAAAGACTAAGATTCTGCACTGGAGTCGCGTCGTGCGCACTAGAGTCGCTTGAATTTGACTCGATCGCGAGGGCACGTGAAGGACGCGCTTCTTTTCACTCACTTTCATGGTATCCTCTGTTCCCGACAAGACGAACACCAATCTCACTATCCTCTAGCTCATCTTCTCGGTTTTCAAAACCCTTACGGACCAGCAGGTCACCGTCGAGCTCAAAAATGACCTTTCAATTACTGGCGTTTTAAAATCCGTTGACCAGTGTGTCACTCATCCCCCTCAGTCTCGTTGGTATGAACGGCTCTCTGCACAGATTCCTGAACATCCGACTCGACAACATCAAAGTCCTGGATGAGGCGCGGCACCCACACATGGCATGCATTACACTCTGTCTCGGATGACATGTTGTTCAACAAGTTCTAGATGGCCGTCAAGAACTGTTTCATTCGTGGATCTGTCGTTCGGTATGTGCAGCTACCGTCCGAGCATGTTGACACGCAGCTGCTGGAGGATGCTACACGGAGAGGTGCGCTGATCCCACACACTAATGCGTTTCACTCTTAACTTCTATCTCATTCAGAATCGTTGGCTGCAGTCAAGCGGTGATCTACCATTTGGGATGTCCTATATTTTTCCGGACCCCCCGTTGGTTGTAATGTTATGGAGCATTGTTTCAACAAATAAAGACGCGTCTCGCAATGCTTTGTATTTTATTTTGGGGACTCAGGAGGACCGATATACAAGTACACGAAAATCTCAAGTTGCTACAGTTATCCATCATTCGTCTTCTGCTTGGCGCCACACCTTGACTGTTCCATCGGCACTTGCAGTGAACATCTCCCCTTTCTCGATCGGATGATGTTCAGTCCAGGTGATGACTTTGTGGTGCACTTTTGGTGGAGGGTTTGGTTGAAGTGGTTTAGCCTTCGATATGGGTCAACGAGTGCGACAGAAGAAGAAAGCTGGCCTACGTCAAGTAAATCCCAAGCCCAAACCATTCCCTTCTCGTCTCCACATATTACGCTCGCCTCCCCGTGTCCAAAACAACCTCGGCAACTATATTCGTTGTTGGTGTGTGCGGTAAAATCATTGAGCAGTTTCCCGGTGCTCATGTCCATGAGGCGGATGTGTGAGTCGAGCGTCGTGACGAGCACGGTTTGGTTGTCCTGCGTAGGAACAACGGCGGTGACAGGCTCTACAAATTATTAGATTGCGGTAGAACCGCCAAGTGCAGGTACAAACGGCCAATGAAATCGGATCGAAGCTCCCCCTTGCGCAGATCGTAGGTGCGGACATGGCCGTCCAAAGAGCCTGTGATAATGCAGGTCGACCCTACGTGGAGAGTCCGTATGGAATCTCGCGCTTCTTCCAGAACTTGGATCGCTTGCCGAGATTGAGCTCTGGCTTGTGTGTTAGCCCAGTTGCTGCTCAGAAGTAGTGAATCTTTACCTGAGATCCCACAACCGAACCGTCGAGTCGAAGGAACCTGGGGAGATATGAGAGAAATGTTGAGCCTCGATAACTAAATTGCAATACCACTGGCAAGAACAGTCGCGTCGTCACTGAAATCCACGGCGTGAATTTTACCCATATGACCGGGGAGTCGACGCGTCGTAACAGCAGTCGCGACATCCCAGACGAAGACAGAACGGTCGCCTCCAGAGGACGCAAACTGGGCATTATCATGCGACCTAGAGCACCACCTATCGTTAATACATTCCAACGGCTTCGGAAGAAGTCCCAAGGACGAACACTGCGATGGAAAGGACTTCATAGCCGTGGGCGGCAAAGGTCTTGACCTCAGAGCCAAGATTCGCATTCCATAGTTTGACCGTTCGATCTTGGCCACCTGTAAGAATATATTTGCCAGCACCTTTCGCATAGCGGGCGACATTGACGGGACCCTTGTGCCCAGAGAGAGTTGTGTGCAGGGTGCGCGGAAGAGCCTCAGGACCCCGAGACGGTGCCATACTCATGGAAGTCAGTGATCAAGCCACTTGGATCCTGCGATCATGTCGAAACGCAGCTTATCTCCTAGGCCCTCTTCCCTGCCACCCTCGAAGCGTTTGCATACTCTCTCCGGTGCTACTTCGCCTCTCGGTCTTACATTCGACAGCGCTCTCTACGAGGAACTTATATTGCTTATATTTACCAATCTATCTTGGATCGACCTATGTGCTGCGCAAGCAGTCAACAAGAATTGGGCCCGCGTGTCACTTGATAGTGGCCTGTGGAAGGTAGACCGGTGACTGATCTCTCGTATGAAGGCAATTGTTCATGTCTGTGCAAGGACCAATACCTCAATGTCTTCGGTCGCACCAGGTTGCGAGGAGCCAAGGGCTTTATTGGGCGAACAGACGGAAGGGAAATCAAGCGATTACCAGAGAGGGTGAAAGCTCAGACTTCAGATGATATTAAAGACTGGCGCTGGATGTTTAGAATTAGCTGGAACTGGAAGAAGGGTACGCTTCTCTCCCTGTCCCGTGTCCATCGATTTATTCCAGACAGGTCGTTGTGCTACCGAACATATCGAAGGAATTCTGGAGGCCCCAAATTCGGTGTCAGTGCCAACGGCCATCCCGACTCATGTTCTCCTGGCGGGGTCAATGACTATCATTGCTTCTTCCGAAGCAAGCCTGTGCCCTGAAGTCCACTGTTTACCGAGTACATCCGCCCCGAAACAGACTCTTCTCTGCGGTTCTCCAAGGCACAGACAGCCATTCCATATTACGGCTCTTGCTCTGGACCAGTCGCCGCCACTGTCCGGGATTTTACAGCTTGCGGTCTTCTTATCCACGGGCGAATTCCTGATCTTCTCCGTCCAGCAGCCAAATCCGACAACTTCGTCCCGCAAGTTCACCTATGTTCCGCTCCGCGCCAGCTCGCGAACGGCTCCTATAATACAGGCCGTCTACCATCATCCGCTTCTCATTAGCCTCTCTGAAGCATTTACCCTCTCACTGTATGATTTGTCCTCCGACACAATCACCCATACGCAGACGCTCACTGCATATACAACATTCCCTCCGTCGTCACTTGTCCTGTCTGTTCAAGCGCCCGGAAATCGGTACAAGCTGGTCCTGACGTACGCTGTTCCGATTTTCCCTGTGCATTTCTCAATAGGTAAAGAACACTCCCGTCTCTGCTTGAGTTCACACTAACGTACTTCCGTCTAGGCGTAACGGAATTGATAATATCTGGACCGCGTGAGTCGTCGCCGCTCCAGGCCCTGGATTCTGCACCCGCTGGCCCTATGTCAGTCGTCTCGACACGCACTGCACGCGCGCTCGACGTACCAACTGGCTGGATCGACCAAGAAAAACTCCGGTCGATGAAAGAACAGTGGGGACGTAAACTGCTTCGTATCCAAAATGTGGCCTCGGACGGGAAATGGGTATGCACGACACCACCCTAGACAGGCGCATCCTACTAAGCTATAATAGGTCGTGCTTGCGCCAGGGGAAGCACCCCTACCCGGTGTCCCAGCTACCTCCGGCGCGACATCCGCAGGTTCTCCATATCACCTGTCAGGCGACTCGCCAGCGAGCCTCCAGCTGTACCGGCTGTTTCTGCCTCCAGCGACTTCTGTCGCCTCCCCGCCGCCAAAATTAACGTTCGTACGCCACCTCCACCACACTGCAGGTGCGGTGTCCTCCATGGCCCTCGCTGATGGCCGGTGCGTAACTCTCGGGAAAAACGGAGGCATCTGGGCATGGGATCTTGAATCCGGCACGGGCGCCGAGGTCGCGCCTCCTTCCGACAGCGTGGAAAAAGGTACGGTCGTTTTCGACGATAGACAGATAATTACTGCCCGGGGAGGGACGCTGCTCGTCCATCGATTTGACGTCTAAATCTGTATTTGCATGTGAGCGGGCGTCCGCCCCTGCCCAGTTCCGTGCTAATTTCTTTTCTTGAGATGTATTTTTAATTTATCTACGTCGATCACTTCACGGAGAATCCGTCCTATTTTACCTTTCTACAGGCTCGTCTGGGCAAATACACTCGCCCGAGTTTGAAATGTACTAGGATCTTCCATTTGTGCGCTGGTCACGGATGCGGCATGTCCCGCTTCGACAGTGTGGGTACTGTGCGGCGTGGTCGCGCGCGCGGGACTTGCCGCTAAACGCACGAACGGCGTCCCAGGATGTCCCCTCTCGCTCGGGGCGTCCCCCGATGGATGGGCCCATGACGCAGCTTGCAATCCTGGAACCTGTATCTTGACTCGTATCTTGCCTCTTCGACGCTCTAGCTACGAGTTCCCGCGGGGCTGCTGGCCTAACTTTGACTGAGCACCTTCCCGCCCCGCGGACGTGCTCTCTCCACAGTGGCACGCCTTTAATCTGTGCGGCTGGCGCCGATGGCTGATAGCGGGCTCTATATATTCGCCTGCGTATTTATACGGGGTCGCTCGCTGTTTCTGACCCAGCACTTACTCGCTTGCAGCCTACTGACTTCTCATCTCCATTCGAACATGACCAGTCTTGCAATTGCCATCGAAGAAATCCAGCCGCCCCAGCGCGGCAGGAAGTACGGCGTTTTCGTTTCATAGTTTGTGTCGGGGTGATTTTTACCGATGAACAGGAGCCACACCACGGACCCACGTCCGCTCGACCCCCTGCCCGTCATCCAGCTTCACTTCTACTCTCCCACATGCGAGAGCCACTTCCGGTTAGTCTCATTCCTCCTTTCTCTCTTCTACTTACCCGACCCGCAGTGAAGCCACCTACCTCCAACCCCCAACGTCCAACCTCTGGGCCAAAGCCCAGCTCTTCCGCGTCCCCCCGCCCTCGGCCGCGCCAGCCAATGGGCAAGAGTGGACGTACTACGTGTCGCAAGGCGTGGACCGTTCAACAGGCCAGCTCGTCTTCGGGCTGATGCGCACGCCGCTGCCCCCGCACGGCGCGCGGATCGAGGCGCAGTACGGGAACCATCTCATCCTCGCGAGTGCGGAGGAGTCGCACCTCTTGCACGGAGAACGCGCGGTGCAGGCGCGTATCAAGCCCGGGGGGGACTATATTGTTTTCGCGTTTCCCGTTTGTCTTGCTACTAAAACTGACATTTACATTCAACTGAATCATTTCGCAGAACCTGGGCGTCCTCCAGACCGGCCACTACGTCCTCTGCTACAAGGTCTTTGCGCACAGCAGCCCCACCCCGGCGCCGATCGCGACTTGTTTTGGTGCTCCGTTCACGATTTTTACGAGCGCGCAGTTTCCGGGACTCTTGCCCACGACGCCGCTCACGGCGAGCCTCGCGTCGCTGAATATCCCCGGCGTGCATAATAGGAGACCCCGGGAGTAGGTTGTGGAAATGGAACTGAATGTACTTGTACGCAGGATTGCTTGTTGCATGGTGTATCATAATAACTCCTCTTGTCTACATTTCGATGAATTATCATCCGCCACGGTCTGAACCTCATGCGAGGTGAAGGCAAGCTCTCTGTATTAGATTGCACGTATCTAATCTATACTGTCTTTCTGCCCCACCCTCCTTCCTGATGCCGCGCATACACGGCGAAGCAACCAGGTTTCCCCTCCACCGCGAAGCGACTACGAGCTTGCCAGAGGACTTTGTTGAGGGCCTGGAAATTTTTATCCATTGAAATGTAGCGGTGATGTTATTTTTTTTTGCTGTAGCCAGGAATGAATGGAGCGCTCGATCGAGAATACAATGCAAAAGCTGGGTTTACCGTCTCCCAAGACGGTAGTTTTCTTCGGATCCGCAAGTGAACTCGAGGCGTATTGAAGGCACAGTCCTCTGGCCCCGTGGTCAACTTGTATCATTCGTAAGGAGAGAGACTATCGCGGCCGCAAGAGATTTTAATAATGCATTGGGCGTAGATCTCGGACTTTCCCACAATGATATGCGGGCACAGCCACATCCTTCACACAAGCGAAGAGTGGCCACCGACGGACGGGGCGACATCTGACGATCGTTGAAGAATGAGCGACATGGAGGTGGCGATCCCGACACGGATCGACGGGGTCGACGCGGGGCTGCTGGGGGCGAAGCTGCGCGTGGCGGGGCAGTGCGTCCTTTTTGCTGAATCGCGAGTGTGGGGGAGACTGAGGGATTGGACAGGGTGCTGGCGTACGATGCCCGGACGGGCCTCGCGCTGCTCCGCTCGGGCTCGGGCGGGGCTGGGCTGCTGGTGGATGTCGCGCACTGCGTGTCGAGCTGGTCGAAGACGTGGCTGGGCGAGCGCCTCTGCAGCGTGATCGCGGTGGGGTACCTCGAGCGCGCGCCTGTGGGATGTGTTGCTGAGAGCTGGTTTGACTGACTGACGCTTTGCAGGACGGCACGGTTGTGCCGGCAGGGCCCAAGCACGTTGTAGCACCGAGGGTAGACGGGCAGGTGGTGCTACGGGCGCTGCTGGTGTCGGCGCGGCCTGATTTGTTGGGGGGACTGTGGGGATTGGGGGTCGAGTGCGTTGCGGAGGGGGACGAGGAGGAGAAAGAAAGGGATGCTTCCATGCGTGAACTTGGGTAGAAGGATATGGCTTTGTTTGGACGAATATAGTGGCCCACTTCTTTCTCTACCTCACACAGGATGGACAACAACAACAGATTCCCTCTCAGCGACGTACGCGGCGACCCCCTTCTCCCCCCGCGCACACAACCCACGACGGCGACACCCCCTTCACCATCTTCATCCTACACCTGGTCCTCCGTCGAGCACCCGTCCGTCCTGCCCTTCCTCAACCACCTCGCCTGGGTCGCCCGCTTTGGCTTCCACCACTATATACACCCACACCCGACCGTCTTTGCACTCACCGCCCTCTCCGTCCTTTCTTGCCCCGCCGACCCCGCCCACGTCTTCTTCTGGAGTCTTGACAGACGTCGAGCCACGGCGAAGAGTGTGCAGGCTGTCATTGGTGCGTTTCCAGTACCCGCTGTTACCCGTCTAATTATTGGTGTAGATTCGGGCGCAAGGCTCGTGATACCCGTGTTCTGGCCTGGCATAGACGGCGTGCTCGCCCTCCTGGCTGCCCGCGAGGCCCGTGCCGCCGCCGCCACAACAAATCAGCTAAAGCGCAAGGCGGGCGGCGCTAAGGGGGAGCCACCGCAGAAGGTGCAGCGCGTCACGCGCGCGAGCGTGCGCCAGCAACAGCCGCCCTCGCACCCTCCTGCTGCCCCAGACACAGGCAGCAACGCCACCCCGCCGGAAAGGGGGCGCCGCCCCCCACCCACTTCTACGCCGCAACGGGCGAGCGCGCGCCAGATGCAGAAGAAGGAGGAGGCCGTCTCCCCCGTCTCCCCTGCTGTCGTGCCGCCGCCGCCGCCCACACGCCCCGCCCATACTCGCGCGCGTTCCACGTCAAGTGAGACAGCCGTCGCGTCCTCGTCCTCGCGCGGGGTGTCGGTGCTCTCGGCAGACACGATCGTCGTCGACGTTTCGGTTTCAGGCGGCGGCGACAAGGGGGTTGGGGTTCTAATCGCGCCGACGCCGATCGCGTCGGGGCGCATGGTGACGCGCAGCCGCAAAACCAAACCGTCGGCAAAGCCTTGCCCTGCGACGAAGCCCACCGTAAACAAGAGCGCAGGCGCAGCGGGAGGGCGCCGGGCGCCGACCGGCAAGCGAAAGGTCGCGAAGAGCAAGATGCCCGCGTAAACGTCAAGTGAAGTGTACTGTATTAAAACCATAGGTATGTCTTCTTTCTTCCACATACACGCCTCGTTGACCGATAATCCGTCAGATCAGCGGAACCGATTACTATAATTTTCTTGATCCCCGCACGTGTATCCATATTCCTATTCATCGTGTAGTTGTACAATTACATTTCTACCCGTATATGTACGCGTCTGACGCGTACGACTGGATTGGACACGTGACCGCTCGAAGGACGGTGCTTGTTGGACGCCGGCGCGCACCTGTCGGAGCAGAGTCAGGTTGCACGGGTCGGATTTGCCGGCGGCGGAAATACGCTCGCCATGCGGGTCTGGAGGCTCTCACACGGCTCCGCGATGTGCGTCCGCATCCCTATTGTGTCCGGAGAATAATAAAGAACTAGATACTGGTTAGAGGGCATGCGGACAGTAGTGCAAAGATCAAAAGCAGGGCCATCCTCGGACCTCGGCTGTGTACCACCGATCGACATTACATACCTTTCCTTCTACCACCATGGCCCCAAGGTACAGTCTACCCTCTCTCCTCCTCGTCCCCTGCTCACTGCTCCCAACACAGGAAATGGTCCCGCGAGGCTCTCCTCAGGAACCTCCAGGTAAACCATCTCTTGTCTTGTCGGCAAGGAACCACCGCTCACAGTCCTCTAGCTCATCGGCGAGCTGCCCACTCCCCTGCCTCCGACGCTGCCCCTGTCGCCACCAGCATCCCGATCCGCGTCCCCAAACCCGAATCCGCCTACAAAGCGCAAGGCAGTCGCCACCGCCGCCACTGAGCCCAACAAGCGGCCCCGCACAGACCCCGATCGGCCTCCTGCGGAAGAGGGCGAGGTCCAAGAGGATCCTTCCAACATCGTAGCCCCAATCGCCAGTGCTGTACCCGTTCGGCGTCCCAGGGCCGGGAAGATCTCGATCCGGCAGTGCGAGACTCTACACAACAAGTACCACAGCGCGGGCCGCATGCTAAAGTACTCGGGTGATGCCCGCTTCTGGTCAACCTATCCCCCATCCCACAAGGAGTACCGCGCCCTCGCCGATCCGCCCCCACCCAACTCGTCCTACTACAAGCACGGCGGCCTCATCGCGAGGCTAGAGCTCCTCGATGCCCTCGTCTGCTTTACCTACTCTATCTGGAACAGGGATTACTGCCGCCGTGCGTGCAACAGCCAGACCTGGTACACCATCGAGGCCTTTCTCGTCTGGTGCAAGCAAAAGTGGCAGGCCGAGGAAAGCACACCCGATTCGGAAAAGGCATTTCTGGGTTTGATGTAAGATTTCCCCAGTTGCGCGTGGCCCGGCTCACACCTTTGCGCCCTACATAGCTGGATGATCGAGGGGTTCATCCACGGCCGCAAGCTGGTGTATGGCACCGCCAAGGGCAGCCCCGTCGACCGCGACCTCGACAAGCTCATCGGCGCCACCCGCGCGGGCATTTCCGCTGCCGCCACCGATGCCCACCCTGCGGGTGCCATCCTGGGCATGGGCTCGCTCGCGCCAAAGGCCGGCACCACTCCCGTGATGCTTCCCTCACCGGCGAGCCTCGCGCCGAGTGCCAACTCGACGCCGACCAACCGCGACGGCGGTACACCGAGCTCGACCGCTGGTTCCGCCGCGTCCGCCGCCGCGCCGCACCCCGTCACCGCAGGGATGGTCCCTTCCACCCTGCCGTCCGCCTTAATGCCGCCAGAGTTCAAGCACGTTCCATTGGCGCCCAACGTGGTGGCTGCAATGGAGAACGTAACGGTGCCCGTCGGCCCGCGGCTGCTGAACGAGCTCAAGAACGAGTCACTCGGCATCGCGAATGCGGCATTCTGCATGAACAATTCGCAGACGTACCTTAACCTTCCGATCATGGCGCGCTTCTTCCCCACGACGTTTGCGCGCATGGTGTCCTCGACGCTCTCTCCAAACGAGGAGCACGAGCCGGATTTTGAGGACGAGGAGGGCGAATTGTTCTGGCCTGGCCAGAGCAGCACAGGCGAGGGCCTGGGCTGGGTGTGCCTAATGGGCAAGGCGATGATCAAGGAGTTTGGCAAGGCATATGCGTACCGCGGACTCGACGGTGTTGTGCCCAAGCCCAAGCCCGAGGAGGAGGCCGAGGCCGCCGCGGGCAGCGGCGTCGGCGGCGCGCACAACCTCTCTGGCTCGACGCCGCTAGGGCACAACTCGCCGCTGCCGCTCGCGCGATAACGTGCGCTATTCTCTATCTTCTATCTACGCTCTACACCTGCTCTGCTCGCCGCATCGGACCCGGAACTACACCCACACCACTCGGAGACACACTCTTACCCGCGCATTACATCGCACAAAATCGGGCACTTTAATCATCGGGGACAACGGCGTTGCTAGGTTATGTTGGCTGCGACGCACATAATAGCGGGCGCCTGCGTTAGACCTGCGCAACCGCAGCCAGCCCCATCTGGTGGCGTCCCCATCTAACTGTATCTCTAGAGGCGAGCCCAACCACCAAAATTCATTACATCTGTATACCACACCATCGTCACAACATCTCATCATCTACCCTTCACCGCACCTCATCTACATCTACACCTCTTGCTTGCATCGCTGTCTGTCTGTCTGGCGGCCTAATTCTCCTGGATTCATTCATTGGGTTTGGGTGCCGCCTCCGGTTTCACGGAGGCTGATTGCTGTGATTATGTACCACCGGGAGCCGTTATTTATTGCCCGACGCGCGAAATTATCTGTAATACCTGTACCAAGGATCTGACACATGGAATGCAATGCAACTTGACGGCGTTGGCTATTTGTGTTCAATATCGACACGGAACACGATGATGTGATTCGACAGGAATGCTTTGCTCCGGCCCCGACTTGTGCGCTGTTAAACTAATTGTCTACGGCGCCCGGTGGCCAGACTAGAAACCAAACCCCTGGGCTAACGCCTAACCTAACGCAAGTAAGATAGATGCGATACAAATAAATTTTGCAAGTGGAGACCGAAACTCCGAGTTACGTCCTTGGGTTCCTTCTGCCCATATGTAGTGCGAGCAGCCAACGTCGAGGTGGAGCCGGGCGAGCAACCGAGGAGACGCCGAGACGTGCGCGAAAACGGGTGCATTCAATCATACGCATAATGAAGTCATGGGATTGCATGGTACGAAGGGAGGAAGAAGGAATAGATGAATGGGAATACGCCGCGGGCTATTGATCTCTGCCCTGCCACCACCACCGCCCAACCCACAGATGCCACGGAGAAGGGTGGATCCTCTACCGATTGGACTTGGCCACGCGCTCCAGCTCGTCCTTTTTCTGTAGCAAAGACGACGTCAGTATTGATTTTCAGAGGCGATAAGGCGGAGGCGCAAAATGAACGTGCGTACCTTGATGGCGTACGAGTTGGACGAGCCCTTGGCAGCGTTGATGAGCTCGTCGGCGAGGCACTCCGCAATCGACTTTACGTTGCGGAACGCGGATTCGCGGGTCTAGGCATAAAAGTAAATAAATAAATACATCAAGGAAGCAGGGGCACGCACGCCGATGGTCAGTAAAGAGATCGACTGGTTGACACGTCGGAGGGGCGAAACGTCGACCGCTTGCCGGCGGACGGTTCCCTGAGAGCCGATACGGGTCGAGTCCTCTCGCGGGCCGGTGTTGACGATGGCGTCGACGAGAACCTACCACACGTTTGATTCATTCCGTCACTTTTTTCAACCGTGCGCACAAACAAGACGCACCTGGATGGGGTTCTGGTCGGTGAGGAGGTGGATGATCTCAAAGGCGTGCGCGACGATGCGCACGGCCAGGAGCTTCTTTCCGTTGTTGCGCCCCTTCATCATGAGGCTGCCCGCCGAATAAATGAACAAATAAATACGCGCCCCGCCAATGCAAGGGGACGCACGAACCTGTCTACCAATCGCTCGACGATGGGCATCTGCGCCTTTTTGAACTGCTTCTTCGCGTAGCGGCCGGCGGTGTGGGGGAGGTAGACGGCATTGCGCGTCTGAATGTAGTCGGTCAGGGAGATGTCTTTTACCTCGACACTACGGAACGGAATAAAAGGTCAGATTCCAGTGAGCGGAGAGCTTCGGGGCCACGGGGACACTGACTCTTGGGTGTCCCACTTTCCGAAGAGTTTGATTTCCTGGCCGAGCTTGGAGATGTCCTTTGGGAGCGTGGTGGCCGACATTTTGAGGAGGTACGAGCTGGTTGTCGCTTGTTTAAGCGAGAAGCGTTTGGAAAATTGTACAGCTGGTTCTCACGTGGAACGATCACGTGTTTTGATCACGTGCGTAGCTCGAGTTGACGCGCAATGTCAAAGTTCCACTTGTGGACCAAAACACTCTTGCAAGATACATCGAGATGCACTCGCCAGAATCTAATTAATTGAGCATCTCCGGCCTGATTTCTCGCGGTACAATGATATAAAAATTGGGTGGACGATAATGCTATATGAATGGAGACGTTGAAGGATACAGGATGTAAATGATGCAATGAGCCATGCTATTGTTGTGATTGCTGAGAGAAGAAAATATGCGTCAAAAGGAAAGGCGGTGAGAGTCAAATGCAGAATATGGTTCCGGAGAGCGTCGGTCGAGCGGTGGCGGGGCCATCGGGATCATGCGTGGAATGCCAGGATACCGTTGGATTCCCGGTTGGAGCATCGCGATCGAGTTTTCAGCGCGCTTGCGGAGCTGCCGTTCTTCCTCCATCATGTCCTCAGCCCGCCTGCGCGACTCTGTCTCGCGCTTCATCTGGTCCACTGCCCGGGCCTCCATTCGCCGCGCCTCGTCGCGTTCCCTCAGCACCTCGTCCAGGTCGCGCTCCAGTCTGCGGCGGACGTCCCGCTCCTTCTCGAATGAGTTTTCCAGCTTTCGCTTCGACGCCCGCATATCAGAGATGACAGAGACACTGTGGGTGTAGCGGTCTCGCAAAGACTGCATCTCGCGATCCATCATCCGTTGGTTGGGACTCGGCGGATACGACCGGAGGGCGGGCGGCGCGCTGGTATCGATACGAGAGCGAATCGAGGCGGGGGCCTTTGGCGTAGTGGCCATGCGCGTCGTCTTGGGATCATCCTCGCTCAACGATTCCGAAACGGGCAGCGCGGCAATATCCCCGTAGACCTTGTGCAACCATTTCTGAGCGTTGCTGTAATGTTCCGAAATTTTGTCTGCCGGTTCACCCTTGAATCTCGCAATTTTTCCGAGGTCAACTTCGCACCCTGAAAGGAGGAGAAACGCGGGCTTAAGGTCGGTTTCTGGGATATTAAACTGTTTCAGGGCTCCAAATCGAGAGCGGTTAGCCAGCAGGCAGGGCGGTAGGAAAACAGGTGTCCACCTTGGAGCATAGCGGATATCACTGCCTTGGCGCCCTCAGGATTGCCGGTCCGACGATAATACGCTCCGACGATGAGCCAATTAGCGCGCTCACTGGCCGTTACTTGAAGCAACTCGATTACTGTTACAGGATCGCCTGCAAGAGAGGAAAGATCTAAGGAAATATTTTCGCCATAAAGGCGCATTAATACGCGGTTTTCTATGCAAGTGAATGGATTCGCCAATGAGGCGGACGACGCAGCCGGGAAAGAGTGTGATAAATGAAGAGGAGGTTTGGGAGACGGTAATGCTGCATTACTGGAAATGGGTCGGTTTTCGATATCCGCGCCAGAGGAATGCGATACCGGCGTGTCGGAGGACTTGAGGGCCTGCAAGAAGAGGCCAGTCTCTGGAAGAACAGAACTCCCGGGTGAGGGAAGAACCTTGTCGTCTGGTCTTCTAATATTCGGGTTGCCCAGAGGAGCTCTGTTCTTCCCTCCCACGTCGGTGCGGACTCCAGTGGCAGCATTGCTTCGGAAATCGTGTCCTTCTGCAAATGCAAAAGGATTGATCACGCGATATTGGTCGACCAGGCGCGGTTGAGTCGCTACATCGAGAACCCGGACTCCAGGAATGTCCAGCTTGAGCGAGACCGCGCGTTCGGCACCCACGACATCTACAAACTCGATGAAACCAGAGGCGTGGAGAGCACGACTGCATTGACGATGAGTTATTTCATCCAAATGCAAATATATTGACACTCGCATTTCTCCGCACGACGAGGGGCCAAAGATGCGTCGCAGGTTGAGGAGCGACCCTGGAGTGGACTTCTCGACTTTGACGACCCGCTTTAAGGAGTCCATACGAGAGCGAGAGCGCAACTGGGATGGGACACGGTCTCACGTAAGACCCGCGCGAACCAAATGTTGATCCTTTCCCATTCTGGCCATTCGACTTGACGCGTCTGAACTCCTCAAGCCGACCCAGCACAGTTCCATGTCTTGGCGACTCGCTTCAAATATTCACGATATGGCAGGCGACGGTAACTACAAGTTACGGCTGCGGAACACGGCCAATCCTGAAAGCCTGGACGTTTATGTACAAAAGCCCTGTACTTCGCGGAGCATTCTTGGGGACGGCCTCAGCTGACCGTGTAATGTTGCACGGCATTTGCTGCGGAGCAACAAATGATATCACACAAGGGTAACACGGTGAAACAAAATTCATTACAAGACCTCCCCCTCTCTCCCTTTTCTCCTGCATCCTCTTTCCTTCCACCGCTATAATGTATCACATTTTGACTGCTGCTCTTCTGGCTACATCGAGCGTTTCTGCCCTTTCGTGAGCGTTTTCAAGCCGCATTGATCCATTCTCTCATACAGTTCGCGTGCAGACTCTCAAGCGCCTGTGAGACTGCTTTGACGCAAGTGGCGGCAAACACGGATGCGAATACCTGCCTCGGTGTCTCCTCTCTCATCACCGCGGTCCTCAATTCGAACGCATCCATTATTACACCCGTCGACAACTTGCTGAAGACGTTATGTGCTGCGGCACCTTGCAGTAATGCTACTCTGTCTGCTGTTGTCACCAATGTTCGTTCAAGCTTCAATTGGAAGTCACTCGGTTTTTATATATGTCTTCCTTAGGTTACGACTGGATGCAGCGCGGAGCTCTCTTCCGTCAGCAGCTCCGAATCTTCTTCCTCGACTTTGACCACTTTGGTGGAGCAGTAAGTATTCCACCCAACTTGAACCAGGGATGTACAGCAGCTCATTGACCTTTTCAGGTACTACTCTACTGCGAGACAGATCATTTGTCTCTCCGAGTAAGCATCAAAACGCGTCGCCACATCTGGTACTGATCTTCAAGCCCTAGCTCCGGAACAAATTGCATTACAGAGATGCTTACAAGCCTGCAAACCGTTTTTGGTACACTGAGCATCAACAACATTGGCACTGTTTTGGAGAATGCATTCACGAACTCGACTACGACCATCCCCTCCAATGTTACTTGCTCAAACTGTACGTAGCTCGCTTCTTCAGCGTGTCCATTATATGAGCTGACCCCCTCTCAGGCGTAAAGGGGGCTTACAACGTTCTCAACGAAAATTTCCCGTCAACGGCGTCTACGCTCGCGAGTGATTTGCAGTCGGAATGTGGATCCGACTTTACAAGTACGGAATCTAGCGGTTGCACTTCTTTTGACCCTTAAATATCACAGACGGTTCCACGCCTTCGTCGATCGTTGAGAGTGCATCGACAACCAGCACTGGTTCAAACTCTGCATCCGCCACGGCGACGATCATGACTCGCGGAGCGCTCGCTGGATTGAGCGCCTCTGTTCTTATCGCCGGCTCATCTTTGTTGGCCTTCTTGGCGTAGACTCAGGTAGAGACTTTCGGGGCATGAACCTGTACGCACTGCTTTTATGTACTCAACCAGACTCTTTGTCTGTAATAGTAGCTGCCTGGCTATTTTACTCGAGACTTGATTGTCGTGAGGCGCAAGTTTGATCGGGATTCGGCAGTGCTTTAGCGATTGGTACCCACATCCCCGGTCCTCTACCTTCTTTCTTATTTTCTTCCACGTCGTTGCTCTTTCTTATTTTCCCTCCTATTTATCCTAGTCGATATGAAAGCCTCTACTCTCTTTACATTTGCGGCTACAGCTGGTCTTGCTGCCGCGCAGACGACGATTCCTGGGTGAGATTTCAATTTGCCATCAATTCTCGGCTCTGACCGCACAAACTCAGTCTCTCAACTGCCTGTTCAAACTCCTTGACGGGACTGCTCTCGTCCCCTGAAGCCGCATGCCTTAAACCCTCCTCTCTGCTTTCATTCTTTGTCGGCACAAATCAGTCCATCCCAGACACAGTAAACAAATGGCTGTCCGGATTATGCTCGACTGGGTTCTGCAGGCACGTCAAATCCCACTGGGTTACTGGAGATGATTTGAATTTGCTTGCAGTAACGAGACTCTTGCGGCAATCGTCTCCAATGTCACAACCGGTTGCTCCAGTGATCTCGGATCCGTTGGTGCAGACGTTGGCGCATCGGTAGCCACTGTAACCCAACTGGTCCAAGAGGTCTACCCCACGGTTCGAACGTCAGCGATACTCTGCTCTTCTCGCTCTCATGGCTCCAACAGGTTCGGAACGTGATGTGTCTTAAAGAGTGCGTTTTTGTACGCCATGTCCCAAGTATTACCTTCATGTCTCAAACAGTGATGCCTCAAATCAACTCTGCGTCACGGAGACCCTTTCTAACATCGAAGACATCGTCGGGAAACTATCGTTCAGCGACCTGAACCTGGCCACCCTCACTTCCGACTTCCAGAACGTCGTTGCCAGTGCATCCAACCTGGCCTGCACCAACTGCACCAAGGCTGCATTCACCTTGATCAGCCCACTGACATCGCAATTCCCCGAAGCTCAGACAGGGATAGATGCGTTGTGTGGCGCAAATTTCATCGGTGAGGGATTATCTATGTCCGCCCAGTTGCAGCGACTGACTGTCTCCTCAGACGGCTCGTCCCCGGACACTGTTTCGCAGACAGCAGTCAACCAGGCTTTCACCAGCACCAAGTCTAACGGTGCGCTTGTCGTGACAACGAGCAAGATGGCCGGGGCTGTTATGGTGTTCCTGTTGTCCGCATTTACGTTGCTGGGTTGAGAGGGAGTGGACGACTATTCTTCTCCCGATATTTCGGCTTGCGAGACCAAGAGGAACGTAGTTTACGAGCATGGAGAATTTTTCTTGGCAAATTGGACAATATTATTTTACGTAATATAGCCGATCGCGAGTCACGAGACCCTCTTTGCACGCGACCTCGAGGCTCAGGTCTTTTCCTTTACCTGCATCATGGATCCCAATGGCTCCCGGGCCTGCCCACCACCTGGCGCGTCCGACGCTGGTTTGTCTGAATGGGCCAGCAAAATTAAAGACATGCATCGTCAGGTCGATCCCAACGAGGAGGCCGATCAGAAACGTTTGGAGGATGAGATCGCTGCGTCGAGGCTGGCTCGTCTGCGCAGAAGTCGCGGCCTCGGTTCCGGTAGCAGAACGAATAGCTTAGATTTATGTGAGTGTCTTCCATTTGCAGTTGTAACGAAAATGGAGCCACGGGCGCAGCGCAGAACAAGTACTCATCCGCTCTCCGAAACGAAGACACGACGTCTGCGGAGGGCCCCAAATCGGTGGCGGACAGACAGAAAAGTCAGAGCGAGGCGTTGAACAAGTTAATGGGCTCCCCGTCCCCGCCATCTGCCAGAGAGCAAAGTGTCTCGGCAAACAGGCCCGAACCCATGTCACTGGCGGCGTTCATAGGCGGACGGGCCACTGGTCCCAGGCTCAATCGGCATGCTCCTCAACAAGATGCACACGATCCTACGCAGTTCGTGCAACGAACACGCATTGATGCGCCGCATCCCATCTTTGGTCGAGGTGGCATTGCAATGCCCGGGATGGTTGCCAAATCCTCTACCCCTCGGGGACCCGATCAGCCCTCCGCAACGCCGGGCTGGTCTCGTCCAGGTCGTACGCCTGAACCAAGAAACAGAAGGCTCAGTACTCCCTCTCCAGAGAAACCCGAGAGCCCGCTACCCATCTCACCCCAGAAGGTCGGCGTTCGTGAGCGCACCATGAGCACACCGACGGGCCTTACGACACCAAAAAATGGCCCCATCATTGCCCCGCAGCCCACTCGCAATTCATTATCGACATCCGAGAACCGGCCAAAGTCCTCTACGACCCTTTCAAGTAGCTCCCCTGCACCCAGTTCATCTCGAGCTTTTACCCCTCGCCAGCCCACATCCCCATCGTCTCCACCGCTGTCCAAATCTCCCGTAGTGACACCTTCATTGGCGCGACCAATCCAACCAGATCCTCGTACTTCACCGCATGGCCCCCAGATATCTATGTCCCAGTCACCGTCGCTCGCGTTCCTGCGGCCCCCTCCTCAAAAGGATCCAACACCTAGTCTCAGCCGATTACAAGGGCGCGGATTTGTGCAAAATATGGTGAAGGTCAGCTCACAGCTCGATAGTCCTACATCATCCCCTGGCCAGTCCGAGAAGATTCGACCCAGCGGTCGGAAATCTTCTGTTCTTGACCGATGGCCTACAGCTGCTTCTCCGCCGCCGTCGCCAACCGCTGCGCCGATGCGAAGGTCCCGAACGGTGGAACCCACAGCCTCAGTCGTGCCGTCATCGGTGATTCCCGGCCAGATAACCAAGTCCTATAGCGACACTGGCAAAGCGCAAGCCGAACAACCAGTTGCTCCCACGGAGCGTATTCCAGGGCTGGGCTCTGCTACCACCATTGTAATACAGCCAAAGGGTTCTGATGTCGATGAACATGGGTTTAAGCGTGGGAGTGATCCTTCACCTCGGCCTTCTAACGGACCTGTATTCCCGGAGCCAACACCAACAAAGCCGTTGATTCATGTGCGTTCCTTTCGGTAATAAATTGAAGGAATTTGCTTACTGTTCCTCCCTTTCTTGCCATATTTTGTACCATGTTGATTCTCCATCTCTTCGCAATCCATGATTTTCTTTTTATTTCCTTTCGCAGCCCACAAAAGATAGAGCGAAAAAACCGAGGAAGAACAAGGACCAAGTGCATGACAGCATCCAAAGTAGCACTGCGCGACCTATGTCTGCCACGTCTGTGGAATCTGCGGCATCAGTGTCCTCGCCCGCACCTCGCTCCGCTCGGGGCTCGCCGCCGACGCCAACACCGCTACCCAATGACAGCAGCAGCATGGCCAATCGCCACGCTCCCCCGGGCTTGGCACCGTCCAATCCAACGGTTTCCCTGAAACCCACAGTCGCTTCCCATTCGTTCGTGTCCTCGTCCGCATCCGGTGGTGGTAGCGGTATGGTTGGTCGCAGGGCTCTTCCCGGCATGACTCAGCCGCATTCAAGGCCCGCGTTGTCTCCGAAACCTTCCTACAGCTCGGTTTCCCAATCGGAGGCTGTTCCAGCCCCTCGAGCTCTTCCAGGTTTGGCCACTGCCGCGTCTTTAGGTATTTCGCAGAAGGAGGATGTCCCTCCCTTTGCGCTCGGCGGTCATTCTCGCATTCCCAGCGCTGGGAGACCGACCGCTATGGATGTAGCGCAGGCATTGGCTGATCCACCGCGCCAACTTTCTCCGAGCCCTCCTCCACCTCCCCCAGCAGAGGATAAGTCTGTTGAGTCCAACGGTTCACCCAGCCCCCGTCCTCGCAACATGATGTCACCGAGCACCCAAGCCGAAAAGCGCAAGTCTAGTTACGAGCGATACTCGGTCATTCTACCTCCTTTGAAAGAAGAGACCACACCAGATCCGACACCAGTTTCTACCCTCACTCGTGCTGTCGGAAACTCCTTCCTGCAGCCTGATTTCGACCAGGTCGACTGGAAGCTACTTCATCGCAGTAAAGACGTTGGGAATAACCTTGAGGTAACCGAGCCCAAGGCCCAAGATGAGATACTGCATTTCAGTGAGCATTTAGTACCGTCACAGAATTTCCAGCGACTAGACCATCATTTCTAGCCCTTGTCGACGAACCACTGCCCCGAGTAGATGTATCCCCTCTCGTAAAAGCCTACACCGCCCCCACCCCGAGCCAGGACTCTCTGACGATCCAAGTCGATGTCATGGCTATTGCGGGAAGCACCGCATCTCCTCTTGGACTAACTCATATCTTCTACGACACCGAGATACTGGCGATTATCCACCGTTCGAAGTCGAAATCGACGGGACTGATCAGTTCTACGGTTTGGTCGTGGCAGGGAAAGAATAGCCGCATGGGAAGCAGCGAAGAGCGGAAGGTAACGGAGTTAGCGAAACGATACGGAACCTCCATCGTGCGTGTTCGAACCACTCCAGAATGTTGACCATGTCATTAATCGGGATCTAGGTTTCTGTACCTCAGCTATCCGAGCCTGTCGAGCTGGTGCAATGTCTCGGCGGTGCTCTGGCAGTCCGGCAGGTTCGTATTTGTATTTCATTTAATATTCTCTTGGTCGTCTCAACTTGACGGTGTCAGGGAAGTAGAGCTCATTGGGCAAACGAAAACACGGCGATGCATATTGTTCGCTCGATGCACGGAGTGTAAGAGTCCCCCTCTTACTCCAAACTCCGGCCTCATCCGTTCCTTTAGGATCTTCTTGGAGCAGGTCGATATCGATATCAAGAACATTTGCAGTGCTTTCAGCTACTGCGTTTCAATTCTTGATACGCTTTTCGTTTGGCATGGATGTGGCTCTACGCCCGCAGAACGGAAGGCTGCCACGGAGTATGGACGGCTACTCACCCCCAACCCAGACGACATCGTTGTCTTGATCGAAAATGAAAATGACGACGACGAGATGTTTTGGATGGTCCTCGGTGAAGAGGCCAATTACGCCAAGGCTCATTATTGGAAGTGGAGGTCTTCCACTGCGTTCACACCCAGAATATGGAGTGTGGACGCCATCCGGAAAACTCCTGTGCGTTCCTTCGTCCTTTTGATTCGCTCACCCAATGCCATGTCGCAGATATCGCCGGTCTACTCTTTTTACGAGGAAGAGTCGCCGCAGACCTCGGTTTATATCCTGGACTGTGTGTTTGAATTTTTCGTTTTAGTCCCATCTGGCGCACGGGGGAAGAGACGAGACATCAATTTGGCTCTGTCGGTTTCCAGGGTCGGTTTCCTCTTGACTTCTTTTCCATGTACCGATCTCTTGTTCAGGATGTCGCAACTCGGCTGGGCTCAGCCAGGCCATATACGCCAACTGTGCATGCACTGATTTTACCCTCCCAAATACCGATCGATATTCGAATCCAGTTCCGCGATTTAGAGGAAGTTTTCCTTGTAAGTTACAGCAGCAATGTCTTACGCGATAGATGGCCAACTCAATCTCCACAGGCTGGCGCCGATGTCCCTGACCATATGAATATTCTGCCATTCGAAGAGGCCAGGGATCACGTATGTTCCTGTGTTCTTGTGCATATTCAATGCACCGTATAATGTTTTTATAGTTGCAGACTTCTTCATGGAGTAAATCTCAAGTCAGAGACAGACATATGCTGCCGCTAGGCCTCGATGAATCTCATGTTCCGTGAGGGAGTGGTTTGTATGTAAACAACATCGGAACATTGTACATGTAGCGTCATTATTTATCTTGCCTAAATTCGCAGTCGGCACATTACTCATAATAATACACTGGAGCATTAGGATGTGCGGTGCAGTAATTACTCAAGTTTAAGAAAAGCAAACATTCACATTCCAGGTCTCAGCCATACCATTTGTCTCCCAGCCGTGTCCGAGCTGGTGCTCTTGGTGGTATCTTGGACTCTGTTATTTCAAAGACGTCCTTGGCACGCTGTGGCTTGTGTGAGGGGATGGCACACTCAGAGCAAAAACAAACAAACCTCCCATGTCGCCTGATCAAACTCTAGCACAATCTGCCGCTTCTTGAGGCCGGCGTTGTAGTCTTCGTCGCCCGGCTGGTCGCAACTGACTGGGGATGGAGTCAGCGTGTTTTCTTGGAAAAATAGTAACTAGCTTACATATTGTGACCTCGCCATCGTCTTGGGTTTCCATAGCCACCTTGCCGTCTCTAATAAGGAAAGAGAGGTAGAAGATGTTTTCCACGCTCTGAGCGAAGTTGTTCGGGTTGATCACGAATTTGAAGATGTTAATGGGACCCTCCTCCTTCAAGATCGCTTCAAGCTAATCGCAATGAGGCGAGAGGAGAAGCACCAAGTCGAAAAGCTCACCGTGGCGACATTCTTTGTCGTTTCGTTCTCCGATCGCGCTATGTCCTCCTCCTTCAGCTCCTGCGGTTTCCTTTCCTCTGCCTTGTCTTTTTCGAACTTCACGCGCTTCGAGGCGGTGCGAGTCTTCTTTGGCTCGATGGAAAGCGGGCCAAGCCTGCATTTGTAATCAATTTGCACAACATGCTAAGTAGGCGACTACTCACATGAACCCCATGGCCGGGACACGACGACTCTTGGCCAGGGCCATGCGACCGATCCTGTCCCACTGCAGAGGTTGACCATTTGTTTCGGCGTCCTCTTCGTCAGATCCGTCATCCACGTCGAGCTTTGCGCCACCCATGAAGCCAACGAGCTTCGACACAAAGTCATCAATGTCAAAGGTACCGCTCCCGGACTTCATGGCGCGGGCTTTCTGCGCGCCCATGTTGGAGGCCATCAAAAGAAAAGCGGAGTCCAGGGTGGCTTCCTGGGGGCCCTTGACTAGACTGGAATTAGAACGCGTCGGAAAGTGGACTGGGCGGAAACCTTTGATAAAGAGCTCATCGGCCTTTCTGACTTGGTCTGTAAGCTGCTCTGCTGAATAATCGAGGCTGTTCTGGTGCACTTCCACGTTTTTCGCGAGTGAACGATAACCCTTGCGAACGACGCGTCGTTCTTCCGGGTCTTGGTCAGGATCGTATGCTGCGCCGGCCATCGTTGTGAGGGATCAAGAGGGAAGCGGTGCAAACGCGGTGTTGCTTATTTGCGATCAACGTGAATGGCAAATTGGAGACAACAGAACTATTCTCTTGGTCTCTTGGACGCGATGCCTTCTCACGCAGTTGGGGTGCGCACTTCCTTTCCCCAATTTATAGACCCTGATAGATATTGGACAGTACTCGAAGAGCTCCAGAGCCAAGTGCCACGGACCCGAACCCTGCAAGGTTTTTTTTGACCCTCATTTCACGCGGTGCGGCTAACTTTCGTTCAGGGAACTCTTCTCCCTGTTGGCACTCTCCGCTACGGCCAAACTACGACCAACGAATTCGGTGAAACTGTTGAATGGCGCCACTGGGGATGCGTCAACACATCCATTCTCAGCGAACTCGCAGCCCTCAATATGGATCGCGTCACTGGTTTCAATCAACTCTCGTAAGTTGCGCCTACTTCTCCTGTGATCTGTATCGACGTATACTCTCATGCCAGGCTCGTTGATCAAAAAAAAATCCGCACCGCGATCTCGACTCGACGCGTAGATCCCGGCGACATTCCCGCCACAGCCCGACCAATGACCAGCATTCAGGGACAGCACGGGAGTGCCGCTCCCAATCAGAAGCAACGGAAGGCAGAATTTGAGGCAATGAGTAGCAGCCCTGCTCAGTCTTCCAGTGCGGCCCCCAGCCAGAAGAAACGACGGGCCGAATTCGAGGCTAGTCAGGGGTCGTCGTCGTGGTCGCCCTCCAAGAAACTGGGTTATATCCCTAGAGTCGATGAGGAAGTTGTCGAAGAAGATGAAACCCCTGAGGTTGAAGTCGCCGATGAACTAATTGTTTCTATGAGGGCGCAGGTGGTGGGCATTCAATACTATCAGGGTGAGTTGACGCTTTTTGACCTCTGCGGCCTCTCCTGAGCTCTGGTTTAGGGTTGGTGGGACCTGGAGAGGAAGTGAGGATGAATCGTGAACCCACGAATCCATATGATAGGTTAGTTCTCTTTCTCTGCGCATCACCGACGCTAATACCATCATCATCAGTAATGCGATCCAAGTCAAGAACATTGCCTCGGTTCAAGTCGGCCATCTTCCAAAGAAGGTCTCGGCCAAGCTCGCCCCAATGCTCGACGAAGGACTGATTACCGTCGAAGGTAAGCAAAATGATAAATAGACTAAAAATTGTCTAATGTGTTCCGTAGGCGTAATGATCGAGGGCAATCGTATGTCTCGATAATTCCGCACAAGAACGAAGCATACTAATACTTCGCAGTGATCGCACAGGCGAAGAAGCTCTACACATTGGACATGTAGAAGGATTTCCTATTTGCTTAACACGTGGTCTTAATTCCCTTCAGAATGCTCAAGATGTACGGTCCCGCGAATAAGAGACATGAGTTAGAGCCTAGGCTGATATGGGCCACTCCTGGTCAGAGAGGATTCCCCTCTCGCTCTAATGCGTCGACTTCGCAGGCGGCCGCCGGTGCTTCCGGCTACGGGGCTTATTCCGCTCCACCGTTGCCGACACCGTCGTACGCTGGTCCGTCAACACAACGGCGTGCAGACCCAGCTCAGGCAGCAGCCCAAGCGGAAGCTGCTCGAAAAAGGCAGGAGGCCCTGCAGAAAGCGGCCGATTTGAAGAAGATGCTTACCTCGCTCGAACAAGTCGATGATGAAGAACGCCGCAGCTCTTTATTGGATCAACTGCTATCCACGGACGACATTCTGAAGCTCCCGGTCCATCCAAACCCGCCCGGTGTCGGAAACGGGTTGGTTGTTGATCTTCTCAAGCACCAGGTCTGTTCTGCGACAAAAGCCCTTCATACCTTGCCTGATGTTGTCCCAGAGCCAAGCCCTTCAGTGGGCCCTGGAGAAAGAAAACCCCGTGTTACCGAAAACAGAGAGCGACAAACCAGTTCAATTTTGGCAATTCAAAAAGAATGGCTCTAAGGTGCTTCCTCCCCAGATTTATAGCTTCCGACCATTCATGAAAGGCCGCAGTCCTATTACTTCAATCTCGCGACCAAGAGCCCCCAAGAAACTGCTCCAGTTCTTGGCAGAGGAGCATTGTGCGCAGATGCGATGGTATATTTGTTTTGTGGAATTGTTTGTGTCAGACGTTTATATTTCGACAGGGCTTGGTACGTTCCTCTATCAGGGCCTGTGGCGGATTGTACGATCAACTTTGTAGGGCAAAACTCTGACTATGCTAGCATTGATTCTCGCCACCAGGGCGGATGTTTCGAAGGACTTCTCGAACAGTACTCTTATAGGTGCGACTTCTGAGATAGATTCGCCCCTTTTCTGATATATATTCTGCTCAGTCGCACCGCTCAGCGTGCTCTCCAACTGGGAAAAACAAATCGACGACCATTGCGTCACCGGCTCTTTGACGTACTACGTCTACTACGGTAGCAACCGCGATATAAGCCCGCGAGAATTGCAGAAGTACGATGTGGTGATCACCACTTATCAAACTGTCGCCGGGGAGCACGATGATAAGGATTCAGCACCAGCTAAAAAGAAGAAGAAAGTGGAGAAGAGCCTATTTGACGTTCAGTGGAAGGTATGGGACTTGAACGGCGGGGTCCTTGCTGTTTTTGAATCTCTGGTCACAGAGAGTCATCCTAGATGAAGCACACACCGTCCGAAACCCCAAAACGAAGATGGCTAAAGCGGCATGTGCTCTTGCGGCAGAGAGGCGTTGGGCTCTTGCCGCCACTCCCATTGTACGTAGAGCTCCTTTTTCTGACAGATACACTCACCTGAATATATCACAGATCAACTCTCCGAAAGCAAGCGAAATCGATCTCTTTGTGCTCCGGCTTATTGACCAGTAAGATAGGACCTTGGCTCCATATTGACTTTCCTTCAAATATGTCGTCCGCTTGACAAGGTAGGCATATGAGCTTACCTGCGGAGTTCGATGTATGAAATATATCTCAGGAGGACTTTTACAAACGGCTCCTGTTGCGTCCTTTGAAAGAGGGCGACCCCAATGGCGCTGCTCTCTTGAGGGTAATAACGATGTCGATAGACATACCAAATTTCTGACCATTTTCAGAATCTTATGAATCACATCTGCATACGCCGCACAAAGGAGGCATGTATACCACACCATTTGTGACCGGTGGCATCTGCTGACTCTCGACATATAGATGCAAGACGCTGACGGCAACGCCCTCGTTCCCCTCCCACCGGTGACTGCCTCTCAACTCACGTAGAGTGGACATCTGATGATTCCGCAGGTAGAAATGACAATTGTTCCAGTCACATTGTCCCCCGAAGCTAGAGTGAGGAGACAGTCTGAATGGGAATCCGTCGTATGCTGACAGACCTCAAGGCAATGTACGATGACCTTGAACAGCTCTCCAAGAACCGAGTTGAGGCGTACATGCGAAGCGCCACGACACTGGTTAGTTTCAGATAGTTTTCATTGCCATACTCGCTTGTTAATGGACCCGATTGTTGACAGGCTCAGTCCAATGTTCTAAGTTTGCTAACACGCATGAGGCAGTTGGTGCTTCACACAGACCTCGTCCCCGCCAGCTACATCGAAGAACTACGAACGAGTGACGAAACTGACGATCACGCACCTGGCCAAGCTATAGTCGTCACTCCAACTTACAAGCTTCGTCTGCACGCCAAGCTTGCCCAGGCCATTGAAGAATGTGAAGGTACGAGGAGGGGCAGATGGCTTTCCCCAATGGTTGAGCGGTTCGATAGAGTGTCCGATCTGCTTCAACATTATGGAGGATGCAAAGATCACCAGCTGCGCGCATGCGTTCTGCATGGCTTGGTGAGCTTTTGTTTCCATTAACCAGGATCGAGACTCAATATCTCAATCAGCATCACGGAGGCCCTCTCGAGAGACCCAAAGTGCCCAATGGTTATTTAGTTGTTGCCGATCTACTCTGGTTGCTAACAATTTCGTAGGATCGTAGATTATTATCAATGGCAGATCTGCACAGTCCTCCCTCCCCTATGGAAGCAACCCAGGCCCCATTCAGAGACTTGGAGGAAGAAGCGAACAACGCTGGTGGAGGCTCCTCCGCGAAGATCGATCAATTGATCCAACTATTGAAGCTAACACCATCTTCTGAGAAATCCCTCGTTTTTTCCCAGTTCACCAGGCAGGTACACTCATTCATTTGACTTCGTTGACTCTAGACAAGTTTGTCAGCTTTCTTGATAAAATCGCTGAGCAGTTGGAAGAGAACGGCATTCCATACGTCCGGTTTGACGGACGCATGTCCGCCAAACGCAGGCAAGAGACCATCGCCCAAGTAAGCAGGTCTGCATTTGAAGGGACAGCCCTTCTAAAGAATGGACTTTTAGTTTTCTATTCCCATTGATGCGGACGACGAAACGGGTTTGCCCGCGGCTTCTGGAGGGAGACGTAGTCGCGGTAGGTCCAGCGAAGGCTCGCTTGGGCGCGGACAAGACTCGGACGACTTCGTCATGGAGATTGATGGTGACTCTGACTTCCTGGATGACGAAGACGACGACACAATATACTCGAAGAAGAAGAGTAAGGGCAAAGGGAAGGCGAAGGCGAAGACGAAGCCCAAGGGGAAAGCCTCTTCCTATACGGCACGGCCCACGTTAGCTCCCGGTGAAAACCCCGCTGTCATGTTGATTTCATTGAAGGCGGTCTGTACCGATGACCAATCCTCTGTTCCGTTCACTCACTCATTGCCGACAGGGAGCTCTGGGGCTCAATCTGACCGTAGCCAGTGAGTTGCAACTTCCGCTGTTAGTTTTCTTGTGCTAAATACTGCAATAGATAATGTCTATCTGTGAGTTGCAACTTCCTTCGTCAATTTTCTCGCGTTAAATACTGCAATAGCATGGACCCGTAAGTTTGAATGGCCAGTGATCCCGTTTTATTGGTGCTGACACGTCGATCTTCCCCAGCTGGTGGCAGGTAAGAATTTCGCGTACAAATCAAGTTCTCCTCTAAAATGCCTTGCAGGAGGGCATTGAGTCCCAAGCGATTGATCGTGTGAACCGCATAGGTCAAACCAAGCCCGTTCACGTTTATCAAATGATAGCGGAGAACACCGTCGAATCCAAGGTACCATTTATCGAGTTTCCGATGTCGCTCAGTGTTTTTTCATGCGTCGTCGGCTTTAGGTACTCGAGATCCAGGATCGCAAGAAGAAATTGATTAAAGAAGTGCGTTTTTGCGCCAATCCATGAACGAGGTCCTGACAAGTTGCAAGGCATTTTCTGGCATGAAACGCACTGAAACGCAGAGGCAGCAGAAGGAGGCGAGGTTGCAAGGTGACACGAAAACACAGATTCCTGTGTGTTGTGCTAACTTGTGTTCTAGATCTCATAGAACTCTTTGGTATGAGACAGCAAGCAGCAAGCCAGAGGGCAACGTAGCTGTTGGAATGCCAAGTGATTAGAACTAAATCTTGAAAGCTAGTGAAAGCTACTAATAAGCTATAGTACGCACTGAGTTGTTCCGATTATTACATGCTCCAAAATAAAAGTTCTTGTTACGGCTACATCCATCGAGACTACCGAGTCGGACCTTCAATTCACTATCAGTGTTCTCATCTGCTTGGGGTTTCTGCTAACAACTTACTCAGACTCACACGCCCTAGATATGGTGCAGGTGGGAGCAAGGTGGGAGAAAGGAAAATCAAGCGGGCCGGCGGCCGCGCCCGTCCGTCCCAGGTTGACCAAGATACAGGCTTGGACTACTCTCTCATGGACGCACCGAAACCCCTGGAACTTGTCTACAGCAGCGTTGACGGACTTGAGATCTCTCTTGACGTCTTTTTGCCAGAGAGTGCTACTGAGACATCCAAAGCCCCTGTCCTCATTTGGTGGCATGGTTGGTTTTGATCATTTCTTGCGCAGGATTCAACTAAGCACCTGTCTAAATTACGATGTAGGCGGTGGTCTGCTACAAGGAACGCGCAAAGGTGAGTCGGGAAATTACAGCATCCCCTGCCGCTGGCTAACCTTCACAGCCCTTTCTCCTCACCATCTCACGGCGCCGGCGAAACACAACATCTGTATTGTCTCCCCTGATTACCGCCTGGCGCCGCAGACCCGCTTTCCCGGAATTCTCGCCGATTGCAAGGCCGCCCTGGACTTTGTCCGTTCGCCTGCCTTTGCGCTAACCACAGGAAATCGGGTGGACGCGACGAAGATTGTCACAAGCGGCAGCTCTGCCGGTGGATGGCTCTCGTTTCTTGCCGGTACGTTTCGGTTAACGATAGGTGGGCATGGTCCAACTCATGAACGGCGATTTCCAGGAACTGGCATTGGGTATGCTGCCTGCGGTCTCGATCCCCCAGCTCCCGTAGCGGGAATCACTGCGCTCTACCCCATTTCAGACTTGGCGGACCCGTTCTGGACGACGAAGCAGCACCCCGTTTCATACATGCCCCGCATTGTACCTGACGAGGAGGTCGCGCCCTTTATCGATCCAACTGCCGAGAAGGTCTCCTTTTCGGTAATGGATAGCAAGCGCTCTGTATTCTACCACTACATGGTGCAGGAGTGAGTTATTTTAAACTCTCCGTGTGGTACTCTTCCTCACGGTATGCAGGGGTATCCTTGAGGAGCTCCTTCTGGAGGGCACGAACATCCCAGCATCGGCGTTTGCTGTCGGCCCCGCCCTCAAGACGGGGAAGTTTGCCGTTCCCCCCACATATATTATACATGGTTCCATCGACGACAAGGTCCCGGCCAGGCAGGCACGCGATGTCGTCGCCGCGTTGGAGGAGCTGAAGGTCGATTACATTTATGAGGAGTTGCCGGGAGTGGATCATCTCTTTGACAAGGATCCCAAGTATGAGATGGAGAATATGTACGCGTTCGTAGCTAGGGTCACCAAATCGTGAGCACGGAATCGATACCAACATTACTGTAATGAGTTTTTTCTTTCTCCGCCTCTCAAAAAAACTCATGGTGCGACTACTGCCAATATTCAGCAGCAAGAGCGCTTGCATCAAGGTCCTGTACATGGGTAAAATATAGGAAAGCGACAACGAAAAGTAATACAGTAGATTACAATAGGGTCATGAGGCAGCAGTAGTTCCCAATATCGACCTCGCCCAGGTCCCATCCTCTGCGACCCTCTGGGCAAAGTATTCACCAAGCACAGACTTGAGGTCCTCGACCACAGACGCATCTGCTGGATTCGACGAATCCAACGAATCAACCATGTCTGAGGGCACCCTCAGTACACGCAATGCGTCCTGACAAAATCGGTGTCAAAAGAGATAGATATACCGACGAAAATAAAAATGATTTCACCATGACTGCGTTGACGAGTGAGTCGTCGTCGCTGCACTCGCTACCGACAACCTTCGCGCCCCCGCCCTCCACAAGGCCCTTCCGGACGGCCTCCTTACCAATCGCCACGAGCCCGCGAATGGCCCCATGGCGGGTTCCGCTGTTTCTGCCCGGTGATATAAGTGCCAGAAGTAGCGTCTTCATTATACGTGGGGAGAGGGAGGGGTAGGTCGTCGAATGCTCTGTGAGGAGACGTGAGAGGGTCTGGGCAGCGGAGGTGCGGAGGAGTGTGGCGTGTGTTGGCGGAAGGGACGAGTGCAGAAGCGTAGAGAGGATGGGAGGGAGCATTTGGTGGAGCTGCACACGGTCGGTTGTCATACAACCAACGATATAGGGGTTACTGGACTCACGTATGGTTCCACGAATAAAGTAGTGTTGGCAAGGAGTGCGCCAGTCACCGAGATGAGCACCTCCAGCACCTTTCCATCTGTCTCGCTCATTCCACCATCTTTCAGCCCGCGGACCACGCCGTCGCCAACCCACTTGATGAGATACGGCAACAATGCTTGAAGCCCCGCGTCGCTCCGCAGGC
Source organism: Mycena maculata (assembly GCA_029448575.1). NCBI lineage: Eukaryota > Fungi > Basidiomycota > Agaricomycetes > Agaricales > Mycenaceae > Mycena > Mycena maculata. Next base: position 128,829 of record JARJLG010000005.1, read on the forward strand.
TAGCGAGCGCTGCGTCGCGTTTGGTGAGGTCGGATCCAGGCGGTAAAAGCGAAGATGTGAGCCGCGTGTAATATAACTGGAGCTCTCTCGAAAGAACTTGCTTGACGAGCTGCTGCTGCTGCTGCAACTGTTGTTCCTGCTTTTTGGTAGCGGCTAATGGTTGCGGCGCGGCCGCAGCAATGCCATTGGCCAGTGGTGGTTTGACATCCTGAGGAACCTCTTTCGGGATTGCAGGAGGATTTTCGGGAATCAGCGGCTGCACGCCCTCCACGGCGAGCCAATGTGCCGTCCAGCTGACGCCTTTAGGCAATGTTATCTTCTCCTCCCGTAAGACGCGGTCAAAGTCAATTTCCTCGTCCTCGATGAAATAGACTGGGCCCGCTGCTGGCGCGTTTGGGAACGGCAGAGCGCGTTTGAAGGTGGGCGGGTTATGGGAAGAGTGGCCATAGAGAGGCTCGATGTTGAGCACGCGAAGGGCCTGTTCGATGTCCGTCGTCGTCATTATAGTCCTGCGACCGTGTCGCATGAATCGTGCTGCTTCCTACACGTGATTAAAGGACTGGAGATGATATAGAGGGGGGAAATACCTCGATAACCTGGTGTATTCTGTACTCAACATCGCTTGCGAGTGCAGAGGCAACTGCGTCAGAGATATTTGGGAGGTTGAGGGAGTCAGCGACATCCTGAGAGTTATACAATCTAAAGAACGTATTGAACCATTGAAGAGCATACTTTTATCGAATCTGCTTTGTATACTCCCGTCTGCGCTGTTGGTCGCGGCTTGCTCATTGAGAAATGCCTTTGATCGGTGGTTGTGCAAGCCGTCGTCTTGTGAAACAAGCGAGGTCAAACAACGGTGACGTACTCGTCAAGTACAGACTCAGAAGCTTCGGTGCGTTCACAAGGAAGAGATAGATTCCGTTGGTGTTTTCGCAAATAATAATTACATTCCATGTACAGCTGGTCGACTTAGACTGCGGTTTAACGTATACAGCATCCCGAGAAATAGTCCAAGTATAATGCTCATGAGTTGAACTAGGCCGAAAGGTTAGAGGACGACGGAAGATACAAGACCCAAACTTGCCGCTGTGAGGTACGACTCGGCAACGATACGCGCACGGGCGTTGAGACTGAGCTTCATCTCGCTGATCTCTCGGTCTACTTCCTCCATAAATCTGATAGCAGTCAGCATTGGCCGAAAAAGGTAAAGACGGCGTACTGGATAATGAAATCGACGATCTTGTGCTTCAACATTGTCTCGGAATGCGTGTTGGTGATGAGGAAAGAGATATCATAGCCCTGTGGATAAATGGTTTATGAGTTGTGAGGGCGAGGAAAGCGAGACGTACGTGGACTGGCTTCCTCCGCAGCACAATGAAGCTCTCCGCTCTCTGCATCATGAATCGGGTGAACTTGTGGCACAAAATGCGTTCTATTTCATCGGCCTGTTTTATCTTGATGCTGAGGCGGATTGAATTGACGGAAGGCTCGATGAGGACGCGCTCATTCTCATTCCGGGAGATCGTGAGCGGGTTGAGCAATACTTCCTTCGATCCGCTGGTTGAAGGCTAAGCAGAAGCAACGAAAGCGACCATAACATACTCACGCAGCCTCAATTTCTGGTTTGTTGTGGCGTTCGACGACCTAGGACAATGGAATGAGGCAAGCGCGAGCAGATGGGCGCTGGGCCGGACCTGGGACGAGAAGTTTTCGAGAGTGAGGGCTGCGGTGAGGGTAGACCTGACCGCGGCAAGATAAGGTCGTAGAACGTTAGACTGCAGACGTTCAGCGCGCGCAGGCAATTCAGGAATGGAATCCGTACCATGGCTGCAAGCGGGAGAAATGCCTGTGGCTGTGATATTTGATCGAGTCGAGGTCACGTTTCTGTCGGCCTCTTGTTGGAACTTTTTACTTTTTTCGCTGAACACGAAAATGTCGATCGAAGTTGGCCTCTGGTCCGCCTTTTCCTTCTTGTCGCGATCTCTCTCTCAATATTTACTAGGAGCTGCACGGTTGATGCCAAAAAAGGGTTCTCTTTCCAACCCGCCGCGCCCATCCGGATTACCAATGTCGCCTTGGGCGACGACCTGGCAAACACCTCTGCTCGCACGTCCCTCAAGCTGAGCTACAAGTACATACTCATCCTCGTCCCGTATCCCTTCTCTCACACTGTCTGTGCAGGACCCTCATTCCCGAGAACGATGACAGCGACGACGACGCGCCACCGGAATTTCCCACCTCCACAACATTCATCTGCGCACTGACTCCCGGAAAAGTGAGTTACTACCACCACCCATGACCTTTTTGATAACCTTCTATAGATCGAGCAAGTCGCTATTAACATTGTTTTAGAGGAGAAGGAAGACTACACACTCGAGGTTGTCGGCCCAAAGTAAATTTATTCCTTCTTCGACGCGTCTTCGAAGCTGAAAATATGACCAGTACCGTCTACCTGACTGGAAATTACATCGGTACGTATCCCGACGCGCCTAATCAAGCCCCACTCACCACCCGTTCAGACCAGAAACCCATGGACATGCCACCATATGGCGACAACGACTCGGACATGGGTTCGGAGGACGCCTTTAATCTGGAGGACGTCAGCTCGGACGTCGAGTTTGATGCCGATGGTCTTGATGACGACGCAAGGTTGGTTTTCACGCTCTGTCCGTCGAGTGTACGCGTTTCATGGAATCAGATTCGAGGAAATCGATGAGGCCGTCCACGGATCGCCCAAAAACCTCAAGCGCGTCCGCGACTCGGAAGCTGCGGATGCCGACAAGACCTCCAAAAAGCAAAAGGCTGAGAGCGGTAAGGCGGTCAAGCCCGACTCCGAGGCCGGGGACAAGAAGGAAAAGAAAAAGGACAAGAAAGAGAAAGAGAAAAAGAAAGACGGCGTAGAAAAGGCCGACGGCCAAAAGTCCGAGAAAAAACCCGCCGCGGAGCGCGAGGTCGCGGGTGGTGTTAAAATTAAAGACACCAAGGTTGGCACCGGTCCCGCGGTCAAGAAAGGGAACACCGTGTCCATGCGGTACATCGGCAAACTTCAGAACGGTAAAGTCTTCGACCAGAACACAAAGGGCAAGCCGGTGTGTACCAATGAACTTTTATACCGACCGCATGCCGACCGCTCTCTTTACAGTTCACTTTCCACCTGGGCAAGGGAGAGGTGATCAAAGGTAGGACACCCTGCGCAGTTATGACTTTACATTCGTCGTCTTACCGATTATCTCAGGATGGGATGAGGGTATTGTTGGAATGCAGGTCGGCGGTGAGCGGCTGCTCACCATCCCTGCTCCCATGGGATACGGGAAGCGGGGGACCGATGGAATCCCCGGTAACTCGACCCTCGTTTTTGGTCCGTCTTTATTCCTCAGAATTGCTATCACGGATCATCTCATTCGGTCCTTTTGCAGAGGTCAAGCTCACAGATTTCAAGTAAAGCTGGGAGTGGTGGAATTGCATTAAAAGTATCATCGAGACGTCATCCCCGTAATTATTGGTTAGTGTTACATCTTGGTTACATCGTCGGTCAATCATGCGCGCTGTTTTGGGATATTAGAGCGCTGAGACTCGCAAGCGTTTACACATAGTGGGTCCAGCACATGTTATATTTCGAGGGAGATAAGGGACAGCCGGCTTGGCGATTGCACATTGCATTGATCATTTAGCAGGCAAGCTTCGTCGGGTCACCACGCAGGGTAAATATATTCTGGGGGACAGATCGCTGGCCACCAAAGTCCAATGGAGCTGTGAAGCTAAACGTCAACGTCGTCGGTCGCATGATGAGGATCCGGCCAAAAACCACCGGTGGAACAGGGTCTGGGTTTCAAAATGTTGGCGTCTGAGCTTGAAAAACATGCATCTCCGATGTATCATCATGGCGTGCCGTCGGACATTCATCCAGGAGCCGAAAACCTTATAAAGCACCCTCCTTGTTGACACGACGACTTCTCTTCGTATCAATCCCTTCACTCTCTTGCTTCCCTCCTCCACCTGGCGCCGACCACGAACGATGCACAACTCCAGAAACAGGTCTACATTGCAGCGCACCGACGCAGCCTTGGTCTGAGCTCTTCAGTCCCATTTGTACGCCAGGCAAAAACCTGCCAGTCGACCGAGCACTGCCTGTGAAGTACATACCATGGGAATGGAAGAAGTCAGACCATGGTGCGCACGGCGGCTAGGTGTTGCTTGGATTCTGTGGGGATGTCGTGGGGCTACTCAAGTTTCGGTGCTCTTTTTACACGTCGGGCGCCCTCACGCCGCGATCGCCATCGATCAGAAAAAAACTCGTGGATAAAACCGAGTACAGGTACCGCCAATGTTTCCCCGTGTAAGTTACCAGACAAACGGCGGTCAGGACTTTCTAGCGGGCGCCTTGTATTGTTCATTCAAACCATAAACTGACTTTCTTTGCAAGGCACCCGGATTCTGCCAGATTTTGGCCAGGCATATGCGTGGTGTTCCGCCTTGCGGCTCACCCCGTTTGTCAGAACGGTCGGCAATTAAAAAACCGCGTGTTTGTTCAATTTTTGCTTCCATTTGCTTCCGCCTTCCTCCTCGCACGCTCCCGAAACGGGTAACCACGTTCTCGGTCCCAAACCGGCCAAGAATAGGAGAATACCTGTAACGGGGGGAGGTCAAGACACGTCTTTATCGTATCACCCTAGGTGCTCGTCCATTGCAGGTGCCTAGTAATTTACGAAGACGCGTGTCCACAGCGACAACAGCAGTGAGGGCCTGGATGGACGTCGGGGTTGCATTAAATAATCAATCTATACATATGCTTGATCCACCGACGAATTCCATCTTGTTTTACATAGGAATAAACCCTTCACACGCCACGGAGACTAAGCCCATCGGCCAGGGATTACAGGGTGCGAAGACGAAAGACCACCATCCACGGCGACATTTTGCCCGTTTATATAGCTGGAGTCGTCTGAGATTTACAATGAGAGGTGATTCTAGTATGGCGCCTAGAATGTCACTGACCGGAGGCCAAAAAGAGCGCGGCTTGTGCAATTTCTGGAAGATGCTGGTGTTAGAAATACCTGAGAAATCAGGAGACATTAAATTCCACCTTCTGCTACGCCGAATCTGCCGAGGGGATTCAACTGACCAATCTTTGCATCGGCGCCCCGCTTGCGAGCATAGTCAAAGGTGTCAGTGGTCATTCCTGTCTCGATCAATCCAGGGCAAATGGAATTGACGCGGATATCCGTCTTTTGGAGCTGATATGCGGCATTCTTTGCCATCGAGTTGACACTGCATCCGTCTGAGGTTCGGTAAAACGGAGAACCGATGGAGAAAACTCACGCGGCTTTACTTGCGCTGTCTGATTCAGAAAATAAATGACAGTTCTAGCTGCACGATTCGAGGCTTACAATCGATGGTCCCAGCGCCTGAGCGAAGTCCAGCAACTGCAAAGTGTGACTGAGCAGGTACGTCTTTACGCGCAGCAAGAGAACAACGGACCCGAGGCTGTCAGGATTATGCTACCTCCTGTGGTTGTCTTACCCCTTGATGCATTGACCTTTTTCATAGCCGCGGATCCATATCTGACGGCCAGGAAACACCTGCACTGCTCGTGTGATTCGCCTTTGTTTGTCAAAACGCACACCTACGACAGCGAGTTGACCCTCATGACATTCATGAACGATTCCGAAGTAGTGGACTCCAAAGGGTCTTTTGTTGCAATGCCGGCCTGTCGTTCGTGTAAGGTCGCCAAGTCGCCAAAGCCGAGCCCCCAAAAATACAAACGTTGGCGAAAAATACATCGAGTTTTCCTTGCTCACGCAGAGCCTGCTCGCATACACCAGAGATCAAGGTCTCGTCTGCGGCATCACCTTGCAAGGTTGTAACCTAACGAAACGGACGGTATCAGCTCTGGCAACACGTCCGCTTACAGCACGGCACGAACCTTGACGTCCGGATAAAGCTTCTCAACCGTCGCTTTGAGATCTGGAAGATTGGTGGGGTCAAAGTCGATCAGGTAGAGGTGTTTTGCGCCTGCCGGTGCGAATTAATTGGGCGGCATTGAATACTGATTGGGGCGTTTACCTTCATGCGCGAAGAGTAGGGCGGACGCGCGTCTAGCAGCAGTGAGACGAGACGGCACAGGACGCGCCCTGTTTATCACGTACCCAATACCCTTCAGGGAGCCGACACCGGTGATAATGCACACTTTATCCTTGAGGCGAGTTCCCCTCGGGCTGTTGGCGAGGTGCGACTGTATTTTTTGGATGCGAGCTTTGGTGTTTTCATAGAAATTTGCGCTCTCCTGGGATCTTGTCTTGTCGTAGCCAGACATGGTGTTGAAGAGAGCCCTTTCAATGCACGTGGAATTTACCGGCACGGCACGAAAGTGTCCGGAAATTGAGGCATAGCCACACCTGTCGACCGGGTATTTCCGAGAGCGTATCGTTCACCAACCACTTCAGACTTTGACCCACCAGCCTGTTGCCGCGTTTCGATCCCCCACCTTCCCCACCACCGGGCACAGACCGCTCCAAGGCACGTAAGTGGCCCGGATTAAATCCCTATTGCAATCCTTGTCTCCCAGCCGCAATGCCTTATCGTCTGTCCGTTCCTTCACCAGGCTAGTCGTTACGTAGACTCGAATGTCAATCTATGGGCACAGAATCTGAATCTTGTTCCGAACTTCTGCTCACAAGGCATCAGCAAACGACATGATTGGTTAGCCGGCAGCCCGGCCCCTTTGCCAGACATCATGAGCGCCTCGTGTTGGTCAAGGCCTTGCGTCCTCCCTTCAGCACATAAAGGTGCCTGGAGTCGCCAGTGGGGCCCCGAGGGTCCTTCCAGCAGGCTTGAGCCGTGAACGTTTCAACGCTCACTCACTGGTCTCTTGCCTACCCGCTCAGCCCTCGATCACGTCCAGACGGTCGCTCTCCACTTGAGTTGATTTTTCCCACCCGTTTAAACTTGCCCTGCAATTCCAGAATACCTGTCGTATCCGAGGAATAATTCCTGCGACGACCCCGTATTTTGTTCCGGCCTTCACTTCTTTACGATCAGCTCATTCACAATGTCCCAATCGAGCAAGATACCGCCGACCCCCAAACTAGGAAGTATCTCGCTTCCCGATGATAATGACGCAACCAAGATATTCGGAGGGAGCAGGAAACGGCTATCCTCGTTGTTCGGCAAAGTAGGCATTTCACGATCGATGACCCCGGTCCCCGCACCCGTTACGCGGCACGAATATCCCTCCCCTGGAACACAACATCGTCAGCGCGAGCGCGCTTCATCTATGACCAACAGGCCCCCAAACGGTAAGCCGAAATGGGACTCAGCCCAAGGGAAATTCTAACCCGTCTTTAGCACCGAACCCATCGAGTTCGCATGTCATCGCTCCCACTAGCAGTCAGTAACCTAGATCTATGGTTTCAGTTCATTTAAAAATGGATACAGGACAATTAGAACAAGCGAGAGGCGAGTCCTCCAAGGTCCGACAATATCCCGCAGGTGAGGTTCCAAAGGTTATACAAGGGCCCGGAGCTGAGAAGAAATGTTTAGTGTATGGGCCCTCATCGGCGAATTGGAAATCTGGAGGTTGGTCCTTTTTGCCATGCTCATTTTAGGTGGTGGACTGATAAAATTTAGCTGCTCCACGCCCGCCCATGGTAGCCCCCGGGAAGCATGCCGGTCCAGAAACGCCTAAATACATGAAGGCAACCGCCAAAGAAGGTTCGCAGAGCGCCACAATGTCAGGCAGGAACTATGCTGAACGTCATGTTCACAGTTGCGCTCAAAGACGAGTCCGTCGTTTTGAGCTGGCCATTGGTTCCGTTCGCAGAACGACGACATTTAAAACACCCCCTCGTTTATTACGACGTGGCATTCGACCCACGGGAAGCGGCGAACGTCAGGGACAACCGCAAAACACATTTTCTTGCATTACCCCAAGAGGACCGAGAGCTTCCAGTTTCGACCCACTGCAAAGTCACCGAGATGGTAATTCACTGTCCCCACGTCGGTTCGCTTGTCGTGGAGCGCCCGGAGGGTCTCCGATGTATCGATATCTTTTACGCCATATACTGCAAGTATCAGAAAAAGCCCCGATCGCACGAAATGCCGACCGCAGACAAGGCAAAATATCGGCCTGCGTTCGAACAGAGGTGCAACGACTGCCCAGGATTGGCGGAATATAACCGCACCCAGATCGGTTTCCTCCGCGTCGACCTGCTGAGGGGGAAGCGGATATTCGAGGGTCTGAAGCGGTCGAATGGCCGATGGGAACTTCTGTTCGATACTCCACCCAGACGATATTCCGCATGAGTTTCTGACATCGCCTTATACTTGTACTATATCTCCCAGCGGTGAGCAGGCGTTAACTGATGTTGCACTTTGCATACTGACAGATTCACTAACGCAGGGTTTCCAACTCGCTGCCACCTTCATTAGCCCCTCATCCTATGATAATATTGAGTGCTTGCACCTGCATTCACTCTATTCCATACCAGCACTCCACAATCGTTTTATCGTAGCGGATTCCTGCAGATGACGGTCGATCCCTCACTGAGACGGGAACTTCGGTGCTGGTGCTGTACGTTTCGGTAATGAATGCACACCCTCTCTAGTTACCATGGGATCGCGCTTTCAAAATCCCAATGTTATTCTGAAGGATCCTTCGATCCCAGGCAAGGTACCATGAGCAACGCCACTACACGCAGAATCAGACGCAAGGCGGTCGAAAATATCCCAAGCTCTAGGCAAGTAGAAGGGACCCAAGGACTAGTCGTTAATGCCCATAAGGGAGATGGTAGGAGCAAAGAAGGCCGACAGGATGTCGTATTACTAGTACTGGTATAAATTAAAAAGGAGCGAAATCCACGAGTATCAGGCGTGGAGAGGCTGCGCAGCCGCGAGTGTGTTCTTGTTAGGTTAGAGCCCCATCACAGCCACAAACTCGAAACCTCGACGCGTCAATATGTCGTCCAGCATCGAGCTCATCAACCCAAAGGCGGAGAGCATCCGCAGAGCAGCCGCACTCCAGGTATATCTCTTTTTTATCCATAATCCTAACTCATCCTCCGTAGGTCAACACAAATGGAGCCATGGGCCTCGCCAACGTCGTCAAAGGAAATCTTGGTTCGCGCATATCCGTGTCAATCACCCTCAGTCTGTCCTGACTGTATCTAGGCCCCAAGGGAACCCTTAAAATGCTCGTGGATGGCTCAGGACAGATCAAAATGACCAAGGACGGCAAGGTCTTGCTTTCTGAAATGCAGATTCAAAATCCGACAGCGGCCATGATTGCGAAAACCGCTGTGGCCCAGGACGACCAAGTCGGCGATGGGACAACATCGGTGGTCTTGTTAGTCGGCGAACTGTTGAAACAGGCCGATCGATATACCTCGGAGGGCGTGCATCCCACAGTCATTGCGGAGGGGTTCGATTTGGCAAAAAAAGAATCTTTGGCGGTGAGTTTGGTCTCACTCCGCCCGCGTTTTGGGCGTTGATTTGGCTGGGCAGTTTCTGGATACTTTCAAGCAGGCTGTCAAATTAGATCGCGCTACCCTAATCAATGTAGCGAATACATCGCTCGCTACTAAAGTCAGCGCTTCGATGGCCAAGCAACTTGCAGCAGATGTAGTCGATGCTGTCCTGACCATCCGCCCCCCACCGCCAGCAAAAGGTGAAATCTTCGCCGTTATTCCCCTCTCGCATTCCCTCATCTTTTCGTAGACGCTGCTGACCAATGGCGGGATCCCATCGACTTGCATATGGTTGAGATAATGAAGATGCAACATCGGACAGCATCGGAAACTCAACTTATTCGCGGCCTAGTAATGGACCACGGCGCACGGCATCCCGACATGCCGAAACGTGTCGAAAACGCGTTCATTCTGACTCTGAATGTCAGTTTGGAGTACGAGAAGACGTATGTGGTGCTCATAAGATATCTGGTCGTATATTCTGACCATTACACAGCGAGGTCAACTCCGGCTTTTTCTATTCTTCTGCCGAGCAACGCGAAAAGCTTGTCGAGGCTGAGCGTCGGGTCGTAGACATGAAGGTCAAGAAGATTGTCGAACTCAAAAACCTCGTGTGCGACCAGGAGGTGGAGAGTACGGAGAAGAGGAAAAACTTTGTCTTGGTCAATCAGAAAGGTATCGACCCGCTGAGTCTTGACATCCTCGCAAAGAATGGCATTTTTGCCCTGCGACGTGCAAAGCGGCGGAACATGGAGCGGCAAGTCTATCCCATCCCCGCGCTCTTGCACCATTGACCGTGTCCCTCAGGTTACAACTCATCACCGGAGGCATCGCTCAAAACTCTGTGGATGACCTCACTCCCTCGGTCCTCGGTTGGGCTGGCCTCGTTTACGAGCACACCCTCGGAGAAGAAAAGTACACATTCGTAGAAGAGGTCAAGGCGCCTAAATCCGTCACTCTTTTGGTCAAGGGTCCTAACGCTCACACCATCACTCAAATTCAAGAAGCTCTCCGGGATGGGCTACGCGCTGTTAAGAACGCCATCGAAGATGAGACACTGATCCCGGGAGCAGGCGCCTTCGAGGTCGCCTGTTCCGGCTATCTCGTGGACAAGGTTAAAAAGAGCGCGAAGGGTAGAGTCAAGATGGGCGTTCAGGCCTTTGCAGATGCGCTGCTGATTATACCAAAAACCCTCGCACAAAATGGCAACTTTGATGTACAAAATGCCATTGTCGCCCTCCAGGTATGTGCTTCGTTTGTGCCTACGTCTCGTTCCTCCTGACTTGCGAGCAGGATGAGCAAGCCGAGGGCAACACCGTCGGTATCGACCTGGTAACGGGCGAACCCTTCGATCCGACCGTTGCGGGCATCTGGGACAACTATAGAGTTAAGAGACAGATGCTCCACTCATGGTAATGTCCCCTGTACTTTTGGCGACTTTTGCTCTAATTTTTTTTTTTCAGTTCTGTGATTGCTGTCAACCTGCTTTCGACAGATGAAATCTTGCGCGCGGGCCGGAGTTCGCTCAAGCCGGATGGTCAGCAGTAGTATATTACGCCTTCATGTCCGTGCGCCAAATAAAACCAACAAGAACAGAGTCTGCTATGCGAGATGAGAGTAGTCGTATTACAGGATACATACAAGTATTATCAGGAAGTGATGCGCAGGTCGTCAAAAATAATGGATAAGTCAATTAGTCCGAATCCGACGAGGGTGGCGTGAGCGGACTCATGGGAGAGGAAAAGTCCCATCCCGCATCGCCTCGATTGGGGGACGATGCCAAGTTCTCAGAGGTAAAAGACGTGGGCTTGATTCCTTTGAGTATAACGGCCGCTGCGAGGAGTCCGAGACCTGGAGTTGGTGCTTCATCCTGGGAATAATACAAAACGTCAGTCCGGGGACGAGTCCCTTGTGGAAAACACACCTTGTGCTCCCGAGGCGATCCAGGGGCGCTATCGAGAGAAGACAAGGGAGTAGAAGCCGGAGATAGAACTGGAGAGATAACTCTCCGCAGGAGGGGCAGTGGGGATGAATCGCTGTCGTGTTGTAGGGGAGACGACGGAGGTGTAAACGTGACGGTACGTCGAGTCGGTACCTCCAACTCATCCTGCTGAACCACAGTATTAGAAAGAAAAGCACGAATATCAGCGATGCTTGGTCATACGTTATCGGAAGTAATCGTAAGCGGAGACATCATACGCATGTCTTCCGGTCGCACATAGCCGTCTGCGCTATCTTGACTCAAAGACGAAGTAGGAGGACCGTTGAAAAACAGGCGCTCCGAATCTGACACGTCAGAACGCTGGCCAGGTGAAGCCGTGTTGCGATGGGTTGCCCGTCTCTTTGTCTCGTCTCGAGGACTCAACGTTGAACCCCATCGACGCCTCGCAAAGCTAAGGGGACTCGGCTTGAAGGCGTCGATGGTGCTAGGAGACGAGAAGACTGACCCACACGCGTCCGAAGGGAGCTCGACCGTTACTTCGTCCTCCGGGGTAACTGGAGGAAGTTCATCTTCGGATGATGAAGGGGTGGAAACCACGGGACTAGCCCAGGCATGAAGGGCATAGCTCAACGGGTTGGGCTTGGAAAAGAGCTGACCGCCGCGGAAGCCGGAAGAGGGGCGGGGAAGGACTTTCTGCAATGGCAACTGTTTCTCTTTGGCCCGCGGCACTTTCTTCTTGGGGCGGTCTTCAAGGTCGTCGATGTCCGCGCTGGAGCGCTTGCGTGCTGAGCCACCGGCATCCTCGTCACCGCTGTCTTTCTCAGCTTCCTCCTCCTCCTTCTTCTGCAACCAGCGTCGGATTTTTTCTCGCTCCTCTGCCCTCTGCGCACGGGACAGAGTGGGCTGTGGGGTAGATGACCTCTTCTTATACTTGCGCTTGGGTACCACTTGAACTTCCTCCCTCTGTGGCGCTTCAGATTCGACTTCCTCCTCATCTTTAATGTCAGATTTACTGGGAGACAGCGACCTAGCCTTCCGCCCGTACGTTTGCAACCCTTTGGGGCCCGGTAGACTATGGCGTCCGCGTCCGCCCCTGATGTATTTGCCTCTCTGCGACTTGGATGTTTCGACGCGTGTAACAGGTTCTGTTTTCCGTCGTTTGAGCATGGGCCTCTCCTCGTCCTCTCTTTGACGCTTGCGAGATTTTGGAGACGCAGAGGCGGCGGCGGCCGCAGCGGCGGCCAATTTGCGGTCCAAGACAGAAAGAGCCTTCTTGTTTACGCGGCGTGGGCCTGAATCAACTGGAGTAGCTTCCTCACGAGGAGTCGGAAGAAGGAAGACAGGCCCATGCACAGATATACGGCAAGGCCAGGCTTGCCCGTATATCGCGAAATGGCGTATACACCTATTTTCGATCAGTTCATATCGATTAGAGATTAAGAAAAAGATTTATCGACGTACCTGGGACAATCCTGCTTTTTCTTCCTCTTCGCCGACTGTTGCTCAAGTCCCCAAACCACCTTGTCATCCACAGATATTACTGGGAGCACATTCGAGCATGTGGAGCATGTTGGAAGCGGTTTGCCATCTGGACCTTTAAGAATTTCGCGTTTGGGAGGAGGCTCCTTGTTCACTTCCACCATGGCCGGCGCGGAAGGCCGTGATCTCAACGTCCGCGCTGGTTCAGCTTCTTCCTTTTTAATATCCTCGCTTTCCTTTTCTTTTCCCTTCCGCGATCTCCCCGAAGTCGGCGCAGGCGTGGAGCTCTGCGACGCCTTCTGCTTTCCCTTCCCCTTGTCGTTGACAGTGGTGGTACTCCACTTGGATGCCAATAAATTGGCGGACGCGGAACGTGTCAATCGCTTTGTGGGGGTGTCCTCAGACAATGGCGGGGTCATCAATTGCTTTGAACCCGCTGTCGTGGGGGTGGAATCCTTCACTTTCTGGCCGCGAGTAGCAATAATGGAACGGAATCGCATAGACTGGTTGCTCTTCGGAGTGGAAGGGAGGTCATCGGTGGATGATAGAGAAGTGAGAGCCGATGATGAACGTGCCGTCATCGCTGGAGACAACGTAGTGAGGGCAGACGGCGCAGGGGATGCCATACCCGGTGTTTCCGGCGTCGGCAGTGAGGAAGGACCCGCCACTGCAAGCGCAGAATTGGATTGTGCCCGCGAAGGCGGCAATGACGTCAGGTCCGAAGCAGAATCGACTTCCGCGACCAGCTCGATTTCCCCGCCGACCACCAGATTCTTTGGCTCAGAGTTGGGAGCACCGTCGTCCGCATCGTTGTCGCTTTCATCCGAGTCATCTCCCTTCGTCATAACAGCGTACACACCCCGGCGCGTCCGTCGTTCGTTCAGATTGAGCCCAGACTTCTTGCCCTCTCCATCAGAATTGGACTCGTCGGAATCGGAATCCGAGTCCAGATCCGAACCAGAATCCGACTCTGAATCCGAGCTGATTGGTGGATCTTCGTCGGTATGATCAGGAGCGTAGCCACCCCGTCCTCTCTTCTCGCAGGTCTCGCACAGACAGTGTCGATTTTTCCTGCCGACTAGAGAATGACTGGGTCAGCGCGGGAAACGAGAGACGTGGAAAGTATAATTACAATATCCATCACCGTAATGGGCAGTGATCTCCTCCCCAACGGCAATCGGCCTGAGAACGCGGAACGTGATATACTTTCCCTCGCGGAAAAGCTCACAATTGTTGGCGCAGTCATGCTGAAAAACGTGATCAGCAAAACGCGAGGAAAGGACAGAGACGGAGCCCACATTAACAAATCGAGCAGGTCCCAAAAAGAGATGGTTCTTTTTCATCTGCTTCGAATGTATGACGCTGAAATCTCTGCGAATGTCAGAATTTCTGAGATCCGTGCGTTTGAGCTCCTTGTCCTCTTCGTCGGTAAGGTTCGCCATTGATCCTTTCAATTCCGTGATGACGGCGCCAGGGGCCAGATTGCGCGTGGCCAAAATACATAGCTCGGACTTGCCGGTGTGGTGCGAATAACGCGACGTATGCGCGATCTCAATGCACCCTGAGGGGTGGTAAAGCTCGAAATACCGGGAGGCATGGCTGGGAGAGACGGGCGTTGAGCACGAGCAGTGAGACAGAAAATTGAGCGACAACACACGTGGCAAACGCGTTGATTTGCTTCTGGGTATATTGTTTGAGATAATAACGGATGGGAGGGAGCCTGCCATGAGAATCAACGGTGAGCTATCTGGTGGCATGGGAGGCAGATGACACGTACACGAGAAGCTCGTCGACGGCCTGGCGTGTGACGAGTGGAACAGGGCCCTTGGTGACAACCAGCTGAAAAGACACACGAAAAGCAACATAAGGCGCGTCGGTAGATGCGTGGGTGGATGAGCGGGGGGAACGTACGCGTCGAACGATCTGGAGGAGGTCATCGGCGTCCGTCTTGGGCAACCTACGAGACGAGTCCATCTTGTGAACAAGGAGTGGGACAGTCCCAGTTCCCAGCTTTTCGACTAGGAGATGGCTGAGAAAATCGTCGTCCTTGGAGAGGTCGCGCATGTTCATTATTTTTGTTGGGCGCCAGAACACGGGACCCGGAACACAGGAAAGGGAGGTCATGGTGGGAAGAGAGGAAGGGAGATGGGAGGAAGATGGAGATGTTGGCCCGTTATTCGACGCTGGCCACAGCGTCGAAGGTCCAGGAAAGACAGTGTGACCTAGTACAGGTCACAAGCCGTGCCAAATCTCTCGGATAGCGATGCGATCTTCTCGCGGAAGTAGTATGTACCCATGCTGCTTGGCAATAACAGGGCAGTGCATGTTTCATATAACATCATTCATTCCTTCCTGTCTTACAGTGCATATCGCGACTAGTTACAACAACAGCAGCCGACTCGGGAGACCAGACGCGACGGACAGTCACATATCCTCAAAGACCACCACGCAGACGAAGGACTTGAATACAAAATTAACGATGGGACAGGAATAGAATAGGGGAGTGCATACCGAGGTGAAGAGTCGACTCCTTCTGAATGTTGTAGTCAGAGAGAGTACGCCCATCCTCGAGCTGCTTCCCAGCGAAGATGAGACGCTGCTGGTCGGGGGGGATTCCTTCCTTGTCCTGTATCTTCGCCTTGACATTGTCAATGGTGTCAGACGACTCGACCTCGAGGGTGATGGTCTTGCCAGTCAGGGTCTTGACGAAGATCTGCATCCCGCCACGGAGACGAAGCACTTGCAACGAAGTTGAGGAAGGGACAGGAATATAATAGGGAAGCACATACCAAGGTGCAGAGTAGACTCCTTCTGAATGTTGTAATCAGAAAGAGTGCGGCCATCCTCGAGTTGCTTCCCGGCAAAAATCAGGCGCTGTTGGTCGGGGGGAATGCCCTCCTTGTCCTGAATCTTGGCCTTGACGTTGTCGATGGTGTCGGACGACTCGACCTCGAGAGTGATGGTCTTGCCGGTCAGGGTCTTGACGAAGATCTGCATTCCGCCACGGAGACGAAGGACTTGAAAACGGATTTAAGGAGGGGACATTAGTAGAATAGGGGAGCACATACCAAGGTGTAGGGTAGACTCTTTCTGGATGTTGTAGTCAGAGAGAGTACGCCCATCCTCGAGCTGCTTCCCGGCGAAGATGAGACGCTGCTGGTCGGGAGGGATTCCTTCCTTGTCCTGGATCTTGGCCTTGACGTTGTCGATGGTGTCAGACGACTCGACCTCGAGGGTGATGGTCTTCCCCGTCAAAGTCTTGACGAAGATCTGCATACCGCCGCGGAGACGGAGGACAAGGTGGAGGGTGGACTCCTTCTGGATGTTGTAATCAGAAAGGGTGCGGCCATCCTCGAGCTGCTTCCCGGCAAAGATCAGGCGCTGTTGGTCAGGGGGGATACCCTCCTTGTCCTGAATCTTGGCCTTGACGTTGTCGATGGTGTCAGACGACTCGACCTCGAGGGTGATGGTCTTCCCCGTCAAAGTCTTGACGAAGATCTGCATACCGCCGCGGAGACGGAGGACAAGGTGGAGGGTGGACTCCTTCTGGATGTTGTAATCAGAGAGGGTGCGCCCGTCTTCGAGCTGCTTCCCGGCAAAGATCAAACGCTGTTGGTCAGGAGGGATCCTGGAGCGATACAGGTAAGTTCAGGCAGACTCGGGTCTAGGCGAGGATACATACCCTTCCTTATCTTGAATCTTGGCCTTAACATTGTCGATGGTGTCTGAAGACTCGACCTCGAGGGTGATGGTCTTGCCGGTGAGAGTCTTGACGAAGATTTGCATTGTGCTGGATAAGATGAGTAGACTGAAGAAAGGGCAAAAATGGGACTAACGAAAGGGAGATGAAGGTAAAGAAAGAAGTGATGCGAACGGATTCGCCTTATCAACCATCCGGCACAGCCGAGCCGACTCATCCGGCAGCCGCCGGAATATCCGGGCCGACGTTCCGTTATTTCTCCGCCCCTTCGGTTGCAAACAACCCGTTCAGGATAGGGGCAATTTTCGAACGCGACTTGAACGCGACTCATTGGCCAAGCCATAATTGCCTCTACTCCATCACATCTGTTAGCAGAAGTCCTAGAAACGCCACACTTGATGTTAGATTGCACATTTGATGTCTTGTGAACGTCCGGATCCTCCGCCGCATCTGGCTGTTACGTCCGACTCGCCGACGGTCTGCGAGAAACAATTTGCCCTACAAGTACACATTGGGATAATAAGACGAATAAAAAATGATGCGGTGGTATACAATGTACACAGAATCAGCCGGAAAGAGTCTATGGTGGGTGTCGCAAAGGAGAGTGGTGGGTGGGAGAAAGAGTTGTCGTTATGCTTTCATCGTTGCATCGTTCCGCGTGGCCGGTTCTTCGTCGTGTACTGGCCTGCGGATCAGCGGTCAAAGAGTATCCTGGCCTTTCCTACATTGATAGCGAGACTTCGTCGCCGGGCGCGCGCGTCTTCCATCACACCTGGAATTTCCCCGTGTCTGGCCAGGTGATGCCAGTAGAGCACATCCCCTGCATGAAGTGGCGGTAAGGTAGACGGTTCAAAGTGCTCTGCGGGCAAGCCAAACGCATGTCCAGGAGTGATAAGAGGTGGGGGACTAGAATTGCTCGATTCAGACGAGGCCGCGGAGGTAACTCGGTAGTGGGGTTGGTTGGGTACGTGGGTTCGATTGAAGTGGGGATAGTGAGCGTGAAAGTGTTCGGAAGAATGAGAACCGGGCCGTGGAGAATGGGGAAGGGACGGAGTGTCCATCGTAAGGTGGCTGCTATCCTGCGGGAAGGGGAAGGAAGGTGCGGTTGGGGATGCCGAGTTCGAGGAGGGAGGTGAAATGTCTTCAATGTCCAAGGGGGGAGTCGGTAGGTATTCTGGACGTGGAGCAGCTGCCAAGGTCTGCGAATGATGCACGTATACAGGGGGATTACGGAGAAGTCCGCTGTGTAGCGCGGAAGCAGTGTATACAGGAAGGACGGTGACGGGCGGCGAAATAGCACTCGCTTCGGACAATATCACGCCCGGTTCCTCCGGGATATAGTGTCGCTCTGTACCCGTAATCTCGCTCGAATGAAAAACGAAACGATGTCCGTTGGTGGCGCGATTAGTGGTGCTGATTGAGGACGTACACCGAGCACACTGGGATAGAGGTGAGTCCTACGCAGCGATAGTAGGTGAAAAAGATACAAACTGGAATTACGATCATGTAGCCAATGTTACTACCGCAACCGTGGCAGCAGAGAGTCTGGGTGAGGCATTCGCAGGTGCGTAGAGGGTGCACAGAGGAAGGACATGCTGCCGCGGGCCGCAGGGCATTGGGATTGGAAGTATACGCGGAACAATTTATGGGCAACGCGTCGGACGAGTAGAGCGCGACATTAGGACGCAGGAGCAGTACGGCCTGAGCAGAGATAAATAAGGGAATAAAAATAAGCGCAGCGAGTAGGGTACCTTCATGCCGCGGTTCGTAAGAAAGGTACCGCAGGACTTGCAGTCGAGAATCCATACTTTGTGGGCGACAGGAGGGGGAGATGGAGGGGCATATGGATTGGGGGGAAAGAGATGCCAGGGATTAAGGTAGGAAGCAGGGAGCGGGAGATTCATGGCGGAGGTCGTAACGATCGTGTGTGTGCGAGGTATCCTCAATCCATCCCCTATGCCATAGAGTGAAGTTTATAAGAGCTTGGTTGCGTAATACTATCCCCGGACGTCGACAGCTACTTCTTGATATGAACACCAACCTCGCATCCTTGACTCGCTCCCATGCTGCCATTGCAGCAAAGAAAAAAGCAAAGAGCACACAGATAAAAGAGATTCTCTTCGACGACGACGCTCGCAGGTCCATGACTTTTGCTGGTTCATCTTGCAACAAAAAAATAAATTAACACCGTTCAGGGAGTTTCTCACCGGTTTCCACAAACGCAAGCTTGCAAAAGCAGACGCGGCTCGGAAAAAGGCTATTGAACGAGAAAAGCAGGAGCGTCTCGAAACAAGGCGTCAAGTACGTGTGGCCCTGTCTATGCAGTGACCTTCCGATCAACAATTTTTTGTGCTGTGCAGCAACGCCGCGAGCTACGCGAACGAGCCATTGAAAATGCTGCTCAAGTGGAGAAGGCTTATGGTGCCATGGAGGACGGTGCGCCTCCGCCCCCGAGATGGTATCTCCTTTGATTGAACATATTTCATTTAGGCGACGATGAGGACGAATGGATCGGTATTTCCGATACCGCCGGTAAAGGCAAAGGCAAACAAATGGAGGAAGAATACGAGGATGAAGATATGCTAGCAACGGTGACAGTCGTGGAAGACTTTGACCCCGATTCCTTCATCCACGGTCCGCGCCTCAAATCAGTGCCAACGCCATCTAGTACTGCCGCTCCGGGTACCCACCCTCGCCCGGTAAAAGCCAACTCGGAACGACCGAAAAAGAAGATCAGGCCAAAGAAGATACGCTACGAGACCAAGGACGCGCGGAAAGTCGAACGGACAAAACAACGTGCCCGGAGAACAGAAAAGGCGGAGCTAGCGGGAGGAAAGGCTGGCAGGAAACGCGACCGGCCAAATAAGAGAGGAAGTAACGGGCGGAAATGAGTCTCAGTCGAGATGATGTCTCGAGAGATATGTATGATTGAGTTGCTACCTAAGACGAGCCTAGTATGACGGGAATCAAGGTCTTGGGATTTGGTATTAGAATGTCCAAAAACGTTTCGCCGATGCCTACGCGCTCTACGGCCGAGTCACCGTCTTCACCCCACACCGGTGTAGACGTAGACTTCTGCGTTCCCGTGCGAAGACTCGGCCTTGCACAGGCTCGCGCGCTCCTCGGACTACACGCCGCCGGCGAGGAGCCAGGGGCGGGCCCGTGGTGTTCGCTCGTCCATTGACAAAAATCCACGTCCAGGAAACGGCGTAGCAGCTTACCGTGCCCGATCTTCCCTCCTCGCTCCCCAGTGGCGCGCTGTCGACCACTACCGGACGTCAGCCTTCTCCTGCGTAGACTCGTTACCAGTCTGCCACGGCAATTCTAAGTGGCGAGCACTTTACCCAAGTCTGTCCGCTGAGCGAGCTGTCTACCGCGGCCTCAGCGGATCCCTACGTATTGCCGTTTTGAGGGCAGACTGGTTATGAGTCTACCCGCTTCCTCCTCTTTTTCGTCTCACATTTCTTGTAGATATGTACTTCGATCACGAAGCTCCGCGACCGCCATCCGGAATTTATATACTTGCACGTCGTCGAGCCCCGTAGACGGCACCGAGACTCGTGAGGTGGGCTACTCCAACGACTATGTCGGAAATTTTGAAACTGTCTGATAAGACCTTATAATGCCATCAGAAAACGGAAGCCGATAGCACACTTATACAAACAAAGACTCTCAGATAAGATTCTGATAAGATCCAGTAATATACTGTACTATTTCGATCAATTCGGATGTCATGGGTCACAGGCCCCAAAATTTTCGAAAATATTCGAGTATGTCACAGGTCACTGAGGCGATTTTCGAATGTTCAAAACCGGTCACAAAATCCGTGAAAAATGGCCCAAAAATCGAATTTTCGCGTGCGCGGCGCCCTTGCGCCGCAGCCTCCCACGAAATGCCGAGTTTGACGTGATCGGGACTGAATCAGCTGAACGGAAGTACTTTTGCTTCCGTTTCCCACCACGGCGACAGACGGCGAAACACTTCATCCGTCCTCCCTATGGCTCGTTGAGCAGCAGCATTGGCTTGGATGGAGGTAAGTTACACTACTTCAACCCTGGTACATCTAAATCATCATCCCTGTCATTAGCATGCCTCCAAAAATCCGCGTACAGTTGATTTGGGCGGCATTTTCGCTTCCCCGTTGCCAACTCACCCTCGTCGGCCGCAACAATCTCCGCATCTGCATGCTTAGACTCCCCAGATGATGCAAGACCGCCAGCAGCACCCCCCTTGGCCGCCTTGACCTTGCGATTTTTCCCCGTCTTCTTTGCGACGACATGTTGGACAACCTCGCGAGTTGGGATCTCCGAGTCGTCATCCCCCATTTCTTCGTCCTCCTGCATCTCCTGGTCTTCGTCCACCTCCTCGTCATCACCCGGGCAGTAATCATGAGTCGACTTTGTCTGTAAGTCGTTCCAAAGTTGGGGGTTCTCAGTTCGGAGGCTGATTAGGCACTCGTTCGTGTCGAAAGATGTCATGCACTCGTACGACAGATTGCGGCCGCCGCGGATGAGGCACATCTCCCATGCCTAGACCTTTGGATGAGCAGAGCGGGTCATTGTTTGGTGCGTACTAACCTTCTTGATCAATTCTTTGTTCTGAATCGCCTTGTATCCTTCCCAGATCCATCCAACACTCGCGTCGTGCAGCACCGGCAGACCTGTATCGAGATCCAACTTCTTGCCTTTGCGGCGCTGTTGGAGGAGGGTGTCGACGAGCCATGAATGGTACACCACCTTGAGGGCATGCTTGAATGGACGGTTGAGCCTGACGTCGAGGGGTTGACCGATGCCGGTGCAGCCGCCGGGAACAAAGTCAATGAGGAGATTGGGGTGATTCTTCCGGAGCCAGCCCCGGAACTCATCTGATCGATGAACAGACCAGACGTCTAGGGAGGAGTATCTGTACCTTTATTGCAATGTACCCGGTTGTGGCAGGGGGGTACATTGCAATATGGCTACCTCTCCACCGCTCGGCCAAGCAGTACCCACATATCAATGTAGGCTCTTCCATTAATATAATGCATATATTGGGCAAAACCCGTATATTTCTGCTGTTTCTTGTTTACCTGTTACCCCAATTGAGCGTTCTATTGGTATTCACCAGTTCTTCATCAAATAGGTCCTATCGTAGGGTTCCCTAGCCGATTTCTGTCAACACAGGGATTTCCGATCTAAGATTGTTGATCATTGTTTCTTCTCCGCGTCGTTGCCGTCATCTTCCCGCCATGATGCCTCCACCCATTCACGAGCTCACCCCGTTTCAGCACGTATTTCCCGTATTTCGCATCTATAATCCAGTCTAATGACATCTTTGCAGAGAATTGTTTCTGCTGCTCTGTTTCCTTGCACGCCGTTTTCCCCTTCCGACTCCACCGTCATACAATGCCGCCGCCCACCACCAGCAATGTCAACTGAAGCAGCCCTGGTACGCCAGCGCCAGCGCCACTGACGGTGAGGGTTTCGAGAACTACTGGGGCAACGTTTAATTTAACCGACACTTCCGTGCCCGGCGTTCGCGGAAGCGAAGATTCTGAGCGGCAGTTTTTGGTTCGTCCTCTGCTCTAGTTCTCTCCGTTATCACGACTTATCTCATCTGTCCCAGGGACGACCAACCTGTAGACCAACTCCATAGCTTCTTTGACAATAATCATGCTTTGTTCCCATCGCCGTCACATTTATGATTTCGTCCCCCCATGCGCTCCGCTACTAAGGAACTTGATATACGAAAGCCAAAGGGCTTCATTTTTTTAATTCCGTCCCCCCCCCCGTCGACGCAGTGGCGCTCCGGCGCATCCGTTTCCTAAATCGCGGGTAAGTCCAGTCTCGGGTGCATACCAGCGCAGTCCTACCTCGCTCCCGACGCCGACCCACTCTCCTCCTCGCGCGTCAATTCCGTGGCCCCCGACATGTGCTGCCTGCTCCTCGACGCGCTCCCATTCTCCTTGTCCCCCGTTTCTTCTTCGGCCTTTCGCTTCAAGCCCTTTCCCACGGCCTTCTTCTCGCCCGCGATTCTTTTGACGCTGTTGTTCCCCAATTAGCACCACGGCCGCTCTGCAAGCGCTCGTTACGTACACCTTCGACACATCTCTTGACACTTGTTCCAATGCCCACCGCACATCTTCCACCACGGTCATCCAGTCATCTCGTAGTCCCTCCTCGCCCTCCACCGCCGCAAGGGCTTCTCCCCACCACAGCAAGCCGGCGACCACGAAGACCAGGCCATTTCGGCCGTGCATCTTCGCCAACTGCTCCCAGTCTTTCGCAGCGAGCCCTTCTGGCTGCTTCATCATCCCCACGTCGTCTCCGAGCCTTCCCTCTGGCTGCATCCCCGTCCACCACAGAGCCCATCGGTGCGCGAAGGAGCCCTTGGCAGTCCTCGGCCCTACGTTTGCCTCCGCGTCCTCTTTCGACTGCAGCTCCATTGATACCCCCCATTTACGTGCGTTTCTCATGAACGCCGTGAATTCCGCTGGCCGCCCTCCCGCTTCCGTAGGCGCCGATAGCAGACCCTTCTCCGGGAAGCTCCATGCACCCTCGAAGGCCACCAACTTTTTCACACATTCCTCCCATTCCGATCTTCCCCATCCCTTCAGTCTCGAGAACCCCGCGAACGCATTCCTTAGGTCGTCGGTCCATTTCAACGTGTCCTGAGACTCCCACCAGCAGCTCATTTGTTGCGGAACATCCTCTCCCTCGCTCCTCCTTCTGCCATTCGGCTTTGGCTTAGGCTGAGGAGGGGCCAGTCCAGTCGGAGGCTGGGGGGGGCGGGGCGCATCTCCCTCGTCGGGTCTCGGAGAAGTGCGCGCCGGTGTGGGAGGACGGGAGGGCATTGGCACGTCCTCGTCATTGGGTCTCGGAGATGTGGGCGGCGTGCACGCCGGTGTCGGTGGCCGGGAGCGTGCGACCTCGTCATCGGGTCTGGGAGAACTGGGGGATGTGCGCGCCGGTGTGGGAGGCTGGGAGGGGATGGGTGCGTCCTCCTCATCGGGTCTGGGAGAAGGTGGCGGAGAGCGCGCCGGTGTTGGAGGGAGGGAGGGCATTGGCGCGTCTTCGTCGTCGGGTCTGGGAGAAGCGGGCGGCGTGCACGCCGGTGTCGGAGGCTGGGAGGGGATGGGCGCGTCCTCCTCACCGGGTCTGGGAGAAGGTGGCGGAAAGCGCGCGAGGGAGGGGATGGGCGCATCTTCGTCGTCGGGTCTGGGGCGCCGAGAGCGCCAACGTCGCAGGGCGGGATCGGACGGGTACCTCTTGGCCGTCGGTCTGCGCCTCCAATCGTGCTCGCCCCCGTGTGTGACGAGGTGACCCCGCTGGTAACACCTCTTTTCTCGCCCTTTTCTCCTTTGCCTTACCCTTCTTCTTCTGCTTTCCAGGATGAATATCGCTGAATACCCCCTCCCATCCACCTGGCCCATCCGCGAACGCCTGCCTCATGAGTGCGTGATTCCTTGCCATCACTCCCTCGCGCTCGAATTCGTAGGTCCCCAACGCAAATAACCGGCTTGAAAACTTCCTCCCCTCCTCCTTGCTCATGGCATCGATTTCCGCGAGCAACGCTGGGTGTAGCGTTCTCAGCTGGGGGGTTCTCTCCCCATCCTCATCTTGCCAGTTATCCTCGTCATCGCCTTCGTCGCCCTCGTCGCCTTCCTCGTCGTCGCCCTCCTCTTCGTCGCCCTCGTTCTGGTCGCCCTCATCCCCAGTTCCACCTGTTTCTTTCAACGGGTTCTCGTCGTCGGCCCCCGCGCCACCGTCGCCCCCCTCGCTCTCGGTCGGAATCTGTGTGGCCTCCATGGGTCGAGTTACGCAGCTTGGGTCGCCCTCCTCCCTCGGAGGTAACTCTGCCATCCCGTTTACTGCGCGGGCGTGGCGTTCTTCCATAGCTACAAACCGTGTGTTAATACCATACTCATCCAATATTATCAGTGCTCACAGAAACATTGGTCTGAAAAATCCCGGAAGCTCTTCCGCACGGCCTCAAATCCTGCACGGTCGAAGTCCGCCCAGATCCGCGGCGCCAAGCCTTTCGACATCCCGGCATGGACGCTAAACATCTCAATCACGCCACCCCGGTCTGGTACGGGACCACACAGCAAGATCGAAACATTCATACCAACCCGCTCTTGTATCGCGTTTAGGAAAGGTTGTAGGTAGTATACAATGTTATCTAGTGCGCTGCCAGCCAGAACGTCAACACATACAGCCACGTCACCCGACGGACCACTCACATTTGGTATTCCCCTGGCGTCGAGGGCGCCTCGCCCGACACTGCCGTGGAATATGCGTTCACCGCAATGTCGTGCTCAGCCTTCATAGCGGCCAAGACCTCCGCTTTAAACGGCTCAGTTTCCGCCAGCCACGCCTCTTTTATTACGGTGTTGTGGACCGTGATGGCTGCTACCGGTTTTTTCCCGGGCTGGGGAGGGACCTTCGAGACGGACGCCCACCTCTCGTCGAACCGGGCCTTGATGCGATCCTTGTAGTACTTGTGGGAGTAATAGTGCAAAATCCGCGGCAAGACAGGCTTCGGTGGGTCCAGTTCTGGGTTGTCGAACAGTTGTCTGAACCCGGACAACTTCGCTTTCTTGCGCCGTTTTGTATTGGTGAGTGAGCCGTACTGTGATCGCAGCCAGGCGCCGACTTTCTGCAGATTCAGTCAGCCACAATCCTTTTTGTCAGACAACAAAACAGTACCCACCACGCGAACCACAGCACGATAGTCTGCCCTACTCGCGGCCTCTTCGGGTGGAATATCATTGACGTTCTCGTCTTCGTCGACGTCGGATGCGATGTCCTGGTCGGAGCGCAGGTCCTTGTCGTAGGCGAGGTTGTATCCATATTTTTTTAGGTATTCGTTCGTCACGTCGTCGTACAACCTCCCCGCTTCGACTTGACTGATTTCGGCCGCCTTGATATAGGGATCCTTGAAGGCCTCGAAGAATTTCAGCTTCGTGCCATGGATCCAAGGTTTTCGGCCAGGTTTGACGGGGTCTTCACCCAACCGTGCGCGACGTCGTGCTGCTGTTCCTGCGCGAGGCATATTGTGTAAGGCTGGGCTCGAAGGGTAGTCGTTTAGGAGCTTTCTTTCACGTGCACTGACTTCCCACGACCAATCCCAGGCGTCAACAAAACAATGCCAATGGTATACCGTCGGCGTATACCCACATATGGACCAGTAGCTCCCGGCGTGTAGCAAACCCGGAAAAATAGCAAACAAAAAAAAAAATGGTTCCAGCTACGCCATCTACGCATATATAAAAAGTTATCAAAGAACAGACTCTTCCTCCTCGTCGCTCTCCGCACCAGTTGCGTCCAATGCGAAATGCGCTGCCCATTGGAAGCTTCGTGTGAGCAAAATGTCGGGCTGTTCCCCGCGCAGCTGGCGTTCCCGATATTGTTGTTCGGCCCGCTGCCTAAATAATCCACGTCTGTCAGATCTAATTCCAAGTGTCCGACACCAAACTTACGGGCTGCTGGATATCACGCTGCCGCTCCGAACCGCGAAGCTCAAGAATGGATCCTCGAGTGGACAGCCTCTTGGTGGCGTTGCTCCCCGCAAACGACTCGGTGGGGTACGGGGCGGAGTGGATGCTCTCAGCAAACGACTTGGTGGGGTGCAGGGCCAAGTCACTTTAATCGGCGTGCTCCTGTTTCCGTGCCATATTTGTTAGCCTGAGCTGACATCCAACAGCGCCATTGCAGCTCACCGAGGCTCGGGCACTTCTACTTTGACCGCGCCGGGCTGAGGGTGGGGCTGAGGGCGAGGCTCCTCCTCTGTCTTCACTGTGTGAGGCAGCCCGGGAGCGCCATGTGCAGAATCAGGGGCGCGGATGTAGGCGGGGTCCACCTGGTGCGGATGTACCCCCAGCCTGCACATTGACTGCCAGGCATCCACACATTCTCCTCGAGTTCGGTAGCCTTTATGGCTACTGCCTTCGAAACCCACCACAGCGGCCTTTGTAGCTCCCCTGACATGGGCAAGGTCAGTCTCTGCCCATTCTCCTCACTGCATAGGTTCCACTTACCAAGTGTCGAACGTGCCAACGACATGTCCTTGGGTCACCAGATGGAAGGGATATCTGCTATTGGCGTGCACGCGAGGTGGGTGGCTGGGATCGCCTCGGAATGGCGGCAGACAGTAGTATCTGGAATCCCGGCCACCAGGACGGCGGTCCATTACGAGCTCCCAAGGCTTCAGATTCATTTTCAGCAAGTTCTCCGAGGACGCCATCTTGGAGCAGGCAGAAGAGATCAGAGCGGATAATCTGACACGTGCCTCCCTCCCAAAATGTCCACCCGAATTTTCGGGCGTGGTCTCGCTGCGAATTCTGAAGCTGGTAATAACCCTCTCGTTCCTCATCTAATATACCTACATATATATAACTCAATGTTGCATGCCCAGACACGCAATGCCAGGCGGAGTGCCGCACTATTAATCAGCGTTGGCGGGCTCGCGCGGCACCGGCCGTCCAAAGCTACAGAGAATACTTGGACGTACGCTGCACTCATCGCGATGGCCCTCTAGGTAAGTTCCCGCCCCTGGCCTTCCTTGTCTTCTGCTCACGAGGTCTTCAAGCTGCATCCACGGCAATCGCAAACGTGCGGCTTGCCGTCCAATACCCCGAAATGCTTGAGCACTGGCTCACTTGGCACGCTGTCTGCCTGAACCTGACCGCTGCAGACAATTATGGCGGCTACGGCGAACACTACGCCACCACTGGTGGTCGCAACAGTTCGGTCAATCGCTCCGGATGGGGTGCAGGCGGCGGCGCTGGCGGATGGGGTGTAGGCGGCGGCGCAGGCTGGGCTCCGGGACACCGATGGCATCAGCCGTGGTTAGGTCCCCCGGTCCCCAAAACTCCTCAGAAAAAAAAAAGACGAAAGGAGCGCCTACGAGCACAACGTGCCGCGGCCACCGAAGCTGCAACGCTTCTTCAAGCCGAGT
The DNA here is from genome assembly GCA_029448575.1 of Mycena maculata. Taxonomy (NCBI): domain Eukaryota; kingdom Fungi; phylum Basidiomycota; class Agaricomycetes; order Agaricales; family Mycenaceae; genus Mycena; species Mycena maculata. The sequence goes on from JARJLG010000005.1 coordinate 156,349, forward strand.
TGCAGCGCATACGTGCGCAGCCAACTGTGCAGGACATGTATTGGGCCGGGCCCGAGTGCGCGTAGTATTTCGATACGTAGGATGTACTTGGGTTTTTATCAATCCTCTTCGTTGTCCTCGCCTTTGTCAGAATCTAGTTCTTCGTCGGACCAGTACCGCCGCGACTTCGGACGCAGGTGAGTGATCTTCCCCGCGGCCGCATTTTTCTTCACCGCCGCCCGGCGTGCCCGATGTGCAATTTGCTCGTCGAAGCTGTTGGGCGTGCAAGTGGCGTGTAAGTGAAAGTCAGATCCAGTGGGGTCCACACTGACCGCTGCCGGTATCGCCACTGTGCAGCACGGTGCTTCTCTAAACGAACCGCGTGCTCTACCTCCGTCTCCTGGGCGCGTCGCTCTGCCATACGTGTGCGGGTTTTCTTGCGCCGCTCCTCGAGGTGGCTATAATGGCAAACCTAGTCAGTTTTTCTTTTTCTTTTCTCAAATTGTCCTATAACCTTTGTCGATATTTTCGGTATGTAGCAAGTCGATTGAGATGTCGAATCTCATCCTCTGGGGTTCGTGTTGTCCCAGCGGCGGCCATGGCGCCAGATGTTGATGAGAAGAGCTAAGCGCTTATGCATCAAATCGCCGGCGGCTCCGCTTATCTGACGGGCGCCTATCGTTATCGCGGGCGCTTCCACCCCAATCCGGCCTAATGGGCTGACGTCAGCCGTGAAATCTTCCACTCCTCTGGATATACGAGGTCAACCAGGCTTCCGCAAATGTTCCAATAATGATATTCGGGTTGGGCTATATCTTCCTTGCCACATTTTTGGTTATTTAGAAAAAAATAGGTTTTGACCACATTTCGTACCAGAAGGTCGCACAAATCCATGCTCCTTCCACGTTGAATGTGGATTGGCAGTTTTCATCTGGCCCTTTTCAGCGGAACTTTTGTGCCTAAGGCATCCAGTACTCTATGCGCGCTATTCTACATTTGAATTGGGTTATTCTGAGCGGTCTGTCAATTTTGGGAGGCAAAACTTCGTCTACAAAATTAGCCTATGAGTGAGCCACACGACGGTGAGTGCGCCACTTTCCACTCATTTTGCCATATACCCACGCAAATTCACGGTTCTTGCACTTCCCACATGTCCTGTGGACCACTCTCATTCGTTCCCAAGCTGAACAAGACGACAACTGAATGTATTGTTGCGAAAACTGCATCCAAAATCTAATTAACTAAAACACCCCAGTGGCTGGTCAAATCTTGGATTCTTTCAGTCTACGGCGTCCAAATAGTGTATGATGTATTCCTCAAGGTCTTGGGAAATGCCATAACTGGACGGCGGGGTCACGCTGTGGATGGCATTACTCATGGCACGCGCATATCTGACCACCAAACTTACTGGCCAGTGTTAAGTAATAGGAGGGCGCGGCCCTGCCGGTAACGTCGGTCGGAATAATGTTGTTCGCAAGGTGGAATAACGAGCGGCGCAATAAGATGCGAGGTACCGCCAGAGTCAATGAACGGTTAGGGATACAAAGAAGAGGCATGTGACCCTGAGGTCGTGAAGCTGCGAGTGGGGTTTGCTGTTGAGCTTGTAAGCGGCCATTGCGAGGATCTGAGCGCGACAGTGTCAACCATATTAATCATCGACGATATTATTTCAACTTCACCGCGACCCGCGTTCTTGGGCATCGCTCTTCGGAAGCAGTTCGTGTGCCGTTGCCGAGACATCAGGGCTTGCTTTGCTTGTGATTGTCCACATGCCACGGGCAGGGAAAAAAGAGGGACGTAGACCCAGAGGTAAGAGCACAGATCCCGTCCGTGAGCGAGGAACTAATTTAAAGGGAACGTTAAAGGGGTTCATCACCGCCTGGCTCAGACACATAGCCTTGCTCACCTTCACCCACTCGCGGAGGCGACACTTCCGGTCGGACAAGAGATGGATCGGCGCCCTCGGGAGCAATCACTGGCGCGTTGGGGAGGACGCGTGCGCCTCTATCCTCCTGTCTCGCGTGAAGGACTGTACCTCACAGAGGCACGTCCGCCGATAGTGCTGGACCCGCAGCCGCACCATATTTGTCGTGTGTGCCTGGGGATCAAATCACATCCGGTGTCGTACGTTTCAATCGTTGGTGCGAAGTCAAAAAAGCTGACCGGCGCCCTAGCTACCTATGCGGGCATAGCTTTTGCTATGTCTACGCACGAATGGGATTGGAGCACAGCTGGAAGTGCCCGATTTGTCAGAAGGTCGTCAGCTGCGAACCATTTCGCCACGCCAGTACGCCGAGGAGGATTCCCTCAACATGGTATACCCAGATGGCGGGGACAAGAGCGAGGTAGACTACAACAGACCTAATTAGGCAGTAGCTGATGGCATCATCTCTCGCCTCATCGACAAGCCATGCGCAAGTTTTTTATCGTCTGACCTGGGTCTCTCCTGAAGACCGTTATGGCAAATCTGGTGTCTGGGCTGGATACAACGCCTCTGGGAGGCTCCTCGCGCGAGAATCCCTGGATTATGAATGCGCGCGGGACACTTGTCCGTGGTGAGACGAGCTTCCGCTGCACCGCATAATTTTGTTTTTGACCCTGCCACGGACAGCGACCTCGAACGCAGAGGATCTGATCAGTGCGTAAAACCATTTTTGTTTTGGAGCTATCCAACCGGCTGACCTGTTCCCTTTGGCAGACCGTCCAGCGCGGCGGCTCGACATAAGAGATGGCCCTCCTTCGACCATTATCCAAAGCAGTGACCCTCGTGAGGTGGAGGCACGACGACTCAGTGAGGCCCGATCTCGTCGAGTCCAGATCGAATGTGCTCGCCTTGCGCAGCAGAATCCCCCTCTGGATCCCCCTCTTCCCCCCGGTCGCGTATCAGCGTGGTGCTACCGCTACCGAACCGTCACCCCGCCGCGAAATGAGCACCTGCTGCCCCCGGAGATACGTCCAGGGTTTGTCCCTGGTCCCCTGCGCATCCGTCGCCGCGCTCCGGAAGGAACTCACTACACTGGGACGCGGGTTGAGAGGGAGGTGCGCCTAACTGAGGAGGACCTGTACCTCGGTCCAGCACGCCCTCCGGCTCTCGACGACCGCCCGCTGGACGATCATGTTTGCGGGATCTGTTTCGGCATCAAGTCCCACCCCGTCCTGTATGTTTGTTTTGTTTTTGTCTCACGGCGCCAGGACTTCATTGACAATTATAACCTCAGGTGTGAATGCAGCCATAGCTACTGCTATGTCTGTATTCGCGTTTCCTTGGAAAAAAAGTTTTCTTGCCTGTACTGTCAGCAGGTTATGTTCGCCGCGCCGCTGCAGGACCGCGAGGAGGAAGGGCGCATCATGATCGCGCACCCCGACTGGATCGACAAGAGCAAGGTGGCGTACGACTGGGCGGGGCTCACCTTTCCCAAACGCCGCAGGATCCAAGTGGAGGACTCGCCGTAGTTACGATCTTGGGGTGTACCATGTCTGAAAATTTACAACGCGACGATGATTTATTTATTTTATTTTTCAAAATCTTGTGTCTTCTTCTCTTCTTCTCACCCTGGGTCTGTAAAGTCGAGTTTGAAGACGGTCTGAATCTTTTTGCTGTATTATCACGCTCTAATGATGTGATTGCCTGAATGATGTGGATGATGATCTATCTTTGATCTACACGTGGCTCCTCCTGTTCCATACATACAGTGACACGAACAATACACGAACGCAACCTCGACTCCGAGATGACCACGAACGCAGGAGGGGGGAGGGGACCCACAGCGGGAAGAAGAAGAAGACCCTTTCCGTCGGGCATTGCAATCGGACCCAGGTTATTTTGCGCCAGCTCGTGCCGAGTTTACAATTGCCGCCGCTTCTCTGCGCTTGGTGTCGGGGCTTGGCGACGGAAACGCGCATGTTTCGCTGCCACCAGTGCTTTCGACAGATCCCAGCTTACTCGGCGTGTATCCTGATCGCACATGAGCAGGGCCCAAGGCATAGCATCCAGGTACAGTTGTTTATCCCTGTAATATCGAAAGCGGGCTCAAATTGCGACGCAGGAGTGGGACGGTCATCATTGAATTAGAAAAACGCTGCGCGCACTGGGTTTCGTGTACCAACAAGGCCACGAGAGCCCGCCCTGTCCAAATCCGGGGAAATCCAGGGAAATCGAGGTGATTATCTTCAAGTCACGTGAAGGCCCTGGCGCGCTGCCTTGCAAATGCGCGTAGATGCGCTTAGATACTGGAATAATATTCTTGCATTTTCTCAGCTCGTTTTTTAAGTGATTTCGCAGCTGACGGGATCATCAGGCATGAAAAGTTGAGCCGCCGTCGCAATGGCCTCCAAGTCACACAAGCGCAAGGCAGGAACACCGCGGCTGTTGTCGGGCGCACGCGCCGTGGCTTCCACGAGCAGCCAGTCCGTGGACGCGCGTCGACAGAGGACCCGCAGGGCGGTGCACACCCACGAAACGGGAACGCCGGCTGTATCCGCCGAGGACGAATGGGAGGAAGACTTGCAAAGTCTTCATGCCCGTGGTGCCGCCGATTTCAGCTGGGGCCTCGGCGACACGTCCTTTCAACCAGAAGCCGTGGAGGAGCTGGACGATGGGATTACGGTTGAAATCGGTTCGCTGCGGAGAGCGAATAAGTCGGTAAGTGAAGAGTGCTCATAGTGGAGAGATTGATTGATTTATTCTGTGATTCAGGACCGCCCTTTGAAGGTCTGGAGGCCGGAAACGGACGAATACGTCCAGGCAACATTACGGAAGGAGGGGCGAGGGTCGGAAAAGGTTCACCGTCACTGTGCCAGCAGCAGATGCGACGGACCTGCCGAGTACCGGTGTGCGGATGGTTTGTGCGTGGGGGAGGTGATGTGCTGTGAAGGCTGCATTGTTGCGGCACACCAGCAGCTGCCTACTCATTTTATCGAGGTGTGTTGCCAATCTCCAGCGAGAACCGTGGTAGCTCATCCTCTATTTTCAGCGTTGGAACGGGAAGCACTTTGTGCGGTCCCACACTGGGCTGCGCGACCTCGGCCTGCGCATTCAGATGGGCCATCCCCCTGGCGTCATCTGCCATGCGAGGAAGCCCGCGCCCGCTGATTTTGTGCTTTATGACTTGACCGGCGTCCACGAAGTAAATGTGGATTTCTGTGGATGCTTCCTGTGGGTGGAGAGGCAGATTCAGTTGATGAATATGGGCTGGTGGCCGGCGACTGTGGCGGCGCCCAACACCTGTGCGACATTTGCAGTACTGAAACTGTTTCAAATCCTCAACTGCCTGGGCAAGTTGTCAGCATACGACTTCTTACGAGGGTTGGAGCGACTCACGAACAACGATGGCCTATCAAAACCGCCGGTAAGTAACGAGCTGCGAACCGGATTTAGATCAGCGCTGACATTCTCGCGGTTTATTGACAGGATCGGAGAAGGCCTTTTATGAGCATTGTGCGGCAATGGCGGGAGTGCAAACATCTCAAGCGCTTCAAGCGTGGGCATGCGCCAGGCGGCTGGGCGGCAACGGCGCAAGGAGAGCTAGTCCCCTTGTGTCGCGGATGTCCTCAGCCGGGGTGGAACTTGCCCCCAGATTGGGAAAAGGTCCCGCCGATGTATCGGTATGTTTTGGATCTATGTGACGACCGCAGAGTTTACTTACAGGGTGGGCGCAGGTACATATATTTTCTGTTCCTCGCGGAGGACGCGAATTTTCGACTGGGAAACCGTTACGTGTCTTCGGAGGAGGCCGATCCGATTTGGGGGGATGGCTTCGGTTTTTTTGTGAAGCGGGAGGGTGAAGACGGATACAAGGCCCATATTTTGAAACACGCGAGTGAGCAAGAGATATCGAGCTCCTCGGGGTTTCAGGCAATGTTCCTTGCGAACATGAAGCGCGTGAAGGGATTGAGGACGACAGGGATAGGCGGCGTGACGTGCTCGAGGCACAATATGTGGAGGCTGAACGGGATGGGTGATTTGCAGCTAGGGGAGAGGTAAGTGTTTTTCAAGCACTGTGAATTGCGGCCTGAGCATTTGAAGATACTGCAATATGGATTTCTTGTTCCTTTCGTCGGTTCTGACATTCGCCATGCTCTATATTATCTTGTCCTACGATATCGCGTGCCAGATCAGCAAGAAATTCTTCCAGCGCATGGAGCTAATGCCGGATACGATGAAACTCAAGATCCCCGTGGAGAACATGTGGTGGAAGGTGCCCAACTTCCATTTACCACCACACAAGCCTCCGTGCCACTCGCCCTATTCCTTCCACTACATGTTCGGGGCGGGGGCCAGCCACGGAGAGGGCGTAGAACAGAACTGGGCGTTCTCAAATGGGGCGGCGGCGTTGACGAAACTGATGAGCCCGGGCTCACGGGCTTCCACCCTGGAAGATATCTTCGGCTTTCATAACTACGATCGACAACTGGCGATGCGTGAGTAATTTGATTTTGGTGAGATTGGGATTAATGGCTGATTCTATACGTAGATCACGTGCTACCTAAACGACTGGCCGAACATATGAGAGAGGGAACGAAACACAACGCGGCGCTGACGGCTTTTATGGAGGGGCTGGAGGAGGAGCGCGCAGATGAGGTGGCGGAATGGAAGGACATGGTATTGACTTGGGAGGCGGAACAGCATGTCGAGGGTGACACATCACCCTTTGAGTACAAAGAAACCGGTGCGTTGATCTATACGTCGGAGTCGCCGGATACTGATTGGCCACGCGACAGTCAAAACTCTGCGAGAGATTCAAGTCGAAATTGCGCGAGAGGAATTGATCCTAACAGAAGACGGCGTGGAGGTCGAGCAAGAGAGCACGCCAAGCACGTTCTTGACGATGGGGTTAGGCTTGGAGAGCTTACAGTAAGTGATGACCATCGGAAAAGAGACCGCTGCTGATAAGCGAATATAGATGAAATCTCGAGATTGACATCAGGGCTGTCCAGCACCCAACGCCAAACCAGAACCTCGGCTTCTTGAAGCGCAGGACGGCGTTGATCAAGAAGATCCACAAATTTCGTCAACTCTGCAGCTGGTGTACATGCCAGCTGTAAGAAGTTTCCTATCCGACCACGAGAAGCAAGTATTTGACGGCAATGGGGAGCAGCTGGCGGAGACAACGCGGCTGTTCATGCCCTCGGAAATCGCGGACCTGGGGACCCGGGGACGAGCATGTGCGCTCGGGCTTGCGGAGGTGGAGGCACGTATGCGGGAGGGGGAGGCGGTGCAGGCCTTGGACTGGGTGAGGAAGGGTTTGCGCACCAAGACGGGGATGAGTGCGTTCAAGATCCTGAATTACACGGGGCAGGGTGCAATGACGCGGAGCCAGGGCGTTCTGCGCCAGGTCGACATTGAAATCCATTTGGCCAAAATCCACTATCGGTATGCACGCGCCGCGTTGCTGGCTCTACGGGGGCATGGGGTCTGGGAGGAGCGGCTGAGGGTCTTGAAGGACGACGATGTGCGCGGTCTGAATGAGCGCGCACTGACCGCGGAGGAGCAGGCAGGTCGGGAGCACCTGGACGATCTGGCACGCACGATGACGACGGGGGGCAGGGCACTGGCAGCCGAGCGCCTGGTGGCGGGGGAGGGCAGCCACACCATGTCCTGGATTTGGTACACGGTGGGATTGCGCGTAGGGGATGATGACCCTAAGCTTCATGAAGGTACGTTTTGAAGTGTAATGATGCAGAGATGTGCTGACAGGAGTTCTATTCGTAGCTTTGCGCGCGGAATGGTGTAAGGCTTACGCGCGTTCCAGACGGCTCGGTGAGGAGGTGCGGCATCTTTGGGAAGAAATGCGGCGGACAATTGCTTTTGGATACACCGCTGCAGGGAAGTGGGACATTTTAGCGGACGACGTTTTGGATGACGCAAGCGTGGAGCTTACGGAAGGCCGGCAAGCCTACGCTGCAGAGCAGGCGGACGTGCGAGCATCTGAAAAGATGCTGGGCGGGGATATTGTCGAAGGCCGACCAATATCTCGACGGATTGGGCGTGGTGGACAGCGTTCCGGTGCGGATACAGTTGGAGCTCGGTGATGAGCTCGACCCGGATGAAGAGGAGGCTTTGTTGGAAGGAGAGGACGGGTAGTATACGAGGCAATATTGTCTGGTATAATGCATCCGTTTTGGGAATGGCCAGGGCGACGTCTTGAGCTAATAATACAAGTAAATACAATGTTTTCGACTTGTGACTAGGGGTACTGATCGCACCGACATATACGCCCGACTGTGACAGGTTATACAGTTACATATGGCGGCAGTGGTGATTTATTAAATATATATAGGTCTGGCCCTACATAGATATGTGGGTACTGCTTGGCCGAGCGGTGGAGAGGTAGCCATATTGCAATGTACCCCCCTGCCACGGCCGGGTACATTGCAATGTAGGTACAGACATGGGTGGTGTGGTTGAGCTGAAGGCGGCTCAGGCGGTTGCTGCGGTGTTGGGCGTGGATCAGACAGTAGTGCTCATTGACCGTCCTGATCACCAGCTTCAGCTGGGCAATCTCGAACCAGCACAGGCACGAGAGATCACAGACATGATGCTGGAAGCGGTAACGCTTCGGGGCGGGGGAACCAGAGTGCGACCTTGGAGTCCGATTCCTCGGACTCCGAGACGACTCAATCGAGCACTTGCGGAATGGCGTCGCGGGCCGGATGACGTGCGGAATGACGGGCGGCCTCGTCCTCGAAGGCCCCACAACCCCGATGGCAGCGAGCGCTGCACTCGGTCGCGAGGGACTAGCTTTGCCAATAGCAACGGCGGGCGCGTCGGTCGGGGGCCGGACATCGGAGTCGGGCGAGTGTGTCGGCCACTCGCACCTCACCTTCAACTGCTGGCAGTTGACGCAGCCATGGGATTTTCCAATTTTCTTCATACAGGTGCGGCAGGTCCAGCGGCAGCGTTCGCAAGCTGTCGGTGTTGTCAGTGGCGACGCCGACGGTGGCTAACGTCGGACTCACGGTAGCGGGGTGCAACGGTGTTGGACATGGTGGTGGTACGAGTTCAAGGGGGATTTTAAACTCCAACACCGAACTGCCCCTTCTTATATGTCTTTCGTTTGACACTCCCGCTGAAACACTGACTACCTGAACAGATGTGAAATGTAGAATAATGTCTATCAATGCCTGAGCACTAACAAACACTAAACCAACACTAAACACTAATCCAAACAATCGAGTGGTGCGAGTACAGGGTTCCAACCAAGTATTAGGTTGATATTTGAACTAGATCTGGTAATAGCTATTTACACGTAAATACTGGGAACGCTCCAATAGCCGATCCAGAGACTCTAATGAGGTCTAGACGAAGCAGAGAGTGGTTTTATCTTGATGGGGTGGTGTGGGGTAGTGCTTGGTAGTCAATAGACTCAAGACTTGTGATCCTTCAATGTTCTCAGCTGTAATATCTGTACCAATCCGTGTGCTTTCCCAAATCCTTATGAAACCCAATATGACCCGATACGACCCGATATGAAACCGATACGACCCGATACGATTCCGTTTCCTTAAGATTCTTTATGTGCACATAGATCCAACAACCAACAAATATATTTGACCAAGAATAACAGAAAGAACTAACAAGGTCCCAATGGTACTCCGAATGAATCCAAGGCTTCCCAAGCGACAATACCAGCTGAGCTGAGTACGTCTAGCAAGAAGGGGTGAATTCACTGGCTTTCCACTGGAGACCTGGCTGTATTTATACAAACAATAACATATCACATGATAAAAGAAGACGGATAAAAGGCTACGGATAAATGGTGTATGTTTCCCCTTTGGGATTCTTCTAGCGGTTAAATAGCTACTCTGTTCCAAGATTTACATCCGGATAAACTCCATCCCCTCCTTGGGACACTTCCTACGGATAAATAGCCCTTTTGCTCCGAGATCTTTGATGGCAGTTCAGTCATCCAACAGAACCCTATTCACATGCCAATTCCTGAGGGTTAGGGCATTCCCTTGTCCCCAAACCGAACCCGAATGTCTCCGAATGATTCCTGAGCCCTCCGAGGCATCTAGGCTCATGTGATTATAGTCACAGTGACCAAATATGTCACAAATATCGAACTTGTGCTTGCAACTGCACCAACAACTCTGTGGATTTGATTTGACCTGCAATCTGGATCCCTCATGAATTCACAGTCTAGATGGATGGTATGTGTTATGTCCTTGATATATGACACTTTCCAAATGTCCCAATTCGATCGAATGGTTGAACATGGAATTACGTGAAATTCCATTGTAGCCCACCTGGCCGTTGACCCTCGTGGTATCGGTGACCAGGCAAGTCTATACAACGTAATCTCTTGTGGAGTCCCTTTAGCCAACAGTCCGAACCTCACTATGGCTCTCATTGTGGGCAAAGCAATAATAAGCATTGTTCTACTTCAGTAAGTAGAACAAGCACGTTGAAAGTGATAGATTTCAAGTCTGGTCATTTTCCTTATCACCGTGGCACCGGACTTATCGGACTTCGGACTTCGGACTTCAGCCTCGGCTATTCTCGGTCTTCGGTTATTTTGGCTACCGGTATCTTCCGAGCGGACTACGCCGACCCAACTCTGAAGACTCTTGAGGGTAAGAGTCTTAAGAGGGGGATACTGTTATATCCGTGCATTATCGGACCGGCAGGCCCGGTCCGACAATTCCCAAGAAGGGTTTTCACGCTATGAAGGTCTACTGAGCGTTTCCCTTCTAAGCACGGTTGACTCATCGGGCCGACAGACTTATATTACACCGAGGCCTTATTGTCTGGTCCGTCTTCTTCTTTGGGCTTCCTTACCAAGCCCGAGGTCTCTTATTGTTAAGTCTTACTAAGTCATCTTGATACCTTATTGTTTTGCATTTCTTACTTACCAATAACTCACACACTATTGTATTCAATAGACAATAGTGTGCTTAGTTTAAAAGCTAGTTAGTTATGTTTTGTACTTCAGTTTGATTATTGATTGTTTCTTCGCTATCTCGGCGTTGGTCGAGTCTCTGCCTTCATCCTCTATTCAGACTTCAACTCCAAACTCCAAACTCCGTGACTCCAGACTATAGTCTTGTGCGGAACTGCGGACCCAAATAGTCGCTCACTCTAATCTTTGTAGTGTTGCGAGAAACTGCTAACTCCGAGGTCAGACTTCATCGGCCTTGTCTTAACTCGACATATAACAGTGACTGGGGGTGAGGACACGATTCTACAGTGAAGTCAAACAACAATTCAATTGCAAAACTGCAAAATACGCACCCGCGCCCCAATCCTGAAAGCTTCCAGGGCAGATTGTGTGGTTTTCGCGGTTTTTTTCATTGACTTGCACATGCTCATATTGGTATAATGGGTCCATTTTTTTAGGCGGCTTTTATAGGTACCCAACCTCACTGGCCACGACGTCATTGCACCTGGTAAGAAGAGCTGTCAAATTCCAATGATCGTTCTTGGCTCATTATGCAAAAACCTGTCGAATCCTAATGATCGTTCTGGGCCATGGCTGTGTCGTGGTTCAGCAGGAGGATTCATGACCTTGCTCGCTCCATATCTTCAATGCAGCAGATCGACATGAGGCCCAGTGAATATACCGCCCACACGATGCACCCTAGTGTGCACGATTTCCAGTTGAGCTACAACCTAGAAGAGATCTTCAGCCATTGCCGTGAACGATGTCTTGTCCGAGCTCCAGAATGGCTACTATTTTTCTGACCTCACTCCGCCGCCATGCCATCTTGCGGCGATGGCCAAGTCGCAGCAAAGTACAGCCTTACTGTATGCCATTGTTGCCCATGCAACAGAGATGCATTTCACTCGGGACAAGAAGGTACGTAATCAATGAACCGCTGCCAATTCTCCCTAATCCCACATTCGCATAGACCATACATTCTGAACCGTGGAGGCAACATTGCAGCACAGTTGAGCAATGTCGACTGTCCCATACCTAAATGGTGTATAACATGTTTATAGTCGACCAGAATAATACTGAACGATTAACAGGACTCAAAGACGCGTCGGCGGGGTTTAGGGCACATGAAGTTGCTGCCGCCTTGGTGCACGAGAATCATTAAACCCAAAGCTGTTTATATAACTTGTCTGTATCCTTGTCGGGTATATATTGACCACGTGTTTCATTGTATTATTATTCTGGATGAAGAGAGCAGTGGCCCAATGATATGGGAACACTGGGTTTGGCTTACCGGATTAGGTTTGTACAAAAAAAATGCCAGAGCGTGCTTCGATCCTAGGTCTCCCAACGTCTGTGTCAGTTGTCAAGCCGGACTATAAAGTGAGGGATTTGGCAACGTGGACGATTGCCACCTCCCACTCTGCTGCACCCAGCGGGTATGTCATTGCCTCTGGCTCAGGCAGTCACCTCCATGGATGTGCATGTCGTTGGCAACAACAGGATCCCCAGGCAGCGTTGCAGAAAGACGACAGCCGGGGAGCGGATGGCTGAGCTCATTGCCGACCCCTGGGTCATCGACGTGACCAACTCAACGGTTAAATGCCGTCAGTGTCACCAGAAGTTGTCCCTGAACAGCGGAAATTCTAGATTGAAGCTGGAAAGCTGGAGGCGTCACAAGGAACGGCATAAAGAGCATGACAAAACGTGAGTTCGCAGGAGGACACAACATATCTCACTTTTTTTTATTTGACTCCTGCAGGTCAGAGATTTTGGGTTCTTTCCTTTCTTCGGTGGCTGCCCCTGCTCTGTCTGCCCAGGCCATCTCAGCGGCATCACAAGGGCAAAGTAATGGTGGTGTTGAGCGACGATGCCACTGAGATGGGCAGACAGAGCAGGGGCAGCCACCGAACATGTGTGCCTTTATTTCTATCCCGTGCCAGCAATCACTCGCCATGGCCACCGAGGTGCTGGAACAACTGAAAGTCAAAATAGGGGACGCCATCTCAATTTTGATCCTCAAGTCCGCGGCGACAAGGAAGACCAAGGCCTAAGGCCTTGATCACTCCACATCAATATCAAAGCCAAAGCCACTCGTGCAGCAACGCCTCTCATTCCCTGTCACGAACCCGTGTGCCGCCACGAGCCCGCCTGGCAAGGGGCTGGCCTCCATCTATTCTTTGCTTTGGCCGGACCTCGGGGAGCTCCAAAAAGTGCTCAATGTGATTCCTCTAGACCATCTCCCAATCCAGACGTATGACAAGGGTCTGACCAAGATTGGCGAGGACGAGCAGGACCCGGAATGGCCGATGGTCATCAACACTCCGAATAAGGAGACTAACGCTGCCCGAGTCCAGAAATACTTCCTCGGTAACACGGTTATGGTCGCAGGTCCCAGTTTGGTGGTGGGATCAGATGTCCGTTTTGTTGGTACGAATTATGCCGTGGAGCTCTGCGACCGTGAAAATGAAATCTGCCTGAGCAAACCTCTACAAGAGGCATTTAGGCAAGCAGGCCTCCAAGCGCTGGTTGTTATCGCACTGTTACTAAGGGTGGTAACCCTGGCTGGTGAGTTTCCATTCCCTGCGAGTGTTCAGAATTGTGACGAAATATGTTAAATGTCGGCATCGAGGGAGGCAGAAGAAAGCTGGAAGAGACCCGAACCAAATGCATTCAAAAAATAAGAATGGGAAGACAGGGAAGAAATAATGGTTTTCTATTGTTCTCTACTATTTTAGCCTCTGATGTGTCCACGCACCCTGGTATGGAATTATTGTTGATGCTGGCTGCATTTTTGGCTTTCTTGCTCTAGGAAAAATCTGGGATATGTGTTCATATCATGGGAATCCTCATGCCAGTTTTAGGCTGAATTCTTGGTCTACATCGTACAACGGAAATGAAAAAGAGCGTTTTTGATGGACTTTTCCCACACGCCAAAACACGATTCCACATGTAGTTCCATCATCGGAAGGTTTATATCTTCTACACCACAGGTCTAAAAAATCTGAAAATATTTGAGGCCATAGAAAAGACATGAATATGCTCACAACCAGGTGCCGAGAGTAATCTGGCTAGTATGCACAAAGTTATCGCCCACGATCAAAGTCATGGACAGAAGGGGGCCTAAAATAGTTTAGACCCGAGCCGACCATCGTTCCTGTATTCTGGACCAAACACAGTGCATAATATCTGAGATTAATTTACATTGAGAATGGGTCAAAGCAAGAAATATTTTAACACGGTACGCAGACCGAAAGAGACAGCATTGATGGGATGTCAACCAAGTGAAGAAGAACAGGCCTATAAAAATCCATTGCAAGCCAACAAGCTAAATCTTCAAATCCATTTGCTGCATCTGAAAGCAAACTCCAAATGGAGCGCCCAAAGAAACAGCAAAAAGAAGTGAAGGGAAGAAATCCCCTGACAACGCAAGCCAGTAGTGCAGCAGCAAGGTCATCGCGTCCGAGTGGTGCAAGCAGAGCACAAGGACAAGGGCGGCAAAAATTAGATAACAAGTTATATACGAGCGGTGCTCGTATAATAGTTGTTAAACTATTAAGAACAGATACTACACTTGATCTAAGCCAAAAGGCCAGAGTGGTAAGGAATCAATCCGTTGGACCGCCCCTTATATAGGTATCGTGGCTGGTCCGTGCGCTGGGCGTAGCGAGGTCCCCACGTGAAATGTTCCATCAGAAATTGGATGTCCAAAAAGCCTTGAGACACAGCCGAGGACGATCCTCTCTTCTATGGTTGTATTTTCCAAAGGATTGGATACATCCTTTGTCCAAACTTGTTCAATCCCTCGAACGGACGCTCGTCCTCCAAAGGCATTCGAAAAATAAGAATGGGAAGACGGGGAAGAAATAATGGTTTTCCATTGTGGCATAGTTATGGTTATTCTTACTTACTTTGGGTATTCGGCTGAAAAGTTTCCGTCATTGCGAAGCTGAGGTTCTCCGACCTCGGGCTGTCTCTTCAGGATGCGATCGTAACGTTCTTATCTGAGCTTCATGACGGGTTGGGAGCTGTTGGGAGATCCGCGACGGCACGTATAACTGAAATGCAATATGCTTGCTGGGTTTAGGAGGAGAACCTCTCCTATATAACTTGTTATCTAATTTTTGCCGCCCTTGTCCTTGTGCTCTCCTTGCACCACTCGGACGCGATGACCTTGCTGCTGCACTACTGGCTTGCGTCGTCAGGGGATTTCTTCCCTTCTTTTTGCTTTCTCTTTGAGCGCTCCATTCGGGGTTCGCTTTCAGATGCAGCAAATGGATTTGAAGATTTAGTTTGTTGGCTTGCACTGGATTTTTATGTGCCTGTTTTTCTTCACCAAGTTGGTTAACATCTCATCAACACTGTCTCTTTCGGTCTGCTTACCGTGTTAAATATTTCTCGCTTTGACCCATTTGCAACGCAAATTCCTCTCAGATATTATACACTGTTCGGTCAAGATCCATGCATAATACAAGAACGATGGGCGACTCGGGTCTATAGAGACTCGTGGAATATGCAATAATTGAATACATCTTACATTGTTCTGATTCAAAGAAACAATACAGTCTCAATGTTAGTTCATCAGTTGTTTACACGTTCTCCGCTTCCGTCATTCTGAGCCACATACCCCCCTGGAACGTAATGTCAGAACATCCTCAAAAGATGCGCGCCCGTCTCACCTCAGAGTACATTGTGAGGTGCATCTTCGGCCGGAACCTATCCGCTGCCTTGCGTCCCTCCAGCAGCTCCCATTCAGGCGGGGGGCGCGCCTCCGGGGGAAATGCATCGACGGCCAGCGAGAATGACGAGAAATTCTGCAGAAGTCGGATAATGATGAAGGACATCTCGTTATATGCAAACTGGGGCAAATCAATCGCAGTCGGGTACATCGCGAGTGGATGTCACCTGCTGGCCGAGACAAATACGCGGACCCGCGTTGAACCTACAGAGAACGAATCAAGGCCAAGTACACGACTCTGGGTGATTTCAACGCACGGTAGGAACTGGAACGAGTTCGTCAGGAGGTATGTCTTGAGGCGGTCATCCAGCCAACGATCGGGGTCAAACTCTTCAGCATCAGGCCCCCACAGGTCCTTGCGCCGGTGCATCATGAAGACAGAGTAAGGGGTTCTGCACATATTATCTCAGCGTCGCCAAAATCGGAAGGAAACAGCACACTGAGTCCCCGCCGGGATGTAGATCGGTTTTTCTCCCGGGTTCGGCGACGGCCATGTGGTGGAATTGATACTTTCTCTGCGGTCGAGTTATTGCAACGGATATGTTTTGGTCGCTTCGGGTAGTTTACCTGACATTGAACGGCCTGGAGACGGGACGAAATTAGTGCACGCGATCATGCTCCGGAAGGCACTTACACGGAGGGATAGAGACGCATCGTCTCTGCAAAAATAATTTTGTTCTTTTCTTTTTTTCTGAAAAAAAGGAACCGACCGTTGATGACCGCGCGGAGAAACTTCATGTCTCTGATATCGTCATACGTGGGACGTCGACTCGGGCCAACGTGTTGGAGGATTTCTTCTCGCAGGCGGGCATTGACTTCGGGGTACATCGCGAGGCTGGGGAGAATCAGTAGCGGTCACCGACATAAGCATGACACGTACAAATACACGATTACAGTGGTCGTCCACTGGGTCGTGTCCTTGCCGGCTGAATCATACGAATTAGGATGTGGGGTTGATTATATCAAAATGCGCCGACCCAATAAGATATTCAATCTAGTGTGATCAGCCGCCGGTAAAGCGAAGATACAAAAAGAAGGACAAACGTTTCGTCTTTGAGGACTTTGGGATCTGAAGGAAATGGCCAAGTTAACGGTAGTCCTCTCCTCCAATTAAGCACCAACCAGATGTCACATTGAGCAACTCGTCGAGCAACGTTTCCCCCTCCGCAATCTCGTCGTCCTGCTTCTCGAGGTTTTCACGGAGACTGCTGGCGAGCTTTTTCTTGGCAACAGCCTCGTGGATGATCGGGTCTATATAGGCGCTGACGATCTTCATCGGCTCGATGGTCCTGTCGTACCACATCTCCACCAAAGGCCATGCCCATCCGATGCGCGCTCGATTGGAAATGTGCAACATCGACTCGTTGAACGCAGCGGAAAATGCCATCGCCACTTGTGCATGGGCAGAATCCGACTCGGGGGTCGCGAAGGTTACGTTGTGAGGAAAGGGCAAGCTTGCGTGAAGACTGTTGACGCAAGTTCCGAAGAGGAAATCTGTGGCCGAATCCATGGTAAATCTGCCTACCAGATCCTACACTTGAGATTAGTCACGTCGCACCCAAATATGCGGGAACCGATCCATACCTGGAAGTCAATGGCGTGGCCTGTACGCATGCGAGTTTTCAGTAATCCAATAAGGACGTCGGCGTGTCTCGAGATGAAGTTCAGTATTCCGACTCAAAGTATACTCGTCTCAACCATTTACCTATCGAACAGCTCGAAGTGAGAAATCCGGTCCCGACTGAAGAAAGGACGGGTCATGGAACGATGGAATTTCCACATCTCGCCTGTTCGAGCATGCTTTAGACAGACGTCAGAGAAACGAGACAATTCTTGCCGTCAGAGTTGAACACCCCGGTCTGGTATGTAAATGGTCAGCGATGAGCACTGGTAAACGGTGGAGGAAATCACTGACACCAAGCACGGAGCTCATGCCATACTGGAATCTCTCGCCTAAACACTGAGCGTTCGGTATAATGACCACGCTGAGACCACAAACCTTTCACATAATTGCTGAAGTCTGTCGCCAGGATGATCTTGATATGTTCCGGGCAGGTCGTCAAGATGATATCCTCGTACAACGGTCGCACATTGACCACTGGCCCTACTTCTTCCAAGACCTCAGCTACCCCATCACCTAAAATAGTTCATAAAGATAAAATACACAGGTTAATGACTGATATCTGACCTGGATATCCGGTGCGCCAGAGCTTTTGCATTTCAATGAGCATATCCAGGTTCCCGGGCCACTTTCCACGGTTCGACGTCGGAGCAAGCCGGGCACCCATAGCAGCAGCCTCCCGAAGATGGTACAGATGCCGGACGGTAAGTCGAAGGGCGGTATACAGTGGAATTCCAGCAAGAGCACCGGAGGTGAGAATCCAAGTAGGTATCAGCACTCCAGCCATGAGGGCGAGTTGACGAATGGCTACAGCCACGAAAGCGACAGGAATGCCCACCATGAAGGCATTCCGCCCAAGGTACAGTACGCCTGGTGCAATCATGGTGAGAGAGAGAGTTAGAGCCTAGTCTTCGCTCCCAGCTCTTCAGTTGGACGTCGGCACCTGACGCAAAATGATCAGGTTCACTGTCACTGTCAGTGAATGTGATATCGACCGCGTTTCCACGTGAAACCTGGGGTAATTAAAATTTAAAGGGGTTACCAGGAAGAAGCAGAGAATCGACGTTGAAGGGGAAACAAACTTGAAGGCAGAACGGTAAGTATATTTAACGCGAAACACTACGAAAACTATCCTGAAATCGGCACACCAAAAAAATAATAGGAAGGGACTAAAAGAACGTGACAATAATTGCGAATTGTGTTCATTTACAAGACCCACATCGGGCGATATGAGCATCTCGACGGAAGGAAAGAATCAGTCCAATTACGGCATACTGGAAGGCCGGCACCGCTACTATTCCACAATGCGCGTACTTCATACAGTCGCGAATCTCTATCTCGGTGGGAGTAATGCCCGATATCTCGTGATTTGAACGCCCGAAGAGTGAGCAGTGGTGAGTGCACTGGGTTTCTGAGCGCGGACGGTAACGCCATCCACACCATCGATCTGGTGGCAAGCGACGCTTGCGACCTCGGCCACGAAGGCCTCGAGGGTGAGGTATTCCGTGCTCTCTACAGCCTTGTTATACCTTGATTAATAGTTTCCCAGAAGGCAAGAAGCATGTTACCTTGACCAATACTGCATGTATGTGCTGCCAGCTCTGGGTTCCAACCAACTTCCCCCAATCGAGATTATGGAACCGCAGATTTAATAGCACAGTCTGCTTCGCCTCACGCTCTGGAGGGTTGACACCAATAATCACAGTCGTCCGCAAATCCTGGATGAGGCAGAAGTTGTCGGAATTCCCATCACCTTCTCTAGTTCGACGAATTTCAACACCCAGAGATTCAGCCTGAAGAAACTGATTTTTTGCATGTGCATGGATGTCTACAGCCGACACTTGCTCGTCCATATTCAATGTCAGATCCGCAATAGATTCGGCAAATTGAAGGAGGTCAGGGAATGCCGCATCCTGTGTACGTTTGACGACGTCTTTGGCCAGATTTCCGTAATGTATCGAGTCCGCTACATCGTCCGAGATTCCAGCCTCTACCAAAGAAGCTTCCACAAAAATTGAGACGACGATAGGTTGTGGGCGGACTTTTCCCCAGCGATCGGGTCCTACTGTGCTGTTCACGCGCAGGTCCTGTACGATGATAGTGTCCTGCATCGAAGTTTCGGCCAAGTTTCAGCCGATGGGGCAAGTGGAAGGAGCTGGAAGCCTGGAAGGAGAGTTCAAACGTTCAAGTTGGTCCTGTTTGGCATCACCGTCTTCAACTTGTATCCAATTCCGACCACCATGAACGCAGCTGAGCGCATCGACGCAGCTTGCAGCTTTTTACTCCAATCGCCGCCAGGGGAGATCAACGATGTTCTCAATGGTGGGGTCTATCGCTTGCGCGTGTCTCGCAAGGCTGCTCACGTCTGCCTGCGGACCGGTAGATGTGCGCAACATCATCTCGGACGACGACTCCCTCCACGAGGGTGTCCTGCCTGCCTTGAAGGAATACAATCTAACACAATTCATGACCGTCGATGTCCCCGGAACGGACTACCAAGCATGTTGTTATTTATGTTGCGCAGCTCGATCCTAATGTGCGCCAGTCAATCATTAGCGAGGCTGCGCGAGTTGCCGCAACCCCAGAAGCGCAGGAACGATTCATAGATCCCCGATCCAAGACAAGTTTCTCATTCGATCATCTGAGTCTGGTGCGTCCAGTTAGTTATACCCTAGCTAAAGCAGTGTTTGTTTTGACTGCTTGCTTACCATAGGAAGCGTCTGATTCGCAACCAGCCGAGCCTGACGCCGACTCAGAACCGTTTCGGTACTTTGTTGTGTACTCTACGCCTATGAGAAGCTAACGGTGGTTTGTACAGGGCCGCACTGGAGAAAGCCACCCTGACGTACTTGTCTGCACATTTCCACGATGGCGTTGCATCTATTTTCGCAGCGAAAGATTCGACAAACAAGTTTGTCATTCAGGTTGTGGCCAACAAATATAACCCGTCGAATTATTGGTGAGGTCGAATGTTGCGAGCCACCTTCCGTAATCTTATGCAACCCAGGGCTGGGAGGTGGCGTTCAGAATACACCATCGACTTGAACGAAAACGATATTCAAGGCAAAGTCCTAGTGAATGTACATTATTACGAACAAGGCAATGTGCACCCGTTTCCTTGTCAGTCCTGTCCCTCTCCCAGTGCTAACCCACGCCCAAGGTTCAACTTTCCACGACCCACACGATATCATTATCACTGCCCGCCGCTGTTGTAACATCCTCGCCTAGCTCTTCTGCTTCAAAGATTCTTGCCTTGATCGAGGACGAGGAGGGCAAGTACCAGACGTCGCTGAATGACACCTACCAAGAGATGGGGGAGAAGACGTTCAAGGGCCTCCGGCGTGCATTGCCAGTAACAAAGCAGAAAATTGACTGGGATAGAGTGCGCATGGCATCCCTCACATTGTGCATGCGCTCATTCTTACCCAGGCGCTGGGCCCATACAAACTGGGACAGGAGCTTGCATCGAGCAAGGGAATGTTTGGGAACTCATAATTGTATAAACTTAGCAAATCGTCCCTGTATTAACAACTTGCGCGACGATGTTCTGTGCTGGTCAGGAGAGATTACGGTCCATGAGCCCAACTTGAGCGGGGCGCGAGCACGAGCCCCAGCACTCGCCCTCAGGTTCATTACAATTTCGTCAGATTATCCAGTAAGTAAACCCGGAGATGTTCCAAATGCCCTTAGATGGGCAGACAACTTCTGAGTCGGCCCTCGTCGGAAGATAATGAGAGAAATCCATCCGCTAGATATATTGAGTTACAAATA
The DNA here is from genome assembly GCA_029448575.1 of Mycena maculata. Taxonomy (NCBI): domain Eukaryota; kingdom Fungi; phylum Basidiomycota; class Agaricomycetes; order Agaricales; family Mycenaceae; genus Mycena; species Mycena maculata. The sequence goes on from JARJLG010000005.1 coordinate 177,335, forward strand.
CTTGAGTAATGTAATTCTGGCCGAAAATCAATGACTTTCCAGTTGGTGGGTTGGTATACGTGTGAACGAATGCACAGAAAGTCAATTTTTAAGGAGACTAGTGTGTCGGACCCACGACGTGACCGTGGCCGTGCCCATACTCATCCTCGTCAAGGGGCCGCCGTGTCGGGTCCTTAATGAAGATGTTCTCTCCTTTGATGTTCAGGAACGAGTACTGGAAAACAATTATGAGCACAACCGTCCGCAACGCTTAACGCTTAGCACCCACCTCGGCAAGGTCGGTCGTGCCCTCGTCCCCGTTGTAGTTCTGGTACACCAGATTCGGCTGCAGGAGTGCGTCAGTGAGAGCCTATATGTAGACAGGCAGGATCGCACCTCAGTCCAGAAGGGACGCAGTCCCGCGGCTTCGAGCATTTCCCACCATGTGAGGTATTCCGCGAAGGACATGTCCCAGAGGTGGATCTCGAGCTGTAATTGCCCAAAGGGCAGCGGCTTGCCGCTGACGACGTAGGGCTTGATCAGCGCGGCGAGGGTCTCGAATTCCCAGCGCTCGATATCAACTTTGAGGATGTCGATGTGTGTGTGACCTAAGCGGGAAGCAATCAGCATCAGGGACAAGAGGCATACGAAAGGGGTGGCTACCGTTCATTTTCATGAGACTCTCGATTGTATACATCTTCGTAGGTGCATCCGGGCCGCTGTCTGTCCCCGCCAACCCGTACGGACGGAAGTGCGTGCGGTACGCCTGCGAGCTAGGAATTTCGGGGCCAAAGGCGTTCACGGAGAAGTCGTAGCCCCAGATTTGGCATCTGTCGGTGTGGGCAAGAATCTCAGCCTCGAAAGAGGATTCGTAGTTGATACCTATCGTTCAAACGAGTCTGAGTCGACGTACGCATCTGAGTTTGAAGGATGGTCTCACCGAATGAATACACAATGCAGTCTGGCTTGGTCTCGACGCGCGAGATACCGCATACCCATTTCCCTCCATCACCCAGAGCGCCCAAGCGCTGGATCTCGTGCGGGCAATTAAACGCCGCGGGGAAAAAGTCCCAGACGGTGTATGCCGGCCAGGGATCCTTGTTGGGCGGGAACCTAGGAGAGATACGAATGAGAACTGTTTTTGTGACGAGAGAGCCAGTACAAGGCAACATCATTGGGAGTGGGGCCAAACTTCTTAATAAGATCCTTTCTGTCCAGAAGCAGCTTGTTGTAGATGCGTTCCGCGCGAGCAACACGGTCGGGCAAGTCGTGGTCCGGCATGAACCGGTGTCTCGAGGGCGGAGGCCCATCGAAGGAACCGATGAGATAAAGCGTGGCCAAGATGGTCACGAAGATGAAGACGATGTAACGAGGGTTCCTTTGCCAAGAGGCGGCCATGCTGGTGGGAGGAAAGATTCAAGCCTCCAACATTTTGGACAGCTTTATCATCAAAATGATGTATCCCACGCGCGTGCTCCTAGACTTGGTTATCCCCACACTTGCCCCAGGAACTGACTCCTTTCCATGTCCATTCCACCCCTGCAATACATTTTCCAAGGTCTGGCTGTTTCTTAACGGGAGGAATATACCTACCTATCCGGCTCTAGAGGCTTCCTGGTACCTCGGTAACTTCTTTGCCAAATCTCCGCTGCGCTCGGAATCAGAGTTCTGCGATACTGCGACGCAACCGCAGAACGTCAATCCTTGGGTGTGCTAGCCACTGGAGTGCTCGAACCGTGAAAATCAGCCCATGTCTGGCCCTAACCCTAATCTGGGGCCTATTATGGTAACTCACGGATCCAATCTTGGTCGCTACTTGGACAAACACAATATTGACGCGTTGCAATGCTCCCACGTTTAGTCTTTCTCCTCCTCCTGCGTTGATCGCGAGCCGTCATGGCGTTTGACCTGCCCACCCTTCGGATTGCATCCTACGCCATCTTGGTCCGCACCGTTCCACTACGTCGAGGACTAGTTACTTACGACGACGAACTCGTACCATCCAGGCTTTATTCTCGTTCATCACCTTTTGCCTCACCATCGCCAGGCTCGCCTACACCAATCATCTCCCGCGCGGAGATCCATTGAATGCAGGTACGCATCAAGCTAATGAGTCGTGCATGTCTGAATATGGCAAACAGGAAAGGATTTCTATGGTGCGACCGCTGGCCTCGCATCCAATCCCCTCCCTTGACCTGCTCACCCTAGATCCCGATATCGTGGAGTTGCTTATTACGACGATGATGTCCATTGCGTGGGCCGGCTTCCTGTGTGTCTCGCCCTATTTTATCAGTCTTCAGTTGACAATTTCCGTCTTAGTATCCACACCATCCACAAGCGCGTGGAGGACAACCTGGTATCAACCTTCCGAGGCGAACTCGTCGGCCTCTTCATCGTCTGGATGTTCTGGCTCGTCGGAACCGCCATTGCAACCGTGCGTCTCAATAACTCCTGCCCTCCCGTCCATGTATTCAATTCTTTGATGCGCAGACGGAATGGGGCAACTTGGGTTTCTGCCAGGAATTCCAGGCGTGCCGCATCCTGTCTGCGATTGTTGCGTTTTCCTGGCTTGCGTGGGTCATGGTCACCTTCAACTTTGGCGTGAGCATCACGTTCATTCTGGCCAACGGTGCCTTTTTGGAGCCGCTGCACGGGCAGTGGGTCCCTGGCCCGCGCGGGGACATCGAAACCCAGTTTACGGAGCGCTCGCCGCGATCCCGACCCGTTTCGACTGTCAGTGTCTAGACCTTCGCTTATGGTTCCTTCGGATACGGACTTACAACTTACATGTATAAAGATTTGACATGTATCTACCGTACTTGACCGTCCTTGCTCAATTCACAGAGACTCTGAATTAGGAAACTGACGATTCTCTTAGCCCATCGCTAAGAATCCCGTTCCAGTGCTCGGACCTTGCGTCAGGATTTTTTCGGTCATCGCGGTGATCCAATGATTCGCGATCGATGCACGGACCTGCACTATTTCTCGTGTCGATAGCAACGCGCCCGAGAGGCTCAACGTGTCATTCTTTCCAAAGGGAACAGCGTTTGGTAGTCGTTTTATCCATCCGCCATTAAGAATTACAAACGATCAATACAATATCCGTCGAAAAAGATAAAGAATGAGCGCTAATGACTTCGGCCAGTCAGCCATTGAAGTACAATGTCGAGGTTGTGCTGGCTCTTCATTGAGCACTGTACGCTACGGCGTCAGGGTCACGGTAACCACAAAAAAAGGAAATCACGAACCGAGTAGCACTACAGAAGATGAGATGCGAGTTAGTGGAGGAACGGGGAGGCTGAAAAGCCCAGCTGCGTACCGAGACAGGCCTATCCGCGATTTTGTCCAGTTGCCTAGTGTTGAAAGAATTGTTAATAGCGAGATTCAATGGTAATAGAATAGATAATACGGACAGGTCTCGAATAAGGTCCTTGACGGGAACATGGCTGTCCAAATCGTTCTTGTTACCAAGCTAGATGAACGTCAGTCATCATTTTGGGGATCATTGGTGCAAAACGAACGACGAGGAGTGGGACCCCAGTAAGGGCGGGTTGGCCCAAAAGCTGGTGCAGTTCAAAGCGAGCCGTGTTGAATTTCTCGGGCTATATGTAGACGTTGAGGAACAGTTGATCCTGCAGAGAAGGAAACAATCTGACGTCCGCTGAATCAATGATGAATCTAGAAGATATGTCAATTATGTGTTGAACCCCCTTGGAGAGCCCTACACTATCGCATCCACCCCGTGGCAGTACCGTTCCCACATAGACCGGAATTTGGGTTGACCTACGGAGAGAATAAGACCAATATGAGATGGAAGATAGAGGACACGCACCAGCAACGTCCCATATTTTGAGAGTTACATTTCCCTTTCGCACCTAGCAAATTCCGTCGTACCGGCTCATTTACAGAGACAGAGACAGCGTACTTTGCGGAAGATAAACCCGACCGTAGGGACGACGTCCTCACTCCACTGTAGTTTGGTCAGCGCGGGGAAATATGCACACGAGCGGGTCGACCTGGCCAGAACCAATGACGTTCACAAAGGACGTCTTTCCCGAGGCCTAGGGAGAATCAGGTTGCGAATCAGGTTTCGTGTGTGTAGACGCACTTGTAGGCCAACAATTGCTGTTGGAAAGAGTCAGAACAAGCAGTGAGTGGGGTGACCCGGAACTGCGAACCAATTTCTGCTGTCTTGGACAGGAAGAAGCTGTAACGAGGATTCAGTATTGGGTTGAATTAAGAGTGGTTAGCCTTGCCCGCTGAGCCACTGGAAGAAGGAGGAGAAGAAACCCGCCATAATGGTTGCGGGATACTGAGGGCGCTTAATTAAGCGTGGCTCACGTGCGCGCTTATTTCCTTTCCAAATTTTTCGTCGCGTTGATGAAGCGAGGGGTCTTGAACGCGGGCTCACGCGTCTCGCTGTCCAGAAGAAGGATACCAGGACATATCGCCGAACGTTCCGTTGCCAGTCTCGCTTTTCGGAACGCCGTGGAAAAGCCCAAGCGTTCACTCGCTGAAAGACTACAACGGCTGGCGGAGTCTCCGCGGCAGCACCCCATTGCTGCGTCTGGAGAGGTCATCTCGCGGACGCAGGCAAAGACCCGACAGCTACTGCGTGTTCTGGATGCAGCCGTTATGCCGGTCGCGCCGCTCTACGGAGACGAGAGTCAGACGAGCAATACGCCATCCGACTGGACACCGGAGGAGTGGAAGGATGATTGGGGCCCCGATAGTACTCCAAGTCCTTCTCAGTCACCCCTTTCTCTAACCGTCGAATTGTCGTCAGAGCTTGTCCCGAAGAAACCGCTTCCGCCGCACATCGGGCTGCCCAATGGATCTCCGGTGAAGCCATCTCCTCCGAAACCTAAACAGAAACCCTTGAAACGTGCTCCGATCGCATATACGCGGAAAATTGAGGGTCTCATCGACCCGTCGGACGAGCCGGTTCTGCTAGGTGCGTGTGCCAATTTACAGGCAGTCACTCAATGGACGCGGTTCTGCAGACGTCCCTCCACCATCGGAACATAAACCGATTGCAATGCTTGAACATGGACTAGAACGGGTTTTGTTCAAGTTCGTCGAAAACTCGCTCGTCAGAATCTAGTCCTCCTGACGAGGAACCTATTTCCAGCCCCGGAGTTCATTGGCTGCAAGACCCTAGATCTCGGGTTTATAATTTCCCCCCGCATTTAGAGAACATACCCAAAGTGACGGACTTCGCTTTTGAGCGGTTACCTGGCTTCATCAAGAGTTCGCGAGACGAGGTTTGATCGTGCGCGCATAATCTACTTCTCATTCTCATCTGGCTGGATATAGGACCTACGAACTCTGGCCAAGCGCCAGAATCGTCTTTTCGCGGGGTCGACCTCTTCGCTTACGGGAATGCTGGGCCACTGCTACTTTCTCATATCCGAACACAAGGCCGTCAACATCTCGTCTTTGAGCCAGAATTTCCAGCATGAGGTGCGCGTAGTGTAACTGGCCAGCCTTTCGGATTCTCATCACGCACAGGAAAAAAACTTCACCCCCGGGCAACGGATGCCCACCTCTGTGTTGTTCAATTACAAAGATGGCATCTATGCCATTGATTCGGATAGTGAGGATTCGTCGAAGAACATCTTGACTTGGCTGGTATGTTTTTCTTTGTTGCGGTGAACTTTCCCGCTCGATTTCGCGTATAGGGGACGCTTCTGGAAAAGTTCGTAACCATGTCGAAAGCTGAATTCGCAACATATCTTCGGTCATCCCCGCCTCTGCCTGATCGAGACGATCCGATGCGGGAGGCCTATCGATATGCCAAGGTCAGTTTTCTTTCCACTTCGGATTCCTTCATGTCATCATACCGTCTACAGTCGGAGAAGTTTGTGATGCGTTCGCAGCTTGACTGCGTCGATAAACGGTTACCGGGAACGGGTGTATTTGACATCAAGACCCGTGCTTGCCTGCCAGTCCGCCTGGATATCCTCAACTGGGAGGTCAGTCTACTTCTTTCGTGCCACCAATCTTTTCTGACATTGCCCCTGGCAGGAAAACTCTGGATATATGATCAAGTCTGCCCAGGGCCTGGTTGAGAGTTTTGAGCGGGAATATTACGATCTGATTCGCTCCGCTTTCTTGAAATATGGGTATGCAACTATTGTGCAGTTCTCTCTCTTTCTCAACGAATCTCTAGGTTCCAGGTCCGAATCGGAAACATGGATGGCGTTATCGTTGCCTACCACAATACGGCCAGGATATTTGGTTTCCAATACGTCTCCCTGGAGGAGATGGACAGCTGTTTGTTTGGGTCGGAACCAGGCGCGGGTGACCGTGTTTTCCAGAAATGCGTCACCCTGCTAGAGTGCATTGCGTCTGAGGTTGTCCAGTGCTTTCCCAACCAGGTGAATATGTTTCCTTCGCTCTATGTCACCGTCGGATTCTGAAGACATAATAGTCTGTCAAGTGTACCTTCGAATGCGAAGAAGGGGCCAAGGAACTGAACGTTTGGGTCCAGCCGGCAGAATGGTCCTTAACGGACGACGAAGTAGACGCGCCCATACGGCAGCTCACTATCCGTGCACAGAGCTTCCTCGATGAGTCTCCCGTCAATGGGGCCCGCGCCATCAACTCCTCGTCGTCGATGCCATGTATGTGCGCTTTTCGTGGGTTTCCGAGCGCGGTATCCCAGCTGATTGATTCTTTCAGGGACACTTCACTGGTCTCTCTCACATTTGTCGGCCAACCAAGAGGAAATCCGGAAAAACCTGGCGCAATGCATGGAACGCAAGTTCCGCGCTTACAGCCTTCCTACTGGCGTTAGCTTCGAGGACCTGCCCCAGTACTGGAGCGGGCTGAATTTCGGCGGCGAGCCCAAGCCGGAGGAGCCTGAGAGCGCCGACCCACAGCTGCCTGCGGATTTCGACTGGGGGAAATTCCGCATGCCGAATGAGCGGGTGCAGATTCTTCGGGATCTTGCGCGCTCTGGGCGGGAATTCTCCGAGATGATGGAGCGGGCGGAGGCCGGGAAGAGGAAGGTTGTGCTGGGCGAGCCGTATGATCCGTCGGATGTTGAGGTCGAGGTTTACGAGACCGAGGATGATCGCGACGTCCAAGGCGATGTTGAGTTGCAACCTCAGGGCTCATTTATACAGGATACGGATCCCGACCCCGAAGCCGCGGCCCCGGTGACAGAGTACACCTCTGACCCGACTTCAGCAACGATGGAGGCAGATACGCTCGATCCCGCAGTCCCATCAGCCACGGAAAGCTAAAAAAGGGAGGACAACTTAACGGAGCCTGAAACGGACGACACCTGGTCGGCTTCGGTTAGGTTACGACGATGCTTTAATCTTATATTATTTCATTGTAATATAGCGCAAAATGTATCATTGCTCATGGGTTAATGCCGATTGGGTTCTCGAGAAGATATACACAAAAAGGGCCAAACGTAAAAAATACTTACTTGGATGAGAGTGGCAGTTTGGTTCCGGGGCCGTCGACCTGTCATCCACACAACGTCTTCCCACCGCACGATGGCATCTCGCAGCTCAACGCAAATTCCGCCCACAATATCTGCAAGTTCCCTCGTCCCCCAGAATCTACTTGTTCTCGCAGACCCTCCGGTTCGCCAGATCGATGGCGCCGTGATGGATTATTTCCTCATCGAACTTGTCAACACCGTACGCGCTTCGGCAGCCGTCGCCACCGAACGCTCGAAGAAGATCGAGGCTGAAATGGTCGAAGCTGGTCTCATACCTGCTCCCGTCGTGCCCCCGCCGCACCCCTTGAAGAAGGAAACAGCTTCAGCTCGGGATTCCGTGACGAGCCTCAATTCGAGGGCAAGCACCGGTGGCCGGATGTCGTCCGCAGACGAGGCGGAGGAGGCTGTGCGCTCACGCCTCGAGGCAATTGGTCTCCATGTTGGCGCCAACTTTACTGAACGGTATAGTTCTCCGACCGTATGCTGTAGTGTTCTTAATGCCATGTTCGCAGGCTATGTCGCGACCGCCCATTATTCGGTGAAACCCTTGACGCGATCAAGTTCATTTGCAAGGATATCTGGGCCGCGTGCTGGGATAAACAGGTCGACAACCTCCGGACAAATCATCGCGTCTGTTACTATTTACTCCCACTATTGCCACCATTTACGACTGAATTTTAGGGTGTTTATGTCCTTCAAGACAACTCATTCAAGCCTGTGTCGCGTATTTCTTCATGGGAGGGTCGGGCTGACGCGATCCGACGAGCAAAACTGGTGCGCGCCGCGTCGCATTATCTTCTTCCCCTCGTTTCATTTCTTCCGCTGCAGTACGCTGCTATGCCTGCCGGTATAATCCGTGGCGCCCTTTCCCGGTTAGGGTTCCAGACCACTGTATCCCCTGAAATCACCTCGTTACCACAATGTATGTCGACCCTCCACACCGTCATATTTTTCTGAATCTGCGCTAGGTACATTTCAAGTAAAATTGCCAAAAGGGACATGATACATCCTGATAGTTAAACTATTCTTGTTCGGAGACCGAAAACCGTCAGAAACCACTTGTAGGCGATAAATTTATGTGATATAACATTCAAGTCAAATATTGACGATACAACAAGATTAGTCCAGGACACAATAAATGTCAATAAATTATACTGGCGATTTGGGTATGGATGCGGGGTAAATTATAAGGTGTCGATGATGAAGGAAGATAAAGCAATCAAGCCGACGCTCGAATTACGCTGCTGTCGGGCGCCAGCTTCAGCGACTTGCTGACAGGAGGCGTGCCCGGCGGTGAAGATATTTCGTGCTTGGCTCCAGCAACCACGGCGGGAGCGGCAGCAAGCGGAGCAACGACTGAAGGGACAGTCTCTGTTGTCGGCACTTTGAACAGGCACGGGCTGCTCACATCCTCGTGCAAAGTTAGCGCCTCCGTCGTCTTCGCCTGGGTGCTAGTGGACACATGTAACGAGTGCGCGCGGTAGACGCATCGCGCGGCGAAACCCGCGTCCGCCTCGAGGAACTCTACGACTGCGTCGTCCTCGGCCCCCGGCTGGAGCCACAGCGCGAAGATTCCCAAAGCTTTCGCCTGTTTGAGGATCTCGAGTGTAGCCTGTGAATCAAGTTGTTAGGTCGATGCCTGGGTCTGCGATGGAATAACGCCTACTTTCGGCGGGACAACGACGCAGACGCTTGTGTTTTGGCCGTCTGGCAGATCGGATAACGTCTTGATGCTTGGGATGCCTTGGATGGCCACCGGCGCCTTCAAATTGATTGGAACCACGTCCTTGTGGTGCTCAAGCAACCATGTGAGCGCCTAGACAACGGTCAGCCTATGGTTTCATGTTTGTCCTGATGAGATACTGACCTTGGATCCATTCTTCGAACCATTGGTACTAGATGCGCCGACAACTGCAAACTTGGATGCACTCAGGAATCGCGCCTCTTTCTGTTGGAGGGTCGGGACAACATTGGTCTGTGCAGCTTGGCTGGTCGTGGCGACTGAAACCTCTTTGCTGGCCATGGTTGCCGCCGCATTCGCAGAGGGCACTGAAGGGATCTCGGGCTCTTTGAACAAGCACGGGCTGCTTATATCCTCGTGCAAAGTTAACGCTTCCGTCGTGTTCGCAGGGCTGCTAGTGGACACATGCAGGGCGTGCGCGCGGTATACGCACCGGTCCGCGAATTGCGCGTCCGCCTCGATAAATTCGATGACTGCGTCGTCCTCTGCGCCTGGCTGGAGCCACAATGCGAAGATGCCCAGTGCTTTGGCGTCCTGCAGGATTTTGAGTGTAACCTGAAAATCACAACCTTTTAAGCATGCATTGACGAATAAATTGCAGATAGTGCTCACTGCGGGCTGGGTTACGATGCTAACACTCGTATGTGTTGGGTCGGGCAGTTCCGAGAGCGTCTTCAAGGCTGGAATATCCAGAACTTCCGTAACGTTGGGGTTGATGGGGACGACATCTTTGTGGCGGTCAACCAAGAATTTGAGCGCCTGCCGGAGATTAGGCTCATAGCATCATGCCTAAATGGGGGATGCCCACCTTGAATCCATTTTTGGAAATTGTGGACGAGGCACCAACGACTGCGAATTTGGGTGCAGAGAGGAATCGAGCCTCCTTCTGGGCAAGAGTCGGGCTGGTGGACATCGCGTCTGTATCCGAGGCCGGAGTGCACAAATTAATAGAATGTGGGGTCAAGGTACTCAGAGTGAGAAGGGATGACTTTCGAGCTGACTCGGATGAGTAGGCTTATTATATACTTATCTGGCCAAGGGCCAAGGCACAGCCTGTTGAGATCCTCATGCTCTCCCGTATTCACTCTTCCGTCAGAAAAAAAACACCGCTTTCAGCCGTCCACGGCGTTCGAAAAGAAAAGAGGGAAATATTGATAAATGCGATATGGAGATGCGGCAAATGATGCCGAAAGTAAAAATCTGTAAAGATCATTATTTACAACGGGGCTGTGTCGGTTGTTGAAAAAAATTGAGTACGTTTGGTTCCTGGCGTCTTTGCCCCAAATGGCTCAACTGAGGTACCGTAAAATAAGCGTCTGACAGGATACGACATCGGCCCAGCTCGGAGACCCGACAATCGTCTTTTTCTTTCTGAAGATTTGGCCAAAAAAAAAGCCACATCATATCGAGATGACTGTCGAGACGCCGTCGACGTCCCATTCCAGCTCCACAGCGCCCAAGAATCGAAACACAAGGATGAACCGCGAACTTGAAAGCGTACAGCATTCGGAGGAAAGTTGCCTCCGATGCGTTTTAATCAGTTACCATAGTCCAGCGCTCAGGCTAGCCGGAGAATGAAGAGGGCGCCGTAACAATTGCGAGTCAAGGCGGACCCACAAGCACAAAGGGCAGCTCAGGGCGGAATTCCTATTTCGAGTTTCAATTATTACTTGTGGTTTATTGTCTTCCTGTAAACCGCCCCATACGATCCGTGATAGTCCGTGATATGGATGTGATGTGGGTCGCCAGTTGGATGTTGGATCTGCAGCTCAAAGCAACAATCAGCATGTATGTATCACTGGGCAAGATGGATCAACAAAAATAAGATCCAACGAAGATCCAACTCTATTTATTGCGGTGTGAGATCAAGTAAGGACTTGAGAGATCCTGATTCAAGGGATCGACAATGGGATGGGGATCACTTTGCTTTAACTTCCGTCAGCGGCCACCTAGTGTGATAATAGTGATAATATTGTCGTATGACTTAACGGCACAACACGGACCAGGGTATCTGAGATTTTGGTTTTTGTTTGAAACTCGAATTAATGCATGCGGACCGCTTCTTACCTTTCGGTCCATGGATCATTGAACGTCGGGAGCAACATTCGGAATCGCGCAGTTGTTGAACCGGGTGCAGTTCGCCGTCGCTCCCGTCGGTAGCCCACAGGCGTCGGATTTGCGTCGGATTGTCTTGGCCGATGGAGTCAATGCCAAGAACGTTATTAGAAAACGAGTATAGTCGAAGCTATCTTAACCCATAGAGGTCAGTAGGTTCCCCAAGCTATGGGTTACTGCAGATCCCTGTCGAAAATGAGTCAAAAACTAGCCAAAAAGTATGGGGTATCCCAGATTATGGTTGATTATGGGTTACAACAGCTATGGGTTAAGACAGCTTTGACTGTACATAGTGTCTGATTCCATTAGCAAGAGAGGAAGGGGGGAGTGACGAGTCATCCGAATTCAGACGGCAGCGACAGCACTAGGCCCGCCCCCAAAGAATCGGGTCAGCATCGCCTCAGCTCAAGAGAGGGTTCCAAAAATGGCCGTAGAACATCAAACAGCTTCAGCGATCGGTCAAAAATGAAGCAGAGTTGTAAAAGTCCTCGGTTCAACCCTCGAACTTGTGAATTCGAGGGATTGAGTTAGCCTGAGGTGCTGTTGAACGAGATAAGGGCGGAGGGAAGAGTCTGGTATGAATTCAACAGCTAGGTGGAGCATAGAAGGTCGAACTCGAAGCCCGCAACCCGTTGAACAAAAGAGCCGGAACAAGTTAGAGTTTCCTATAGACTCTTCACGGTCGGCGGAGGGAACATCACGAGCTCGAATGCCTTGGAAAGTGCTGTTGAATCAGAAGGAAGCGTCTGCTGTCAAGAGAATATGCACTCTCCAGAGTCCAGACAGGTCCCTTCAAGGTCGATTGGCGGTCGGAGGGAGAAAGCGCCGGTACCTGGCGACATGCATGACAGATACTTGGACCTGGGAAAGACTACAGGCGGTGCATACAGCACTATGCAGTAGCACATGGAGACAAGCGCTAGAACTGAACTTACTTAGACTAGAAGCAAGTGGGAGTGGGCACTGCACACCGCCCGGCGTGGAACAATTACATATGGTAAGAGCGCGCTGGGGCGCTCCGCGCTACCGCACTTCGCCTGGGTTGTCGTGGCACTACGTGGCCCACGTCCTTGGGGGCCAAATCCTCGCTGGTCGTCTGTCCGACTTGAGTTAAAAGGCTTCGGACGGACAAACGTTATCTTATGAAGAGGAGAACTCCATGGCAACCCGCAATTTTGATATTCTCGATCCATTGTTGCGAGCTCAAGCGCTCAGCGCAGGGAGGAAGTAGATTGCATATCACACTAGTACTCTTTCTGCTCGCTCGCACTGGCAAGGTCTCTTTCCTGAGCTCCCTAAGCCTTTTCCGCGCGTCTTTTTGCCTCGCCCACCTTTCCCTTTTGTCTTCTCGCTCACGGTCGGGTCGCCGCGGGTCTCGTTTCTCCTTGACCCTCGGTGGCCTTTGCGTACGGCCGTTCCCGCGTCCCGTCCCCTTCCGATCCGGACTTCCCCGCTGCTTTCCCGCTGCGTCGGGAAGTCCCTCAGTCGGCCGGGACGGCCGAGCCCCCAAACACTTCCCTTCCCTCTCCTCCTTTCCCTCCTGATATCAGCGTGCACAGCACGCCACGGTGCGGAGCACCGTTTCTTCCCCTCGCGAGTCAGCCTCACGGACGACCACCTATCTTGCTGCAGATTTACGCAGGCCCGGGGAATAGCGGGTTTGTCGATAAAATTTTCGTTTTAGAAAAATCGGAGCACCCCCTCGCTTATTAGGGTGAAAAGCGCGAATTTTTTTTGGGTTCTTTACTTATGTGCTGCTCGTCTTCGGATGGCGCGTGTCAGTTCAAGCCCTCTCGTCTCTTCTATTACAGCGTATTGACGCCGTGTCCCCAGCCGCGCGCACTTCCCCGCCGCTTGGCGCCCCCAGAACCCGCGCCCCTTCAAAGTGCTATCCCGGCAGCCCATCGACGACTGGCGGATCCTCTTCTACGTCATGTGCGCGACGTCCATTGGGATTCTCATCCGTTCCATCTTCCGTGTTGCCGAGTTTGCTGGCGGGTATGCACATGCCAATTTATCCTGCGCCCTGCTGATGCGCTGTGAGTGGCCAGGGCCACTGGGTTAATCGCCACCCACGAAGGGTACTTCTACACATTCGACTCGCTCCCGTTGTGGCTCGGCATGACACTCTACTGTGTCGTGTGGCCCGCTCACGCACTGAATGATCATTCGGGGTAGATGGAGCTCCAGGCCCTCCACAAGGTGCTTGTATAAATCGACGGGATTGAATATCCTCACCGAGATAGATATACGAAACTTCTGTAGCTTTTATCAATACACTGACTAATTCAGGGCGTACAATATACTGTACAAGGAGAATCTATGGCAATCATCTAGAACCCTACGTAAGTGAGGCGCCGAAATTATCGTAGTATGTTAGCGATGCGTCTCCGAGGCCAATATCCAGGGGAAACATCCCAGTCCAGCTATTGTCGAGCGGAAACAGATGGGCGAGACTCGAGTTGGCGGGGTTCCGGTGTTTCGCAAGATAAACCTCCATCCTGTCAATCAGTCCAGACGAGTGCGTGGTATCCCCCGAGTACCCGAACAACTTGAGCGCGGATTGCAGCCTGCGTCGCGCATCTCAGCATTCGGCGGAGAGAAAAAGGGCGAATCTCGCGTACATTTCGAACACCTCGACACGCTCGGAGGGGACGGTGCCGTGTGCGTCAGCCTCGACGAGGACGAACTGGGCCCAGCCCTCGATGCTGCTCGCCTGGACTTGCACGAGGTGCGGGAGAGAGGGCAGGAGCTGCAGCGCATGCATGACGTCGCCCACTGCGACGCTGGCCAGCTCGTGCGCCTGCCGCCGCAGGACGCCCACGCGCTCCTGCGCCCACCGATCCTCCTCCGCGCCCGCGCCCACCGTGGCCCGGTATTCCATTTCCTGGTGCAGCGCGAGGACGAGCGACGTGAAGCCGAACGCCATCGCGAACGCACACGCGCGCATGTTCGCCTCCGCGTCGGCGAGCGCGAGCGACAGCACCGGGAACGCGGGAAAAGTCGGTTCGCCGTCATGGTTCAGCGCTGGGATACTGTCGAAGGCCAGGGCAACAATGGACTGTAGGATCGAGAGCGATGCGAGGAAATTAACGACGTCGACTTCGGCGAGCGGTTGGCGCCGAGCATACACTGAGATTGAATGAGGAGTTTGAACGCGAGGTGAAGAGTGGCGGACCTCCTGTGATGTTTTCATATAGCTCACGGGCAAGTCTGACAACATGGAACAGGACTGTGGTCCGTCAGAGAGAAGTGAGGTAGAAACGTGGGAAATTACACGGGCGTATCGCAGCAAATGCAACACTGCCGGGCTTACCGGCCACTTGGTGTATCGCCTGCAGCTTCTTGAATAGTTGGTCGAGCGAGGGCGGCTCGCCCCCAGTCATTAAAAGCTGGTCATTGTGTGTGCTGCAGCCGCGGGTGTCAGTGGAAGTGGCACCCAGGCGGTCAAACTCACACGAGAACGGGCATTCTGCGTAACGTAGCTACGAGAGCCTCAGTTATCTACATCAACGTTTTCAGAGAAATTCGTTGAGTTCGGTGAATGTCGCGTACGAAGAAACCGTCCCACACGGCGTGATCCTGATCTCCTGGTTTCCAGGACGCAGCAAGGGTGCGGATATGCGAGACAAATGCGACCGCCCATGGTCTAGACGTCATCCCGTGGACTGTATTTGTTTCAGAAACGTGCAAGACGGCCGGTGCATACATACTTCGATAGCCTTCAAGTATGTCCAGAATGAAGCACGACGCAGTGTTGGGCTCGGACGGCTCGAGGGTTATCCTGGCCTCGCAGGCAAGGGTGTAGGCGCGCTCATATAGGGCATGGAACACGGGGGCGCGGCGGGCGCCGTATTCGCGGAGATCGGAGCCCAGGAAGAAGCAACGGTCTTGGAACGAGTCTGGGCGGAGCCCGGGGCCAATGATGGACTGATGGAACGAGATGGAAGAGGAGAGAGCACAGGCACAGCAAGCCAGTACGCGCAGCTGGGGCGGTAAGAGATCTACCTGCCAAGCGGCCGATGCAAGGGCTTTTCTGAGACCATCACCACTGCGTAGAATGGGAAAACGCGTGAGAGGAAAGTGGGCTAAACCTGGTTTTCCAGGTTACTTGCATGCTCAAAGGGCCGGGACGTACTTACAATCAACGAGATGTTTCACAAGGTCAGAAGAGAGATCCGGGCATACAGAGAGCTCAATTTGTGGTCGAAGTGTAACGATGGAGGACCATGATGATGGCTGTGGATCCGCAGACAAAATGGCGTCAGATGTGCGCTTCCTTGGGCGCCCTCGAGGAACTGGGGTGGTTTTACAGCTGGAAGGAGCGTTAAATAGAGCCTCGGCGCGTGCAGAGAGACTTGAGAGAGACCCACACGGTGCCCTTTTCGGAACAGCGTGGACACGGGCTACCGCCGGGCTGGGGATGGCAGAGAACGCGCTTTAATTTACACGCATCGCAGGCTGGGGGTTTCTTCCTTTTTAAAGGCGCTTGTGAACTGCGCGCGGACATAGTGGTCGGAGATTGAACAGGAGTCTGATTTGGCAATACCGGCACGGCTACATAATGAAACACCGTGATTTGACTGCACTGCCACGGATCGACGTCTTCCAATTATTGACAATGTCCACTGTGGGCCCAACAGGCAGTGGGGGAAGCGGAGGCAATGGGTGCGAACCTTGGGCCGCCTTGTATACCAAAACAAACTCCTTCAGGGCCGCCACCTTCTCTGCTTTCTTCGGATATCTGCTGTTGGCCAAGATCTCGGGCACTGGCACACCTCGTATACGCATTGAAGTTCTGGAGGTGGTCCTTCAGATCTGCAATGGTAAGCGACAGGATTTATTCCGCAGATTTAACCAGAGTAATCTTCCGAAGATCCTTAATCGCTTTCCGATGAGCTTGTGTCATCTTGTCCTCTTTGATATTGGCCAGCCGTACCCGAAAAATCAACGAGGTCTTTGCGACGTGCGGCCTCAAGACCACTAGAAGAGTGGCAAGCGATAACTCCCTCAGTCAGTTCGTTCTAGAAAGCCATGTCGGACGGAATTGCTTGCGATCAACTTGATATTACGGCGCATCTCTACAACTACGCAACAGGCAAGAAACTCATACTACATCATCTATTACCGGGCCAAGATTGAGAAAACCTGAGATAACTACTTGTCGACCTCGATGCCCGAGTCACTCGCAGTCGTGTCGTTGAACACGGGGCGCATCTGGGCGAGCCCGTACGCGTTTTTATAGAAGACAACGTCCCCCTCGTCTTCGACAAACTGCGAAAGCGTTATTTATGTGCGACAGCGTCACTGACAAAACGACGTACCTTGCACTCCTTGTAGACGCGGTACATCTCGGCCCACCCGCCGGGCGCACCATCCAGGCGTATCCCGGTGGGCACGAGCACCTTACGCAGGGCAGCGCTGGCCTCCCACCTACGCCGTTCTGCCTTCAGTACATGCCCTGACCTCACAAGAATAGACTTACGCGTTGTAGTGAGGGATTTTGCTGCACACATGGTGCAAGATGTGCGTCTCCGAGATTCCGAGCCTAAAAAGTATTTGAATGTGCGCGGACGCGTGAGAAACGGGGGGTACGAACGTGGCGTGGGCGCCTATCCAGCCCATGATGGGACCGAGGTCTCCCAAGAGGTTGCGGTCGAGGGTCGAGAGCGCGCCGCGAGGGAAGGTAAACTCATTGGCGCGGTAGTGCGGCAGCAGAGGGTCCGTGTGCTGCAGGAAGGTGATGAGCACGAGCCAGTGGTTCACCCTGCGTGCGTGCGGTCAGATCTGAAAGCGGAATTGGAGAAGGAAGGGCACACCAGAGGTAGGGGACGCCGTAGACAACCGAGACGGTGGAAAACCCGTAGGTGTATATGGCGGCTGCCAATGCAGCGATCCACAGGAAGATGCCGATGTCGGAAATAATGACCTGGCCTCGGTGGTGGGGCGCGAACATGGGGGAACTAGGGTTGAAATCTGTATATATTGTCTCGAAAAAGAAAAAACGCTCGAGTCGAAGCACGACGTACGGTTGCTGCCTTTCGGGTAGCGCCGCTGACCTGACGCGTTGAGGATGAGGTACAGGGGCCAGCCGGCGATCTAGATAGGTTAGCGCAAGACCTGGGAGCAGAGAAGAGAAGAGACCAAATACGACATGAATCCCAACGTCGCACCAAGGGGAGAGTCGCCGAGAGCCTCGTAGAATTCCTTCTTGACCTCCTCTGACACACTAGAGCCAAGAAGATCCTCGCGCTTGGGATCGAAAGGCTTGAGGCCTCTCTGCGAGCGAGTGGGGGGAACGAACACCTGGTCCTGTGTCATATGCCCTGTCGAAGCATGATGCTTTCCAGAATATTAGAGGTACGGATGGCGGCAAGAGCGGGTATATGTCTACCTTGGCATGTGTAATTCTGTTCGGAAGGAGAAAAGTCAGACATTCGGAATGGAGTGGCTGGAGCGCGAAAATCACCTCCAGGAGTGGTACGGGACGCCGAGGCTAGGGGCCAACGGTCAAAGGGTGAACCACATGGTCGTCTGTGTGGTTACTTACGCAGAGTGCAGTATCCAGCCGACGGTGTTGTTGATCATCTTGGATTCAGAGAACGCCTGATGGCCGGCTTCATGTGCGACCACCCAGAGTCCAGTGGCGAAGAGCCCAGCCCAGAAACCGTACAGAGCCCAGACCGAGAAGCGAGCAAAGGAGTAGAGAGCGACGTGAGGCAGTGAAAGTGTTTGTGGGTCAACGAGTGCGTCCGCGTACGTTGCAACTTTGTAGAATGCCACAATTACGAACATGTTCCAGAACCTGGGGATAGGTTCAGGTTGGATTGGATTCGTTTGACTGAAGGTACATACATGTACATGGAAGACTTCACCGCCGAGCGCTTGTGACAATGCGCTGGGATAACTTCGAGTAAGTCCTTCACTGTAAGGTCCGGGACGACATAGACGCCCTGTTCATGTTTTGTCGACATGGTGGTCGTTAGAGAAAGCGTAATGGCCGTCCTCAGACTGGCCAAGTCTATGTGAAGGGAGAGGAATTTGAAGCGGTTAAGCCATCAATTAATTTTTGAAGTGGTGGGGTGATCGGTTTCTTCCGCTTGTGGGAGAGCTGGGGAGAGCCATCGAGACCAGCCCACGAGACGCCGCGACCCACGGCACTATCTATCACGAGCGCAAAAATTTGCCCAGCCTTTCTAGATGGTCCAAAACCCCGGATGCTGTCGAGATATTTTTTTCTACAAAATACAGGTTACAGTGTAGGCTCGTTGTCCAGCCTCTATAGTACTCTGAGGTGGTCCTCTGAAGACAGTCGTTCAGGGATCACCATACTATAGAGCTACAGTGAGCACCTATTTATTGCATTCTGGCCACACGGGCCACAAAATCCTCCACATCCTTCAAGAGCGTCTCTGGGTGCTCCAGTGCCGCGAAATGCCCACCCTAAGGAGACAATAAATTTCGAGCCAACGAACGAGCGAGCGGAGTGGAGTACCTTGTCATGCTCGCGATAAAACGCCAAGGAACCGGTGCCCTCGATCCATGCTCGCGGACTGGGCAGGATCTCCTTCGGGAACGAGGGGAATCCGAACGGCTTGGTGATGTGCCAATTCGGGTTGGTGTTGATGTTGACGTGGTTCACGTTGGCGGGCTGAGAGGTACTGAACATTTAATGGGGAAATAGGGAGATGAAAACTACCGTGGTCTGTCTGTAGGGATAAAACGACCGCGCAGTCGTGTCGGTGAACCAATAAAGAGACACAAACTCGAGGATCGTAGCCATTGACGGATCCTCGTCGGTCCAGTCCATAAACTTCTCACCGACCCTACAGGTAAAAAGTTAACACAGATCGAGCCCGGTGCATAGCGCAAAGAGATAACAAACAAGGAGAGCCAAAGGGCTCGACGCGAGAACGAAACCGATGGTCGACAGGCGTGTCGCCTGTTCGAACGCGTACGAAGCGCCGAATCGCACAAACTCGTCGCTGCGTGCTGCTGCAGCCCGGTCCTTCTCATTGAGCACCGACACATCGAAATTCGCCGGTGCAATCATGTGGCAAAAATTCATGTGGATCGCTATTCATTGCGAGGTCAGCACCGGTGCTGCGCCGTCAAAAGGGGCATGTACGACCTCTGCAATTAGCATGCTCGCAAACTAGGATCCGGGCGGTCTGGCTCCCTATATCTCCGCCCTGTACAACATACTCATCAAATCCGAGCTGCACCATAAGAGTGTTGACCAGGCGGGCGACGTCTTGCAGCTGAAACTCGCGGTCAAGAGGAGGCGGGGACGAGATCGCGTGACCTGGCAGGGAGGGCACGACTACGTGATACGGCAGCGTGGCCGGAGTATATCGCGTGGAGAGGATATTCAAAATCGTTTCGAACTCCATGAAGCTGCCAGGTCACCCTATTCCGCTAAAGAATATGTAGAGATATATGTTGGAGATGCGACGCACCGTGCAGCATGACGATAGGCACCGCGTCCGGTTTCTCACTGAACAGAGCAAAGAAGTGCATCTCGTAGATTGTCCCATCCGTGTCGGTGATCGATGCTAGGTATTGGGGAAGCGCGTTGACGCGGGTTTCGACTGAGCGCCTTAAAACGAGTCTGTATATCTGCACAGATAATTTGGACGAAAAGCAATTACCAGTCAAAGGACTCCCACTCGGCCTTGGCATTCTTGATCCACTCGGTCGTCACACCGAATTTGCGATCTGAACGCGAGCTCTCGTATGTTGCGGGCGCGACCTTGGCAAGCCTGAGGCCTGAGGAGCGTCCTGAGCTCTTGAATCGCAGAATCAGGAACCGAGATTTTGAATGGGGCTGGCGTAGCCTTCGCGTTTGAGGGGAATTTTGTGAATGACATGTCGTCGAGGATGAGAGCGATATCACAGAGCCATATTTCTCAGAGGAGGATGACTCATTCTGTTCAGGCGATATCAAACGACCTAAAAAGTGGAGCAACTTCCTGATTAGCGTAAGTAAGAACTTTATCTACCTTGCAGTCTTATCCTTGACCTTGTCGAAGCTTGTTGGTTCAGAAGTCACAGATATTGCTTGACGGACGTTGTAGACTTAGTCCAGTCTTTGTGCATGTGGTCCACTGTCAAGCGCGCTGCAGGTGACGCGTCGCGTCCAAAACAGGGCATGTCGCGAATGATACCACCGAAATCAAGTCGCCATCCGGGTTCGGAATTGCTACTCTTCACCACGTCCACCCACAGGTCTGCTTTGCCATGGCCTCGGATTTGCTCGAAGGAATTGTCTCCTCTGCGAAAGGTGCCCAGAGGATGTTCTATTTGACCGCCCCCTCTAACACGCGGCTTGCCGCTTGCAGCGTCCATCTCTGTTATTCTCGTGCTTTTATACGGCTATGGCCTGCGCAGGTGGAACTTCATCTCTCAAGAAGGAGAGAGCGTACGTGTTATGTGTATTCCGTTAGGGTACTTGCTCAGCCAAGGATCGTAGAACATCGTACGCGTCGTGTGGATGTTATGCTAACGCACTTACTCAGCCAAGCATCACAGAGCCGCCTGGGGACCAAATTCTTTTTGCCTGCGTTACTTTTCACAGAAATTGGACCTTTGGCAACTTTGGGTAATTTGAAGAGCTGTGAGCACCGTCGTGGACCTATTGAATGAAATTGACATCCCGCGGAGACTGGCCGATTATCCCGCTCTCGGTTTGCTTTCAGCTTATTGCGTTGACTGTTGCGTTGGGCTCTCGTTTTTTGGGGATGCCTCCTCATTATGTCCCCATGTTCGTTTTCAATAATGTATGTCTTCTGTATCATGCTCGAGAAATGATTAATCTTTGAACAGGTAACCTCCCTGCCTCTGCTCTTGATAAGTGCTTTGGCCGCGACGGGAGGACTAGACCCATTAGTAACGCCCGGAAAGACCCTAGACAGCGTTCTCAAGACCGGACGAGTCTATATCCTCATCAATGCTTTGGTTGGAAACCTAACACGGTTTGCCCTGGGTCCTTGTGCATTATTTCGTCAATTCTTGTTCTTCATCTTATCTTCGCATCGACAGACTTAATGAAAGCGCGCCCGTCTAAATCCTGGTTCCGCTCCTACCGCGATGACCCTTCTGTAAATCCTCTACCGGAAATCGGACATGGGGACATTGCCCTACCCGACGACGAGGAGCCTCCACGTCCGAGCATCGGACATGGGATATTATCCGGCTTCATAGCCACCAAAGACTGGATCGTCGGCGCCATAAACCCTCCCTTGATGGGTAAGGAATCTTGAATAAGCTCTAGTAATTCAAGGTCTTTCATACGAATAGGTGGTATCCTCGCCATTTTATTTGGTATCATTCCCTTCTTCCATACCGAGCTTTTCGGCTCAGGAATCTTGTCACCGTATGTATCGACAAATTCATTCTTCAACCCCCTCTCAATTTCTGGTGCAGGATATCTGACAGTATAAACAACGTCGGAAAGCTATTCAGTGCATTGCAGATGCTCGTCCGTGAGTGTACCTTTCTTGCGACTTTCCCTCTCGCTCATTTTTATTCCCTAGTTGGTGCGCATCTGTATTCGAAGAAGGGGAGCGAGACTAGGCCCTTCCTCTTGATTTGGCTGTTCACGTATCGCTTTGTTATCGCCCCTGCCATCTCCATCAGCGTGGTGTACGGTATCAGAACGACGTGGCCCAATTTCTTAGACAACGACCCGATGCTCGACTTTGTAATCGCCATGTCAAATGTGGGGCCACCAGCACTCACTCTAGCCGCGGTTGCGACTATGTGGGTCCATCCTTTGGCTCCCTGCGAATGAATTAAATATTATCACAGGGCCGATCTAAGCGACGAGATAGAAGGGGAGGTGTCGCGCATACTGACTTGGGCATATGGTGTGACGCCTCTGATTTCGTTTCCTCTGGCGATCACAATTTGGATGGTCAGGCAGACGGGCGTCGGGAAGTGATTATGCCAGATCTAGATATTTAGTGTGTATATTACCTGTACTGCCTACTAACTCTTCACTAGCCGGAGTTGAATATGTGAACGCTACGTCTAGGGCAACGATTCTGAAAATATGTACCAAATCGGACGCGACGCGCTTGTTTCGACAGCCAAACAAACGCGTCGCGTCATGGCTCAACATGATATGCACGTGATCTTTTCGAGTTTCTCTCAAATTTGCTTCCTACCTTCATGGTAGACTAGTGCTCTGGACTATCTACATCTCTGTCCCAAACCATTTACAGCAACCGCCATTTCCCCTACCGAGGATCAGCCCATTTTGGCTGATTCCTTTGCATTACTCCCTGAACCCATAATTGTGAGGCTGCCCATCGAGAGCCATGTCGGGGTCCACTGGCATTCCGCGGTACATAGGGAACTACTATCTGGGCGATAATCTGGGATCGGGGTACTCGGGTATGCCACGCAGTGCAAGCATGTTCCTGTGAAGCTAAGCGAGTCCGCCAGGATCGATATTCCGCGCGACACACATCCACACCGGGGAGGTCGTGGCGCTCAAGGTGCAGCATGTGAACCACGAGTGCCCGACTAATCGCTATGAACGCCATCTCTACCCGTCGCTGCAAGGTGCGTCGGTGTCGGTGACTGCCTTTACCGTGTGCGGCGCTGAGCCTATTATTCAAGGCGGGGAGGGGATGCCGACGCTTTGGGCGTGCGGGGTCGAGGGCGTTTGGGATTACCTAGGTTTGAACCGACAAGTCTAGATCGCGTCCCGCTCTAATTCCGGCGTAGCTATCGACCTCCTTGGTGCGAGCCTCGACAACCTCTATAGGAAGAGCGGCAAGGACACCATGGACCTTAGCAGTGTTTGCGCGATCGCTATGCAAATAGTGCGTATTGTGGTTCAATGCATTCTTGTGTTTCATACAGGAGTGAGTAGATATCGCGGCTTGAATTTATGCACAGCCGAGGTTTGACGCTTTCCGTACCCTTACCGTTGCCCACTCACCCTTGCTTGCTTCCAGGCATCTTGCATCGGGACATCCAACTTGGCAACTGTGTTATTGGGCTCCCTCCAAATGAGAAGACTATTTACATGATTGACTTTGGATTCTCTAAACGGTACATCGACCCTTATACGCAAATGCACATTCCCGATAGTCGGGCGAAACGCGACTTCATTGGCAACTACTGGTTTAGGTGAGCCTCCACGCTGAAGTGTCCTCCGGAAATTCACCGCAATATTCCCCAGTTCAGTGGGCGTGCATTGCCGCGGAAAGGGCGAGTTTTGCATTTTATCACTCTCTCTCCATTCTAACGGTTTCTCTAGTCCCTTCACGCCGCGACGATCTCGAGGCCGCTGCGTTGATGCTCATTCATCTCCTGACACCCCGTGGTCTTCCCTGGACCCGTGACGGTGTCCCCAAGACCGAAGAAGCACACGACCGTCTGAAGAAGCAGAAGCGGACTGCTCGACCGGAAGACCTCTGTCGGGGGTTGCCTGCTGAATTTGAAGAGTTTCTGAGATACTGCCGCAGACTGCAGTTCCAGGAGTGCCCCGACTATGAGCGATGGCGGGAAGAGTTCAAAGCGCTGGCCGTCGAAGAGGGTTTGCCGGAAAGTGACGATTTCATCTGGCCGCCTGTTCATCGGGTAAGGCGACATCTTGCGCTCGAAATCTGTCTGGCTCATAAATCTAGATGCCGCACTCCAAGACCGGTCCACGCCGCAGTCGCAGCCATGCCCCGGCCCCAGAGGAGATGGAGCGGATTCTGAACGATCTCACGAACATGGAACTCGATCCCGTACTGGGTGATCGACAGACGGTAGATGAAGCTATCCGGAAGGCTAAACATGCGGCCAAGGACGACTCAGTCAAAGATGACGACTCAATAGAGGTCATCGATATCACTAGCGATTCAGAGGACGACACGATACCACCCCCACACCTCACCCCCAAGGCGTACAAGCTGGCGAAGCTGACGACGCGGGCGTCTGAGGCTACGGACAATACTGAACTCTCGGAACTAGTCTCCGAGTTTGTGCGGATCCTCAAGTCGAACAGCTCACGGACGCTGACCAAGGAGGGGTTCACGTTCATCGACACGCTATACAAGCAACTGGCAGACCCATCTGTTTTCATTCTTCCCATGCGGTACGTCGAATTGGGTCGTCGGTTTCACTGATGCTCATTCGCTCGTAGGACCTCGCGGCAACGCTCCTCTGACAAGAGTCTACAACAAGAGAAAGAGCCTACGCATGTGAAGTTGGGTGTTGTTGCGCGTCTGCGGAGAGAGGTGCTCGTGGCGTCCAGCAACAAAGCTCTTGCCAAGATGGTCGAGGACTTTGGGCAGGTTACCAATAAAAGCAGTGGGCGTACTGTTACCAAGGTCGGTAACTTATTTCTTGAGGAGAGACGTAGACTGAAGGATTATATTCAGGACGGTTTTGCATTTCTGGAAGGAGTGGCGGAACGGCTGAAGCTGTTGCAGTAGTCAATCTCGATTTGTATCTAGATATATGTAAGGCGGTAAAATTTAATGTAGCGAGTATTCTGTGTGTTGTACTTACGAGAAAAGTATTGGTAGACGGACCGGTCAATTTACATCATCACTACGTCTTTCACCGCGCTGCGAGAGGCTGGTCTAGGCAGGTCCAGGCCATTCTGAACTTGCCGCTGATTGGTCTCAAGTCCTTCCAATGAACGCGATCGCCCGTCGCGAAGACGAAGTCTCAAAGCCCAGACCGGTCGTGGCTGCTTTTATCTGGACGTAGAATCGTGGCGAACCGGCGAAAAGGAAATTTTTAGAGATGAATCGGTGACATCAGTGCGTCGGAATGTATAAATACCGTGACAAGACTGTCTTCCTGTTCTTATCCCTTCAAATGTCCACTCCCCAAGCTTCATCTCTCCAGGCCGAGGTAGACCGCCTTCGTCTGCAAGTCGAGTCCCTCCAGGTTAAAGATGGATCTGAGCCAATCGCCATTGGCAACTACTTGCTCGCCCGGCTTGAACAATTAAAGGTCACCAAAATGTTCGGTCTCCCAGGCGACTTTAATCTTGGTCGGTGTTCTCATTTATTTCCTGAGATATTCGATCTTACTTTTGTTCAGGATTTCTGGTACTTTCTCGTTTATTTCATGAGATATTCATCATCTTACTTTGTTCAGGACTTGGTCGAAGATCATCCAACGATCGACTGGGTTGGCAATTGGTTCGCCCAACTTCCTTTCACAGTATCTAAACTGACTTCTCTCATCAGTAATGAGCTCAACGCCGCCTATGCTGCAGACGGATATGCTCGTGTCAAAGAACATAGTATCGGGGTTGTGTTGACTACGTTCGTTGACCGCTTCCCCCTGCCCCCGTCGACATATGTTGACCCTCCCACCCAGGTTCGGTGTCGGCGAACTGTCTGCTATTAATGGTATCGCCGGCGCTTTCTCTGAGATGGTGCCTGTTCTCCACATCGCGGGTGTTCCGAGCACCACTCAGCAAAAGACGAAGCCGATGCTACACCACACTCTCGGAGATGGGAGGCAAGTCATTCTGTTTTGGTTTTCATTGATAATTTTCTCATTTCGCGTAGATATGACGCGTATATCAAGGCCGCCGAGAACTTTTCGATCTCCCAGGCCATCATCACTGATAAAAACACGGCCGCAAGCGAGATCGACCGTGTATTGACGGATTGCATTACGCGGGCACGCCCAGTCTATCTTACTCTCCCAACGAACCTGGTCTACGAGAAAATATCCTCTGAAAGGCTCAAGATTCCTCTCTCCCGCCTCCCACCCCCCAATGACCCCGATGTGGAGGCGTTTGTGATTGACGAGATCGCCAAACTTGTCGAAGAGGCTGCAGACGACGTCATCATCCTGGTCGACGCGTGCGCCATACGGCACGACGTCCGCAGCGAAGTGAACGAGCTCATCACCAAGACGGGCTTTCCTGTGTACTCTGCACCGATGGGCAAGACCGCCGTTTCTGAAAACTACCAGCGCTATGGTGGAGTACGTGTTCAATGCTTTATCCTTGTTCACTTTATTCATTACTTATCCTAGATCTATGTCGGGTCTATCAGCCATCCAGACATCAAGGAGAAGGTTGAGTCGGCGAAACTTATCCTCTCTATTGGATGCCTCAAGTCCGATTTCAACACGGGCAACTTCACCTATTCCATTCCCACTTCTCGCACAATTGAGGTTTCTATTTCTCTCTTTCAGACATACATAGTTGCTCATCAATCATTGCGAAAAGTTCCACTCTGACAACACCAAAGTCCAATACGCGGCCTTCCCTGGCATCGGAATGAAGGAGTTGCTGCCCCTGGTCACTGCTCGTCTTCATGCCTGCAGTGCAGTGGCACGCGCGGTCCCTGTTCCCGACTTCACCGCCGTCATTCCCCAGGAGGACAACAACGTCATCAGCCAGGCCTGGTTCTGGCCAAGGGTGGGGAGATTCTTCCAACCTAAGGATGTGATCGTCGCCGAGACCGGTACGACCAGCTTTTCGTTCGCGTTGCACCAAATCATTAATGATTTCCTAACAGGTACTTCGTCGTTTGGCATCTTAGACATTCCCCTACCAGAGAAATCTGTCTTTGTGAGCCAAATTCTGTGGGGCTCGATCGGTTGGACCGTTGGAAGCACGCTCGGGGCCGCGTTTGCCGCGCGCGACATGGGGCTCAACCGCACGATCCTGTTCGTCGGGGACGGCTCGCTCCAGCTGACCGTACAAGAGTTGTCCGTGATGCTGAAGCACGGGCTCCGGCCCATCATCTTCGTGTTGAACAACTCCGGGTACACTATCGAGGCAAGTGTGTTATTCTTCGGTTAGTCTGTTTGTGAACTTATCCCTTGTGCAGCGTTTCCTGCACGGCAAGGAGCGCAAATACAATGATATCTCCAACTGGAACTGGACAGGGCTCCTCGGCGTGCTCGGTGGTACGGACGTGTCCAAGTCGTACACCGTCACGACGAAGGACGAGCTGTCCGCGTTGTTGGACACCCAGTCCTTTGCGGACGCGGGGAAGATCCAGCTGGTGGAGGTGATGATGCCAAAGTTCGATGCGCCGCGTGCGCTGGTTCAGCAGGCAGAGTTGAGCGGAAAGACGAATGCGTATGTGGCCATTTGAATCGCGGAACGGTACGAATAGATTTATTGAATTCAACTTGTGTGTGTACGTTATACGCTGTACAATTTAGATGGAACCCGTTTCTGAATTTTCGACGGCATTTTGGGTTACTAGTGCGCGAAGATGCCAAGATAAGATAGCGGGTAATGTATGACAAGGTGATATCTGCCCCTATTCGATTCTCCAAAAACTTCCCTCGCCCTTCATTAATGCTTCATTGATTTATATCCTTCAGGCCTGTTTGTGCAATTCGGCCAATGGACAGGGTGACGGCAAATACCGACAAGGTGTGAAAACATCGCGAAAGCATCGCTCAGGGTCAAAATACAATATTGTTCAATATTGCGGTCTCTGGCACCAGAGAGGTCTCACACGGGTCAGGCTCTGTCTTAGAGGATCCAAGTGCTCCACCGTTCACGTCCAAAGTGGAGTACTACGAGCTGTCTGACACCCGTCCTTCGCAGACGCGGGGAAAATCCAGCTGCTCGAGGTGTGAGCTCAACGATACGCCTCACGCGCTGGTTCGTGAATGGGACGAATGCGTATGTAGCTCTTTGAATTATGGAAGGGTACTTGTGCATGTGCATTATACGGTGTACAGTCTGATGGATGCTGCTTGCGCCAATGCCAAATTCCCTAACTTTCCGGAGAGTTATTTTTTCACCGACCTCTCATTGGTCGGTTTCTTTTTTGTGGCGTTGAACAAAGACAGCCGGGAGCAATAAAAGTTGGTTATATGCTCCACGACAACTAGAATTCACCAGCTGCTAGGATCTTCCATACTTTACTTGTGTTAATACGCAGCGCGTCAATGATCATTGTCGACTTTGTAGTACAGAAAGCACAAAACAAGAATAACATGCTCTTCGATTCGAGCTACAGGCTCTTCGATCTGAGCGTCCTTCATCCATAGGCATTCTTGCCTCCCTTTCAAGCAATCTGGATCTTCTTCGGGGCCATCTCAGGGGCGCTCTTGGGGAAGGTCACAGTCAGGACCCCATTCTCCATGTTGGCTTTGATTTCTTCCTCCTGCCAAATTCTGTCTGTCAGACGCCCCGCACTAAAGACGACACAGAGAACACTTGCCTTGACGCCCTTGGGGAGTTGGAGGGTCCTCGAGTACTTGCCGTAACGCCTCTCACGGATGGCATAGCCGTCCTTCTCGCGCGCCTCGGTCATTTTCGACTCGGCGGAAATGCGGAGGCGCCCGGGCTGCGTTTCGATCTGGACATCCTCCTTGTTGATGCCCGGGAGCTCGAACGTCGCGGTGACGGTGTTAGATTCGGCGTTTTCGTGGAGATCCATCCTAGAGAGGCGGAAATGGTTAGGCCAAGTAACGAATCGATATGATGATGTTCACCTAGGTCTGATGGCCTGAACGTCGCCTTCGAGCTGACGCTGATTATTTTCGGTGGTGGGGCTATTTCCGCCACGGGTGCGGAAAGCCTCGTTGACCAGGCGCTCGAGATCGTGGAAGGGCTCGTAGTAGAAGACAGACATTGAGTTTGAGTTGAGATGGGTCGATGCCAGCGAGGAGAATCCAAGTCTCTTTTATACCCCAGGAGCTTGGATGTAGATACTGCCCGAATGTTCTCGACCCGACGGGCTGAGAGTATTCATTGGGCCAGGTGCGTGAATGGTCATGAATGTTCTAGAAAATCAGCGAACGACCCATCCAAGTCTTGAGGTATATGACCCAGGAATTACCGCGGACACTTGGTTCACCGCTAGTCGGAGAAAAGAAATTGCTGGAAGGACAGAAAGCAGGTAAAGATGAGCGAAGAGATGGGAGAGATCAGAAAAGAAAAAGAAAAGAAATTACGTCACCAACACGGCTCTTTCCGGAACTGATCCTTTCGACTGGCAAGCAGCTAGAACTCACCCACAAACCCACCAGGCTTAGATTGAAAGGCGGACGTTAGAGCGGTCAAGTAGCATTATTAACATTCAGCTGTCTGTCTTCCAGTCAGTTGACGTGTTAAATTGAGCAGTCTGGTCCTCGTGGACTTGTAAATCTCTTGAAGCGATACACAGAATCTGGTGTCATGCTCGCCAGCCGAGAACCCTCCCAAGTTGCCGAGCGCCTTGCCCTACCATTGCAAGCAATTTTCCTATCTCGGCGAGCTTCGATTTCTCGGCTTTACTATTACTCGCTTGCGCCGCACAAATTTATGTAACCTTTACCTCTGGCCCTGGCCTCTGCTTCCACCACCCTCTTTCGCGATGAACACACATCCTCAGCCCAGGGCGGTGAAGGTTAGCTTCAAGTCTATTCTTTCTTTGCCTGTAAGTCGCTTGGTCGGCACAGTGGCTCTACATCTTTTTAACCGCGTTTAGTTTCGTCTTTGCAACCCCCCATCAGCCTCCGTGGCGAAGGTTAGATCTTGCGGCGGTATGCTCCTTGTCCGAAACGTGTCCTTCGTTTCGAGTTCTGTTTCACAGTCACACCTGTTTTCAAAGTCCAACTGGACGATGTCTTGGAAAGAAAACATTTACCACCTTTGGGTACAATTTTCTTCATCTACGCCTCACATCTCGCTGACTATCAACCATAGGACTGAAAGACTTTGAGGTATCATATCCTTCAATCTCTTACATCCCGTTCTAATTTCAGATAGGAATGGTTGCTGTACTGCGAAGATGCCGCCGAGAACCTCTATTTTATCTTGTGGCTCAAGGAGTATACCCTCAAGTACAAGCAGTGGGTTGCTCGTACGGCCTTCGAAATGAATAACGCGGGTGATTACCGGATGGACTGGCCGCTGCATTCTTCATCGCCACTGGCCATGTTCTATGCGCGCGCCAAAGCGACGTTTTTGACACCCAACGCCCCATACGAGCTCAATCTTCCCTCTGTCGCATTTGCACCTTTCCACGCATCGAATAGCTCCCCGCATCCAGACCCCGTCATTTTTACCGAAATTGCCATCGAGACTCGCAAGATGCTCGACGAGAGCCTCGCACGCTTTGTTACGGCACAATTTTCCAACGTGGGGAATCAGAGGGTACTGTGCGGCATGATCGCGGGAGTGGTCTTCTGCCTCCTTGGCGGATTGACTCCGCTCGCCTTCAACTTCGCTCACGGACATTCGCGCTGGCTACGGCTGACTTCTTTCCCGGGGCTGTGGTTTGGGCTCACCGTGTTGCTGGCGGCCTTGAACGGCGTATGCGTCGGCGTGTATATTTTCGGGGATTTGAGGCAGCTGCGCAAGTTTGAATTGTCGCGCCCAGCCATTTCCAAACCCCAGCCACTCCGAATTCCTCGACCGCGCCCAACGATTTCGTACCCCATTCCTGGTCTCGCTCCCATTCTTCCAGTGGTCCAACCGCGACTCGCGATAATCCCTCCGGCACCCGCTCACATTCATTCACCACGTTCCCCATCTCGCAGGTCGGCCTCGTCGTCTACTCACTCCAGCTTCGACTCCCAAACTTCCTATTCGGGAGAAACGGGTGCAATTCATATTTCGCCAGCCTACTATGATGACGACCCGGTCGATGGTCCTGCCACCAGCCCTGTCACCCCCGATAACCTGGCGACATTTGCCTTCCCCACGAAGCAAGATTACAACGAAACCGAAAGTGGTACGGACTCTTTTGGAGCCACAGCTTCGTTCATCCACCCCTTCGACCAATTTCCCGAAGACGATTACCAGTTCGGGGGGCCACCTCGGACGTCGCCCGAGGACCGGCAGCTCTTATCCGCTTTCGATTTCGATGCGCTCCCCCGTTGCTCGTTCGGCACTGCGCCCCCACAGCATGCTCGCACGCTATCACGGCCACGTAACCTCGTAAAAGTGGAGCCCGAAGCTCGGCCCCTGCGCCTGTCTCCGCTTGCCCTGATCGAGCGCATGCAGGCGAAGTGCGTCCCGAAGTGGACCACCGGCGCTCCTGCGCGCGCACACGATCCCAACGCGGGTGCAGAGGGCACCCAGCCGGACGAGAAGGCGCAGCCTCAGCCGCGGGGCAGCCTCGACCCATCGGCGCGGCCGACTCTGGACTTGCCGCAGCACACGCGCACCCGCGCGGACAAGAGCACCGTGCGCAAGCAGTTCAAGATGGTGAAGGCGGTCCCTGCATTCGCTGTCCCCCTCACGCCAGTACTGAGCAACGTTATTGTGCGTGGCCAGTGGGAGATTGTCGTGCGCTCCTCCTTCTTCGCGCTCTTTATCTGCTGGGTCGTTCTTGGGTGCCTGCTTGCAGTCCCGCCATCGAGGAGGTAGAGCGTAACATTCGATCTTTTGGAGCACGAACATTAAATGTATTGCGTATCTCGACATTTTTGATCGACCGACCCTCATTTTGAACTCTGTTCCATTTCATTCGCTAACTACTTGCTGTCATCTGTCTGTTCAGTAAAAACACTCACTTATATCGTCCTAACTTTCTTGGGATTGTATTGTTTGCCATTCAATGCATGTTGTACATACACTGCTATAGGAATTGTAGTCCTCTTTGCTTTATAGGTACGAAGCGTCGCGGGGTGCCCCATCCAACAACCATCGAAGCCCGGCACGATAATCTTCCTCCCACTTGGCCGCCATCTTGATTCCCGGGAATCCATAGTTGAATGCATGGGGCACTCCCGGATAGCTTCAAGGAAAGTGAGTAACGAAGGGAGAAGTCGAAACTGGTGCTCACACTGTGAGTCTGGTCTCGACGCTCTCATTTTTCAGCAATTTCTCATACAGCAAGGCTTCATCTCGAAGGGGATCCAGCCCGCAGACCTGGATGACAGCGGGCGGGAGTCCCGCATGCGATGAATAAAGAAGTGGCGATACTTCTGGGTCCGATGGATCTCCCCCCAGACGTTCTAAATATCTATGTAAGCGAACGCAATCCAATTGAAATAAAAAAGAGGTACATACCGAAGGATAATCGAATGCTGTCGGCCGTCAGGCCGGGTGCCAGCTTGTTCTGCTCGAATGATAACAAGGACGGCTTGTATCTACAATATCAATAAATCATGTTCGAGTGGTAATACTGGAAAGGATACTTCTCTGGCACGGCCGCATTGGGATTTAGTACAGCTGGGACTTGGAGGATCTGACCAGTGATTTCCCTGTCTTTGAAAAATGGATCGTCACGAGCTCGATGGGCCAGAACGGCTGCAAGATGGCCACCGGCTGACAGGCCTGCAATGATAAATCCTTTCTTCACATCTGCACCTAATAGGCTCTGGGATTCTGCCGCCTAGACATTACTGGTCAGTCCCTGCAAAAAAAAAAAAACTGTATAACCGCCGTCAATACCCATTTGAGAGCCGTATAACAGTCGTTCACTCCCGTTGGGTGCGGATGCTCTGGGGCAAGCCTGGGAAGATTGTGAGAGGCGGCATGTCCGAATGCTGGAGCACGAACCGATATTCAACATTCACGATGGAAATCTGGAGCTCGACACATATCGCCCTCAGTTGGTAATCATCTAATTCGACGTTGCCATTCGCCCATCCTGATCATGGGTTCATAGATGTCAGGAGTCGGGAGTGAATCTTTACCTCCACCGTGCATCCACACCATGAGTGGATATGTTGCGTGAGATCCATCTTGAGTAGTCGGTACAACGCTTCTAACCCGAATCTTTCCGTTCGCGACATCGACCTGATGGTCGGTGAAGCAGTACTCCGTGTCTGATGCCAGAACAAGTGAAGGGTCACTGGTGTAAGTAAGCTGTGAAGCGCACCTTTCGGCAATCGAGAGCCATAGGTTTTTCTCGCTGTCTCGACAAACACTGTGTCGAATTGCTTCCTTCGTTCATGTAAATCGGATATCAAAGGTATTGCCATAAGGGCGGCAATATGAGGAGCAAACTCGGGGTCAGGTTCGGATAGATGAGAATACATGCGAACGAGGGGAAGAAGTGAGAAAGCGGAGAATGGCTTCCCTTTTAAATCGGTTCCAACGGGGGCATTGATGTCACGGAACGGCAGCTGTGGAATCTATCAAAGGCCTCGCCGCCGCGCCGCGACGATGACATTGAGAAGGAGGCAACAAGGTCATCTGACGAGCAGTCGGCGGGCCGCGACGAGCCGGAAGATCTCAGCTAAATTGATGTTACAAACTTATGTAAGTTACATCGGCAAAAAAAGCGCGGCTTGATCCGAGCATATGACGCGGGATTTAAATTGAGGCGCATTATATGATGTTCCCATCAAATCTGTTTTGGGGAATAACTCCTCTATGTACCCATTTCGGGTAACTTGTCCAGCACGGCATGGTGACGGCATGTGTGGCGGAGATCACGGAGTTCCAAAGCCTCGGCAGCTCAAAATTATTCACAATCTCAAGTTCTCACGCAAAGGGGTTTTATCCACAAAATGTATTGCCAGGTATCGAGGTGTCGAGGTATTGAACATGAGACGTATATAGATACAACTTGGGGTCGAGACCAAAAATTGACACCCGAACATCTAGCTTGGGATAAGAGCGTGGCAGGCGGTATTTTGAGTGTCGCAGGCGCTGACGGCGAACCCTCCGCCGGAGTTGGCGGTGTTGGCACAAAGGTTGTGCTGGACGTCACATGAGCGGCCAAGGGCGGCGGCGAGGTTGACAAACTGGGAGTTGTCAGTCTCAAAACCTTCACCTCCGGCGGTAACGGGAGGGGCAGAGTCGCCACCGAGCGCTTGGGTGAAGGTCTGGAGGTTGGCTCCGGTCGAGGCGGCGGCAGAGGTGGAGACGGCGGCGTCGACGGCGGCGGTAGCAGCAGCTGCGGTGGCACTACATAACTCAGTCAGTGGAAATTACAGAAAGCATCGCAGGGACATACGTGGCGGCAGCGACAGCAGTGGCGGCGGCGGTGGCTGCAGCGCCAGTCTCAGCGGCTCCGGTCACAGCAACCGACACACTGCCGCCAGTGGTACCAGCAATGGGGTTGCCCTGGTCGTCAACAGCCTCGATGTCGCGGAAGTTCTGAACATAACGTGTAAATATGACGAAGGGGGCCAGCAGAAATGAAACGCACGGTCGCAATGCCGAAGAATCCGTTGAAAGTGTCGGCAGCAGCACCGGTCTTGCCACCCCCAACAGCGTTGGCAGCAGTCTCGGCAGCAGCACAAGTAGCCTGGGCGGTCGCGTCGGCGCCGCACGAGTTGACGAGGTTGTTGCACATGAACTGAGTGATGATGGCGATAGCGTCGGCGGAACCGTGGTTGTAGTCTGCCTGGTTCGTCGGCTCGAAGCTCGTCTCCTTGCGTCCATCAAAGCCAAGGCCGAATGAGATCTCGGGGATCGTGCAGGAGCCTGAATTGAGAATAAGGGTCGAAAATGAGGGGATACAGAACGATGGACTAACCGAAGTTGCCGACGGAGCTCTCAGTTGCCGTAATTGTCACAGGGGAGGTGGAGGAAGCCTTCAGGAAAAATGAGAAAAATATTGAGGAAGTTGAACGAAACTCACAGCCGTCGCGGCCGCGACGTCTACGGCCGCGGTGGCGGTAGCGGCGGCAGCCGTCGTGGAGTCGTCCGCCGCAGCGGTGGAGACCGCGCTACCAGCAACGGCAGCGCTGATCTCCGCGGGGGTGGCATCCTCAACCAGCAGGTTCTGCGTGAAGATACAGCCGACTGTGTCGGTGGCAACATCACAGGTGTTTCCGGCCCCAGTTGGGTCTACGACATCAATGATAAGAAAGAGCGTCGCCCGCGTTCAATTGAGTACTAACCGCCAATGGTGCCGGGTGCGAAAGTACCCGCCTTGAGGGCGTCTAGAGGGTCACCACCGATAGAGGCAATTTGCTGAGCCAGCGTGAGGGTGATCGCCTTGTTAGTAGCGGCTGCGTTGGGGGAAGCAGGGTCCTGAGAAGTTCGCGTGAGCGTTGTGAAAACCTAAAAGTAAAAACTAAATCGCGACTGACCTGGTGTTGTTGAATGGCGGCGATTTCCTTGTTGACAGCGGTGATGCTGGTACAGGGATTGCTCGCTGCACCCACGGAGCCTGTGTTACGCTCCAGTGCACGATAGATAAGGGCCGCGGTCATGCCGGCGACATCGTTAGCCGCTTTGGCGTTCGTGAATGCCTGATCCGCAGTTGCCTGCTGGAGACATTCTACGTCCTTCGACGAGGTTGAACCAAAATAAATGAATAACAAGGACAAAAGTAACTGACTGTGATTTTCCCGGCACCGGCGGCGGCGGCGGCGTCTCCAAGAAGACCGAAAACAGAGTCAACGATACCGTCTGGGTTGTTCGTGCTCAAGCTCGTTTGAACGGTCGTCAAAAATTGCTGGTGAGAATGCTCTGGTCGCGCGATGAGACCTTTGTGCGGCGGAACACAAACACAAACACAACGGATACTTACCCTGAGGCACTTCACGGCGAATAGGCAAAGCCAATGAAGAAGGAGAAAGAAGGAGAGCAAGGAAAACGGTCTTGTAGGACAGCATTGTGAAAGGTTTTATGTCCAGCAGAGGAGCGTTTAAATGAAGGTGGAAAAGAAGGGACGATCTGTGAGGCAATTAGCAAGGGATTGAGAGGGAAGTTGAGGACCCACGAAGAACAAGTTGAGATACGACCGACAACAAGAACCTGTCTTGACTGGCAAACACAGAGGGGAGTGAGGAACTAAAGAACACGCCAAGAAGCCCATCCTTTTAAGGCCGGCTGCAGGGTAGGAACCGGAACCTATATGCAAGATTCTTCGGGCAGAAAATTCTCTCGGCTCAGCATCGTTGCCTGTTGCTGACGATCACGATCACATTGCGGTGATGGTCCATAAACGTATCCACTGGTGACTGTTTTGTTCCAGGCACCAAATAGGCGGGACCACTTTTCATTTGTTCGGCAGCATTACCTTGAACCGGTTCAAGACGTTCGCCGAGCCGTCCGAGCACTTGAGTCGAGCTTTGATGTATATCCAAGGGTTCGAATTTTGTTCATCGTCGTTTTCGCTAGGGAAGCATACTTATGGTCCGATGAATCGCCGACGAGGACAACGATGAACAAAATCAGTGATCAACGCAAGATCAAAGCAAGATCAACGCAAGATCAACGCCTCCGAAAGCGGACCTTACGAGCAGAGTACCCGCTCTGCCAGGTAGCAGAGTCGGCCCTCGCAATCGGAAACGCGGTATTTCATTATTGTAACCGCTGTTGCTTGCAACCGGAGGCCCGGTTAAGGTCCGGTCACTACCCAGTAAGGGCCTGCTCGGGTCACAGGGCTGGCTCTGCAGCCGCCCCTGTCACCGGGGTCTAGATCACGACGCTCTCAGCATCGTCTCCCTTTCAATCCCGCCATGCCCGCCGCTCTCCTGGAAAACATGTAGGGAAAAAACACTTTTGGGATAGGAAAATATTGTAATAATACAAGATGACAGCGTGCTAGATGCGCCTAAGTTTCGACCAGATTCTGTGGATATCCAGCTCCTCACGGTGAAGGACGATGAGCATACCACGCTTAACCCATCCGGTGACTGATGTGACAAAAAATCAAGCCATACCCGATGGCTTGTCAGCCCGAGGGCCAAGTACCTAGGTACTCCGCCCAAAATTCATTTATTACGGGGCCATTTTCGACGGTTGATTTACCCTATCGCGGAGGTAGTGAATAAGTCGTGACCAGGGCCTGCAACGAGTATGCGAGGCGGGCGAGATCCAGCCTAGCCAACTGTGAAACCTGTCGGCAGTTATGCAGTGTTGGTTGGGTAGCGTTGGGTCCACACGAGGTCGAAACTATCAATCAAACTTGGCCCTTCCAGAAACGACGCGCATACAAAAAAAAAAGATGGAATCCGAGTTGAACCCGACCATCGATATCGCCCCTCGACATCATTTCATTATACCTATGAGCTTATATCCGAACAGATGTCGTGTCCTTTCTCGACAAAGAATGCACATCTTGTTCTACGACACATTATGATCAGTACACTAGAAATGAGTATGGGTGGGTGCTCACGGATGCCCCATACATGCGCACGGAGGTCGAGAAACTCTGGATTGAGCTGAGAACTCGTGTCAAAAAAAGGAGGATGGAAACTTGCCAACGTGGAGTCCGTCGTATATCTTCTTCATTTCAGCTCTCAGCCTGGATATTTCATCTTTTGAGGCCGTGGTGTCTCCTAGAGCTTTCAGGTCTTTCTCAACAGCTTCAATCCACTTCAGAGGAGCCACGGTAAAACACAAGAGAAATCAATGAACCTTCAATCCTTCTAACATGGGCGGAGATCTGGCCAGGGCTTTAGAGGCGTCACGGGACACAAGACAGATCAAGAACCTTCTCCGTACTGAGCTTCAGTTCTTCGACACTAGCCTGTAGAGCCGCCGAGGCCTGATTATATTCATCCAGCAGATGGTATGCAGCAAACGAGGCTGCGAGCGAGAAACCCGCCAAGAAGCCGACAATACTGTTGCACGCAGAGAGAGAACAGTTGGGAGACGGTATGGGTGGATGGACATGACAGATGCGAAGATGAGAGATAGACGGTATGAAGTGAAAACAACAAACCCTCCACGGAAGGCTCCAATCGGTTTCTTCTGAGTCGCGGGGAATCCGATGTTTGGAACTTGCTCATTCCTCCATGCTCTGGATGTAGATAGAAAACGCGAACGAGCGTGCACGGTTTGAGGCAGCCGCAGGCAGCGTACTGTGCGGAGCATTAAAGCCATAACCGTATTTGCGAGAGCTTGGCAAAGGCGTCTCGTGCACGATATCTATTAATAGCCTCAGCCATGTCCACTCCAGCCAAACGAAAAGAAACTGAAGAACAGACGGGACGAGAGAAGAAGAAAGTCAAGCTAAACGAAGCACGGACTATCGCCGTTCAATCAAATGCAGTGGCCGGCCCTTCCACCGGTTCGTTTTCTCTACTCGAATAAAGAGCGGGTTCAAACCTCTTGGTTCACAGGAAAGCGTCTTGGCGGCGCCATCGATGTCGAGAAATTTGCTGAGGTGTGGCAAATTTCCCTCTACCCTATCGACTCTTTTTTTTAAATTTATTCAGGCCCGGGGCTTTGAGATCGATGCAATGCATAAGGCTATGAAAACGGCAAGGTTAGCCTACGAATCCCATGCACGACTCATTTACCGATTCCTGGCTCAGTGCCAGCTCGACCCAGCGGGTATGGCAAACACTTCCTCGACATTTGCGCCGCAGAGCAGCTAGTCACGATGTTCGGCGTGTCCCGCTTCGTCTACGCGACAGGGCGCGACAAGAGGTATAATCTTCGTGTCCGACGTTCAATTCGGGCATTAAATATGTCCGTCTATAGATGAACGCGGTGAAAAATAAAACCCCAGCGCGCCTGACGCCGAAAAGGGGAAAGGACAAACATCTGTCTCGAACTGAAACATTTCTCAAACGGCAGCGTAAGCTCTATACTTTGTCCGAGACCGCCATTAAATCTATTCAGGTGATAAATCGTGGCTGGAGACCCATATATGGCACGCAAAACGTATGAGGATGGAAAATATGTGGGGCTATCGTTTGGTCCGCCCACAGTGTGAAGTGATATTTTTTCTAACACTATATGACAGGCCGTAACCCCCACCGAGAAATCGTTCCGCCCGTCTCACCGGGCTTCCGTTCATGGCGCCATTCTTCACGACGCCTCGTATCAATCCATCATCCAACTTCAGGGTCCAGAGAAAATTTTGCGGACACTTCTCGACACTTGCTGTGACCTCCAAGGTCCAGGCCCCGGCGCGAAGCGGTTAGAATTTTCCCTCGTCAAATTCAGCAGCTTCCATAACATTAGACAGGTTTCTCCCTGGAGCGCGAACCCTTGATACACATATTTACGAACCGGACCATTATCCCTTCGGCCTTATCGGCCCGGCTAGCATTTTCTGGAGGCCAATCCCCGCGCCCTCGAAGCCTCAAACCTTGGATGTTCCTCAAGACCCAACTCAGGGTCCCACTACAGGATCCCAGAAGCGCGGCAAGGGCAAAGGGAAGGGGAAAGATTCTGCTGCGCCACCTTCGGATCCAGACATTGTTCTTCGAACCGTTTGGATACGCACGCACCCGGCCACGTCCGAAAAGGTCTTTGAAGTCCTCCGGACCTCAGCTTCCTTAGCACTTGATGCGGCACGCAAAGCTGCACCCGATGGCACGCAAAATGACGAACTGGGCGTCGAGCTCGAGGACTTGAGCGGGCAAATCAATGCATTCGAGATCATGGGCCCTAAATCAAACCAGGTTCTTAAGGGTGCTCTATCCCCCGTCTCCCAAGACCCGCGGGAGGACTTCAACAAGGTCCGGTGCGCCTTGTTATCGCCTTCTTCTTGACAACTCAAATTTCCCTATAGTTCTGGGCGTCCATGACAGATTTGCAGACATCGGGATCTATCCCGCGGGGCATGATTATAGGTTTCAAGGTCCTCGATCCGCGACTGAAGTAGATTTTCGTAACTTGTTGCACCGTCTTTTTTTTTTGATCATTCATCTTGACAGATTTCCTCCGAAGAATGCCAAACCGAGCCCTACTGTTGCATCTCCGATCATAATACCCTCTGCAACGCTCGCAGAGAGCGAAATATGGGGGGAATCGACGCGCGATAGTTTGAGGAAGCCGCGGTACAAAAAGAAGGACCTTGACGAGCGACGATCCAAGGTACAGCTCTTCTGGCGTCTCTCATATCGCGACTCACCTGAATTCTAGAACCTTGTTCCGGGCACCACCCTCACGCCCCTCCGTCAAGACGACCGCGTCCCCCTCCTGCTCATCCAGCGCTCGATCGAGCGCGGCGGCACCTCGGACGACCTCTCCCTGCACGGATGGACGCTCCTCCTCCCCGCAGGCTGGTCCATGCCCTTCTTCTCCTCCTTCACCTTCACCGGCACGCGTGTCGGCGGGCAGCGCGAGCGCCAGACCCAGGCCTTCGAGGCGGGCACACCCTACTTCCCGCGCGACTACCCCCTCTGCGCGCCATACAACGCCTACGCCGAGGCACGCGAGGCCGAGGAAAGCGCGCGCTGGGCGCGCACGCCGCCCGCGAAGCGGCCGAACTACAAACGGTTGGGGACGCGCAGTCCGTGGCGCGCGAACTGGGGCGTGGTCCTCGGCGTCGAGGCGCCTGCGGACGCGGAGCTCGTGCCGACGCAGCGGGAGGCGGGCGAGTCGGTGCAGCCGTGGCTCTTGCGTGGGTCGGCCGTGCGCGAGCTCGTTAAGCGATTGCTGAACGTGGCGGCGCCAGATCGTGCGGCGGCGCTGGCGGACGAGGTGAAGAGCCTGCGGCGCAAGCGCTCGATGCCCCCGCTGGAGGCGACACCCGCTGCGCTGTTGCAGGGCGCGTTGGTGCGCGTACGACTCACGCCGTGCACGCGGGGCCGGCCGCAGGACTTGGCTCTTATATACGCGGTAGACGACACGGAGGCTCAGATGTGGCGGCGCCCGCGGAGCGATGAGGAGAGGGCTGATGAACCGGAGGTCTGTCTCCTCACTCTTCGTATATATACCGTTACTCAATTGGATTTCCAGCTCGAAAGCACCAAGCCTCCACCAGAAAGCATCATCGGGTACGTTACCACTGGCAATTTCTCTCTTTCGCACGGGGAGGGCATCGCCCTCGGCGCGGTGCCCCTCTTGCGTTTCCTGGAACTGGGGGAGCAGGCGCAAAGGTACGCAGCGTCTCCGTGTAATAAAAGCGCGCTCACTGGAACGCAGACTCGGCTCGAAAGACCTTCTCGTCAAAGTTCGCAACCGCGACGGACAGCAGTGCCGTGCGACGCACATCGAGATCCTCGAGGTACAATAATATAGCAATGTTGGATGTAGTAAATATAATAAAACTCGATTGACCTGCCCTCAAATTGTCCACTTGTCCACAGCAGCGCGCACGAGCATCCTCATCTCCTCGCGCGCCTGCTTCTTCGCGCTGTCGCTGATGCCCTCGAGCGCGTCGAGCTCGCCGGGCGAGGTCTGCAGTGCGTCGAACGCGAGGAGGTGACCGTCCGTCGTGGAGAGCGTGATCGGTAGCGTCGACTGCGAGCGCGAGTGTGTGAACGGGCGTCGTGCTGCCGACGTCTCAGTAGGCTCCGCGGGCTGCGAGTGCGACTGGGGGAACTTGAACTGGAGGAA
Source organism: Mycena maculata (assembly GCA_029448575.1). NCBI lineage: Eukaryota > Fungi > Basidiomycota > Agaricomycetes > Agaricales > Mycenaceae > Mycena > Mycena maculata. Next base: position 218,717 of record JARJLG010000005.1, read on the forward strand.
CTGCGTCTGGGACTTTGTGTGCGCGTGTAGATGCGGGTGGGCGAGCGGCGCGGGCTGGGCGTGCATCGTGGTGTTACCGCTCATGGAGGAAAGGGAGGAGGACGAGGGGTGGTGAGACGCCAGGGACGACTGGGAGGCTGCGCGCGACAGTGGCCTCGATGAAGGGCTGCCGGTGACGGCAAGCGAGAAGGACGGATCCCGCTGGATGGTGATGTTGCTCTTGGTGCGCTTGAGCGTCCGGGCCTGGTCGGGGCCGCCCTCGGGAGCATCTTGCCACACGTCGTACGGGTTCGCGATGGGCGAGCCATTGACGCTGAGCATGCTTTCGTCCTTGCGCGGTAGGCGCAGGGTGCCACCGGGATAACCCGGCGTCTTTGGGACCACAGGGTTGAAGGTGACGATGGACGGGACCCGGGCGCGTGGGGGCGGGTTGGTCGATGGCTTGAGTTTGGAGGGTGAAACGGGCGCGCGGGAAACAGGCCGTGGGCTGTGGGTCGAGGTGTTGGCGTTGAATGGGGCTCTGAATTTCTGGGGACTGGGAGAACCTCCGAATGTACGCGACTAGAAACAGAATGAGGGACGAGTAAAACTCTGTGAAATGTACGGTTACCATGCCGGATGCGTTTGGGCCAGCTGCTGCGAGAATGCGGGCGCGTTGGGCGGTTCCTGGACCAGTAGACGAGCCAGGTTTCTTCTGAGGCGCCACCGTTATTCGAGCTGAGATGCTCTTAGCCAAGTCGCAGGATAGAAACACGTAGACTCACCGTTCTTGGCCGCCTTCTCACCCGACGCGTCGTGCTCTGCTTCCTGGCTCGCGACCCATTTCCTCTTGCGAGTCGATTTATCGATTTCTGTCGCACCCGCTGCGACGAAACGATCGCGCTGGACACCACGAAGAGCAGCCTGGATGTTCCCGTTGTATTTCGCGCCAAAGTCGCGCATCTTCATCGCGCGAACCTGCTTGGGGATGCGGGAAACGAGACCCTCCTGGTGGATGGAGAAGTTCTCGAGATGGTCATTAAGCCAGGATTTGAGCTGGGCTCTGCGATGGTTGACCTCTATTTCGAGGTTTGCAAGGAGATGCTGCTTCTCGTCTATGCTGAACATGACCAAGGTTGAAATTGATGGCTCGCTCACGTGTCGGCCCGGTTTTCCTGAAAATTCATGGAATCGTAATGGTCCGATTCAGTTCACCTGTCCTTTTCTTCACACTCCCACAATGCCCGATATTTACTGCGTTATAGGCGGCAGTGGCTTTGTTGGTCGCCATATTGTGCAGCAGCTCGTCGACCGTGGAGACACTGTTTCTGTCCTCGATATTGTCCAGCGCTACCACGATGTCCCATTTTACCCAGTCGACATAACAGACCAGGCACAGGTCGCCGCGGCTCTCAGATCGAGTGGTACTACTTGCATAATCCATACCGCATCACCCCCTGCCGCTCTTAAGCTCGAAGACCCAGACCTCTACTGGCGCGTGAACCTCGGCGGCACAAAAGCAATTATTGCAGCTGCAGTAGAGACTGGTGTGCGCAAGCTTGTCTTCACTAGCTCCGCCGGTGTCGTTTTCAATGGCGCAGACCTCATCGACGTCGACGAGCGGACACCCTTTCCTGAAAAGCCAATGGACGCCTATACCGAATCAAAAGCAAAAGCCGAGGAAGCCGTTCTCGAGGCAAACGGAAAGAACGGTCTTTTAACGGTCGCGCTGAGACCTGCTGGAATTTTTGGGTGCGTACGCTTTTTAGATTTCTGTACCGAAACTCATGCTGTATGTACAGCCCGGGGGACCGACAAGTCATGGCCGGCCTATACCAAGTCTACGAGCGCGGCCAGACTCACTTCCAAATCGGCGACAATACGAACCTTTTCGACTGGACATATGTGGGCAACGTAGCTGCCGCCCACCTGCTTGCTGCAGACCGCCTCGACGACCCCCCTCCAGCTCCTGTACTCGAAGACCTCCCGGAGATGCCCAAAACTCCCGAGGAGGTCCCGCCACTCACGCAGATAGAGGACGAACTGGTCCACTACGTGCTACCCCCTATTGACGTTACCACGGGCGCGCACCGCATCCCCACGTCCGAGGCGCGCCCCCTCGGGCCGTACGTTACGCGCCCCCCAAATGCCGACGCCCTCCTCGCCGCCTTCTCCGGCCCCGCGCCGCAAACCCGGCCCGTCATGCGCACGCGCTTCGACCCGCTGTCCGACTACACCATCGCGCGCACGAAGCTGCACGCCCCGAGCACGTCCCCGCTGCAGGTCGCCGGCCAGGCGTTCTTCATCACCAACGGCGAGCCGTGCTACTTCTGGGACTTTGCGCGCCTCGTGTGGCACCACCTCGACGGCGTGTTCCCGGACAAGGCGAAGGCGCGCAAGAAGGGCTTGTGGACGCTGCCGAAGGAACTCGGCATGCTGGCGGCGGCAGGCGCGGAGTGGTGGGGGTGGCTGTCTGGGAAGGACCCAACGTTCACTAAGTTCAAGGTGTCGTTTTCGTGTGCGCGGCGGTGGTACAACATCGAGAAGGCGCGGAGAGTGCTTGGGTACGAACCCAAAGTAGGCGTTGATGAGGGTGTTCGGTTGATGGTTGAGGTACGTCCTTGCATATTCCTCCTTTTTTATTTGCTGACCAGTCTCTCAGTGGTGGAAGGCGGAGCACCTTGCAAAACAATAGGTCGACTATTAATCATACCATAATATATTACGGGATTTTTTGGCTATGTTCCAATCTTTTGAGGTGATCATGCATTCTTATCCATCCTCAAACATGGACACGAAATCTCCGAAAACCTTCATCCGCTCCGCGATTTGCCGTTTCGAATTGCAGTCCCGGATATTGTGTCTGAGGTCAGAAATCGGTAAAGATCTTGCTCAGTTACACTCGCGCACGCACCTCGTCGTTTCCCCAGACGGGCTTGTCAGCTCCGCCCAGTCCTCATCAACGTCGATCTCGAGCACAGCCCCATCGAAGAACATGATCTTATAGCGTCCGCCTTGAGATACCTGCGAGCTGTACCGGATACACCAGCCCACGGAAGGTCTGAACTTTGTATACGGGATACGCTGGTCCACCGTGGTAAGCTCAAAGTCGTCCCTGCACCAAGTCGGCAGGATTGCAGTCTTGCCGGTCACGGACAGGTGCTGGCCTTCGATGCTGGCCTTGTCACTAGGCGGGGGGATGCGGTTGGTTCTTTGCGTTACGGCGGGGGTGAATGGTAGTTTCGGTGGCCGGGGCGCGATGTTGACCATGGACAGCGTTTGTGTAGACGAAAAGCTGGCTGGTGGGGCGCGAGCGAGAGTCGGAGTATTTGGCGAGTCGGCCACTGGGGGGGTTCTGCTGCTGCGTTGTTTGGAAATGCAGGAAGAGCCGTAGAGAACTGGAGCCGGGTCGTCCTCGCGTTCAAGCTGCTCGAGAACCTCGCAAGTGCGCCAGAAGCGAGCCAAGTGCTTCAGGCTATCCTGTTCACTTGCCTCCAGAGCGTCCCAGTCCGCAGCAGAGATATGGGGATATTCGTCGATTGTTTTGAGGATCTTCTTCGTCCACTCTTCCCCGCGTGCCCCAGACGTGTGTTTGGCGATCTCTAATGATCCCGATTGTCGCGAGAGACGGATGCGCATCCGCGGCGCGTCAGCGGCCGCGGGCTCAAAGGACAGCTCAATATCTGCCGGAGATGCGTTGGCCATCAATGTGCATTTCGCGGCTGCTGAGCGCAATATTAACTATTAGTGTGTGAATTCGCAGTCCATGTTACTATTCAGTTTATGGCACGCACTTTCGGCGTCCGTTGCTTTATACGCTCAATAAAAAGTCCGGCGTCGTTATATTGTCGCCAGTAAGCAGACGGTAAGTTATCGATACTATATTTTTTGATGGGTTCCGCGAGACAACAGGGAAGACTCAGGTGAGGTGCGCTATAGATCTCAATCTGAAGCGCAATTCAGTTCAAGTGGGGAGACCGGGCATCGAGATATGATACCTGGGTGCCTTGTGGGTTTATTAGAAGGACTTCCACGCCCTTCTGGCCACGCCTCCGTTCTCCCCCTCGGAGATCAACTAGCAACGATGAGGATGGAAGAACGGAGATCTGACCATGCACGGTCTTGTGCACATCCGGACTCAGCAGTGCCGTTGTGAATGGCAACGGCCTCGTAGTTCCCACGGGAATAGGCTGCTAATGCTATATGAGATGGTCAAGTTATCTCTGGGCCGAGCACTTACCGGAAGGGAACCGGCTTGATCAATGGATATATGGGGTTCTGTGGGGAGGTCAGGTGGCCTTCGACTTTCGTTCTGGCGGTGTATGGGTTGAGACAGCTCGGAAGGGCTTGAAGGCGCGACTTGAGTAGCATCCCTTTGTTTCAACGGAAGAGGATCAGAAACAATGCGCCTCGCCGATGCTTCACCCCGTAGTGCGTTTCGGCGATTGGTACCTCTGGCGTCGTCCGAGTCGATGGCCGTTTTGTTCGGAGCATAAGAATGCCTCTTGTGCCTTGAGGGTGCAGTTTGTGGAATACCCTCAATAGATTCGAACAACGCGTGTTTGCTGAGGACGCTCTCTGATGATTTGGATCCACCAGAGCCCAGAAGAATGGTAGGCAAATCCACGTCGAGGAAGGGATGCGACAAGACAGCATGAGGTTGTACTCTTCGTTTCGGATCCTTGAAGAGAATTAACTACGTCCGACAGGGTCCAGTGGCCTTACAGTTTCTAGCAATCGTACCACTAAATCTTGTATTTCAAGAGACGCACTTTCGGGGAGCACATAATCTGCGTTGAGTATCTTTTCCATCGTCTCGGAATTTGAATTGGCCTGAAGGGTGTCTTGAATATTCCGACGCTTGAACAGAGCGAGAGAAATAGACCTCGAACGGACGTCGACCCGACAAGCAAGCGATTGAAACACACCCCACCGACCACAGGTCAGCGTCGCAAGTATACGGCAAATTGGCCAAGATTTCCCTATACTCGATATTGGTAAACGGAGGGAAATAAGACGATCACGTACGGCGCAACGAAGTGGGGCGCATCGATAAAACGATCCGCAGAGAGCTTTGACGGTGGCAAGCGCGTAGCGAGATCGAAGTTACCGAGTTTCTTTCACAGAGAATCTCAGATTGGGATGGCGAAATGTGGCAAGGAACTTACAATCCTGCCATCCGTCGTCAGCAAGATATTGGACAGCTTGATGTTGCGGTGAACCACGCCCTGTTTCTTCAAATATATCAAGGCCTCGCTTAAGCTCTTCATGACGCCACGAAGATGACCCTCGGTCATGGACCTGTCGTCCAGATATTGTGAGAGTGTACCGCCCGAACAAAGCTCAAGTAGACTGAAGTGCGCCGACGGTGTGCAAAAGGTCGAGAATAAGGAAACGATAGATGGGTGGTACAATGCCTGGTGAAGAGACGAAGAAAACGATTTGGCGGTCTCGAAATCGCGGCAAATAGAGACCTACGAGGCATATAAATTTACGATATAACGTGTCGATGCGATGCTCACTTTTCTCAACGCAAGCTGGCGATTCCTTAAGCGCCCGCGTTTACAATTCACAAGGTAGACCACAGAGACCGTTCCCGAACCAATTTCTTCCATTATATCATAATCCTGGGTCGATAGTAAGACGCTCTTGAGAAGACCGGAACAGAAGATTCGTTACCTCAAGCTCTGGCGCATCCATGTCCAGAGGTTCTCGAGATGAGGTGCTTGAGCCTGCAGCGCGGAAGTTCATGTCAGGGTTCAAACGTTCAATGTTCAGGTCGGTGCCCGGACCCAGTAGGGACAGCGAACGGCAGAGGGAGGGTTCAACTTAAAACAATACACGGTCACGTGCCAACGTGAGACCCAAAGCGCGTAAAATTCATACAAAAACTTTGCGAGAACTTCGGAATCAGCTCCGTGCCCATTCCTAAGGCAGTATAATGCCGCCCCGGAACACGACCATCACGCACCGGCACACACTCACAGTCCATGTATGGTTTTACAACACGTTATCATCCGCAAAGACCTCAACGTTGATATTCGAGGACTCCCCGAGAAAGGCCGACTAATTAAAATCGAGATGGCTTCAAGAATGCGCAATATTTTACCGCAAAGCATTTGAACCAGCGATACATCGATGATATCGTGCGTAATCGTTGTAGGTTCGGCTACTCGATACTAGTTCCCTCGTTTAATCCGAGTCAAGGGGGTTCGTTTTTCTGCGTCCTGGTTAATTTTGCGGAGGGCCTCATCATGCGAGGAACGAGCAAGATTTGATGAAGCGTCTGTCAGGAGAGACTACGGAGGGCCGGGTTCAGAATAGCTAGACTGGTTTCGAACTTTAGTACAAGCGAACGCCAAACCCAACTGGACCTGGAAGGGACTGCATCGCCTGAGGCAATCGCTTGAGATATAGTGCGTGTCGTGGGCGTGGACGAGTTGTGGACGCTGGCGTTAAGTAATTGACTGGTGTGAGCGAAAAGGTTATGAACCACAATAGGGGAACCAAGGCGGAACACGGCACTGATCTCGGCGACCCAAGATTCGGCAACCCGGACCGTTCCGGAATACCTCTCCGTGTCTCCCGCATTCTCCCGAACACAATTCTGCGCCACGGCTTTAGAAGACGTTCCTCCACGACGTGGGTGACATTCCTTGGTCGTATCCGTGGGCTTGTGAACAGAGAATCTCCGAGTTTGAATTCTGCACGGCTGGACATCAATTGGACAGTGCACGACGCCGAGTCTGCGTATCGCTTGGTGACTTTGCAGTTTCGGACTAGTGTCGCAAAGCCCACTTTGAATACTCTTGTGAAAATAATCGTTCACTACAAAGACAAGTTTCGGACGTGCCATTCTGCGGAAAACAAAATGCTGATTTCACTATTCGAAGATCTTCCAACTACATATCTAGTTCACTTTGCTGACTTCAAGCTCGTCCTAGAAGACCGACTCTATCAGCGATGGCCTCGACACCGTTGCTCTGCTACATACCTCGAATTCACCAGGCATGATCAAGCCCTTCATTGCTTTGGTCGTCAGTCCGGCATGTGCACGAACATACTCCCGATACTTCGGTGCCCCCGGACGCAAGACATTGTCCGCCACAACACACGCCCCAGACTTCAACAGCCTAAGCGACTCGCAGACCTTCAAGTCCTGGTCATAGAGGTCCTCAACATGATCGAGGAAAAAGCATGTCGATGTGGTCAATTTTCCCCTCCACCGTCAGCCGCTTCAAGGATTCCGCCGCCGTGCCAGTGACGACCTTGACGATTTCGCTCAGCCCTGCGAGGTCGACGAGGTTCATCGTGATGGACGCAAAGAGCGGATCGAACTCGAGGCTCCAATACTGCGCATTAGCCCCGTCCGGCAGCGACTGACGCATCTTGTCCGCGAAGAAAATGGCGGAGTAGCCGATGTACCCGCCGAGCTCCACGAACACCTTTGGCTTCTCCTCGCCAATGAGGTCCGCGACAATGCGGCCCTTGTCGCTCCCAATGTTGATCAGGAACTCCTGCTGGGCCGCAAATTCGTCGATGGCCGCACAGACCTTGGCTGGGTTACCGCGCATCTGCGGGAGGGACGGGTGCTTGTAGATGAACTGCAGGAGCTTGACCTCGCGGCCGTCGTTCCACTGCAGACGGTCCGTCAGCCCAATGTGTATACCGGCTCACGGATAAGAGGAACCTCGACGTAATCATCACCAAGCTTTTTAAAGTTCTTGAGCGACGGATACTTTTGCACCAATTCTTCGGGGAGAGACATGGTAGTCAGTTGGTGCGTTGGTATTTTTGTTTTGATGAAGTGGACTGAATGAACAATTCCCACTTTTTCTTGCGCGGCCGAATAACTCCGACCTTCCGATGAAGATCCTCTCCATATGGCTAGATTTCCGTAATCCCAAGGTGGTCGGTCAAGCTCGAAGGAATATCCAACCCAAGAAGGTCAAATGGGATCCGAGGTTGCTGCGGCGGCTAGCGGTTTTTTGTCTCCCCACAATTAGAGCAGTATTTTTCTCTTTCCTGCCTTCGCTCCTGGTAATCCAACTAAACGGATGGTCTTTTCTCGCGATCTTCACCTCAGCGCACCGACTTGAAGTTCCGCCACCCGAATGTACTGTATCACCCTCCAATCCAGCTCATCACCAATATCCTCCATTGGTCCGCATGTTTTGTTACCTCTTCAATCCAGGCAACACCCCGCTGTGCTGGCTTCATTTATTTGGGCCGGGCATCGTGGGGCCACGCAACGTCGAGGGGGAGAATGCTGGAGCACGGCCCTCGCGAACCAGAAGAAAAAGGTTATTGTGAGGCAAGGAAGCTGATATGCCCGCACAAAACAGAGGTGGGCTACTTATGGTCAATTAAAATCAAGTATGGCTATAGACACGCGCAAGGGTATAAACAACACACACAATTCCAACTTATTCTCCCGCGACCTTCACATCCTCACCCAGCTCCTCCTCGGCTTCCTCCGGCTCCTCGACCTCGCCGTCCTCCGAAACACCACGCACCTCGGCGTCACGCCGGTCGTCGTCTCGCTGCAGCTCGTCGCGCATGACCTGTACGTCCTCGTCGACCTTAGGCGCGACACGGTCGATGCCCGCCTCCGCGAGCGACACGTGCGTGCGGTGTGTCGCGAGGTGTGCAGAGCGCCTTGGGGGCCGCTTCAGCCGCCGCCGCGCGACCATCACCGGGACTGAGCATTTCTGATTTTTTTGGTCGATTTCTTTTTTTTGTGGCCTGGAAATAGTAAGACGCACCTCGATGAGATAGTGGGACGTCGAGCCGAGGAGAATGCCCTTAAGCTGGCCGAGCCCGCGGGACCCCACGATGAGCATTTGTGGCTCGTGGTAGTCGACGATGTCTACATAAGAGGGTCAGCAGGTGTGGGTGGGCCTAGAACGGACTAACCCAAAAGCATGTGCCGGGCGTTCTTGGCGTGCCATGCCTGGCACACGACCGTAACGTTTAGCTTGGTGCGCTGCAGCAGCCCAGTCGCCTGCCGACACAGGATATACGCGAGCCCTTGGCGCTGCGGGCATAGCATCAGTATGGTATAAATTGAGCGAATCAAGTGGGCGTACCTCCTGCTGACTGCGGAGCTTGCCCGCACGATCGGCCGCATTCGGGATCGGGGGGTCGACCTTGGCTTCGTTCTCCATGATGTTGACGATCATCATCTCATCCCCGTCGCGAATGACGGTCCCGATGCCCCACTCGACGGCATAGCGACTCTCCTCGCTGAGATCGCTCGCGACGATGTAGCGCTTGCGCTTGCGGTCGCCGAGCTTGCCGTCCGGGTCGCCCTGGGTAATCGTGATCGTACAACGGTCGCGCTGGAAGATGGGGCGCGAGGTCTGCAGTGGGAGCGGCTCGTGGCGCGTCGACTTGCGGCGGCGCGGATTGCGCTTACTGCCGCGCATCGTGCTGGGCCCAGCGTTGAGCGTGCTGGGGAAGTACGGGTCAGGGGGTACGACGACGTTGACACCCTCGCCCAAGGGGTCTGCATCGACGTCGTCCTGGACAGGGACGGGGGCAACAATGGAGTTGTGTTCCGTGTTGCGCTCGGTAACGGGGTCGAACATGTCGTCGTCGCTCCACTCTTCCTCGTCGTCCGTCTCGTTGACTATTTCGTCGCCCGAATCGTCGGGATCGTCGGTAAAGGCATTACGAGGGCGTACAGAAGATGTGTCAGTTAAATCTGTGTCGGATTGGGTGAGCGGGAGAGCCTGTGGCGTTGGCGAGGCATCCCGCTGCTGGCGGAATCGGCGGAAGGAGAATGGCGACTGAGACCGGGCACGCGACCGGCTGCGCGACGGATCCTCGGACGAAGGTGGTGCATGCGAGGCAGAACGCGGTTGTTTGCTGTTCGTAGACGTACTCCGTCCGCGTTCCTTGTCCGCAGCACCGTCCACAGATAAGCCATTGTTCATGCTCGTCCGACTCAACGAGAGACTGGGCATAGACAAGCCACCCATCATCGAGCTGAAGGACATTTTGCTGAATGAGCCGCGGTTGTTGATTTCGGGTTTGACGGGTATCTGTGCAGAATTGGTGCGCTCAAGCGCGTTCATGATGAGCTGGGAAGCCTGTTGGTCGAGTTGCTGCAGTTCGGTCAGTTCTCGATGAATAGACCGACGCTGGGGACGGTAGCGAGAGACAGGGGATGGAGGGGAAGACATGGGAGGAGTAAAACTACACTCACTTCCGCTGAAGGCTTCTGGTTTTATTAAAAGAGTCAGATATATGTACTTGGCGTAAAGAGATAACGTACACTCATCCTGCAATTTGTTGTTTATCCCAAGGAACCGACAGAACACGCCCACAAAAATTTTGACGCACGTCGTGGAAGGAACGACGTCTTTGTAGGCCGTTGTGGATTGGATTGAAAGCGTCCGTGTCGCGGATGTTCTACAGGCACCGAAGGCCTAGACTGCTACGCCAAGAGACTCGCCCACACAGCTTTTTCTTGTTTGTCTTCCTGGAAGTACTGCACTCAAAAAACAACCTTCTCAGGGTGAAGACAATGTTTTATTGAATTCTACCGTACAGTTGGGGACAATCAAACACCGCTTATTTAATAGCACGTGAACCGTTCATTTTTGTAGAAATCTGACACCAGATTCAGATTCGGAGGGCGAAAAGGAGCCCAAAAACATACCTCCGAAGTTTTTCCCACGAGCCGTTGTTTTTCTCAATATTTTGGGCCGGTTGAACGGAATTGTGTGTACCCCTTTTGGCCCTGTGGGGGTACTTTTTTTTACTAACAAATCTCTCCCAAGTCACATATCTGTATATAGAACCATTTAGCAGCCAATAGAAGCCACACCTGAGATACAAATGCATTTTTACGCTGTTTTCAGATCAAATAATTAACACATCAAATCATTTTTTTCCGAAGGAACAGCTCGATAGAATTGTTTGCTTTTGCCGGGATCATGACAAGCTCACCAAAAGGAGTCGATTGGTAATTTTTACGTTATTTTTGCGATTTCTTTTGGCTTTTCTCAATATTTTAGGGTCGGTTTCAGAGAAATCATCGATTTGACAAATTCTGCTCGTGCCAATCTCTTCATTTGGGCCTTGATTCACATAGAAACTATTTCGTAGGTTTCCCGACGGCATTCCCCGCCCCTGGCATTCGACTTTCCCACGCGTCCCAAATAGGCGGGTTTTGATTGTCCCCAACTGTACATCGCCGTATTTTACGTTGACGGCTTAACCAGAACAGGTTAGGATGGGCCAGATCCCGCTGAGCCTGACGAACGCGAACCTGACCGCCAGCTTTGTGGGCCAGACAAGGTTGAGGGAATAACGTGCGTGGCGGTTTAATTTTTCCGTCGAATCAACGTCAACTAAAATCGCACCTGCGTTGGCTATTGTAAAATAAGGAAGTAGGCTCGAACCAACCGCTGCCGCCTGAGTTTTGATGACAATCGATCAAACCTGATGGCGAAGCGGCTGGAGCATTCTAACCGGCCGCTAGTACGGTCGGGACTTGCCGATGTAGGTAGTTTTGACTTAGAGAAATTTCGTGTTGCCCAGAAATCTTGAATATCAATTTTGAAATCTGAAGAGACAGTTCTGTTCTAAACAAAAATATAAGACTCTCCATGCAGCCGTTTTAATTTAAAGTGCCTGGGGAACTCGCTATTCACGATTTATGTCCGGGTTTACGCCAGAAAGACCCGTTTGGGGAACTTTTCAAATATAGACCACGCCTATGGCTCCAGGCTCGTCAAGAAAAAAATGGGATATGGCTTTTAGCATATTGAGAGTGCTTTCAAGTGGCTGGGCCAATATTTGAGCAGCTTTTGCATTCACACCGCACGATTTACTGCGACAGACTGCGACATCAGGTGGATTTCCTTTTTAGGACTGACTCCTGTCCACCATGCCGTTCAAGCCATTGGTCGAGCTGGACCCCGAGAAGCTCAAGACAGCCACGAAAAACCTTTGTGCTGTCTTCGGAGTGCCTGCTTTGCGACCCCACCAGATAGAGACCGGTGAAAATGTCCTTAAAGGCAACAGCACACTTCTGGACATCCCTACTGGCGGCGGCAAAACTCTAGCTTATTGGTTTCCTCTTTTTTATTACTGGGCACCTGGAAATACCGACCAAGCCTGCCAAAAGATCGTTCTGCTTGTTGGCCCACTCAGCGCACTCATGCAGTCTCAAGCTTTGAGTCTTACACAGAAGGGAGTGCCGGCAATTGCTATCACCTCTACCACGGAAAATCCAGAGCAGGTGCTCAAGGTAGGCCATCTCTGCAAACAAGAGGTCGCATATGTTAACTATCCACAGGACGTTGGCGAAAACAAGTACCGTGTGGTGCTTGTAAGCCCGGAAATGGCCCTTACATCGAAATTTCAAGATTTGGTCCTGTCGAAGAAGACTTTCTCGGAGAATATCATATCCCATGTGATAGATGAAGGTCACTGCATTACTGAGTGGGGAAACGATGACTTCAGACCCGAGTTTTCAAACCTCCATGTCCTTATCGCGCGGCTTCCAAGTGGACTGCCTGTCGTTGTCGGCTCAGCTACGATGCCGCGGGATGTAATCCTTGACATCCTGGCAAAGCTCCGTCTGCGCGCCGATTGCGCACGGGTCTCGGTGTCCAACGAAAAGCTGAATATTGCCCTCTCTGTGCGCATCCTACAGCACCGGCAAGACATGTTTGCCGACCTCATGACCCTCTTCCCCCGAGATTCAACGGGTCCTCAGGACTTTCCCCAAAGCCTCATTTATGCAGGCGGGCGAATGGAAGTCGAGAAGATTCAAGACTTCCTTCGTCATAATACCTCTGAGGACATCCCTGCTGACGTCTTCGAATTCTACCATCGGTTCATCGCAGAAGAAAGGAAAGAATCAATACAAAAGAGACTCGAAGAAGGAATACTTCGGGCAGTGGCGACAACAGATGCATTGGGAATGGTGAGGTTTGAAGTATCTGCCCGACTAGACACTGAACTTATTCACAGGGAATGGACTTTCAGCGTATCATGCGGGTTATCCTTTGGCTGTGCCCGAGATCGTTTCTATCCCTGGTACAGAAAATCGGGCGCTGTGTGCGATTGGCAGAACTGCTCGGGGAAGCGGTTCTTTATGTCACGAGCTCCGCTTTCATGCGCTATGAAATTGAGCTCGAAATCCTGACGGGTGATGCCGCTGATGATGCGGATGACCCTGCAGACAGCGCAGAACCTCCAGCACCGCTTGCCGATGGGGAGCAGATGGATCGCGATGCTGCAGTGGAGGCGAATGATGACACAGATCCCACACCAGCGCCAAAGAGAAAGAGTAAAAAGGCCATGTCCGCCATGGAAGTCAGGGATCGCAGATTTCTTTTGGAATATATTGTGACAACAGGTTGTCGTCGCATACCCTGGAACAAGTTCTTTGGAAATGCCTCCAAACGTGAGTCTTTTATTTCGGGTTTATCAATTGTTAACAGTCCTACAGTTGCTCTACCTTATCCGGCACCCATTGGGGCACGGTGCTGCGATAACTGTACCCCAGATCAGTTCCCAGTGGAGACTATACGTCTTGTAGGAGGCTCGCGTCTGAAGACGGGTCGACGGCATCATGCTAAGGTGTCGGAAGAGCTTGCACACGAGGCAACAGAGGTCCTGAAAACTCTGAGGAATACAATTGCTGGCCGTGACTTCCCCAATGGATACATTATTACAGGTAAGATCCTGATGTCTGACCAGATTATCGAAGCAATAGCTCCGCGCGTTCGAGATATCACCTCTATTGAGACCCTCGCTGAAACCGTACGCTGGAACTGGACACCCAAGTATGGCAGCGAAGTTGTAAAGACCATACAAACTCTCCTCGTACGCCATCCAGATCTGGAACTGGAAGCCCGTGAGGCAGAGAAGCGCGAGCGCGCCTTCGCTGCCCTTCAATCTCTTGCACAGGCCGACCTTCGCAAAAAACTTGACCCACTTTTTGATGCCTGCCATGAAAGGATCTTAAGCCTCACTAGACCAGGTGGCAGAGCGGGTCAGACCGAAAGGATTTGCCAGATATTTATGGCGCTTCCACGGAAGACGGTGAGATTGTCCTGTCTTCATGTTTCACTGTCCTAATCTCTCACAGGTCTGGCCCAGCTACTATTTAATCATCAAGTATCCGATTTCGATTGCTTTGATCAAGAAATACTCTCACACGAAGCATGTCCAATCGACCACGGAATACGCTGCACTCTGGCACATCCTATTCGAAAATGCGCGAGAGTTTAATCAAGAGAACTCTCGGCCTTACGAGGATGCAGTGTTTTTACAAGAGGTAGTAGATAAAACACTGGCAGAACTTGCAGAGCTCCATGGCGTGCCCGGGGTTAATCCTCAGCAATGTGCATCCATCGTAACGAGAGCCAGAAGGGGAAGGGAGAGTGACGAGGTCAACGAGAGCGAGGGGACAAATGAAGCAAATGAGAGCGAACAAGCTTAAATTTAAAGTGTATTATGCGTAGTCGGAAACTATCTGCTGAGCTACTGCCAACAGCGCTGGGGCATCTGCATACGGCTCCTCGTCGTCGATGCCAAGATCATCGCCTGTGACTTGATAATCCTCGTCCATGCCCGACTCGGACTCGTCATCCATGTCGCCCGCTGGTTCATTCACCACAACATCCACAACGCCCAAGTTCTCCGCCTTTCTTTTTTCCCTCGTGAACTTTTTGAATGCGCCGCGGGTATCGGCATATTTTGCGCCTTCTTCCAGTAGATCCCGGACGGGCACTACAGCCGTGGTATTCTCCGGGTTATTTGCGGGGCGATTCATAACATGCTCTTGCAGCCGCTCGTCTTGGAGTGCTTCCGCAAGGGCCTGGACCTCGTTTGTCATGTCTGGGACGGTGTGACGTTCGCCGTAGCCGGTGATATTGAAAGTCTTCTGGACGGTGCGCATCGTGTCACGGAGAGTAAATATGCAAACAGTGATCATTGACAGCCAGCTCCACGATTTGTTTGACCCCTTCGCATTGTAAATTATCTTAAGTTCCGAGATTCAGATTCACCAGTGCGTGGACGTGATGGATTCGTACCTTGGCCCAAAAATTCTGATGCTCTTGTAGCAGATCCACCTCTTTAAAACTGTACGGCCGGCCAGTGAGGTTAACGAGCCAGTTGTGGAGAAAGTAGCGCCTAAGAGGTCAAGTAAACCACGGCGCAGCAGGGGACAGAATAATACATACTTTAAAACCGGATCGTAACGGTCAATGCGACGCAGAGTTTCGAATATTGTGTCCGCATACTTGGGCATGGTTTTCGGAGACCTCATCATGACCATCCAGATCTGGAGGACATTAATTACACGTCCGATATCCCCCTTCTTGATTGCGGCAACAAACTCGATGTAGAAGAGGGCGTCGCGATTGAGAAGGACAACATTCTCGTGAGAGATGTCACGGTGTGGGAGAGATCGTAGCTCATCGACGGCATGAGTGGTGAATAATTTTCGGTACACCTGCTCAGCAACGGTATTAAAGTCGTCGATCGTGGCCGCTGCAGCCCATGTGTCGAGGTCCGGACTACCACAATGGACACGGAAGCCGTCCTTGATGTGCGCAGCAACAGAAATTTGAAGGAGCTCGTGGCAGGGCTTCCACGGCGTCGCCTTTTGGTCTTCCATCCCGCGGAAATGGGCTTGCGCTTCAAGAGTTGTGTATGTTCCCACCAGAGGCTCCCGGGCCACAGAGAGTTTGGCTGTCCCCAATGCTCGTTTATCACCAGCCGACATCCAGCCATCTTGGCGTGAAAGAGTCCGAAACGGCGAATAGGGGCCTTCATACCGTCGATGGGACCATCACTGTTGCGGCGCGCAGACTCGACCTAAGAAAGAAGGGATTAGTATGGATTTAGAACAAAAAGGAGGCGTAGAACGGAACCTTGTCAACCAGTGAGTCTGTGAGCAGGTCGCCGTCATTGAACATGAGTCCATGCACTCGGAGGTCATCATCTGTGACCCCAAGATTGCGAAGAATCTGCACATATACACGGATGGTGCCTTCGAGACTGGACTCGTCCTCGTGCATGGCCGGTAACGGGAACTGCTCGGTTTTGTGGACGGCAATGGGGTCCACCTCAGGCTCCGGAAACTCCTTGAATGCTTTGTGTAAATGCTCCAGACTCTTGATGTTCTCGAGTGCGATCCGCTTCAGCTGCCACAGACAGCACTGTCCGAGTTGCTCCACGCTCTCTGGCGATGGTAGAACATTGTTGATGTCCCAATCGAGAACGGGGAGCGTAGTTGTCCGTGGGGGCTTCATCGAGAGGGGCAGCGTGCCGAGTGGTGTCGAACCGCCAGTAAATGGGTTGTACACGGGAATGACAGTCGATGTCGTCCCATTATCAAAATGATTGCCCGACTTTAGCCGCTGGGACTCCACGCGAAAGGCAATATTGAGATTGTCCCAGACAATAAAGCACATTTGCGTCTTGATAAGCTGTTCGAAACGTGCAACGCCCTCCGCAGAAAGAGTTTTAATATGATTCCGGATGGTGTTGTACGACGTCGAGAGCCCCGCATGTGCCAGGACTTCCATCTCGCGTTTGGAGGCACCGGAAGCGAGGAGGAATAGGCCAATAACGACCTGATAGTTGTTGGCAAGTTGCGAACGCGAGATGCTGAGCATAGCGCAGGCCGTGGTAAAGACCTGGCGGTAACGTTAGGTGGCATCCTAATTCGACAAGTGGGACCCACAAACTGACCAGCCTCTTCTGACGTCTCGCTTCACCTTGTTCCTCTCGTCGTGTTGTCTTGTCTGGAATCGCTGTCGTCTCCAATATCCTCCACAGAGTGGGGGCTACTTCCTGCAATTCATCTCCGAGCTGCTCCATCGAAAATTCCTCCAGCAACTCTAACACGCTCGTTCCTTGCTCTCGGGTGAGGAGCTCTTGAATGGCCTTCCCCTCCTTCTGCAGGACCCTCTCCAGCTGCTTGTCAAACCTCTCATCAAAGCACTGTTGTCCAATCGCGGGTACCCGGTCAAAAACGGTGTCGACAATCTGCTTTCCATGAGACTTCAAGAATCGTGTCACATTGGCCGAGGCCTGAGCGTCTCCTCCAGGCGCTGTGATGGTCTCGAATAAATCCATGAGACTGGAGAAACCTTCACCACCATCTTCTTCTGCCGCTGTTATCTTTGCCAGCAACTTCTCCGCTTTTTCACGCTTTCTGGTCATTTCTGCAAGAGCGCTTGCTTCCGCCTCTTCAAGCTTCCTTGCAGCCGATTCCTCCCTCTTCTTCCTCCTGGTGGCGGCTGTATTCGCCTCTGTACGTGCTCTGGTGCTGGATTTAATTTCCTCGCGCCTTGCACTGGTTAGATTGCTGTTGAACACCCGGGAATGCCGTTGAGGCTGTTTTACTCGAGGGCGGCCACCACGAGGGCGCGCCGGCGTCATTTCAAAGATGGTAGAGGTTGCTGGTGAAGGAATTTGCGCTGGAGACTCTGACGCTGCGCGCTGCCGGCTTTTTCGAGGTGGAGTGCGAGCGGCACTAGTAGAGGGTTCCTGGGTAGGGAGAGAGCCAACAATTCTGCTCAAGAGGTCGGGCAGGGGACATAGGATGTCCTTGTCATCGTCACCCGTGGGTGCTGCAGTGTCCGGCCCGTTGCCTGGCCCAGGAGATGTCGGCGCGCTGCTGGTCTGGATAAATATGTCCTCAACGGCCTGCCGGCGTGAATGCTTCGGAGAGGGAGTGGCCTGGTAGTCAGAATCGGAGTCTAACTGCCTTTTGCTTGTGAAGGGCATGGAGTCGGAAATTTTGAGCGTGATAGGAGTAAGCACCAAACCGGACACATTTTGTTTTTGCCGTAGGACTCTTGAATTAATTCTTTTGCCAAAAAGCTTGCATGAGGAGTCTTATATTTTCGTTCGGAACAAAACTGTCTCTTCAGATTTTCAATTGAAAATGCAGGATTTTATCATACGGCGAAATCTTTCTAAGTCAAAACTACCTACGCCGGAAAACTCCGACCGTACTCGGCAACGGTTACTTTGCTCCAGTCGCTTTTCCGCCGGCTTATTGATCGACTGTCATCAATTTGTCGCCGTCCCGAAAATCGCCTGCCTCGAGTCTAATAAGGAAGTCGGGAGACCCTCATTACGTTTGGTGACGATCCCGTAAGTAGACTAGCAATTGCAAAAAGATAACAAGTCGGCGCTCAGCGCTCAGCGCCAGTTGCCTGGATTTAAATAAGGGTGAACGAGGGCCGAGGGACAACGTAAACGTAGTTTATCAGGAGCGATAGCGCTCAAGATTAAACAATTATGCCGCCTGCAGACTGAACATTTTGCGTTGGATCACACGTAGACGACTCGGAGGCAAGAGCACCAGTGTATGTTCTTCGAAGAATATTCCTTCGATTGAACAGCCACCCTTGAGGGTTGTTGGCCTCTGGAGCGTATTGTCTTTGTGGAATAATGTCACTTTAGAGGACTTTGAACAACGAAAAAATTTGCAATAGGAACTTGCGGCATTGAGAGTACAAGATTAAGCAACATCCAGCCCGCGGGTTGTCCGAAAGAATGGCAGCGAATGAGACTTGCCATTTGGTGCTGGTTGGTAGTGGCTCAGCCACTCAGGTGAGTACGGAATCGACGACTAGAACCTTTCGATGGCCGAGGTTGCCGAACTCACTTTCCTTTCGAAATACCAGTCGATTTCAACGAGTCTCGATGTGACTATCCTAGGAGACAGCAAGGTGGGGGAAAGACTGCTTTGGATGTCATGTACGTGGGCCAAGTGCCGTGCTTATGCTTTGGAATATGAACGAGCAAATAATTCACCCTGGTTCGTCCCACTGTAAGTGCTCTAAATGTATTTGATAGCAGGATGTTCAAGACCGATCAAAGTGCGTCGTACCAAAGGGTACTTGCACCAATTGTGATATGTAGTACGACCCAACGTGGGACAACAAGCCGTCTATCACAGTGGATGGGCGCCGCTTCATGAGGGCTGGTAAGTGGCACGGTCCATACGGGGTGATCCTCCTCCCCCATAGATAAGAATAATACTGTAAATACTTGTATTGTAGCAACCGTCACGGTCACGATGAGGTTGGTTGCGTTGCCCAAACCTCGCCAGGTCACGGTCACAACGAGGTCCGTTGTCTAGCCTCATACCGTGACATGCAAAAATAATATGTTTTTTACCCTAAAATCTCAGTGAGAAATCATGAAAAATCCTCCAAACTTCTTCCCTAATTCATTCTGGGCTGAATGCGAACTCCGAATCACATTCACAACCAAAATGGGGCCCTTTTGGCACTTTTGGGTTGCTGAAATTTCAACCGTCACAGTGAAAATTTGGCTGGTTGCGTTGCCCAAACCCCTCGGCGATGTCACGGTAGATTGTGTGGTTGCTACAATACAAGTATTTACAGTACGTGCCCCATTTTTACACCGCACAAACAACGCTGACTGTGTTACAGAGACACAACGGCGGTGGTCCTCATGTACTCCATAATGTCTCGCGCGTCGTTTGCGCGTATCGAGGGTCTACACAAGTCGGCGCGGGAAGAACTTAACAAGTGTGACGTGGACGGCTTGAGAAACAAAAGCGATGTAACCGGGAGGTGGCGAGGGAAGAGGGCGAAGCTATGGCTGAGAAAATTGGGTCTACATTCGCGGAGACTTCCGCAAAGACGGGGAAGGGCATTGACCTCGTGCGCCGAATGAGGGCGGACGGAGATTCGGAGAAGCCAAGACGTCGATCCGTGGCAGTGAAGTCAAATCACGGTGTTTCATTATGTAGCCGTGCCGGTATGGCCAAATCAGACCTTGTTCCGACCACCATGTCCGCGCGGAGTTCACGAACACCTTCAAAAAGCAAGAAACCCCCAGCCTGCGATGCGTGTAAATTCAAGCGCGTTCTCTGCCATCCCCAGCCCGGCGGCAGCCCGTGTCCACGCTGTTCCGAAAAGGGCATTGTGTGGGTGATCTCTTTGCACGCGCCGAGACTCTATTTAACACTCCGTCCAGCTGTAAAACCACCCCAATTCCTCGAGGGCGCCCAAGGAAGCACACATCTGACGCAATTCCGTCTGAGGATCCACAGCCATCATCAGAGTCCTCTATCTTTACACTTCAACCACAAATTGAGCTCTCTGCGTGCCCGGAACTCTCTTCTGACCTTGTGAAACATCTCGTTGACTGTAAGTACGTCCCGGCGTTTTGAACATGCAAGTAACCTGGCAAACCAGGTTTAGCCCACTTTCCTCTCGCGCGTTTTCCCATTCTACGCGGTGGTGATGGTCTCAGAAAAGCCCTTGCCTCGGCCGCTTGGCAGGTAGATCTCTTGCCCCCCCAGCTGCGTGTGCTGGTCTGCTGTGTCTGTGCTCTCTCCTCTTCCATCTCGTTCCACGAGTCCATCATTGGCCCTGGGCTCCGCCCAGACTCGTTCCAAGACCGTTGCTTCTTCCCGGGCTCCGATCTCCGCGAATACGGCGCCCGCCGCGCCCCCGTGTTCCACGCCCTACATAAGCGCGCCTACACCCTTGCCTGCGAGGCCAGGATAACCCTCGAGCCGTCCGAGCCCAACGCTGCGTCGTGCTTCATTCTCGACGTGCTTGAAAGATATCGAAGTATGTATGCGCCAGCCCTCTTGCCATGTTTCTGAAGCGAATGCAGTCCACGATATGACGTCTAGACCATGGGCGGTCGCATATGTCTCACATATCCGCACCCTTGCTGCGTCCTGGGAACAAGGAGATCTGGACCGCGCCGTGTGGGGCGGTTTCTTGGTACGGGTCATTCACCGAACTCGGCGAATCTTTCTGGAAACGTTGATGTAGATGGCCGAGGCTCTCATGGCTACGTCTCGCAGAATGCCCGTTCTCGTGTGAGTTTAGCCGCCTGGGTGCCACTTCCACTGACACCCGCTGCTGCAGCACACACAATGACCAGCTTCTAATGACTGGGGTGGAACCGCCCTCGCTCGAACAGCTGTTCAAGAAGCTGCAGGCGATACACCAAGTGGCAAGGAAGCCCGGCAGTGTTGCATTTACTGCGATACGCCCGTGTAATTTCCCACGTTTCTACCTCACCTCTTTCTCACGGACCACAGTCCTGTTTCATGTTGTCAGACTTGCCCGTGAACTATATGAAAGCATCACAGGGGGTCCGTCATCATTCACCTAGCGTTCAAACTACTAATTCAATCCCAGTGTATGCTCGGCGCCAACCGCTCGCCGAAGTCGCCGTCGTCAATTTCCTCGCATCGCTCTCGATCCTACAGTCCATTGTTGCCCTGACCTTTGACAGCATCCCAGCGCTGGATCGTGACGGCGAACCGGCCTTTCCCTCGTTCGCGGTGCTTCCGCTCGCGCTCGCCGGCGCGGAGGCGAACATGCGCGCGTCTGCATTCGCGATGGCATTCGGCTTCACGTCGCTCGTCCTCGCACTGCACCAGGAAATGGAATACCGGGCCACGGTGGGCACGGGCGCGGTGGAGGATCGGTGGGCCCAGGAGCGCGTGGGCGTCCTGCGGCGGCAGACGCACGAGCTGGCCAGTGCCGCAGTGGGCGACGTCAAGCGTGCGCTGCAGCTCCTGACCTCTCTCCCGCATCTCGTGCAAGTCCCGGCGAGCATCATCGAGGGCTGGGCCCAGTTCCTCCTCGCCGAGGCCGACGCCTGCGGCACCGTCCCCTCCGAGCATGTCGATGTGTTCGAAATGTACGTGATATTCGCCCTTTTTCTCTCCGCCGAATGCTGAGATGCGCGACGCAGGCTGCAATCCGCGCTCAAGTTGTTCGGGTACTCGGGGGATACCACGCACTCGTCTGGACTGATTGACAGGATGGAGGTTTATCTTGCGAAACACCGGAACCCCGCCAACTCGAGCCTCGCCCATCTGTTTCCGCTCGACAATAGCTGGACTGGGATGTTTCCCCTGGATATTGGCCTCGGAGACCCATCGCTAACATACTACGATAATTTTGGCACTTCACTTACATAGGGTTCTAGATGATTGCCATAGATTCTCCTTGTATTGTACACCCTGAATGGGCCTGTATTAGTCAGTGTATTGATAAAAGCTACGGAAGTTTCGTATAT
Organism: Mycena maculata; assembly: GCA_029448575.1. Classification (NCBI taxonomy): domain Eukaryota; kingdom Fungi; phylum Basidiomycota; class Agaricomycetes; order Agaricales; family Mycenaceae; genus Mycena; species Mycena maculata. The sequence goes on from JARJLG010000005.1 coordinate 240,770, forward strand.
CTATCTCGGTGAGGATATTCAATCCCGTCGATTTATACAAGCACCTTGTGGAGGGCCTGGAGCTCCATCTGCCCCGAATGCTCGTTCAGTGCGCGGGCGGGCCACACGACACAGTAGAGCGTCATGGCAAGCCACAGCGGGAGCGAGTCGAATGTGTAGAAGTACCCTTCGTGGGTGGCGATGGAACCAGTGGCCCTGACCAGCCACAGCGCATCAGCAGGGCGTAGGATAGATTGGCATGTGCGTACCCGCCAGCAAACTCGGCAACGCGGAAGATGGAACGGATGAGAATCCCAACGGACGTCGCGCACATGACGTAGAAGAGGATCCGCCAGTCGTCGATGGGCTGCCGGGATAGCACTTTGAAGGGGCGCGGATTCTGGGGGCGCCAAGCGGCGGGGAAGTGCGCGCGGCTGGGGACGCGGCATCAATACGCTATAATAGAAGAGACGAGAGGGCTTGGACTGACACGCGCCATCCGAAGATGAGCAGCACACAAGTAAAGAACAAAAAGGAGAGCGCCTGGAAGATGAGCCCGACCAAGGCAATCTAATGGGCCGCAATCAGCCAATTATTTCCCTCGTTCACGACGCTTGGTGCGCACCCAGTTCCCGACCTTGGACAGGGTGGCATTTTTGCTCGCCGCGAGACCACCACCGTTGCCCTGCAGGTTGAATGTCCAGAAGTCGCTCCATACGAAGAACTTGACTATGCGCGAAGAGTGTATCAGGAGGCAGCGGTCGGTCACCTCTTGGTCAAAAATGGCCACCAGGCGGCCGATCAGCATGTATAGGCCTGCTAGAAATGCACACGGCTTGTGAACGAAGCATTTAGGTGAGCGGGATGGGTCTGAATCGGACGCGCCCACCGAAAGGAGGATAAACAAATCCCAGGCGATGTACCTGACGAGAGTGAACGGCGGGTATGTATACACTATACGGAGGGCAAATCCAATAGCCATAGCTCCGGAAATTCGGTTCAGATAAGACGAGTGTCACCAGTGAGTGTACAATTTACCTGTCATCCCAAGTGGCAAGGATATCAAGAATCGTCGGGTCGGCTTTACTGTGAAAAAATCTTGACATTCGAGTGTTAGCGGTGCTTCTCGAGAGTACTGGAGGAAATGGAGCGCACGAATCCAATGGATGATCGCGGATATCCCGAATAAAACCAGTGCAATATACGCAGGTATTCTCTACCGTGGACAAGTAGTCAGGACCTACTAAAGGCATCGAGAAGGGTCCGCGGAAAGGCACCTTTGGGACAAATCCACCGCTTTGGACATGGTTAGTTAATCCGAAAAAATTGAAGCAGAAGGTTTGAACGAACATGGGTTGGTCGTCGGATGTATCTGCCGCGAGGCCAGTCGCAAAGCAAGCAAACAGGATAAATGAGCAGACGAGACGAGACATGAGTTGGGTTGGACATATGTACGTCCACACTTTTAACGGAATTGCAAAAACAACCTCGCATATGAGTAAATACCTCGCATGTTTTTATTACCGCGCGAAATTTGGGTGGAAGTCACTGGAAGCCAGCGCAGCTCAACCCCTCCCCCGACATGTCACGTGCCCGGCCGTTTTCCTGCCGCAATGCACGATGGTGGATGCATTCCCGTTAATATCACATGGATTGGAGTGAGGAACAGTAGAATAGGTGTTGAAAAGGTTGTAAAAGGTGGTGCTGGCGCGAAATGTGCGGAATTACAGGTACCTTGCTTGGTTTGGCCCACAGGGCTATACTACCTATTCACGCTCGAGAGCTACCTTGCAGTGGGACTATAGTGTAGTGGTTTTGGCGGTGTATGTGGTGCTTCTACGATTAGGGCTGCCGCCCGTCGCCGTCACGACGGTTCGACGGCACCCGTTGAACGGGTGCCGTGCCCGTCCCGTCGACCAGTTTTTTCCTCAAGCAACGGCCCATCAAACGACGGCCGCGACGGCCGTTTCAACGGGTCATATAAGTCTGCCTTTAAACTGACGCTTTCCATCATTATATAGTCCACAAAGATTCCCATCTTGGAAGGGATACACCTTCCTGCTCACCTTACATTTTTGCTGGCTCCAAACAGACGGTATATTGCTTGTGTTCAGTTCTCGGCAACTCCCGATCATGATTGCCGATGTGCAACCTCAAGGTTTGGGTCGGTTTCTCTAGCTGGAAGCACGAAAAGATCAGCATGGGCAGGTAGAAATTAAACTCATGACATTGCAGTCCTAATCCACATATTATTAGGGTCAAAAGGCAAGGTAAAGTTTTAAATTCCCACCTTACCCGTCGAGACGGCCGTGACGGCCGTCCCGTCGCCCGTCCCGTCCCGTCAAGGTTTCGGGAAGAAGGAAAACGGCCGTCGAATCGACGGCCGTTGCCGTCACGGCAACGGGTGGCAGCCCTATGTAGACTACGATGTGCGGTGATTGAGGGTTCGAACTTTTGTTCTGGCAGTATTCATTTTGCGGTGCGTTTCAACCGACTTTGCCCATTCTGACAGCTCTGTGGCCCTGTGGCCCCTCAGGCTCCCTGCTTTTTTCTTTGTTGCATCTAAAAATCAAGTTCCGTTCGTTTTTTTTTCTGACTCCCTACTTCCATAGGATACTGCGATGGCCCGAAAAGCAATTATAATTGTTATTTAACATTTGGTGTTGTAAGTTGGTTGTAACTGCTTCAAAAAGTGACAGATTACATGGACTATCTCACATGAGACACCACTTGAAATTATACGCACATATTTCAACTGTTGAACTTGAGTTCCCTTGGTCGGGGCGAGGCACGTGAGGACACGTGACATGTCGGGGGAGGGGTTGACCAAGGGGGGTTGTCACTGGAGGACCGCAGTATATTGATAGACATTGGCAGAGCCTTCGACTGCGGGCCCGAAACCAGATCCATAACGGTCCGAGTGGCAGAGCTAAACAACAGAGTCTTGAAAAGCTCAAATACAGCTTCGGCGAGGGAGCTTTATAAGTACGGTATATCGGTGCGGAACGAAAGGTCGACGAATGGTTCGCTTAGGTGGGAAAACTAATGAACATCGGGAACAAGAGTGTTGAAAGACTAAAAGAAGCGCGCAGATCTTATCAGAATAAATCTTAATCTTATCTGACCAAAATGCCGATTAGTCTGATATAAGTTACAGAAGTTGTCTCAGTGGAAGTCTATCTCAGTCCGAATGTCCAATCCTGTCGATCTATATATATGCCTTCAAGGCAGTGCGGCTGGTAGACTGGAGCTCCATCTGCCCCGAATGCACGTTCAGAGCGCGCGCAGGCCACACGACACAGTAGAGCGTCATGGCAAGCCACAGGGGGAGCGAGTCGAACACGTAGAAGTACCCCTCGTGGGTGGCAATGACGCCGGAGTACCTGACCAGCCAGAGTGCATCAGCGTCGTGCGCGGGGCGCAGAGCAGAATACACATACCCTTCGCCAAATTCGGCGATACGGAAGACGGAGCGGACGAGGATCCCGACGCATGTTGTGCACATGATGTAGAACACGATCCGCCAGTCGTCGATGGGCTGGCGAGATAGTAGCTTGAAGGGGCGAGGGTTCTGGGGGCGCCAGGCGGCAGGGAAGTGCGCGCTGCTGGGCAGGATATCAATACGCGGTAAGAGAAGAGACGAGAGGGCTTGGACTGACACGCGCCATCCGAAGACGATCAGCACACAGGTGAACAACAAGTAGGAGACTGCCTGGAGGATGAGCCCGATCATGACAATCTGAAAACTGTCAGATTTTCCTCCAGCTTACGATGTTGACTGCGCACCTTGTTCCCAATGTTGGCAATGCTGGGGTTGTTCTTTGTCGCCGTGAGACCACCACCGGAGCTCTGCAGGAAGAATGTCGTGACGTCGCTCCATACGAACAGCTTGACAATGCGGGAGGAGCGTATCAGGAGGCAGCGGTCGGTCACTTCTTTGTCAAAGGTGGCCGCGAGATGGGCTAGCAGAGTGTAATTTGCAGCCAGGAATAAACACGGCTTGTCAACGAAACATTTATGTGAGCGGAATGGTTATAAATCAGATGTTTGCTCACCGAAAGGAGAATGAACAGATCCCAAGCAATATACTTGCCAATAGTGAACGGCGGGTATGTATACACTACACGGAGGGCAAATCCAGTAGTCATGGCTTCAGAAAGTCAGTTCAGAGAAATGCGCCGATAGCGACGGCAACGATTTACCAGTCATCCCGAGGGTCAGGGAGAGCATGAATGGTCGGATCGGTTTGACCGTAAAGAAATCTTGACATGCAAGTGTTAACGGTGCTTCTCGAGAATGCACAAAGAAATAACGTACGAATCCAATGGATGAGGCCGCATATCGCGAATAAAATCATCGCAATGTACGCGGGTGCTCTCTACCGTTGCAAGCCGTCAGGACCTAAGAGCACCGAGAAGGGTCCGTGAAAGGCACCTTTGGGAGAAATCCACCACTGTAGACATGGTCAGTCTAAAAAGTTGAAGGAGAAAGATCCAAACGAACATGGGTTTGTCGGATGCATCTGCTGTAGTGTTTGTCGCATCTGCCGCGAGCCCAGTCGCAAAGCAAGCAAACAGGATAAAGGCGGAGAAAAGACGAGACATGAGTTGGGTTGGACATTGACATCCGCGACTTATAAATGTATTCCATCGCTGAAAACCAGCGAGGGCATGAATGCCTCGCCGTTTTATTGCCTCGCTGCACCGCTCTTGAAAATCGGGCGAACCGCAGTTTTTGACAATGATAGACATTGACGAGCCCTCGGCTGCGAGCTACGCATGATCTCCGACTCGGATTGCTGTAAATTCCAAGCTTGAAGTAGTCGCGATACACTCCTGAGTTTCCGCCTTAAACGTAAACACCCGATCAGATAGTTTGATGGCGGCACAGTTCGGCGTATTCAAGCTCCGCCGTTTCTATACGCAGGGGGGCCAATGACATAGAATTTAAGTGACTACAAATGCTGGTGTGGCTCAGGTGGTTATGGTGTTGCTGTATTATGGTGCTCGTGCAAGTTCGATTCTGGAGGTCAGTACTGGAGTTAGGGCGCGCGACGGAAAGTGAGCGAGTCTCGCGATAGGACCAAATCACTGCCAGCAGGCTTGCGCCAGGTCACAGCTTCTGGACGCACGGAGTCTGGGAGAACAAAGTCAATGAACGTCTGGAACAAGTGTTTCGAATTCGTCGCAGCTTCACTCCAAATTCGCTGCTTTTGAAAAAGAAGCGAGAGAAAAGAAAAAGAAGCGAGCATATCTTATCTTATCTTATCTGATCGACTAGACCCACGGAAGAAGATTTCTCAATATGAACTTCATTACATGCATCTACAAGTGCGCGGCCGGGACCGTCCCAAAGAGCTCCTCCAAGAACGCGTCGCTGTTCGGCGGTCTCCCAAGAAAGTCCTGCAAACACAAACAGATATCAATGCCTTTGGAAGCGCGGGGACGGGAATTCGCCGTACCTCCAACGAGTCGAGCTCCTCGCGGCTCCCCCCATATCGCAAAATCTTGTCGCGATAAAGCGTGCCGCGCGCAGGGTTGAGCGGGTCCCCTTTGAACACGGTCGCTGAAATCAACACTAATCAGCAACGGCACCACGGAGCATCAGCATCGTACAATACATGTCCGTCGCGAACACCAGCGAATACGTGTAGCTGTTCGGAGAGTAAGTCTAGTCTAGTCTACCCTTATCAGGTTGCTGCCTGGACGCACCCGTAGTAGCCCGCATCGTAGCCGCCCGAAATGTGGCCAAATGAACCTAGAGTTGAAACGCATCAAGAACCCTGCCAAAAAAGGCGCGGGCTATGTACCTTGGCCTGGACACGGTTTCTCGGACTTTACGAGCGAAATCTTCTCACGAAGCGTGTTCCACAGCAACGTGTAATCTTCCGCTTCTGCAAATCGCATGATGAACAACCTGGGGAGTACCACGGCGAACGGAGGGCACCTTGGTCAGTGTGGACTTTAATGTCGAATTTCGCAAAGAACAATTGGCGCAGGTACAGAAGGCCAACGTTGACGTAGCGGCTGCAGACAGTCAGAAAACGGTCCACGGTTATGCACCGCCGGTCACCTCTTGACAATTTTTTGAATGAGTTCTGGAGAGAGCGGCTGCTTGGTCTCGTAGTGGCTCGACATTTTTTCGAGGACCGCCGGTTCCCAACACCTAATCAAAAGCATGCGCGTCAGACCGCGCTACACAAGGCGCAGGCACACGGACCAGTTTTCCAGCATTTGAGACGGGGCCTGACAAACGGTCAGTTGGATGAAACCCCGACATACAATATACCCAGACCTCCACGAAATCCCGTGCAACTCTGCGCGGGCGCATCAGTAAGTCAAGTCGCGAGACAATCCCCAAAAACGCACTTGGTGCCTACGCAGGAGATCAGTGATCTGAGAAGGGAGCCAGAGGCAGCGCACCATGGAACATCGCGAACTTGGTGCGCGAAAGGAGCCCGTGGAAGACGTGTCCCATCTCGTGGAAGAACGTGACTACATCGTCGTGCCGCATCAGCGCGGGCTTGTCGGGCGTGGGCTTGGCGAGATTCGCGACCATCGCCGCGAGCGGATAGCTGCGCTTGTCACCAGGGAGGTCGTATCCCGAGAACAGGGGCCAGACGGCGGCATGGGAGTATTTGGACTCTGTGAGCGCGTGAGCACGTAGCAGCAACGACACTGGCGGGCCAATTACCGCGCGGGAACAAGTCGAGGTAGCAGTACCCGATGAATCCAGACTCATCGGTGGCGTCTTTTTCCCATACGGAATATTGTTGAACATCTGTCTAGTCTGAGGGTCGGGTGCGAACCGAAAAGCGAGGATGGACGTACCCGGGTGCCATGTGGACCCGTTAATCGTCTCGAACCGCACGCCGAGCAAGTTCTGGTATATATCGATGATGGCGGGGACCACGACCGACACGGGGAAATACTCCTTGACCAACATGTCGTCGAGCGCGAGCGAGCTCTCGATGTACTTGCGATCGTAGTACCGGTAGTCCCAGATGAAGAAGTTGCCGTCGAAGGGGAGGCCCCGCTCCGCGTGGTCTTTCTCCTTCAGAGCTAACAAGGTCTCTGGATCATATTGCTACCTTTAACCATGCTGTCGGGCTCTGAGAAACAGCTGACCTCGGTCTTTGATCCCGACGGGCTTGAGTTTCTTCTCTAGGTCGTCGAGGAACTGGTGGGCTTTGAGACACTAAGCACGGAGAAGGGAAATGGAATACATCAACAACGCCCTTGCCAGTTTTGACCATCTTGGTCTCGGTGCGGTAATCTGCCCTGTGTCGGATATATCGATGGTCCGAGGCGCCAAGGATAGGGAATTTACCAGGTGGGGTACCCGAGGACCTTGGCAATCTGGCGCCGGAGAGCAAGGAACTTGTCCACCAGAGGCACGTTGATGGCGAGACGCGATTCGTGTCCTTCATATGCTCGTTGGCGCGTTTCGGGCCGGTTAGCAAATTTGAACTGCGTATTCTGCATTCAGTAGATGCTTGCAAAAGATGCCATAGGACGCGCACGACTGGGAAGATGTCGGGCGTTTTGAAAGTTACGTCGTAGAGCTCTGTGGAGCCTTCTGTCCGTTTCGTGTACCCAGATATTACGTCGGCAGGGACCCCGTCCAACTCTTCTTTTGTAAAGGATATGATACCCTATTGGGATATGAGGTGATGCGACATGAAGCATTCAGGTCGCTTACATTTTCCTCGTTGAAGTTTTTCTGGCATTAACGGTTCAGCGTGATGCGACATCGAGAGCATCATTCCTTACATCGAACTCGAGGCAGACCTGAGAGAGTTCCTTCTGCAAGACCGTCAAAATATTGCGCTGAGTCTCCGGCAAATTTAACCCGGAGCGTTTCCCCGCCAAAACCATTTTGTCCACGAGCCGTTGTTCCTCGGGGGAGAGTTTATCCCAGAGACCAGACGCCTTGATGTTTTTCTCAGCGGCGAGTTTGGCCTGGAAGACATCCAAGCGCATGGACGACTCGACGCCATAGTCGCGCACGAGCGAATCCGCGTCGGTGGATGCGTCGCGAAGGGCCTTGGAGGGCGACACATTCTGGTAGAAGGAGAGGGGCTCGTTGACCGTCTCGAACACGGTTTCGGCCGTCTCCAAGGCGAGCTGCGGCAGATGGAAGAATACAATTGCGTTCAGTCGGTCTCGGACTCACGAATACCTGTCGAACATTCAGACATGGCCTCATTGGAACAACACTCAACCACTTACAGACTCGAAAGTGCATTCCGAAGGCTGCAATGCACCAATCTTGTCCTCCACCGCGCGATGGCTGGCGATTGCTTCTTTGGTGAGGCGCGCGACATCCTCCGGAGTGTGGGTCCAGTCAGGCGGCGGTTGGGGAGCAGGGATAGACATCCTGGGAGTAGACGTGGTGATGGTAGAGAACAAGCTGGTGCACGCAGAGAAGCCCTTGAGGCTGTTGAATTGTCGAACGATGCCTGACGTGTGCAGCGTGGTGTGCTTTGGGTGCGTGATTCCTAGTAGCCCCGCCCGGGAATTCCCACTAGTGAAAGCCCGCCATCCTACTGCGGCGAATCCGACCGCGAAGACACCACCCCATTGGAGAAACTGTCGTGGACGCTTCGGTTGTAACAGTTGTAATGCATGGCCAAGAACCATCCGTGGTAAGAAAGGAAGCCCCAAGCGAATTTTCGGTTGGTTTTGTTAACAGGTGAATGGCTTTTAAAAACAAGAGAGCATGTATCAGTTCTGTCACTGCTCCAAATTTGTCCAACAGTTTCAACATCTTTTCAAGTTCTTATCTTATCAACGTCAGTCGAACATAGCAGATTAGATCACAAAGCTAGCTATCCAAACTCTCCTCAATTCCATCCTTCCATGCCTCCGCAAACTCGTCGATATCCCGTCCGCTGCTCAAACTGAGTGCCTCGAATGGTATCATATTGTGTTGGTTCGCTGGCGCATTCGACGTCGCCAAAGGGTGTGCCCGCGAATCGATCACCCGCAGCTCCGGCGTGCGCTCGTCGTCGGGCCGAAGCCTCAGCACATCCAAATCGTCGTACGTGAACAGCAGCGGGTCTGTGCGCGGCGCGTATGGGTTGAAGTCGACGATGTGCCCGCGCGCAAGGTCGCGCGTGAGCAAGATGTCGAACGTGTCTGCCGGCAGTCAGTGGTGCGTCTCACAAATCGAAGAACGCGCACAGTCCTGTGGCGTCTCCCATTTGGGCCGGATATTGGTCTCCCAGAAATCACGCACGCTCGCGATGATCCCCGCCCGCGTCGGCGGGTCGTTGAGAAAGTCGTAGTAGTTCGTGTCCCGCTGCGACATGCCTTCTTCCGTCAACACAAGCGCTGGCGAAGACGAGCGGAGGTACCTAACAAGGTATTCTGGCGGACGAAGCAGCGCAGCTCGCGACTCCGGTCGACGGGGTACCACTTTCGCAGCACCAACTCAAGCTCGTACGGGTGCGCGTCCGCGGATCCAGCGCACCCGTCGAATACCGACGCTGGGGTGATGTCGTGCGTGATAAAGTCGGACGACTTGAGGAGCATGTACACGTCTGCGGGCGACGTGCATTTGAGCGGCGATGACGCGGGGAGGATCCACGAGGCGTCCTGCGCGGCCCGAATTTGAGCATGTAAAGAAGGAGGGGTGGCGCAATATGTACCTTGGGCGACGAGAAGTTGAGCTTGGGGAAGACCGCCCCATATGTCTTTATGCACTCCCGGATCTGCGCATCCAGCAAAGGGAACGCAAAACGCCGCCCCTCGTCGTCGCTGTCCACATCCTCACTGTCTTCCTCGTCGGACAACTGAGAAGGTCTGTGAATCATGTCAAACATATTTCCCCAGAGATAGGATCACGGCGAACAAGTCGTCCGAGCCCTCGGGAATGTGTACACCTTCAGAGTGCAAAAATTCAAGAAAGTCTTGCGAAAGGGGACGGAGGATCGTCGATCTTATACTGAAATCGGAGAAAATGGGGGTACCAGGATGAGAACTGGAATCTGAGGACGTCGGACTCTGTGAGTTCGGGAAACGGTGACATGACGGTTGCGGAGAGAGCGGGGCAATCACGGGACCGTGGCGTTCTGACATTCTTATCGTCCCCTATTTGCGTTCCTGGTCATTGGTCCGAGCACGTTCAAAAAAATCTACTGTAGTACATAAAGGTCGCAAGACATAAGTAGTTGGTTATACACTGCAGCGAATAAAAGTACACGGTCAGGGATAATAATACATAGGAAAGTTCTGGCAGCCCGTCAAGTCACGGTAATGTTTCAGTCCTGAGCGAGGCTCAGTCTGTCCCCAAGCTCCTTCCTCAGCAGTGAGGCATGGTGTGCCTTGAACCCATCGCAGTCCGTGATCATCACCTCCGAGAGCGTGTTCGCCTCCCAAGCAGGCAGGCGGTCCGTCACCGCGACGCGTGCACCAAGCGTATCGAGTACAGCCGCCCCGGACAGCTCGTTGCAATTTGCGAGCTCGAGCCGCCGCAGCCGGGGGAGGCACACGCGCACCTCGCGGCCGCCGGGCGCCACGTACGGACGGAGCAGACTAATGACGCGGTCGCTCATGTCGGATGCGACAATGAAGAACTGCTCCAGTGCGCCAAGGCGGTCGAAGCAAAACCGGAAGTCCTTGGTGCGCATGTCGCTCCAGTCCATGTCGAGCACGCGTAGCGGCGGGTTCGAGCGCTGGAGGAGCCGCCGCAGGCCCATGCCCGTTGCGCGGTCGCTCCACGGGGAGCGGGAGTAGTCGCGTGCCTCGTCATCCGAGTCGCCGTCCTCGGGCGCGCCGGAGGGCGGGAAGTGGAAAGAGTCGACGTTGAGCTGCGTGAGGTAGAGCTCGGTGAGCCGCGGCGCATCGATGGAAGAAAGGAAGGAGCGTTGACCGCAGGTGGTGCGGAGGTGCAGCGTTTGCAGCATCGGGAGGCGCACGACGGGGAGCGGGGTGCTCAACCGTTCGTCGTCGTGATGCCAGCCCGTGAAAAAGAAGGCCTCGAGCTGCGGACATGCGGAGAGAAAGTTTAGCACGGAGCGCGGCTGGGTGTAGATCCAGAGCGATTGCTCAGATATTATGACGGAGGTGAATCGCAGTGGCATTAGGGAAATTGCCTTGGGGAGCTCGGCGACCCATACGTTCATGGTCAACCAAGTAGACGGTGCAGACGTGAATGTCAGCAGTGGTATCCCATCGTCGATAAGTTGGTCTGGGTCCTGGATTGCAACGACGAGCGGATCGATGGCGTGCGGCATTGAACCAGACATGTCGACCGACTCCTCGCGCTTTCCGGTCATTGTAAAGTGGCGCCACCGGTCCATTACGGGCAGCAGGGGCGAGAGGAGAGACAGGACAAGATCCGACGACTGCGAGATATCGATGTGGACATCGAAAGTCAAAGGAAACGACTGGCGCGTCCAAAGTGCAGCTTGCGCATGCGAGGACGCGATTGAACAGCGATCATCGAGATATATGTGTTGCCAGATTCTCGGAGACGACTAGGGCGCGAAATGAGCGCAGTCGGAGGCAGAGAGCAGGTAAATTTACCTGGACTATTTGACGCCACAGGAGTGAGACACTAGCCAAGTGCAGTGGTGCGAGAGGGTCGCTGCTCGTGGTACAAAGCGCGAATATCTCGATGAGAATCTCTGGGGGCACCGAGTGGAAGGCTTGGATACCAGCCATGGGTGTAGAAGAGCAGCGCTACCGAAGACTTAAGTAGAAGCGGCGTGAGACAGGATATAATTATAGTAACACGTACGTGCACGATCGATTGCAATGGATATGGTCGTTCGTCGTTCGCGGAGGATGCCAACCTACACAGCCCAGAAGTATCAGGTATCCGCCTCGTGTTATGGCGGGTATCCTCAGCCATCCTGTTTCGCATGCAAATCGCATGTGGGAGAACTCAGAAGATCGCAACTTGGACCCTTCAGCCATCCCACAACACTGATTTGCCACCACGCCATCGACGCCAACAAACAAGGCGGGATTTTCAGTCATACTGTCGGGTTGCTCAGAAAAATACTTCATTCTAGTTACGGTAACTGGGACCCAGTACCCTAACCGGCAAGCCCCGATACTATTAGTGCAAGTTCGCCGTCAATTCGAGTCAATTCGCCGTCTGGGAGACCTAGCATGAGACGTCGCTCGACGTAGGTAGTTGCCGGGTAGAGCGGGCGGGAGCATCCCCTGCGCTAATCAGTCGGCGATATGCCACGAGAATACCCTGGAGAATGATTGTGCCGAACGCATGTTCATCGACTAGCGAGACAGCGAGACGGGGCGGAGGTGAAACCCTGGGGGTGGAAAGGGAACCAGGCGTGGCCGCGCGCTGCCATCAGCCTGAAGACGACAGAGTGGTGAAACGGGCACCGCGGCGAAATCAAATCGAGACAGGTCGGAATCGTAGATGCGTTTGGACTCGCCTTGACGTCGGCTCGCGAGAATAAATACCATCCTCTTGTCTTTTCACTCTCGGAGTTGAAACACTGGGAATGGCACCGAAAACACCGCGAGTGGAGCGAGGCGGATCACAAATTAAATATGGCCCCGAACTTTGACGCGAAGATATTTGACAGTGCCGTCGGGGATTCGGGAGACTAGGACTTGTAAGGCAGGCATTATACGATCCTCGGCGGTCTCCAACAACCGGCTTTTACCCTCGCAGTCGAAATAGTGGAAACAGCAGTAAAGACGGGCCGTGGGCAACGCCGTGGTCCGGGGTGGAGGTTGACGGCGCCTGAACTTGGGCACAGAAAACCAACCTAAATCCCGTAGAAAGTCGCACTTTTGGCGCACCAGCCCTGGTCGAATTTTCGGATAAAAGCTCGGGGCTCAGGCTGAGTCGCGCAGCAATCCCTGCTCGGAATTCGAATTTTTTTAAAAAATGCTGGCCGTGTAAGCACATCAGCATGGGGAGCGGAACAAAATGTTGGTGCCCTATAGCACGGTTTGATTTAGGATCTAGGAAGTTCGAACCCAGATCTCACTCCCGTTGTGTGGTATTTTTGATTCTGATGAAAGCTCATGGAATTTCTGAGCTGCGGTAGTTGAGGTTCGGATAGAAAACTTCCCGACATGATTTGGTCGGGGTCCGCTGCATCCTGCTAGCAAGCACTCACGGTGCACTGGATCTCGATCATTACAGTACGCCGGGGGTAAGTAAAGCATGATGTGGTTGAGCCTTGAGGTTGCAACGCCGAAAACGGGAGTTGTTGATCACTGTTGTAAACGCAGGCCGCAATCGGCAAAAAGGGTTGAAAATAAAATAAAAAAACAAAAGAAGCAAGGCGAAGTCCATCGCGACGCTCGTGAACGGACAACATAGACTCGTCGTCTTAAAATTTACTCTGGAAATCAATCGTTGTCTTGCCAAAACGAGTGGCTGTGCTGCACGTGTGTGCTACGTACTGCTGGCTAGTTTCGGCACTTTCCGCTGATCCTGCGATTTCTTGACCACCAGCACCCTCGACCGCCGTCCCGCCGCCGTCCCTCAAAAAATTTAGCCCAGCATGCCGGGAGTACGCGATATCAGGTTCGCCACTATGCCGTCCACGAGAATCCTCACTCATTTCTTGTCCGAATTGCAGCGCAGAAGCGTTCATCACAGCCTATGCTTCCCACTTGAAGCGCTCTGGCAAACTCGAGGTCCCAACCTGGGTCGACCTCGTCAAAACCGGCTCATTCAAGGAGCTCGCACCCTACGACCCCGATTGGTACTACGTCCGCGCAGGTACGTGCCGCGTTCCAATTTTATCATGATTTTTAAGATTCGCATTTTGCGTCCAGCTGCCGTTGCACGGCACATATACCTGCGCAAAGACGTTGGTGTCGGCGCGCTCACAAAACTGCACGGCGGCCGTAACCGACGCGGCAACCGGCCGTCCCACCACGCCGACTCGTCCGCCTCCGTCCAGCGGAAGGTCTGCCAGTCTCTGGAGAAGATCGGTGTCCTCGAGCAGACCGAGAACGGTGGTCGCAGAATCAGCCAGGACGGGCAGCGGGATTTAGACCGTATTGCAACGGCTGTTGTCGAGGCTGCAAAGGAGGACGAAGACGAGGACGAGGAGGAGGCTGAGGTTGAGGAAGAGGAGGAGTAGAGCGCTCTCCGCTGCATAGGATCTTGCATGTTTCCCCAATCTCAATCTGGTATGCTGCATGTGACTAAAACCTCTTTCTTGTTCGATGCGACTCGGAGATTTTCGACATGCGCTACAGGTTTTCCTTGAATGACCCGCACGACGGTGGTGACACTGACAGAGCGAAACCTCGATGTATACAGCACTGGTAATACAAGTCCAAGTGATAAATAATACAATCCAAACTTCAGGCCAAGAAAATCTTCCGCAGATGCTCGACAACTGCCGGCTCTGCGCATATGGGACACGCGCTCGTGTGCTTCAACGCATTGACTATGCACCTGCACACCAAAGAAATATGTCAACAAGCGTCCTCGACGTTGCGCAGGAATTATACGTACGGAGAGCAGAAGATATGGCCGCACGGCGCGCAGCACACGCTCTGCGGCCTCTTGTCACACGTCGGGCAAGCGAACTGCGACACGACGTCGTCCCCCTCGTCGTCCGCGTCCTCATCAGAATCAGTATCATCCTATAACGCAAAGGGTCAGTCGGGCAAGCCATAAACTTCAATGCAGTCATACCTCGCTGTCCTCCGCCCGCGGGTCTTTGAGCTCCTCCGCGCTCTCGTAGTCATAGTCGTCGAACGCTTCCCATGAGTCGTCATCGTCGTCATCGTCGGAGCAAGGCACTGGCTCGTCGGGGTACTTCAGCTGCCCCATCTCCTCCTCCCACTCGTGCGCTGGGATCGAGCGGTGCTTTTCCGGCTCTTCATTCTCCTCCTCCGAATCGCTATCGTCGCAGTGCACCGGCGCGTGCTCGATGTGCTATTAGCGAAACTCATCAGTCAGTCTTCCGGCTAATGTGAAGATTGGGGAACTTACATAGCGCAGCCCCGCCGGCGTCCGGAACTCGATTTCGCACGACGCACAGTAGTGGTGGTGCCGCGAGTAGACGAAGTGCTGCAGTGCCAAGTTAGCGCAAAATGAAAAGGGGGGAGAGAGGGGTACGCACATTACGGAGAATGTTCTTGTTGAGGAAACGGCGCTTGCAGTAGTCGCACTCGGGGTGGGCCGGAGACGCCTGGATGTGCTCCGTGCGCTGCGCGAGCGAGCTGAAGTAGAGGTCGCAAGGCGCACAGTAGCACTCGTCGGTGTTAAACGACATTTTGTGAAATCAATTAGGTGCTGGGTGGTGGGTGTGGTTGTGGTTGATGAGATAGTTAAGGAGTTAGCACCCCGAGTTTTATAGAGATCCTCTCCATAACGAAGTGGGGCCCGAGACACTCTGAGGGAGGCGGATGGGCCGGATGGCGGGAGGTCTCAGTACAACTTGGGTCTAGACCCGGGGATTGCGGCGAGAATTCCAAGGAGACATCGAACTCGTACGAGACATGCAAAGGCCTGGGCCTACAGCACTAGAGATCTTTCGGCGTCAATGAAGTCCAAGATTTTGTAAGGAAGCTAGAAACGGTGATATTTTGAGCCGTCGCCTCAGATGGCCACAACGCCCCAGTATGTTTCGGTAGCGTAGAGATCCAGTTGAAAGGCACAGAGATTGCCGCGAAGCCGTAAGGACATGGAGAAAAACAAGAAGAAGTCGTTGAAGCTGCAGGTGTTCGGAATGTACGGACCGAATGCCGTGGAACCAAACAGTACACCATAACACCCTTGACGCGTCGCGCCTCACGTTGACGTTCCTCCGGGTGCGCTTTCTCAGTTTGTCTAGACTTGAATTTCCATTTGACAGAGAGTGAAACTCGACCAACTACATTCTACCCAATTTGCCGCGCTCAGTCCTCAGACAAGTTCTTGAACCAACACTACGAACTTAACAATAACACATTCACTGGGGTGCTCCCTCCAACAACCATCGAAGGCCAGACCGGAAATCTTCCTCCCATTTGACTGCCATCTTAACATTCGGGAAGCTATAGTGGAATGCATGGGGCACTCCGGGATAACTTGAACATTCCAAGAAATGAGTAGGGACAAGTCGAAGGCTGAATTCAACTCACACTGTGGTTTTTGTCTTCACACCTTCATTCCTAAGCAGCTTGTCGAAAAGGAAGGCTTCATCTCGAAGAGGGTCGAACCCGCAGACCTGGATGACGGTGGGCGGGAGTCCCCCATGGGAAGGATAAAGAAGGGGCGAGACTTCTGGATCTGTTGGAGATCCACCCAACTGTCCTGATATAATATGCTGCGTGATCAAGTCGAATCTACCGGTCAAATTTATAAACCGCACTGTAGCACCACAGCATGCCCTCCGCACTTAAGATCGGTGCATCCTTGTTCTGCTCGAAAGATAATAGGCAAGGTTTGTACTTGTCCGGGACAGCATTGGGATGCAGAAGGCCGGGGACTTGAAGAATCTGTCCAGAAATGCGCCTATCTTTGAAAAATACGTCGTCCCGAGCACGATGAGCAAGAATAGTAGCAAGAGTCCCCCCTGCCGACGAGCCAGCAACGATAAATCCTTTGTTGAAATCTGCGCACAACATGCTCTCCGATTCTGCCGCCTACGCAGACTTCGCGTGAGTCCATTAAAAAAATAGCTGTACTGGCGCTTGATACCCATTTGAGAGCGGAATAGCAGTCGTTCAGCCCCGTAGGATGGGGGTTCTCCGGAGCAAGCCTGAGGGCCTCGATGAGAGACAGTAGAACCCAGAGTACTAATGGGCTTGCTAACCGGTATTCAACATTTACGACGGAAATCTGGAACTCGACGGATATCGCCCGCAGCTGGTAATCATCCAATTCCACATTCCCGTCTGTCCAGCCTAATCAAAAGTTACTTAACAAGTGGGCCAAAAAATGGCAAACCCGTACCTCCTCCATGTATCCACAGCATAAGCGGATATGTTTGAACCGAGCTAGTCGGTATAATAATTCTAACTCGAATTTTCCCGTTCGCGACGTCGACTTGGTGGTCAATGACGCGGTACTCCGTCTCTGAAGCCAGAGAACGCGCAAGTTAATTAAGCGATCTGCACAAGAAGACGTAGATAGGAGCACCTTTGGGCAGTTGAGGGCCATAGGTCTTGTTGGATGTCGCAACAATAAACGAGTCGAATCGCCTTCTTCGTGTATTCCAGTCGTCTTGCGGAAGAGGAGGAAGCGAATTGATTTGAGCAATGTACGGAGCGAATTCGGGGTCAGGTTCGGATAGATGAGAGTACTCGGCCATGTTGACGGCACAGCGAGTCGAGGAAGAGAAAGAATGGAGCGGATGCCGGTCACTTACCATCGATGTTTAAATACGTTCCGATGGAGGCCATAGAGCCTTGGATAGGAGAGAGGAAGACGGCTACACGGCTACGGCGACCAATTTAACACGCGGACATATGGTTCAAGAATATCTGTTCCAATTATTCGACTTGGTCGGCTCTCAGGATATTGAAACCGCCATGACTCGTATAACGGGCAGAGACAAAAGGATATAACGAACTTTGGCAGGATACATTCACTGGGGTGCCCCATTCAACGACCATCGCAGGCCCGAAAGGTAATCTTCTACCCCCAGCTTGATGGCTGGGAAAAGGTAGCGGAATCCATGCGGAACTCCAGGACAACTTGAAGGTACCAGAAAAATGAGTAATAAGGGACAAGCAGAAGGTTGAGTTCGGCTCACACTGTGATTTTTGTCCTTACACCTTCATTTCTAAGCAACTTCTCGTACAGGAAGGCTTCATCTCGAAGGAGATCGAGCCCGCAAACTTGGTTGACAACGGGTGCAAGACCAGCGTACGATAGATAAAGAAGTGGCGAGACCTCCGGGCCCGTCGGAGATCCATCCAACTGCCCTACTAGTAATAACACGTAGGCTACGTGAGCAAACCAAATGGGCATGATGAAACCGCACCGGCGCACCACAGGGCGGTCTCTGCGTTTAACAAGGGCGCATCCTTGATCTGTTCGAATGATAGAAGGGAAGGTTTATACTTGTCCGGGACGGCATTGGGATGCACAAAGCATGCGACCTGAAGAATCTGCCCTGAAAGTGGCCTGTCTGTGAAAAATGTCGTCGCCTAGACATAACTTGCCGTAAGTCCAAAAAGTACCGACAATATTCGATACCCATTTAAGAGCGGAATAAGAGTCGTTCAGCCCGATTGGGTGGGGATGCTCTGGAGCAAGCCTGAGGGAAACGGTGACACCCAGAAGCCAGAATGGTTGGTTTATTTACGAACCGATATTCCACATTTACGATGGAAATCTGCAGTTCAACACATATCACCCTAAGTTGGTGATCATCCGTTTCGATACTCCCGTGCGCCCATCAATTGAATTATTTTCGTCGTACGTCCAGTCCATGTCGTCCTCGGGAAGACGAGGGGCCGAATTGAGCTGAGTAACGTATGGGGCAAATTCGGAGTCAAGCTCGGAAAGATGAGAGTACTCAGCCATGATAGTGGCAGAATCAGATTCGAGTAGGGAAGGGAGAAGGAAGAACAGATGCCTGGCAATATTTGCCAGGACGTTTAAATATGAAGGCCCAACGTGGACAAAAATATATATTTTTTGTATAGACCTGTTTTTTTTGAAGATCTTTGAGTTTCTTTCATCAACTTCCCAAATAGGAAACTTTCTTCAAAGATCTTTGAAACACGCAAGTCGTTTTTCGGTAGACACTGCCACCGTCCTCCAGTATCTACGAGGTTCTGTCAACTGCATTGAAGGTGCACTTTCTTTAAAAATCTTTGACACATTTTTTTTTCTCCTCCTATAGTTGCTTTTTCCTGACCCTTGAGACCCATTTTCTTCCAAGTCTCCAGAATCTTTAAGGCACCATCTTCTCGATTCCTTCGCCACCGGCTGGCTCCACATGGGATCTACGCATCATCTCTGACCCGATGATGCACATTTTATCGTGCTCATGTGCATCACGGTGTTCCGCCTCCCGACCGACCGCAACGCCCATGTGCGTTGTGGTCTTATGCCTCCCGACCGACCGCATGTGCTTATCTGGGCGCAGGTGGCCAAGACTTATAATAAGTAACCGTTCTCTCAGCGCTTCCCTTGATTATTTCCGCCTTCCTATGGCCGCCCCACTTGGGAAACGAGGTCGCTGCCGAGCCTGTACCGGCTGCGGAAGTTGGATCTCTATCCACCCCAACCCTTCCAGCGGCCAAGTAGGGCCTAATTATGCACGTTTCGTTTCTTTCCTCTTCCTCCACCGCCTTTGAGCTGAGTCCCCCAGATACCACGAGATGCGCTCGATGCATGTGCTGCATGCAACCATCCTTGGATCAGCCACCTCTCCACCGGCGACACCTCAGACCCTTATGGCAAAGGGACCTGTATTCCTTCGGGATGCGGTGGATTTTACACGGTGATTCTCCAGTTATTCTTTCGCAGTCATTATTGACCCAATTTATGCACCAGGTATCCACGACGGGCACATGGACCATGAGTGATCCCTGCGCTTGTGGACAGCCTTGGTTTGGCCATGAAGCAGAGTCTACTTCTGTCCAGCCACCGTACGTTATCTTATAATCTTCTGTAAACAACTTCCCTCATGACAATTTCAGTGTGGCGGATCCATTTCGTCCTCAGGGTTCAGCGCTTGCTGTCCCTCCCCCGCTCGCTACCTCTGCCCCCCCTGACCTGCTTTCAGCGTCACTCCCCAGTCCAGTGACGACATTTGGCAGGTCCACTTTGTCCACCCTGGCCACCGCAAATGATAATCGCAACTCTGCCATCGCCAGCCATTTCCCAAAACCCAAATATCGTCCTCCTCGCGCCTTTCCTTCCAATACCACCCCTCCCCCTCCCCCATTTCAGGTCCTGATTGGATTTTGGCCTAATGTTGTTCGTATGCCATGTTGTTTGACTCCATTCTATCGCACTTATACATTGCTTCAGATCGGACCCTCTTTCCATGAGCCTCCTGGTGCACCCACACTCGACTTTGCCTATACGATCGACGAGTTCACTGAAATGCTCATGAAGATCAAGAAGCATGGGCTCGTCTTCCCTGCCACCCTTCGCGACGGTCCCAGCATCATCCAGGACCTCGACGCTGAGGTCTTGGCCCATCTCGCTCAATGTTACCTTGCTTTGCCCACTGGCACCACCCAGGTGACAGCTGTTGACTCTGTCGTCCCATGGTTCCGTCTGCAGTGGATGCTTCTCCAGCCCAGTCGGCGGAAGACTGTGTACGTCTTTTCTCAGCATCCCACTGCCAATGCCAACAACTTTTGCCGCAAAATGATCCTCGAGCTGAACAGCAAATTTCCCAACCCCGACACTGAGCATAGCAACCTTCCGCTCATTGTTCTCGGTCAGTGCGGTCGGATCATGCTCACAATCCTAACCTGACTTCTTGCTGCTACAGCTCCTCGGTTCGGCCATGTATCAGGCTCTCTCACTTGCAATCTCTCGCCCAATGCCCTCATTGACGCCGCTCATCTTGAGAGCCTGCACTCGTGCTTTGGCCAACGCATTCTTCATGGCCTGCCTTACAGTGGTCGTCATCGTGACCTCCAATGCCATCCCGCATCTTGCCCGGACGATGATCAGCCACTGGTAAGCCGTTATCTCACTCTTGATCTATTTGCTAACCCACCATCGCCACCAGGTCTCTGCTCCAGCACAAATACCCCGCCGCCGTGAGCGCACCCCAGCCGCTATGGTGGCTTCGAGCTCGGCATCTCAAGTTCGCAGTCACTCTCCTTTGTTGGTCAGACATTTTTATATTTGTTTGTTGGGACCCTTCCAACTTATGACCGCCCTAGAATCTCTCACCGCCTCGCAACAGACGCCGGGTAGATGTCAGTTTTTTTTCTTTTCTTCCCACATGACGCCATATCTCATTCCATGGTTCTATTCAGCCCCCACCTGTTATTGAGGTGCTCTCCTCGGACGATGAAGATGTGCGTTTTTCCTTGTGATTTGGTTTCGGTGGGAATATTTCTGAATCTGCTCTATCTAGTTGTTGCCTCCTGTACCCCTCTTGCCTCTTCGCCGCACAAATCCACCCAGGGCCTCGACCTCAACCAACACGCATACAGGCACTCCCCCGCGCACATCTTCTGCTCTGTTGCGGTTGGCAACTGGGTCCCAGATCTCGGACTGGCAACAGCGCATCTGGTTGGACGTTGGGACCGTTCCCGAGGCTCATGAGGTCCGCATCGACGGCGTCAACATCACAGGCATGGCACAGTACATCCTCGACATCTTCATCCACCTTCGCTCGAAGCAATCAGATTCATCTTCGTCCTCTACCTTCCCTCGCCCTCCTTCTATCAGACGCCCTCGCACCACCATGACTCACATGTCCTTTCTCCAACATGAGATGCACCGGAGCTACTCGGTGTGAGTTTGTCACCACCATATCCCATACATCTCATTCTAACCTCTCCTGTAGTGGTCCTCGCATTGGAAGCTCGGTCGGTCGTGGTGTCGAGAGGTCCGTCTGGCGTTGCCTACTTCCTCTCGTGGCCCAAGACGACCAGTTCTGGCAGCCGTCCACGGTAGATGCAGGGTATTTTACCTTTTTGCTTTCACCGGTGTCTACCCTTGATCGAACCAATCGATTCTATGTCTACGGCCAACTCATTGCCCTTCACCTCTACTATCTCGGCCATGGGCTTAGTATTGGCCTTTGGCCCGTGTTGGCAATAGCCTTGGGGCGCAAGAGTACGCTCCTCGGTCAAAAATTCTTGGCGCTTGTCAGTCCAGATATTGCTGAGGAGCTGAATCCCTGGTTTCAACTGCGGCCAGAAGACCCTATCCCCTCTGGCGCCACCCATCCGGTTCGTTCCTTGATCATGGAACTTCTCAATACCCAAGTCAGTGCGACCCTACCATGATGATTCTATGCTGATCGTTCTTATTGTTTTATATCCAGCCATTCATGGTTCCCTCTGTACGGACCCTGGCTCAGCATGACAATTGGACGTCTGAGGTTGTGTCACACAAATTGTTCGGCTGTGCACCTTGGGATAAGCCCCAGTTTATCGCCATGTCGTCTGGATTCGACATGTTGATCTCAGACAGGCTGACTTTTGGCCATGTAGGCCACACATCCTTCTATACCGAACTCCTTGCTGACGCAGTGATTAGCATTTCCGCACTTTGAATCCCCTCGATGCCGCACTTCTCATTGCTGGCATGTATCGTCGTGAGATCCAGTCCCTTGCCGACGATGTCATGCCGCATCTGCACTTCTCTGTGACGGCTCCGTCGCCTCAGGTAGATCTCATGAAGTCGCTCTTTGAGATGCGCTTCAAACGCTACCTGGCTGGAAGAGGGCATCCGCCGTGGTTCCGCCAGCAGGGCCTCGTCGACAGCGATGTGGAAATGGAGCGCGCATCAGAGCTTCCATTCCTGCGTGCCCAGTTTCTCTTGGTCACGGCACTCGAGTCTTCATATCTTCCCATCAAGGATAATTGGTCAATTCAGGTGCGTCAATTTCTCGATAATTGTTGATTGGTTTGTTGAATCTATGATATCCAGTTCACCGTGTCCTCGGCCCTGCAGCCAGCCCTCTCCGTGAGTTTCCGATTTTGTGGTGATTTACTTCGAGAGTCTGATGAGCCACACAGGGAAATACGCAGGAGGCCCCACCGCTTCAGTTCCATACCTGCGGTGGAAGTGTGGATGTGCGCGTCAATCGAAAACTGTTGGAGTTGATGATGAAGTCCCCACCAGGCAACCAGGACACGGAGTTCGACGTGTGGGCGCACACTCAGTTATATAATGCAGACCTCGCATACAACAATCTTTAGTGCTTTAGCTTTAGTCGTAGATAAAGAAAAATCGTAGATAATATCATGCCACATACTGATAGATGTCCTCCCCGTCTCCTATAGATTATGAAATAAACCCGCGTGTCCGCAGAGCCTATCGCCGTAGCTAACATCACAATAGATATCCCATAGTAAATCACAAAATAAACCCGTGTGTCTGCGTGGCCTAAATTCCGAATGGCGTCAATGTTTTTTAAACCTCCGACACGCCAAAGTATAAAAGCGGGGACACTTGACGCTTTCTCGTTCCCCCCATTTGCCCTCTCCCACCATGGCCAAGAAAAACAACGCCAGCAAGAAGAAAAACACAGCCACTGCGACACGTCGCAGCGCCAGGACCTCCAGACCCCCTCTCCGGCCTGACGAAGAGCTCACCGCAGTTATCCCCAGCTCCCTTCCAATGACAGACTCATCCGACGGTATGACATTGCCACCAGGGGTGCTTTGTACTTTCATTGATTCTACTTCCAGATCTTCCTGGTCTGATAGATACGGCTCAGCTCGACCTTCCGAGTGGTGAGCCGGTGATAAGCCGTGAAATCAAGTACACATGGATTTTGCGATTTTGCATGATTCAACGTGTCAACACGCACTGAGGGACCATCAGGGCACTACTGAGTGGTCCAGTCTATTAGCACAAGCTACAAGGTTAAAGAGGACTTCTACCGGTACCTTCACAAATGGGGCCACCAGATCTCTTAGTTAACTAAGGAAACTTGACGATGGTGGCAGAGAAACTAGGACATACAAGGCCTAAGGCTGCTTGCTAGGACACAAACAGCATACCAAAGAGGTTACGAAGGCGAGATACCGATTGCTGGCAGGCAACAGAGGGATGAACCAAAGATCTCAAAGACTAGACTTATTATGACCTGTTTACCTGAAACTGGGGACGCGTCTGATCACGCATTGAGTCCAGACCCGAGGCCTAGGTCTGACAAGACTTACCTGAACGATATGACACTCCTATCCGCTTGATCCGGATGAGTAGAAGATAATGACAATGAGATGGATACATCAGACAGACCTTTTGAGCAATTGTGGTTGAACCACTGAACCAAACTGGGGACTATGGGGTATCATTTGGAAGGTAGAAGAGACGTGCATGAGCCTCAAGACTATTCAGGCCCGGGACAAGAGGCTACAGACGAAGAAGACACTTTCTATCCACTTAATCAGCAATCACATGGGTTGTGTCAATCTCCACATGTCTCTTTGGCCACTAGCCAATCAGGATCCAGGGATGGGGATTTGGGCCGCAGGAACACGGACATTGTACAGTAATCATCGTGATGTAAAGCCTAGGGCAGTAGTATAAAAGGGCAGCAGAAGGAGAGGGAAAGCTAGCGCATTTTGGGGAGCTGGTCACAGGAACACGGACATTGTACAGTAATCATCGTGATGTAAAGCCTAGGGCAGTAGTATAAAAGGGCAGCAGAAGGAGAGGGAAAGCTAGCGCATTTTGGGGAGCTGGTCACGTTGTGTCAGCTACCATTGTGTTGCTCTGGGTGGTAGCACATTTTGGGGAGCTGGTCACGTTGTGTCAGCTACCATTGTGTTGCTCTGGGTTGAGCACATCTAGGGGCGCTGTACACGTTGTGTCAGCCACTGGAACGTCGCTCTGATAGCCGTGGAGGTTAGATTGCATCGAACGATTTATATACCAGACTCAGAATCAGAACACGGCAATTGATAGAACACGGCAATAGTCAGAACACGGCAAACAGACCCAGAACATTGAACAGAACACTGAAACCGTCGAAAGACACAAAAAGCGCAGACTTAACGGTCTTAAAACCTACCCTATACTGTCTCCTTGACATCCTAGACGTTACTTGTCCAATACAGCTTGACTTGACCAGTCAAACCTTGCAAAAGCGCGAGCGACCCTTAAGTTAACTAAGTGATCGACCGAGAAACCAGCTGCTATCAAGTCTAATACTTGACTTACACCCCCGAACTTGCACTCTGACTCTCTCTATTGAGGGGTTAGTTGTTGATAGTGTTGTGTGTTGTGTGTGGTTTAGAGTTCATAGCTCTGCTGCATTAGCATTTCGCATTTCGCATTCACACATACCTGAGAGTTAGCGTTTTCACCGGTTGAGGCAAACACTGTATTGGATGAGGTCCCTGTCCCTGGTGCGCTGCTCGCCTTTTTTAGTCGGTATTATGTCTCCGGTTAACAGCGCTCACAGGGGTGATGATGGACACTGGGGAAGAGCACGCATATGGTGTGTGTCGATTCCCTGCCTTGCTCTCCAGTCCATTAGCATTCACTGACCTATACTAGTACCGATCGTACCGAGCGTGGATGCTGCCGGTGACTTCAGGGCATTCACCAGTCTAGGCAACACGTCTGCCAATCCTCCTACGGAGGCCACGGCAGATTCCGCTGATCCTGCAGCTGCCCTTATTGAGCAATTGTTGGCCCTGATCCCGACCGACATTGTCAATGATGCTGCGCAGTCTACTCCGCCTCCCTCCGACACCGAAATGGAGGATGTGGAGAATGCTCTCGTGAGCGATGCTACGGTTGATCAGGTGCCATGTGAGTGGTGAATAAGTTTGCACGCAGTGCCGAGACTCACCTCTTCTGAAGCCGCAACAGATGAGACCGTAGAGGTCCTCTATTTCGTTGGTGTCATCAGCGCCTCTGTCGAACACACCACTTTCTGTGTTACTGGGCCAACAATGCACGTCCCGAGCCATCGCGCTGGAGGTATCATCGATTTTCTCGTGGCCGCGAATGGGCCCGAGGGCCGCACCCTCGAGGGCCTCAGCCCTCGCGCCGCTTTTCGGGTCGCCGTCTCTCGAGTCCCCGAGGAGGTCCAGAATGACTTTATGTCGTTTCACAACGCCTTTCTTGAAGTCGGTCAGCTTGATGTCGTTTATGCAGCACCAGCGGATTCTGCCCGTGTTCGCCCAGCTCGTGATTCAGAGTTGCGCTCGGGGCTTCTTGCGAGCCTAGGACTTGCCGACACTGTTTCGGTGTACGTGATCTACGTATATCCCGAGGTATTTCAGCTGCTCCTCCAAAATTTGTGGCTGCTCACCGCTTGGGCGCAGAACTACAGCCCCTTGACATCGCTGGCTGTGGCGGCTCCCATAATTCATCCGAATCTCCCTGTGGCCCCGCCCCCGACCCCTGCCAACGGCACTTCCCACGCGCTCAATGGCTATCTGGAGCTGAATTACGCTGCGCGCAAAGATCAGTTGACCGCTCTTCTCAATATGCCGGGCTATCAGTCTGCATACAAGCACTGTCTCATCGAGAGGCACATCATGTCGGTCTGCAACGCCTTGGGCATCATCTTCTCGGCGCGTCAAATTGTTGCCGCCGAGGTAGAATTTGAGGGGCTCACTGTTTATATCTGCCCTGATGATATAGCGTTGTGGATGGGTATCTTGCCCGGCCAGTTTGCCACTTGCCGCACGGAGGTGACAGCTGCACGTGCCGCCCATCTTCTCCTGCGCCAGCTTGCCCAGCATGAGCTTCAAGGGCGTACGGTCAATCCGCCCATGGAACCCCGTCACCATACTCTCCTTGGGACGCTTGGCTCTATGATGAGCACTCGCATCCTCTGGCCCATCGACCCTACCAGCGGCTATATGGGTGTTGGAGACTCGCAGGCGGGGGATGCAAATGCGGTTCGCATGAAGATTGCAACCTTGAAGCAGCAGGTCGCCGAAGTCAAGACATTGTGGGCAGCGCAATACCAGTAAAATAATCTACCTTGAAGTGTTATATTCCCTAGATTTTACCAAAGCGCTTCCTTTCTTCCGCTTCATGAATAAACGTGTTTGCACTCCTCCCAAAGATTCGCTAGAAACACCAGAGCCAGAGCTACAGGGAATATACGCACTTTGTTTTCGTCTTGGATGTACGGAGGCAGAACCACGGGAGTCGGTGACAGATTTTCTTTTTTAAAAAGGGTTGAAATGGATGAGTTTAGTCGGTATGGAGCATGTATATATACAGCAGACGTACCCGCGCAATAACAGGATTCAGAGCAAGCTGGAGAACGACGACAAAAAATTCCCAGAGATCAAATTAGCAGACGGAGATGGAGGTATTTAGGTCGAGGACTGTTAGAGCATGTCTAGTGGTGCACAAGTTCACGGACTTTGGTGCTATCCCCAGCACTAGTTCTGCCGAATCACAACTAAGCGGCGTAGTGGTCATAAATAGATTCCTTCCAATTTCCTTGCAGAACTCACCTCGATCGAGCGCACAATGCCTACATGGTCCAAGGCACATGGCAGAAAATCGCGCTTTGCCAAGAAGGTCGCTCAGGGATCTCAAGCGGCACACATGTGCACGGAAACCTGTTCGGAGTGAGTCATTTTCAAGACTTGTGAACATCGAAATTGATCTGAAAATTCAAGGTAAGTGGAATCCGGAAAGAACCAAACAAATTCCACCTCGGAAAGGCACTGCTGAGAGCCGAAGAAGCCCTCGGAGCTGGTGTAGAGACATAGGGCCAGCACTGATTCGAAAGGTCAGCGTCTGAAAAAATCCTAACATGGATTAAAGAACGGGGACCGTCAGACCGAGGTCACACAATCGAAATGAGTACCTCCGGGTAGAAAGAAGAGTTAGTGGGCGAAAACTGAGTAAGAGGAGACCCAACTTGCGAGTATCGGCACTTTGGGTGATTTTGGACTGAATGCGATGAGATAAATAAAGACATACTTGGTGGCTGGAAAGAAAGAGTTGGCGGGGTCACATGCCATGATGCCGAGTCAAACTGCATAGCATTCACAATGAGTCGCAGACTGGAAGCAATTATAACCGAAACTCAACATACTTTGAATGCAAACCAAGGATACGAGTATCAATAATTATGATCTTGACCCAACGACCCTCAAGTCGACGAATTATTGAAAGGCTGAATGAGATGAACGATATATAAAATGAGTGCCACGTACCTCAAGTCATACGAGTCATCTAGAGGTAGAGGTTGAGGAAATGTCTGCTGAACCGGATGAACGGGTCCGGCCTTCCACCTCCGAGCCTGTCAAAAAAAATTGGCACATTAGCACTGCAAGAAAAAATATTATTCTGCAGAAACAACATTTTACCCCTCTGCTCCTCTCAATCCTGCAACGTCCCGGCCCTCCGGGCGTAGGAGTCCGGGCCTGTCAAAAAGCCGGCATTCTGCTCCTCTCAACCCCGACTACTGCTACTGCACGACAGCTCAAATCAGAACAGCGGCACCAACTCAAAATCAGGAAAAAGGACTCACCTTGATTTGTGTGACAAGTCTAGCGGGAAATAGCTCGAATTTGGATGAATCACACCTAAAGTGGTCAGAAAGAAATCGACCTTGCTTGTGCCTAGTCAAAAATGAGAACATTGGTCCAACATGAGAACGCAGATGGCAAAGAAATAATACTTTGCCAAGAGAGCCGCGTATACACACAGAAATCTGTTCAGAGCCAAGTTAGATTTTCATTGAGTCGTTTTCAAGCTGGATCTCCGCAAGTATTCTGCTTTCAACGGCAGAACAGTTAAATTGCACTGAAATGCAGGGTAAGTAAAATGTGCAACGCCGGTGCAAGGACTAAATGAAAGTCACCTCAGACAAGCACCATTGGGTTCCGAGGAAGCCTTGGGACGAGTTACCACTCGGACATTACTCTAGATGATCCTCTGGTGCGTCTTCAAAAAATGCAGATTAAAAATTCCAAGTGCTTAAACTGAGCTCTTGGACCTGGAATCAAATCGGGCAATTAGTTCGTGGACATAGGAAAAATAAAAATTTGGACTTGTATCTGTTGTTGAATCATTCCTGGAGGCCGAATGAACGAGTGAGTAGGAGAGTATGAAATGAATAAAGACGTACTTGGTGGTTGGAAAGAATGTTAGATGAACACTGACAAAAAAAAGATGTTGGTCCTTATCAGGAGGCTTGAAGGGATTTCTGGGCAAGAGTAAAAATGTGAGGACAACATGGTGGTTCGAGAACAAGCGTTGCAGAGGTCACATGTGTTGATGCCCCGCGGGGCAGAAGAAGCATCATCGCCACCGATCATGATCGATGTTCTTGATTCCGCGGATCGCGGATGATATCCTGAGGGCGAACATAAGCACAAGTAGAGGATTCGAGGATGAACTCACAATAAGGCAGGAAAATGTATTACATTCAAGAGAGTGAGTTACAGAGTAATAAGTTTAAGAGAGTCCCAACGGGTGAGTTTGCATAACCCGTTCTCCACCATGATTGCATCAAAAACCATACGCTTCTTGCTGGCATCCGACAACTTCACATCGAGGAACCTGTACAAGCGTGAAAATCCGCCCTTCACAACAGTCACATCGCTCTTCTTGAACCCCTTCTTCGCGGCCTCCGGCTGCGGAATCAAACCAAGACGTGCGAGACCCTTCACCCCGCCCTTGTTGATATCACGAATAATCTTACCCACAGTATCTACCGTCGGCAGACTGACAGCCCCGGCGTATGCAAAGTCGGCAGTTAGGAGAAAGCCAATGAGACCGCCAATTTCCCGGAAGCGAGTTGGATTCGAGGCGGTGAGGAACTTATAGCACTCGGTGAAGTCGTATGCGCCTTTGCACGTATTCTTCTCCCAGTTGGCGCAGCTAGGACTGTTGATCACTTCCCAAAAGCATGGGACGAGATGAACACCGCGATTGCACTTCGCCGAACTGTATGCGCGAATGTTGCAGAAAAAGTCGACAGGCTGAGAGGGATATTTGGCACACTCCACGTTCCAAGCGTCCGGATTGGGAAAGTATGTCGTTGCCTGCAGGCCAAATGGAGTCGCAAAGAAGACGCCCCGGAAGAGCAGCCCACTGAACAGCCCGCCCAATGTGCGTGCATGAACAGGATCAAAGCAGTTGCCGGGAAGTCGAGAACGAGCACGGGAGGGAGCACATTCGCGGAAGGGCAGGAGAAAGTCCCTGCGCCCGTGGACTGCAGCCTGGAAGAGAGTTGGCTGTCTGAGACTCTCATAGCCAGGATAGATGAGCGGCTCCAGCTGGAGAAGGCAGTCGAGGAAGCGGTTCATCAAGCGAAGCTCCTGGGAATCTGCTGGTGCAGTCAGGAGCCGGCCAGGAGCCGGAGCGGTGAGAGCGGTAATAGAATGAGTGCGGTACTGATAGAGTATGTGTTGCATTTGTGCGAGCATGATCGATTCCGGGGATGTAGGGTTGGCGACAGGGTATGCAGCGAGGGCCGCAGCGAGGGGTCGGTAAGCAGCAGGTGTGGTAATTTTGGTGCTGGGATCCCCAAATACCTCGGTACTGAGATTACGGAAGGCAAACCAGACGGAGTCGAGGAAGAGGATGTTAGGACCGCATGCATGGACAATGCTGTCAACGAACCATCCGCGCGGCCGGGACTGGCCGGTGGTCGGGAACTGGAGCCATCGAGCAATGATATCGATGACAACCGCCACCACAAGCTCCTGGGGAATATCTAGATCGAGACTTTTGCGCTGCTTAAAAGCATACACTGCATCGAGGCCCTCAAGCCCGAACTCGGCTGGTCGGAGCTCGCGCGAGGCTCCACGAGTCAAGATAAGCGTATGAACATGCTTCGCCAGTCGACCAATCCAGGTCTCGGGAATGGGTGCGCTCAAAGCAGTCCGGATTTGCTGTGTGCAGTAACAATCGAGCCACGACCACAGAATGAACGTTGTTTGCATCACGCTTTGACGCTTCAGCTTCAGGGCCAGAGAGGCGCTTGCCTCGCCGGACTGAACCTGTTCGAATTGGGGCCACACTCGTGCAATTTGCAGAGAGGTTTCGACAGAGCCGGGCGCATCGCTCATCCCCTTGAAGGCGAATTCGAGGGCAGATTGGGATTGATGAATCGGGCTGTGATCGGGAGTTCCCTCAAGCTGCCGGGATGCATCCTCGATGCTGGCGAGGTCCTTCGCAATGACATCGAAGCACAAACGATCAATGAGCTTGATTTTGGGACCTGATTACTTTACATTATTCACAGCGCACAAATTCAGCTCCTCAAATAACACACCAGCCTCATCCCAAAAGAACTCCTCGATGCTGTCCATTGGTGGCAGATCGACATCAACATCCATCTCTGAATCGCTCATCGAGATGAGCAGCGCGGGGGCCGTGGACATTTTGCTTGATGAGCCCTCAGGTGGGCGTGTAGCGCCGCGGGCATGATACTCTTGGTCAATTTTGACGAAGTCCGCAGACGTCCAGATCCCTGGCAGGAGGGTCAGCACGCAAGCCCTAGTTTGAAACTAACGCACCATCCGCATCACCAAGGCCTGCCAATTGGCGACGCCTTGAAAGGCTATGGTAAACTCTGGGCGAGCTCCCTGAGCTTCATGGTCAGAACTCGGTTTCACAGAGAAGATACAGAGATCACGAACCGGTCCCATCACTGACAGATGCGGAATCGGACTCAAGGCCGTTAGGCGCCTTCTCCTTGCCTTTCCTCGAGCGCTTTCGTGAGGGCTCAACATCTCCGTCCCCAGAGAAATCACTGTCTGGGAATCGCTCAGGCAAGACGAGAGGGAAAAATCAATCAAAGTACCATACCTGGCGCTGCATTCTTGGCCTTCTTGCTACGCCCAGAGCGGCGGGGACTTGTTTCCTCAGGCTCGGAGTTGTTGTTTTCTGGGGAATAAACGAGTTGGAAGTGTACAGGTATTTCGGAACGGAAATAGTACCTGATCCCGATGCCGCAGCCTTTTTGGCAGCCCTCTGTTCGGCGGCAAGCGCTCTCTTCCTCACTGTTGAACCAGAAATCAGATGAAGAATAGAAGAAAAATGCTGGACACATGCATGTCTTCTGTGATACCGGTGGGACCGGCTTGGAGTAGGGTCGCCCACCGAGCTCTATGGGATTCCCGAGAGCATCGAAACAGTCCGAAATTGTGATGGGAGGATGAAGGGGGGCGCCCGAGGCGTCGATTTCGAACGCCTTGTCGTGGATAACAGCGTAGGGAATGTGGAGAGAATGTTTGTTGTAGTGAAGACGCCAGCGCTTGAGGATCTCGGAGCGGCGTGCTTCCTGGCGAACAAGACCAGAACCATCGCTGGAGGAGGCGTGCTGGTTCTCGTCACTGACGCCATCGTCGGAAGCATTACCAGAGGGCCGATAGCCAGGGCCATTGACCCAGGGACCAACAGACTCTCGGTGGTCATCAACAGCGAATGAGAAAGCATCTAGAAACTGATCTGAGTTGATACGGATATCGTACCAGAGAGGAAGCTGGTTGCTGAGGAAGACAATGAGGAGGAGGAACATCCGAACCATGAACGTGACGTGAGCGCGAACGTCCATGACAACTTGGCCATCCACAGCAAAATTTGCCTGATTCGCAGCCGCACGGGCAATGCGGGATTCACAACTGAAAGGTAGGTCAACAGAGGTAAGCGGCAGATATATATGGGACATACTCAACATGCTGCATCTCAGCAGACATCTTGAGAACAGGGTCCTTCGCGGTGGGCATGGCACCGACTACGACATGGCCGAGGCCATCACCCATCTTCTCGGGTGGGTAAGAAATCAAGGTCAAACGGTACGCATCGCGCGCGACTGTGACGCCCTCTGGAGCGATAGGCGGCGTTCCCCCATGGTAATTGAGGCCACAAAAATTTGCAGAATCAAAGTTGCGAAGGGTGAAGTAGATGCCGAGACGGGGAATGTGAAACTTGCTCAACGTGTAGTTATCAGGCAGGCGTGCACACATGGTCATGTTTGTGAAGCGTGCGGGGCTGTCATGGGCATCGTTGTGATTACCGCCATAGAATCCGAGTGAGTCGGCCAGTGTGCTCTCTATGAACGTGTTCAGAGAAATCGGTCATAGATAGGAAGAATCACGCACCGCTGCCAAACGGCACTGCTGGGGCGATATTGACCTGTAAAGTGTTGTGCGCAGTGTTTCCCGGCTGGCCAAGGGGCGGAATGTTGAGCATGCTAGTGTAGTCGTCGATGTCCTGACGAATGCTATCTGGAATTTGACGCATGGCGGTCATGGGAAATGGAGCAGCAGCCTCAAGATGGAAGGGATCAGAGAGGCAGATAAAAGTGGTAGTAAGTGCGGCAACATACAATGTTGATATTGCGCCGCAACAGATTGTTGGCATCGAAAGAGCCATTCACCTTCGACCCCTTCGCAGGAGCCCAGATGCCTCGCTGTGACTGGTACGAGTTGGCAAGTGTGTAACATCTGGTGCCGGGTTTGACCGGGTCGCAGCGCCCATCACCACGCTCAAGAGCCAGACCCCCGGTCCAGCTACCATCCGCGTGACGAACGGGCGGTTTGAGAGTAATGTCTGCAAAGTCGCCCATTGCCTCGTCAATGGCCTTGCGAAGAGCTTGCCTGGCAGATTCCGGAACATGAGAACTAGGACGAAAAGAATACTTCAGTATAATATATGATGACCACAGGAAAAATAACGAACGCAGGAGTCAACCAGGCCTGAAGGGCATCCTGCTGAGCATCCTTGCTGCCGATTGGACGAGCAAAGATGAGTGTGTCCTCGGGGACGTCCAAAAGCCCTGCCTCCACAGCGTCAGATGTATCCAAAAGAGAAATAGAAAAAGAGCAGCGCACCCAGAGCATGTAGTTCCTCATCAGTACCATGGGGGATCTTTTGGGCCTTCTCCCACTCATGTATGGTGCGCATCGCCTCGGGTGAGATGTCATGAATGAAGACAATGCATCTCTTACCCGGAGCGACAAGGGGATGACCGTAGGACCAGTAAAGCGTGGGGAGAATCGGATTTCGACCGGGGAGGTCGATGGGAAGAAGTAAATCCTCGAGCATGGAGCGGAATGCGATGGGGGATGGGCAGCGATGATAGACGAGGGAAATAAGTGCAGATGGTCGTGCTGAAAGGGTCTCTAGTCATTCATATGCTGTGCAAGAACAGGGGAAATAGAACGGCGGGTGTGCAACCACAGGGGCAGCGATTATATTGTTAGTGACTCAGGAACAATTAGGGAAAAAATTAAAATACATCGGCCTGTGTGGGGCCATAGGGACTTCAAACACAGTTATTGTGTCGTTTACAATGTTTTACTGCTGCGGAGGAGCTGTGTGCAACCACAGGGGCCGCAATTATATTGTTAGTGATTCAATTAGGGAAAAAATTGAATACACAGACCTGTGTGTAGCCACAGGGGCTGAAAACGCATTTATTGCGTCATTTACAATGTTTTACTGCTGCGGAGGAGCTGTGTGCAACCACAGGGGCCACAATTATATTGTTAGTGACTCAGGAGTAATTAGGGAACAAATTAAAATACACGGACCTGTGTGGGGCCACAGGGTCTGAAAACGCCGTTTACAACGTTTTACTGCTGCGGAGGAGCTGTGTGCAACCACGGGGGCTGCAATTATATTGTTAGTGATTCAGAAGCAATTAGGGGGAAAATTAAAATACACGGACCTGTGTGGGGCCACAGGGGCTGAAAACATAGTTATTGCGTCATTTACAATGCTTTACTGCTGCGGACAAGCTGTGTGCAACCATAGGGGTGAAAGAAGTCACCGCTCCAAAAGATTGGGGGGGAAAGCTGTCAATCAAGGAAATAAAAAGCACAGCATGACGCAAGGGAGACCAGGGCAAAGTAGAAGGTCTCCAAAACGTCATCGATTTCCTAATTACCCCCTAACATTGCTCAGAAAGGCGTTGCATGAAGGGAATTAAATGGGACAAGCAATGATTTTATCAAGCGTAGCATCAGTTGCTCCATTTTCCCGCTCAAGAAGCACGATTCCACGCTTCAATTCAAAGTATCCTGTTGAAGATGAGTCTACAGAAGTGTAAACTAGTGGGGGTTGTCACCTTCGATCGAAATTTCAGGGGAAGCGGGTGGGGCCCCTGAACCAACTATCGCAACAACACAACGATTTGGGAGGGGAAGAAGAGGGTGGTCATAGCAATAGTATAGCATAGGAAGATGGTAGGGTCGGCCTGTAATGGAAATAGGAACAAGGGCACGCTCAGAGGGCATGGTGGTACGAAGAGAGATGCAAATCCGGTGATCCGGTAGCCCCGATCAAATCTCGATCGAAGCGTTGTCAGTGCACAGCCGCTTTGAAGTATAAATAGAGGGTGGGTTCCAAGGCGTTCTCAGAAAATGGACCCACTCTCCTCTCCTCCCGCCAACTCCTCTGCCCTAGAACTTGCTGCCGATGGGCAAGTTATGATTTCCATTACCTTCCAGCATCTTCTCATCTACGTCTGCTGTTTAGGCCTGGTGTCCCACGCGTTGACAATGCAGACAACCAAGCTCTGTATGTGCATCACTCATTTCACTTTTTAAAATTGCTGACTGACTCAAGGCTGTCCAGCG
The DNA here is from genome assembly GCA_029448575.1 of Mycena maculata. Taxonomy (NCBI): domain Eukaryota; kingdom Fungi; phylum Basidiomycota; class Agaricomycetes; order Agaricales; family Mycenaceae; genus Mycena; species Mycena maculata. The sequence goes on from JARJLG010000005.1 coordinate 275,881, forward strand.
ATGGCCCGGTAGTTGTAGACAACACCGTGGTGGAATCATTTTTTGACTTGTTTGGGACCTGGTATGTTGCCCTTACCTCCGCTCCTCATTTACCATGACTCAAGCCTGTTTAGCATGAGGGACTTGGATCTCCCTGTTTTTCCTCCTCTTAGTCAGTTCAGTGTCTCCCCGCTCGGTATCTCTGCGCACACCCTGCAGAATAATATTGGAGCTGCAGCGCCACACAGCAGTGGTGCGTATTTTTCACCTCTTCGTTTCCTCGCACATTCTAATATGGACCATTCCAGTCTCACTCCAGGCTGTCCGTACCGAGAACCAGGCGTTGAGTTCACGATGGTATGTGCTAAATAGCTGATATTGGGTGTAACGCGCTGATTGTCTCGTTGCCAGGGAGATAAACACTGATATTGGAACTTTCCACGAGTCTTACTCGCATTCTGATTCTGCCTCTGACTCGGGCACGGATCCTGACATGCCCGAGCTGCAGGATATCATTGACTCGGAATCCGAATCTGAGTCTGGCTCTGATTCCGACACGGATTCAGATATACCCCCACTCGAACCATGGACTCCATTTGCTCATCGTGGCCACTACACCCCATCTGCGCGGGCTGAGCGCCTTCGTCTGCGTCGTTTGAATGGACATCTGGTCTCCGGAGGTGCTTCTTTTTTTTTTGTCCATTACGTTTCGTGTATTGATTCGTGGGCCATAGCACTGCCTAAGTCCTTCTCACCAGTTAGCCGTCCCGACCACTATCCCGACCACTATCGTATGATTTATATTTCCTACCCACCTACTAGTATGCAGGATTACTTGTTCGTTCAATCACGGCTTTAGCATATCACATATCAGCTTCCATGTATTATCTCTCTCTCTTTGAATATTCTACGTGTCTTGAAGGCTTTAATGTGCTCTTGTTTGTTATCCATATAATTCATTGAATATTTTGATCGCTGCCCACAGGGAGTCAACACAGGCGCTCGTAAACTTGGGTAGCAGTCAAGGGCAATGAACGATAGTAACAAATAATGAGCATAATAATGTTGGGAGCAACACCGAACGTTACATTTGCTGGAGAAAGAATCTACATATGCTAAACGCCTCCTGCCATACCAATCGCCGAATCAGCATATTTCGGGATGTCACATCTACCCTCCCCCGAAGAGTCTCGTCGAGCAACACCACTTGTTCGGGAGTGAACGGGGAGTTGGGCGGTTCGCAGGGGACATTGGAGAGCTGGGAAGGTGCGGCATGGAAGGGATTCTCGTCCTCCCAGTCTTGTGGGTTCTCCTCAAGAAGATGGTGCATCAGCTGCGGTTCGTCAGCAACTTGCCAGTCGACACCATAGCTGTTGATATCATCGACCCGCTCGTCATCCTCCTCCAGCATATGTCCAATCCCCCGTGCGCCATCTTGGACCATGCTGAACAGGAACATATCCCGAGGACTGCGCTTACGTTCACCTTTAATCTGGAGCTTGTGTGAGTTCCAAGAACGGGACCACTCGAGAGCGTCCTCGTTTATACTGTCTAGGAACAAATGATGGAGCAGCCAAATGTCGGCAGCGCTACGTGGATTCAAGCCGTGGTTAACCTCGAGATCGTGGAAGAAGTTCTTCCATTTCTGGCCGAACCCGTGGGTCACATCATACCAGAGCCGCTCGATCCGGGTGTTGTGGACGCTGCTGGAAAAAAACCAAAAGCATCAGCACCAGTGCGACGATTTGGTATTGCTCTCACCGACCCCAGATGTAGGATCCACGGCCCGGGCCCCGATTCTCCTCCATCCACGCCGCAACAAGGACATTCTCCGTCCCATGATCACCACGGACACGGCTAGGGATACCATACTCTTCCACGGCGCGCAAGAAGAGATCTTTCACGGTTTGGGCGTGATTGTTGTTGACCGCATGGATACCAGTAATAAAACGCGATTTGCCATCGATGAAACAGTGGATGACAATCTTGAATCGGATCAGGCCTTAAAAGAGATCAGAAGAGTTTGGATGTCCAAAATATGGTATGACGGTACCGTGCTGTCCATCGTGATGCCACAGCGAGTTGGCGCCGGCCACCTTGTACGCCTTGCGATGGATAGACCGATCGCCGAAGGAGCCAGGAGCACCATGGACTCGAAGATAAGACGCGATGATACGTTCTCGAGTCACGGTATGCCCACTAGACTCGAGCCGCCCAGCGATCATGCTGCGCCCAAAGGCAGGGAAGATCTCGAGGATGTCCCCGATGGCGGCATCTAGCTGGGGATTGGTGAGTGTGGTGGCAGCGGGGCGTGAGACAGCATTATATGAACGCTGGCTGTTGCCATCCGGGAGCGTCCGGGTAGTGAAGACGGGTACGCCGGGGGATGCAAGCCCATGGGCAAGTGCATGTCGTCGGACAGTGCGAGGATTGCAATGAAGAACACCAGCAATTCCAGCGGGGCCACGGAGAGTGAGCGCGTCCTGCAAGAAGGCGGGATCAATCACCTTGCGGGGGCGTCCACGCCTGCCTGTCGAGGAGTTGGTGACGACGGTGATTGGTGCATCGGGGGGATCAGTGGAGAGGTGACAGGCCTCGTCGAGGAGATCGGCCATGTCTGCGACGCTTTGCTGAAGGGTGGCAAACTCGGCCGGAGGGAACAGGTTCCGATGCTAGCAGCATCGTGAATAAACGAAGGAAAGTAATGAGTAAAGGTGCGGGGACTTGCCTGTTGCGCCGATTCGAGCAGCCTGAATGCCTCGTCCCGTTGGAGGCCCAGACGCGTTGCATCCCCGACCTGAGTACGGACCGCACGATGGACGCGAGTTTCGAGAACGGCATAGGCCGCTCGCAGATTGGACAGAGGGTCAGCCATGACGGAAGGATGGAATACAATGGGAATTGTGGTACGAAGCGTTGGTTTCATTCACCTTCGGAGAGAAGGGCCGATGCAGGCTGCGGATAAGCAGCCGTGTTCCTGTCGCATGCACCAGAGGTATGTCATAACAACGAGCATGTGTCCTGGCACCACAAACATGTGGAAGCGGTCTTGGCATGGGTGCCGGCGGCGAGCAAGATGTGAACAATGTGTCTTTGCAGTGAGAATTGATAAGGAAAACAGAGGCGAGAAGAAGCCAGGGATATCTAAGGATCTGGCAGGAGTTCCGTGTTTGTGTTCGGTGGTACATGCATTTTTTACGGGGCCGTGAGATCTTTGAACATCCTTGGCCAAGGAAAAAAGGTGTGCTAGAAGGAATCAGAGGGAAATCGATGACTTTCTTCACTGAAAGATGAGATAGATTGAAGAAAGTTGGCCGGAATTTTTTGAAGCAAAACATCTGCGAGTTTCTCTGAGGATCTGTAAGTTTCGCACACTTTCTTACATATGACTACAAGGGTACAGGCAAAAAACTGATTTTTGTCCACATACGGCACTCAAATTTAAATGGTAATCTTGCAAAACCTTTTGCCACAATCTTGACCTCGGGTGTGTGAGACGCTGCGTTATGCGGGCACTCTCGGGATTGGATTGAGCTGAGAGAGTCGTCAGACTCAAAGCACGCGCGGATTTTGAGTTTGATCCGATTACGATCCAAAGAAAGTCATCATATATTAATCCCCTCTGAGTCGCGATTGTAAATAACTTGATGTGTAAGGTACTATGTCGTGAGCTTGACGCCTCAGTGGACCGACACCACGCGTTTAGCTTCCTTGAGGTTGGGCGTCAAACAGCATGTATACCTCGTTGTTCCAGCGGCTATCGTTGATCCGTTCAGGTCTGCAGGTGCAATGTATCCTGGAGCTTGTGCGCTATGGCAAAGTACGCAACCTCCAGGGTCCACTGATGAGAAGGTATTGGAAGCCTCCCCGGCTGTGTGTAGCTATCGGTGCTCTGGTTCCAGGCTGGTCAACCAAGCAATCGCACCCGGCCAAGCAGGATCGTCTGACCTTGCAATTCTACCTCGCCGATGACATGTCGAATGTTTGAATTACAAGACGATCCTCGTTGGCATACTTCTGCGTGCCTTCCGTTCTCGCACAACACTGGCAGCGGACACTTCCAACAACGCGCGGGCATTTCCAGGCGGTCTTTAGATATCGATGATTTATCACTTTCGTAACGGTCCACTCACGCTGGCTGTGTCTCTGGCTCACCCGGTATGCATGTCGTCTTCATTTCGAAATCAGCGATACTACCTTTTTGTGTCCTCTGACTTGTTGAGACATGCGGCATCGTCCAAAATATGGGTGCTCAGTAGCCGTCGATCTAGATCGGACTGAAGTGGACCTGCGACTATCCGCAGAAGTGGGCAGCAACACGCTGGGAACATGAACGATAAACTAACTCCGGTTATTGGGTCCGCGTGGCGGTACATTGCGATCCTTTCAGAGTATAAAGTTGTAGTTCCTTGGACGGCTTGACAATGTACAGTCTCTGCTAAAATGGATCCTCATATTGATTCGCTTTACTACTCATGGGATTCGGCCAGTGGTCTGAATGGATATCAAGACGATGTTGTGATCGCGTGAGCATTTCCGAATCCTTCTACCTTGGAAAAGCATCACTCAACGGTTTCCAAACCTAACAGTGTAATGGGCAGCACCGGGACAGGAAAATCCTCAGTACGATCGACATCTTGCAAGCATTGCCGAGACTGGCTTACCTTGTTCGTTTGCAGTTTGTCAAATTTATCACAGGCAATTCTAGCATTGTGGTCGGTAACGGCCTCGAATCCGAGACTATCGACGTACAAACCTTTCGTGTTCGCGATCCAGCCAGTGGACGCAAATTAACAATCGTCGATACACCTGGCTTCGATGATTCGCGTGCAGGTATCACCGATACAGAGGTCCTGAAAAAGATTGCAGACTTCTTAGTCGAAGAGTGGGTCTATCTTGCCTCCTTCGTTTCGCAGACCTAATGTTAATTTTATAAGGTATGACAGTGACCGAAAGCTGAATGGTCTCGTATACCTCCAAAGGATATCCGACCCCAGGTTCGGTGGCCAGGCCGGCAGAAATTTGAAGATGTTCCGTAAACTATGCGGTTCTGATTCCTTCAAAAATGTCGTTGTCCTGACGACATTCTGGGACCGACTCGCCGACGAACAACAAGGATCGAGACGAGAGAAGGAACTAAAGTCCAAGTTCTTCAAGGATCTCGTTGACGGAGGCGCCCACTTTATGCGACACGACCGCACTATCGACAGTGTCCGCAAAGTGTTGGGACACATTTTTGCGTTGATACCCACGAATGTCCAGATCCAAGAAGAAATCTGTCTCGATGGCAAAAGTCTTGAGGATACCGCCGCCGGGTCTGTGCGTCGAGAGGAGGTGGAGCAGATCATGGCCAGACACGAGAAGGAAGTGACAGGCATTAGAGCAGAGATGGAGACGATAAAGCGGAGCAACGAGAAGGCGAGACGAGAGCTAGAGGAGGAGCGAGACAAACTGCAGCAAGAATTGGTGCGATGGCAGAGCGAGATCTCAGTGTTGAAGAAAGGGCTGGATGATGAAAAGAAGTGGCGAGAGCAGCTACAGGCAGAGGTTGTAAAGGAGCTGAAGAGGCAAGAGGAGAGCAGGAAAAACGATGCGAAGATCAAAGTAATGGATAACCCTCCGGATGGACACTCAGGTGAGTCGCAAGAATTGAGACCGTTGTTCAGTTCGTGACATAATCCACAGCGCAACCCGTCTTCCGTGGTACGAAGGACTCGAACTTGTACAAGTTCGCGCACTCGGAGAGGTACCCGCCTCACCTGAAACACATCCCATGGAAATACCAAACGAATATTTTCCACATCTTCGATGCTCTGGCCCTCATTCAGACCAAGGCATTGTTGATTGGCGGACAGAGTATGATATGCCAACCCCTGATGCGGCGGAGGGCACACTTGCACACGGCCAGCGCTATGCAAGACCTCGTAACCCGCAACCACGACCTTCACAAGAAATCCCAACGCAAGGGCCTCCGCGACATGTATTTCAAGCCAAACATTGGGCACCGCGATGACTGGTACACCGACGCTGTTTTCGGGCAACAGCAGTTCACGGGAACCAATCCATCCACTATCACCCTTGCACCTCCCCGATGGATCCATGAGTTCGGGACTGCCTCCTGTATTCAGCATCGCGCTGATATCATGCAGCTCCTGACAGATGATCCTCAGAACTTTTTCGTACAAGACTGCAGCGACTTTCGCTCCATTATGGGTGTCTCCTCGAGTGCCGAATTCGCATCAGAAGCGCGCTACGGCTGCTCTTCTGTCGCGCTTTTCCATCTTGAGCCCCAGGGGACATTACATCCTCTAGCTATCACACTCGATTACAAGGCTAACATGGAGGACTCCGTCACCATATTCAACCGCCGCGTCACATCGACAACCCCAGGAGACGAGTCAGAAGACTGGCCGTGGCGTTACGCAAAAATGAGCGCCCAAGTCTCTGATTGGCTCCGTCATGAAGTTGCTGTTCACCTTGTTAACACACATCTCGTTGAAGAGGTCATCATCGTTGCCGCACATCGTACATTCGAACCTTACCACATCGTCTTCCAACTTTTGGAACCGCATTGGAGCACCACTCTCGTGCTGAACAAATCTGCACGCGAAACTCTTGTGCCCAAAGTCATCATCGGGATGACCGGTTTCACCGCGTCGCAGACATATGCCTTCCTCAAGGACGCATACAAGAAATTCGAGTGGACAGATTCCTACGTTCCTAACGACCTCCGCAGGCGCGGTTTTCCGATCGAGGACTTGAACAAATCGAAGTATCACAATTATGGTTACGCTCGCAATATCGCTGGCATGTGGGAGATTCTCCGAAAGTTCGTTTCTACGGTCCTCGCAGAGAAATACGTGGGCGATGCCCATGTAGCGAATGACAGGTTCATCGCCGCTTTGGGCGAAGAGATCCGCTCTCACACCAAAGGCCAGTTGGTCAGCTTTCCCCACATCAAGACTTTGGATGAATTGATCGACTTCGTCACTATGTGTATCCACATCGCATCCCCGCAACATACTGCTGTCAATTATCTGCAGCAGTACTACCAGACTTTCGTTCCCAACAAGCCGTCGGCTCTCTACACTCGACTCCCCCGATCACTAGCGGAGCTTCAGAATTTGACGGAGAAGGATGTATTGTCGGCGCTTCCGATCCATAAACCCCGGGACTGGCTTCTCATGGCCCAAGTTCCGTTTCTCTTGTCGTCTGAAGTGTCGGAGGGTAACACCATCTTCCATTATGCCACAACGACATCTCAATCATCCTCGACTCCGGAAGTCATTCGCAGAGCGGCCGGGGTATTGAAGGATGACCTAGAGGCATTTGCTCGCACTGTCTCGAAGTATAGTCAGGAACTCGACGATGAGCAAACACCGTATCTTGTTCTGGACCCTAGCAGGTCTGCTATATCGATCCTCATTTAATGATTTAGCTTTACAGTTGTTCATCATTGGCCTTGAAATATATGCGTACTAATTGACAAACCAATCCGATGAGAATGTTAAAGAAAATGACCAAACCGTTTGCCTTCGTACCTCGATAGTTTGAATTCGGGAGCCTTCAGATGTCGCCAAAAACTTCGGTCTTACGGGCGACAACATATATTGTGCCACTTGGAGCAGATGACTTGGTTTTCCATACTTGGAGTAAGAATCTTGTCTTCGTTCTTGGCTGTTCTTGGTTGTTTCAAGTTTCCACGTCCTCTTGGGGGAAAGCCAGACCGAGTCAATAAGCCCCGCCGCCGGTGAGGCCCAGATAATATTCTAGGCAAATTGCAGGACATGGGGACTTGAGTCTCGACAGTTTCGTCGGCGCGCACAAGCAGGCGACGTCCAGTAGAACTGCCGTAGAGCCTCGGCTTGGCCTCGGCCGCGTTGGGTGAAGTTACTGTATCAAAAAAGTTATGGGCTGGGACAGTGGGCGAGGGCCAGCGGACCGTGATATCCATATCCGATGGCCGACCGGTTGATCGAGTCAGTTTTCCTGGCCAACAGCGACTGGTTCTCTTCGAGTCTAAGATAGAGCTAATCGACGAACATTCATCAATGGAATTTCAAAGCAAGCAAAACAAAACCCTGTCTACTAGAAAGACTCGCTTGAAGCTGGCGAATTCAGGAGGGTTCAGGTCGGCCACCGCCGAAAACTTGGCCCACCATACTACGCATGGCGCTCAGTGGAACACTGAGCGCCCATTGGACCGGTCCTGGTTTCTCGAGCTCCTTAACGCGCCCATCAAGCTCCGTCACGCGTTTATCAAGCTTCTTCACGCGACCGACCAATTCCTTCAGGCCCAAGCTCTTTCGTGTCGCATGCTCGCCGGCGCTCCCATCACCGCTACCTGGTGTCGTGGCTGTCTGAGATGAAGAATTGTCGACAACGGAAAACTCCGAAGAAATCTCTGCTGCGGTTTCTGCCGCGAATGGCTCTGGCCCGAGTCTCCGACTCGAAGTTCCATCGAGTTTCCTAGCTTCGGTCTCCCAATGAACCAACCGCTCTCGCAGAACTTGACACTCCTCCTCTACTTCCTTGAGCGTAGACTCATCATCACCATAACTCTGCTCCATCTCCTCGTGGAGTGCCTCCATTTCTCTTCGGTATCTCTCCACTTGTTGCAAGACGTCGCGTTGGAGTTCCTGTCCTGCGGTGGTGTCTGACAATTGTTTGCCTTCGGAAGCCATTTCACGTTGGATGAGCAGAGGCTTTGCGGTCCGACCAATGAAGCCACGCAGTATGTTGCGGGCACCGGAGTGATCGCTGTGGTCGTGTCGAAAGACGTTGGCACCTCCAGCGATAATGGATTTAAACGGTTTGGCCTTCAACTCCGCAAATCGCGCCGTTGCAATGGTCTCGTCTTCCTGATCCCAGCGGGTCGTAACGATGGCGACATTTATGAAGACGTCTTCCCCGCAAAGTTTTTGGAACATGGTAAAGTTGCGCCTGGAAGCGCCGCCCATTCTGACGTCGGAGATACGATGAAAGTATATGATGCCGCTCAGATATCTGCTGGCACGATATCTGGAGGCACCGGTGGAACAATGAACAAAGCATCCATGAAGGCACAGTTGGAATCTCACTCTGCGACAAGGAAATCGGCGATCATCGTGAGGATATCTGCGTCGCTCTTGTTTGTATCATCGAAGCCCGGCATATCTATGAGTGTAACACTAATGTCGTCGAGGATGAATTGATGGGATTGGATTTGGTTTGTGCAAGACTCTAAGCCGTCTCCCACAAGGTATTGTGAGCGACCAATGAGATTGACAAACTAAGGTTACGGTCAGCGGCGCTGAACGAGCAGAAGGGATCCGTATTGACCGTTGTCTTTCCCGTTCCTGTTCCACCCATAACGCTGCAAAAAAAAGAGAGGGACTAAGTTGCGCTTTCGGAGGAAATAAAAATTCGACATACGCAATGGATACTTGGCGGCTTGCCGTGGTGGTAGGGCCGAGTGCAGTTGGCATCTGAGGCGGAGATTATGGTGACTCGTTGACCCTACTCAGTGAACGGGGAAAATATATACCTCCTACAGCACGTTGCATCCACTAACAATAGTATCGGTGTAAGACAACACTATTTTTGCCGCAGATCTGTTGGCGTGCACGCATGATATGCATGTAGCAAGCGCCTGGCCTTCTGGAAATGAAAAATGCCTGACTTGAGCGCTGTAATTCATACCCATGTCATTCCATCCCCTCGCTTTGAGAAATGATCTCGAGTCGTGAGGAAGCGGGCTTCCTAAAACTGAGACCAAAGGATGCACGGTGTTTCGATGCTGGTCAGTCCTATTTTCCGCACGACATCCATAACGCGTGTTGCGCCGCGCCTTCAACGAGTCGTTTGGCTGTATTCCGAGTCTACATCTTCTCTTTACACCAGATCTGTAGTCAAGGACTTCGAAGCTGAGGCGTGAAGATGAAGAGACTAGCGGCCTGCAGAGGAGGGAATGGCTAAGAGCAACATCGACGGCGATCGCCCAATCACATCGATCACTTTAAAGAATGAACATGACCCTCCGGCGTTGTACGCTTCCAGGTTAAATGAAGAACTCCAAACTCGGATTGCCTCTGGAAAATTTATTGGTTCTGCGGAGATGCGAGACTGCAAAGGACTACGAAGGTAGAGATTTAGATCGAACGAAAAGAGGACTGCAACATGGAGACTTCATGCGGGTTCCATGAAATCAGTCCACGTTGGCGCGGTACACATTGAGGTATAAAGATGTGACTCCTCCTTTTTCGCCCAACCACAGTACCTGCTTTCTACCAGAATGGATCTCCCGGTGAATTCACTTGACGGCAACGATGCCTCTGGTGTTGAGAGCCTCGGACATCAAGACGAAGTTGTTATCGCGTGCGTGCTCTAGTCCTTCCAGCTTGGCGGTGGAATTGCTCAACTGGCCCTCGAACCAACAGTGTATTGGGCAGTACTGGATCTGGAAAATCTTCGGTGAGCTCACCATTCTGTGATCCTTGTCGACTCTCAAGTTCAAACACCTGGTCTGCAGTTCATCAAGCTTGTCACAGGCGATGCTAGCATCGGGATTGGCGACAGCCTCGAATCGGAGACCCTCGACGTCAAGACCTTCCCCTTTCACGACCCCACCAGTGGTCGCAAAGTGATAATTGTCGATACGCCTGGCTTCGACGATTCGCGTGCAGGTGTCACCGATACAGATGTCCTCAAAAAGATTGCCAATTTTCTAGTCGGAGAGTAGGTTGATCCATGAAACCTCCGACCTTCCTTTCGCAGACTAATAGCGACTTTGAAGGTACGACAAGGACCGAAAGTTGAATGGTCTCATATACTTCCAACGGATATCCGACCCGAGGTTCGGCGGACAGGCCGGCAGCAATTTGAGGATGTTCAAGAAACTTTGTGGCGAGGAGCCCTTCAAGAATGTCGTCGTTGTAACGACATTCTGGGACCGAGTCGCCAGCGAACAAGAAGGGTCGAAGCGAGAGGAGGAACTGAAGTCCAAGTTCTTCCGCGATCTCGTTGGAGGAGGCGCCCGCTTTATGCGCCACGACCGCACCGCTGAGAGCGCCCAAAAAGTTCTCGGACACATTTTCACGTTGGTGCCCACGAATGTTCAGATCCAGGAAGAAATCCGCGTGCAGGGAAAAAGTCTTGAAGATACCGCTGCCGGGTCTATGCGTCGAGAGGAGGTGGAGGAGATCATGGCCAGGCACAAGCAGGAAGTAGCAGACCTCAAAGCAGAGATGGCCACGATCAGGCGAAACGACGAGGAAGCCAGACGAGAGCTAGAGGCGGAGCGAGACAAGCTGCAGCAAGAATTGGCGCGATGGCAGAGCGAGATCTCAGTGTTGAAGAAAGGGCTAGATGATGAAAAGAATTGGCGAGAGCAGCTCCAGGCGGAGATTGGCAGGCTCGGCCCCCCGCCATATGGGGAGAACGTATTGGCGGATGAGAGGAAGAAGCGCGAGGAGGCAGAGAAGAGGGCAGAAGCGGCGGATAGGGCGAAAGAGATGGCCGAAAATCAACTACAAGATGAACACAACAAGTCATACAAGCGAAAGGGGGTCGAGTTGGCCAACGAGGTAAAGTGGTTACCCAATTTTGTCCTCAAGCCTACCTTCGGCGCCATTGGCTTCGGGATTGATATGGCCACTGGGCGGCGCATTCGACACTGATGGCGCGGACGTCCTACTGCTTCCCTTTTGCTCTCACACCATTACTTTAAGTTGCTTACCACGTATCCTGTTCCACTTTCGCGTTCGATCTGTACGTTTACTTATTGTGCAACGCTTTTCATAAGTACGAATAAATTTTTCATGCCTTGGTTCACTTCGGAGTCTCGCGGCAAGTTTCTCTACCGACGACGGCCGGCGCTGTATCGATACGGCGGAATCCTCCTCGTTTTCCAGCACAGAGGCAGAACTGGGCTCGAAAAGAGCTCGAGAAACGCGTGGATGATGTGGTTGACTTCTGAATCGGCTATGCTCCGACTCGGACTGACTCGGACTCGGAACGAGCCGCTTTCTATTGCAACAGGGACCAGGCAGCTTCCATTTCGGGAAGGTAGCCGCTGTTGCCATCAAACCTATGCTCGACGGCCATCTGGGGACCCCTGGGACGCCTTCTACCATCAGCAAACCCACGTAGTAGCCATTATCGCCCCGGATTGAGACAGTTAGGACTTGAAAATTTGTTCTCATTTGTTCACTGTGGTTAAACTGTACTATTTTTTTGTATCATAGGGCAAACTTTGAATCAAGTTTATAAGTCTTATGAGTCGAGCGCTACGCCCTGAGAACCTGCTTCTATGTGGGTGGTCAACACAGTGGGACTTGTGGGTGGTACACTGAGCAGCCCCTCCTCATCATGCCCACACCCCGCTGACCGCATACCATGCCCTGCTGCCACACCTCACACGCCTGTTATGGGAGCCACACATATTTGACCTGAATATCAATTAGATAGACGTGTACAAAATTTAAAGGATAAATGTCAATTAAGTGTAAATAACTATTAAGTATTGGATGTGATGGCAGACGCGGTCGATCCTGCCAGCAAACACAGGGTCAGGGAGTCGAGGGGGGTCCCAACGATGCTGGCCATGGTTTATTTTGAGTGAATGGGCCAAGGTTTAAAGGAGATGCCTAACTTTCTGTTCAAGGCACATATCCACATGTTGTCATCATTGGATATGATGGGGTGGCCCCGGAGTCGATCCAGCCGGTGAACGCCAGGTCAGGGGGAATGGAGAAGGGTCCCAACGATGCTGGGCATCATTTAGTTTGAGTGAATGGGCCAAGATTTGAAGGAGATACATACCTTTTTTCAAGGCAAATAATCACATCTTCCCATCACTGGACATGATGGCAGCGGCCGGTGAACACAAGGTAGGGGGAGCCGAGGAAGGTCCCAACAATGCTGGACATCGTTTAGTTTGAGGAAATGGGCCAAGATTTGAAGGAGATGCATACCTTTCTTTTCGCGGCACATATCCACATATTATCGTCATCGGACGCGATGGGGCGGCCACGGGGTCGATCCGGTGGGCGAACACAAGGTCAGGGGAGTTGAGGAGGGTCCAAACGATGCTGGGGGTCGTTTATTTTGAGGAAATGGCTGCATTTCTGAAGGAGATCTATGCCTTTCTTTTCAAGGTACATACCCACATATTATCGACATTGAATGTGATAGGGTGGCTGCAGGATCGATTCGGCCGGCGAACACAAGGTCGGGGGAGTCGAGGAGGGTTCAAACAATGCTGGGGGTTGTTTAGTTTGAGGAAATAGACACATTTTTGAAGGAGATCCATACCTTTCTTTCCAAGGCATATATCATGTCATTGAATGCGGTGGGGTGGCCTCGGGGTTGATCCGGCCAGCAAACACAGTGCAGGGAGAGTTGAGGAAGGTCCCAACAATGCTGGCCGTCATTTAGTTTGAGTGAATGGACCGAGATTTGATTTAGTTCAAGGTTGTCGAGAAGAGAGTGTCACGATCATGTGATGCTGACATTGACTCATTATGCCAAATATGTCGATGAAGACTTGATTGTCCTGGGGTAAGTCTGCTGAACAAACAGTTGCAGAGACACAGAAAGTATGAAAGGTGCCCAATTATTCAAGCATTTATTGGGATTTTCTTGAAGTCTCCCCCAAAAATGTCAAGCCGAACAAATTCAGGGATCCAGGCTTGGACTGACTCGGCATGCCTGTCACGCAGTGGCTGTGGAACACACGCACAACTCCCTCCCTGCCTCATTACCTCTATATGCCTGAAGCTATTGAGAAATGAGTGCTGGCTGCCTTTCTAGCTCTATTCATTTGTTGGGCAAGAACACATTTTCCTGCTGGGTCATCAAGGGTAATAGGAATCTGGACGGACATCTGTAAACAAGTAAAAGCAGGTATGGGAGAATGTACCCTTCTTGCATATTCCAAAACCCTGGATGAATCAATGATCAGAAAACATCAAGACTGGACCATAGGATTGCATTGATTGTGTTCCCGATTCACATGGGGGTTGATGATAGAACAGGTATGTCCATACAACAATGCACAGTTTAGGAGACTGCTGAGGATATAGGTCTGGAAACTGCTTCCAAATGTGGTGCAGAAGCAGGTGTCTAAAAAATATACAAACTAGTCCGATTTTATAAATTTATCATCTGGATGGTCAATGCTTGGTTTCCCCTGTGAAGTGAGTCATTAGTATTATAGTTGCTTCCCCACATCTAATATAATCCAGTACCCACTCAAATGGCACAAGAAAAACATCCTGGGGACGAATCCAGAAGAATCCAGTCATTTTGGTGGCCTTATACACGTGCTTTTGCTTCCAGCTAATGTGCCAAATTTTTATAATAGAGTGAGGCGACAGACTAATTGTCAATATCAACATACTGATCATTAAATAGCAAAATTTTGGCCAGAAGCATAAAATGGAATGAAATGCACAGTTTCTTGCTGGTAACAATAACATCTGACACAGTCAGGTAAAGTTGTCACTACTATTGTCAAATATATCAAATTGGGCTCAATGTAGATATTCCCGTGAACTGAGTGTTCATGGAAAACTTGAAAGTGTAACAAGTTCAAGACGTGCAAATCTGATACGTGGTTTCAATGTAAGCATAAATAATAGGGAATTGTTGAGATGAGAGTTTGATGTATAGTCAGAAAATGAGTGATTCATCACTTAAAGACAGCTAGCAAAACCAATATGGTGGATGCACCTTCATTCTTTGATTCGGGAGAGGTAGCTCAAGCTATTTTGCTCTTTGATGGACTAGGACCTGTGATTTTTGGGGAGCACTGGGAAGATATTTTAGACAAGGAGGGAGAAGAAGCAACAACCGAAGATATGATGGATTCTTACAGGAGGTTACCACAAACACTAATGCATGTGCAAAACCTAAGTCTCAAGCCCTTGACAAAACTGATATCAGAAGAGAAAGATTACCTGGCTTCTCAGGGAGAGGACACTGTCAATTCTCTGGTTAGATATCTGACTGAGGAATTAGACGCCCAGATTCCAGTTGAAGAATCAGTTGGAGGCTGTTTCGACACCACAGACTTATATGTACCCCAATCGGGATTTCACAAGTATTGATATACTGTGACACCCGCGTTCGATACCCTTACTCACAGTGCTGGCCCCTCAATTAAGTAGGCATTTTAGTTAGCTCCGCTTCTTTAAGTATGGTAAAACAAATAATTCGGCCCAAAACTTAATTGATTGCATCTGATTTAGCGGACATAGAAATTGTGCCGAGGTTTCTCCTTCAGTTAAATTTGATATGATCAATAAAGTATCGGGCCGACTTATTTGTTTTACCGTACTTAAAGAAGTGGAGCTAACTAAAATGCCTACTTAATTGAGGGGCCAGCGCTGTGACTCGCTACAACATCAGTTGCAGTAAGGGTAAGCTCGCTCGTACTACATACAATACAACCTACTCACACACTTGTACCTATGTGCTTACAGTAGTTCAGGTTGCAACTGAATCAGAATCCGAAGAAGAGGAAGAGGTGGTACAGGAGGAATAAGATGTGGATCAAGATGAGAGCGAAAAAGCTGTACTTGCAGATGACACAAGGTCAGAGATATCAGACTCAGATCTCCCAGAACTCACAGTAATTCTTTTTTTCTAACTGGGTAATTCAAGCTGAATTTCTTTAGGACAGCGAGGATGATGATGATGATGCCACAGTTGAACAACTATCCTTGATAAGGGACCCAAAGAGGGCTCGACTGCCCACCTACTTATATAGAGACCATGAAGAAAAGGCTATTTGGACCTTAACTCGTGCATCTGTCAAAACAACAGGAAGAAATCCCTCAAACTCTCCTCCAGAAGCTATCTACCGTGTCTGTGGCATCCAGATCTGACAGAGGAGCAACAACAATTAGCCATTAGAGCGAAAAATCCTCATTGAAATCCTCACATTGGCATACGAAAGGGGACTCAAACCCAGATCAAAAAAGAAATGGATTTGCGCTCCGAAGCAACGGAAGAGTTGAGAGGATCACTGGGACGGGAGCTAACAAATGAGGAGGTGCTTAAAAAGGTGAGGGATGATAGGAAGGCAGAAAGAGAAGAGGAAGAAAGTGAGGAGAGACATGAAGGGAAAAGATGAGGCCCATGATACCTCAGTCACTATCAAGAGCAAGCGCCTGCAGGCTAAATTCGATGGGCCGGATGCAGCTAGATTGTTGCAAACCCAGGCAACACGGACATTGGGTATAGGATTCACCAAAGAAGAAGAAGGCCACTGACTTGGAGGAACTGATTGCATTTGATTCAGATTAGCTAAGTACATAGTTATAGTTCACATACAGCACTAGATATATATCATATCAGAAGATATTAGCATATTAGCAAGAGTTGATCAGCCAGTTACTGATGCTGTGGGCAGTATTGCAGCTGAATTTGATCGAAGCTGTGCACGTCTGCCAATCCATTGCTCGTCCTCCCTCCTTGCTCAATACTATGGTGCTCAAATATATTGCATATGTCCCCCGCCCTCTGGAGCCTCAGAAATGTTTGAATCTGCGCCAGCGGTGGTACTTAGATATTTAATATGGTGCATACATATGTTGGCAGTACTAGGTAGGTAGTTATGAGAGACGTACCTATTTTTTGACTCTTTGGATGGGCCAGGCCAAAGGCATGAGGGGAAGTAGCGAGTAAGTACCTTATGACTCAGAGAGTCAGGAGAGTCTGAGTTGAATATGTGCCTGGATAATTTGGGGAGCATCAGACCGCAAAATAAAAGGCTCAGGTTCTTGAATGCAGCACCCAGCCTGCAGTAAAGGCTTCATTCTCTGCAGATCAAATTATCAGAGCAGTTTAGTAGTCTCACAGTCAAACAAATGTAGATGTGCACCGCTTGCTGCCAGGCCTTTCATGGTTGGCAGTACTGGTGCAAATGCACCAACCCTTGCTGAGATTGTGAGAAGTGCAGCGTTTAGAAGTGTATGGGTCATTCTTCAACAAAATCACAGGTCCGAAGTCATGTTTCAGCACAAGATGATATCACCAAGCCCACGTGAAGGCACTGGGATTGGGGTCAACAAGTTCCAAATCAGCCAGATTTTTTTTTCCAACCACAAGACCCAGTCTATAGATTCTAAATATATATGTGATCATTTACCTTCTACTCAAAATGAACCAGCTACCAAATCGAATGCCTGCATCTGTGTGACATCATTACAATTTTCGCGGCCCCAACTGAGCCTTGAGGTCAGTTTAAATATAATTAAGTTCAAATCAGACACAATTGGGCAAACTCTGGAAGGTCTGGAAGGCGGTGAATGGTTATAGGTTGTAGGCACTGAGTGGACGACTTTACAACGTGTCGGCACATTGAAAGTTGACGTGGTCTTTACACAGGTTGTACCTCGGCTTTGGTCGGCCTGCCTGCAATATTTACCCAATCACAGGACCGGCATCGGCAACACACGAGTACCTGGTCCATTTAAGCCAAAATGGCAATTGCCCGCGATTTTCTTGACAGGGGCACGGCTAAAGCTGCTCTGTTCAAATTTGCACCGCAGGCCGAAAAAAATATGTGAGGAAGCAATTATGTAGATATGAATGCATCCTAACCCCCATCCAATATTTGGAATAGCTGGTGTGAATCTTCCCTCTCTCTTCTTTCTTCTCCCTTCTCTTTCCTTTTTGGGATTTTATTATTCTGCTGACGAATTTACCCACAACACCAGTAACTAGCCATTTGATCTGTATACTGGGTTGTAGGTCATATGATGAGAGAGGTGTGCCAGGGGTCCTATCTACAATGCCGAACATGCGGTGCACTGATGAGAGTGATCTACATCAATTTGAGGCGAAATGTGAAGCTGCCTGGTCCCTGTTGCCATAGCTTTCAAACCAAACACGGCACCATAACACGACGTCGACGCGTTCATCTTGCTTCCATCTTCAAAGGTTTTCTCCCTGCTTTCTCCGTGCCATTTTCTTTCTGCATCGGTTGATTTTCAATGCTTTCCTAGTCTCTCTTGACAGACTCAACACTCGTAACCTCGTTTCTTAATGCTTTCCTTGAATCAAAGTCACTCGCCTTCATTTTACCACCCAGTCTGTCTCTCGGAACTTGAACAAGAGCGGAAACCAACGTCGAGCGGGTTAACCCCGCTAATCGTTCCGCCCAGTTATTCTATGTATGATAAGATAAGTTCGAGACTGAGTCTCCTGAAACCAATATGGCCTCGAAATCCCGGCGACTGCCGGGCACTTATAAAGGTCAGCCACTCGGCGTTCATTCCCCCGCCGCCCCTTCTCTTAACACCCATCATCTCCCTCGACCTGGTAAGTGTCCTCCTTTTCTGCACGCATCCGCTCGCACTTTGTCTCTAGATCTCGCGTTGTCTCTCAAGTGCGCCTCACGTTTACATTTCTTTCCATGTTGTCGTAAGTGTTTAGGCTTAGACTCCTGCTCCCGATTCTCGCATACCTACCGCATGGGGTGAGCATAGATCCCAACCAGGCAGAGCACGTCGACGGAACTCCTGCCCATTATAATTTGTCGACGTTGTCAACGCGGCGTCAAACACTTCATCTTGAAGCTGGGCCACCCTTCTCCAGCTGATGGCATCGCTTCTCAAGAATTCGGGTACGTCTCTATATTTCTTTTCCTCCGCGTTTGCTCGTACTGATTATTTTGAGCTCTCACCGTCGCCCCGGAGAATTCCGACGCTTTTAAAACTCCGCTTCGGTTCACCATCGGACACGTGATCTCACGTCTGAAAACTTTTCTCTCCATTGAACTTGCAACGCTTTTCTCGCTTTCGACGGCCACGATGGCTGGCGATCCGCCCGATTTCGGAGCGATGTACGATGCGGACCTCAAGCAGCGCACCGCGCAGCTCATGCGCGAAAACCCGGGCATCTCGCCCGAAGCCGCGGTGAAAAAAGCCGAGGCGGTCCTGCGCGCCAACAACCCGTTCATCCCGCCGACGCACGGCTGCCCGGTGAACGACCTTCCGCCAGAGCTGCTCGCGCACATCTTCCAGTTGGGGCGCAAGATGGATGAGGAGGACGACGACGAGTACGATGAGTACGATGAGGGCGTCGGGCTGCAGGATGAATGGACGGACGAGGAGGACGGGGATTCAGATGCCGATGAGGAAGAGGAAGAGGAGGATGAGGACGTGCACATGGAGAGCCCCGAGAAGCGCACGACGGCGCTGCCGGAGGCAGCCATGCCGCCGGATGATTCTGACGAGGACGAGGAGGAGGAAGCCGACGCGCCCGATCTCGCGTTCCAGGTGCTCGTATCTCATGTGTGCCATGCCTGGAGGGAGATAGCTCTCGGGACACACACGCTCTGGACCACGCTGCAGTTTGGCAGCCATCTGAACGTCGAGAAGGCACAGGCATGGCTCGAGCGCGCACAAGGGCTTCCACTCGATATCTATATCGACTGCACGACGGTGCATGGCCCGGACCACGACGCCGAGGACGAGGAGATGCCTCCGCCGACGATACCACAGCAGATAGCCGCGGCCGCGGCAGGATTTGGCATCGTTCTCTCGTTTACGTCCACCGCTACTCCTGATGACGCCCCGCAGCCGGAAGAGCCCCAGCCCCAGCCATGCATCCCTCTCGAAGACCTCATCATCATCATGGACATGATCACCCCGCACGTCCAGCAGTGGCGCCTCCTCGAGATTACGGTCAACTACTACTCGTACATGTACGAAGTCCTCAAGCGGCTCGCACTCTGCCCCGCCGCGCCACTTCTCGAGGAACTCGGGCTGTACAGCTACGACGAGACGGAGGAGTACGAGACGTTCCAGCCTGCAGACCTGGCGACGCCGTTCCTCCCCTTCCACGGCATTGCCCCGCGTTTGAACAACGTCGCGCTCTGGGGTGTGCACCTCGCGTGGGACGAGTCGCTCTCGTTGCTGCAAGGCCTCCGCGAGCTGGAGCTCGCATACCACGCAAAGGACGTGCGCCCGTCCTTTGCCGCCCTGCGCGCCATCCTCGACGCGTCCCCCGAGATCGAGCTCCTCTCGCTCTGCCTCTCGGGCACGACCGGCGACATGGAGCCCTTCGAGGTCCCCTCGCTGCGCAGCCTTGTGCTATGTTACCTCGAGTCCGAGTACGCGAAGCCGTTTATGCGGGCGGTGGCGCTCCCCACGCTGCAAGAGCTCACGCTCGACCTGCAGGAGGAAGACTATACCGAATTCGTGACGCAGCTTGCGACGCCGCCGCCCGGCGAGACGCGCTCGCTCCTCTCCAAGCTCACGACGCTCAAGCTGAGCGGCCTCCCGTGCAGCAAGACGGCGGCCGAGCTCGTCATGAGCCAACTGTCGGGGCTGCAGCGCATCGACCTCAACGCCGCGGCCGAGGAGGAGCTGCGGTTCTTTGAGCTGCTGCAGCAGGTCGAGGTGGGGAAGCCGGTGTACTGCCCGAAGCTCGACACGCTGCGGATCGCGGGCGTGGACGGGGCTGCGGTGCGCAAGCTGGTGGCGGCGAGGAAGGCGGCGGCCGCGCCCGTGACCCGGGTGCTCGTGAGCAACCGCGATTTCGTCGACCCCAAGGACGAGAAGTGGTTGAGAGCGAACGTGGACGAGTTGGAATTTTTTGAGCCGTCCGACTCGGAAGAGGAGGTCGTCGATGCTGACGACGAGATGGATGAGGACGATGGGTCGTAGATAGAAACTGATAATTTGACGTCGAATAAGTTACATGCGAAATAAATTGTACGAGCTTATTAGATTTACTCTCGGAGGAATGAATAACCGGTGACGCCGTTTGCTCCGGTCTTTCCTTCGAAAACGACTTGACAGACGGTAATCCGGAATGATATTGTACAGATTAAGGCGACGAATACAGTTTTTCTAATATTGCAATGGTTCATCTGAATCATGATGATGGATAGTGCGAGTGTGCGAGGCCGAACGCCACCTCTGGGAGTTCCTCCGTGTTGGTCGAGGGTGCGTGGGGCATGGCGACGAGCACGGAGACCTGCAGCGACTCTGTCGGAATCTCCGTGGGCGCTTTCGACGAAACAGATGAATTCAGGGTGGAGAAATGGTCCCCGTCCGTGTATGCAGGGACCGGCTGTGCGGAGATGGGCTACGGGAGACGTAAGATGGGTGTGGCGGAGATGGAGATGCTCACAGTGATATCCGCCCACAGTGCATCGGATGGGTGCTTTCGGTCGGACAACCAAACGTCGAAAAGCTTTGGCTCCATTCCAAAACCGAGTTTATGTGAACCTTGTACCGGAGGGGCAAGCACCAAGCCCTGGGCCATGGCATGGTCGATTTGGCGGCGGATTGCTCTCCGGAGAAAAATGGCGCGGGCAATGATTGAGCATGAGACGACGAGGAGAAGGACAAGGGTGGCGAGAAATGTAAAAAGGTAAAGATTTCCGCCTGAAGAGGAGGTCGAGGAGGAAGACATGAGTAAATTGATGGATTGCTATAAGTGGTAGCTTTTGCCACTATCTTTCACTGGTTTCCTTTCTCCCACCATGTCGTCCCCGCTCGCTGGTCTGCCCAACAGTCTCAACCTGTCCCCCCACTTGTCCGCCCACAAGTACTTTCTGGTCTGCACATTGACTGTCGCAGCCTGGGACACACTCGTCTTGTCCCCACGTACATGGCGTCTCATTCGCTCCGGCGGATGGCCCATTCTCAAGGTCCTTTTCCACTTCATGCGCGTATTCATGCCCCTCGAGTTTGCTGTCGTCGGTCAGCCACCTTGCCCCACCTTTTTTCGGCCCCATTCTAATCTCGGTTCGCCACAGCGGTCGCCTTTTTCGACACAAAGTGGTCCCTCGACGTTTGTCGCGCTCCCACTTTCCCACTGCGTTCGCTGATGTCCGTTTGCACCAGACTTGCCAAAAGTTCTACCTCTTTGAGCCCATCTGCACCGCCATCCTGCTCGCCGCCGCCTCTGGTATGCATACGGCGCGCTCTCCTTGCTCTAATAACACCTCCGTAGCTGTCCACGTTATCCGTATCCATGCCATCTACGACCGCAAGCCCGCCGTTCTCGTTGGCATGGGTGGCCTCTTCGCCGTCCAGGTCGTCGTCACTGCCGTCTGTTGTGCCTTTTACCGATGTAAGCGGACCACTTATTTTCTGACACCCGAAATGCTGATTTTATTCCGTAGCGGTCCCTCTCCTTTCCGGACAGGGCTGCATCGCTGGGCCCAAGGCCAACTGGGTCGGCATCTATTGGGTTGCCCCGACGCTGCTCTACACCGTTTCGGTGGGTCCATCCGCGCCGCGATGTAATTAAACACTGATGGTTATTCAGGCCACCCTTGCCCTGATGCGCTCAATCAGCTCGCTCCAGGCCAAGCCTTTGAGCCCGTGGAAGCTGATGCTCCGCGACGGCCTCAACCTGTATGGCGTGCGTAGTTTTTTATTTCCGATCATGGTCCCGCACTCAATGGCCGGTCTGCAGGCCGTCTGGATCGTGAACATGGTCAACATGCTCTTCTGGTTCATCATGAAGCCCACGGGCCCCGACGATCCCATCAAGACCATCGTTACCAGGTCCGCCCACTCTCCTCTTCGATTTCGGTGATTCTGATAATTGAAGCACAGCATGGCGGCCGTCCTCACGACTTCGATGACACTGCGTATCGTGCTCGGCATCCGCGGCACCCTTGTGCACGGCGGGTCCTTTGCGCTCACCGGCTCGTCCGTGCCCTCCGGCTCCTCCCGCGCGACGCACGTCATCTCGACGTCGCGCTCGGGCGGCGCGCCGACCTCGACGCCGCACACGTACACGCTCGACGACATGCGCTCCAAGCCCGAGCCTACATGGAGCGAGGACAAGGGCGACGACAAGGGCGTGCCGCTGGGCGTCGACGAGCGCGCGGTGACGCCGCCGAATATCGGCGTCAAGGTGACGATTGACCGCGAGGTCGGGTATGATTCGTATGCCAAGTAGAGGCGGCGGGCGACGATCACGGCCACACATCTAACAGCTATCTACTAACATATTTCGGAGAGTGGATGGAGGTTATTGACATATCTTACGTGCTTTTTTCTTTTCTGATACTTTCCATCTGTGTTTCGACTCGACGGTGTCGTGTATTTTATATATAACTGTTTGGATAGTACAATCAAGATGGAGATGAATCTAAGACGGGGACGGGTAACTAACAATAATCTGAGGATCTATTTCATTGTATATGCCGTTCGAACGTTCGATGATTCAGATCCTCCCGCGACGACCTCCGCGGGCCGTTAAATCAACCAACCCGCTGCTAACACCGTGAAATCGACGTTCGTGGGCTTGCTGTACATTGCTTGTGAATAAATCAGTGGATGCGGCGCGCGGGATCCAACGTGGGCTGCGGGGGTCCGTTGATGGAGATGCACTGGCAGGTGCTTGGATTAGAGCGCACGGCACACACTGACAGGTTTATCATGCGAGGAACGAACGAGAGAAAGTAGCACACAGTTGACTTGGACCAATCTTAGTACGAGTTCACCAAGAGTTCGCAAAGCTGTGGCAGCGTCAAGAAAATTTCTTATGCATATGTCAACGTGGTCGAAACCGTCGAGTCTACCGAGGCCAACACCTTTGCTCTGGGACATCAAGACAGGCCCCATCGCTTTGGCCATCCCCACGTTCTCGCAACTTTTTTTAAATCAGTTCTACTGATAGGTTCTACCTTTAGCTCGTCCGGATCCACCGGAACGACGACCACCGGTGTTGAAGGCGCGTTGACCTCTTCCGCGACCGACGATCTCCGACAGGTGGATCCAACATCATCCTGAACCAACGTTAACAGGGAAACCCTAGGAACCCTTCCGTGGTTCAGAACCCAGGTGGGTCTCGATTTTGTACAGATTGCTACCAGATGCTGATATTTTCGCAGTCTTCTTCCAGTAAGATGAGCGATATACTCAAACTGAGCGCGTATTCGCAGTCTTGCATTTAGGTCCTCGTATTTGTGTTTTGTTCGGTCAAAATTCATTAGTTTCGTATCCAAAATCAATTGGAGTCAACATGAACTATTGGAAAGCAAAGCAAGGGTATGATCAGAACTTTCCATGTCTATATGCATATGATCAGTGTAAGAAAATCAAAAAAATAAGGGCGACGCACCGCCTAACACCGAAACAATAGCACGCTCTCGCGGACAGTGCGATGACGGCCAGCCAGGTTAATAAGGCCTAATCAGGGTGAGTTCATTAAGCAGCTTATAGTTCGTAGAATTCGCTTACCGCGGTCAGACCCATCCACGGGGCATTCCCCCATTGTATTGCAAAATCCAATGAATCGATGGTGGTCACCTTGCTCTTGGCGACGATGACTAGCGCCAGGTCGACAGCAAATACGACGGTGGTCACCAGAGCCGTGATGATAGAGAGCACCAGGGAGAGAATGGACAGGGGATGTGACGCGAGGAAAAGCGAGGATATGGCCGTGAAGAAGGAGAGTCCGGCCGCGACGGGGTGGAGGACCAGAAGGACGAGCAGGACGTTTTCAACGTCGTCGATTATGTCGGATGAAATGTCCGTCAAAGCGATGATGTCTTCCGGAATTGTGTATCCCAGCATAGGACCTAACAGGGTTCGTTGGATATATACTCGCTAAACTGGCGAGATGACTGACCGAAACATTCCCCGTCATTGGTGAAGATCGTCGGCTGGAGACATTTGTCAAAACAAGAAGGCGACTACGAGTAATAATACCGACTGGATCAAGTACACTAGGAGGAAATTATGAGTCCAGACCTGGGATATTGAGAAGGGGTACACACCTAGTCGCACATACTCCCCAAACTCCGAACCTAAGCTCTGTGGCCACGGACGTCGGTACTTGGCTGGGAACCCACTTTCGGTAAGTATTTTTCACCCGGGGAGATATATTGCACCACCGACCCTGTACGCGTGGAATAAAACGAGAGCAGGTATATCGGCTTGATGATTGGGAGGGACAATCCAACAAGCAAGGAAAGCAGAAAGGCGGTAAATAAAAGGCCAATACAGATCCAGGAGAGTAGCTTGTAGGCGGCGAGCGGGCGATGGTGGGGCTTGACCATGGTACAGGGACAAGCGTTGTGGTCGCACTGCTCAGGCACTTCAGGGGTAGGAGAGGCCCGGGGTCGTTAGGGTCGGGAAATGGAGAGACACGTCCCGGTGCGGACACAATAACCGTACCACTTGGTAGGGTGCGAGTCCAAGAAACCGTCCCACCGGAAAGAAGCCTGACATGTTATATGCCATCACACTTGAAGTGATCGAAGGTGAACTCGGAAGCGTTCCAAATTTGGCGCACCTCATGTGCACGTTTGTTTTTCTCGTACATTATGCCGCGGTCGACAAGCACTCTGCGAGCAATGGCCGGAGCTTTCGAGTTTCCTCTCCTTTCGTAATCCTGGGCAACTTGAACGGTGCTGCGATTTTAGCCAATCACACCTATCTGGGCGGCTCAGAGCAGTACGGGATTCAGTTCCAGGCTCACGGTAACATAATTGGCACAGGTGGAATGGTTTCATTCGAGACGTGGCTCAAAGTCGTTGCTCAAAGTCGGCTACAGGCTCCTGTGGCGCTTCAGCTGATCAGCTTCGACCTAAATGGGTGAACTTAGGTGAACTTACACATGTTCCGGTCCGTCTCACCGTCTGTACTCGGACGTGCGCTATATTATTCCCGCTTGGGTGAAGAGCCAACCACGGCAGAGTAATGTGCAACAACCGACACACGCCCTGCGAAATTGCTGGCCTGGTCTGCCATCCTACTCAAGCATTGCGTCAAAACCGGAGTCTTCATAGTTTTTGAAGAAGGGTCGAGTGTCAACCCGGCGTTGTCCCCCAAACGTTGGGTTATCGATGGATGTGTGCTTGTTTACCAGCAGCGTCTTTGTTCGTCGCTGGTTCGTCGCTGTTCGTCGACTTTCTATCAACGCGCTCAGGCTCGCCAGTTGGAACTCCAGGACCCTTCAGGCCTTCAGGATTGATTCAAAATTAGTACGTGCGCCCGACCGTTGTCCACAGTATGACGCAGGACGGCCGCATAGGCTCTGCATGATCGAGGGCTCCCCTCAACGGTGGCCTTGTCGAGAAGCACCTCCGGACGTCGTTCAAGTTCTCAGCGTCAAGGATCCCCGTTTCACACAGGATGTACAGGTCATTTCGTACCCTTACACTTGTTATGAGAATTCCGCGAATAAACAACTGAAACTTGTGGATTATTGCACGGCGATACGCGACCTGACCGGACTGTACATAAGAGCAGAATGGAGGTCGGCGTAGGAAATAATGCCGCAGAGAGAATGTTTGAGTAGCCGGTTGGGATTGTACTTATTTGTTGCGCTCTCGGAAGTCTCGTGACCGCGACTTGAACCTTGCCTCGTTGTGCTGTGAATCTCTGCTGTCTTTTGCTGTCGCTGTTATCGTGTTTTCGATGTCCTCTGTACTCTCATCGCCGCCCTCTCCACCCCCGATTTCTTCTCCCCCTCCACCAGCATCGTCACCCGCCTCGGACGACTCTGAGCTCATAGAGGATCTTTCATTCGACTACATCTTCGACGACAACGGGAACATCGTCCGAACTTCAAAGGGGCCTTCAAAGAGCAATCGTAGTTTATCCAGTCCCGCGACACCGGAGGACAGGTCCTTTCTCGCAAACCAACCAGACGTCAAACCACCCTCACCGTTACCGGCCCTTCCTTTACCTCCCGCCCATGCTAGACGCTCTAGTCTTTCTCGCAGCGAAAGCTACAGTGTCCCGAATGTCCTCGCTCAACCGGCACCGACAACCCAGTCCCAGTCGGTTTCCCAGGCGCGTACCTTTGGGCGCGTCGCATCCGTCCCCGCGTCTCTCGCAGCGACCCCGGGTCACGCGTCCGCCCTCCGCGCAATGCGGCCTCTTGCACGCCGCGTCACATCAGAGGATAGAGAAGGAAACCAGGACCTGCGGATGCTGGCAGGCAGCCGCATTCCTGTCATCGACGAGCATCAGCAGGAGGAGAAAGAGAACCTCGGTGGCGGCACTAATGGCCGCCCACTATCTTTCCCTCTCCCCGCGGACCACCACGACGACTTTCCGTACGTGGCGGCGTCGTCCACGCCGGGACCGCCCACCACGAAACCACAGGGTCCGTCGCGTCTCATCGTGCCCGTTCGCGCACGTGTAGACGCGCACCCGGCCTCCGTAGGGCGGTCGCAGCAGGCGGGCTTGCAGCGTTCTCAAAGTCAGACTCAAAGAGGCGTTCCGCGTCCCGGCTCTGCCTCGCGTGCTACATCCGTGTCATTTGCCGGTAAGGTCGAACCCGTAAATCCAGCAGAGGAGGATACCGATCTGGGTATGTGCTCAACAGCCCTTTTATTCCTTCTTTTAAAATCCAATAGACGATGATCCATCTCCCAATTACGAGCCTCCTACCGATAATCCGTCCGCTGGTCGATCACGCAGCCATGGTTCTGGCTCCCTTGGTCACTCTGGAAACATGCGTCCGAGGCGCTCAGCTAGCCTCAGCGATGCACTCAGTGAGTTTAATCCGACTTGATTGCTCCATCTAATAAACGACATCGATGCAGCGAACGAAGGCGACCCGTACATGCATTATCAAGGCTACCAGGCACAATCCAATTCACGGCCCACTACCAGCCTGGGATTCTCGACTACCGATGGGCCAAACGACGGACCACGAAGGGTGATGATGGATGAGCGAGAAAGGCAGCATGCGGACGCAATGGCCTCTCACAAGAGTCCGTGTTTCTCGATACTTTTTTTTCCCTTAGAATACTGACAAGTCCATCTAGATTACCGCCGGGAAGCTGACGATGCCGAACGTAAGGAGCCCCCGCCCAAAGGCGCAGGACGTGGTTTACATTTCCTTTCAGGTCGCGCCCAACTTCAGGCTCAAGCACATGCCGACGAGCTCCAGCAGGATCAGCTCCAGGTACACTTCAACCACCAACAACGACAATCTCCGTCCCCGACCAACGGCCAGTCGTATTCGCAGCGTCCAGCGTATTCCCACAGGCGGCGGGACTCGGACACGCTCCGCTCTGTGCCGCATCCGCCACTCAATGGCCTGAGCGGGTCCCCGTCTGCTCCGAACCCGCCTGCAGCACGGCTGTCGCCCTCTGCGCGTGGCCTGCAAGCAGCGGCGTCTGCGGGGCCCGGCGTCCCTTCGGCGAAGCACAGGCGGAGCGGAACTGCGCCCGAGCAGCAGACGACGAGCGGTATGCTCGCGCCTGCGGCGCCTCCGTTATTGGGACGGACGTGGAACGGGGAGAGGGAGAGCCCAGAATGGGAGGGTCAGCAGAGGGAACGCGAGCCTGTGAGGGAACGAGCGAGGCCTCAGCAAGAGCAGCAGCAGCAACAAAGACCCCAGCAGCAGCAGCAGCAGCAGCAACAACAACAACAACAGCAACAATTACAGCAACAGCAGGCGCAGGGGACGCGAACCTTCGTCGTAAGTAGGCAATTTCTGGTATTGTATCTGTTTATTCAACGCGCGCAGGTCAACCGGAAACCTTACGCCCGCCTTGACATGATCGGAAAAGGTGGAACCTCCCGCGTCTTCCGGGTGCTGAACGGTGCCAACGAGCTGTACGCTATCAAGCGCGTGTCGCTCGACAAGACGGACGCCGAGACGATGAACGGGTACATGAACGAGATCGCACTGCTGAAGCGACTTGACGGAAACAGCCGTATCATCCGGCTCATCGATTCGGAGGTCAAGGCGGGGCCCGGGGGCAGCAAGGGCCATTTGTTCCTGGTCATGGAGTGCGGTGAGATCGACCTCGCGCGCCTGGTTAGCGAGCAGACGAAGGAGCCGCTGAATATGGTATGGGTCGCGTACTACTGGCAGCAGGTGCGTTGGTGATTGGAAGTGAAAGAGGAATGGAAAGTACTTACCGGCTTTGTGTGGACAGATGCTGCAAGCGGTGCACGTTATCCACGAAGAGAAGATCGTGCACTCGGACTTGAAACCCGCAAATTTCGTCTTGGTGCGGGGCCAGCTGAAGCTGATCGATTTCGGAATTGCGAATGCCATTGCGAACGACACGACGAACATCCAGCGCGACCACCAGGTCAGAACTCGCTTGAACTCGTCATGGCCTTTTCTGATGCGTTTATGTTTTAGATTGGAACGGTGAACTATATGAGCCCAGAGGCTATCGAGCTCCCCGACGGGATGCGGCGCCTCAAGGTCGGCCGTGCGAGCGACGTGTGGTCCCTCGGATGCATATTGTACCAGATGGTCTACGGGCACCCTCCATTCCAGCATCTGTCCGTGTACCAGAAGATGAAGGCGATCCCGGACATGGACTATGAGATTGGGTTTCCCGAGTTCGCCACGCCAACGCTGGCTGCGCCGCCGAGGCAGGGGTCCACCAGCCCTGGGCCGATCACCCCGCCAAAGAAGCTCGACCACCTGAAGCGCCGCGTGCGGCTCGACGTGATCGCGAGCATCCAGAGCTGTCTGCGCCGGAATCCCAAGGAGCGCGCGCTGATTCCCGAGCTGATGGAGCAGGACTGGCTCGCCATGAAAGAGTGTCAGTTTTTCATACCGCCGTGGACTTTCTTTGTCACTGAGTTGAACCTATAGCGCAATCCTTGTCGGCCAAGGACCTTCTTACCGAGAAAGAGACGATCATTACTCCTTATTATATGTCCCAACTCCTCCAGTACGGTATAGGACTCGGCCAGAACCCGAGCACAGATACCAGTGCTGATGCTCTCCTGAAAGAGGCCGAGGTATGCATTCCACGCCCTTCTGGTCCCCGCGTACTAAAATTCCGCCCTAGCGCCTCGTTGCCGAGCTCAAAGCAATACAGAACCCGCCCTCATCATGAGCCGGCCCGCCCATTCGTTTTCACTCCATCTCTGCTCGTTGCTATCGTCCATACATTTCGCTGTACCACCATCCGTCACGGACCTGACCCTGCACAACCCACAACTCCCCACCCCGCACCGCTTTCTGAGTCCAAAATTTGCCCAGGCATTTGTACGCATTGTACGTTCCAGCTGCATTTATTTAAATAGGTACCGGCAGACCGAACCTTGTTCTCGCTATCGCTTAGTCGTACTGTAAATATTTCTCGTTTTAGACTAGGATCTGTCGTGACAAAAGGCAAGGATTAATGGCTCTAACGGTCGTCTTATGCTTGGCCCCGCTGATCGCTTCTCGCGTGATAGGACGGAAACGTGAGTACACCTAAGCGCTGCCCTGGGCCTGCCACTTTTATTTTCAAGATGAGTCATTCCAATTTCCCCAGCACGCCCTGTATTGCACAAGTAATGTTCGCAGCAGAGAAGTGGTTTGCGGTAATATATTTCCAAAAGCCTACATGTAAACATATGAGATGTTCTTTGCAGCTTGCGATAAATCTGAAGCGCGCGGATCTCTGGCCAGGACGATTACATCCAAACCCTCGTCGGACATCTTCTGCAAACCCCCTACACCTCGGCTCTTTGACAGCCCCACAGTCGAAGGGAGCTCTGCGAGCACGCATACCCTTCTCAAATCACCCTGACGCTCAGCCGGTCTACGCCTCTCCCACCTCGCCGCAAGCATCTGCACGAACGCATCGTTGATGAACATGATCCTAAATGGGCCGTCCAAGGGTTCCTCATCCCTTTCCTGGTCGATGAGGATTTCGAGATCTTCGAGACGTGGGAGGAAGGAAGGCTCAGCGAGCATCTTCACCAACAACTCCATAGTCTTTTCATCTTCCGCGCCCCACCCTATGAACCTGAGAACCAGTGTCCGTAGATTGGCGCTACTGGAAAGTATGGTACGGAGATCTTTATCGAGGGTGAAATCGATGAGACGGAGACTACGGGGCGAGCATTTCGACCGCGTCAACATGTCACGGATGGCGGGCATTGTGTCGTTCTCCGGTCCCACGACGAGTTCTTCGAGCTTGGGAAGGGTGAGGGCACGAATGAGGTTTCCATCATCTGTGAAAAGACGGCGCAATGAGAAATGTGTCAGGTTGGATTTGGATCGTTTGCCGGCGTCTGGGTATGTTACATCGAGTGATTCAAGTTGTGGGTTGTTCTTCAATATTTTCAGGTAGATCTCCATTGCGCGGACCTCCATGGGAAAAACAGTCTCCGAGAAGGTTCGGCCAATGGAATCCCATGGTAGGGGGCTGTTTTCGTGGGGGAAGCCATTCAGCGTGACGTGGGCCAGGCGTGGTGCAACCTGCGCATATGGGAATGGCATTGGAAAATCCCCGAAGTTCTGTACAATGAGATCGGATAGCAAGGGTAGGTGGTTTCGGATGGGGGCGAAGTGAGGGATGAGTGCATTCGAAATTTGCAGTTCAGCCGTCTTCCATCTACGGCAGTGGGCGACGACGGCAGAGATGATCCTAACTGCCAGTCTGTTCGCCCTCACCGTGCTAAGATTCAGGGTCACCGTAAGCGGGGAGTCCTTCGAGCGCTCTAACGCTAGATCCAAAAGGAAAAGTGTCATGGGAGGAGGCGGATAGCTGGGGTCAAACTCGTTGACCCAGATGATTGACCAGAGCGCGGAATGGGCGAGGGTCACGTCTCTCCAGAGGCGGCAAACTTGGCTGAGGACCTAAGGCCCCGTTTGGGTGGCATTGTGCATATCCCACTCACAGTCCTCCTGGACGTGCTCTTGGAATATTTGAACCAAGATCTCAACTGGTTGGGAGTTGATGAGACTCACTGAAAGGAACTTGGTTCAGACAAAAGGAATGAGTGAAAAATTGAGGTAACGTACTCGGATGCGGTATGATCTTTGGACAACTGTGGATAAAATACTGCGCTAGCTGGTGGCGAGACAGAATGAGGACGGTAGGAAAAGAGAAAAGAGGAACATACCGGACGAGAAAGAGCGAGGAGCGCGAGAATCGCATGTTGGTCGCCAGGTTAAATATGATCTCGCTACCGTCGTGCCTTGGTCGTGCCTGAGCATCCTCCGACCGACACACCGGCAAAGGTCAAAGCTTGTCACAATCAACAATTTGTAGAACAAGGCGGTCGTATAAATCCTAGAGGAGCGGGCTGGATTTTAAATTTTTTTGAGACTTGTCAGCTTCAACTTGGATTCAGCACAAAGGAAACTTGAACGAAGTGTTGGCTCCACAACAAAGCTGCTGGTAATCAAGCGCACATACACGCGCGTTCAAGTTCGTACTGTCTTCTCAACCTGGAGAGCGGATGCCTGTGTCTAGTTGTTCGTATACGCTGAAGTCTGCGCGAGACACTTTCTTAAAAAAAACAGCCGGGCCGTCGCGGTATTACAATTGGTTCCCGACAATCACATTCCTCCAGACCGGCTTTCTCCCCGCACCACCATTTGTTTAAATTGCTACTCCCAGCTGCAGAAGAGCTACCTACACAGCCAATAATGCCTATCGTAACTCCGTTGACCAAGCTTCTCAATATTCGAGTGTGGGTCTCGCTTCAGTCTGTATTTGCCCGTTGAAGTTTGACTGGAACTTCAAGGCCTGTCGTTCAAGGTCCCTAGGAAGACATAAGGGACGGAATCGACGCTGAACTATCTCAATAACAGGGGGAATGCAATGGGTTGGCGTTCCAAGGCTCGCGGCAGCCGTGTCGAATGCCGGAGGCTTGGGTGTGTGGCCGCAACTCACTCGAAGTAATGACACAGAGCATTGAATTTTTTATTCCAGGAATCCTCACTGCGTTGACGCAGCCGAGCCCTGCCGCCCTGCGTACCGCCATTAAGGAGACGCGGGCGATGACCTCGAAGCCGTTTGGTGTTAACATCACCCTCCTTCCCAGCATAAATCCCCCGGACTACGCTGGTTACGCGCGCGCCGCTGTAGATGAGGGCGTCACGGTCTTCGAGACGGCTGGCCACAGCCGTGCGTTTGACTATTTCCTTGTTCATGCGGACTCGCGGATTTAAAAGCTTTCATTTTGGCAGCGGGGGAATTGATCAAGTTTTTCAAGGCCAACGGGTGCATTGTAATTCATAAGTGCACTCAAATAAAGTACGTTGAAATTGATACTTCCTCATATTTTGTGATTCACAAATGTCAAGGCACGCTAAGGTGCTGTATAATTAAATTTTCCTGAATCTGTGTTGAGTCTACTGGAACACAGAGTGCGGCTAAGCTCGGGGTGGACGTGCTGAGTATTGATGGATTTGAATGTGAGCCGTCTGGATCACCGTTGGTCATGATCCCGACCCTGTTTGCAGGTGCCGGACATCCGGGAGAAGAGGATATTGGTGGACTGGTCTTGGTGGGCCTTCATCACAGTTCTGGCCGAACAGAGCTGAAGAATCGTGCAGCTCGCACGCGCGGCGAAGGAGCTCAACATCCCTTACATTGCGTCTGGCGGGATTGCAGACGCGCGCGGCATCGCCGCGTCCCTGGCCCTCGGCGCTGCAGTACGTCCATTTCCATCGCGTATTTTTCTCGACTGAAAATATCCAGGGTGTTAACATGGGTAGAACGCCCGCCTATTTCTCTATACAGCACTAATGTCGGTCTAGGAACCCGGTTCATGTGCACGGTTGAGAGGTTCGGACCTGCCGTCTCCGCTCATACACACCATTAATTGAGTAGCCCCCTCCACCAAAACATCAAGGAGAAAATCGTCGCGTCCACGGAACAAGATACTGTCCATATCTTCCGCACGATGCGCAACACGGCGCGCGTGTTCAAGAACAAGGTCTCGATGGAGGTCGTCGCAATCGAGCGGCGGCCGGGCGGCGCCAAGTTCGAGGACATCCGTGAGCTCGTGAGCGGGCAGAGGGGGCGCCTCGTGTACGAGAATGGCGACCCAGATTACGGGGTGTGTATTTCCTAATATTGTGTCCGTCGTGGTTGACTCACTTTTTCTAACCAGATCTGGAGTGCCGGCGTGGGTGTTTCGTGATACTTGGATTTTGCCAAGTGGTTGACTTGCTCTTTCATAGATTTGCATGGGCTTGATAGACGATATCCCGACGTGCGAGGACCTTCTGCGGACGCTCGAAAGGGGCACAGAAGAGATAATCGGCAATTTGAACTCGGTGGTCGTCACTAACTCCAAATTGTAATTTATTTGACGTTTAATTCACACCACGAATCCAAGTTTCACGGGAATGCGCTGCAATCGTTGGATGTGCCGAATAAAACGGTTCAGTTTTGTATTGAGCCAATTAACCAAAGCGAGGCTACCTCGAGCCACTTATGATCGGTGCGGGGTATGTGCGCAGTTTCGTGTGGAGCAGCGATACTGAACCAGGGTAGGCCGCTACGTTCAACCAGCGAGATGCGAGCTTGAATTTGGTTGAAGCGTCTGTCTAGGAGAGACTAGCCGCTACGCACGTGTCGTCGAACTTGAAATTTGCGCGGACCAGCCCAGGAACAGTTTCAGTGGGTGAATCGTGAAGGTCAGGACTTTCCGCGGCGAAGCGCAACACGGGCAGCCATTTCTTGCTAGTTTGGCGGGTTGAGAGAGCCAGCGATACGATAAGTATGGTGACTGCCATATAGGGGTTCTACTCCGCAAACTTCAAATTCAAACAAACTCCGAAATAAACCCGTCGACTCTAGAGTCTACAGCCTCCAAAGGAATGAGACGGGTATTATACATGTATTACAACAACGTATCGTAAACATTGGGAATCGCTACGATTATACAACGGATAACATAAACAGCATCTAGTGAGTTCTAATCTTCTCGATGTACGAGGCAGCATGCTCCAAGTAGGTGTAGATAGTGTGGATCGCAGTATGCACACCGTCCTCCTGAAAGAACAGTTAGTTGCTGCTGCAGAAACGGTCAAACGATACCCTTACAGCGCGGATCTTCTCCCCTACGGCTGCCGCCTTCTCTTTCATGACACTGGTGCACAAGGAAATAAGAACCACGTCGGACATTCGAAAAACGAGAACCATACCGGCTAGTAGTAGCCTTGATAAGTGCCTCGGAGAAGTCCTGGGCATGCAAACTCGGGACGCGCAAACCGGCTCCGAGTTTCTGCACACGACTACGCGGGACGGAGGGTGTCAGTAAATGGGTAGAGTGTACAAGGAAATCGTCGTACCTCGCCCAAAAGAACTGGTCCCCTGTTGCGCCGAGGATGAGAACAACGAAACCATTACAACAGATAATCGTACCGAACCAGGGCTTGATGAGAGTTGGTATACCAGCTCGCAGCGATGCGCCCGTCGTCCCTGCTCCACCGTGGTGGACGGCGCTGCCCAGAATATTAGGCTGGGAATCTCGGCAAGGATACAATTCGTTGCCTACGCGTCAATTTGCGGGAACAGCCAGTCGTGCGGAACCTTGTCCAGCTGGTAGCACTCAGGCGGGATCTCGACCTCGGGGTCCTTGTCATTGGTCTTGCTCATGCGGGCGCTCCATCCTTTCGAGATAATGGCCCGAACATCAGCCCTTAGGACAGCCTGCAAATGGGTTATTAGAGAGGGGAACACCGCGCCCAAAAAAGACATGCTTTGACGATCTTGGCGGTCACTCGATTTGGGTGTGGGACGGTTATCGATCCGAAACCGATGTACACGATGGCCTTGCCATCTTTCCGCGCCTTGGCCATCCACTCTACGAGGTCCGCCGGTGGGGTCCAATTGGCGCCATCGGGGTTGTCGAGAAACCAACTATTTCCGTGTCAATGAAATAATCTTCCTCATTATGGCAGGACTCACTATCCTGACACAGTGGTAGCATCACCCCAGTCCAGAGGCTTGGGCACCACCGCCTGAGAAAAGTTGTATATGAAGGGGATCTTCGATTGTGCGAGGTGGCCCATATCTGTGTTGCTGATCTTGAGTGTATTCCTCCTCCAACGATTGATCTGGCCAGAAGTCGCGGTCCATATAACGTTGCTGTTAATGGATTATTGGTTTGCGAATAGAGAGACCGAGGAACAAACTCACCTAAATAAGACGTAGGAAGCACTATTGAAAGTCGGGGCCTCGACCGGTGGACTCAGGAACGCGTGGGGGAACTCGGACGTCCTGGGAAAGTGTTAGTTTATTGCCGGCCATAGGATAATGTGTCGCTAACTTCGTCCAAGGCATCGTGAAGGTGCGGAAGTAGGGGATATCTGGGGCGGATCAATGAGGCATTCCTAAGAAGGCACCAGGATACTTACTAAGTGCTTCTGCGATGTGAACCCCGCTCATGGCAGAAGGCGACTCGAGGAGGATATCTGCACCCTGACAAGATTCCCAAGAGTCGACGAGTAATTGATCGAGCCAGGGCCGGAAGTTCTGTATGCTTTCCTTGAAAAACTCTGGGGAGAACATCTACCGAGGTTGTTGGAACGGAATCATATATCTGCACGGCCGAAATGCACCTTGTTTTCCACGCTACATTGTACGCGTCAGTTGATAATCGGAGATAAATTGCAAAGACACGCACCTCAGCTTCATTAATGCCCCTGGGTCCCCGCCAGCTTGCTTGTGTTTGATCCCGAAGCTCTCGACCCACAGTTTGTACTCCTCGTGAGTGACTATCGTCACCGTATGACCCTCCTTCATCAGCCCCAGCCCAAGCGCAATATACCTTGGATGGGGATGAGTGAAGGCCGGGCTCGGGGAAACAGGATTACATACGGTTGTACGTCCCCGCGCGACCCAATCGTGAGACACACAAAATGCATCGAGTTTCTTTTGATCAGGATCTCGCGAGGAAGATTGATCGGTGGAGGGAGGATCGCCTGCAACTTCCTGGTCGCTCCATTGGCAATAACGGCTTGGAGCGACCGCTCGAGGGGCGAGAAGATACCAGTATTAGACCTGGTGAGGGGTGAGGTGAACAACGTGCTGGTGGCGGTGGTGGGGGTGTTGAAACCGGAGTTGTAGCTGGGTGTGTGGGGTTCGCGAGCCACATCAAGCGCCGCATTGATACGAGCTATCGCCTCGGTGCACTGCTGGTTTGTCCTGAATTGAAAACGCACGTCGGGGTGCCCTTCAATCTCAATAGCTAAGCCAGAAACGCAACCGCGGAACATGCTGAATGGCTTCGTTTGGCGTACACTGGAAGTAGGGATTCGGTACTTGAGATCGTCCTGGGTTAGAAATTTGCTCCAGAAGCCGATGTAGTGGGTGGACACGACGAAAAGACCGGCGGAGGCTACAGTCCTGTACACCCTAGCCTTAATCACTGGAAATAAACTCAGTTTCCTTGAAAGAAAGACGGAACTGGAAACAGACTCCATATATCCGGCTCCTCGCCCAACCCTAATACGGCCCTGACCGCCTTCTCCTTGATGTCGGCGATTTCAACGTCGGAATGGGCGTCCTCGAATGAGATAGGGCCCAAGTCGACGAATACCGGCATTTCGTCGAGTGGAGAAGGACGGACAGATCGCATTTTCTTGTACCTGGCAACAACGTCGGGAAATTTAAGCCATGCATCCAGCGTGTAAATGGTGCCAAGCCGGATAGCTCGTGGAGAGTCGAATGTGTCATTATTAATATGAAGAGTCGCAAGGCCAGGTAGGGCCGGATCGAGGAATGCTGCCGATTCTATGCGTCCAAGAGGGCAACTGAACCTCACACCAGCGTTGCTCTCGTCATCGGATCCATTCAGGGCCTCGCGTCTGCGATGACGATAGAGAAAAATAGCAGCTAGATCCGAGCGAGGTAAACAAAACAAAAACAAAATTGAGCAGGTAACCGACCAGCAAGCTCTCTCCTCCAATCTCTAGCTGCTTCTTCGGTGTCAAATTCGGCGATTCCACCTATCTTGTCGTTATGCTCTTCCCTTTCGAAGATAATACGCAGGTACTTGGGTCGCTTGGGGTCTTCAGGTTCAATCTTACGGATGCCCGACACTGAGAGGAAATCGGTGAGGGGATAAGCAGAGCGGTTGGAAATTTACATACACAATACTGTGCGCAAGGGGCGAATTCTATCGCTGTCACTGCTGGATGCATAGGTGCACATCATATCGTGTGACAACTCGAGCCACAGACGGCGCTTACTGCGCCAGCCCTTACGGTGGATGGCCACCGTACCGGACCTGATTACTCGTTGCGCGGGGGTGAGATCCGGGTTCGTGGCCATCAAACTGGCGTGGAAACAAAGTCGGTGTGTTGTTAAATGGATGACACCCTTATAAAAAATCAAGACAACAAATCTGGAGGAACGAAACACGGTACTTACGATTATCGAAATGTCCTTGACAAGCCCGCCATCAGTCTCCAGGATAAGTTTCTCTCGTTCACCATCTGGGGCCAAAGGACCAAACTCGTCAATGAGCAGCCGAATGATCTCGGCAGGTTCCAATTTCCAGGCATCCGAGTCTAGTGTCCCCGCACGAAACAGGACGGGAGAGGGAGTGGGGATTTCGCATATAGTGGAAGAGTCCTCGGAGCCCTCCAGGCTTTCGTCCGGCTCTTCGTACGAATCTGGCTCCTCGACAATTTCCGCGATACTGCTCGCAGGGGAGGGGATCCAAGAAGGAGCAGTGCCGGTTACACGAAGCTTTACGGCCTGAACTGCGATGGCTTGCTCCGCTGGAGTCAGGTCCTTTTCGACGAGATCTTTAAAGCCATTGTAGCCATCTTCGGATGTATTCCTGCCTTCGATGCAACCGTGTTGGGCAAGTATCTTCTCGAACGCGGTAGAGGCATCCTGTATCTGGCCAAAACTGCCGGTGGCGTGTAAGCTATCTTCATCGCTGAAGCTGTCGCTGCTGAGAGTGTCCGTGGTGGACATTATTGTGAATAAACTAGCATTTGATCAACATATAAAAGACTCAATCTCGTTTACATAAGCTATATTATGCCAATCGCCGCACAACCCGCCGTTTTGCCTCGGTGAAACCGTCAGAAACGCGGTACCGGCCGCGCGTACTAATAAAAATGAATGCCGCCGGTTCCGTCGCGCACAAGCTTATTTAAGTATTATAATAGTCAGCGAATTTTACTCTCGTGTTATTGCTGCTACCGAAACAGATAGCTGGTAATCTATCCCAATGCCGCCTTCTTCACCGACGCTCTCCGACCTCGCACTCCTTCCCGCAGCCTCTCCAGCGTCGGGATAGTCGTTTCCCATGATATACAGGCATCAGTCACAGACTGACCGTACTTCATGCTCGGAAGTCCGTTGGTCGGGATATCCTGGCGGCCCTCGACCAAGTTCGACTCGATCATGCAGCCCATGATCAGCGATGATGTGTCCTCCGACTCGAGTTGGCGCGCCTGAGAGTGTTAGAATGATCATCCCCAACGCGAGGGAGAACATACAATATCGTCTGCGACCTCCTTTTGTTTTTCATGTTGCTTGGAACTGTTTCCGTGGCTGCAATCAATCTATCGGATAAACCGTCAGTGGAATAACGACTCCAGCGCAGATCATACCATGATCTTCTGGACTACCCCGGCTTTTTTGAGCTTTGCGCCCGCATCGCGGACAAAGTCGGCCGAGTAATTGGGCCCCGAGACGCCTCCACGCAGAATAATGTGGACATCGGGGTTGCCCTCCGTCTCGACGATCGAGCTGAGGCCCTCTTTACCCACGCTCAAAAACACATGTCCGGTCCTGGCAGCCCGGCATGCATCAATCGCGATCCCGACACTCCCATCAGTCGAGTTTTTGAAACCCGTGGGCATGGACAGTGCCGACGTGAGTTCACGGTGCACCTGAGATTCTGTTGTACGAGCACCGATCGCACCCCAAGAGACCAGATCCGCTGTGTATTGCGGCGTGATGGTATCGAGAAACTCGCAGCCCGCAGGGAGGCCGAGCTTCGCGATATCCAGTAACAAGGTGCGAGCAATGCGCAGGC
The DNA here is from genome assembly GCA_029448575.1 of Mycena maculata. Lineage (NCBI taxonomy): Eukaryota > Fungi > Basidiomycota > Agaricomycetes > Agaricales > Mycenaceae > Mycena > Mycena maculata. The sequence goes on from JARJLG010000005.1 coordinate 315,555, forward strand.
CCTTGTTGATTTGGAAGCTACCGTTGAGCTCAGGGTCGTTAATGAGACCCTAGAAAGCACGCGATTCGGCACTCGCGTCTAGGGCGTGGTGAGTCTACTGACCTTCCATCCAACAGTGGTCCGGGGCTTTTCAAAGTAGACGCGCATGACGATGAGGAGGTCATCCTTCGCCGTGTCGGCGTATTGTTTCAAAAGTTTGGCATAGTCCAGAGCAGCTTCTGCGTTGTGAACCGAGCATGGTCTGCATGATGCCAGGTCATCTGAGGTCCTTTCAGTCGATCAGGGTATATATCGACATACCCAACGACAACAAGAAGCCGATCGTCATCACCCTTCAGGATTCTTTCGACTTCCAGTCGACCCTGCAACACCGTGTGGGCGGCAAGCAGCGTCCTGCATCGGGCTAGTAAATATACGTTTACTGGCAACGAAAATTACAGCATACAGTGGCAAGTCTTCCTGGAGAATCTGTGGAGGTATGAGAGGGCGTGTAGATTTGACCCGCCTGTTCTCCAGCCGAGATAAAGCATCCTTGAAAGACATGGCCATGTTGAGGTCGGGCGCTGGAAGAGCGAGATGAGATGGTAAAGATTAAATAGACTTTCCACAATGCTACGTACACGGGCTTTTTGTGGTCAACAGTGACATTGTTGCACGTTTGACGGACCGATGTCGCCACTGATATTAGATTTTAGACGAATGGAGACCGGTTCTGACGGGTGCCTGATCCACTGGCCGCGGAAGGAAGGAAGACCAAGAGGGAACGGAGAGTCAAACTGGAATTCGCCGAATTGATGGCAAAGATGCACGTGGTCGACATTTTCCTCCTTGCGAATCACGATGGATTTCTCAGGTCTCTCCAGTGCAGAGCAGGCTCATGTCAATAAGCTGGTCGAGAAGCGTCAGGTAACAACACCCTCATCCAAATCCCTCTACTGGCTGAGTCTTGGCCTCAGTTCCAAGGGTTTCTCACCATGTATGGCAGACTCGTCGAGAAATGTTTCAATACGTGCTGCAATGACTTCACCAGCAAGTCTTTGTCTTCAAAAGAGGTCGCACATCCACTCCCATGTCTTTCAATCGCGCGTTAATACCTTCTGGTCGTGCAGGAACAATGTGTGAGCAACTGCGCGGAGAAATTCATGAAGCACTCCGAACGCGTTAGTGCGCGGTTCGCAGAGATGAACGCTGGTCCGTCCACTGCGTGTATCATCCTCTCCTCCCGCTCATCTCGTTTCCAGACATCATGAGCGGGCAGAAAAACGTATCCGGATAAAGCTTCCCGACATATTGGCAACCACTTCGTGGTGGCCCGGTGGTGGGCCGCATGCCCGCTTCGTCCGATTTAGATTTGGACACGCCGGGATGTTACAGGATCCCCGATACTCGTCGATTCGTGCCGAGACCTTATTAATCGACGATGCTGGTTGATTTTTTACTTCCCGCAATGATAATCACCCCCGTTTTCTATGGACGAAGGTCGTTCGCATCGTTTGGGGTCATGTGCATGAACGTTGGACTTTTTCTCCGATGTTCATCGCGGTAATAGTCTGTCCCTGATGTTCGATGAGAACTCCACCATGCTAACCCTGTGAGATATGTACTCACATACATCCTTCTGCTGCCCGAACTTCGCTCACATTGTTTCGAATTCCAAGTACACCGAAATTTAATTATCCTGTGGCTAGTTTTTTTTTTCAGGACGTGCATAGACTCCATGCAGTGACTCTGCGACTGTCAGTAAGGGCACCTAAACGTACGGATGGGATGACCAAATCAGAATGACGTGATTAGCTCCTACTCTCGCGTCCTGGAAAGGCAATTTTTCAGCAGAGTTCAGGGCCGCGTCTCGCTCGGAACGAAGACGTTTCTACGGTTCCTCAGGGTAAGTCAAGCCTGCCTTTTATATTACTGCGAATTATTTGGATACTATGGTAGTCAAATAAAAATCAAGCCGGAAGCGTCTTATTGAACCAGCTTGTATGAAGGCCTGCTCGAACCCCTCCTTCACCATGAGCCGGGAAATGATTCATACCCTTATAAAAGAGTACGTCAGCCACATCACGCATTGAATAGGATGGGAATACTTGCTCTTGTATACTCTGAATTCATGCGTGTCCTTGGGTTTGGTGCGCTCGTAGAGGGCCCTGATCTCCTCCAAGCGCCCGGGTTTGATTACCAAGTCATCTACGTATCACGATGTTGAGAAGAGCCATGAATTCAGCACATAATATCGCACCCTCGGCGCACACCCATGCGGTCGGCGCCAGGACAATGTGCAATCACAACACGATTCTGCCGGAGAAGTATTACTTGCCTTGATGGCCTTTCGTGTGTACGAAAGCGATGCTGCCGAAAAAGTCCGTCGAGGCTCCCACCCGTTCCGCGACGCCGCCGCCAAGCTAGACACATGGTGAGCGGTAAATATAATCTGCGGCTGTCTGCCCAATAGTCCCGAGTTCGTACTTCTTTTCGCTTTGCAGCTTTTTAAGCTGGCCACCGTTCACAAAGTGAACCGGAGGGTATTGATATGGACGTACCGCGACCGTCCGCCGGTCGACCACCGATAGACGATTAGAATACAGAAAATTCGGCAGGCTCGGCAGCGCCGACCAGACGAGCTTTACTGTGTCCCAGAAACCCATCTTCCGCTCGCTCAGGCATTCTGAGCTTGTTCATTTTGGCGGCTTTTGCGGGCGGGTTCCCTGGAAACCAACCATATTATGTATTTCACAAAAGTGCCATCCCACCGGCGCGCACCCGCGAAAAATTCGGGCACCCAGACGTCACATTTCATGTGCTGAGCAAATTGAGCCTGGAGGCGAATTGATGTCGGACACGGAATCGGAAGGGGAGTAAGTACCGTGAGGATCTTGGAATTCTTGAGTGGCAGCCCAAAGATATCCGTCAAGAGTATGATCGCCCTCCTGGACTTCCCCTCCGAGCCAGCGGCAAAGCACGCACCCTCAATCTCGGATATAACACCCGTAGGCTCGCCGTCGAGCACAGCGCCTGATATTCATTAGAAGGCGCGCCATCCTTCCGGCCTGGTGGTACTTCACCTCTGAAGCAGTCGGGGCAGCTCATCGTTGAACAGGTCTGTAACGAAGTTCATCAAGTTCATAAGTATTCATATGAGAACTGACGGAATTGAAATGCGAGACTAGGAACATGTTTCATAGTAGTGGGTCCCTCACAGTCGCCTTGGCGTACAACCCGCATCTTCTCACGAAACACGGAGAACAAATCGGCAGCACGACGCCCGCTCGCCATCGGGGCATTCCTGGACGGTCGGCATCGGGCACGGATTCAGTCGGAATTGAGCATGAGGTCGGGAGTAGTTCCGGAGGGAAAGAAAGACGGACAGCATGTGACCGCGTCGACACATTCCTAATTTGGTTTTTGGCGGAAATGATTGCTCCAACTAGTCGAAGACAATCTTCTTCCCCTGACTCGGTACGATCCCGCCTCCGCCCAACTTCTCCTTGAGCGCCTTCTTCGCCACCCATGACGGGTGCAGCCCCATGTCTGGCTTCGCCTGCGGTTTCGCTGTGTATGGCGGCTTCGCCCCAGGGTGTGGTTTTGCTGCCGTATATGGCCTGGGTTTTGCGGCATGCGGCGTTGGCGCAACCGACTTGCGCGCACCCCAGCCATCGTCAGCGACCTGCGCACTCTCCGTCCAGCGCGCTTTCCCCTTCCCCTTCGCCCCTGCCTTGGCCGTGGCCACCACCTTCGCCGCCTCCTCCGCCTCCTTCTTCTTGTGGTTCGCGCCCCGCCCATACTTCTTCTCCCAGATGCTGCGTAGATTTAGCTGAGTGGATTATAAGTAAGAGGGAGGACTCACGCGCGCCTTGCGCGCTGCCCGCGCCGGTTCTTCCGCTCGCCTCCCGCGTCCGCATCCACGTCCTCGAGATCCGAGTCGGACGACCCCCCGCGTACGAAGCCAACTGCCAGCGAGGGCAGGAACTGCGAGTTCGCTGGGGCGGTTTTTGCTATTGCTGTCGCCCCCTTTGTGCTGCTCGTGGATTTTGTGGCCGGAGCGGATTTCGGCTTTGATATAGATGGAGTGGACGCAGACTTCTTGGCGGGTGGAGGACCGTCGTCCGAGTGGACGCTGTCCGACTCCCAGCCATCGTCGTTCTCTTCTTCCTCGTCGTCTTCCCCGTCCCCGCTGTTGACGCTCCCGGACTCCCACCCCGCAGCGTCCGCAGCGCCCTCTGCTTCGTCCTCATTCTCTTCTTCCTCTTCTTCGTCCTCGTCAGCTTCCTCTTTATCCGCGCCCTCATCCACCTCCGCCGCGTCCAGCTCCGGCTTTGGCAGCGCCGCCGCGCGCACGATGTCCACCGCCAGCCCCACAGCCGCCGCGAGCGCGCGTGAACTCAGTAAGCGAGCAGGGACCTTTGATCCCGTAGAGGAAGGCAGAGTGAGCGGCAGCTCGCGCGCGATGGCTGCGCGGAGGGCAACGTTCTCCGCGAGGTGGCGGTTGCTGAGTAGTCGCGTGCGGAGCGCCGTTTGGGCGAGTGCATCAGAGTCGGCCGTCTGGAAATAAAAAAATATTAGCGTGAACGCAATGTCCGTTTTTGAAAAAAAGGGAACCTTGAGCTCTTCGAGTTCGGCCTCCAGGGTTGCAATATCGCTTGCGGCGGGGTCTTTTTTCCTACACCGACCGGATGAATACTCGGATGAATGGGTAAATGAGATGGAAGCGCACCGCACGCCTTTAAGCTTCTTCACGGCGCGCTGTGTCTCGAAGGTGCGCGCCTTCTTCGCAGCTTGGCGCACGGCCTTAAGCTCGTGGTGCTGTAGCGCACAAAATAAGTCTGACAAGGGAGAAGGGGCGGAATAGGACGTGCCAATTTGCCGCCAAGCTTCAACGCGGGGTAGTCAATTTCAGGACTCGAAAAAAAAGGTGTTAGACAGACCTCTTTCGGTGGCTCTGGACGCTTGCGTTTGGTCCCGCGCGGGGCAGATGTAGAAGGCGCCGTTGCGTCCATTGTGGCGGAGGAAGAGAATGATTTGGACCTGTTGTGGTTATCAAGTAAACGCGACTTGTCTTTCCAAAATACAGGCTTTGAATCTATGGACGAGGAAGTTGTTGAAGAAGGAAGATTTTTCGCGACGTTCGAGCGGCATGGTGAGTTTAGAGATGCACAGGCAGCTCTCCTAGCGCTGGATGTGACCGAAACACCTACGGCCGAGGAGGAGAGGAAAGAGGCTGCCCTATTCCAGAGGCTATCTGACATTGTGTGTCCTGCCCTCGCCCCTCCATCCAGCCAAGATGCTCAGTGCTGCCTAGCTCGACGAATACCAAGAGCAGGCCCATCTACTCGACCCCTTCCTCGAACAGCTCGTCGAGCCCGTAGTCCAAGCCATCAAGCGCCATGCACAGAATAATACAGGTACAACCGACCCCGCGCGCATCGAGCGCGTCGCGCTACTGCTCTACAGCTACGTGAAGAGTCGCGGGTACAAGACAATCAGTCCGTCTTTTTCTAATTCTAGTGAATTTATCATTCACTATATACGCGCCCAGTCAGATTTTTCCCGCACGAGATCGCGGATTTGGCTTTTGCGCGGGCGTGCATGGGTGGTGTTGCCCAAGAACCGCGGCAATGGGCCCTGCGCTACGCAGTGCTGTTGTGGCTCGCACTTATTTGCATGATCCCCTTTGACCTCGCGCAGTTCGACGAGCACGCGGACGGCGAGACCGCCGACGCACTCGAGGAGATCGCACGCCCGCTCCTAAGTCGCGCGGGTCGTGAGCGCGACGGCGCGGCGCTCCTGCTCGCGCGCCTCTACACCAGGTAAGCGCTACCGAAATCGGTCCCTACCCCGCTGAGTTGGCCAGACAGGACACGCGCGCACGGTTCGGCGTGTTCCTGACGTGGGTCGATGAGTGTGTGACGGGCGCGACGGATGCGTTCACTGTGCGTCTTATTCGTCGTCGCGCTCGTTCCTTGGTTTATTCGACCGCCACAGTTGATCGGCCTGCTGCAAGTACTATGCGAGGTCACCAAGTCAGGGCCCGCGGATCTGGTCCAGATGAACGTTGCGCGCTTTTTCGCCATCGCGGACGCCATCGAGGCGAGCCCTACCCTGAACAGCAACACCGTCGTACGCAAGTTCAAGACGAAGCTCGTGGCCCGAATACCCCTGCGCATCCTGCCTCCAACGTCCAATGCCACGCGCCGGAAGGGTTTGCGGTCCCTTGATGCAATTGAGTTGACGCTAAACTTCGGTCATAGGCCGGGCACTCACTGGCGAAGACCCAGGCGCGCCGGAACCGATTCAAGAAGAAGATATCGAGGTCCCCGAGGAGGTCGAGGTGGTCTTGGAACAGCTATTCAAGAGTCTACAGGATAAAGTACTTCTAACCCTCTTTCTTATCTGTTCGCTAAACCTGACCCTCCGCTGTAGGACACCATCGTGCGCTGGTCCGCTGCCAAGGCCGTTGCCCGCATCGCCGAGCGCCTTCCTACCGAGTTCGCGGACCAGGTCCTCGAGACACTCCTCGGCCTCTTCGCGATCCACTCCATCGCCGCCGCGAGCCTCTGTGACCTCCCCGCGGTCGCGGAGAGCACCTGGCACGGTGCATGCCTCGCGTGCGCGGAGATGGCGCGCCGGGGGCTCGTGGCAACCGCGGCCCTCCCCGCGCTCATCGACTGGCTCTCCAAGGTGATGTGCCCCGCTCCCTTCCCTTGGGTACTGGCTCACCGTCCGTAAAGGCACTATATTTCGACCTTCGGAAGGGCGCACACAGCATCGGCTCGAGCGTGCGCGACGCGGCGTCCTACGTGTTGTGGGCGCTCGCGCGCGCGCAGGCTCCCGCCGCGCTGGCGCCACACGCGGACAACCTAGCGCGTCGCCTCGTCACCGTTGCGTTGTACGACCGCGAGATCCACATCCGGCGCGCCGCCAGCGCGGCGTTCCAGGAACACGTCGGGCGCACGGTGCGTCGCTGCCCCGCTGTCTCATTCATTAATTTATTTGCGGGCAGAGTCTGTTCGCACATGGCATCGACGTCCTGCGCAAGACGGATTTTTACGCGGTCAGCGTACGAAGGAACGCGTTCCTCGTTGCCGCGCCGCAGGTCGCCGAGTCTGTATCCACCCCATCTTTGAAATCATATTCAGGAGCTAATGGCCATATTTATGCAGGCACAAGGAGTACCGCACATTCCTTTTTGAGCATCTCCTGAACGTGACGGCCAGGCACTGGGACGTATCGATGCGCCAGCTGGGCGCGCAATCGCTGCGGCTCATCTGCGCCGCGGACCTAACGACGCTGGGTCCCCTGGTTATCGCGCATGCAGTACGCGGTATTTATTTTATTTTCTTGGTTGGGATGCTTATGGGGGATAGGCGAAGTTGCTCGAGAGCCCGGACAACGCCGACTTGCATGGCGCGCTGCTCGCACTGACGGAAATCGCCGGTGCGTACAACGAATCGGACAAGCGCCCCGACGAGCTCGAGCAAAGACTGCGACAGGTGACGCGTCCGAGATGTCCATGTTGGCTTACTTATTTATCTCCGAGAATCAGGCGTTCGCGTGCCTCGCTCTGATACCAGAGAGCGTGCTGCTGGGCCCGCGGAGCGAGCTCGTCACAGGCGCGGCGTGCGGTCTGCTGGCGCGCACGATTACACGCGTGGAGATTGACCTGGGGAAGAACGCGGCGGTGCCGAACTGGCGCAAGTTGCTCGACCAGGGGCTGAAGCACCGCAGCACGCCGGTGCAGGAGTCGGCCGCGGAGGCGATGGGCGCCGTCAGCAAGCTCGTGGACTGCGCGGTCGTCGTGAACAGATGAGTCGCACCTGAAACTTGATGGACGCGTATTGATTGACTCCCGCCATCACTCTGATTCGCGAGATGAAGGGTGGGTCGTTCGCGATGCAGCAGAACCTCGGGCGGGTGCTCGGCGTCGTGGACTACGACGTATTTCCGACATGTCTGCTAGACGCGCTGCGGTGTCTGCTCGAGTGTGTTGGCCCGACAGTAGGTGGTTTATCTTTCCGAGTTTGTCGGTGCTTAGCATGCATGCCCCGAGTCAGGCGACAGCGAAAATGAGCGTGGAGGGGCGCCGGAACTGCTATGCAGCCGTACCGCAGATCTTGCTCACTGTCGTTCCCCGGCTTCCACAACGTGAGTGTCCGCGGAGAGTGCTCAAGATGTATTGACACCTGCCCAGACATGTCTGCAGAAACATTCAATTCGCTGTTAGATGCCATGCTTCACGGACTGGAAGACTACACCATCGACGAGCGCGGAGATGTTGGCTCGTGGATTCGCATTTCATGTCTCCGAGGCCTTACGGCGTTCTGCGAGATCCTCCTGCCACGCGCGCGCACCCTTCCGGCGTTTGCGGAGTATTTCCCGGCCGCGAAGTACCACTCCGTCGTGAGCGGCGTGCTCAAGCAGGGCGTCGAGCGGCTTGACAACGTGAGGCAGGATGCTGGCGAGTGCCTGCACGTTCTCTTGCGGCTCGCGCCACCGGATGTCCGGGACGGTCACGAGTGGGCGCCTAAAAGCCTGCCGTTGCTGCGGGAGCTATTCACTGGGTGCGTTCGTCGCGCCTTTTGTCGCGCGCGATCTGATCATTGTGCAGCGAGTCAGAGCTGATGGGGTGGAAGGACGGCGCACGGCTGTTTCCCTTGGCCGTGCGCCTGCTTGACATACCACGCTATCGGCAGCCAGTCCTCGCTGGGCTGGTGCTCAGTCTGGGAAGTAAGACGGAGAGCACGGTGGGTGGTCTGAGTGCCGGCATGCGCATAACTTACACGCTTCTCAGCAACGTCCCGTGGGGCTCAGCCTTGTGGAATATAGCGGGGGTCTCCCGCTTGCTGCTGATCCAGAAATGGGGTACAGTCTCGCTGGGTTGGCGAGCGACCTTATCGGCCATGCGAGGGCAAATTTGTCTGCAAACAGCGTGGTTGTTCCCGTTCTCCAAACGTTCAATGTCCTCCTCGAGGCGGATGCGCTGCGCCGACTTCCGGAGGATTCTCAGGGAGAGGCCAGGTCCGTGGCGTGGGCGCGTATGTTATAGCATAGTGACTGTCGCTCATTTCGCTATACAGCCTCCAGGATCTTCTCTCCATCGTGACCAAGAATGTCGCCCGGCTCAGAAGTGTCCAGCGAATTCAGGAGTCAATGAAGATGTGCGAACAACCTATTAGTATTCTCCGATGTATGATGTTGACGCTCGGCCAGTGTCGTGAACCTGTTGTCCTTCCCGACGCTGTTCGCGCGGTGCGTCACCAGCCTGCCCGATTTCTTGGCGCACGAGTTCCCAAGCGTATGTGAATTTTGTGGCGCACTCCTCTACGGGCTCAATTGTTGCGCAGATTCGGTCGGCCTGCGGAGAGTACCTTTACCTCGTTTTGCAGGGCACGGATGTGGGGCGCGAGACGGACGAGGTCGAAGAGGTGCTACTGGAAACCGAGTGGTAAGCAAATTAATTTCATTCGCTGTATTTTGGTGCTGAGATATGACGCAGGAGCGCCGCCGATGTCGCCCGGGAGGCATCGACACGTCTACAAACACTGTTCTTGGAGAGTAGTAGTTAGGATAATAAATTCGTAGGATAATAGATTCTTACCGTCGTGGGAACTTTGTATCGTCACTGCTGATCGGGTTTGGCTTCCTCCTTCTACTTCTACCTTCTTGTTATTCTACTAGCACCATTTCATCGACGTCCTTGCTGACGATCCCGCCAACATGGACCCACGCATGAGCAACAAGGAGATGGCCGCAATTAATGCCGCCGCAGTAACGAAGGAGTATCGCGTACAACCCCATCTCGGTCCGTCGCCGTCTCCTGGCACATCTGTCCCCCGTTCATTCCACGCTCGTAGACTATAGAACTGTTTCTGCTATCAATGGGTAAGCCGCATTCTCATGTACTGTATCTTATAGTGTGAACCCTCCCTTTCAGGCCCCTGGTGGTTCTCGATAATGTTAAAGTGAGCTGCTGTGCCGCAACATAACGTCCGTCCCCGGCCCTGATGTATAGGGCCGCAGTTCCCCTCGTATAATGAAATCGTGCAACTCACGTTACCGGACGGCTCCAAACGCGGCGGCCAAGTCCTCGAAGTGCAGGGGAAGAAGGCGATCGTGCAGGTGTTCGAAGGGACCTCCGGTGTCGATGTCAAAGCCACGCACGTCGAGTTCACGGGGGCTAGCATGAAGCTCCCGGTCGCCGAAGATATGCTCGGTCGGATATTTAACGGCTCAGGCAACCCCGTCGACCAGGGCCCCAAGGTCTTTGCGGAGGACTACCTGGATATCAACGGTGCGCCGCCTGCTCCACCCAGTCTTTCGCTTGACTCACCGCGCTACGCGTAGGCTCCCCCATTAACCCATATTCTCGCATCTACCCCGAAGAAATGATCCAGACCGGAATTTCGACCATCGATACCATGAACTCTATTGCCCGTGGCCAGAAGATTCCTATATTCTCGGCTGCTGGGTTACCACATAACGAGGTACGTTCGGCTGCTTCTTTTTGTTTATTTAGTACCTTACTGCAGAAATTAATTAATGTGACTTAGATCGCTGCACAAATCGTCCGACAGGCAGGGTTGGTTAAAGGTCCGACCAAGGACGCCCTCGACGGCCACGAGGACAATTTCTCTGTCGTATTTGCTGCCATGGGTGTCAACATGGAGACGGCACGCTTTTTCAAAGAAGATTTCGAGTCGAACGGTAGTCTCGACCGTGTCACCCTCTTCTTGAACTTGGCGAATGATCCTACGATCGAGCGTATCATTACGCCGCGACTAGCTCTGACGACCGCTGAATATTACGCATACCAGCTCGAAAAGCACGTCCTAGTGATATTGACGGACATGTCCTCGTACGCCGACGCTCTGCGAGAGGTGCGCAAATTGAGCATCCTTACCTGTTTCGGTGAGATGAATGCCTAGTAGGTTTCTGCTGCCCGCGAAGAAGTGCCGGGACGGCGTGGATATCCTGGATACATGTATACCGATCTGTCGACTATTTACGAGCGCGCCGGCCGAGTAGAAGGGCGGAACGGGTCTATTACCCAGATTCCCATTCTGACAATGCCGAATGATGGTATGTCCTTGCTTCGCGGCAGAGTTCAAAGTACTGACCGCGCTAAATGCGTAGATATTACCCATCCCATTCCTGATTTGACTGGATACATCACGGAAGGCCAGATTTATGTCGATCGCCAGTTGCACAACAGGCAAATCTACCCGCCCATTAATGTCCTTCCGTCACTTTCTCGCCTCATGAAGAGCGCCATTGGGGAAAAGCTAACCAGAAAAGATCACGGAGACGTATCAAATCAGCTGGTCAGTGATATTCCTTGTCCTGTCCAAGCCTAATTTTCAATCTGAACGCCACTAGTACGCCAAATATGCAATCGGTCGCGACGCAGCAGCAATGAAGGCTGTTGTGGGTGAGGAAGCTTTGTCATCCGAAGATAAATTGGCTCTCGAGTTCTTGGACAAATTCGAGCGGCAGTTTGTAGGACAGGGTAAGGATTCTGGATTGGGCTTGCTGCGCCTTGGCCTGATCTTAATTTTGAAACACTTTCACAGGGGCGTACGAGTCGCGGACTATCTTCGAGTCGCTCGATCTGGCGTGGTCCCTCCTTCGCATCTTCCCGAAGGAACAGCTGAACCGGATCAACCCCAAGATCATCGCGGAGTTTTATGGGCGCAAACCGACCAAGAAAGCCACATCCGGAGGAGACGCGGAGGGACAACAAGAAGCGAAACCAAATGAGAAGCTAATTGATGCATAGAATAGCATTGTATGATGTTGATGATGAACAGTTTTTATGGACTCTATTCCTATGCGGCGGAGATAGTGGCAGGCCGTCTGACAAGCCTAGGTGCAGCTGGGTGGGGTAATACAATACGTTGAACAAACGTTGACGGTAACTCTGACACGCACGGCGGTATGTGCTGTCGGCAGGAGAAGCGTCCAGAAGCTACTAAAACGAGCTGCTTGTTCCCCGCGGACTCGCGATGGGGAATGGGTGATAGTTGATCATGGAAATGCATTGTGGAATAGATAGAAAACACACATGAAGAGATACACCCTTTTGGCGGAAGGGGAAGCGCGTGTGGGAAGCATGCCTCGGAGGATATAAACGTGTTTTTTTGCCGCGAGAGTTGATATGTTTTTGGAGGGTATAGGATCAGATGATGGGGCCTGATCATGAATGGAAATATCCAGCCGGACGCCGCATTTCTAATTGGTTACCCTGAACGTCCACCGGCATGGTGCCCTCACGGCATCGCGTGCTAAAGAATCTGCCCCAGGAAAGCTCCTCACCATGTGTTTACCCCCTTACTTATATAGCTGTCCCCGGGAGACCAAGAGAGTTCCTTTTCCCCCGTGAGCATGGATGATATCGCTCATGAGCTCCCCCTCAACCACCGCAAGCGCAAGGCCGATGCGGACGAGCAACAGGATTCTCAGGTCCCCGAGACAGTTGTAGCGGAGACCACCGTGTCCAACGGGAGTATTAACCCAACACCCCGACAGTCATGGCTGGCCTCTGAGCAGATGTGGCCGACCTCTCTGGCTTTCAGACCCCAAAAACGGCCTCGTCTCCAAAAAAGAGCTTCCCCCCCGGCCCGCCGCCTCGCCAAGCGTCCCGGACGCGGTCCCCCGCACCCCCGCCTCGGTAACGATCTCGAGGACATTGGAATCGTGTCCACCTCTGACCCAGGCCCGTCGAGTGGTTCCCTTCTCCGTCTTCGTGACACGGTCTTTACGAAATCCATCTCACCTGCTGCGATATCCTCCATTCCTATTGATCCGAATTCGACCCACATACCACCCCTGCAGCCGCCAATCAACAGGAACACGCTCAAGGAGCTTGATCTCGATGTCATTATTCGCAATCCACAACTGCGTACGTCTCGACGCGTCTTTGTAGCACGAATAACCGCTCATGTCTTCTCACCCCCCAGGTCATGATTTGCTGTTTGACCCAGGGCTGCAGTTCCGCCCCACAACGACGCGCCGCAAGACGGAGCGATCCGAAAAATATTGGGCTGCCATAACTTGCGAGCTAGAGTCGGGCTGTACCTGCGTTTCATTCGACATGCGCGGAAAGCCCCATCTGACCGTCTGCGCGTGCGCGCATGTATCGACCCCCTGTCTAAACCCGGTCGTCGCCTTTTCCCCGACACTTCACGTCGTCACGCTCCGAATGCCATCCCGGATCCGCTCGCTCCTGGATGAATTCCTTGAGGTGCTTCTTCTCGTCATCCAGCCCCTCTCCAACGTCGCCGGCGCGCACGTAAGTCCTACAAAATCGCAGCAGGCGGAGCACAGCGCGCAGGCGGCGTACATACGCTCCGTTTTCGATCCAGTCCTTATCGAACAAGAGCTTAAGCATAAGCTCTTTGATCCCTCGGGCCTCTTCCGGGCCATCGGTCTTACTTTGCAAGGTCACTGCGCCCCAATGCGGGACCATGCTGTCGAGCTCATGGTCCAGGTCGCGCAGACGTGTGCCCCGGATGGGGAGGGGAGTAAAGCGGACGCGGTTAAGGCAGTCCGCATGTGCATGGATATTTTAGAGCTCATGAAATTGGCGAGTCTCTATGGTTGTGGCTGATAATTAATTATGCTTATTTTTCGTCAACCAGGACATCGCAAACCACCAGTTACAAACTCTGCGACCATTCCTGATGCGCACCTCCGGGCAGTTTGAATTGAGGTCGTTCAAGAACCGAAAAAGTGGTCAGGGGTGCTGCTTCCAAAAAACTCGCGAATGGCTCTTCGCTGCCCATTCCACTTTGCTCACTCGGAGCGAGCCCATTCCACATCACTTATATCCTCCAGGTCACCTCCGATACGAGACCCTGCAGCGGAACCACCAAGTATATCTGGCGACCCTGAAGGGTCTCACTGATCTCGTATTTACGAGCCCCTCTCCCGCGAACCTAATCTCGCTACCGGTCGCCACCACCCCGCTTTCCCAAGCAACCCTTCCTACTATATCATCATTACCTGGATACCCCGAGACTGCCTACCTCGACAACGCCCGAATTTTACTGCTTAGCACGGACGCGGTGGACTTGACAGCCCTGTACATGTTTCTTCTGCTTTACCGGCAGCTCAGATTCTCCAGTTCTGCAAATTCGCCAAGCTCGTCGCGTTCAAACGTGGACGAATGGGAATTAGCGAGAATCAAGCGCGAGATTCGCGACATCGGGTCTTCTCGGCTGGGCTATTCATTTTATTGTGGCAGCGCCCCCGCCGCGGAGGCCGACGTCGATACCGACGAGCTCGCGAAATGGCGTGCCTTGAAGGAAAATGTGGTGTTGCAGATTGTGATGCGCGCGAAGAACGGCACCACGCCTTCCACGGCGCCGACGGGCACCGTGGACGAGTCGATCCTCAGGCTGGCGCAGCGGTGGGCAGATTTTAATATTCAGCACGACTCGCCCCTGAGCAGTATGCTGCGCGAGCGACTGCGCGACGTGGTCTTCAATGCCGTTGTCGCACACGCATACCCCGGGCGCGACGCGGCGAGCGGGAAGCTCGCGAACATCGACTTTTCGACGTTTGGGCGCACTGCGACGCCACCGCCCAGTCCCGTCGTCGGAAAGGTGACGGGCATGGAGGCCCTCACGGAGGAGATCGGCGCGCTCGCGGAAAATATTTCGCGACTGGCCCTCATTCATATCAACGCATACCTCCCCTTGTATGAGGTGGAGCATTTTCTTGACGTCTAATCATTTACGCTGTATCCATTTACCTACATTCTTCCCTGCATTTGTCTCTATACACCATCCACCTGCATTCTCCCAATAGCATTTACATTCACCACACGCATTACACCTCTCATCGCAATATTTATGACCCTACATAGTTAATCCAATAGACTTTTGGTTCGAAAAAGTCTCACGGGAGAAGACGGAGATAGAAGCGGAGAATGAATACAAGACGGGCTTCTCCTTCGTGTATTTTTTGACGAAGCATGAAATGAAATGTCTCCGTTATTGTCCAAAATTCATATTTGGATCAGCTGCTCATTATGGGCGTCAGGGCCTTTTAAGGGCCATGCAGGAACAGGTCATTTCCCGCGAACGGGGCCCCAAGATCCGGCCCGCCGGAGGCTGCGTGGTATCCGGAATGGGCAAACAGGTGTTAGCATTCCTCATTTGGGTTAACAGACGTCGCGGGTACCCCCGGTGCAACCAAAAACAGCCTTCGCCGGTGTTGCAGGATATTACATCGCGCCCGAGAACAGCATTCACGGACGTCGAGGGTATAGCTCAGTTTAAAGCCCGTTAACAGCTTGCTCCTAATGCCTCCGAATCACGATGGGCCCGGCCATGTTATTATGTCCAAACGCCCATCCGCGGGGCTTCATCGGCCATGGGGCATCAGTTCTACGTATACGCGACCCTTGTCGGAGATCTTTGTGGGCTAAACCAAAGGGAGCTAGCCTCTTCCTGAATACGAGTGGATACGTATGTAGTATACAACTTGAATCGCTTGCGATGATCCACAGACGTCGCAACAGGTCGCAACCGGGTGCTGAGCTGGCGGGTGCATGGACCGTAGATGGCGGTCTTGCGATTGCTGCATTCACCGGTCGTGTCCGTCACCCGTTGTTAATGCCTCGGGGCGTTAGGTCCATATGGTAGATACAGCAGGCGTTTTAGACGACTTTGGGGCACGGATACTGCGCGGACTGGTCATGGTAGGTCACTGGTAGGTCATGGTCACTTCGGTTAACACGGTTCCAAGATGGACGAAAGAAACAGCGCATGTGGATGATATCGGGTGCATATGTATCCGAGATAAGGCCTTTGAACGGCTCTGCAGGATGGAGATGGAAATTCCCTCCCATTTAATCTCGAGAAGACCGGCAATGGAGTCGGCGCAACAAATGGAGAGGGTTCGGGATGTATATAGCAGCCACTGGGGTCGACGGTTAGAAACATATCGTTTGGGCAATGTCTAGACTGTACTTGGCCTTGGGTGTTCTAAGATTTGGCACGGAGCGATGGTCGGAAGCATGTGAGAGCCTCAAAAAGTGGCGGTAGACTTTCCGATTCGAATATCCACGGTACGGAAACTACGTCTCGACCGGATTGCCATAAACTTCATCGTCCCAACTCCTTAACGCCGCAGTTCGACAACGAAGAATCCCGAAAACTCAAAGAAGGACGCGCGCACGTGCGATCAACGGGAACGAACAGCCACAGAATTGTCGATTGACAGTGATCTCGCGTAAATTAGGCTCGCGATCTACATGATCCGAGATCCTCCACTTTTTCTTTTTAAGGTTTTCTTTTAAGCCAAAAAGTCGTTCAAGTCCTTAGCATTAGCTGGGTTGTAATATATTGGGACAGACATCAGACCAGCATCAAGCTGCAGACGGAGACCGTTTTGGGGCGTAGCGAGGCACCGACTCGACGGGTCGCGAGATGAGATAGCCTATGGATGGAAGGTGAGGGAGGGTTACATACGGAAAGCAAGCACGCACCCTTGAGGCCCGCAGCACGTTCACCTGCGAGTCCAAATCCATGTCCGGCTTTTGCCTCACCGGGCGCTTTCTCGTCGCTCTTGAACACATTCGAGACGAAGGAAGGTGCGGCGGCAGCAACGGGTCGGATATCCACGCCAGCGACATGAGTGGGCAAGGCACTCTTGGCCTGCTCGCGCCATGAGGTGACAGAACGCTTGGACTTGGCTCCATCGCGGAATATGAGGCCTGCCAGCATGTTGAGGCAGCCGATGGCGAAAAGGAAGAAGGCAGCGACCAGTGAAAATTCATCCACGTGGTGAGATAGAATAGCAGCTCCAAGGCTGGTGCATATGACTCAGAACAACGTCGAAAGCCATGGAACGGACATACAGGCATTGAATAATTCCGAGGGCACCTAGACCAAAATCCTTGCCGAGCACGGGGAAGAAGCGGTTAAAGAACGCCGAGGGCCATCCGAACTCGGATAATAAGAGTACGATGACTTGAACGATGATCAAAAGCCTGTTATTTTTTTGTTAGTTTTGTGTGGAATGTTACGATTGACAGGCCAACTTACCTGTTGAGGACGGCCCAGAATACACCAGCAGGTTGGTTTGGAACTGTGCTTCCACTTCATGGGATAGTCAGTCGCAATGGGAGCACATAATATGAAGGACATACGCTATGTAGTCGCTATTTAGAATATCTTGAGCGGTGGTATTGGTAATCGCGGAATCAGAGGCGGAGGCTTTGCCCTCTTGGAAGCGGTTCACCGCCTTGATGTCGTTGACTAGGGTCAAGATGTTGCTGGAGAAGACCAGGAGGAGACCGATTATGCTGAGGATCCGAAGACCGTTGAGGCCGATAAAAGTGTCTAAACGTGCTCTGATCAATTGGGATCGCACAAGAGTTAAGAAACGACATGCATGCGCGAGGGGGAAGCATTTCTGGGAAGGAATACAGATGTTTGAGGGGGCTAAACGATACAGTGGGTCGTTGACGATGTGCACCAGCACGAGAACGTGAATGAACGTGAAATGAACTTGAGCCGCGGGCTCTGAAAATTCGCCGTGAGAGAAAGAGAGAGGGTTGGTGCCAGTGCCAGTGCCACACGAGGGACTATAAGGCGTCGGATTTTCCAACCGGGGTTCGCAACTCATTGTTCGTTCAAAGACAATGGCGGTGTCACAAATGTCACATCCCTTTTATTATCTTGAGCCCCAGCGTCTTTATGGCGAGCGAAGCTCGTCAGCTGCAGGTCGTGTGGGTCATAGACAGCCGTAGATAGGTTGGTGTGAGGTAGGGCGCGCCGTCGCTTCGATTTCCAGTGACCTAGCCAAACACGACCACACTCGTCTTCAAATTTAGCCACACCCGGTCTGATTACACAATGGTGTATATTAATACATATTATATGATCTACTTTTCGTACACTACATCCTCAACATTTCCAATGTTGATTTTCGCGCCCACTCCCCGACACTGGACCCTTCTTCCCCCACCAGTGATCTCCAAATCAATAGCCTGGGTGTTAAAGCATCCCAGACCAAAGGTTTAACCGACAGAGTCATCGAAGCCTGCCACAAGTATTCAACAGACTTGCCCCAAGTCAGCAGTGGGTCGTTATCAGCGACCGCTTGCAATTCATGTCCACTGTGAGGGGGCATGTCTAGCAGCGGCGCCTTTCGCAGCACTGCTGTCCGTGAACGCGGAATATCGAGAGGAGCTTCGAGTAACTGCAGACCACTGAGACAGTAGTCGAGCAGATCCGTGAGACCGAGCGGCGAAGGTCCGGGAAGCGCACTGAGGCGAAAGATGACAGGCGCCGCCGATGATAGAATCACCTCGGGTTTTACTAAAGCCTTGATCAACCACAGAATTGGTGGAAGTCAGAAGACATACACGAGCGCGCCAAGTCCCGCAGAATCAACGACAGACACCGGCATATGACGAAACGCCATTCGCCGCCGGTGGATGATTCCATCTTCTCAGCTTCCACGATGAGTAAAATATTTTCGAGGATCTTGATCCATGCAACAGCCTCTGCCGTAGAGATAAGAAGCTGCATTTCGATCCAGTGTAGAAGAGACGATTTCAGGATCAGAGATGTCGTTGCTTGTTGGTTGCAAGTCAGGTTAGCGAGAACCTAGAACAGATAATAATCAACAAATATACCGAGGAATGGACAAAGAATAAATACCTCGAGAATGCTGTTCCGTAAGGCGAGATCCTGCTCCGAACTTTGAAACAGGCCCGCGAGAAGCTCCCAGGTATGCCGTCTTTTTAGAACGCGCCAATCATCCGTGCTCATCATGCCGTCCGATATAAATCGGATAATCCAGCCCCGCTCTTTTTTCCAGTCATCCGAGCTGCTGTATAGCATCCCATATAGCATGGGAACATCAGTCACGTCTAGTGTCGGTCGCTGAAGTAAGAACCGAGCGGTCAACGGGTAAATGAAATTGGACGGATAAAATATCCCTCGTAAAGCGTGCAGAAGGATAAGTGTAGTGTATGAAGGCAGCCGGCGGATTGGCTCGGCGGTAGGTTGTGGTAGGAGGTTTCGGAGAACATTCAAGACATAGACGACATGTGGTTGTTCCTGCATGTCAGCAGTCTACGAGACTAGTCAGGAACAACCGAATGCGAGTAACAAGAAACGTACTTCGAGATGGGCCCAAAGAGCAGCAAGTTGTGATCTGGCGACTTCTCGGAGGTAGCCGTCTTTGGCAGACAATGTGCGTATCAGAAGGCTGACGATGTTCGTCCTGAACAGCTCGATCCAGCCGAAAGCACTGTCTGGGATTTTTTCAGCCATGGCCTGAGCGAAGATCAAGATCAGGAAGACTGGATCGTATAGCTGTGCATCCCGCGAGTTTTCCGCGAAATATGTTTGGTCCCCTAGACATCTCCACTTGGGGAAGTGGAGGCATGTACGAAGCACCAGGATGGCATCGAGACTCTGGACAGCCTCCAAGATGTTTGAAGAGGGTATCTCTGGCGTCGTAGACCATTGTCCAAGTAAGGAAGCGACGGATACCTTCCGCTGCGTTTCAAACAATTGAAAGATAGACAGCAGCATTCGATCGGAAGTTGAGGATGTACCGCGGTAAATACGGACTAGCGGTTGCACATGCGTGATTTGACAAGTGTTCGTGGGGTGGAGATTGAAGAGGATATGCAACGCATGGATCACTTGATCTCGCAAAGGAACTCTCGGGGCCCCAGTTGCACAGACCTTGAAAAACTGGGGGTGCTGGACAATACTTTGAATATACCGATTGACGATCAACGGCTACGGAGGGTCATGAGAACACGAATGAACATTTACTATACCCCCTTACCTTGAGTGGGACCGTCCGGAGGACGGCGGATAGCAATGCGATCGCGGAAATGTCGGCCAAGCAGTTCTGGATGATAACGCCCAAAAGAGTCTCCGCAATGTGAGCTTTCGCAGATCTTGCCGTCTCCACTAACACGACTACAACAAGTGTGAGTTGAGGCCAGCCCGAAATACAAAGGAGCGGACCCAGTTCGTCCACTGTTGCTTGAACGGTGCTATCTACGTCGGATACGGCGAACGCATGAATACACCACTGCAAACCATGATCCACCAAGGATGTGACTACAGCCTGGGCGGGGTCTGGACGTTTCGCCAACCAGTTTCCGATCGTCAACAATTCTCGCGTGAGCGAGGTTTCTGGTAGCCGTCTGATTCGGTCGTCCAGAGCGGCGACAAGATCCGAGACTGAATCGGGTAGTCGTGCAGCAATAAGACATAAGCATGAGGCGCAGTCTTCTCGCAAGCTAGAAGCCGCGGTCTCATCTGTTACAGATTGCAAGAAACGAAACACATGCGGGATCCAAGCCATGGCATCTGCTTGCGTGACGTCGGAGTCCGCCGCATCGAGATATACGTGTAGCAGTTGTGCAAGATGGTTCGGTGGACGACGGGCAGCAAAGTCGGTAGCCAGCCAGGACGAAAACATGTTGGAATCACACCCAGATTGATACAAGATCGCTGATAGGATTTTGACCGTCGACTGCGACCAAGAGCCCTCCCGGAACAGAAGGGATTGGAGGTCGAGCGATGACGGGACAGCGTGGAATCGATATGACCATGTCGCGTCGCACTGCATCAAGACGGCGCTGGTGGACAAGTCAGG
Source organism: Mycena maculata (assembly GCA_029448575.1). NCBI lineage: Eukaryota > Fungi > Basidiomycota > Agaricomycetes > Agaricales > Mycenaceae > Mycena > Mycena maculata. Next base: position 336,189 of record JARJLG010000005.1, read on the forward strand.
ACGGCCAGACAACGCGACAGGTACGCAGGCATCGATGATCGTGGCTATCATAGCCTCAAGGGTCGACGATTTGGGTAGCGACTCCCAGAGTGCGGTAAGTAGAGGCAGGCGACTATGCAAATCGGCGACGGATTGCGCTTTGACCGCAACTCCCAAAGCAGCAATGACCATTTCCAACAGACGGGAATCACTGTTTTGATCCTCACTGAAAAGCTGTAGAAGGCCGAACAAGTCGGGGGCTGCCATATAGCGAATCCACGGTGATATAGCTCCATGCTCAAGGAAAGGTCAGAATGGGCCGGAGATAAACAACAATAAATAAGTACCGGAATCTCGGCTGAGCCCAAATTCGTCAAAACACTCAGCCAGTGACTTGTAATGCCCGAAACTATCTCCCTATCCCCGTCTTGCGTTGGGTCGAGGACCAGATCGACAAGGTGGCGAAGCCCTAGATCCCTCGTCAACGCAAACCCACGATACGAAGAATAAAAATACCTTCACGGACAACGTCGGGGACATCTCTCGTACACAGTGCGGACATGACTGCGCAACGCACGAAAATATGTTCCTTCAAATCCAAGGAGTCGCTGGAAGATAAAAGGAGGGTAGTTCGCCGGAAGATGGAAGCAACCAAGAAGAGAAGTCCACTGGTTAATGCTGGAGTGTCCATGGAGGCGGCCAAACTGTGACCAATGAGGGATATCACTCTCTTCGTATCCGTAAGAGTAGGCACGTCCGTGAAAGCAACATCGGTAAGAATCTCGCGGCGTGATTCGTCAACTATATCGGAAACAGAAGAATGGATGAATAGGCATTCGAAGCTCAAGCTAAATAGCACGTCAGTCATTGGTTCTGTCAAGCTGACTCGAGGGACTAACTAGCGTCGGAGACGGGTGAAATCTTGAGTGATATTTAGACCATCCCAGAGGACTTTCTGGTCTGGGTCTAAAGATTCCGCTAGGTCCGCCAACGCCGGGAGATGGAGCCGAGTGACGACATCGGACGAGGTCCTAATCTCACTGACGGTACACACCCCGACTAGCCGAACCCAGTCGACGACTTCGAAAGCAGTTGTGATGCGGCCAGCCGAGCCATCAGCTGGGTAGCCGTAAGCCTCGCACATCGATAGGTAATAAATACATACGTATGGGCCGGTGTCCAACCTGACGAAGAAACCCTTCAAGTTGTGACAGACCGCTGTGCTCCGGATCTTGGCCCCGGCGCACATGAGTCTGAGGAAGGCAACTACGCATTATTCTCATCTCCCTGCGAATCGCATTGGAAATAACGGGGCTTTCATTAAACAGACCGAGAACCTCGTCCAGCTTGGCCGCGACCTGATGGAGGAAAGATAGATCGTTTTGCACGCTCGATAATCGGAGCACCAGTTTCCGCATAAACGTTGCCAGAGCAAAGACATCAGAAGGTGAGGCCTGTTTGCTTGCCACCTTTACACCCAGCTGCTCCAATACTGTCATGATGAGGGGACTGGGCATATCGTCACGAATCGACTGGGTTTCTGGATACACAGCTTGCATATCTTCGATGTACCGGTAGGGAGTCTTGAGGCATCTTTGGATACAATCATCCAAGAAGCCGATAACCGTCGCTGCTTCATCCGTGAGCGAAACATCGTCCGGCATTTCCGTAGTAGTCGCGGAATCACGTGCTACCGGGAGCGCTGCCAGCCACAGCGACGGTTCTCCCTGGTTTTGCTGGAATACGATGCTCCCAGACAGGAGGTGGACTATGAGGTGCTTTAAAGTGTCGCGAAGAGCCGGGATTTGACAGGCAGAAAAAGCTCCAAGCAAGGCGTGTAGGTGACTTTTCGTAGAGCCCGCTGGACTGGGGTCAGCTAACATTAACATCTAGGATGATGCACACACACCTGCTTTTCCGCTCCAAACAAACTGTTCGCTCTCGTTTAGTAACCGAAGTACATGTAGTTGCCGGACAGCATTCAGTCTCGCCGGCGCGTCTCGCTCGTCGTCGGGTTTGGATTCAAACTCGGAAAAATTCTGCACCAGTTTTCCGACGTCAAACCTAGTCTCGGCGACGAGAAGCGGTAGACATGAATGGTACATCCACAGTAAACGCTGGGCACTTTCCGCGAGGAACGCTATTTTCGTGGGATGAGGTGCTTGTTTCCCGGCCCCGGGTTGACCTTCCTTTTGGGCCGACGCGAACGCTACAATGACCTGGAACTCGGGGACCCGATGACGAATCTCCCGCTCCAAATCACGTCGCATCTTGGCCCATTGGCCATCGCCTTTATCTTCCTCCAGTGCCGCTTCTATGGACCGAAATACCTGCGAAACGCGTGCGTATTTGGTTAGGCACTTGCAAAGGGCGAGTGCAGTGCAGTGCTGCACCAGGCCACTGGATTGTAAGAGGCCTTTGGAAAGGTGTGCCTTGGTATTGACGGACGGAAGAATGTTTTCGATAACCACTGCAAGCGGCGGCGGGGTAGGTTGGTAGAGTACACCATTGTCGGAGAGAAGGAATGATTCCGTTGGAACCGGAAGTGTGAGAACAGACCCAAAGAAGGATATGTTCGCGATCCATTTGGATGACAGCCGGGGTTCCAGCGTAAGACCTGCGGCAGACCAGAAACTAGAAAGGAAGGTGAGCATGATGGTTTGAATGGAGCTTCATGGCGCACCCTGCCACAAGTTCTGGGCATGCAGTCATGATCTTGAGTGCAAGTTCCTGCTGACGCAAATCTTCGTTTATTTTCAAGGTCTTCAGGATATTACTGAGGATTTTGTTATAGATCTTCCCGCCTTTATCACGCGACCGCAGCTCATCCTCATCCGGAACGGTCTCCGTCTCAGATTTGCGCGGATACCATCCTCGGTCTTTGAAGCAAATACCGATCCCGGGACGGGTGCAGATGGCGAGAAGGAAATGGTGGACCAGGTCCGCTGGCACATGTTCGGGGTCAGAATCTTCGGCGACAGCACGGTCATAAATTTTGACCAACTAAGGCGCGACTCAGTTTTAAAAGGGCAAAGGAGCTGAACGGAGTAGAAGTGTTACCTGTGCGACAGTTATCTCACTGAACAACCCTATCTTCAGTGTCCGCTTGATTTTCTGGTCCAACCAGATTCCGGCCCAACATATTTCGAGAACCTTTCGAATAACGGCGAATGGATCTTGAGCTAATCCTCGAAATATCGAGAAAAAAGCGTCCTTGTGTTGCTCAAGGAACATTGTCTTCAATTGAGTAGGATTCTCTTGGTCTACAAAGGAGAGACAAAATAATATATAGAGCGTCCGGATATCTGTAAATGGTGAGGTCCAGGATGCGAGGATCAATATGCGAGCAACTCACCAGGCTTGGCCAGTGGATCCGACGAATCGTCCGCTTTGATTTTACGACGCATGTTCAAGAGTTTGGGGAGAGACTCGACATGATATGAGCACGAATCATGAAGAGAATATTCAAAGACACACCTTGGTCTCCCATGCGAATGACTCTAAAATCGTTTTCCGTTCTCGTCCGCCACCAAACGCGGACATACTATTGAATAGTTTCAACGTCACGAGTAATAATTCTGTATGCGAGCCCCCGAGATACGAATTTAGCTTCCGCATCCATGGGGGCGTGAGCAGTGTTCGTAGTATTGGATGCCCAGCCGCGTGGAAAGTATAATGGCTGGATAGTAGCGCGAGGAGCGACGATAAGAGGGATAGGATGAGGACAATCACTGCTGGCTGGCGAGCGTTGGATTTTTCCCAAAGTGCGAAAAGGTCATGGGCCCCGGGAACGGCATTGAGCCATTTCTGGGCTAAAACGAGACGGACGTCCTGGGTTGAGATCGGGCCTTCATTCGGCCATACTGAAAATTGATTTCTCAGCTCCGTAAGAGCTGCAGAGAAATATATAAGATGGAGAGGGTGTTTCTTGGGCAAAAGTGTAGACCTTGTATTAGGTGGTCTTGGTTCTGGGTCCAAAGGCTCGTTCGTATTTCATCTGGGCTCGTGAAAGTCCGCTTCTCGGTTTTCAGCCGTTTCGTGGGCGGTTCTGACATACAGGTCTGGCAAGAGGTCTGGCGTGAATTTTGGCACGACCGATTGGGCAGCGGTCACGTGCTCAAGAGGAAACGGACGCGGGCCCGGGCCCGGGGCCGGGACGGCCGTGTGGACCCAGTGATTTTTTCCTTCAAGTGGTCACATCAAAAACCAAATCTGGGCTAAAAACGGCAGGCGATGGACACAACATCGCCGACGTCGTTGACCTCTAGGGTCCGCTGACATGACAATTTAATTGTCAGCTGACTAACAGATAACTGTCAGTCAGTGACTGACAATTAATTATTTAATTTTTTTGCGGTGTCCTGCCTGACAATTCTGACAATTCCTATTTGGGTCGGACGTAAATCAGCTTGATCAATTCGGACCGAACGGAACCAGTGCACAGCCACCTGCCAAAAATTTGCTTCCATCAGTGACTGCCATGGCCGACAGCGACAAGATCAAGCTTCTGAGACTGTATCTGCAGTCGCTTCCCCATGCTCTACCTCAGGAAGGTCCCTTGGATCCAATCAACAAGCTACTGGCCTTCGATTTCGACGCGGAATGGCTTGCATCGATCGGCGAGGAAGCCTCTGTCAATCGCAATATTGAGAATGCACTCTGGGGATTCGGAACGCGCAACAGTGACGGCATATTCAAGATTACCGCTCGCGGCCCAGCCCTTGAGTCTCTAGCTGATGTTCTGGAACATTGGCTAGCCAAGTATCCGAGTTCAGAAAGTCTCAATCGATGGCTCCAGAATGCGACGGACTCTGCAGCGGCAGTAATATCGCATCATAACGAGCCCGTACGAACATTCTTTATTCCCTTTTGCATGTAAATTAAAATTTAACGGCATCTCGCTAGCTCCCATCTTTACGTGAACGTGAACGGGCCGACACCCATTTATCGCCCCCGGAAGGATCAGGCGTTACTCTAAAGGTTCGATATCTGCGGCTATCTCAAGAATACTACTTTGTAACTTGATCCTAGCTGAGACTGGGTGGCATTAAGCGCAAGGGCATTGAGGCTGAAACTGAACATAAAGATGTTCCGCCGGCGAAGGTTCTTACAATTATTCAATGCAGCATTTGACAGCTTACCGTGCATGATTTCAGAAGAAGCCCGGGGCTCAATCGAGTTCTATGCTGGATCGTCTTTCTTCGGCGATGACCGACCCAAATAAACGCACTACCAACAAATCGTATTGGATATGCCGTGCTGATAACTGTTTCCATCGTCGGGAAGGCCGCCGGACATATGCCGAGGTCCTCACGCATGCACTCCGATGCGATCATCTCCGTCAGCAGTACCCAGAAGCGCGCCGGGAGGCGGAAAATGAGCACGCCCGGGCTGCATTGGGTGCAGAGCAGGAAGAGGACAAGAATCCGGAATCCTCGGAGGGGCGACCAGTCGGTCGGCCAAAGAAGATTTACGGCGCTGAGAAGGGCCAGCTGCCACTGGACTCGGCGAGCTTCCGAGATGCTGGTCAGAAGAAGACGATGCAGGAGCGTGATGTGTGGCAGAGAAAGGCCGACCATTTACTGATGTTACTAATCTGCAAACGTGGTTTAGTCCCTAACCTGCTCGATTCAGACGACTGGGTCACTTTCGTAAATCATCTAAACCCAGCCTATGTCGCTACAGGTGAGTCTTTTCCCTTTTACTCGTTTTCTCACAGGAGCAACTAAATACGGCAACATAGGCAGCAAAAAATTTGCCAAGGAGTACATACCCCAGGAAGCAGCTTTGGTCAAGCAGAGAACCAAACTTGCGCTTCAAAAATCTCGGGATCTGACGTTCACCACGGACGGCACGGGTACTCGGCGCGGTGATCAGTTCTATACCTCACATGCCTCCACACCGTCTCGAGATGTCTATTTTCTTGGCGGTCATTTTGGAACAAAGGAGAGTCATGACGCCGAATGGATTAAGAGCGGTGTTCTCGAGGCGAGTAAATTTTGTGACCGCTTCCAAATGTTGCACCAATTCTTTTCACAGAAGATGGAAGATGTGGGCACTGAGCTTTGGGCCGCCATTGGGTCGGATAGCACCAATGTCACGCTGGCTGCGCGTCGAGGCGTGGTTCACAAAGTGCCTGCCGTTTTGGACCTGTGTGATGTTGTCCACTTCATCCAGCACATCATTGGTGATATCAACGAATTGCCCGAGTACAAGAACGTAAGTGTTCCTTCCATTTGCGCTTTAACACTATTATCAACCATCCAATCAACAGATGATGCAAATCCTCAAGCCGCTCATCCGTTTTTTCAGCAAGTCTGGTAAATCAAAAGCCCTTCTCCGGGACTCTGGGGAGGGAATGGCAGACGATGGCGGTAATATCCCGGTTCGTATGTTGGCAAAGATTGGAAAAACCCGCTTTGCAACACACTTTACGGCGGTAACAACCGTTTCGCCCGTTGTGCACAATATTCAAGGCCTCGTCTTGGACGAGAAGATTAAATTCAAAGTTCGATCAATCCCTCTATCGATTTAATACGTACTGACATTCTTCAGAGCCCATTGCTTCAGGAAGTCTTTGGGAACCGATTTTCCGTCCAGCTGCCGACATTTTTAAAGGATATGTTGAGCTACGAGACAATTGTCGCTCCGTTGGCACGTTCGCTCTGGTCCCTCGAGGCGACAACAGCAAACGCATCAGATGCCTTTATTTTCTGGCTTGCCATGGCACATACTCTCAACAGCATCTTCGAGAAGAAGGAAAAAGACACTGGGATCAGCAACAAACTTGCGTCGCATGTTCGCGCCATTTTCAATACACGGTATTCCCAATTTTTTCAGCACAGCGAATTGTATTTTGTGGCTTTTTGTCTTGATCCCCGTTCGTTCCACATCGCTGCTCCGCCTCGGTTGCTAACCAGGACTTATAGGATATCCGAACACCCAATTTTTGCGCCAACGCTCTGATGCCCGCCCAGATGGTATTGCTGGTCACATCGCCTATCCGCACGCATTTCTTCGGGTTAAAGAGTTTTTGAAACACCTGTTGAAGGCTCTCTTGCAGCAGCATGCGAGTCACGATAACAATTGCCGCTGTCATCCAATCTTAAAAACCCAGACCGCCCTCGAGGTTGCTGAATCCCTGAGGCAGCAGCTCGAGGCTTTCTGGCTCGGGGAGCCGCCATTCCATGCACCCGTCCTCAAGGACGATACTATGGAGTGGTGGATGAATTTGGAACGCGGAAATTCTCCTCGTTCCAATGTTATTGCGGTGAATTGTCCGTTCCACAGCCATACTCAGGATCTCACGTTTAGTAGATGCTCGGAGTCAGAATATTCGGAATTCTCGTCAACTCGATGCCCGATGAACGCACCAATTCAACCATCACTTGGTACAATAGCGCACTGCGGGGCAATCAACAACAGGAGGGACTATTGGATATGATAATGGTTGGTCAATGGCACACTTATCATGCCCCGGTTGGTCTACTTCACATATTATGAGACAGTAGACTCAGAGCGGTTTAATTCAGGGTGCACGAGGTCCACGTCGTCGTCCACGCCGTCCAGCCGTCGCGTTTCGCCGGCTTGAACAGGCTGACATTGACAAGACGAGGCTGAAGGCGCGAGAAGAAGATTCTGAAGTCTCCGACTCGGAATCTGAGGCAGACTCTACGGACATGGATGAAGAAGACGAGAAAGAGCTCGAAAAAGTATCTGACACTCTCAGGGCTAAGCTCGCACGCATGAAACCTGCGCGCAAGAAAAAAAACGCCAAGAAGACGTTCAGATCCGATGACGTATTTCTGGTCGACGAGGATGTGATGTTGAAGGCGTCCGGATTGAAGGGATTGCTGTCGGAAACAGACGATGAAGTGGGGATGAGGGAGAGTGTAAGCGTGGAGTTTCAGCCCGTAGCAGCCTCGCAGCAAGTCAACTGGGATTGGTAGCTCAACGAATAGCTGTATCGGCGTCATTTCTAAAAAAGGCAATTGTCAATTGTCATCTGTCAGGTCTGACAGTCAGGCTGACATTCTGACTGACAATTAATTATTTTCGTCAAAGTGTAATTGTCAGCGGACCCTATTGACCTCGGTCTGCAGCCTCATGTGCCAACTCAATTTTGAGCCAAGTAGTAGTAGATATACTGATAGTAAACCTTTAAAACTATTATTGACGAACGAACAATATTTGTAAAGAGCTTTGATGTCGCTCCAGAGTAGACTCGTTACCAGTCTGCCCCGGCAATTCTAAGTGGCGAGCACTTTGCCGTAGGCAGACTGGTACATCTCGGATCAAGCAATTGGTCTGGGGCTGAGTTTGAAATATTTGGCGGGTGCCGATGATCGGCATCGGTTCCTTCGGTCCGGTGATTAACTTTCTCAATTAAACCAGGCATAGGTATCTCGTTTCTCAAGGCAACAATTAGAAATTCTGAAGAGACAGAAATGTAGCTGTGGATGACTCGTCTAGATCTTACACTTGGACAAAGATAAAATACTAAGATTTGAGTCCGGTATAGGCAAGAAGGAAAATTTTCAAACTCAGGCCCAGCCCAAGTGATCGAGCCGAGAAGTACCAGTCTGCCTACGGCAAAGTGCTCGCCACTTAGTATTGCCGTCTTTAGGGCAGACTGGTGACGAGTCTAGCTCCAGAGAGCGCCCGACGACTTGCCCGACGATGACAGGCACGATCCCGACGGCCCACCGAACAAAGCACACGATGAGCGGAGATCCGGAAATAATCCGAATCATTATTTGTGTTGTTGATGTGACCGATGGCACAGCCTCCTGCGTCTGCGGCCGGCCGCAGAAATCAAACTTTGAGCCTACCTATTCAAAAATCTGGCGCGATAGTCGATTCTGAGCCGAGACATCCAACAACAAAGATGCTCAGCTGGTTGCTTTGCTTCAGAAACAATTATTGGCAGACAGGCAAGGTGTCCATACATTATATCAGGCCATTCTGGCCAGTAAGTCATAGGTTTGTCATGCTGTGACACCTATACAGAATCAATATTAGAGACACATTCAATAATCTTAGATAGGGGCTTGATACTCTGGGAGTGCTACAGACTTGAAAAAAATGGCCAGGACTTTCAAGAACACAAAATATGGTAATTTGAATTCCCTTGGATCCATTTTCATGTTCCGCAGGGTTCATTTATTTTTCTGTTGGCAGAATCCCAACAAAAGGTACTGAATGATGTATCAGCGTTGTTTGGGAGTGCTGCAGGCCTTATAAAAAATGTGGATTACATGAGAGGAAACCCTATAAGGTCAAGCAACATTTATTTGGTGGAAAGGTTTGGCAGAACTCCCAAGTTCAGTTTGCATTGACATCATAAGTGTGGATCTCAGATGGTTCTGGTGGTGCCACAGGCAGGGAAAAAAAAGCTTTATATATGCAAAGGGCATGGATTTCGAAGAACCCACTGTTGCCTTCAAGTTCCTTCAGTGATACTTTGAGGGTAGAACAGCATTGATTTATTTAGTTCACAAGGAACTTGGTTTGAGAGCACCAACCGCAGGCTGAAAAAAATTTCTTACCACATTGGAATGGTCAGTTTTGGATACCAAGATTCTAATCAATCCCACCTGTAGGGTAAATAAGCTATGAGAAGGTAATAGAGATGATATACCCAAAAAAATTGGTCTGGGATCCAGAAAACCCAGGAAGTGTAGATACTTTGGACAGTGGATAGATAAGGTTGTCCAAATGAGGACTTGGGAGATTGGATCCAATACTCCGGGGCAATTTGGAAGATAATGACGAGACAGTGAGGTGAAAAAGAAAGAAAACCCAAAATAAGAGAGCAGCGGGGATTGAACTCGAGGAAGGAAAAAGGTGAACAGCACACTAACCAACTGAACCAAACCATCCATGCAAGTGTATTCGAAGTCACCCCCACTCACCAGCTACTCACATTGGGAATATTTGTTATAATTTTTATTTTTTGACCACAGACATCAGTATCGGGCCAAAAATCTCGTTCGAAAAAGAGAAAGAAAAATTGCGAAATGGCTTTCCGGACCGGAGATCCGACAACGAATGATCGCTGCAAAGATCTCGGCTGGCCCATCCCCAACTCAACCTACACCTAAATTCTAATACCTACACTCGCCGTTTGAGCTGCTTTAACCACTCTTCACTAGAGCGTATTTGCAACCGCCAAAATGCCCTTCAAATTTTGGCCATCACTCGTCGTTTTAGCCGAATACCAGTGACTGATGTGACGAGCTCGCCAAAAACCCAGTCCCAAGGCAAATATCTTCTCTTGAATGCTAGAGGAACCATGAGACTATATCCCCCAAACTCCACTAAAGAAACAGGCTCCGAAGGGTTATTTTTCACGTTTCTGGCAAACTTTTGGGCGCGATCATGATATTTTTGGTGTCACGAATTTTGCCATCAAATGTCGCCGCAAAAAAATGCGTTTGGAGGGCTGCGAATACAGTCTCATACGAGTGAAATAATAGAAATTCTCGGAATTTGGAGACAGCCGGGCCCAAAGAATCGGCAGACACGGGGACCTGCCGGCATCGTTAAAGTTTTGAATCATTGACGCTCGACACGCGACCAAGGGCTTCTTATTTTCATCGGTGGATGAGTGAACACGCACGAGAAGATGACCCGACCGATACCCAGCTGCAGCGCCTGGACTCCAAAATCCACACAATAAATTAAATGCCTCGAGAACGATTCCAGAACAGGCCGCGGGTTAACTTTTTCGGCTGGAGCATGCAGGGCATCTCCGTGGGATACTTGCATTCGGGGCTAGAACTCGCGAAGTCTTCTTATATATATATATCCTCTGAACCCTCTGCCTCTGCCTTTTCTCCTCCACCACCATGTCTCACCGTACCCTGATAGGCAAACAGGCCCCTTCAATTACCCTGCCGAATTACGACGGCGAAAGCTTCACTCTCACCCCAGGGGAGAAGGGAGTGCCGATTGCTTTGTTCTTCTACCCGAAAGCCGGTATGTTCATGTCCGTTCTCCCAGCGTTCACACATTACTAACCCCATAATCCGAGGCTCATTTGGTTGCACGAAGGAGGCTTGTCAGTTTCGGGATGCCATCGCTGGTGCGTTCTGCAGCGCGTCCCCATCCAACCAACTAATCCGTGCCCAAAAAAATAAATAGAAAATGACACGTTCAAAGCGGGAAAGCTTGAAGTGATTGGCATCAGCCCGGATTCTGTCGAGAAGCAGAAGACGTTCGTGGAGAAGAACAAGCTCACCTACCCGGTCCTCAGCGACTCCAAAGGGGAGGCCGCCAAGGCGTATAACGTGGGGAAGGGCTTGTTGGGGTTCGCCGGCGTTGCGCGCGTTACGATCGTCATCGACGGCAAGGGCATTGTCCGGTACATCCTCTGCTGCAGCGCACATTCATTTGCTTGTTTCTAATCGTTTTAAAGGGACACGCAGGAGGGGACGATCAATTATGGGGCTCACTCCAAGTTTGTCGCCAAATGGCTGGATAAGCTCGAGGCGGAGGCAGCCGCGCCGACTGCCACTGACGCACCTGCGCCAACTTCTGAGGCGCCGGCCGAGACAACTGAACCCGCTACCTGAACGCTTCGCGATGCGAATTTCGTTCCTTCATGACCACCATCTATTCGTTCGCTATAATTGCCTATACCGCATTTTCACAATTACTTTGTCGTGAACCGTTGCATTCTCTTTGTCTTTCCCCCGATATCTCTGGAATAATCATCAATTCGATTCATTGGAATGTGCAATTTCCGACGAGGAACCTATCCCGGCAGAGTCTGCAAACCATCTGGACGTGTGCCGTCGAGCGACAACAGTGCCTGCGCGAATCGTCGTGCGATCGTAACTCGGGTTGAGAACGGCAGTCTGGAGATTTGGTGTGCCGTGCAAAATAACAAAATCAGCGGGGTCGTTTGTTGAGATGCACAAATCTTGGTGGATGTCTTTTTGCCCAATTGCGATTTTGGAAGTCAAGGTCACGGATCGCTGTCCTATGTCAGGGCAGGCAACGATGTCAACAAAGAAAACCACGTACTACAAGGGTTCTAACATTGTTTGGGGTCGCGGATTGGAATAAAGCCACGCCCAAGGTGCACAGCGAGAGTGGATCGACGGATCCTTGCGGCGTAAATGCATTTTGTACGTTGTTGACGGACATGGCCACGTCCAAGCCATATTTATTGGCGAGATGCGGCACTTCAAGAGTTCTCCCCCGTATATACATATCGCTCTGGGGTAGGCCCACAAATACAATGGGGAGGTCTCCGATGGCCGAGATGAGATCTACCCATTGGTCGGGTGTGAATAGCTGCAAACGCGTCGCATGCCCGATTGTGATTCTGTGTTGGCGCGCCCACGAGAGTTTCTTCGCCGCCGAGATAACCTCGTATATGAGAGGTTCAGACGCGGGGTCCAGATTGTAGTCGAGATGAAAGTCCACATGACATCCGCACTTCTTGGCGAGGTTTAAAACCAGCCCAATGTTGGCTTTGGCTTGCTCCGTGGTCGGTTCGACATACGGGGCAGAGCCGACGACTTGAATATCCGGGGTTTCGGCAGCCTGGACGAGAAGGGTGTAATTCCGACCAGGTTCTGTGGCTCCAGGTGCGTCGAAAAGAGGTTCTTGGGCAAAGGCTTGATTGGACGTTGAATATCCGACGAGGACAGAAAATTATTGAGCGTTTACCAGCCAATTGAACGTCGCAAACATCGCGGAAGATCTTGTTGAGCCTTAGGCCGACCTCTAGGCACGAGAAATCCACGACGGTATCTATTTCGACGTGCGCCCGCATAGAGGTGACTCCGCACTCGAGACTATCACGGATAAGCTTGTATCCTCGGTGGTAAAGATCATCTAGATTGAATGCCGCCTTGGCCCGATTGGTGAGTTGCATTGCCTCTGAGAAGGACCTCAAAATCGGTCCGTCAACTTTCTAATCTACTGGAGGAAATCGGGACGCACCCAGCTGAAAGCTCGCATCTGTCGAGAATGAAGCATTTGTCCAGGTGAATGTGGGAATGGCACAGTCTATAGATTTATGGTTGAAATGGTGACGGAGTACTTGCGCAGCAGCACTGACGAAGGCAACATGAGACTGCCTTGGGCATTGATATAAGTTGGAGAGCTGAGCTGATCTTCGCTGGCCAGACATTGCGTGCTCACGACGCGTCCATTTGAACACTCTATCCTCCACAAGTTATTTGTTTGAGTTGGAAGGGCCAGTCGGACGTTCGTTATCACCAAAGCCATGAGACAGTGTCGCTGGCGTCGATATGTTCGTCAGCGGGATTACTAAATAGAGACGGCAAGTTTCCGCACGTGGTTACCCGATGGTATATAAACGAATTATTCTTTCATCCAAAAGACTTGACGAAAATGAGCTGCCCCGACTGCTTCAAAGGTGCTGTGCTCGACGGAGAGCCCACGGGCGTCATATCCGATTTCGAAGGCTCGTATTTTACTACTGGCGCTACTGGCGGTCCCTCCAAAAGAGCTATCATCCTCTTGACCGACGTCTTTGGCCTTCCCCTCAAGAACTCTAAAATTCTCGCGGTACTTGACCACTTTCTACACGCATGGGGGGCCCAAATGATATTTATCTTCCAAGGACAACTTTGCTACCCACCTTCAATGCGACGTTTGGGTCCCGGACCTTTTTCAAGGTATATTGCTCTCCCCACACCGTATAATTGGTTAATATCGGATGGCCAGGTCACCCACCTGTCACCGAAGCTCAGATGAAATCCCTACCTGACAGAGCTGGTGTGAAGCTCGGCTTCTTCGCTATGGCCAAGTTGATTTTCACCGTTCTCCCAAGCGCTCCCGCCATCATCCGCAATCGACCGTCTGTCGCTGGTGCCCGGACCATTCCGGTGTGTATTTCTCACTCCCCGGGTCGTGTAATAAGGTAAATCTCGGTGACCAGTTTGTGAAGAAGCTGCAAAGCGAGAAGAAGTACGAGAAGATCGGTGCCATTGGGTAGGCAGCTCTCCGTCGTAGATTTCATGCCGCTCACCGTATGGCCCTAGCTATTGTTTCGGCGGCGGTGTCGCCGTACACATAGCATCGACGTCGGATGTCTTCGACAGCATAGTTCTCGCGCACCCCTCCCCTCCCAGCGATGACCAGCTCAAGGCTATCAAAGTAAAGTGCTCGTCATGTAAAACGTCAACGTCGTTCTAACTCTTTGTTCTAGGTGCCGACGGCATGGTCGTTGGCTGAAGGTACAACTTTCCTCTTCTTAAATGTGTAGCCTTCTCAGTATGCATCCAGACGACATGTCCCTCAAATCCGCGCGCGTGGAGCAGATCAAGGCTTTCTACGCGGGCCGCGAAGGCAAGGATACATTTGTTGAATACGAATTTAAAGAATATAAGGGTATGCCATCCTCTTTTCAATGCCCAACTTGACGCTAATATTTCCCTAGGTACTGGTACGTTGTCTCTATCGCTCAAGCTACTCGAGAAGATATCATAAAAAATGATTTCACCAGCTCACGGCTTCGCCGCCCGTCCCAACTTCGCATATCCCGACGTGAAGGAGGGCTTTGAGAAGGCCTTCACACAAGCTGTGGAATGGTTCAACAAGACAATCCCGGCTTGATTCCTGCGGCGTGTGCGTAACGATTCATTCACATTCACGATGTTGTAATCGGGTTTCATCCAGTTGGTTGGCGGAGGATATATATGCGGTGATCACACATGCTTTCGGTTCATCCTATTTTTTCCTGTCCTCGGAATATACCTCTTTCCCATTTATAATTCATTGGGCTGTCCAAGTTTTTCATTGCCTAGCTGTGTAATGTGCATCACCACGTTTGATATTATCAAGCTCTGGCCTAAACTCTCGGTGCGCTCGGTCCTGTAGCTAGCGAAATCCGCAGCCCGTAAACATTGTAATTGACGATAGTACACGGAACCTGATTTTTTGAGTCGCGGGCGGAAACGGAAGTTTCTTAATCAGGATTGCGATCAACTTGGCAGTTAGGGGTAAACTTTGAAAATCTTTTTGTAGAGGTTCCGAGACAACGCGGCTGCGGACGCCGGTATCCCTCGGTATCCATAACACTGGAAGCTAGGTAATGTTTGCAATGTTAGTGTTACAGTGTGAGATAGTAATGTAGATATGCAACTAGCCGCGGGACGCCCTGGGTCGTAAATGTATACAATCCTAGACGTTTCTGGGCGTCGCGGGCGTGGTGCTGGGGGGTGATACGAGCGGGGTCCGTGAAATGCCTGTCCGCGAGAGCGGGGCCGTAACAGAACAGACATGGCGTACGCCGTTCGGAAGGCGGCACACGCGCGAGCACCAGGCGTCGCCGCAGCGGGCGCATGCAGGGAAATTTGTGCCGGGCGTGCGGCAGGTAGCGCAGTGTACGCGCTTGGTGAGACGCGAACGCTTCTCAAGGGACGCTAGAGCGGGCGCGGTGGCGTCCCGAGGCCTATCTGGCAGTGGTATAGGCTGGTGTTTCGAAGCCGGAGCGTAGTCGTGCTCAAAGTCGAGCAGAGACGCTGTGACAGGGGATATCGGGGAACGAGCGAGTTCGTCAATGGAAAAGGACGACGCGGTGCGGCTGATAGAAGGTATGGAGCGGGTGCGCTTGGGCGCTGGTGTGGACCACGCGCTGGGTGGACGGCTTGGAGTTGCGAAGAACTGCAACGACGCGGTCGCGGGCGGTGTTGGCGAGAATGAACCAAATGGATTTACGCTGGTGCGCACTGTGAGGTACACGGACGGCTCTGCCTTGGTCGGCAGGTTGAGGGTGATTTTTGAGGACTCGGAGAAGAGGGACGAGGATGTACAGCGGCGGAGTGTACGGCGGGGTACTCTGTCGGGCAACTGGACCAGCGAGTCGGCGGGAGAGTTGAGCGTGCTAGTTGGTGTAGACTCGAACATGGATGTAGGAAGATTAACTTGGAGATTTAACGCATTCTCATTTGACGTCGCTTATCCATGGGCGCTGTTACTTATCCGAGGAAAACAGATCTAAAATATAAGAGCAGGGCAGCAGCATTCCACATTTATATTATGTTACTGCGCCGGTACAATATGCCTACCTACGACGCCTGGCCAGAAATAAACCAAAAAGAAATAAACCAACCGTGGACTTCCTTAGGACCACCAAATTTATTTCACCACCGTCGAACGAGCTCGGAGCGCATGTGAAATTTCGCGCCCATTAGATTGTTGATGAAAGTGTCCCGACATCCCATACAGCCGGCCGCCGACGTATTTGGAGGTGTAACGAGTATTCTGGGTCTAAAGGCGCTATAATGAATGAAACGGAACCACTCAAATTATTCCCTGCTACTACGTCCAGTCACTGCGAGCGCCTTCGGAGCTTGCGGTTTCAGCCCAGAATCGATTTGACGCTCCGATCTGGACTATGCTCTGTGCGCGGCCGCGGGTCCTGGAACTTCAGTACTGCCAGCTGCGGAAACAGTGCCTGGTAGTGCTGCTAACTGATCCGGGCTCAGTGGAAAAGCGAGCGAGTCCGAGTCGCTCACGCGCTTGTGGCGGGTCACTGTGTTGGGGTTGTGGTCAGAAACTCGGATCTAGTCACGGTGATGAACGGTCCGGGAAGTTCCGAAGAAACTTCAAACCAACTTTAAACCTCTGAATTT
This sequence comes from Mycena maculata, assembly GCA_029448575.1. Classification (NCBI taxonomy): domain Eukaryota; kingdom Fungi; phylum Basidiomycota; class Agaricomycetes; order Agaricales; family Mycenaceae; genus Mycena; species Mycena maculata. The sequence goes on from JARJLG010000005.1 coordinate 352,787, forward strand.
TGTAGCTGGCCAGTGGCGGCCCAGAAGATCATGTTCTACGCAAACACAGCAAACATCAAATTAACTGCGAGCTCAATGGCTTCTGAGGTTCTTTGACCGCTTGTTGACCGCCCAACTTGAACACTATGTTTCGGTCCACCTTTTGAGTATGCGTTGTAGTTTGAAGCCAACTCTGCGTAAGGTACGATTCGACCCCTAAGAGCCACTTACGAGCCTTCAGGTTCCCGGTCAACACCGTGGAAACCCCCGTCCGCGGCGAACCCTCATCTTGGGCGCAGTGGCTTTACGTGGCGACCCGCTCGATCGTCGAAGGACTAACAAGATCGTTTATAATCCAGATAGGCCAACTGTGCGTCCATCTCTTTCGACGAATGCGTACCAACGAAAAGAACACGTCCGACTCTGCGATCGAGCGCGCTAAATGAACCCCCGCGGAGCAGAAGGAGGTGCTCTCGGCCGCACTCGCGGTGGACCCAGGCGTCTCGGGCTGGAGTTTCCGAGTGATTCAAGCGTGTAACCTACCAACTCTTCCCTTCTATTTCTTCAACGCGAGCCGGTTGTACCTGGTCGTTATCGTCGTGTGCTTCTGTTGCGGAGGCTCGGGATTTGACGGCACCGTGCGTGAACGGACTCGCCTCTCCACTATCGACGCGCTGAAAGGTGACTCCTGGCAGGTGATGGGCGTTGCCCACGCGATGGCTCAGTGTGTATGACCTGATTATGGGGTGCACAGGCTGAATGGAATAATAGTTATCAGAGGTATTTCGGCCTGTCGGGCTCGGGGAGTAAGACAGGGTAGGTGTTACCGACGCAGCCCGCCACGTCCCATTTACATGTCACCTTCATTATAATCGTGTTTGGTATATACTGCCGGTTTTTTCTGGTGAGCGCGATGCATACCCATTCGCTGCTTAGTCGTATCCATAGTTCCACCTTCTCCGCCTGTGCGTCTCTCTCCGGCTACCAAACGCGTGGCGCGATAAACTGACTATGCGCCTCAGCCTATCTGCCGGACCGCTTTGGACGCCGTTTCTCCATGTTCGTGGGGAACTGTTTGTTAATGTGCGATTACTTCCTTCGAATGGTCAAGCCGGTTAAGGTTTAAGACATACTCCTTTCTATTGGCAGTATTGGGGCAATCGTCACCGCGACGGCGGATAGGAGGTCAAGATTTCTCGGGGGCAGGTTCTTGACCGGTCGGTTTAAAGCGCGTACTAGCAAGAAATATTATCAACGTGCCCAAGTAGGATTTGGCTCGGGTATCGGTGGCGCGGCGGCGAAGTCGTTACTACCTCACAGAGATTACCCCGTCGCAAACACGCGGCGCATATCTGGGGTTCCTCGATTCTTTGTTCGTCATTTAACTCCTTAGTCCCATATCAGATCTCATTCCTGGAGACAATACAGCCACTACGTCGGTCCTCTGAGCGTTTCTGCACTAGGGTCGACAAGGCTGATCGGGTGTGGCAGATGGCCGCGGCGGGGATGATGGTGTCGACAGGAAGCTACGCGAGCGATTGGAGCTGGCGGCTACCGCTCTTTGTCCAGGTCCGTATCCCGCCGTATACTATCTGGTGGCGTGTTGAGGCTCCGTCCACAGGTCGTACCTACTGCACTCAACGTTCTATTCATTTCTATTCATCTTCTTCTGTCCCGGATCGTACGTCGGATCCCACCTCATGCAGCGCGTAGGCCCCGTTGGCTCTACGCGCACGGCGAAACGGATGGGGCGCGCCGCATTCTCGCGCGCTTTCACTCGAGCAATGGCGATCTCGACTCGCCGCTCGTCACGCTCGAGATTGAGGCGATCTCAGAGAATATTGCTCTCGACGGCGCGGACAGTGTGTTTTCTCTGTGCATGTCGTGCCCTTACCTCGTCTCACTCCGTTACAGAGAACCGGTGGGATTTCCGCCCACTGTTCCGCACTCGCGGCGACCGGAACCGCACTTGCATGGTCATTCTCATTGGTTAGTTCTGTCAACGCCGTTGTTGTCTGGTTTATCTTTATTTCTAGACTTTTTCGGACAACTGTCGGGAAATGGGCTTATCAGATACTTCTTTCCGGTTCTTTTGAAGAACGCCGGTGCGGATTTCTCGTTTCGGGGAATCGAGCTGAGGCTGAGGCGTCCCCAGGCATCACGTCGTAAAGCCGTCAACCAACGCTGAATTTCATCAACAGCATCACGTCCTAGTCAGTCGATTAATCGCCGAGATTACAGAAGAATGACTTCCGCGTGGCCACAGTATTGGGGGGGTAGGTTTCGATCGCTCATTTTATGCGGGAGAGGTTTGATATTTCTCGTACTTAGCTCTGTGGGTCATACCAGGTTGAGCTGCTGCCTGGATTTGCTGATCTCGACTGGGACCCTCGTCGTGATTCTTGCCATTGTCCCTGGTAAGATGTGGCTTACAGCTATACAGTAGCTCCATTGCGTGCTTAGGAATGCTCAGCTCGTACGGCACCACCGCCCGCGCAAGCGTAGGGATTGCGTTTATATACTTGTTCATGGTTACCTATTCGTTTGGCTGGACGCCGATGTATGTCGGGACGCTCTCTGTCCAATACCCCCAGTATCTGATAATCCCCCAGGCAAGCGCTGTATTTTTCCGAAGTTTTTATGTGGCTATCCCGGAGTCTTAAATAGCCCTGATGATCATGATTTCTGTAGGTCCTACGAGGTCCGCACGAAAGGAATTGCGTCCTTGGGGATCTGCACACAGGCGGCGTCTTTGATATCACAACGTTCGGGTGTGTGTTCCTGCCTTGGGCGTTCCCACTGATATTTATTAAATTGTGTAGGATTAGGTCCTGCCGCCTGATTAATTAAACGTGAATTCACAGGGCCTGTTTTTTCTCTTCTTTTTTTGCAGTATATCTAGTGTACATGTGCTGGGACATTTTCGAATGGCTTGTCGTCTATTTTTCCGTGGTCGAGACCAAGGGATTGACGCTGGAAGAAATTACGGAAGTGCGTTGGTTACCTGATCCCGGGTGAAAATTAACTGCTGGCGACGCGGATCAAGGTGCTCGAGGAGGCCAATCCGCGTAAGTACAGCCTACAAAAGTCGGGGTGATAAGGGCGTAGAGACATGGCTGTAGTGAGAATTTATTGCATTTCGTGTTGTTTTGGTATGATGCGTCGGGCCGTGTTCGGAGCGTGTGAATAAGCACAGGAGCCTGGCTTTGCTTGACTCGGCAGAGCTGTGCTTTAACTCTAACAGCTCGAGACACACGACCTTCTCTTCCTCCTCGGCCATTGCATTCACGGCGACCGCAACCTGTCCATCCTTTAGTGCTCTCATTTGACCCCAGGAGCCAACAATAATGGTGAGGCCGCCATTTGTGTGACAGGAGCCCGACTCATTCAGAACTGCAGGGTCAAACTCTCTCTTCCCCAGGTTCGCTGATCCTTCTGTTCTTCTGGATAAGTTTTTTCATCTGTGATCCACAGCAACCCAGAAATTTTCAGAGTCGGGCAGCAATGCCCGCTTCCACTATGCAGTCACCGAGATGCAGGGCTGGAGAATCAGTGAGTTGACTGCCGTGTTTGTTGCGCCAGCAGCAGGCCATATTCTGGTTCCTAACGTACATCCCGCCCCGCAGCGATGGAGGATGCCCATGCGATTGTGCTCGACCTGGATGAGGGAAAAGAGGACCCCAACACATTTTTCGCAGTATACGACGGGCACGGCGGTGTGTCTATTGTATTTTTATCGCCCCACGCATCGTCCTCATGCTACCCTGCAGGTGGCACGGTAGCCAAGTTTGCTGGCCAGAATGTCCATAAACGATTAGTCACGGAGGAGGCGTACAAGGAGAGTCAGTACGACGAGGCGCTGAAGCGCGCTTTTCTGGGCACCGACGAGGATTTGCTGGCTAGTCAGTGCCGCCGCCCATCTTTTGTCCCTTGATCTCACGCATCGCGCTGCACACTTAGATCCGGCACATACTCGGGATCCCTCGGGCTGCACCGCCGTTGCGGCGTTGGTAACGAAAGATAAGATCTACGTCGTGCGTATTATACAGTTCTATGTTGGGTCGAGGTCCTGACACCCTTTAGGCCAATGCCGGTGATTCAAGGTCTGTCATTAGCGTCAAGGGTGAGGTTAAAGCCCTCAGTTTTGATCACAAACCTTCGAACGAAGGTCAGACCGACATCTCCCTCAACCCATACGTCTTTCTGACTGTAGGACTCAGTCGAAAAGACTCGGATCTCCGGTGCTGGTGGTTATATCGAATTCGGCCGGGTTAATGGTGTGTATATCACCCTTCAGGTTTGTTCCGTGCTAATGAGACGTAGGCAACCTCGCTTTATCCCGAGCGCTGGGCGATTTCGAGTTCAAGAAAAATTACAACATGTCTCCCGAAAAGCAAATAATTACTGCGGATCCGGACGTTACATGCCATGACATCACTGATGAAGATGAGTTCCTCGTTTTGGCCTGCGATGGTACGTGCCCGCCCACCCATACATCTCCTTCAAGCATTGACGCCTTGGTAGGGATTTGGGATTGCCTATCGTCTCAACAGGTTGTCAACTTTATCCGGTATCAGGTCTCGGAGGGAAAGGACCTGACGGAGATTGGCGAGATGATGTGCGAGCATTGTCTAGCACCGGACACATCCTCCGGAGCTGGCATAGGGTGCGACAACATGACCGTTCTGATTGTCGCCCTTCTGCACGGCCGGACAAAGGAGGAGTGGGCCGCATGGGTTACTGATCGGGTCAAGAATGAATATGGATATAAAACCCCGAGTACTCTGCCGCAACTCTACGCACAGAGTCGTTTGATGTCGTTCAAGGTGCGGAGGGAGGCACAAGAAGCTCGGGATCGAGCACGGCAGGAGTCGTCATCCGGCGATGATATCCCTGGGCTAGGTTACGGCACCGGTGGACTGGGTCAATTCGCCAGGGTGCTGGGCAGTACCGGTGGTATCTCATTCCATCCCGGTTCCGCGATCATGGGCGACAACGGTCCTCTGATGTTCGGCAACGACGACTCGGAAGACGAGGAGAGTGGCGATGAAGATCTCGAGGGTGGCCGCTCTTACTTTAAAGAGACCATCTTGGGACGCAATGACGAATCGACAGATCCAATGCAGAAGCTCCAGGCCCAATTGGACGAGTACGAGAAGGATGTCGAGGAGCATGACATAGACGAGGACATTGACAGCAAAGTGCCGCAAGAGGTCCCAATCTCTCCCACCCCAGAAGAGCAGCCGAAACACTTGGTCAACGGCGACGCTAAGGTGCCGCCAGTAAAGCAACTTACCTCGCCACCGGCGGGCGATGCTCCACATCCAGTAACCACGGTTGAAGGGCTTATGGATACGAGCGAAGACCCGCTAAAGGCTGCTTAGGGTGTCCTATGTATTTTTTGTTTCTCCGTGTAATGCGTTAGCTCCTTTTTCGGTTATTTTCATTTTACTCTAATTGTTCCAGCTGGTGTCTTGATATCCTATCCTGCCTTGTATCACTGTAAGTACGCTCGCAACGATTTGGACAGTCTTAGCTACGCATCGTATCATACATACATTCACGGCTTGTCCCTCGCTGTAGCTAGCTACCAGCGGTCCTCAAACTCATTTTCCTCTCTCTTTCTAACACTGAATATTGCTGATGAGGATGAGCTCATTTTCTGTCAAGCAGAGGAGGACCGTCTCCTTCTCCGTTTTAAGAGCGCCAACCCCCAATAAAGATCCCTCCTGCCCGACGGTAAGCACCGCTTGCTTCGCCCATTTTTCACCCGTTGGTGCTGCACGGTAGATATACACGTTCCCAGCACGGCCACGCATCCCATTGTCGAATGCAAAGACTGCCTTCGAAGGTATGTGGTACGTGAATCGTGTGTCCGTCTTCGACGCCAACACGAATGAGAGAGCTGAGTAGGTGGAGGTGTGGACCCAACTCGGAGGTTCCTCCGGGTCCGATGCGGATTCGAGCGAGAAAACGACCCCGTCTAGGCCATTCTTGACAATGAGGGAACTGCCGGACCCGCTGCCGGGTAGTTCAATGGAAAGCAGTCGATTTGGCAAATCTCTGTTCTGGGAAGCCCAGTTGGGGGTCGACCCGTCTGCCCCGACCCATGTCAGCTGTGCACTTCGTCCAATAGAATCATCAACTTCGTCGTCCATCTCTCCTTTTGCCAGGCTGGGCAGATCGCTGCCCAAACCCAACCCGCTTGCGTCTTCCCCTTCGCGGAGGGCTGCCGTGTATTTTTCGAGGGATTCGCGAATGTTCCACAGTTCGGATGGATCAAGGGTTTCTGGGACTTCCTTATCCTTGTCGGAGGTTTCAGAAGAAGCGAATACATGAGGCCATCTGGTACCTTCGTGTTGTTTGTCGAGGTGGAGAGTCAGTAAGCCGACGTGGTGCTCGCCTTCGCGATCCCATGTCCACATGCTTGATGAGGTGGATATACCACCCCATAGTCGTTTCGTAGAGTAATGGCGGAGAGGGATGTCGGGGGCAATATTCCCTTGCACATGGAGAGTCAGGCTTTGCTGAGAAAAAGTCACTTTGATATTGGCTTTGGGTGTAGTGGAAGGGAGTGGAAATGCGACAGTCACAGAGTCAGAGGTTTGTGTCCAAGAGTACGGAGGCAGCTTCAACGATTCGGGTATCAGAGTATCCAGATTTTCGTCGGCGCGAGGAATGGGGGCCATCTCTTCCGCAGAAGGGGCGTATGGTTTTATGACCGGTGTTTCGACCTGGCTGTAAGCAGAATCACCCAACAACATGAATGCTCCCCGAGATTCGTCGTAGGTAACGTGAATGGGCACAGCATTGCCTCGCCGCTGCCATGTAATTTCTAGGGCCTGAACCCCGGCGTTTAGTGTCGCTGAAAGCGGCAGCGTGAATTTGACCGCCGAAACATCGAATTCGATAACCGGTTTAGCTCGACGGTTTGCAACGGTGTCCGGCGATGTATACTTTCTCGAGGAAAGTATAACGAACGCGGCACCAGAATGAGCGGTCGTGGAATGGATTCTGAAGGGAGTGGACTGGGGCAATTCATATAACCCAAGAAGTTCGAAAGATGTTGAGCCAACATCTTGCAGGATATACAGCAGCCCGGCGCCATCCGACACAAAGAGTTCCGAGGATGATGAAAATGCTGCGGAGGGATATTCGCGATGCGGAAGGCCACTCTGTATTGGCTGCGACAACTCATATACAGCTCTAAACGACGGACTGAGGGTTTTCTAGTATACTCAATGAATGAACCAATCTGAAGTAGAGAGAGGCATGACCCACCGGATCTATTTCGACCAGTATAACCCTGAATTGCGCATCGACGTAGACGGTCCTTAAGCCACTAGGTGCTACCGAGATGTGATTGTGTGTTATCCTGCTCTGAACTTCTTCGAAAGACAGGTGTGAGCGTGTGGAGATCGTCGTAGCTTGTGTAGCAATATATTGTAGATTGTGTCGTACGACACAATGCTCCTGGGCAATAGCATCCAACTTGTAGCCCTCGAATTTTGGGTTGAGCAGACCGCGCTGTGTGAACATCATGAATGGAACGATGAAGCACGGTCACAAGACTCGATTTCTCATCCGCCCGGGCCGAGCGTCGACGCGCATTTGGCGATCTCGGTGCATGTGTCGCTATACATTTCCTTGATCTGACAAGTGTTCTTCTACGTGGCTGTTGTACATCTACAGTTTGAATACATGGCAAGAGCCTTCCCAGCACCAGTCACACATGTTGGCGACTCTTCGTTATCGATCAGGCTTGAGTTGTAACCGTCGGCGCCACTACTACCTCTGCCTGCGACTCTACCGTCTCTTGATGCAGACCTTTCTCTGCTCTCCAAGACTCATCCTCCTGCGCATCATCACTGTTTGGCTTTGCCGTGTATGAAGATCCACGCGTGTGTGTCATTTCCTTCGGCGGTGTAGTATCGTTACCGACACTACTTGAAGTGTCTAGATGTTGGCTGCTTCCCGTGTCGGGTGTGGCCGCGGAACTGCTTGTGGAATCCTTCTTTGCTCTGTTCACCTTCGATTTGGGTCCCCAGCCCACCCTTCCGTCCAACCTTTGTTGTGAACGAGTTGAATACGATGAAACATCTATCAAGAGAGACTGACCATGGTCCGGCGCTACTCAGATGGCAGCCTTCCTCGCATACGCAGTTTCCGCCAAGAGTAGTGGGGAGAGAATCAGCGTCGATCAACTCTAGTAAAACTTTCTTGTAGTCATGCCCGAGGATGTCAACTTTCTCTGCGGTTTCCTTTGACAGCCAAGGTTTGATCATGGACCAGATAAATGCGAAAGTCGTTGGAGCATTGACAATGGCCAGTTGACCCATACTTGAAAGAGTTAAACGAATGTTCGGGCAGTCCAGGAGGATCTCACGTCTCTGGGAAATAATCTCGGGAATAGTTAGTAACTGGGTGAAGACAGTGAGTCGCCCCAACCTTGCGATATCTGGAATGATTGGCGCGCCAGTGACTAGAGAATTCCAGCGAACGGGACGAAAATGCTGTTGTGGTACTGACCTTCATTTGCCAGAATTTTGCCAGACTTCATCGTCCTCAGTAACCTTGGATAAATAAATGAATGATCACGTACCTGAAACCCTTCAGGTCGACAATTACGAAGACAGTTCCAATGGGCCTTCCTGCCAAACGAGAACTGGCTGGAAGGACCTCTCGAGGGAGGCATTCTGCGTTGACGATCACCGAATGCCAATGCCTCTCTGGAGTGCATGTTTTATACAACTTCGGCAAGTCAACACCCCCAAAAGTGTGCACGTTCAGAGGACGGCCTTTCTATTTTGTGTCGCGTCGGTGTATGTTATCGGACGGAATAAATTGGCGACGGACCTTATCCGTTTTATGAAAGAAGAGTGGCCAAATATCGAAGATAGCCTCCCGTTCCTGATACTAGTTAGTGTAACAATAACTGGAATGAACGGAGGATGGAAGGGACCGTACGTCGAATGGATCTATCTCCGAGTATAAATGGTCAATTCCGGTTCCGTTCAACGTTTTGCGCCTTGGATACACGAGGAACGCGTTAGACACATTGTAGCATCTACCTAAGATGAGTACCATTCTTGCGCATTGGTAATCATCGTTTTCGACTGTGCGAGGTTAAACTTTCGCGCCCGAAGAAATCGTCTAAGTGAATGTTAGCAAAGTCGGAAGTGATACTAGGGCCAAGGAAAGGCCGGACAGGAGAGTCTCGTCATCCGTTCCTATCGAATCGCCTTCATGTAGAACACCCTCATCGAAGAGTTCTTGCCGGAAGGTCTTGAGGATTTCATCGTGTGTTGCGGCGGCCATGCAGTCAAGGAGAAGGAAGCGAGACGTCTCAGATTCGCCGCGCCCCAGCACAGCCGAATGTTGGTGACATGAACCAAATTATGTTAGGGGCTATTTTGCCGAGGAGCCGATGTTCCTTTCGGTCAAAAACGGCCGGAGGGGCACAGCATGAGCAAATAAGAAAACGCTTTGCATCCCAATTAGTACAGAGAAATGGCCTCAGATAAATCGCTTGTGTGCGGAGACGTGGACCATGAGAGTTCATTCGAGGATATTACATATCATGCCAGTGCTTCTGCTTTGCTTCCACCAACTGGAATAAGCTTCAGGATGGTAGATTTTCTCTCGTTCGGCTTTCTTGAAGCTCTGACAGGGTTACGATTCTGAGAGGGATCTTTAGAGAAGGAGGGATCGAGGAATAAAGGGTTGACCTCGAATATTTCGTTGAGCTCCTCGCTGGGGACAACAAATTTGAACAACTCGACAACTTGGGAGCTGAAAGGCCGACTTACAGAGTTCTTTGAGACGTCTCTACGGCAAAAAACCATATGAGGACGGACGCAAATGCATCCCAAGCAATGAAGACAAAATAAAGCCTGCTATGTTTCAGCTTTCAAGTTTTTTTTGGTGGAACGAGCTTTCCTCCATTGTATGTTGGCCAGAGCAATTGGGGTGGCGTACGTGTTGACCAAGCTGGAAGCCGAAGCGACGAAAGTATACCTTTGGAAGATTAAACAGCTTTCATGTCGCTGAAAGCCAAGTGACGTACAAAGCGACCCCATTCGCCCTCGATGCAACCGGTTAGCAAGAACCTGAAAAAGAAGGGAAGGAGAATTGGATCACCGGTTATCGAAACTCATGCATTCGGATGGGTAGACGGCAGGGAGAACCAGATAGGTCACACAGAACAAGAAATTGAACAGGACTAAAAAAGATGAGAGTCATTCAGAACACGAGGATGTACGTACAGAAAAAGGCGATGGCAGCATTGGAACCAGCTGGGTTGTCGCCACCTGCGCCCCACTTTGCAGTACATGCTGATGGGACATAAATCAGGTCTTTGTTTTGACCATTATTGTATAACGGACCTCCTGAAATTATGAGGGCAATGGTGCAGCAAACATTGCCCCAGAACCAGAGAGTGCGTCTTCCAACTATGAAACGGAACAGTCAAGGCCGGTCGTCCATTGTGTATTCTGCACATACCTCTGTCGGAGATAACAGCCCCGCATAAACCACCAATGGCGGCGATGATGTTGCTGACCAGACTCAGGAGCAATCTTAGATTCTGCGTACTTGAGGAAACCATCAGTGGTTTGACTGAATACGCATATTTGCAAGTTACCTGATATGGTCGTTGGCCAACAAAACCACGAGGAAATAACTTGATTAAAGGGGTCATTTCCCGTTTCTCTCCAGAATCAGGAAAGACGATAACCTCAGCCCGCTTCCGGAGAACTGTCCACAACAAGCCATTAAAAGAAGCATGAAGGTTCGGTACCGCGCGCTTCGGGTATTGAAAAGGCCAGTATAGTCCCACCTCAAGTACGACATAGATTAGGTGACAGCAGCATGCGGGCGTCGGACATAGTACTTGCCAAGACTTGCGCGAAGCGTCGAGTTTGAAAGATTCTTCGAATTCTTTACATTCCAAGACAACCAAGGGAGCGTTGGTATCGCCATTGCCGTGATATCGGCTGAGAATGAGGCGAGCCTCCTCTTTACGGCCGACCGACATGAGCCAACGGGGTGACTAGAATATTGACAGGTCAGATGGTGACGGAACACGGAGAGAATAAAGTGTACCTCTGGGATGAGATACGAGCAGAAGAAAACAATACCAGCCGGGATTATCTGTATTGAAAGTGGAATCCGCCACGAGGCAGAAGTATTCAATCGACCAGTGACTGTGGTTACTACGCCACTAGCGATTGATCCACAGATGGCGATCGCTGTTGAATATTTACTTCAAAAGTGCACATCGAAAGCGGGACCAACCGACCTGCGTAACTGCCAAAGGGTCGCAAAAAATCTTTGGAGATCGCCTATTCACTCACATTCCAGTCAAGCGTCCGCGCCACTAGAGCGATGCTTCAACGCCTTCTTTGTCTTAATATCGAAAATATAGCGCACCTGAGGAGGGGAAATTTCTACCACGAACATTGGCGCGGCGACTTCGAGGAGAGCGGTAGACATTCCCAGAAGAAATCTACCTGCTTTGAGGTATTTCACGTCCCTAGCCACCGTGACCACGATGCCGCCTGTGCATGAGTTGCAGTTTTCCAGCGTCAGAGGGATCTTTCTCGCGACACACCAACCATGCAAAACAAGCCTCCGGCGAACTGTGCACCCGTGAGCGATTTCTAAAACAATAATATTCGGAAGAGAATATAATTACCATTCCGCCACGACGGCCAAAGCGGTCTGAGACGGGGCCGGCAACCAGGACCGCTAGACAGGTTCCTGGATTAATGATCCTCAGGACTCCCAGCTACGAAAGCAAAGTATGTAGTAACTGTACCTAATGTGTACTGTCACCGCAATGAGGTACCGCCGCGCAACAGGAACAGTGGAAAATACTTGCCATTCCAAATATTAACGCTGTCGTAGTACCGACACCTCCGCCGCTATTCTCCCCGTCCAAATCAAAATAGCTCAGATAGGATCTATGAAGCAAGTCAGTCGCCTCGCATAACAGGCCGTGCGCCTTACTCCATCCCATTAATGTAATTCATCACTGAGGGACAAATATCAAGTTCAGATACCCAACCGCCGCATGGCGCACCTGCAATGTCAAAACCAACGCAGATGCTGGCCATCGAGGGGACCAACAGGATGAGATAGAGCTTGAACGATGCCAGACTGGTGGGGGAAAGCCTCGGGGCTTCAGATCCCTGCGTCGAAGACCCGACTGCAGTCATGGTTTCATGGGATTCGCGCTTCATGTCGTTCGAGACGGCGACAACTTGCTCGCAATCGTTCTGAGACTCAGACGGATGCATGGCCCGCGATAGGGATTTAAGAAGGGTGGGCCCCATTTTATAAGTGTCCACTGGCACGGTATTTGCTGATACATCCTCTAAATCGGATCCGGTACCCCTCAGGGCTTGGTACCAATGCTCACTGGCGCTAAAAACGTCATGTCCTTCTCGATCCCGGCATTCATAGCACTATCGCGAGTCGGCGCAGAAAGAATCGAGGGCCGAGAAGCCAAGAGCGGTACGAAGTGGCGGTACAGATCAGTCTATTGAGTGTGCCGGGAGGGGGAGTCCGGAGCCTATCAGTAGTTCGGGAGTCTCGAGCACTGGTCAAGCAAGGACGGAGCAAGGTCACAGGCCAAGAAACGATCGCGGCGGAGCCAAGGGAGAAGGCTCTAAGCCGGCCAGGAACCGCATTCCGTTATGAAAGGCGGAGAGATAGCTAAGGGGCGTACTAAAATTGAGGGAAATGCAAGGGAAATGAAAGATACGGCAGCAAGTCGGTTCGGCACAAGAGGTAGTTTTGTTGTGAGGGACAAACAAGCCGTTCAGTTTCATTCCGCCATGAGCAAGTATGCCCCACATAGACAATCCAGCCGACCACGCGCCACACAGAATACTATATGTCAGAAGTGTCTCAAGACAGGCTAGTCCATGCTCAAACGAAAGCCGCAACTGGCTAATACGCTAATACTTCGCAGGGCATTTCATCTACGAATGCAAGTCGCCACGGCCTTATGTCTCCCGGCCTTCCCGCACACAGCAACTAGAAAACCCCAGTGTCCTCGCTAAGCTCAAGGCCGCGGGCAAACCATCGGTGGAAGTTCCAGAAGAATTCAAGCAAAAGTAGACTCGCCTGCGTACATACACAGTTGCTAATTTCCCTCTTTCAGGGACGGTACCGCAAACCGCATTTTGGAGGCAAAGGAGAAGGAGAGGGAAAGCGCCGTAAAGGGCAAAGGGAAGGAAAAGGAGAGCAAGAAGGCGAGACGGTGAGTGTACATTGGGTAACCGCAACGTTACGCCTATCCAACAACATTCAACAGCTCGTCTTCTTCCTCCGGCTCAGACTCGGACTCTGGTTCCGACTCGTCGAGTTCTGGGTCTGGGTCTGGCTCAGATTCTAGCTCGTCGGATTCAGGGCGGTCAAGAGAACGCGACCGCAAACGGCGCGTCCCAACCGAACGTGACCGCAGCAGGTCCAGATCACCATGAGACGGAGGACGTGTAGGCATAATCGGATTGTATCAGTATGAGGCTCTGTCCGCGATGGATTAATAGTATAATTGGTATGAGAACAAGTGGGTCCGGGTGCTAGCAAACGTCTACCGAGGTGGCTTTTGTGTTCATAATCAGGGCTACAATGAGGCTGCGAAGATTGAGTCATTGGCTGCATGAAGGCAGATAATTCACGCACCCATACAGCCCAAGCACCTCTGCAAAAATCAATATCAGGACCATACCGACGAACACTTTCTGCTCGTGGACGTAGGCGCGAACACACTGAAACTACTGTCAAGACCTTCGTTTACGGGCAAAGAGTAAGCCGCACCGCGTCGCCGACAAGGCCAATGGCATAGCCCGCAGCCAAGCCGGTGAAGCCGCAGGCCAGCCCCGCGCCCAGATGCACGAAACCGGCAAATAACGAGTAGTTATTTGGTGACACTGTCGCGAGATTTAGCACGGCAGCGGCGAGACCAGATGGCACGAACATGCTCCGGAAATGAGGACAGATACGACGAGCCCATACACGGCAATGATACCGGACATGACTACGGGTATAAGGGACTACATTGGCAGCAGAGCGTCAGGATGGAACGGAATGGTGACGTAGGGAACGCACCTTCATAATAAGCTCGGGTTTGAATGTCCCGAGACCAGCAATGCCAATCCCGGCCTTGGCCGTCCCGAAAGCAGCTCCCACAGCTAGAAGGCGAACATGGGTGCGTTAAACCTGGTAGAGATACTTGTACATACTGCTCAGTATCATCTGCGAGGGGTTAGCGCAAGGAAATAAAGAGCAGAACGAGGAACTGACGGCCGAGGCAACACCAGCAAAGCCAAAGAACGGCGCATACGGCGGACAGATAGACATGGTGAAATGAAGGGAAATAAACGCAGTTGGCGCGATGTCCCAAAGCGGAGTTGAGGCGGAGTTTGATGATCTCGGGCTTTACCATTTCGGCTCTCTTGCAATTCTCCAGCCGCCCAGCGTACTATTATCTGAAGTCTGAAGTGTTCCCTGACGCATCGTATTCACCACAACTTTTGCCGCAGAACTTCAGCTGCTACGAGTTTACTTGTAGGATGCTCTCTTGATTCCCTCGGCAAGAACGCCTTACGTTGTGCTTTTGCGGCTTTTTGCGGGGTCCTCATTTTGCGACTGTCCTTTGGGCATTATGCATTATTCCTGGAATCATTATTTACACTTCCCCTCTAGAGGAGCGCCACGAAATTGCAATCTACACTGCATTTTTACCTCCATCATCGACATCCTGATTGACCTTTCCCTGCCAAAGACTATGTATATGGGATATAAATGCAATAACTCCGTGTCCTTTATCATTTCAACTTCAGCTTTTGCTTGCTATTGACGGGGATTTGGCTGCTCAAACACCTTGGGCCGCATCGTTGGTAATTGATTTTCAACGGCATGAGTCCAGTGCATACTTCAGTGATTTCCTCCGGCGTCAATCCTTTGGTCTCCACCACGAAAAGATATGTGACCAGCCACTCGAATATGTCCCAGCACAAATACACCAGATAATTTACCAAAAGAAGAACAAGCAGAGCCCCGTGAAACCAGCATTCTTCCATCCAAGTGCTTGGATTATTGGATAGCACTTGGCATCCTGTACGGTTTAACCCGTTAGCGGCGACGTGTCGGAGACAATGTAGATGGACAAAACGCACCCAAACGTCGTGATCAGAGCTGCGGACTGCGAGCAGATCCAGAGGAAGGCCAGCTCTTTCGCTCAGACTTCATAGGACCTACCAACCTCCAGCAGTACTTACAATTTATCCTGATGCTGGAATAACCGCATACAAAACTTCGGCAGCATACAGTGCTTGCCTATCGGGATGACTACTGTCAGTTGGGTGCAGGTGAAGAGCGTGTCTGAGCGTACATTGCCGTCCAGCCAAATGTGAAGACCACCCATAGCCCTAGGATTTAGACTGAAGACTTGGCCCTAGCCATAGGATTTAGACTGAAGACTTGGCCCTAGCCAAAGGAAACACTTCCTAAATCCACGGCAGTAGCCAACCCTGGCGCCTTGGCTAGGGCCATGAGTTTAGGCTAATATCACTAAAGGAATGAAGTGACAGCAGCGGGGATTGAGCCAAAAGCTATAGGGTTACATAAGGACAAAGCCCAAAGCAACATCTTAACCAACTGAGCCAGGAGAGAGTTAAGTTCTGGTAACTGTGTAGAATCACTCTCCAGTGGTTATCTAATAAATATGTTCCCCCCCTCTGGCCTCCAGGGCCTTTTTAGTGTTACTGTACTATTTCGATCAATTATAAACGGCTGTGACCTGTGACCCGCTGATTCGAACTTCAGATTTCGAAAATGGGCTGAGGTAGCCGTGACAAGCAAGATTTTTCGAAAATTTGCCAGAAATGGGCCAAGCAGGCTCTCAAACATGACTGATACTATTTTGGACGTAGAAGTTGGTCCCCTTGGCATTCACGGTCCCTCTACATGGTATCAATGAGCATATTGGATCCCCATTGGTTCAGAATAATAGCAGACATCCTAGGAACAAATTAAGCTGGTTTTCTGGAGTTTAAACTGTGTGTGATGCTTACAGTGAATATTCTCCCAGCACCCAACAAAGGCAAAGTAGGTATTGGCCACCCGGCTGAATAAACCGTGGATGTGCAATCTGGCAGATGTATCACCCAAGAATAGTTGGTATGGGATATATGCAATATCCCATGCCGCTGTAGTCAGAAGCCACATATGTGCAACAAGATCGGTAGCAAAATGTGGCTCAGCGCGAAAATTCGATTTTTTTGGGCCATTTTTCACAGATTTTGTGACCGGTTTTGAACATTCGAAAATCCCCTCGGTGACCTGTGACATGCTCTAATATTTTCGAAAATTTTGGGGCCTGTGACCCGTGACATCCGAATTGATCGAAATAGTACAGTAGTGGGTTAGTGTTAGAAGGGTTAGTTAGAGGTTAGCCTCCCCAGGTACATCAATATTGCTGGTTAGGGGTTAGGGGTTAGAGGTTAGAGGTTAGGTTGGTTTGGGTTAGAAACACCACAAAAGACACATAATTAGCATTAACAAACCATTTCGAAGACCTAGGGCAGCAGACCTAGGGCAAGGGTACCTTATTATCCAGTCTTATCCACCCTAGCCAGGGCAACAAAACCACTGTTAATACCCATTTGCCGCTCACTCACAAACCTTCGCACCGACTACAATCGCGTTCACAGGGCGATAGTCAAGGATGATCCGACAGACACGAGCTGGGGTGTGATGCGCAAAGCGAGAAACAAGTACCACAGCACAATCCGGTGGGAGAAATGTGCCCACTGGAAGGACTACATCACTAACCTCCCCCATTGCAACCTTTACAAGGCCGCTAAGTACACCCTCAACCCCGGTGCTTCCTCCTCCAGCTCGCGTGTCCCTGACTTGGTTAATGCCGATGGGGATGTGGCCACCACCCCGGCGGAGAAGGAGGCTTTTTTCCACGCTAAATTCTTCCCTCCTGAGGCCCCCCTCCCCACGCCCACCTTTATGGTCGACCACATCAAGAAAGCAATCACGAAGATAGCACCGTTGAAACGGTTGCTCAGGTTCAACGGTCAGAATAATGCAACTGCCAAAATCCCCCCTATCGAACGACTGAGTTACACCTAACTCACAAAGTGAGATTAAGCACGACTAAATCGATGGTAGACAGACTCCAACACCACACACTCTTTTGACAACCAAGATACACTGACGAGATTCGGGTCTTTTTGGACACAAGTGTAGGTCCAAGGAAACCACGAGTAAACATATTTGTCACGAAAGTATTCAATTCCCGTTCCCCCAAGGATGGCTAAGTCTCAACTAGCTTTCTCGAAGTGGCGTTCAAGACACAACCTGAATTTATCGGTTGGTTCCCAACGTGGATTTAAGTGTCCCAACTATGCAAAGATAACGGCTGTGAACCGGCTTGGTTTTGTGGGCTGTTTAGACCCGGTTTTGTTGGCTCGCACCTTATTCCGACAATGATTGGCTCGCGCCTCAAACTTGCTGGCTCGTGCCCCGTAACAATGGCTCGCGCCTCAGACTATGGCTCACGCCCCGTAACAATGGCTCACGCCCCGTAACTATGGCTCACGCCCCGTAACTATGGCTCGCGCCTCAAACAAAGTCTTATTCCGAAACCGCACTTAAATTCCAAGGCTATTTGACAGCCAAAGATTCAAGCCCAAACGTCGACTTTATGCGCAAGGGCTTTATTGCTCCTCACTCTCCGGGTCTAGTTCGGTCGTTTTGTTATTCCAAAACCAAACTTGAATTCTGAGGCCTGTTGACAGCCAAAGAGTCAAGCCCAAACTTCGACTTTGTGCGCAAGGGCTTTATTGCTCCTCACTCTCCGGGTCTAGTTCGGTGCCGTCCTCCCTGGTTCTGCCCTCCTTATATACTGTACAGAAACTATTACATACGCGTGATTACTAGGCCTCGGGTATTCTACTTAATTAATTAGCCTGTGATCGGTATCAGCTGTGCGCGCCCTGGCGTTCCTAGCCTCCTAAATGTTTGTATAATGACTCCTTCAACCCCTCATGGATTAGGGGTTTATATGTTCAAATATCCCCTGAATAGGGTAATTGGCCCATATCTTCTTTTATGGTCTGTCCCCCAACTTCTGGTATCGCTAGTTGGATAATATAGGTTGTTCCCTTTCCAACGATACCCCAGATGTCCTTAATTGACATCCAGGAATATACAGTACATGCCTAATCCTGGTCGGCAGTTTATCCGGTGATCGACAACCCTTTGTCGATCAGGGGATTATATGTTCCACTATTCCCCTAAACAGGGTAATTGGCTCATATCTTCCTCTGTTGTGTGTGCCCCGACTTCTAGTATCGCTAGTTGGATAGTATAGGTTATTCCCTTTCCAACGATACCCCAGATGTCCTTAATTGACATCCAGGAACACATAGTACGTGCTTAGTCCCGGTCTGCGGCTTATCGGGTGATCGCGTCCTCACGGACCTGGTGTTTAAAATAGCAATATTGAGTCTAGGCCTTGATCCTGTGACTTGTTGCGTCGCGTTGGATAAGCCAAAGTTGTGTAATCAACTCAGCATTTCCTCCCGAATAAGGTTCCCAGTGTCCCAATAGATGTCAGAGGTGGATATTATGATTCTCCCTTTGGTAGTGAGCATTGCGGTTGCCTTCCCACGTATAGAGGGTGTTTCAGGACTTTGATATTTGGGCTTCAAGCCTTAATCCGGATCTGACCCCTAGTGATCCAAGGGTGCCGTCTCCTGGAATAAGCCATAGGCGCCAGTGTTTAGGATGATAATGCAATATGGCTCTTGGTTGCATGTTTGGAGCTCACACCAACCACTGGATGAGCGCAGAATGGCATGCATTCGTAAAATTTGAGGTTTCGCAAATTTCGCGGCTTATCACCGTGGACGGCGCCTGGGCCCTCGGGTATACCCAATATCACCATCTCTTCCACGTGCAATGTCGCCGCCCCTGCGCTCCACCGCATCCTTGTTGCCGGGATGTGCATTGGTCACTATCCGAGCACCTGGCGTGTCTTCATCACTGCAATGCTCCAGAAACCTGGGAAGAGCGATTATACCATCCCAGGCGCATTCCGGCCCATTACAGAGGAGGAGGGATTTAGGAAAATTTTGGAGCCGGTTGTGGCGGACTGGCTTCAAGGGTTTTCCGAGCCACTCGGCCTCCTGTTGCCCAACCAATTCGGCGGGAGACCAGGGAGGAATACAGTAGACGCGCTACTCCTACTCACGCAGAAGATCAAGGGCGCCTGGCAGGTGGGCAAGGTTGCAAGTGTCTTACTCATGGACATCACACAGGCCTTCCCCTCGGTCAACCACCAGCGCCTCCTCCATCTTCTCCGCAGGAAGCGCTTCCCCGAGGAGATCATCAACTTTATTGCTAGCTTCCTCAGCAACCGCAGCACCACTCTCACCTTTGATGACTTCACCTCCCCTCCGTGTGCAGTGCCCAACAGCCTCCCTCAGGGATCGTCATTGAGCGCTCTCCTCTTCCTCCTCTTCGCGGATGAGCCCGTCGATGACATCAGCCGTCTCGCTGTCTCCCACACCATCAAGGAGAACGTGGAGGAGCTCGAGCAGCACATAGAGGATGTAGTGCTACCCAAGTCCGTGGGGCTCACATTCGACCTGCCCAAGTTTCAATTGGTGCACTTCATATCCCCATGGTGCTTTAATGACCCCTCTCTGTCCCCTTCGGTGGTATCACCATCCCGGCGTCTGAAACCGCAAAACTCCTCGGAGCCATCCTCAACCCCAAGCTCTCATTCAAGAGCCACGTTGAGATCATGGTGTCCTGCAGCACCAAGGCCACCCTTTCCCTCTTGCACATCTCCTCTCCCACGTTTAGCCTTCCTCACTCGTTCACCCGGCAACTCGTCCAGACCGTAGTCGACCCACACATGCTCTATGCCCTTCCGGTGTGGTATAGGCCCGTCTCAGCAAACACAGGCATGCAGCGAGCAGGCATGGTAGGGATCACGAAGGCACTGGGGAAGGTGCAGAGGCTGGCTACCCGCATTATCACTGGCGGCTTGTGCACGACGGCGATGGACACATTGGACTACCACGCCAATCTCCCCCCCCATCCACATCCACCTCAATTGTGCCACCTTCAATGCGGGTGCTCACATTGTCTCCCTGCCTGACTCCCATCCTCTCCACGATGTTGTCAAGCGTTGCCAGCATGTCCCCAGATTCCACCGCTCCCCCGTCCACCATCTCCTTGCCGCCTTCCCCCTCCTTCACGGCTCTTTTGAGATGATGAACCCCCACCTTGAGGTCCCAAGACCACCTGGTGATTGTCTGACAACAAAGATCGCAGCGATGAAGGACAATGCACGTAGGGAGATGGAGGCCATCGTGAGGAGGGGCGGGTTTTGTGTGTACACGGACGGATCAGGGTACGAGGGAGGCATTGGGGCAGCGGTGATCACGTGGAATGGCGGGATGGAAGGACTTGTGAGGACAAAGCACTTGGGAGATGAGGACAAACACACCGTCTTTGAGTCGGAAGTTGTCGGTGCCATCCTCACCCTCGACATTGTCAAGGCAACGCCACGGCTCAGCAGTGTCGACATCTTCACCAACTGCCAGCCCGCCATCACCGCACTTGGAGCTCCATGCCCTCAACCTGGCCAATACCTCCTCTCTACCTTCCACACTCTTCTTTGTCGACTCCGCTCCACCCACCCCGCTCTCAAGGTCCGCATCCACTGGGTTCTGGCACATGTCAGGATCCCGGGCAACAAAGCTGTCAACACGTGCACGAAGGAGGTGGCCCTAGACGCCTCTTCCATCCTCACTATCCCCATCCCCGCCTTAGCTAAACCCCTCCTCACTAGCAAGGCAGCAGCGCTAGCTGCAGGAGCCAAGCTATTCCACGTGCACTGGCTGGAGGAATGGAGAACGTCTACACGCTTCACATGCCTCTCCCTCCTCGGCAACGTAACCCCTGGGAAGAAGGTCGAGAAGATGTATGATGGACTCTTGCGCCCGCAGTGCAGCATGTTGACGCAACTGAGGACATCCCACATCCCACATCGGCCTCAACTCCTTCCTCCACCACTTCCACCTTGGCCCCTCCCCCGATTGTGCCCACTGCCATGTCCCAGAGACAGCGTCCCATTTCATCCTTGCCTACCCCCTGTACCGCCAGCAGCGCCTCGAGCTCATTTGCAAAGTAGGCACGGCCCACCTCTCCCTCCGGCTCCTCCTTGGTGTGAAGTCAGACCCCAAGCCCGTCCTCGTGTTTGTACGCAACACCGGCCGTGTTTCGTGCTACACTCTAGGCGAGCTGTCCTCTTCTTCTTCTTTACTTACCTCTCTCTCGGTCTCTCTATTATCTTTGATTACTTGTCGAGACATCATTATATCACATCCACTCCTCTCAAAATCACACCCACCCCATAGCGCCTCACAGCTCATTCCACCCGCCGTTGCTACACTCCCACCGCTTGCTATTCCTACACGGCCCGCTAGTCTACTTACATGTACTATGTATAGTACTACACAGGGCCTGCGCACACTTTAAAATGATCATGAAATGAAATGGCACAGTAGCATTGTTGCTGCCCTTATTCAGAGAAGCATTTCAAAGAGGTCCAGGGTTCAATCCTGCTGAACAGTGTATCCTTTTGCTTTAATTTATGGCTAGGGCCATGGGATTTAGACTAAATATTAGTGCTATGGCTCCGAAGACAATTCTGAACAAGTATAGCCCCTGCAAGGACAGCGCTGCCGTGCGAGCTGAGCAATCCTGCATCGTGGTCAGCAGTACAGCAAGTGTGGGGACAACGGCAACGTACCAGAGTTCAACAAACTCTTGTGTCGGCCCATGCGGTCAGAGCTACGGGACGCATCAAACCTCTCCCACGTAAAATGAGGATCGAAACCTATCTCCAATACTGTGGCACACAAAAAAAAAGTAAATACCTGTAAGTCTTCAGAGATTGTATGGACTGACTAGGAAGTTATACTATTAATGAAATTCAGTGTGAGCTGACAGCTTTGCAACGCAATGCCTATAGGACGGATGAGCCCCATTTGGCGTGAAACAAGGAATTATCACCTGCATTCTTCAAAAGGATCAGGAAAAAATAGGTTATGAAGCCCGAAAATCCAAGGCAAGGAATATAGGTTGTGCGAAACACAGACCCATGAGAATGACCCTATAAGTGCGGTTCCGGTCACCGCGATGAAAGTCCCACCATTTCTCTGCGACGGAGTGAGATGAGGCTAGGCTTTGAAAGGGAACACACTGTCCGCTCCGTTGAGCGCAACCATCTCTTTGATCTCCTCAATCTCAAGCGCAACGAGCGTTGAATCGGGGTCTCCGTTGCTTGAGTGTAAACGGGCAAGGATGTGGCACGCCTTATCGGTCTTGCCGCGTGTGTAGAGCCAACAGGGCCTGAATAGGCATCAAAGGCGCGCTGCATGGGAATCTTCGCTACATACGACTCGGGACAGAAAAGATGAACAGACATTGAGTGCGGCAGGCACAATCTGCGGACAGAGCCTCAACACGCCATCAGATTGTATATGAGAAATGGACCTGGACAAAAAGCGGCAGCCACCAGTGACTGGGCTGCTGAGGCGCCGATGGTCGATCCCAAACCTACATCATTCCATGCCGCGCGGGTTGAACGCACCGGTCAAGAACCGGCTGCCCAGGGATTTATTTTTCCTATCCGCCGTTGCCGTAATGATCACCCCAATACTGCCAAAAACGATGTTTTTGCATTTGTATTAATTGAAGGGAAGTGAACGCACGCTAATAAACTGTTACCCACAAACATCACAAAGCGGCGTCCAAAGCGAGTTGGCAGATAGGCCGCATGTCCACTAAGCCCATAATGTCAAGTTTATTGTGCGGTTCGAGGACCCACACGTGGGAATGGTTCCACTGCGGACCCGACTCAATGAATCTCAGATGCGTAACTTTCCCGCTCACCAGAAAGATCCTACAGTAAATATACAAAATATGATTCTATGGCCGGTGATCATGAATGCAATCCACGGTGAACTGTGTAGATAGAACATACCCCGTCTGGCTTCCCGATCCCGATAGGCCGAAATACTTTTGATACCTATCATCATGTTGTATGAGCATGAGCTCCAGAGCCGGATTATACACACTGGGGCATCACGTTGACACCGCCCATCACCTGCAACCAAACACCCTTAAGTAAGGGCGGTAAGACTGAGATAAGTCGTATTTATATGCACAGTGCTGTTGAACCCCGAGTCTCCGGCACCATGAGGGTGACGAGGTATAGCTGTGTGTTCGGCAAGCATATTTAGAAAGTCAGAAGAACAGATGAGGTTTTACACACCTGAACCGATCTAGAACTCCAGTGCGAGACACCGGTATCAAGCGCGAGGGCGGCCTCGAGCGCCTCCTTCTGCTCCATGGCCATTCGTTGGACCCCAGGTTCAATTTTAGTGCGCTCAGTCGGCGAGGCTGACACGTTCTTCTCATTTTCCATCCCGTATGTGAGAGGGGGTAATCGGTTCGATAGCAGCTGGATTATATGCAACACTTATTTATGTGCCCCGGTTTATCCATCAAAAATGTTGTAAGCACCCCTCAAGGCCGTGCTTCGCAAGATGAGGTTCACCTGGTCCGCCATGTCATTGTATCTCGCGGAGCAGGGCAAGAACTCGAATGGCCTAGTCTGTAGTTAACCGCGCCACCGTGTATCGGTGGCCGCGTTATTACAAATCATCGGAGTTTTAAATATGTTCTCACGGCCTCTCAGGCCTCCCAGGTGCTCAATTCACTTCGCTCAAAACAGCAGTTGTATTCTCAGTCGGATTTTGAAGGTATCTGCCAGTTCAAATATATATTATTCCCTTCATTTTTCCGCAATCGATATCCCCCCCGCATCCGGATGTCGGCCCGGTGATGGGGCATCAATTTTCAAGCTGGGCGTTCTCGGCTTTCACCTAACCGTTGGTGACAAAGTTTTGCTGGAGAATATGGTGGAGTAGGGTTGCTACACGTTAATATCCCGACAAATTGTGGATAAACGCCATGCGGTACGTGTTTTAAACACCGCGAATTTTGAGATTACATAATAACGCGGCCAGCGATCGCCGCATCACCCTTTTCGACAGACTACAACATGCGAGGCACGAGCACCCATATTGTTGTAGCGTCTGTTTATAAGAGACTACGAATGACCAATTGAGGGCTACGTTGTCCGTGGAGATTAAACTTGTGCGGCAATTCGGTTGGGTTCTGGTGGGGGTTGAGCAAGGGGGTTGAGTAAGCATTTTTTGATGGCCGATCATCAAGAACGGTCGACCGGTCCGCGAGTAGTATGTACATAGGAGTAAATGGAAGGAATTCATAAGACGAGTTAACTGTGTATTTTTGAAAAAGATGGGTCGTTATTACATCGTGGGTATCGATACAAAACACAAAGGTACGTGATTATAAGCGTTGTTCGTGGCGCGCAGCAGACGGAAAAAAATACATATTTATTGGGTATATCATTTCTGCTTCATTCCTTCCGTTACTTAGACATAGTAGCTTCCTCG
Organism: Mycena maculata; assembly: GCA_029448575.1. NCBI lineage: Eukaryota > Fungi > Basidiomycota > Agaricomycetes > Agaricales > Mycenaceae > Mycena > Mycena maculata. Next base: position 377,356 of record JARJLG010000005.1, read on the forward strand.
CTGCAATAACGTCGGTCATCGAGGAAACATTGAAACAAGATAATGACTTACGTAGCTGCGGCGAGATGTGCGAACCCAGAAGCAGGCGGCGAGCAGGGTGAGGATGCATAGTCCCATTTCCGTCCAACCTATAGCTTCAAGGGTGAGGGTTTCGCGGCATCTAGGAGTGAAAATGAATTAAATTTGATTTTGTGGCAGGAATCGGAGTAAACATACGGGGAGATGACAGGTGTACCGTTGCAGTTCCCGCCGCCGCGAACGGGGTGGAAAAGACCCGCGGCAACACCCCACAGGATAGCGGTGATTGCAAGCCAGATCCCCGAAGACCCGATGGACGCGAGTTCGTGGAGAGCGCCGTCGATGATCCAGAAAAGGTATGCACCAGCAAAGAGCGTAGTCCACACGGAGTTGAAGAGGAACAAGATGACTCTACAAACCGTTGAGATTATGTGGAACACCGAACTGGGATGCTTACAGCGACTTGAATCTGCTAGACGGGTCATGTTGAATGTTATGCACCCAGAATGCAGAAAGCCCAAGCTCTGCCATCGCTACGAGAGCGATCAAGGTAAAGAGGAAAGGGTGGTAGCCGACCATTGCTTCAAGGCGGGTTCAAGTGTGAGAAGTGGGTCGTGAGGTTCGTGCAGTCGTTAATTACGGCCAGTACAAAAAAAAACACGCTTTTATACACCTGCAAGTCCAGTGGAGCCGTGTATGACGAAGTGATAGTGTATCTTATATCCACCCAAGTGCCAGGGATTCGGAGCTCGACATTTTTAACTTGACTTGACGACGTCATTGGCGTCGAGATCCAACCAGCCAAAAAGAAAGCAAAAAGGAAGAACAAAAATTCGAGGCGGATACAGTTTGAATGTCGTGGATTGCAAAGCGTTCGAAGCCAATTTGAAGCTCAGGTTGAAGCTTTGATGAAGGTTGATCAGAAGCAAGACTCGGAGACCGGACCGGGAAGATCACAGGATTCAAACTCCGCTAGAAACCATCCTTGGATTTTTGAGGATGATTCTCCGAGCGCAACTGACTGTGGTCGCGCAACGCGCCCTAAATGCTGCTCCGCGCGCGCAGCTACATCTCTCCCACATTGGCAGCAGGCCCATACCCATCCCAGACTCTATCAAATTCGTCACCACTCCCACTTCCATCTCCGTCGAGGGCCCGCTTGGAAAAACCACCCTCCCAATTTTCCCCTTCGTCAAGATAGACTTTGTCGAGCCAAAAATGGTGCAGGTCTCCGTTGAGGACGCGGAGATTCAGCAGCAGCGGCGTATGTGGGGAACGACGCGTACTCTGATATCCAACGCGGTGACGGGTATGTCCGAGGGCTTCACCGTCCCGCTATATCTCGTCGGAGTGGGATATCGAGTAGCGATGGAGGAGGATCCGCGCGGCACAGCCGATGGCGGTAACGGTCGGCGTCTGAACATGAAGCTCGGGTACTCGCATTCCGTCTTCGTGCCAATCCCTCCGCACATCAAGGCAGAGGTTCCCTTGCCCACGAAAATAACGCTATTTTGCACGGACAAGCATCAGCTGGGTCTATTCGCAGCCAAAGTCCAGAGCTACCGAAAACCAGAGCCATACAAGGGCAAGGTAAGCATGACCGGTCATTCTTGCCATATCCGCTGACACCTTTTTAGGGTATTTTCGTGGATAGAGAAACCGTCAAGATAAAGAGTGTCAAAAAGAAGTAATAAATCATTCAAACATTCTCATACGTGCACCGCGAGCCGTTGTCGGCGAGAGTATCAGTTTCCCGCGGTCGAGAGGATTGTCACAAACATCGGTGTTCTATTCTACGACAACGATGCGCCCACGAGCGTCGGAGCCACACATACACCCTCTTTAGTTCGGATTCTATGTACGGATTTCGTGGTGGGATTGACCCATGCCGCTTCCTTTGAATCGAGCGTTATGAACCCTAGGGGTCAAAATCAACGAACATTGCTACATATTTGCATCAGAGACAAACCTGGCTGAATGGTTTCGAAGATCTTCTTCTTGGGATTCAGTTGAGAGAGCGGTGTTGCATCTGACGAATTTTTAAGACTCTGCAATGACTAGAGATCAAGCTTACCCTCGTTGCCCTCGAAGTAAACGCGGTCGCCTGGTTTGGAGTTTGCAGGCGGCTGGATCAGTTCAATACCACCGTCTTTGCCGTCTTTTGATGTCGCCTGAGGCAAGGTAAGTCGCGAGGGCCTCATTAAGTCACAAGTGTCCCTACACAAAGGACCATAGCGAAGCTTTTGACTCCGCGCATGCTTGCAGGTTTCAGATTACACTGTTGAGGACATCGGAGGGGCCCGGAAATAAACTTTAGATTAATGCTTACAACCGCGACGAGATATTTGTCTCGCATTTGTTCGATGGGAATGTAATTAACTAGGCCGGACACGACCGTCCGTGGGCCGGTTTCCTCGCCGATATCGATTTGCTGTGGTACCGTGAGCGCTCGCGAACAGAAGCTGGATAGGAAATGATACTCACCTCAACGTACAGACCATCTGCATCAGGATGCTTCATGACTGCGATGGAAGGTTGATTGAATCGTTCTACTAGTAATCCAGTTTCTGAACACTCACTGTCAACGATGTGCCCCACGCGTAGATCGATCATGGAAGGTACGGGCTCTCCGTCGTCGGCAGCTGCAGCCTTGGCTGGAGCGGCGCCCTTTTTCTTGCCGCCAGCATCGTCAGCCGGGGCTTTCTTCCCTTTCTTTTCCTTCTTTTGAGTCTTGCCCTCCCCCGGGGCGGCGGCTGCCTCAGCAGGCGGCGCCGCCTTTGAAGTGCCCGCCTCCGCCGCCGGTTCCTTCACTGCCTTCTCCTTCTTTTTTGGCGCCTCGACTTTCCGCTCCACACGCGGCGCATCCGAGAAATCGAACGGCACCAACGCAAACGCAGGCGCTAACGCATCCGCGGCCGTCCGAACCGGTACACTCGTCTGGATGTGGTCAAAGTATCGCGTCACAGTCGGGTGCGCGAAATACTGCGTCGGTTGCAATTTCGACTAGGCAGCACAAATTATTCACGAGGACATGAAACATATGGATGGGTACGGACGATCGTGGGGTGAAGTGCACCGTACAAGGCGACATCGGCGGCGGTCAGATAGTTACTGACGAGGAACGTCCTGGGGACGAGTTGTGTGCCCAGTGTCTGAGATACGGCGTCATTGCTGCCCAGATGCGCGCGTATTTGCTAGGGTACCTTCAGGCCCGCCTCCTTGATCAGATCGCCCTGCTCTATCTTTGCGATCCACTCGATGACCTCACGTTCATCTTTGTCCTGCTTTCCGACATGCAGCCTGCCGTTCTGGGTAACGGAGAGCACCAAGTCTTTCACTGGGGAGCTAAGCTTAGAAACGCTCGATTGGAAATCCATGATTGGGGGTCGAATACCAGGAGATATAAGATGGCGGAGATGCTTGAAAGGCGAGAAGAACCGAGTCAAGCTCATGTCGAGCACACGTGATCTACCCCTATTTTCCTCCATCATGCCCTCTCTATATGTCCTCGATGCGAGCTTTCCCGAGGCCGCGACTTGCCGCTCTGTGGATTTCGACCTGGAGGAAGGTCCACGCAATTTACTAGACGGATGGGGGTTGACGCCTGAAGATTCAAAGGGAACGGTGGTTTACCTTGTAAGTTCAACAATCGAATCTTCATGTCCACGAATCGTGCCAATATTTCTTCTAGCTTAAACCCTCTCTCCCCGTATTTGCCGGAGCTATTCTAGGACCGAATGCGGACGCTCTTGTGCAAGATGCGTGCCATAGTTTAATCGCAATGGCTTCCGCACGACAGCAGGGCGCGATTTCGTCCCACTCAACAACCATTGTGCAAGCTGTGTTCTGGGTCGATGGCTGTCCTCTTCGCTCCTTGATTCCTAATTACGTTGATCCAGACCAACGGGGTCTCCACTGTATTATCATCCCGTTCTCTTCTAGAAAAAGAGCGTCTTCCAGGCAATTAGACGACTCGCCGTCCAAAAGACAAAACACAGGCGGAAACATCCCAACAAGCACGTCCAGCGACACCGCGATCTCGGACGGTGTGTATTCTACCAGTACCTTTATTATTTCTACTGATCTCTCTCTGCCTTAGAAGATACCCGGCTCCGGATCATTGAACGAGCGGACGAGGTTTTGGCGTCTATGAACGTCTTGAGGACCCATCCGGACATTCATAAAGCCACCAATACAACCCCGATCCCATTTCCGACTCTGCATTCCACAAGTACGGACTGGACACCCGCCTTTAGTGTTGTACCTGCCGAAGACGCGGTCTTTCTGTACAGCGGCCGCCGATTTTTGGAGGAGGAGTTACTACCGACGCTCCGTCAACGTTACGAAACCCGGGGTCCAGTCAATATCGGGCTTTTTGGCACGAGGGGAGCCGGGAGATCCCATGTCGCGACGGCCGCTGCCTCTTTGCTACTATCGAGCCAGGTCCCCACCGCTTTTCTCGCCTTCAATTCCGCTGCAAAGCCTAGGAGCTTTGTTATACGGGACGCCCTTATTCTTGCCCTCAGGGCTCGGCAAGATTATCATCAATACGTTCCTCTCCTCTTCGATCTTTGTTGCCAATATCCGCATTCACACGAGGGGATTGTTCGATTTTCGAACCGACTGCAAACCAAGGGCGTCAAAATCGTTTTCATTACATTGGGATTGGACTGTCTGTCAGCGGACGATCTGGCTGATCTCCGTCGAATCGCTTCAGGGCATGTATTATGCTTTACGACCGATGGAAACAGCGACCTCAGGAATTCGCTAGAAGAACGAGTAAGAGGGGGATACAACACAGTGCAAGCCTTGTATCTGAATGGCGGACTGGATGAGGTAAGTATCTGTTCTAGTTTGCGATTATCATCACCAGCTCACCTTTGAATGAATCAGGACGAGATGGATGGGTGGTGCGGCCAGTGGGAGGCCGCGCACAACATATCACTCGCGCCCGAGATGCGAGTACTGATACAGGCGACCACTGGGAGCGTACCCTCCCTCCTGTCCTCAGTGCTCCGGGCCGTCAAGGCTGACGGACGTTTCCGTCGCGAACATCTCGATTCATCTCAATCCTCCGATATCCAAACCCTTCTAACCAAGCACGTACAGTCCTTGGTCAAGGACTTCCCGGAACGACCGAGGTAGGTCCTGTTCTGTATCATCCAGCAAAAAATATCTGACCTGTCACACAGCGATGTTGGCAAGGTGTTAGTCGCCGCGCTCAACAACAACAAGTTGATGGTGGACCCGCAGTTCACGGACCGCCGATTTGTATACCAAGACAAGGATCTTCGGTGGCGATACACCAGCCTTCTCGCTTTCGAGGCGATCTTCCAATGCACGATCACACTGGAAAATTGGACTCGGTACTTTGAGGCGAAGGAGTGGGTGGATTGCCTACCGCTGGTAGGCCGCAACCCCTCCATGCTGGGGTATGCCATAGAATATGCGGTAACCAACATCTTGGGAGCCCGAGGTCTCAAGTTATCCAATGGCCTGCACATACCCCCACTCCAGCTACACCTTCTCCCTCCCGGTGGTAAGCCCCAACCAATCGTAGATCCTGGGATCTATGTGCCCCTTGAGTTCAACCACCGCTACATTGATTGCGTAGCGGTTTGGTTCGACCACTCAGGAGCGAACATCGTTCCCATCCAGATCTCGAATGTTTCTGACATAACAGTGCACTCGGATCTCGGAGGAAAAGTTTTTCTCCAGCGCAGATCACAAGCATTGGCACAATGCAGTCAAACGGGCGGATCTCCGGATTGCGTGGAGCTTCGTCTGGATTATCAATTGTACGCAGACAGCCAAGGAGCCGGTACTCCGTCGAAAACATGGGGATGCCCCAAGGCACCATGTTTATACTGTCGCCCTCACAGCCGTCAGTAAACAGATCGGTGATGCACTAGAGCGTCTGCGTTAGAGCCGAGAGGTGAGTTTAACATGAGCTCTCGCTTTCCCTTTCTTTAATTCTGAATTAATTCCTTTGCATCAATCAGCCGCCTTCTCATGGCGAGGGCCTGCAACGACCCAGGGACGTGGAGGACGTCCACGGGTGAGTTATGTTCTCTAGGGGAATCCTGGCTTAGTTAATCATGAAACAGCGGCTCGACTTCGCAGCACGGTTCATAACTGTTTTGAGGCACTTCAGGATGGCAAAGCGAGATTAGCTAGTCATTGCCATTCTTTATCCGAATTCGAGTATCAACAATGGTTCAATAATTCAATTGTGGAATATCCACTTCGCGTCGTAGCAGCACGGTTCGTACACACTGCACTCAAGGCTTATCAAGCTCTTAGCTGAGGAGCTTTTTAAAACGACGAGGCTACTGTAGCAGACGACGAGATCGCAATTGTCTGAGTAGAATCCCTCCTTCATCAGTAACTTCGCAATTTACTTGTGGGCTTGTGGCCCTTTTCGCTTGTGCTCAAAAAAAAAAAGTCACCAAAATCATGTCTAGACACCAACGCTCACACTCAGTTTTTTTTTTTTGGCCGACTTGTGGGGTTTTGGACATAGCTTGTGGGCTTGTGGGCTTGTCGGCTTTTTCGGCTTGTACAAGCTTGTACAAGCACCGGCAAGTAAGTTGTTAAAAGGCCGATGTTTCAGAACTATGCGTAACGGGACCCACGGCTCCAGTACGGAGGCGTCGTTCACATACAAGAGCGGAAGTCAGTGGTCGTACAACATGAAGTATACAGGATATTCATCAATGTGGCAACAATAATAGTACGTAAGTCCCAAGATAAGTCCGTGAGTTATGATACTACACCTCCACGCTTCGGGGACGAGAAAGGAGGATGAGATTGAGACGTGGGTAACACCGCATTGCGAAGACAAAGAGCAGGTACTATTTTGCCCAACGGGTCTTTTTTTTTTTTTTTTTTTTTTGAGCGTTTGGGATAATGAGATTCAGTCTGCAGAAGCATTCCAAAGTCATCAGCTGGGTCTACTAGGAAGTTCTAGTTAATGCCAGGGAAGTTGTCCAGGGAGGAAATGCCATTACACACAGTACCATAGTGTGGGACTCCAGCCTTCATTAGACTTGTTACCAGTCTGCCCCGGCAATTCTAAGTGGCGAGCACACTATGAAGCTAGCTCAGGTTGGATTTCAACATGCCACAGGTTGAATAAGGTCTTTCAACCTATTTTGAGTTCATTTTAGGTTGAATGAGTATCAACCTATGGTGTAGGATGAATGTCAACATATCCGTTTCAACCTAGTATCGGTTCAATTTCACCACCCTTCGACCGAGAGCTTGTTCAACCTATACCAGCTTCAACCTGGAATAGGTTGTATTTGACCGAGTTTAGATTTCGACAATGGGAATTTTGGAATACAAGTATGCTACTCATCGTCATCCTCCCCCAGCCACTCTGCGCGAGCAAGAACACCACTGCGATCAATGATTGCCCACCGATCACCAGTATCTTGCACTCGTCCTACCAGGGCTTGGAGACTCGTGATGTCAATGACATCCAGATGTCCATGACGTGAATAAAAATGAATGTCCAGGCCGCGAAGCTGAGCATCATCTGGATCGAGGACGCAGGCACGAACAGCAGCAAATATATACGTGGTGGGCTGTTGAATTTTGAGCGGTTTGCACGGGTTGGGGAAATGAACACGGTATATGTGAGTGAGTTGACCATAGAAGGTCTGGAGCTCAAATTCCGCGGCACGTCTCTTGAATCGGGCCTGCTTGTCAACAAGCATCTCATACTGGCAGCAATTAATATTTTAAGCGCTACATGGCAATCAACTGGACTCACCCGAACATATGTTGCGTCCCTCGAATCTTCTGCCATTGTCCCCAATGAACATGAACGCATAGTGTCACCTTCTTCAGAATCGATGCGGCGGACCTTGCCCCATTCTTCGATGTCGGCCTTCTTGAGAGCATTGGTAACATCACGCATTACTGCACCTGAACGCGTGGAAAGTGCGGCAGCAATAGTCTTGATTTGAGCGTCATCTGGCCTCGCTGATGATCTGGGTGGGAGAAGAATACAAGACGGGTCTGATAATATTGAGTCCAAAAAATAAATATCCGCCATTTCCAGCAGAAGAGGTACGTACACATGGGATCAGTCAGTGAACCAGGGATCTCGGACCGGGGCTCTGTGAGGGATAGCTCGTCAAAAACATTATAAACAGTCTTGATTTGAGTGAGCTGAGCATTCTCCAAGACGTAGCGGTCCATTGAGGCCCAGGGAAATCGACGACTACGTATACCGGGCTGGATACTTCCGCAGTATCGCTCCATGGGAAAGGCCCAGTAGCACCAGACAGGCCCGGAAAATTTAATCCCAGGTGCGATATGGAGAAGGGCATGAATTGTCAATGGGCATGCTGACAATCTCTCGACGTCGAATTGAAAATACATTCTGACAAATAGACAAAGAATATTAATTAGGTGCGAAAAGACTCTTGAAATGAAAAATAAACGTACTCTTCGTACTGTCGCACCCAATCGATGAATCCCGTCCGAATTTGCTCAATTTCTTCATCAGATATCTCGAATTGAAGGCAGAGGTTCAAGAGTCGGACAAGGTCGATGAAATGATGGTAATACTTGGCATTGTTGAACTTGCACCGGAGGAGAACAGGTCCCAAGTACAGCGCCCAAAAAGACCACATCTCGGCAGATACATTCGGACGATCCTTGGCAATATTGGGAACGCGACTCCCATAGGCAGAGGGTATCGTATCTCCTGCTGCCGAGGTGCGAGATGCGATGGCTTCCCAAATAGCTTTGGCCAATTCATACTGGCCATCGCCTTCATCCAGACCCTTGAATTCACCGGTCCATAGGAGAATCAGGTTCTTGATCAGATTCTCCCAGATCAGGTGCATGAAGTCGAAAGGGAAGGAGCAGGGAAAGGAAAGTGATTTGAGAAAGGAGAGGATGGGAACGCCTTTGACCCCGTACTTTTTAGCGAGCCATTCTGCCTCCGCCGTCGTTGACGCGGCCTCCACCTCTTCGCCCTGGGCTATAATCTCTGCCTCTGAGCGCAGAGGGAGGTCCTCGGGATCATAAACCCGTACTGCGGTCTCATCGTGCTGAACTGCAGGATGGCAAGACCGATCCAACGGTACGTAGTGGGTGGTGGCGCGGGAGTCAGGAATACGCAAGCCGATAATTTTACACATGCGACACGGGGAAATGGCATTGTGGCCCTTCATGCGCATGAACATGGAGACGGCGGGGATGTCGCCGAAGACGAGAATGAGGTAAGCGCGCAGCGCAAACAATTTCCCCGACAAAATATCGAAGGCACGCACACCGGCAGAAAGTTTGAGTAATTCCTGCACAGCGGGCCAGAGGAATGAATCGGAGTCGATTGGTTTCTTCGGGCCCGGAATGACGCCGAGCGCGAGAATAAAGGCAAGATGAAACCGGATATCCGGCGGGAGATTGTAGTCGAAGAGAATAAGTGGCCATGCTGTCTTCTTCCGCCGTTTGAAGGGAGCGAATCCGTCCCATGATGCTCCTAAAGCGACGTCGCGGGGATCCGAGAAGTATTTGTGGGGATACTTCTTGCCGTTTATCTCAACATTTTTCGTGCGAAGCGAACGGTAGTGGGTGCCATCAAAGACACCTGTTGTCGTCCCGGGCTTGTGCTCGTGCTGGGAACGGTATTGGTGCTTCTCCGCGATGTCGCGGTTACCGGCGAAGGCGATGAGTCGAGGAATAATGGGAATGTAGGTAAATTTTTTGCGAGCTTTCCCGTTTGCGCGGAAGCGGGGCTCCTTGCAGTAAGGACAGGTTGTGAGGTTTTTATTCGGGCCGACATAGCACAAGCACGAATTTGTGCAGCAGTCATAAATCTCTGGCTTGAAACCAGCGAGGAAATTGACACGGGCACGCAGCGCATCAAGCTTAGGGAGTGGCGGGTTCTGAGGAAATGCACGGGGAGTTTTTTTGAATGCTTTGTCCGTTGTATTCGTCTGGACTTTGTACGAAAATGCCCGACAGATAGCTAAATCATATTCGCTGAGCTTATGGGCTGAACAGACATAAAAATCTGTCAGTATTTCGAACATGGTAGAATGGTAGCAACGCACCAATTGCTGCCGCTTCAGCCTCATACGATTCCCCAAGCTTATCCCACTCAGGAAGGCCATGGGTCGGCGCCTTGAAGGTATCCCAATCGAATATATCTGGGTCCTGGTCCGGATCCTCTCCGTCACTGTCCTCGTCACGCACATTGGTATCGTCTCCATCACCGTCCGGGCCCTCGTCGAAGTCATTCTCCGAATCTGAGTCGTCGCGAGGTCCCGAAAACTGGGGGACAGAGGAATATGGAATGGTCTCAGGGGTCTCGAGCCCCTCGAGCCCCCCCATAGTGAAATCGACATCAGACTCAGCAGCACCAAGCTCTGAATCATGGAGATCGAGATCATTCCCCACCTGAGCGTCCAGATCGGAATCGAAGGGTAGGTCAATATCTGGGGTTGACGTGCGAGTACGAGATGGGCCGGCCTCAGCATTGCGAAAGGAATCATCGGCCTCAGAGCTGGGAGCGAAGATGCGGGGCTGGCGTGAGGGAAAGGCAGCAGGCTTCAGGTACGGCTTGTTTAGCCTGTGACGGTGGGCCCGTTCTTGTTTGCGTGAAATATTTTTGCCACAACATTCACAGTAAACCTTCGGAGCCATTGGAACGAGTCCGGGCGGGCATGGACTTGGGGGGAAAGCAGTATATTGTTTATCAAAGGCAGTGCGCGCACGGCTGCACTGGGGCGCAAATTGATGCGCTACAAACAAAAAATTTCAAATACACGTGTTCTGACTCGAACCATCATCTTCAGTCGTGTCGCCCCAGGTCCCCACTGTACTCTGTGAACATCGTCAGCACTGACTCATGCAGCGAAGGCAAACCAACAACCCGCCACCGGCCAGGCGGGCCCCCAGCCACAACAAACTTACACGAGATGAGAATCAGCCGCCGCCCACCAAGGACGTGTCGACAGCCCTTTCCGACCGTATCAACAATCACATCGATCCCTACAGCGATGAGATGGAGTCCAAGTACAACATCGAAGGCTCGACATACCAGGATGTCGTGTTTTTGCGGCAGGAGAATGACTTGGCGCTGAGTGCGTACCTCTTCATTTGCCGGAATGAAATCTGCACTTACACCCATCCTAGAGCAAATTGAGGACCAAGCCGCTGCCAACGCCGCTCTTCAGAGGGAATTACTGGCGCTGAAAGCCCGCTTCGGCTCCGACCTTACCAATCAAGGACTGTCAATGTCGACTGAAGTGGCGTCTGATAACCGCAATGAGCTTTCAGGTGCGCGACCGAATCCTCCTCGCGAACATGGTCACTCACCCTTACATGACCTAGACGAACTTGAGAAGGCGAAGGCCGCCAACATTGAGCTCTTGAAACAGGTGGACGCGCTTATGAGCGCCCGTCAGCAAGGCACCAACTCCGACTCCGATGGCATCGAAATGATCCCGAGGCCCCCCGGTTCTGCGGGGAACAACTTCAATATCCAGGACGAGATGGGCCTGGGGCGGAATGCCGAAGATCGTGAAAGATACAAGGCTCTCATGGTACATCAGCCCGGTGCCTGAGAAAGTCTACTGACCTTAAAGTATGATAGCGCAATATTCGCGATCTCGTTCTCCAGGCGGGCATCAATTGGGAAGTCCCGTGGGCGAAGGTACCGGCAGAGGCAAAGGGAAAGCTGTATGCGGTGGTGAGTAATAATCATATCCTCTAGAATGTGGTGCTCACTGCTCGTTGGATACTAAGGCACGCAAGCGCCACCCTATCCTGAAGCGCTACGTGAACGACTGGGCGACCGAAGAGATCGTGAAGCAGTATATCAAGAACAAGCGTTGCCACGGCTACACGAAAGGCTTCCTTGAGCCACCGGCCGAGTACGCGTACCTCAAGACCAACTCTTCGAAGCGGGACCAGTCGGCTCCCCGTGGAAGGCGCAACAAGATCCCCAAAGCCGTTGTCGCCGTGTCGAAGAAGGCCGCCCAAAAGAAGAAAACATCCGCCAAGGCTGGCTCGTCCGGGCAGGGGAAGACTAAATTGAAGAAGCAACGCGTGGTTGATGAGGAGGACGAGGCCATGTCGGACGCGTAATCGTTGGTGTCTGTCGTGGGTGCGGACCAGTGCACTGGTGCGTCCTGTCCTGTCCTGTCCTGTCCAGTCAATCAAATCGGCATCCTGACAATTCCCCATTTAGACATCCCATTGTTCTCGCTCGCGGCTTGTTCGGCGTGAGCAACGCCTGGGCGGATCGGGCAGTATATACGCATAGTTCTAGTTTGTGATTTCTTGTATTTTTCGTCCTATGCAATATGTTTTTTGAACCTATATGAGCGCCCTACTATCGCTGAAAATAAGCTGTCTTCTTGCGGCTAATCAACCTAAAAGATAGGTGAAAGATCAACAGAATATAGGTTGATGTGAGATTTCCGAGTCGCCCTACTGCAGGTTGAAATTCCGCCAGATACCATATTTGGTGATAGGATGTTTTGGACCCCTAATAGGTGGAGTTTCAACCTGCAACGGTCAACCTATAACGAGATCATTTTTCAACCTACGACCACTCAAAAACAACCTAAGGCCAGTTGAAATCTAACCTACCAAGGGTTGAAGTATAGGATGAAATTCAACCCTTGATGCCCTCCCAGAGGCACTTCGCCGTAGGCAGACTGGTACATCTCGGATCAAACAATTGGCCTGGGCCTGAGTTTGGAATATTTGGCAGGTGCCGACGATCGGCATCGGTTACTTCGGTCCGATGATTAACTTTCCCAATTAAACTAGGCATAGGTATCCCGTTCCTCCAGGCAACAATTAGAGATTCTGAAGAGACAGAAATGTAGCTATGGATGATTTCTCTAGATCTTACACTTGGACAAAGATAAAATACTAAGATTTGAGTCCGGTATAGGCAAGAAGGAAAATTTTCAAACTCAGGCCCAGCCCAAGTGATCGAGCCGAGAAGTACCAGTCTGCCTACGGCAAAGTGCTTGCCACTTAGTATTGCCGTCCTTAGGGCAGACTGGTGACGAGTCTAAGCCTTCATAATATTATCCTATCCTGGCATTTTTGAATCTTTCAGTGTCAATGACTCAGGGCCATCAGGGAAATCCTCCCCAGCAATTTTATGCAATTTTACGATAAAATATCATAAAATTTCTTCAATTCCTTCAATGTGCACAAATCTCTTATCTTCTCTTATACAAATGAGCTTGATTAGTCATAAATGTCCGAGACAAATGCTAAGACAAACAAAGGAGACAAACCTCTCCGCGATTAGCTGCAATCACACCCCTCCCAAAAACCCAGCACATGCATTTTCACATCACGTGTACATTAGCCTTCGTACCTCTTGTCCGCGACTCTGCGTCGTAAACTACTAGTCTAAAAACATGGTATTCTCGTTGTTATCAGCCCAAGTGCGTGGGTTCGTACGCCTCCTCTTATCCCGGTGGATGTCTCCTCCCACCTTCTCCACCGATGCCCAAGTCTTCTCCAAGACCCTCGCCATTTTCGGGTGAACACCGCGCGGGTCGTGCATGACCTCCATCAAGGTGTCAAAGCATCTCTTCAAATGTATCTTTCAGGCCTCAGAGAAATGGACCTAGCAAATGACCTGTCAGAAACCATTGTAGATTCATGTCATGATCAGAGGATGTACCCGGGAATCCGCACCACCCAGACCTTCATCGCTATCTGGTGTTTCTGTCTGTGGTTGAGGATGCTCCTGCTCCTGCTCTTCCACGGTAGTTGGCGCAGGAAGGGTATTGGTGTCCTTCTCGATGCGGACATCTTCGGAGTCGCCCTGGTTACGTGTCTCTGCTGGCGGCTCCGTCCGGATGGTCCTTGCCACAGGACTGCTCCCACGTTGCCCAAGAAGGAGGACAGTCACTTCCTCCTCATTTTCGTCGTCTGCTTCGGGGGCGTTGACTCCGGGGATCGAATAGTAGGGTGGGAAATGATTGTGGCGCATGTCAAGGAAGAAGCGAAGATCAGTACGAGGCCGATCTTCAAGCATCACGGTCGCTGCTCTGACGAGATGTTTGCAGAGAAGAAACCGATTTAATGGGTATGCTTTACAAGAACAGACCCAGTTTTCAAGATCAGTAACATAAGTACCTGCGTCCCGAGTCTCTTCTTCTTCGAGTTGCAGTAAGTGTTCCTCGCGTCCCTTCGTATTTCGAGCAGTTCGTAGCCATTTCAGCTGCTTTTCGACCAGGCGGTGCTCGTCCGTACACACCATGTCCAGCCAAGCTGCCTTGAAATCCACCTGCCAACGAGCGAGTGCCTTCGGACGCCCCACACGAAGGAACCCGCAGACATAGTCAAGGGTCTGCCTCACACGGGGAAGCAGCCCGATTATAACAAGGTACGTGACCAAATCCAATCGTGGCCGATTAAACTGTGCCAGATCTCATCGTTTGATGTGTTTCCACATGCTCTCAACGACCATCGTGGTTTTGAGTCGCGGAATTGCATCGCAGGAAGCCCTGGCCCATAAAGGCTATTCTTTCGGAGAATACCACTGGTTCCACATGTAGGCCCACACCTGAGCAAGGTTGTGTTGGAAGCAATACTGATAGACTTGTTGTACAGCACGTCGGTGAATCTCTTCCGCCAATATGTACCGCTCCTCGGGGTTATTTTGCAGAAATGATGGGTGCTGATGAAGGTGCATCTGAAACATCTCCACAATAGGTGAACATAATTCTGACAGACAGAATTCGGGGCGATCAGCGGCCCTTAGTTTCGGAGGATTCAGGTAAACAGGAATGTGCACATCGCCCAATTTCAGGATGAATACGGGTGGCAAGCAGGTAGAAGGAGGTGTGGACTTGTCGTCCTCGTCTCCATCCTCATGCTCGACCCATCCAGAGTCCACACCCGGTGCCCACGTCGCATCGATGAACTCGAACGCTTCGTGTGCCCGTCGTGGATCATAAGGTAATGGTACCTTGTTTTCAGCCAACCGCTCGCCAACATATTTGATCCCATGCCAGTAGCATAATTGATGCTTGGCCTTCGCGATTTTTGCGTGGCAGGAGTTAATCTCCGCCCTCTCTTTGTCGGATAAGGTAAAGATTATCCCCGGGCACCGCTGATTCATATACTCAAGAATATGGCTCAGCGTTCGTGTTTTGGCACCTTCAGGTGCAGTCCCATCGGTGTTGGTTGTGAATAAAAAGGCAAAAGGGATTGCCTGTCCGTTTGCCTCGCCAACCAGTCCATAGAGTTCGTACCCGGCGGCATTGGTTCTCCCTAAAGTAAACGGTAAGCGGTCACTTTGACATCGGCGAGAACAGGACTTACATGTAGAATCTATCGCAAGCTCTTCGTTCTTGTCTGCCCACCCATCTAGAATTTCCTTGAAGCCGAAAGCGATGCAGTGGATGCCATCCTCTTTGGGAATTGGTATAAGCTCGACTTCCTTCCCACACATTTTATTGAGGAGCATTTGCGCAGATTTAACTTGGTCATCATTGAGCCGCCATGCCCCTTCGTTCAGCTTGCTCCACAAAGCATATACTTGCTTTTGTGTGATCTCCATATGAGGATGATCTTGAAGAACACGCGTCCAAATCTGGTACGGATTCGCCCTTCAGTCCCAAGCAATCCATGCGAAAATTCAAAACTTACATTGGATGCAGGTTGGTTCCGCATGTCCTCCACCAACTTAGTTATTTCGTCGTTGAGGGAGATATCAACATAGTGGCAATGAGCGCGATGGTGATGTACACGCAATCACACAGTCTCTCGGCTTGTCGAATCCACGGTGACATGAAGGTAGCCTTCGCAGGGAAATCGGTCCATCTTCATGCATGCCCGTCGCTTGTGCTCATTCTCCACAAGGCGCGTTTTCGTGACTTCTTTGTCGTTCTGAGCACAGAAAAAGGTGTAAGTGGCCACTGTTTCTGCGCTCGTGCTTTGCTTCAGTTTTTTGTATCTGAAATATTGATCAGACAGGGAAGATTTGCACGTTACATTAAAACATACATGAAGCGGTATTGGGTGGCATCCCACACCAGGGCCGCGATTTTCTTGGCGATATCAGGGCCTTCCTCAAGCCCCTGGAACGCCTCGACAGCGCTCGGGCTGGTCATGGCAATAAAAGCGTCCAACTCAAACGCTTGGTCTTTGTTTTCTGCAAGGAGATCAAGAGCTGTCGACCATTCAAGGATTGCCTGGCCCTTGACAGGCTGGATAGCGGGACCACGGTGGCGTGCTGAGGCGTCTGCTCCGGCCCGTCGTTGCGCACCAGTGCTATTGTCACCCGTGTTCGGAGCTCTTTTAGATGCACATCGGTGAGCAGCCTTCTCTTGACATTTATAACACGTCTTGACATATTGGAGATTGGTTCTCTGGGGGAAGGTGGACTGGGGACCCCTATATGAACACTTGGAGCACTTCACGCTGTCCTCTATTGCATATCAAGTGAGATTCGAGGCATGCATGGCATGCCACCATACTTACCAGAAGCAGACATGCAATTCTAGGGGCATGCGGGGTCCAGAAAAATATGTCCAGGACTTATATGTCTTCTCGAATGATTCCAAAGATTTTACGGTAAGTAATGGGGACAGGAGGGCCAAGATCGAGCAGAATTGTCGCGAAATATTTGGAATATACATGTGTTTGTACTACACGTGATACCATGTGCTGGGTTTTTGTGAGGGGTGCTATTGCCCGAGCCCTCTCCACGACTCCCTGCTTCATCCACGGCCTCTCAACACCTCCCTCATTGACTTCATGTAACCCTGACATCTGGACACACCTGGACAACACTGAGGACACTTCGACTAAGCACAACAATCTCAACATCCTGAATGTGCCGCCTTGCTCACCATGACTCCCAGGGCCCGTGCTCGCCTCCCTCACTATCATCTTGCCCGATAAGGAAAATTTCTGCCAGCGGCCGCAGCCCACACATAGCTAGATGTCTACGTGGGTAAGCTTGTGTTAGAGCTATGGCGGAGTGGTTGCCTGCATAAATCTGTGCTTATTTAATCTGCTCCTAAGTCTTGGGTTTGAACCCGGTCACTGTCTTTTACTTTATCCCACCAGCCTAATTTTTTCGTCCCTCCTTTCCGCATTTGTGACGGCCTGCACAGATGAGGTCGCTAACACACTTTCCGTATGTGCAAACAAATGCACTCATCTACATCTGGTGATAAGCATGCAAAATGGCCAAGCCTGAAATTTACCAATTTCCACGTTCTTGTTCCTCTTACTAAAGTGGAACCAGGGTTTATCAATATCTTGCCCATAAAGAGCCATAGAGAGGTCCGATCTGTTGGCTAAAGGCACTACGCCTCTAGTTACATAGTAAAGACTTGTCAGGTCACCGATACCACGAGGGTCAACGGCCTGGGAGCTGCTGTGTATTTACGCGTAATTCAAAGTCCAACCATTCAATCGAATTGGGACAGAGATAAAGTGTTATACCAAGGACATACACACACCATCCATTCTGACTACAAATTACACCTGAAAAGTACACTACTGGAGTTGAGAATCAACAGACAAAGGAACCTTTGCTGAAAGTGGAACACGGCCCAAACAGTCCGGCAGTAGCCGACGGATCAATCCACGGTATGTTTGATATTCAACGCTTGGACCAAGGTCTGGATTGGGTAGCGCAGTTGTTGCCTAGGGAAGATTGATCCACTAACTCCATCATTCATGTGTTGGAGTAGTTTATCCGTTTTCCTATACCGAAAGTCATACTATATGACAATTTAACCGTGATTCTGCAGAGAGGGCTAGACATGGGTAAAATCCACATCATAATATGATGTCATCTCTGGGATTAGAACCAAAATCAGAACATAGGTTTCGGAACAAAGTATCTATTTAACCGTTTATTTATCCGTTTGTATTCATTGCGTGCTCATTGCTAATTATTCCTGTATTATTTATATTTTATTAGTCCTGCATGTTGTGTCACCCGTTTGTATAAATACAGACAGGTTCAGAGAGGGAAGGCAGTGAATTCACCCCTTCTTGCTAGATGTATTCAGCTCTGCTGGTATTGTCGCTTGGGAAGCCTTGTATTCATTCGGAGTACCTCTTGGAACTTGTAGAGTTCTTTTAGTTATTTCGGTCAATATATTGTTGGTTGTTGGATCACATCACACGCTAGAATCTTAAGGAAACAGAACACGGAACGGACTCATAAGGGTTTCACAAGGGTTTCACAAGGATTTAGGCAAAGGGATTTGATAGAACACGGTACAGAATCATAAGGGACTGAGAACACTGAAAGGATAACAAAGTCTAAGGACTAATCCACCCACCCCACAAGATAAAAGCACCTCTTGGCCTCCTCTGGACCTCATCTGAGACCCTAGATCGGCTAATTGAATCATATCAGTATTTACGCGTAAATAGCTATTACTTATATTTAGCACAACCAGAGACCTAATACTTGGTCCGATCCCCGTACTCGCACCGTTTATTGTTTGGATTTGTGTTTAGTGTTGGTTTTGTGTTATTAGTGCTCTAAGCACTGATTTACATATTCCTACATTTCACGCTTGTTCAGATAGCCAGCGTTTCACCGGTGTTTTTTTGGGTGCTCCTGAAAGGGTAGAATGTTCCAAATCCCACTTGTCCAGTTGAAGTTGTTCTCTACAACTACTTCTCTCATTTGATCTGGATATGCAACTCTGACCTTACCAATCTGTTCTGATAAACCTCTTTTTCAGTGGGTTTTACCATCCTTTGTTTTCTTCATATGCGTACGGCAGGCTTAAGGGGGTTAGAGATTGAATGCCATGCCCTGTCAATCTTTTTCATCAACCTTTAAGGCTTAGCAAAGTTCCTCCTCTTTGTTCCTTTTTATCATGTCTACTTTAATGTGTAATGGAGTCAACCGACTCCATCTCAAATTATTCTTCGTTGAGAAAAAGGACTGCACATTCGGGAATCGAACCCTGTCGACATCAAGAGATCACGTGAGGTGATTGTGGGGGAGCGCAAGGGGGGTTCGACTCCCAGACACTGCTCAACCTCTCCAGAACCTTATTGTCCATTCAATTGTGTCGAAGTAGTGTCCTATTTTCCCTCAAGTAAGCTTACATTGTATATCTCTGGGCTAATACACACTTTTTTGTTCTGTTGGTGGATTAGACTTGGCCAGCTGCTGCTCCGTGTTTGCCTGCGTTACGCCCATTACGTAGGTCGTAACCGTCTCTTGGAGGCCGTCGCTTTGTGCATCTACTCATGGATTTCCAACTCTTGGTCTGGATCCCGGTGTTTCTGCTGCTGCTCTTGAATATGTGTGTGTGCTATTTCTTCTAATGAAGCCTTTCAGTGCAATGTCTTGCCCACCCCGTCGACTTTGATGGTCCATCGTCCTGAGAAATTTGTCTGAAATGCTTGATGGACCGTGATGCCATCATTATATTCTGTCTTGCACTCTCCTCGCCTGTCAGCCCGCCATCAGGCCCTCCAAGACGTAATCAATGACATGCCACTGGGCTCCTCTGTGCTGGATCAGCACAGTTTGGCTTTGCAGAATACTGATCACAAGCACCAGATAGCTTTGCAAGAAACCCCGAGTCGGTGTTGGTGTCGTGTCCCAAATGAGAACCGGGCAACATCCCCGACACTTGGACTATCTGGACCCCAGGTACAACGGCCTCAGGTGCGCCTGCTGTAACTGTCTCCAACTAACACTGATCATTCTTCAGGGGCTTAACAACGAATGGACCCACTCCCAATGGACAATCCATCATTCAGTGTGGATGATGTTGACGTGAGGCTGCACAGAGGCGAGGCAAGTTGACCACGGTCCCAATGCAGCACTGGATCGGTCCACTGCGCAGTGCAAATGACGATGACATGAGGTGGAGCAGAGGCAAGTCAATGCGACCGCAGGATCTGATGGTCTACCAATTATGAATGCATGGTTGAATGGGCAGCGCGAACGACAGTGCCGTGAAGCTGAACAGCAGGTTTAATTCATGCAGGACTGGCTGCAGGTTATAATGTCTCTGACCGAATGATATATCTATACTGTGTAATGAACCTCAGTTGACACTGCCTATGGTTGGCTGTTGTGCATTCAAACGATGGGGATCATCCTCAATGTAAACAAGGACGCGAGGAACCAACCGTAGGTTGGTTCCTTGCGTCCCCCACTTCAGCAACATCAAGGCACATGGATTCTGGAAACCTTTCATGCCATTGTTCCATTACACCGACTTTATTGACCGTGTGGAGCACGGGTTCTTGCTAGTAGCTTAAAATATCTTCTCCCCAAAAAATGTGCTCAAACTTGCACAAAAGTTTCTATGAAATGTTAGCTGAATTGCATTGGTAGTTGCTTCTGATATTTCTCTCGAATTGACAAATGAAGGTGTATAAAGGAATGGCATTGCAAGCAAGGATCTACAATACTACATGGTGACATATATAATGACTACAGTGCTAGCCACACTCTACCTCTTTCACAATACATCCACCAGAAACCGGGGAACGGTCAGCAGAAACGCACCTTCGTAATATACAGTGCATTGTCAAAATGGGAGAAAATGCTGCGATGAGCGTCAGATCTAGCAACAGTATAAATTAAAAAGCAACGTACCTATAAATGGCTGCCGTACTCGGAGAGACCGCCGCCTGACAGATGACATCAAAGAGATCAAATAACATGGGAGCGTCACACCTCTGTGAACAGTAAGTGAAAGCAGCAGAGGAATCCTGTGAATCTGTCGAAGATGGATCTATGGTACATCAGTATCAAACGGGCCGGGTGACAAGCTATTGATGGACATAGATACGGCCTGCGCTGAAAGGAATCTTCAAAAACAGGTAGATGTAATCAATGGCAAGCACATACATACTTGATTTGCCTCATGATAGGGTGCGATCCTGTCCCAGAACACGATGTGGTATCACAGAAAGAGATGCTGCAAAATACACAGTCAGTAATCTGGATAGAGTGATGCTGACGAAGAAACAGACCAGGACTCGACCCATGAGTGCTGCTAAGATAAGCAGTCCGTGTGGAGACTCGAGAGTTCACTCAGCAAAGGCGAGATACACTGAAGAAGGGTGGATGCGACCAGAGGATGTGGGGGAAAGGAAGAGAGAGCTGTTTGATTTTGTTGTGACACAATCAAAACGAACCACTTTTGTGCCCACGTGCACGGCAAGTTTCATCATGACAGAATTATGATCGACTGACGGCAACCCGCCCTTGGGTTGACACATTAGGGCTGGGTTCGGTTGACATTCACACATCTCCTCAAGTACCTCAAGTCTAACCCAAGTCTCCAGCCTGCGCGGGCAACAACATCTCCAACAACGGATTGATGTATTCCATGAGCTGGCATTAAAATGTCTGGTCTGGAGTACAATCCTCAACTCCGAGTTCATACAAAGTGGAAAAATTTCAACACCCTTTTGAGGTTGACTTTAGACAACGGCAAGCAGTTGATTTGGTTTGGCTTTGAGTCATAAATTTGTTGAAAGATTGCCAACAAAATAGATTGAGGTTTTCAAAATGTGACGACTTTCGTGCAATTATGGCCCAAAGTTGCGGAAACTATCTGGAAATATCTCAAGTTATCTGACCACAAAAAAAATTATGAGAAAGTTTCATAAAATATCTAGGGAGGTTTTCCCTGATATGATGGCTGTATACCCACTAAAACCCCCACTGTGTATGTCCAGTCATCCGGCAGTGAGTCTTCGTTCATTGGTAGACCACACCATGTCAGTAGGACAAGATCCTTATTCAGTGCAAGATTATTGAACTTCAGTTTATTGGTTGGCAGAATTCGATCTCATCCTAGTGCGGAATTAACAGATCTCAGCCATCTATTATGAATCTCCACATCTATTATATTTTGGTCTGGATGCTGAAGAACTTTGCCATTCCGAATATGATCAGGGGTGCTCAATTCTTGGCTCATCTTGCCCATCTCGAAATTCGCCCATCACTTATTTGTCTAAAATAAATAAAGATTTGATCGCAGATCATATGCGGCATCCACGATCTCTTTGGGGTCAGGAAATGTTCGCATGAATTGTAAGTGACTTCATGAGCTCCTACACGGTTTTAACCTATCTATGCCTACTTCAATGAAAAAATAGCATATTTTATTTCACTGACATCGATTCAGGTTCACCAGCCACAAATGCTGATTTCAAAGTGACCATTTTGAGGGAGAATCAAGAAAATGGTGCCTCGAAATGACCAAATTTCACCAGAAATTGTTGAACTCCTAAAATTGCTCTTACAGTTCGTGTCAACATTTTGTCTGAAGAGAGAAATAAGGCATGCCAAGCATGATCCGAGATCAATTTCTTATTTATTTCGAACAAATAAGAGATGGGCGAGATGAGCAAAGAATTGAGCACCCCTAAAATAGTATGCCAAGCAGTGGATACCAGAATAGCAAATAATCTTCCCATCTGAGGAATAATTTTGCCATTTGTGCCTTTGAATTTAACAAGATTACAGCCTAAAATGAGCCCCCAGCTGAGGGACGGCCATGATCGATATTTCATAGCCCAGAGTTTCTCAGTCAGTTTCCAAATCAATTTTGCGCCTGAGGCATCACATTCCATTGCTATGTGTTTTAGATTTTCAGGGACACCGCAGATACTAAACACTTCAAAATTATTAATGTGTGTCCAGAAATCACCAACTCGGAAAACATTGTGAATTGACTTCCAGAATAATTCATGGTGCAGTGATAAGCCGCAAAATTTGCGAAACCTCAAATTTTATGAATGCATGACATTCTGCGCTCATCCAGTGGTTGGCGTAAGCTCCAAACGTGCAACCAAGAGCCATATTGCATTATCATCCTAAACTGGCAATAACAGCTTATTCCTGGAGACAGCACCTTTGGACACTAGGGGGTTGAATCCGGATTAAGGCTCAAAGCCCATACATCAAAGTCCTGAAACACCCTCTATATGGGGGAAGGCAAAAGCAATGCTCACTACCAAAGGGAGAATCATATTATCCACCTCTGGCATTTATTGGCACACTGGGAACCTTATTCGCAAGGGAAACACCTAGTTGCTTACACGACTTTGGCTTACCCAATGTGACACAATGGGTCACCTGATCAAGGCCTGGACCTACAATTGGGACTCCTATACACTGGATCCGTGACAACATGATCATCCGATAAGCCGCAGACCGGATTAAGCTTATACTGCGTGTTTCTGGATGTCGATTAAGGACATCTGGGGTGTCATTGGAAAGGGATTAAACCATACAATCCAACCAACAGTACTAGAAGTTGAGGTATCTACTACAGAGGAAGATATGGGTCAATTATCTTATTCAGGGGACTGTTTACACATATAATCCCCTGATTGACGGGAGTCATTAGACGAACGTATAGGAGGGCTCAAGTAGTGAATAGGAACCCCAGAATGCGCACAGCTGATACCAATTTCAGGCTAATTAATTAAGTAGAATACCCGAAGCCAAGTAATCACGCACATGTAATAGTTTTTGTACAGTATATAAGGAGGGCAGAACTAGGGAGGACGGCACTGAACTAGACCCCAGAAAGTGAGGAGCAATATAGCCCTTGCGCACGGAGTTGAAGTTTAGGCTTGAATCTTTGGCTGTCAATTAGTCTCAGAATTTAAGTTTGGTTTCGGAATAACATCAGTGGGATTCATAAGTGTTAGTTACGGGGCTTGAGCCATACCAAGTTTGAGGTGCGAGCCAAGTTAGTGTTTTGAAGGCGTGAGCCATAGTTACGGGGCGTGAGCCAAGCAAGTCCGAGGCGTGAGCCAACCAAACTGGGTCTAAACAGCCCACCAGATTAATAGTCCACCACAAACCCACCGGTCTAGAGCCATTATATTTGCATAGTTGAGAAACTTAAATCCACGTTGGGAACCAACCAATAAATTCAGGTTGTGTCTTGAACGCCACTTCAAGAAACTAGTTGAGACTTAGCTACCCTTGGGGGAACGGGAATTGAATACTTTCGTGACAAATATGTTTACTCATGGTTTCCTTGGACCTATACTTGTGTCCAAAAAGACCTGAATCTCGTCAGTGCATCACGGTCATTAAGGGAGTGTGCTGGTGTTGGAGTTTGTCTATTGTCGGTTTAGTCGTGCTTAATCTCACTTTGTGAGTTAGGTGTAACTCAGTTGTTCGATAGGGGGATTTTGGCAGTTGCATATTTAGACCATTGAACCTGAGCAACCCTTTCAGCGGCTGTCTTAAATTTATGGAATGAATAGAATTCCAAATCATTTGTTGGGGTGTAATTCAAAATTTCCTGCACACTACATCTAATGCGGTCTAGGTTGGAGAATGTTGATTCCCTAAATGGTTTTGGGTATCGACCCTTGATGATTTTTGTAAAGATTCACTGGGAGCCATGAGAGATGAGAACACCGGGGTTATTGAACATGAGATCAGTTTGGGTTACAACTTCAAGTGAGGGACACAAGTCTGGGGCAAGAGAGACAGGGGGGATATGTATTGTCTGCTTGAACTGAGTCCAAGCAGCTTGCTCGTTTAGTGCTGCAAATACCACCTTAAAAAGCAGAAAGTTCGGATCTAACATATCATTTTCTGATTTTGTTTGTTCCTTGATCAGTGTTTTGAGTAAAAAGTCGGATGAAGAACAGAGTAGTAGTGGGGCATTCTTTGGCAATTTAAGGAGGAGGATAAGGGCCACACCCAGAATTCCCGATCTGAAATTGGATTTTATCTTTGGATTATCAAATGTAAGGCATACAGTTCAATCATCTTGTAGCTCGGGCGATACAATTCTATATCTCGTCATAATTTGGGGTTCAAACTGACCAGCATGGATCATCTTTGTATGGAGGAAAGCTGTGATTAGGTCTGGGGGCGGTCCTATTGGTAGGTGCCATCTTGCGGCAATGTCATTCATTGAATCCCCATCTGCAAAAATCCTAAAGCCACTTCCAACACTAAGCAATCGGAAACTTGGGTCGAAGGTCATCGGTTTTTCAATTTCAACTTCCTGTTGGTTGTCATATATCTCTTCTTCTGATAGTTTAAGATCATCGCAAAGGTCCGACATCTGAACCAGTGGATTCCATTTAGGCATAATGCAATCAATTAAGATCTGGGCCGTCTCAATACACTTGCCTGGGTTTTCACAACTAAGTTCATTTCGGCCTCGGCTGCAGGGTGGATATCCACATTTTTTCGAGCAATACCACTTGGGTTGATAGTGTGTGGCCGCCGTGGCACCGTAGTGCGCCTTGTAGCAATTACAACAGCATCATGAACAGTATGAATTCCATGTTGGTTTCTGAGGCAAGTTGCAGCATCACGAAGGCATGCTTTCTTGTAGGTTGGATAGTGAACAGAGGGGTGTTTCCATATTGGCATTTCAAGTTGTACTTCATGGTCAACTGAGAGTCCTGTAAATTTTAAATTAAACTCCTGGGCTACAGATATCATTTGCTTGAGATCGTCAGGAATTGCATTTGGTCTTGGGATGGGAAAATGGATATTATTCAAAAAAATGTTGGTGATTTGATCTGGCCTGATATCAAGATAGCTGGTTTCCAGGTATTTTCTGAATATGTAATCAACAAGATAGCACCACAGTGGGTGATCTTCACCTTGCATGAGATAGCATTAAAGGTTCCAGAGAGCGATTGCTTTATTTCTGGCAGATATATCCAAGATTCCTTTGCCTCCCTGCTCAACTGGGAGGATCATCGTCTCAATTGAGATCCTGGCTGTCTTTCCGTCCCATAAGAAGGACTGTATCAATTTTTCCGGTGCTTCTTCAATGTCCTTTGGCATGCCTTGGACTCTAGTAAGATATTGGGTCCGACCTCCAATCACCATACTAATGATATGATGTTTCCCTTCTAAAGTCGGGTGTGTTGTTTGCCAGCGCATGATATCTATATTAATCTTTTCCATGACTGAGGGCCATGGTGTAATATAAGAGATTTTGTTTCCAATCCATGCACCAAGGATGTGACGAGTCTCGCCATCGAGCATAATCTGAATAGTTTGGTTTATTGACACTGGGGACAAGCAGCAATATACGGGGGCTGGATATTGCCAGTATATAGGTAGTATATTTCAAATATCCTCAGTATATACTGAGAATATCCAGGGGCCGGATATGTTCAGGATATTTGATATATGCTTACTAAATGCTCAAAATATCCGGGGCCAGGATATGCTCAGGATATTGTGACAATATACTTGCAATATCCTGAGTCCCAATATGGTAACCATCAGACCTCGGTATATTGTGATCATATTGCAGCCAAACAGCCCATAAATAGCCTTCTTCATATAGTAATAATCATCTCAGAGAGTAATGACCCTAGATACAGGGTTATCAATAGAAACCATGTAACCGAAAATTAAAATTGCTTGCAAGGTGGGAAGTTTTTGTATCCAATATGATAACAAAATGCATACCACACCAAGATGGAAACAAAGCTGCAACACTTTCAGCAACTTTGTCTCTTCTTATGATCGATCCCTTTCTTCAGAGAATCAACTGGTGTTTACACTGATTCTCTCTGGTTCCAACTAGGGCTGCCACCCGTTGCCGTGACGGCAACGGCCATTTTTCTTCTTCCCAAAACCTTGACGGGACGGCTGTCGCAGCCGTCTCAATGGGTAGGGTGGAAATTTAAAACTTTACCTCGTCTTTGGACCCTAATAAAATATAGATTAGGACTGCAATGTCATGAGTTGAATTCCACTCTGATGTTTTCGTGCTTCCAGCTAGAGAAACCGACCCAAACCTTGAGGTTGCACGTCGGCAATCATGATCGGGAGTTGCCGAGAATCCAACACAAGCAATATACCCTCTGTTTAGAGCCAGCAGGAATGTAAGGTGAGCAGGAGGGTGTATCCCTTCCAAGATGGAAGTCCTTGTGGACTAAATAATGACGGAAAGTGTCAGTTTAAATGTAGATTCATATGATCCGTTGAAACGGCCGTCACAGCCGTCGTTTGACAGGCCGTTGCTTGAGCAAAAAAATGGTTGACGGGATGGGCACGGCACCCGTTCGACGGGTGCCGTTGAACTGTCGTGACGGCAACGGGCGGCAGCCCTAGTTCCAACTCCTGAGGAACCAGTAAGGCACCAAGCTGATCTTATCCTTGCTGGGCAAATATTCAAGTTAATGAATTGGATACTACTAAGGATCACATGATCATAAAACCGGGTTTTACGATCACGTGATTTCTTCTGTTCTTGTTGTGGCTGTCCGCATCTGCAGGATAGCCACACATCATTCCTTTCCTTCTCTCATCCGCACCTTGCAACCAGAACAAGAACATAACTTTTTGGTAAAGACAAAACTCACAATCTGCACCTGAACCTGCCCAACCTACAGATATGAGGTGCTAAGCAACTGGTGAGCTCACCTTCACATTTTCCAGTGTAGGAAAATTTGACTTCTCCTCCTTTCCAGATACAACAACATAGGTGTCATCACATCATCACAGCTAGCTGCCTCCAGACACTTCCAGGTGAATAGAGAATAGAAATGAAAGCACAGCCCGCTGCTAAAGCAGGCTGCCTCCAACCACCTGCTGCCAAAGCGGGTAGATAGAGAACAGAAATGAAAGCACAGCCCGCTGCTAAAGCAGGCTGCCTCCAACCACTTGCTGCCAAAGCAGGTAAATAGAGAATAGAAATGAAAGCACAGCCTGCTGCTAAAGCAGGCTGTCTCCAACCACCTGCTGCCAAAGCAGGTAGATAGAGAACAGGAATCCAAGCATAGCCTGCTGCCAAAGCAGGATGTCTTCAACTACTTGCTGCCAAAGCAGGTGGTTGAAGAAATAAACATGACATGATGGTAAGAGACAAGGAGTATTGTTGTTATAACAGATGTACATGAGTTGGGGATGATTTGTACATGATTTGTTCCATAGATCAAAACTACAGATTTTGTTGATGTGATGCAAATTAATGATCAAATATCCTCTCACAGCATGGTAGGAGGCAGGTCATGCACCCTAATCCTCTGTTCAATAGACCTCAGTATTCAGGCAGATATTCTCTGCTGCCAGCTCTAACCATTGATGGGATGATCTATGCAAAGGTTGTTGAAGGCTCATTCACTGCAGAACTTTTTCTAGAGTTCATTTTCAACCTTCTGGACCGCATGGACAGATTCATGCCACAAGGATCTGTCATTGTGATGGACAACACACATATTCACAAGGATCCTTCCATCCGTGAAGTCATCAAAGCCTGGTACATATCATATCTGTCTAACACACTCACACTACTTATCTGTAGTGGCTACTGCCTCAAATTCCTTCCCACATACTCTCCAGACTACAATCCGATAGAGTTGGCATTTTCAGCCATCAAAACATTTGTTCGTTGCTTGGGGATCATTGGCCACGCCAATCTGGAGGCACAGGAAGATAACACATCCATTTATATACATTTACTTGAGGCAGCATTCTCAGTTACAACTCAGAGCACACTGGGCTGGTTTCATCATTGTTCGTTGCTTGGGGATCATTGGCCGCACCAATCTGGAGGCACAGGAAGATAACACACTCACACTACTCATCTGTAGTGTAGTGGCTACTGCCTCAAATTCCTTCCTGCGTACTCTCCAGACTACAATCAAAAAAATTGACATCTGAGAACATTTTTGAATCTGATTCTTCTGTAAGCAACGAGATAGAACCATTGTATAAGAGGCTACTACCTACAATGTTATTTCCGTTTGTGACAAAGTTGGCGTGGGCCATCAATACAAACAAATTGAGTGTTTCCAAGCAGATCTTGTGTGAGTGCTATCTCTTCAATACCTCAACGAAACCCTGTACATATATAGTGAAATTGATTCAGATTTTCAAGGGCTAGATGCCCTGGGTCTCCGTTTTGTGATCCGAGCATTTTTCTCATGAACCGTGAGATATTTGCCATGAGTCAAAAGACCAAAAATGCTCGTATAGTGTCCCTTGAAATGCCCCCAACCAAAAGTAGACAGTGCGAGCCTCCCTACGTGTGGTCTGTTTGTTTCAGCTGATTTCCATCCTTTCCTCTCCACCACAGTTTTGGCTCAACTCTGTTGACAAACCTATATCTGTAGGTTGGGCAGGTTCAGGTGCAGATTGTGAGCTTTGCCTTTACCAAAAGTTATGTTCTTGTTCTGGTTGCAAGGTGAGGATGAGAGAAGGAAAGGAATGATGTGTGGCTATCCCGCAGATGCGGACAGCCACAACAAGAACATAAGAAATCACGTGATCGTAAAACCTGGTTTTATGATCATGTGATTCTTAGTAGTATCCAATTCATTAACTTGAATATTTGCCCAGCAAGGATAAGATCAGCTTGGTACCTTACTGGTTCCTCAGGAGTTGGAACCAGAGAGAATCAGTGTAAACACCAGTTGATTCTCCGAAGAAAGGGATCAATCATAAGAGGAGACAAAGTTGCTGAAAGTGTTGCAGCTTTGTTTCCATCTTGGTTTGGTATGCATTTTGTTATCATATTGGATAAAAAACTTCCCACCTTGCAAGCAATTTTAATTTTAGGTTACATGGTTTCTATTGATAACCCTGTATCTAGGGTCATTACTCTCTGAGATGATTGTTACTATATGAAGAAGGCTATTTATGGGCTGTTTGGCTGCAATATGATCACAATATACCGAGGTCTGATGGTTACCATATTGGGACTCAGGATATTGCAAGTATATTGTCACAATATCCTGAGCATATCCAGGCCCCGGATATTTTGAGCATTTAGTAAGCATATATCAAATATCCTGAACATATCCGGCCCCTGGATATTCTCAGTATATACTGAGGATATTTGAAATATACTACCTATATACTGGCAATATCCAGCCCCCGTATATTGCTGCTTGTCCCCAGTGTGAGTTCATTGCACATTCATTGTTGATTCTCCTTTCATCAATGACTTTTGACAATAGGCAGGCCTCCCAAAGGGGAGGAGTACTGTTTTATGTTCATTGAATTTTGTGGTTGATGCAGCACACCAAAGCTGTAAGATACTTCACAGAGTTTCCATAGAGTCAGTGGATTTCAGATAGATTGTTGTGTCATCAGCAAAAAGTGATAAAACCAAATTCTTGTTGGTCCCAGGGATAACTACTCCTTTGATATCAGATTTTCGGAGTAGACATGCTAGAGGTTCAATAGCCAGATCGAATAATAATGTCACGATTTAGACGCTATCTAATCGCGACAACGCCTTATCTAAGCGCCTAATCAAGCGCTCGTCTATTTAAACACCAAGGCTATGCTGGAGTCATCAGTGATCGGACAGCCAGGGATCGGGTTCCCACAGGAACATGCCGATGAAGCACGACGGATTAGTGATCGGACAGCTGACAGGTGTCATGCTGCGGACATGTGGAGTATGCATGGGCATTACTCAGAACACATGGCTTCAGGACGTTTCTTACTCAGAACACATGGTTCTAGCATGTTTATTACTCAGAACACATGGTTATGGTGCTTGTAGCACATGGACGCTCTATTGTATATATTATTAGCACTAGTTACATAGCCACAGTTGAACAGTATAAGTAGTGTAGCTAGTCGCATGTATTCCTTAGTCTTTTATTCCATCATCCTTCGAGCCTCACTCTTACCGAACACCTCCAATCCGCATTGTGCGTCCATTGAGTGTTCTTGAGCCTTGAGCGTGACATAATAAAAGACTACCCTTCATACCTTCGTACCGCCCCTACCCTCCGACCTCCTTTCCTTTTCCCCATCCCTCTATCCACTACTTGGTTTCTTACCCTCTACTTGGCTTCTCGTATTTGAAGTTCCATTTTCCCTATTCCCCACCCGCCGATCCCCTACCTCGTCCACAGCGAGTCTAAACAAGTGCAGCACCAGTCGTTTTCGGTTTACCGAACAGACAGACGCTAGGCCACGGGAAACGTTGAGTCCGTCCCAAGCCACATAGCAGTCGTAGGAGTGCCAGCCGGACCTTCGGGGAAGACTGCCTCGCTATCGCCGGGGGTGTTGTAGAAGACCCGGGGTAGTTCTGTCGCAAGAGACCGTTGCGATTTCACCAACCGCTGAGTGCGGATTCATACCAACACAGTGACCTTCCGCGCCCCATCCACCTCCTCCTCGTCGGGAACCTCATCCCCGTCGACTTCCTTATACCGCTCTGCCGAACTTCCTACCTTCACCCCGTTCGACCGACTTTACGCCGCTCTCGTCCAACCACCTTACCAACCACCTCGCCCGTCGCTCATATTACCAATGGCCGACGAAGACCAGAACCAGGGCACCACCTCTTACATGCCCGCCATGGACCTCGACCCCGCCCCGAGAGAGACTAGGTCCTCTCGGATCACCCTCGCCCGCCTCCCCCCCACTTTCGACGGCTCTGACAAGAGCAAGTGGGAAACTTTCCTCGACGCCCTCCTTAACTACCTATGGGCGTACGATTCGGAGTTTGACTCCGAGAAGAAGAAAATCGCGTTCACCCTCTCGTTATTGGGTCGGACCGATGGTGCCTCGTGCCCAGCCACAAACTGGGTACGTAATTGGCGAAAGCGCACATTGCGCGAGGGGCTTGATAGCCTCTACCACTTCGATGATTTGATCTCGGAGTTGGAAGGGACGTTCCAGGACAAGAACGTCAAGCAGACGGCGCACATGCGCCTTACGACAACTCGGCAGGGAAAGACTCCCCTGGCCGATTTCATCCAGGCGTTCGAGTTGAACGCCGAGGAAGCGGGGTACGCCCCGAACGACAAGGACACCCCCCACAACACCTTCCTAGTGGAAACACTAGAAGGCCTCGTCGAGGAGGCGGTGCGCACCCAGCTGTATGCAGGTGGAATTGAGGTCCCGGAGGATTACGCGGGACTCAAGAAGAGGCTGACGGCAATCAGCCGGGTCATGGAGCGGGGGAAACTCCGAGCGGCTCAACAGAGCCGGATGTTCTGGACCCCGGCGCGTGTACAAGCGCCGGCTGCCAAGTCATCACCGGGGTTCGGGCCGGCACCCAACC
Source organism: Mycena maculata (assembly GCA_029448575.1). Taxonomy (NCBI): domain Eukaryota; kingdom Fungi; phylum Basidiomycota; class Agaricomycetes; order Agaricales; family Mycenaceae; genus Mycena; species Mycena maculata. The sequence continues at coordinate 409,377 of JARJLG010000005.1, forward strand.
TCGCGAAGAAGATCGGGCCGGGCGAGACCGCCCCGATGGATGTGGACCGCGCGCGGCAGACACCCCGCGTTTTTAAGTGTTATAACTGTGGCAAGGAGGGCCACATGAAGCGGGAGTGCCCGGAGCCTCCCAAGTCGAAATTTAATATCCGGTCGATCAAGACCGAGGACTATTCGCAGGACGACCTGCAGGCTCTTGCAGCCGTCCTTCGCGAGAAGGGTTTTTAAAGGGGCCCCCGCTTGCGGCCAAAGCGGCGCCCCTTGTCACAAATAAATATGCACATCTCAAGGACATTAATATTAGCAACGTAGTTACAGACCCGGCACATGATATTTATACCCCAGAAAATACTAGTTTACGAAAGAGCATAAACGATTTCCTAGTAGCTAGTGTAGAAAACAAACAAAAAATACGTATCTTGGAGAATCAGAATCGGAAACATAATATTCGCAATGGGAAGATGGACGAAGTAAATAAGAGATGGAGTGCATTCAAAAAGGCCCCTGGAACCCAAACCAGTGCAAAAAATAGTGAGATGAAAAAGGACGGCGATGCCGTGAGGGCTCAATCCCAGGATCGGGAGGAAGCGCCCAAACAAAAGAAAACACGCATGACGCTGAGTCAGAAGAAGACACAGGCGGCGCAGAAGTTGGCACAGCCTGAGGATCGGCTTGCCAAAGAGATGAAGGAAATCCAGAAGCAGAGGCGGCACCACGAGATGCTCGTTCCCGTTACGCTGACTGCGTTGGACACCGGGAAGACGCGCGCTGTCAAGGCTCTTCTCGATAACGGTTGCACTACCACGTGCATCGATCGAGATTATGCCAAGGCAGAAGGCTTCGAGCTCCAGGAGCTTGACGTGCACATTGTCGCCCGCAACGCAGACGGAACGGAGAACGCCCGGGGAAAGATCACTCACTACGTTGAGTTGATGCTTTCGGTCGGCCCCCACGTTGAGCGCCAACGGTTCTTGGTCACAGGACTAGGCAAGGCTCGCGTGTTCATTGGGTACGACTGGCTGTTCAAGCACAACCCCGAGGTAGACTGGCGATCCCAAAAGATTGTGTTCAGTCGCTGTCCGCCTGAATGCAACATGCATGGCACGGAGTACCGGACAGGGATGTCCGCGGAGGAAGAGAAGTTGGAAGACGGCGAGTCGATCCTATTGGTCGACTTTGCGGAACAGATTGATCTGCGTGCGCACGGATCACAGGCGCAGCAGATGGCAGAGGAAGCGAATCGTGGGAAGGAGCGCATGACCGAAGGGAAGGTCCCGGAGGAGTACCACGAGTTCGTGAAGGTGTTCGCGAAGGAATCGTTTGACGCCATGCCCGAGAAAAGGCCGTGGGACCACGCAATCGAGCTTAAGCCAGGATCAAAGGCTGTAGATTGCAAGATCTATCCGCTCTCGGTCACGGAGCAGGGGAAGTTGAACGAGTTCCTGGAGGAGAACCTGAAGAGTGGGAGGATCCGACCCTCGAAGTCGCCGATGGCTTCGGCGTTCTTCTTCGTGAAGAAAAAGGATGGCAGCCTACGACCAGTCCAGGATTACCGGAAGCTCAATGAGATGACAATTAAAAATCGTTATCCACTGCCGCTAATCTCGGAGCTCGTAAATAAGCTCCGCGGCGCCAAATACTTCACGAAGTTGGATATCCGATGGGGGTACAACAACGTGCGGATCAGGGAGGGAGATGAGTGGAAAGCGGCGTTCAGGACGAACCGAGGGCTGTTCGAGCCGCTCGTGATGTTTTTCGGCCTGACGAATTCCCCGGCGACGTTCCAGACAATGATGAACGACATCCTTCGAGAGCTCATAAACGAGGGAAAGGTCATAGTCTACCTGGACGATATCCTTATCTTCACCGACCACTTGGAGGAGCACAGAGCACTGACGAAGCGGGTACTTCAAATCCTGCAAGACAACAAGCTCTTTCTCAAACCAGAGAAGTGTGACTTTGAGAAAACGGAGATCGAGTATCTAGGAGTCATCATTTCCTACAACTCAATGAGGATGGACCCGGTGAAGATCAAGGGCGTGATGGAGTGGCCGGAACCAAAGAACCTTAAGCAGACACAAGCATTCTTAGGTTTCACGAACTTCTACCGCCGCTTCATCCGAGGATACACGGAGATAGCGAAGCCGATGACGAGGTTGACTGGGAAGGAAGGCTGGAGCTGGGGAGAGGAGCAGAAGAGAGCGTTCCAAAGGCTCAAGGATCGCATCGCTGAAGACGCCGTACTGGCGCTTCCCACAGATCACGGGAAGTTCCGAGTCGAGGCTGACACGTTGGATGGAGCTATAGGAGCGGAGCTCACACAGGAGCAGGAGGGCGAATGGCGCCCTGTTGCTTTCATGTCTCATGGACTCAATGAGACTGAGCGGAACTACGAGATCTACGACAAAGAGATGCTCGCGATCATGACCGCGCTGGACGAGTGGCGGGAGTTGTTGATGGGCGCAAGCCAAACATTCGAGATCTTTACTGATCATCAAAATCTCGAATATTTCAAGAAGCCTCAGAAGGTTAATCGCAGACAGGCCCGGTGGATTCAGGAACTGGCGGAGTTCGACTTCACGTTGCACCACCGGCCCGGAGCGTTGAACAAGAAGGCAGATCTCTTATCTCGGAGATCGGATCACGACCAAGGGAAAGACGACAACGAGAATGTCGTTCTGTTGAAGCCAGAGTATTTCCGAGCGCAGGACATAGTGCTGGAAGGGCCAGAGACAGGAATCTTGGAAGAGATTATAAAGGAGAAGAAGATCGATAAGAGCGTTAAGCTGGCGCTCGAGAAAAAGCTACCAGCCTGGGAAAAGAAGGACAATATTATATATTACAACGGACTTATATATGTACCCCGGAATCAGGAGTTGCGCGATAAGATTATCGGACTCCATCACGACCTGCCCATGCTCGGCCATCCCGGAGAGAACCGCACGCAGGAAATGGTGGAACGTAATTATTGGTGGCCGAGACTGGGAAACCAGGTCGCCGAATATATAAAGGCCTGCGAGGCTTGCCAAAGGACTCGAGTGCGCCGGTACAAGCAGGGAAAGCTTAACCCGCACAAGATCGCTGAGGGGCCTTGGCAGATTATATCTATGGACCTCATCGGGCCGCTGCCGGTCAGCAATGGCTTTAACGCTATCCAAGTCTGGGTCGACACATACACGAAGATGCTCCATTGCGAGGCAACGAACATGGAGCTGACGAGCGAAGGTGTCGCCCGACTCACCCGGGATCACGTGATTAGATATCACGGCATTCCCCGTAAAATTATATCGGACCGAGATACCCGATATTTATCCGGGTTCATGCGAGAGCTTAACCGGCTTCTCGGCATAGAAATGAACCCGAGCACCGCATACCATCCGGTGACAGACGGACAAACAGAACGGATGAATCAGGAGATTGAAAAATATCTCAGGATCTTCGTCAATCACCGACAGTCGGATTGGGCGGAGTGGCTTGCATTGGCCGAGTTCACTCATAACGATAAGACCAGCTCGTCGACGAGCATGTCACCTTTCTATACGAACACGGGATACCACCCCTGGAAGGGGATAGAGAACTCAGTCGAGTCGCGCAATGAGGCCGCGAACGACTTCGCACAGAAAATGAAGAGGATCCGCGATGAAGCGTCGGTCGCTCTTGAGAAAACCCAGAAAAAGATGAAGAAGTATTATGACGCACATAGGCGCGAGGCGCCTGTATTTAAAGTCGGCGACATGGTTTGGGTGGAAGGAGAGAACATAGAGACAGATCGACCGACAAAGAAGATAGACGATGTCAGGCTGGGGCCTTACGAGATCATGGAGAAGGCCGGGGGTTCGGCGTGGAAGCTGAGATTGCCGGAGACAGATCAGACATATCCGGTCTTCAACGAAGCACTTCTCACGCCTTACGTGGAGCCGCCCGAGGGACGGAAAGAGAAGCGGCCGGGACCGCAGATCGTGCAGGGACAGAAGGAGTACGAGGTGGAGGAGATCCTCAACCACAGGAAACGTGGGCGAGGATACCAGTATTTAATCAAGTGGAAGGGATACCCCATCGGGGAGCGGAACTGGGAGCCAACCCGGAACCTTAAGAATGCACCGGACATTCTCAACAAGTACAATGCAGAGCATGACTTGCGCCGATGGGCGGAGGACCTGATTGCCGGAAGGTCGAAGGAGAGCAATGACGCGCTGGCGGCAGAGCTCAGGAAATTAGGCTTGATGCCACCAAAGGAAGCGCTAGGCGCTAAGTCCCCAGGAGATGCCCAGGAACAGCCGCAGACCGAGGGGATTCCGGTCTTGCCGCTGGGGCATTGGGATTATCTTATCAAGCGGTATAAGCCGAAGCAGGAGTCGGCTGATTATCCAACTCGCTATCTATACGACCCAATCACAAGACGAAGGATGATCGTGGAGAAATTCCCTAACGAAGGATGCTCGCGCGGTACTTCAGTCGAAGTTTAATTATTCCACGGTCGTCGGGACGCCGACCCTAGGAGGGGGGTAATGTCACGATTTAGACGCTATCTAATCGCGACAACGCCTTATCTAAGCGCCTAATCAAGCGCTCGTCTATTTAAACACCAAGGCTATGCTGGAGTCATCAGTGATCGGACAGCCAGGGATCGGGTTCCCACAGGAACATGCCGATGAAGCACGACGGATTAGTGATCGGACAGCTGACAGGTGTCATGCTGCGGACATGTGGAGTATGCATGGGCATTACTCAGAACACATGGCTTCAGGACGTTTCTTACTCAGAACACATGGTTCTAGCATGTTTATTACTCAGAACACATGGTTATGGTGCTTGTAGCACATGGACGCTCTATTGTATATATTATTAGCACTAGTTACATAGCCACAGTTGAACAGTATAAGTAGTGTAGCTAGTCGCATGTATTCCTTAGTCTTTTATTCCATCATCCTTCGAGCCTCACTCTTACCGAACACCTCCAATCCGCATTGTGCGTCCATTGGGTGTTCTTGAGCCTTGAGCGTGACAAATAAACAGGAAAGGGGATCCTCTTGTCGCACACCTTGGGTAACAATGTATGGTTCACTGAGTTCTCCGTTAACCATAACTACAATTTTGGCATTTGTGTATAGAGACTTAATCATCATTGAAAATTTTGGAGGGAAGCACATGTGGTCTAAGACCCTCAGTAGGTAGTCTTTTTTTTTTTTTTTGGTGGTACATTAGCCAGTAGCAATTAACAATGGGTTAACCCGACCGGTTTGTAAAGTTGAAACATTAGTTCCGAGGGAGTGGTGTCCACCACCCAGAGAAATGTGTTACGCACACCCATTAGGCAGTGTGGGGCTGTTGTTTCACCCGATTCCGAGGCTGTTGTGTCGCCCGGGATGGGCCCGTGGGAAGGCACAACTACCCACTAAAACTCTGGGCTCCCGTAGCCAGTTGGCCGGTAAGCGGTGCTCATCATCCAATGTGCCGGACCAGGTATCGGTGACCAGTGAGGGCACCAGAGCGGGGCACTTGCCAGTATGCGGTCTGTTCGCCAGCGTTATATCAGATTGTAGATGTTGATTTAAATGGTATTTCCATCTGTTCCTTATTTCTTCCTCCGTGGTCGGCACTCAGTCTCGGGAGATAACACGGTCATTACACAACTTCCAGATTAGATAGGCTGATTCGGATATCAAGATCTGGTACAGCCTCTGAGTCCCACGTTTCGCCTTGCCGTTTTCATCACAGAACTCCGCAAGACCGCATCCCAGTATTGTGCCGAACGACACAGCGGGCCATTTGTCCTCTTTTCCTCTCCAGAGGGACTCTGCTGCTTGCCAGATGATCTCTTGGCCTGGGCTCTTGCACCCGAGTAGGATATGATTCAGGTCCTCGAGGACGCCGCACTCTTGACAGATGGCGCGATCCTCACATTCCAGTATGTGTGTCCAATATATTCCGATCCGGTGGGCATTGTGAAGCCCCTTCCAGAGAAATTGGGCTGTCCTTGGGAGGATGTCTTTCGTTGCTACGGCCTGCCAAATGTCTGCCTCGGTGATGTGTCTACCAAAGGTAGTCTCCGCGTCTCTCCGTACGGTTTCCAGCATCATCAAGGTCGAAGGTCTTGGGCTCAAAACTTGGCTCTTTATTTCCCGAATGCTGCGATAGAATACTCGTTGTCGGTTGCCTTGCAGGGGCAGGCCAGGGAGGGCCGTATCCGGAGGTATTGTAAGATCCCACCGCTCCTCGGTTTGGATTCTCGCTGATCTCTTTGCCAGCATAGATGCTTTCTTACACTGCGCTCTCTCGGGGGAGCCAGGTGCCGCCACTTTGAAAATGGTCCGTGCCCTCTGGGCTTTAAGTTCCGCGGCTAGGCAGCGCAGCACATTTCGGTGTTTCACGTCTACCCAGCCATCGTTTTCCCAGCTGGGAAGTTTCTTGTTCATCGCATCTAGCACATAACTTTGTGTGCTCGTTATTGTGAATACTGTGTCCCTATTCGTCATTTTTACAGCTTCTAACGCTGCGAAAAGTTCTGCCATGTACAGGGATTGCTCCCCGACAACAGGGATGCATTTTCCTTTATTTCTCATATCTCCCTCCTCTATGAAGGTACCGGTGGCTGCACGGGCCTTTTTACTCGATGGTACATGTACTGACCCCGCGATAAAAATCTCTATTGCCACGGGGGCAGGTACCGTCGCTGCCCTCCTGCGTACAGGCGGGTCTTTACGTTCTTTCGGTTCATTGGTCCGGCTCGTCATCACGCGGAGACCTAGGTAGTCATGATTAATTTGGTCATATGCCTTCTCCTGGTCAAGGGCATCTTCTTCTGCCACTTCAGCATAGTTAGCAGGAATTTAGCCAGTTTGACCTGGTCCTCGATTCTATGTCCTTTCATGAACCCTGCTTGGTCTGGTCCTATCAGCGATGGGGCAACATTCAATAACCGCATAGAGTAGGCTTTTGTCATAAGCTTATAGTCTGTATTCAATAATGTACTTGGGGTGTGGGGCCGTGGCATAGCCTGGCAGGAACTTCGTACTTATGTCTTTTTCCATGTACAAATAACCAGTGCCTTAGTAACTTTACTAAGAGGAGATTGTGAAAACTGTACAAGTGAGCAGAGTGGCCGGGCAGATAATACATTAACTATGGACATAATTAATGGACTCATAAGCAATTCAACTGGTTCTGTGAATATTGGCTAGTTCACAGATTTTCCCTGGGCAGGTCCCATACTGGTTCTAGTCTTCAACCCTCCATCCCCACATACATTAAGCCGACGGCTGTTCTAACACTATCATCCCTACCCAAAATTCTGGGGTCTCCAGATGAATAGATGTTTCTGCCTCACCAACATTTCTGGTCTCTATTCCATCATGATACCATACATCACCATTTTGTTTCAACATCTGCGAGGTGAAATGATTTCCTCTGTTGTATACCACAGCCCTAAGTGGATATCTGCAGTGCACAGAACCTACACTTAGACTAACAGCAGAATTGCCGTGTCCAACAGTGACAAATTGAAGCGGGATGGTGCATCAATCAATTTGGACACACAAATGAAACCGTGCCCACAGTTGCACCTTTGTCTCAATTTTTTTTTTTTTTCATTTTCTGATCTTACCTCATCGAACACCTTGTTTTAGGATTGTTCAATTTTAAACCGGAGTTATTATAGAAGGTCTCATTGAGGTGTATGTACATACAGGTGAATCAGACACAAGAGCCGTAAAAAACAGACACCCAATGCTGTAGTAGCTAGTTACTATTAGTTTCAGGGCATCATTCATTGTCAGTGGGATAATGGGAATGGGAAAAGAGATGCAATCGCCGGGTTCGAACCCACGCCAATGGACGTTAGAAGTACGCTTGGCATTGGCCGGTACCACAGCCACTAACCAGTCATAAAAATGTAATGAAACCTTTAAAAAAGACTTCAACACAGCCACTATTTTCGTTGTACTATAAAATCGTAACTGATAATTCATGAAGCTACTGAAACGGCCATGTAAACTTTTAGAAAAGAACGAGAACTTGTTACATAAGTACTTGTAAATGGGTCTGTAGTTACTAATGAGACCTGTATCTCCTTTTTTGAACACTGGGCATAACCATCCCATATTGAAGTTACACCCCTCTGCTATTCCAAAGTGTTCAATGTTGCAGTACAAGTCTGCTAGGAAGGCTAGAATGTTGAAAGCTCCTGGTTCATCTTTATGTTTCCTGTACTGAATGTCCATCACTTTGAAAAATTTGTATTGAATGCCATCTACACCCGGGGCTCTGCCATTACTAGTTAGTTTCAGAGAACATCATATATCCTCCTCTGTCAGATCCTGGTTCGTACTGATCTTCCGACAATTGTGCATCACATTTCTCAAGCACTTCTTCAGTGAACAAGTTTCGGCCATAGTCATCTGGGACATCAGTATGCTGTATAGATTCATGGTAACTACGTGCCATCTCTGCCATTCGTTTCGGCTTAGTCTCAAAGCGGGGCACTGCAGATTCATTTTCCGTTACTCTAAACTCATTCATAGTCTTTCTGAGGTGGTATTCCTTGGTGGATCGAGTCCAGTGGTCAGTTTTCAGAGTTTCAATCAATATCATACTGAGCTTCTGACAGGGCTTTCTTGCGGTTTGCCTCATCCCGCAGGTAGGTTTCAATCTTTTCTTCCAGGTGTAAAATTTGAAGATGTTTTTCCTTGGTAGGAAGGGTTTCGTTGTTTATTATAAGGTGCTTCTGGGCTGTCCAAGTCCGAATTTGCCTTGATCTTTCATTGACAAGATGCGAGCATTGTTTGGCTTCAGCAGTAGAATCGTTCTTGTATTTCTGCCACAAGGTTTGAATGTTGTGGTGGCTTTGCCACCCAGTATGGTTCAGTTCTTCTTTCTCCTCCATGAGTTCCTTTGATCGGACAAGCATATATTTCATAAATTTCGGAGTTTTGAGAAGATATACTGGGAGATTCCAAATTCCTGGTCCATACTGTTCCTCTGCTCAGCATGTTAATTGGACAGAGATCAAGTAGTGATCACTGGTGATTAGACTGGGTTGAATTGACCAATTTCGATATCGTCTCAAAACGGTCTACTGGGACGTAAATCCGGTCAAGGCGTGAACCTGATAAATGGATCTCATTTGTTATTGCATTAGTGTGCTTCTGGAAGCAGGTGTATACATTTGCATCGGGGAATGTTGCCCTCCAACCGTCCTGCATGCGGAAGAGGGCCTTCAGGCATAAGAAACTCAAAGGAACTGGCTCTTCCTTGTTTGATGTACGATCTTTTGCCCAACGGGTCTGGATTTCTTTTCTCTCTCTCTCGTCCATCAAGGTTTTTAGCTCCGGTTTTTTCCGGAATCCTTTGGTATACTAGTAGGCTACAGCTATGTAAAAAATCTAAGGGATATGGGGAGAGGAAATATATGTGATTTGGTTGCCGATCCATTGAACTCAGAAGTATTTATGAATGTGTCTATGTTCTGGGATCCAGAAAAATTGGAGGGTTCATATGTATCATATACAACACCTTCTGCCTCCACAGACTTTTTTCTGGAGCGGGGTCATCGTGTTCTGGAGGGAAGGAATCAAAAGCGGGTCCATAGGGCCCTGTAATTTAATCGTGTTTGTAAACCGGTGTTTATAAACCAGTTTTTAATTGGTTGGAGTGGAACACCCGGTTTATAATTACATAATTATATTGGGGGGACCCGGCCCAATGCTCGTTCACGCCCGGTTGCACTGAACAAAGTCAATGATGCAGATGAAGCTGACAGTTTAACTGGCTCCTTTGCCTTCAAGGTGCTGGATCTACGCTGTGATGGAGTTGACATCACACTACCATTTCTCAGGGATCTCAAGTTGTTGGCGGATAAACCTGTTGACTGTGCCGATGCCATCCAGAGCATTTCAGAATTGTCTGCATGAGCCGCAGTCAATGGTGAGAAGAGGAAAAAGACTTCAGGTAAGACGGCTTCGGATGGGGAGACCGAAAACTCGCATTTTAGACACTCCATTTATAAACTGGTTTACTAACACCCTGTTTACAAACCGGTATTCAAAACACATTTTTAATTGCCTGGGAATAACTTACAGGGCCCTAAAGCGGGACAAATTGATTCACTGTGACTCTTCGTGACAGTTCACCACTTTCCTCCACAATGTGATGACCCCAACCTTGCAAAAAAGTCCGAGGATGCAGAAAACAATTTATATGATTCAATGGTACACCCAAATTTTCCTGAGTGTCAAGGTTGAGGTAGGAGTGCAGAACATGGACACCTTCCTCAACATCTATTACTTTGATGGACCGGCAACCAATTTCAATTACTTCCTCCCCCCATATCCCTTAGTATTTTTACATATCCATAGACGACTAGTACATGAAATGGTCTCAGAAAAAACCGGAGCCAAAAAGCTCGAGGGACGGGAAAAAGACAAAGAAATCCAGACCCATTGGGTGAAATAGTATCTACGTGGGGGATCCTCCAGGGACTCAGACTCGTCCATCTGACTCCATGAGTTGCACCAGAGTTGAGCCTAGCCAAGCAGAGTCATTTAGTGCAGATCAGACCCCAGATTACATGTGCCCACCTGGCCTTCTTGGGGGTTCAATTTCATAGAGAAAGCACCAATGAGTCTGTAGCGTGCTGACCTGAGATGCCCCGGTTACGAGTACTTATGTGATAAGTTCTCGTTCTTTTCTAATGGCCGTTTCAGTGCTGCATGAATTATCAGTTACGATTTTATAGTACAACGAAAATAGTGGCTGTGTTGAAGTCTTTTTAAAAGGTTTCATTACATTTTTTGTGACCAGTTAGTGGCTGTGGTACCGGCCAATGCCGAGCGTACTTCTAAGGTCCTGAGATCGAACCTGGAGGGTACAATCCTTTTCTTTTCATCTTTTTTTTTCTATCATGCTCATAGCAAGAGGCATTATACTATTTGGGACTGGCTAGTTGGCCACTTTTGTATTTGGAGCCCATGCTCGACGACACTATTTGATGGATCAAGTCCCCGTGGTGTCCAAATCAAGGTGTGCATCCTATGAATGAATCAAGGTGGTTTCCATGAATTTAGACAGGGTGTGAAAGGTGTACTGAATATTCTCCTGGCGGCCATCTAACAACAGTAAATAACTAGGTAGTTGGCCACCCTGCATAATAACCCGTGGACTGTGAATCCGGCGATGGTATCGCCCAGGGTCAATTGATATAAGGTGTATGTAGTATTCCATGTCGTCGGAAGCTGCATACATCCTATGGGATCGGCATAAAAATCTGATTCGGAGGGGATCGGGATGGTGGGAACAAGCTTCATAGCTATTCGTGTGTCGTGTGCGGGATACAGTGGCGGGACAACCAAAATAACTTGCAGAAGGGCAAATTGGAAGTATTACAACTCATCTAGGTGCTCACCTTGATCCCTAGATGCCAGTGGTTCCCAGAAAAAATCTGAATGTCCGGGACACCCAAACTGGGTGGTTTGTGGTAATGGATCATGGTGAGAAGGGAGGGGCTACAGGAAAATAGTGACGTACATACTCGGGGGATACTTTCATCAATATTACTGCCCCTGCCAAATTTCAGAACGATAGTTCTTCCAAAACGTCCGCGACGGGGGCAGCGATCTGGAGCTTCTCAAAGCAGAAGCAATGACTTTGTCCGTGCGTAGCACAGTTAGGTGCAGAATGGGACCTCTGTGTGATGTGCTGAGTTGAAGCCCCGCATCCTGGGAACGGAAAGAGCCCAGGACCTTGTGGATTGAAGGGGAATTGGTTGAGAACAAGCCGCCGTTTGGTGGTTGATGCTAAGAAAGTGATGTTCACACACCTCGGGCCGCGATCCGACTTGCCATAATTTCTGATCACACCATCATTTTGACCCGAAATTTATTATGGACCATCGTCAGAGGTCCCATTCCCTCCCCCAACACACAACTTGTGGTATGTTCTGATCTACTGTCTTGTATTTCACAAGTGGCCAACTACCTAGTCCGGCCAACTACCCAGTCCGAAATAGTAGTTGTTACCTCAAAATGTTCCAACCCTACCTAATCATGTACAATAATGAACACTAATGCTGCAAGGGTTCTTGTGGAAAAAAATCCTCTGAGTCTTGTCAACTTCCTGTGGTTTGATGATCCCCTCTTCCAACCCTGCCTGAGTCCTGCTGTACACTGCAACAGCAGGTTACCAGCATGATTCAATCCCTGCTGTTGTTAAAACTACACTGTTTGTTGGTGCAAGTACTGGGTACTGCTTACATCCCAATGTTCTCGTACCAGTTGCATTTGGAGTTGCATTCCATCCGAGTCATTAAACATAACACAGAGGTAGGATAAACAGATTTGCACATGAAACTCCATGACTTGGCGAGATGTGAGTGGATATGCATCTATGGAAGACGACAAATAAACTGACCTATTTTGCTAATAGCCTTGGATTAGATTTTGAAGGACATCAAGCAAAAGGGTAATTTACTCCTAACCTTCTTTGATTCGGAGGTCATAGTCCTGGACAAAAATGGGTTCTGGTGAGACATGAATGTGCAGGAAACACACCACATCAAACATATGGCCTAAATGTTTTCAGTGAGTTGGCCAAGTAAGGGTGTATTTAGAATTATATCAACCTTGGTTTTGAGTCATCCAAAAAAGCAGTTGTATGACTTTTGGTGTCTTTTATTTTATTTTCTGTGGCAGAACTCAGCTGTGCATCCAAATCTGGTGCATCTGGATTGCCAAGGTTAACCAAGTAGCTGCCATGCAGCAAGATATGCCCCAAGTCATAACCATGCTCAATCAATCCGGCCTTAAAGGTTGATATGGTTGTGACCATGAGCTCAGGAGAGGTTCATTTCCTCCGTGATTGAATAAAGAGTTCAAATGAATTTGCACTGTCATGCCCATGAATAAAAGGCAGAGGAAATGAATAGAAGGATATCACTCTAAGGCAGTAGCATTGATAATTGTGTTCTCTATGCTGCCTGTTGCAGAAATATGTGATCCAACGTTCAATGACCAGAATGTTCGAAACCAAGCTGATGAGTTTGGATTTTCCATGTTTGTTTGGCTCTCAATAGAAATCCAAGCAGCTTGTAGGTGACCAGAGTAGCGTATTTCTGGCAAAAGCGAGGAAGGAGGTTGATAACTTGGAGGTCAAGATGTAGATGAGATTGTGGCCTGTCCCTGATACCCTACTATAAAAAAATAAGTACTAGTTTTGCCGGGCTATGCCACGGCCCACACCCCAAGTTCAGGGTGTAGAGAATATGTTGTAAGAAGATGTCTACAGGTAGCAGTAAGTGTCCGAGTTGAAGTAGGTAAAGAGCCGACGTACCCTCAGCCTTCACACCGATGCAGCAAGAGACTGAGGGATGTTGGTGCAGAGCCGCGCCTTTATAGGGGCGGCTCACTGGCTACAATCGAGACTGAAACAAAATATAAAAGAAAACAATATACGCACGGAATAGAGACTGGACACCAACATTGTTATATGTCGAGTCAGGCCAAGGCCAAGGAAGTCCGACCTTGGAGTTCGCGGTTTCTCGCAACACTACAAAGAATAGAGTGAGCGACTATTCAGGTCCGCAGTTCCGCACAAGACTATAGTCCGGAGTCACGGAGTTCGGAGTTCGGAGTTGAAGTCCGAATAGAGGATGAAGGCAGAGGCTCGACCAACGCCGAGATAGCAAAGAAACAATCAATAATCAAACTGAAGTACAAAACATAACTAACTAGCTTTTAAACTAAGTACGCTATTGTCTCTGGAATACAATAGCGTGCGAGATATTGGTAAGTAAGAAATGTATAACAATAAGATGCTAAGGTGACTTAGTAAGGCTAAACAATAACGGACCTCGGGCTTGGTAAAGAAGCCCGAAGAAGAGGACGGACCAGACAATAAAACCTCGGTGTAATATAAGTCCGTCGGCCCGAGGAGTCAACCGTGCTTAGAAGGGAAACGCTCAGTAGACCTTCATAGCGTGAAAACCCTTCTCGGGAATTGCCGGACCGGGCCGGCCGGTCCGATAATGCACGGATATAACAGTATCCCCCTCTTAAGACTCTTACCCTCAAGAGTCTTCGAAGTTAGCCCTGTTTGATCCACCCGGAAATTATCGGTCGCCGGAATCACCGATGTCCGAGAATGTCCGAGGACGGGGGTCGAAGTCCTGTATGTCCGTAAGTCCGATAATTCCGGAGCCACGGGAGTGTTAAGCGAAAGACATATAAGGAGGGCGATTCGGAGTCGGAGTTTAAAATCCCCCTTGACTTGAACCACCATGTCGTCCGCAAATATCGTTGTCCCACCCCACCGTAAGTCGTGCATCGGTGTCCGTCGGCGTCGTCGCTGACAACACCGACAGCTTGCCGCCGCTGCCGCCACACCGGGCGGACTTGTTTGAAAAAGATCGGGAAATCCCAGGGCTGCATTGAGTGTCAGCAGTCCAAGGTGAAGTGCGAGTGGACTTCGGGCCCCGCCAACTCCGACCCCCGATCCCCGAACTCTACCAACGCCGTGACTAGCGGCGCTGGGCCCTCGGTGCCCGACGTTATCGCGGTAGCGGGCCCCTCGTCCGAGTCGCCTCGGGGTCCGAGACGTCGGAGTCCGAAGTCACACTCCGGGTTCCCCGCGACCAAACGTTACCACCCTCCCCGCCACAACTGTGGCCTCGCCTGCCCCTGCTGGTTCGAAATCGCCCAGCTGAAGCTGGTGGTCAAGACTGCCAATGAGCGCTATCGCTTGATCCGCGCTCAACACCGACGCAACCGCCTGAGCCGCTTGCAGCTCAACCATGCCATCCAACGGATCGAGGAGTGGATCAAGTCCGCTGATGCGGACTTCACCTTATACCCGCTGCAGATTTTCCGCGCCCACGTCTCACCGTCCCCCGAGCTCTCCGAGGTTACACGCCTCGACGACCCCGAACTCGAGCCCGATCTAGATACCATTTGGTACGGGTTCGGAGATGATGTGATTGAGGACGGAGTTCGGTCTCGGGACCCGACGGTGAAGCCCGAAATGATGGATGTCGACGTCTCGGAGGTTTCGGGGTCGGTGGCCGAGGGAAAAGGAAAGGAGAAGGCGGTGGAGTCGGCGTCCGAAGAGGAGGAGGAGGAAGAACAAGAGGAAGGTTCGGAGTGGGGAGGAATTTCCCCGGAGGACTTGTAGATAGTAAGCCTCGGGGTTGTAAATATAATAGTTTTTTTGTTTGTAATGCGAAGTCACGTCCGATGTCCGATGTCCGAGAGAAGACCGATGTGAGAGGAAGTCTGATTGACCGATGTCCGAAAGGTTAATAGTTCGGACCCGGCTTGTCGGGGTATCGGAGGTGGAAGCTAGCGACAAGTTCTGGTGCGTGAACATCGTCAGCTCCGACCCACGTATACTGTTCATCGGTGTTCTCATATCCGAGCCATTCCAACTTGTATCGGAGTTTGACTCGGAATCTCCGATCTAGCTTGGAGTCGACAATATCCTTGACTTCAAAGTGCTCCTCGCCATCAACAACTTCAACAGCCGCCGGAGGCTCGGGGGCCCGAGAAGGATAAGGATTGGGTAGGTGAGTCTCAAGCTGAGAGACATGAAAGACCGGATGTATACTCCGAAGCTCCTTCGGAAGCCGAAGGGTGTAGGACATGAAACTGGGTTTGGCGATGACTTCGTAAGGTCCGAGATACTGCTCGGAGAACTTCGGAGTTGGACGGGTGGTTCGGATATGCTTCGCCCAGACGTAGGCCGAGTCTCCGATGTTGAAGGTCGGACCAGGGTTGCGATGCCGATCTGCCGTTTCCTTGTATCGGAGTTGAGCAGAGGTGATCTGCTCTCGGAGGAATTCATGAAGACTTTGAAGGTCAACAGCCATGTCTTTAGCGTAAGTGTTAGCCACATTGCGCTCCGAATGAATGGTTATAGAAGGATGGTAGCCCTTGTTCGCAAAGAAGGGTGAAACTCCGGTAGATGCGTTCGGAGAGTTGCTGTAAGCGAACTCCGCCAAGGGTAATAGGCGGTCCCAGTCGTCCTGCTGGTAAGAAGTGTACATTCGGATGTACTGTTCCAAGGTCTGGTTAGCACGCTCGGTCTGCCCATCGGCCTCGGGGTGGTACCCTGAAGTGAAGTGCAACTCCATGTTAAGCAGCTCGCCCAAAGACAGAAAGAACGCCGAAATAAACTCCGAACCCCGATCGCAGGTCACGTGGGAAGGAACTCCGTGTTTTGAAAAGACATGAACAAGGAAGAGTTGAGCCAGCTCGACTGATGTGATGTGAATGGTGCAAGGGATGAAAATGCCTTGTTTTGAAGAGCGGTCAATAATGACGAGAATGTTGTTGAAACCACCGGATAAGGGTAGTTCCTTGATGAAGTCCATTGAAATCGAATGCCAAGGCCGAAGTGGGACCGGAAGGGGCTTCAAAAGCCCGTAAGGTTTGTGCCTAGGCTTCTTGTTGCGTCTGCGCAAGACACAGGATAGACAGAAATTCCGAACGAAACTCCAAAGCTCGGGCCAGGTATAACTCCGACGTACAAGCTCCAAAGTCCGATTCTGTCCGAAATGCCCCGAAAGGACATGGTCGTGGTGAAATTGAAGAACTCGGACTCGGAGTTCATCCGAAACTCCGTTGACTAAAGGCACATAAATGTGTTCATTGAGTCGGAGTAGACCTTTTCCGTCAATAGACCAACGTCCGGAGTCCGAAGCAGCATGTCCGAGTCCGATGACCGCTGCGGGGTCGTCTCGGAGATGGGCGAGAATGTCGGTGTGAAGCTGCTCAATCACTAAGGAAAGTAGACACAATGGAATATGGCCGGGAGTTATGGGCAGCTGCATTACAATGCGGACGGAGTTCTACCGCCCGGTCAATTGCACCCACATTGCATTGCAACCGGGAACAAGTTGGCAGTGTAAATAAATAAAAGACCGTAGCGGGAATTGAACCAAAAGGATGCAGGATTACCTAAGCATGAAATTCAAGTAACAGCTTAACCAACTGCACCAAGAGAGAATTGATAAGAGAGAAATTGTCAGGGTCATACTATAGTGGTACATCCACCCAAATAGCATGCTCCCACCTTTTTTTGGCCCCACCTTAGGGGCCAGTTAGGGTTAGAAGGTTAGGGGTTGGGGGTTAGAGGTTAGTGTTAGAGGTTAGGCCCCAGGTATATGGAATTTTTCTGTTAGGGGGGGTTTGATGGTTAGGTTGGTTAGGGCTGGTTAGGGTTAGGTTAGGGTTAGAAATACAACCAAAACACATAATAAGCTTTAAACAAACAATTTCGAAGATCTAGAGCAGCTTGCCTGCTCTAGATCTGGGTATAAGCTGCCTGGGTAGGGTAAGGGCACCTTACCCTAGCCAGGCCAACAATTGACTTTACAACAGCCATTTAGTATAGTGGTTAATCAGGCATCAGCATATAGTCTACTGTTATGCAGAGGTCTTGGGTCCAATTCTTCTTCCTGCCGTCTATTTTTGCATTATTTACACTGCCAACCTGTTCCCGGTTGCAATGCAATGTGGGTGCAGTTGACCGGGCGGTGGATTTCCGTCCACATTGTAATGTGGGTGCCGATAATAACCGGCCGTATTGCATTATGGGTACAGTCTTTACATGCTCAATGTCCATAATGACCGAAGCCCGAAGGACTGGTTCTTCAAGGTAAGTGGCTCGGAGTGACGCTGATAACTGATCCTGAGTGAAAACGGGGCGAAAATTGTGAGGGTTAACTTGGCTATAAGCCCTATCCCCCTCTTTAGGGTAGACGTCCCATCGTCTAGTTAATGCGTCCGGCTTGCCACCTAAACGACCAGGGCGAAAGCGAATGACCATATTAAAATGGCAAAGGTACTCGGACCAGCGTACTTGACGACAAGTCAAGACCTTTGAAGTAGAGAAGTACTTCAAGTTCTTGTGGTCAGTGACCACATCGATAGTCAGTGGTGCGCCTTCGAGATAGTGACGCCAAGTTTTGAAGGCATCAAAGATGGCTAGGAGTTCCTTGTCGTGAACATCATAGTTCAACTCCGAAGGATTAAAGGAACGACTCCGAAAAGCCACCGGGTGGATTTCACCGTCATCTCCGAAGATCGAGAGTATGGCGGCTAGAGCGTAGTCCGAAGCATCGGTCTCAACGATGATTTGTCGGCCCGGAACCCAATGGTGAAGGATCGGGGCTTCGGAGAACGCGTTCTTGAGGCGTTCGAACGCCGATTGGGCCAATTCCGACCAGTCCCATTTTACTCCAGAACGAGTCAAACGAGTGAGGGGAATGGTGATGTCGGAGTAGCCATTGATGAAACGCCGATAGAAGTTGCAAAAGCCGAGGAAGGATTGGATGTCTTTAACCTTCCGAGGGACCGGCCAGCCAAGAATGGCATCAACCTTGTCCGAGGCCATCGCGAAACCGTCGGGGGAGAGAATGTAACCGAGGTATTCACAAGTCGTAACTCCGAACTCGCACTTCGGAAGTTTGCAGTAAAGTCCGGCTGCGCGTAATCTCCGAAGGACTTCTCGGACATGCGAGGTGTGCACATCGGAGTTGTCGGAGTAGATTAGAATATCATCAAGATAGACGACGACGCAGATATCGAGCAAGTCCGAAAAGAGGCTATTCACAAAACGTTGAAAGGCCGCGGGTGCATTAGTCAGCCCTTCGGGGACGACTCGCCACTCATAAGAGCCGTAGCGAGTCCGAAAGGCCGTCTTCGGCTCATCACCTTCAGCGATACGCAAAAGGTGGTAGGCATGTCGGAGATCGAGCTTGGTATAGATTCGGGCTTTGCCCGGAGCGTCGAGTAAGTCCGAAATGAGCGGAAGAGGGTAGTGATCCTTCTTTGTAATGCGGTTAAGTCCTCGGTAATCGACGCAAAGCCGAAGGCTTCCGTCTTTCTTCTTAGCGAAGAGTATCGGAGCACCGTGACTGGACTTTGAAGGGTAAATGAAGCCCGCCTTCAAGTTCTTGTCAATGAACTCGCGCAAGGCCGTGAGTTCGGACTCGGACAACGAGTAAATATGTCCGATCAGCGGTACTTCACCGTCCTCGGTGTCTATTCGGAGTTCAAACTCCCGATGAGGAGGAAGGTTGAACGCTTCGGACTCAGAGAACACGTCGGCGAAGTCGTGGTACTCCGAAGGCAAGTCCGACTGGTCCGACGCTAGTGTCGAGGACCGAGCGCGGACATCTTCGGCCTTCGGGGTTGCGCGAAGAGTATACTGCACCGTACCGGCTTGTCCGATGATCATGGAGTAAGCGGCAGCTGAGACGAGTGAGACCAAGGGTGTGGAAATCGGAGGGCTGGTAAAGCCCGAAGAGGAGTCCATAGAAGGACCGGGGTCCGGTAAAGGCATCGTCGGGGTTTCTGGTACAACTCCGAACGCTGGTAAGCCAGTCGTCGGAGTCGGCTCGGAGTTGTTCAACAACTCGGAGTCCGGCAGAACTGAGGCAGGACTAGAGTCCTGTGGTGTCGACACAGATGGACCAAGCGGAGTGGAACGGAAAGAGATACTGGCCTCCTACCAGTCAATCAACGGATTGAAGCGGTGGAGCCAGTCGTATCCAAGAACTAATTCAGAAGGTGAATCAAGACGGGTGACGTAGAATTCCATTAAATGGACTTCACCGGAGGGAAAACGGATTGACAGACTGATCTGCTTTTTGATAATAGAGGACGAGCCATCGAGGTATCACAACCGGATCGGACGTATTTCGGAGGTCGGCCATGCGTTCTTCATTACAATGTCTGAAGAAATAAAACAATGTGACGACCCCGAGTCGATAAGTGTCCGTAAAATGGTGTCGAGCCCTGAGGCGAGTGAGTCCGATAGTGTAGCATAGAGATTGAGGTATAAGGCATTAGGTGAAAGAGAGGACGCGTTGAGAAAGACTTCTTCCAGGTGCACTCCGAGCGAGTCAACGCAACTCCGAACGGGTGCTGGAGTTTCGGAGTTGCTGGTCATTTTTTTGACTCGGCAGTCGGAATGACTTCGGAGTTTGGGGTTGTGGCGGATGCCCGACCCTGCGAAGGCGTAGTCCTCTTCTTACAATCCGCAGCCTGATGCCCCTTTCCACCGCAATACATGCACAACCCTTCCTTCAAACGCCGAGCGCGCTCGGTGTCCGTGATCTTGCCGTTCTTGCCTAACTTGTCGGCGTAGGGCTTCGGAGTTTTCGGGGTTGCGGACCCCGAGGCTGCTCCGGACGACGAGGCGGATGCCGAGGAAGGATTGTTGGTGGATTTCGGAGTTTGTTGTGGTTTCTTTCCACCGCCGCCACCACCCTGACCCGAAGACCGAGACGCGGTGTTCGGGGTTGAGTCGGGGTTGCCTTCACGCTTCTTCTCCGACTCCCGCTTCCAATAGCGCTGATCAATGCGCTGTGCCAAAGTCCGAAGTCCGACAAGATTTGTCGGAGGATCAAGCACCGCGAGCTGGTTCTTGATCCGACTAGGCAATCCTTCGTAGAATTGGGACCGAAGTGCCGCTTCACCCCAGCGAGTCATGGCTGCCTGGGTGTTGAATTCGATGATGTAAGTCGAGATCTGGTCCGAAGCGTCCGGAGTTTGCTTTCGGCATCTCCGACAGGGTCGTGTGGTCCGAAGACCGACATCAACTCCTGAATGAAGAGTGAAAAGTTGCCGTCCCAGTCGGGGACAGTACTGTCCGTGGCAAACATAGCGGGTTGGAACCAAGCGGCCGCTGCCCCTTTCAAGTATGAAAGGACAAAGATGATGCGGTCGTCGTCCGAAGGAAAGTCCTGAACTCGCTCGGCGAAGTGAAGTCCGCATTGTGAGAGAAATAAAGGAAGTTTGGAGGGGTCTGAGCCGTTGAAAGGCTCGGGGTTTCGGAGGTTGGATCATGAACTCCGAACGGGACCCGAATTAGCTCCCGAAAGCGACCAAAGGACGGTAGTCAGATCGTTGAGTCTGCTGAAAATCCGAGCACCGATCTCGGCGTCGTCCGGTGTCCGAGGCCGACGCCGAGGGACAGGCCCACCACCTCCGGGCCCACCAGGGCCATCACCATCCCCATCGTCACCCCCATCGGGGGCACCTCCCACAGGTTCCTCGGGTTCGGTGTTCCGAGTCGGAGGGCACTCGGGGTTCTCGGCCTCGGGCTCCGGTACTGGAGCCTCCTCGGTATCAACCTCCTGAATAGAGGCCACCGAGGGCACTCGCATCTGAGCCGGAGGGATTCCAATCGGAGATGGAGTCACCGGAGTTGCACCCCGACGGAGAAGCGGAACTGGCGCGGTATTTGGAACTGATGCCAATCGAAGACGAGGTATGGGATGAAAGACAATAGGAGATGGAGGTTGTTCTGAAGATTGGCCAAAAGTAGGTGGTTGAACCGGAGTTTGACCGAGAGTAGGAATGTTAGAAAAAAGTCGGGATTCTCGACGTTCTCGGTGTTGGTGCGTCGGAATTAAAGGGTTAGGGGCGGTATTGCCCGGTGTGAAGAGATTGGGATTGAAGTATGATCCAGACATGGCGAACCGAATAGGTGAGTTTGATTATACTGTTATATGTCGAGTCAGGCCAAGGCCAAGGAAGTCCGACCTTGGAGTTCGCGGTTTCTCGCAACACTACAAAGAATAGAGTGAGCGACTATTCAGGTCCGCAGTTCCGCACAAGACTATAGTCCGGAGTCACGGAGTTCGGAGTTCGGAGTTGAAGTCCGAATAGAGGATGAAGGCAGAGGCTCGACCAACGCCGAGATAGCAAAGAAACAATCAATAATCAAACTGAAGTACAAAACATAACTAACTAGCTTTTAAACTAAGTACGCTATTGTCTCTGGAATACAATAGCGTGCGAGATATTGGTAAGTAAGAAATGTATAACAATAAGATGCTAAGGTGACTTAGTAAGGCTAAACAATAACGGACCTTGGGCTTGGTAAAGAAGCCCGAAGAAGAGGACGGACCAGACAATAAAACCTCGGTGTAATATAAGTCCGTCGGCCCGAGGAGTCAACCGTGCTTAGAAGGGAAACGCTCAGTAGACCTTCATAGCGTGAAAACCCTTCTCGGGAATTGCCGGACCGGGCCGGCCGGTCCGATAATGCACGGATATAACAAACATCCACGAAGCCCTTCGACAACACGGGGGACCCCCAAGCACAGCGAGGGAGGGGAGGGGCACCAAATGGTTGATACTCTTGGTGCACACTCCGAAATGCGCAGTACATTTTTACTTTACAAATGCTACATTTCCTAGTAGTAATTGTAAGGTATTCTAAGATCTTTCTTGCACCATCATGCTGACAGTTGCCGTTAATTGATTGCCAGGATCACCAGCACCAGACTGGATCGACAGATCTGGCGTAACTCTTTTGCTTTAGCCGACGAGTCTGACTCTGGGTCTGGCGTTGTTGACACATCCCCATCTACGTGGCATACTATGCCAACCAAATCTCTGGTCTGAGTTACACTACTGTCACGGGGTGGGGAGTCCCTGAGAAGACCGAGAACTGGAACAGAGAAAGGAAGGATCTCGAGGGCATGGGCACCCTGAAGCAGACCAGGACCCAGGTTAATAGGTGGGAAGGCCTGATTTTTTTTGAAGCAAAAAGTCAGGATTGCAACAGGCCTAAAAATCTTTTCTGCTAAGTCAGGATAGGTAGGTAGGTATATTCTGGCACGGTACCGTTAAGAAACAGCCGGGGCCCATACTACATACATCATGTCAGATGTATGCTACGGATACTATACAGCTTAGCCCCTTGAATACCTGTGAAACCCCGCTCCACCTCCAACATCAAGTACAAAAAAAAACAAATACTGGTTGGTATCTTGAGGCAAAGCCAGAGTCCACAGGGGTGTAGGACGTTCACTGTATGGTATGAAGAAAAAGGGTTTTACTTCAATGTGCAATATACATATTGGGTGGGTTTGAAAACCTCACAAGTTGTGGAACACTGCAAAAACATCAAATGTGTACTTTACCAGTCTCTGCATAGTTCCCTTCTCGGATGCATATGAGCTTGGCACGCTCAATTTAAAATGCCGATTCGGCTTTTAGCGCAATATTTTCGATGCTGGCTGTGCCCGAGATCGCCCGAAGAATGACCTCATTTTGTGGAGCTTTGTGGTCATCGCCCGATATCTTCTGCAGAGCCATTGATGGGGGTGGAAAGCATCATTTGTGCTTGTAACAAAAGATAGATAGATTCCAAGTATGTGTGAGCAGAATCACCAGCGAGAATAGCTTGTCCCGGATCAGATTTGGAGAGAAAGGTCCATTCAAATAGGTTTCATTGGCAACTGCTCGATGCCCGACATGATGGTATTTTCTGGTGTATTTGGTAGGCCTCAGCAAGTTTGCCAGGGTCCCGAGGCCTATGGCCAGTTATGCGGCATACATCAAGGAATATTCATCTCGTGTTTTTGCTCGACATGATGTAGGTAAAGGCCTAAATTTGTATCAGGATTTCCCCAACAGGCCTGAAAATCACTTGAAAATGTCAGGATTTCACTTAAAATGCCTCAAAAAGCTCACCACAGGCACTATTGAGATAATTAAGGGTCCTCATCCATGTCTTCACCATCATCGGGCTCAGAGACCTTTTTATGAGACCGAGATAAAATAGTGGGGCTTGAACAACAGAGCAAAAATTGTGAGCCAAACAAAACCTCTCATACCACCAACGTCAGGACATCTGCACAGGGCTGTCAGTATCCTCTCGGGAAGGTCAGGATTGGCCACCAGGCCTCACACTCCTCAAGCCGGTTTTGGTCAGGATTTGTCCAGGCTAAGAGGCCAAAATTTGGCCAGGATTCTGACCAGGCCTTCCCACTAGGAAGTGCCAGCTGCGCCGGCAGGGACCTTGCTCGAGGAAAGGCTTTACAAATATGCATTATGACATGTGCCTTGTACCACAAACACAGTAAATACAAGAAACCCAAGAAAATTTGGGCTCAGGGGTGGGATTTCTCTACTTTTCCAATCCCCCATCACAAGTTAATCTCTTTCTGCTGTTGAATCTGCTTGAGACAGGCTAGACCATTATCTCAACATTCATCACAACCAAATTGGTCGACATACCTGCTTCACTAGGAGTGTGCCTTTTTCATTGGACTTGTGTCACCGTCTGTCACAGCAGGAGTTGCCATCGCTTGAAGTGGCCTTAGGTGCGAGTACAGAATGCGACAATGTTGGCTGTGTAGGTATCGCACTTGTCGGCATTGATAGTCTAGTGACCATTGAAATCATATGGTGAGTGGATTGACATGATGCATTGTCTCTATTTTGCCCAGTGCAGTGTGCACGGCGGTACTTTTCACAGGCCAATCACACAGCTTGAATTCATTGATATCACCAAATGCATTGTCATGTGGGGTCCCCGATTATGAGAATATGCTCACCATCGTCTACTGTGTCCTTCTGCTATCATAGAGCCAAAACAATGTGCGGTACAACAAGAAAAAGGGCATACCTCAAACACAATGTGCTGAACCTTGATGCTCCGCTTTGGGTCTTCTCTCGTGTCAAAAAACCCCTGCTTCATGTGGTCCTCCATCTCAATACAAGAGTGGTGGCACCAGATGTGTCAGGTGGACAGCATAGATACAGTAACTTGAGCAACTTGGAGGTGTGTAATCAAAGACATGTAATCATCAGCAGGTAAAACCAGATCATTGGGTGAGATGAAAGTGGATCAATTATGAGGGTGGAGAGACCTTGACAAGCAAGGTAATCTATTAACCCAGTTCCTAGCAGACCCTGACAAACCAAGAACTATATGTACATGGTGAGACAGTGCTACAGGTAATGGTAGTGAGGTATTTGTAAGTATCATAAGGCGTGGATTGTTGAATAAATGGAATCAAGTGAGCTCGTGAGCGGTGCCCTACTGCATCGGCCCTCAGTGTTTCCAGTGTAGTTAAGGACTACGCTTCTTGTAGTCCTTCACCTCAGACAGCAAGCCTTTCTTTTCTTGCCCTGCTCCTTCCTCATCTGCCTACTCATCCTTTGAGCTGGACATGTCTTTGCCATCGTGCAATAGGGTCGTTCACAGTGACCCTTTTTCTCCCCTTTTTGATGTTCCCATCCATTTTCACCGGGTTATTTTTCCCTTTTCCATTAAGAGGTGTAAGAAGGTTCCAGATCCTAAAAAACAGCTTCCTAGGTCGAAAGTTGGACAAGAACCAGAAAAAAAAATAGGCAAAAAAGGGAACAAAAATGAGCTACTATGAACACATAAGCACAGAGATTTTGAAAAAAGGAGAGAAAAACATTAGTAAAATAACATTTTACTTGTCAGCTTGTCGACCTTTTTCACCTGTTGCAAACTGGTCGTTTTTGCAACATACTTTGTGGACTTGTTGGCTTGTCAACCTTTGATACTTGTACAAGCTTGTACAAGCACCGGCAAGAGCTGACAAGTAATCTGTAAAAAGTCCGATGAAGGGAACCTCACAGAACTTATATTTCACCCAGAATATTCACATGTTTTGAGGGCTACATGGTCTGTTCAGGGAAAATTCAAGGGGCTAAGAAGGACATAACCTAACAAGAACCAAGTTAGGGAAGGGAACCACTTCGAAAATGGGAAAATAACAGGAACGGAAAAAGGAACCTTTTTGAAAAATGACCATCTGTAGCCCATTGTTGAAAAAGGGCCTTTGTTAGTTCCTTTTTGTCTCCCTCTTTTCTCCTCTTTTAAAAAAGGGAGAGAAAAAGGAATGAAAAAGGGCAACTGTGAACGGCCCTAATAGGGGCAGTCAGAGTTGCTGAATTTCGGTGATTCTGAGGCAATTCTGACAGGCAATTCTGATGTGATTCTCAGAATTGTTTTTCATCAGACTCATGGGACAATCACTCAGAAACGCTCTCAATTCTGACCGCCCAGGTCCTGCAAGCGATTCTCATGTAGATTCTAATCCTATAAAATTTTCTTTGATCAGCATTCAATTATCAATAAAATACACTTCTCTATGGCCTGGACTTCCACTGGTGCCAGTACAACATTCCTAGGGCAGCCTCAAGGGGCCTCAGTGCTGTTTTTGTTTGGCTGGTTTCTCAGCCTCCTTACAGGCCTCCTGGCGAGTCCTCAGCAGACAGATCTTGGGGTTCCTTGACCCCCTTTGCTATGACAAGACTGTACAAGATGTCGGCGACAAGGAACAAAGCTCGGTTGGGATCGGATGTGTCTTGCAAATAGCTATGTCACAAAAATAATATTTGTTGGGCTTAAGGATATTGAGAATCAACATCATAATTATTGCAAACAGAATCAGAATCATAAACACCTGAGAATTGATGTAGAATCTTGTTATATCCATGCATTATCGGACCGGCCGGCCTGATCCGGCAATTCCCGAGAGGGTTTTCACGCTATGAAGGTCTACTGAGTGTTTCCCTTCTAATCACAGTTGACTCATTGGGCCGACAGACTTATATTACTCCGAGGCCTTATTGCTCAGTCCGACTTCTTATTCGGGCTTCCTTACCAAGCCCGAGGTCCTTTATTGTTTTACCTTACTAAGTCATCTTGGCACCTTATTGTTTTACATTTTCTACTTACCAATATCTCACATGCTATTGTATTCAGGAAACAATAGTGTACTTAGTTCAAAAGCTAGTTAGTTATGTTTTGTACTTCAGTTTGATTATTGATTGTTTCTCTGCTATCTCGGTGTTGGTCAAACCTGCCTTCATCCTCTATTCAGACTTCACTTCCGAACTCCGAACTCCATGACTCCGGACTTATAGTCTTGTGTGGAACTGCGGGCCTGAATAGTCGCTCACTCTATTCTTTGTAGTGTTGCGAGAAACCACGAACTCCAAGGTCGGACTTCCTCGGCCTTGGCCTGGCTCAACATAAAACAATTCTGCAAACTGAGGCAATTCTCATTTTTGGTGATTCTCCCATGCTAAAATAAATCAGAATCGCTGTCAGAATTGTGACTGCCCCTAATGAGTTCATTGTTGTATCTCCGCTGTGAGCCGACTACACACGCTGACTCTGGAAACTTGTAATAGCCCTCATGATGGCAGAAACAACTGACGGAGAAGTAGCATATATTCACTACAACCACAAGCATACACAGAACATTCAAAAGAAACAGCACCGCTGGGAGTCAAATCCAGGACATCTGCAACAACAATCTATTGTGCATCAAGTAAACTGCAGTGCAATTCCCTATGCTATGGCACTGATATACAGACGGGCACGAGGGTTGTTTTAAAGAGATTCCGCCAGCGATAAAAGCATGGAAACATCATTAGGTCGACAATTCAGCCCTTCCGCCGCCTGGGAAAACACATTCCATTGACAAATAGAAGCATGGAAACACTGTCGAATCGACTTCTGCCACCTGGGAAAACACATCCCATCGATAATAGAAGCATGGAAACACTGTTAGATTGACTTCCGCCACCTGGAAAACCCATTCCGCCATTTGAAAAGCCCTATGCACCAACACTGAACCAGAAACAACTACTGGAATCATGGCGGAAAACAAAGTTGCACTGTTAAAAAGGGAAATGTTCAAGACATGGCACTGCCAGGACTTGAATCCAAAGTCTCCACAGAATCCCTGGTCTCAAAAGAGGTATTCGCGGCACGTTAACCCTTACGCTACTGAGCCGATACAGGGATGGATATGGAGGACCTTTTTTTTTTTTGAGTACAAATCACACTGCGATAGGCAACATGTCAGACAATTAACGTAACACTACCTTGAGGCTCAAAGAATTCCCCCAGGAATTGGAAACCACTCTACCAGGAATGCCTCAGTAATACTTGTGACAAATCCTGCATACATTCCGACTAGCCTGCATCAATTCCGCCATGAAGGAACACATGGCAGAATCCTGCCCAGCGATAACGAATGAGCAACAGGAAGGCAGCAGAATCTCAAACCTACCATTATTGAAGAAGCGGAATCGGATTCCGCTAAGCGGAAATTGCCTGAATGGGAAGATATACCTGATGGTTGAACCACAATATCCATAACAAGCCAATAACTGAATACAGCATTGAGGGGAGCCCAATTCCGTGGAGGGCTTATGTTCTGCCAAATGGAAAAAGGGGAATTCCGCTGGCAGAGGTGTGAGACAGGTATGCTGTGCCAAACTCCCACCATGAGGGTCCACTGACAACCAAAGAGTTGGTTCCACCAGCTCCACCAAATTGTTTCATGCACTACGGAGTCAGCGGAGGCTCAACATTACTCCTGGGAAGGCTGTGTGGTGGGCTCTGCTGGGGTATAAATACAAAGTAGAATTGTAGTAATTGCATCTAGTTCTCCTCTTGCAATCTAAGCATTTAAAAACCACCTGAGAACAAAAAGGACCAGCTAACCAAAGGACCTAAGGTCACCGAGACGAAAAGGGGACACCTTCACTTCCCTTCCGCCTCACTCTGCTGCCATCCTTTTGCAGCGGAAACACTTATACCCCATCCTTATTCCATATTTGCCTAGGCCCAAGCGGAGCAGAACTCCCACTACAAACGATGCTGCAGACAATTCCATTGTACTTGTGTGTAGCCATTAAAACCCCATCGGGACACCTGGTCCTACAGTAGAGCAGGAGAATGATGGCACACCATTCAAAAAGCTTTTAAAAGGAGTGGACTCTTTGTTGGGAAAAGGGGATTCTCCATAGAGGCAAAAGAAAGGAATGAAGCAGAGAGGGATTGTGTGGAATATTGACAATTGCAGCGGACCTGCCCTACATTTGTGTTTGGTAACACTCCAAAGTCGGGCCATACAACCAACAGAGACTTAAAAACGGACTGATATACCCCAATCTAGCATCAGTGCAACCTTCCACATTGCATTACAACTGACCTCTCTCATTCCCGAGTATAGAACGGAGCCGTAATGCTTCATTGGAAGGCTTTTCTCTCCCTCAGGAAAGGAACTAGCAACCTTAGTGTAATTCCATTGGGAAACAGAACAATTGTATACCACCACCAATTTAAAAACACAAACTCCACAGCCGTTGAGAGACTTCAGACACACAGATTTCCCCCTAGAGGACAAATTGCTGAGCCTGCCAAGCAACAAACTGACTTGCCAGCAGTAGCACCACAGTCTGAATCACAACGGTTCAAACAGTTGCCAAGCACACACCCCTCCTGTCACTTATTCCATGGCTCTGGATCCTATCTCAGTATCATTTATGAGATTGTTTTGAGATACATCCATGGACCACCAACCATAATTTGTTGTTCAGATGCAATTCAAGCAAGGAATTCCCATCTGGCGCTGACTGCACTAAGACTCAAACTGGTCTTTTTTTTTGCCCCGGTTTATAACCCAGGAAGTGGATCAACATAACCCAGACTCCAGGGGAAAATCACCCAGATCTGGTGAGTGCAACCTGTTGAACGGTGGAAATCACACATTAGGAACAGGTTGTATTTGGGTGATTTTCACCACTTAACTTTTGCTTTTCACCCGGTCCTTGAGGTACTTTTGGCAAGGTTATTCTAACCCATTTGTCAGGTGCTTTCGATAACCCGCAGACCTGGGTAAATTCCGATTATTTTCACCCAGTTGAAT
Source organism: Mycena maculata (assembly GCA_029448575.1). Taxonomy (NCBI): domain Eukaryota; kingdom Fungi; phylum Basidiomycota; class Agaricomycetes; order Agaricales; family Mycenaceae; genus Mycena; species Mycena maculata. The sequence continues at coordinate 438,870 of JARJLG010000005.1, forward strand.
GGTCATTTCCCCCTGTTGTATCACCCAACAAAGTAAATAAATAAGCTATGTATTTTTCTATATATAATATAATACAAGAGATAGGGGGGCCGGGGACCCACCAAATCAGACCATACAACTACAGGATACATATGACCAATACAAGAAAGACTGTACATGTTGTCAGAACTGGGGCAGGACCGAAGCAGAAGAAACATACACACTTGAATGATGACCTTGATGCAACACAACATCGACATGTCAAGTAGACATGGCATGGCAATGAAACGGTGGCTATGGGTACACTGATGTTCGTGAAGATGATCAGAAAGCTGCTAGACGGCAACTAAACCAAAAACACTACAACCAACACACACACATACACACACACAATTGAGTTCAGGTCGTCCTGCAGTTTACAGGTAAGATTGAACTTCTCAGGTTCGTGTCTCAAAAATGCCAACTCAATAGAAGTCTTATTAGGACTAATATGAGCACAAAGTAGTCAAAGATTGACCAGGGATTATCTACTTCAACTGAAGCAATATGGGTTTTATATGTTTTATACTTTTCTAGACACCTCAAAAAGATATCTCGAAGACCTATAAGTCTCTCTAGACTTAGATAGGATTTCCTGCCGTACTCTGATGGAGACCGCACTGGATCTAGATTTTGGATCGCGACCAAACTCACTGGAATGGATGCCAACAACCGGGTACTGTGACTGAACTCACTGAAACAGTGCCAACAGCAGACCTGAGGTAACAACCAAACAGGTGCCTTTCACACAAGTGTCGCGACTCTCCACGAACATGGCTCAAGTCCTTTAAAGCGGGGGTCCGATTGCATTTCGACCTTGCTACGTAATCTTCGCTTAGCTCGTTTGGGTCGTTTACGCTCTGCGGCGCCTTTTTCTCCGCTTTCTTGGTGCGGAACTCAACCTTAGAGACTATTTGTGATGGTCTGCTGCTTTGGGTTTTTTTAAATGGTCTTTGAATACGTGCAGGAGCTCATCCTTCAACGTGATAGGACATCACTGTCCCAAAACCCATCAATTTGACCGGTCAACATCTTCGGCCCATCAGACTCGAAAAATCTGAAAATATTTGGGTACGCAGAAAACATCTTTATTTCTCTGCTGAGGATGAATCCCGGGTTCAAGACACTGGTTGAACATTTCACATTTTTGAGTGAAAAAATTGATAAAAAATGTCGTTCAATTTATAGCCATTTTTCACTGAAAAAAGAAGTGAAAAATTTAAAACATTTTCACCACTTTTTTGACTTGAAATCAAAGTGAAAAATGTGAAACAAATTTTGTGATATTGTTAAGATGTTTCTTTTGCATTTTTTGACTGAAGTCAAGGTGAAAATGATGGTGAAAAAATCAAAAGTTTTTTCACTAATTTTTTCAGCAGGAATCAAAGTGAAAAATGTGAAACAAAGTTGGTCATATTGTTAAGATGTTTGTTTCACATTTTTGACTGAAACTCAAGGTGAAAAATGCGAAATATCACTTGTTGAACATTTCAATTTTTTGAGTGAAAAAATTGATAAAAATGTTATTCAATTTACTGGCATTTTTTCACCGAAAAAAGAAGTGAAAAATTCAAAACATTTTTCACCAGTTTTTGAGTTGAAATCAAAGTGAAAAATGTGAAATAAAGTTTGTGATGTTGCAAAGATGTTTCTTTTGCATTTTTTGACTGAACTCAAGGTGAAAATGAAGGTGAAAAAATCAAAAGTTTTTTCACTAATTTTTTCACCAGAAATCAAAGTGAAAAATGTGAAACAAAGTTGGTCATATTGTTAAGATGTTTGTTTCACATTTTTGACTGAAACTCTAGGTGAAAAATGCGAAACATCGCTGGTTGAACATTTCAAATTTTTGAGTGAAAAAATTGATAAAAATGTCATTCAATTTATTGGCATTTTTTCACTGCAAAAAGAAGTGAAAATTTTAAAACATTTTTCACCACTTTTGTGAGTTGAAATCAAAGTGAAAAATGTGAAACAAACCTCATGTTTTTCTTCGAACTAGTGATACCATTAATTCATACACATTTCAAGGTAAAAACAAAGGTGGAAAAATGAACAGTTTTTTGACCAGTTGTTTCACACTCATGTGTTCCAAAGGTGGTTGGCAGCGAAACAAAGCCGATATCACAGTCCATCAATTGTTCTTTGCCAGACAAAATACAAACAAAGAATAGACAAAGGACAGACAAAGGAGCTTGGAAATCCTGTGGCCCTTTGTCCTGTGTCCTTTGTCCTTTGTCCTTTGTCCTTTGTCCTTTGTCCTTTGTCCTTTGTCCTTTGTCCTTTGTCCTTTGTCCTTTGTCCTTTGTCCGTTGTCCTTTGTCCTTTGTCCTTTGTCCTTTGTCTTTTGTCCTTTGTCCTTTGTCTTTTGTCCGTCCTTTGTCTATTGTCTGCCTTTCACTGGTGAAGCAATTCAAGTTTTTTTGACGGAAAAATTGGTAAAAAATTCAAAATCTGTTTAGTACATTGTATTTTGGGTCCCAGTGGCATTTTAGGTGCATCTCAGGTCCCTGCGTCTATTTCTGGTGTGCTTGGGCCCATGCCACCCACCGTTCCCTCACGGATTTAAAATCCGAAAAATCACCCTTTATTGCTGGTTTAATGAGTACTTGGCCCGCGGTGAGTCCAATCCCAGACGGATTTTGGGGCCCAGCGGCATTTTAGGTGCATTTCAGGTCTCTGAATCCATTTCTGGTGTGCTTGGGCCCATGTCGTCTGCCGTTCCCTCACGGATTTAAAATCCGAAAAATCACCCTTTATTGCTGTTTTAATGAGTACTTGGCCCGCGGTGAGTCCAATCCCAGACGGATTTTGGGGCCCAGCGGCATTTTAGGTGCATTTCAGGTCTCTGAATCCATTTCTGGTGTGCTTGGGCGTATGTCGTCTGCCGTTCCCTCACGGATTTAAAATCCGAAAAATCACCCTTTATTGTTGTTTTAATGAGTACTTGGCCCGCGGTGAGTCCAATCCCAGACGGATTTTGGGGCCCAGCGGCATTTTAGGTGCATTTCAGGTCCCTGCATCCATTTCTGGTGTGCTTGGGCCCATGTCGTCTGCCGTTCCCTCACGGATTTAAAATCCGACCTAAAAATCAAGCAAAATGGCTGTTTTAGTCAGTACTTGGCCTGCGGTGAGTCCAATCCCAGACGGATTTTGGGGCCCAGCGGCATTTTAGGTGCATTTCAGGTCCCTGCATCCATTTCTGGTGTGCTTGGGCGTATGTCGTCTGCCGTTCCCTCACGGATTTAAAATCCGACCTAAAAATCAAGCAAAATGGCTGTTTTAATGAGTACTTGGCCCGCGGTGAGTCCAATCCCAGACGGATTTTGGGGCCCAGCGGCATTTTAGGTGCATTTCAGGTCCCTGCATCCATTTCTGGTGTGCTTGGGCCCATGTCGTCTGCCGTTCCCTCACGGATTTAAAATCCGACCTAAAAATCAAGCAAAATGGCTGTTTTAATCAGTACTTGGCCTGCGGTGAGTCCAATCCCAGACGGATTTTGTGGCCCAGCGGCACTTTAAATGCATTTCAGGTCCCTGCATCCATTTCTGGTGTGCTTGGGCGTATGTCGTCTGCCGTTCCCTCACGGATTTAAAATCCGAAAGATCACCCTTTATTGTTGTTTTAATGAGTACTTGGCCCGCGGTGAGTCCAATCCCAGACGGATTTTGGGGCCCAGCGGCATTTTAGGTGCATTTCATGTCCCTGCATCCATTTCTGGTGTGCTTGGGCGTATGTCGTCTGCCGTTCCCTCACGGATTTAAAATCCGACCTAAAAATCAAGCAAAATGGCTGTTTTAATCAGTACTTGGCCCGCGGTGAGTCCAATCCCAGACGGATTTTGGGGCCCAGCGGCATTTTAGGTGCATTTCAGGTCCCTGCATCCATTTCTGGTGTGCTTGGGCGTATGTCGTCTGCCGTTCCCTCACGGATTTAAAATCCGACCTAAAAATCAAGCAAAATGGCTGTTTTAATGAGTACTTGGCCCGCGGTGAGTCCAATCCCAGACGGATTTTGGGGCCCAGCGGCATTTTAGGTGCATTTCAGGTCCCTGCATCCATTTCTGGTGTGCTTGGGCCCATGTCGTCTGCCGTTCCCTCACGGATTTAAAATCCGACCTAAAAATCAAGCAAAATGGCTGTTTTAATCAGTACTTGGCCTGCGGTGAGTCCAATCCCAGACGGATTTTGTGGCCCAGCGGCACTTTAAATGCATTTCAGGTCCCTGCATCCATTTCTGGTGTGCTTGGGCGTATGTCGTCTGCCGTTCCCTCACGGATTTAAAATCCGAAAGATCACCCTTTATTGTTGTTTTAATGAGTACTTGGCCCGCGGTGAGTCCAATCCCAGACGGATTTTGGGGCCCAGCGGCATTTTAGGTGCATTTCAGGTCCCTGCATCCATTTCTGGTGTGCTTGGGCCCATGTCGTCTGCCGTTCCCTCACGGATTTAAAATCCGAAAAATCACCCTTTATTAAGTACTGATTAAAACAACTGATTATAAGTACTGATTAAAACAGTCATTTTGCTTGATTTTTAGGTCGGATTTTAAATCCATGAGGGAACGGCAGATGACATCGGCCCAAGCACACCAGAAATGGATGCAGGGACATGAAATGCACCTAAAATGCCGCTGGGCCCCAAAATCCGTCTGGGATTGGACTCACCGCGGGCCAAGTACTCATTAAAACAACAATAAAGGGTGATCTTTCGGATTTTAAATCCGTGAGGGAACGGCAGACGACATACGCCCAAGCACACCAGAAATGGATGCAGGGACCTGAAATGCACCTAAAATGCCGCTGGGCCCCAACATCCGTCTGGGATTGGACTCACCGCAGGCCAAGTACTCATTAAAACAGCCATTTTGCTTGATTTTTAGGTCGGATTTTAAATCCGTGAGGGAACGGCAGACGACATGGGCCCAAGCACACCAGAAATGGATGCAGGGACCTGAAATGCACCTAAAATGCCGCTGGGCCACAAAATCCATCTGGGATTGGACTCACCGCAGGCCAAGTACTGATTAAAACAGCCATTTTGCTTGATTTTTAGGTCGGATTTTAAATCCGTGAGGGAACGGCAGACGACATACGCCCAAACACACCAGAAATGGATTCAGAGACCTGAAATGCACCTAAAATGCCGCTGGGCCGCAAAATCCGTCTGGGATTGGACTCACCGCGGGCCAAGTACTCATTAAAACAACAATAAAGGGTGATTTTTCGGATTTTAAATCCGTGAGGGAATGGCAGACGACATGGGCCCAAGCACACCAGAAATGGATGCAGGGACCTGAAATGCACCTAAAATGCCGCTGGGCCCCAAAATCCGTCTGGGATTGGACTCACCGCGGGCCAAGTACTCATTAAAACAACAATAAAGGGTGATTTTTCGGATTTTAAATCCGTGAGGGAACGGCAGACGACATACGCCCAAGCACACCAGAAATGGATGCAGGGACCTGAAATGCACCTAAAATGCCGCTGGGCCCCAACATCCGTCTGGGATTGGACTCACCGCAGGCCAAGTACTCATTAAAACAGCAATAAAGGGTGATTTTTCGGATTTTAAATCCGTGAGGGAACGGCAGACGACATGGGCCCAAGCACACCAGAAATGGATTCAGAGACCTGAAATGCACCTAAAATGCCGCTGGGCCCCAAAATCCGTCTGGGATTGGACTCACCGCGGGCCAAGTACTCATTAAACCAGCAATAAAGGGTGATTTTTCGGATTTTAAATCCGTGAGGGAACGGTGGGTGGCATGGGCCCAAGCACACCAGAAATAGACGCAGGGACCTGAGATGCACCTAAAATGCCACTGGGACCCAAAATACAATGTACTAAACAGATTTTGAATTTTTTACCAATTTTTCCGTCAAAAAAACTTGAATTGCTTCACCAGTGAAAGGCAGACAATAGACAAAGGACGGACAAAAGACAAAGGACAAAGGACAAAAGACAAAGGACAAAGGACAAAGGACAAAGGACAACGGACAAAGGACAAAGGACAAAGGACAAAGGACAAAGGACAAAGGACAAAGGACAAAGGACAAAGGACAAAGGACACAGGACAAAGGGCCACAGGATTTCCAAGCTCCTTTGTCTGTCCTTTGTCTATTCTTTGTTTGTATTTTGTCTGGCAAAGAACAATTGATGGACTGTGATATCGGCTTTGTTTCGCTGCCAACCACCTTTGGAACACATGAGTGTGAAACAACTGGTCAAAAAACTGTTCATTTTTCCACCTTTGTTTTTACCTTGAAATGTGTATGAATTAATGGTATCACTAGTTCGAAGAAAAACATGAGGTTTGTTTCACATTTTTCACTTTGATTTCAACTCACAAAAGTGGTGAAAAATGTTTTAAAATTTTCACTTCTTTTTGCAGTGAAAAAATGCCAATAAATTGAATGACATTTTTATCAATTTTTTCACTCAAAAATTTGAAATGTTCAACCAGCGATGTTTCGCATTTTTCACCTAGAGTTTCAGTCAAAAATGTGAAACAAACATCTTAACAATATGACCAACTTTGTTTCACATTTTTCACTTTGATTTCTGGTGAAAAAATTAGTGAAAAAACTTTTGATTTTTTCACCTTCATTTTCACCTTGAGTTCAGTCAAAAAATGCAAAAGAAACATCTTTGCAACATCACAAACTTTATTTCACATTTTTCACTTTGATTTCAACTCAAAAACTGGTGGAAAATGTTTTGAATTTTTCACTTCTTTTTTCGGTGAAAAAATGCCAATAAATTGAATAACATTTTTATGAATTTTTTCACTCAAAAAATTGAAATGTTCAACAAGTGATATTTCGCATTTTTCACCTTGAGTTTCAGTCTAAAATGTGAAACAAACATCTTAACAATGTGACCAACTTTGTTTCACATTTTTCACTTTGATTTCTGGTGAAAAAATTAGTGAAAAAACTTTTGATTTTTTCACCATCATTTTCACCTTGAGTTCAGTCAAAAAATGCCAAAGAAACATCTTAACAATATCACAAAATTTGTTTCACATTTTTCACTTTGATTTCAAGTCAAAAAATTGGTGAAGATGTTTTAAATTTTTCACTTCTTTTTTCGGTGAAAAATTCCTATAAATTGAACGACATTTTTTATCAATTTTTTCACTCAAAAATGTGAAATGTTCAACCAGTGAGAACTGGGGCAAGGTCCTCAAAACGTGATTACATAATAAGGCTGAACTCCGATCGGACCCCGGCACTTAAAAATGGACTACAACCCTCTCAAAAAACATGTTTTGCTTCATAGATTCTGTATGGTCACGCCCCTGCCCGAAATACTGGGCACTAAAAAAGGCATTGAAGCCTTGGCCGAATTTCTCGACAAGTCCGGGGCATTCACCAAGACTGGCAAACAATGCTGCCAGCAAGAACTCCCGTCCTTCGATGACGAACCTGACCCCAAGGAGTCTGACGACGACTCAGATGACGATGGATGAAACCGGAAAATGCCAACGTGCCCTGCGACAGCCCCGCACATAACGTCGAAATCCGCCTCCCCCCTTCCTCCATTACGTTCTATGGGTATGATTATGAGCCCACCACCCGCTGAAGCTCGTACCTGGCCCTACGACGGCAGACCGGATCCACAAGGACCACAACCCACCTCCATCACAACTACCCTACTCCAGAACCCAACAATCACACACCCATACCCTCACCTATTTATTTGCTCCATTTTATGGGGCACCGCGTCTTAGTAGATCGTGTACTTGTTGCGGTATAGAAATGCAGATACAAAAAAAATGTATGGTCACGCGACATGCTTCCATGGACCATATGACAAGAGGCCAGTGATCTCTGGATCACTAAATACTTCCCACGACCCCCCCCCCTCCGTGGGAATGATGGGCTGGCCACATCAATCGCGCGCCGCCGCTCATCTCTCTCACTCTAGCTTGCCCAGCCCAGCCCAGTCTGTCTCTGTCTCTCAGGTCTTTTGGGTGCCTTTCTAGCAACACCCTTACTCTGCACCAAGCATAGAATCCTATCTGCATAAATAATAATGCACATATAGATAATACAATTCTCATAGATACATTGATAGTAATGGATTGATTTCTGAGCTACTTTGGAGGGCAGGGGCAACAACAAGCTGGATGACGAGCAAGCAGTGGTGAGGCGAGCAGTGTTTTCGGTGTTCCGATCATTTCGCTTAACGAGATCAAATTGTGAGATACAGAGATCACTCACCTCTTGCCATATGATGTCTCCTGCATTCCCGGTTATGCGCTTCACAGCGCTGACGACTGCCCGTAGGTCACCTCGCTTCCCACCACCTTATGTCGACCTAATCCCGTCTGTTTCTTTCCTACTCTTTTCTCGATTGAACGTCATCTTCCATGCTGAGCCCAGTGGTCGGCGTCGGCTACCTCCTTCTCAAAAGTCCGTCCTAGCTGTACCAAATAATGTATTAGCTTATCTTAAGATCTGGGAGGTTTGACCACCACCAGATCTTTAAGTTTCACATGTCTTTCAGTTCTGTTAATGTAGTGTATTCCGCCGTGCCATAGGCCTGTAATGTGATGTTACAACAGAACTTGAAGTCACTCTAAACTTAAAGTTACTCTGAACTTATAATGTCTGTCTGAGCTTCAGTTCCAAATTTCAGTTTAGTTCAGTTTATTTGATACTTGAGACTCAAGTCTGCATGGAACTTAAATTGGTACACTTGGTCCCTGCACAAGGACAAGGGAAGAAGGAGTTTTCGGCCTTATATATGCATCCTGGCTACCATGCCACCATTGAAGTCACCTGCTTCAATACTCCATTGTTCATCCCCAAAATAACAACACAATGGTGCTCCGGCACACAATAACCACTATTATGTCCTAATATGGAAGCTGACAGACAATGCACAGTGGCACATGTGGCCCTGCTGGTCATACATATATAAGGCCCTTGAAAACTCCCATTTACATTGCCCCTGTTCAGTGGCAAGGAACTTGGGTTGGGCTGCACTGAAGTACTCACTGGGTTTTGAGTAGAAGTTAAGTAGTTACTTAAGACCTCCAGAACTTAAGAAAAGCTCGAGTCCTATGGGACTTAAGTCAAACGGGAACTTAAAGTTCAGAGTGACTTCAAGTTCTATTGTAACATCACATTGCAGGCCCATGGTACAGTGTATACATTACATTAGCAGAACTGAAAGACATGTGAACCTTAAAGATCTGGTGGTGGTCAGACCTCCTAGATCTTAAGACAAGCTCCTTTTATTTCACGCTGTACCCAAGTTCCGGCTCGTTTATTCACGCTTCCTTTCTACGTGCCAGCCACGGTCCCCAGTGAAGAAGAAGCCTACAACGTCGGTTTAGCCCCCCGGCCACGACGCTCGCTAAATAGACTAAACATTGTCTGTGCAGAGGCTTTCGCCGGCGGACCGCAAGCGCGTCGACGAGGCGTGTGCCATCCGCGCGGCGCAGGAAGCGGAGATCCGCCGCCGGGTGTTCGCAAAGGTGAGTCCCATGCTCACGGCGACCCAGGCCCCGGGAAGCTCCACCAAAGGATTGTCCGGAAAAGTGGCTTTTTGAGGGCGAAAATTGGTGATTTCCTTGTCCGAAAAGTGGCTTTTTTAGACTCCAAATTGGCCGACCCTGTCCTCCAAAGTGGCTTTTTGAGGCCAGATTTTGAGAAACCTGACAAAAAGCAGCTGATCCAGGGAGCCCAGGGCCCAAACCTGACTGACCATACCACCGGAAAAGGTCAAGGCACCACAAAATGCCAACACATAGTCTACTACACAGTAAGTATTCCCCACCGCGCCGCGCCTAGCGGCGCAGCGGAAAAAAAAAATCATTATTTTCGCGCTCACATGACCACCCTTGTCCGAAAGTGGCTTTTTCAGGTCGAAAATGGCCCCAACAAGTGGCTTTTTGAGGCCGAAATTCGGGATTTTTGCGGACAATCCTTTGGTGGGGCCTGGCGACCCTCGGAGCTAACCGGCCATCCTTGCCTTGCTTTGTACCCTTTCGATTCTGGGGTGCGCACATGTAGGAGCCATTGGATCCGGACATGTACGCCGGAAAACCCTCTTGGGCAAATGTGTCAAGAAATAATCTCACCGCGCGCGCATGTACTTGCTGTGCTTCCTACTTCGAGGGTCAATTACATCGGCGGCCTCAGAGTTTCGTTGACCCAGAGACGCATGGCCATAAACCAGAGGAGGGCAATAAATGAATTCCGACGTCTCTAGATAGGCTACACGTAGTGATTATTATATTAACGGGGAACAAATGTAGGTCGGTCAATGCGTAGAAGTCCTGCTGTACAAACGACCGGCTCATTCGTTGGCGGTAGATGCCCCCTTGCATTCGGGCCAATGAAGATGATAGATGTGGAGTGAGAATAAAGCCTACCCGAAATAATCGGCAGGCTCGTCGCTGTTCGCGGCGGCGACCTTGGGCGACTGGCACAAGCGCGACTGGAACGCGCCCTGCACAGTGCAAACAGTGCTGGACACAATGTGCGAATATAGAATACGTTTTCAAAAACCAGGGAGGAGGGACGTTGAAGTTTTAGGCGGCCGTTTACTGACCCGCTCCCCTTACATTTAACGAAGCTTCGAAGCAATAGCCAAAAAAATGCATTATCATCAATTCAATCGTCGTATTTCCCCTTCCCTCCAACAAAGTTGTTACCAACCTTGGCCATGAGGAAGTCACCTTCGAGTGAAAAATGTAAGTGCCCGAAGAACATTGGCAGCCTCCTCCACTTACCGTAGACCACGGACCGTTTGTCAGGAATGTTTTCTGTTTCCCCTTGAATACGTTTGGCAGCGGCAAGCGGTTTAACATGAGCGTTGAAATTCGGTTCAAAGAAAAACGGAACCCTGTAATCTATCCGTTTGCAACGGTTTGCGAGGGTGATGGGAGTGGACACATACGAGACTCTGTAAAGAATGTGAAAAAATATGGCGATATATGAATGTGGTAGTCCTTGCCTGTAATTTGCACTGCGGTGGACGACACGGTGGAGAGTCGACCTGTACAGACCATTGCTCCAGACCTCCCACACTGAAAGAAGTGATGAGCGTAGTTCCATGTATACTGTATCGTTGGCACACTTTCACCGATGTTGCACACGACACATCCTATGCAGTTGAATGAGTGTTAGAATCGAGGGGGAATATTCACAGTTCTACCTGGGATGGGATCTGCGTTGATCCATACCCCCTCGTCGGCGCCTTGCTCAGCTGGTAAACCGGTGGTATTCGGAACGCTCGATCCCCCGGTCTGCCCCAAGAATACCTGGAGTGCTGAGGGAGTAGGATCTGCGTATAGGAAGCTAAACGGTGGTCAACGGGTATCTCGGTCGTGGTCTGGAGGAGCCACACGTTAAGCAGCCATAATCTCTGGGTAATGTCAAGATAGTCAGCGAATAATCTGGTCGACAAGAAAACATTTACTTGTGCGCTCCACAAGAGAATCCGTCACTATCCTGGGGAAGCGGAGGATAACCTGCCGTTCATTGTAACGTTTATGCCATGATATTGGAACAGGGACAAACCTATGGCCCGCATCACCCAGAAGCTATCATCCACCTGGCTACGCAGCTCTTCCCACTCATCTGGGGTCATTCCAAGGCCAATTGCCATCCTAGCGCTCCAGTAAGACTATACGAGTTTACCACAGAAATAGATCTTTCTGACGCTTCCATAACCTCCAGGCCTCTTCAGTCAAAGATATTCGGAGAAGAGGCGCGAGCTCACGATTAGGCCGAGGTTCTTCATCTTATCTACCCACTCCTCGTATTTCTCCTTGAAACCGGGCACATTAGGCCATTGGTTTTCTCCCCAGAGCGTCTTCGTTTTGTCCGGGTTCTCGACTGGTTTGTAAAAGTCCAACCCTTCATGGTTGTCCGCCTTGCGAATGCATGTTGATCGTCGCGATAACACGGGGGCGCGACCACCAACTTTACCGTTCGTTACATTCTCTTTCAGTCTTTGATACCCTATTTCGGCTTGCGATTAGGGTAGAGGAAGAGTTACGCGTATTACAGACCTCTCGCGTTGTCCTGGTTGCTCAAAGCAAGCTTATCTTTATCTGCTTGGGGTAACCGGAAGAAGCGGCGAGCCAATGTTGCGAGTTCCTCGGGGACCGCAGGATCGACATACGCAGAGAGATCAAGATAAAAGAATCCAAATTGCAGACAGGCATCGTGCAGGGCTTGCGAGGTGGCTCGTCGTGCGGCAGCATTACCGTGATTGGGGCTCAGGTATGGGCGGATATCGATGATCGGCAAACTCGACATGGTAGTCGAAACACAAGGTCGGATGATACAATTACACTCCATTTCGCCAGTGTATCGAAGACTTAGCAGCCGAAAATAATGTTACAATATGCGAATTCTATAGTACGTATGCGGTTGGGATAATGGCTCAGAGTTTTTATTGCTTTTTATTTTTTCTGCGAATAGATGGTGCGTCCTGGATTCTGGGCAACCAGACTTGAAGCTGGGCCGGCAGAGACCAGAATCGAGGGGGCCGTAGATGTCTCCGCGGTTGTCACAGATCCAGGCGGAGGCGCGGCCGGTGCAGGCGGGGGCGTAGACGGCGCAGGGGCCGAAGAAGGATCGCGGCTACTTTGCGAAAGAGCAGGGGCAACGGGTCCAACGGAAATCGAGTCCAGTGGTTGGACCGCAGGAGTCTCCAACGCAGCTGTTGCCCATGGAGAAGCGGATCGCTGCCAGTAATTTGGGTGCTGGAACAGTAACAATTCAGGAAAGATCGACCGGGAAGGGCATATTCGTACCTGTCGAGCGGGCGAGGTTTCTGCTTCCCGAGGTCGGAGTGGGACCGGAGTGTGCCCATTCACAGAGGGCATCGGTGACTGCTGATGATGGGCCACTGAGTTGAAACCATTGTGCAGAGGAGCAGCGGATAAAGGGTCGACAGCAATGAAATTTTGGCCGTTTGGCCAACGCGTCCACCCACTCTCCCGGCCACCCCGAGCGCTTGTCGTCGCCACCGGTCCATAGCTATGCCCGTTGCTAGCAGGCATATCCTGGTAATCCCACCGCACCTGACTGTGGGCCCTGCTCTCCGGCCTACTGCTGTTTCCTCGACGACTTTGTTTTTCCTTCCCGTTGGGAACGCGATTCTTGGCTTTTGGTTTGGTGGTGGAGGTGGTAAGGCCAACCGTAGAGGAAGGTGTTGGAACCAGGGCAGGGTCATCCTCGAGCATTTCCTTTTCTTTCAGTTCTCGCAATCGCAATGCCTCCGACAAGGAAACGGGAGAGGGAATAGTTTCTAAGAACGATTGTTATTAGATGGGAGAACAACATGCGGAGAAACCGCTGACTTTGAAGGAACATGAATTCTTGATACTGCTGAGTGGTGGCAGCTAAACGTTCCGAAGATAAGGGAATATCGGTTTCAGAAACCGCCGGGAGACGCACCTATATCTCGATAATCAACGCAAGCGCGCCGTTCCGCACTAGCCTGTCGGTGTCCACCCTGGGCCAATCTTTTAACGAATTCTTCCTGCGGAGGTCGCGTCAAACAGGTTGTAAATAAGAAAACAAGAAATGACACACTGTGGCGATGGACAGCATAAAGAGCCCTTCCTTCGACAGCGCGAGGCTGCCCATTACGCCATCAGCCTGAATATCGAGCGTGAATGACCTCTCGGATTCCGTAGGGTCTGTGAACCTACCTTGATGATGCTTTCTAGGCGCAGGGACGGAAGCAAGCTTTCCCCAGGAACGCGCTCCACTGGGTCTTCTTCAATGTCGGAACTGAGTTCATCCCATTCCTCGTCAGGTTCCACTTCAACGACCGGTGGGTTTTCAGAAACTACAGAGGGAGCGACAGAATCAGAATCCATTGAGAGGTGGAATGCGAGGCGGTCCTGCGACTCTGAGATGGTAACGGTAAGGGTGCTTGGTGGGGTATAACCACCACACCTGGGTTTACCAGGGAGGTTCAATGGCGCGCAAGATCACGTTGCATTTTGCTTTCAACTCAACTTCATTGAAACAACTCATTGTTTCCTTCCCCTTCTCTTTCTCTTGCCACTGTCGAGGTCATCATCTGCGACAACCAGATCAGAATTCGCTGGTCGTTGCGTTCTTCACGTTCTCCGAGTCGCGCGTTTACCGGCAGCACCGCATCTGTACTCTCCCAGCTATAGGCTATTTCACTCGATTGGTTCGGTCCGAACGCCATCTTGGCTCGCCCCGCAGGGTTCAGAAAGTCGGGGTGGTGATACAATTTACAAGCTACAACAAGGGGCTTATTACATTCAGCGGCAGAGCGCATTTACAGCATCGCAGACATCGCGGCATAGATAGTCCTCCTTCGCCTTACTCGACAGGCACGACGACGCTGGCCTTGTCTTCCGCTTTGTTGAGAGTAATCCGGAGAATACCGTCTTCCAATTTGGCAGCAACACCATCAGTGTTGACCACCCGCGGCAGGTAGACGGTGCGCGAAAAGTTTCCAATGACGGAGCGTTCGGTGGATATGTGGGTCGATATATCTCCAGTTTGTCCTGGGGATAAAGTTCAGCAGCACAATAGCGAAATGGGAAGCTAGACATACCTTCTGACACCACTGTGCTGTTATCAACGCCCTCCTCTCCGGATGCCAATAGTTTCCCTTGAATGGAAACGCTTCGTCCTCCCTCTCCAACTCGAATCTCAATGTTCTCTTTCTTCACTCCCGGTAGCTCAGCTTCCACCACGTAGGCATTTCCCACCTCGCTGACATCGACGGCTGGGCCCCTCAACATGTCGCGGGCCACGCCGAAGAATGGGTCATCGAATAGCGAGCGCGAGCGTCCAAAGGCGACCGGCCTGGTCAGGGGCTCATCGAGCATCCGAAAGAAAGGGCGGAATTCATGGAGGAGTTGGCGTGCAATGGACATGATGTTGAGTGTTATTGCAGGAGGATGTGCAGACCATCCGACCCCTTATATACTACCCTCGGACTTCGTGCGAAGGAGGCATCTTCGAGAACGCACTGGAAAGGACATCGGCGAGAACGTACTAGAAACTTCATAACATTCGCTAGCGGAGGTCGTGTGAGAGTATGACGTACGTAATGCTGAGATGACAAGATCGTTACCTGGCTTCAATTCTGTCTGAAGGTTGGTTCCAGGAATCGTGTTCAACGTAGATAATTGTGGTACATGAAGCCCCCATAGATCACATGTAAATGACTCGCTCATGTCAATTTGTGTCAACTTCCAGGCCATTCTACTACCCACTCGGCAGATACAGAATGTTCTTGATTATCGTCGTCTTCAAATTTCAGCTTGTAGATATGTTTAGATGATGGAGTCATCTAAATGACCGTGAGTATGGCGAATGAAACAAGATGATCTAGCTTACCCTCCCGGTCTGTTGCGTGTATTTGGGAGTAGAAATAACTTCAGCTCGATAGAAGCAGCTAGTATCCGGATAAAGGGCCATGACGGTAGAGCCAGGGAGGAATTCCTGATACGATGATAAATGCGAAGGGCTTCCTGGCGAAGCGTTGGGGTCCGGAAGCGGAATGATGGCTCGGAGTGTAGTGTTATAACAACTAAATTAAACCTGGTTAGGATGATTCTACAGCGTCAAACTGAAATCTCACAGTCCAGGTTGACCGTCCTCTTGCGGTTCCGGATCCTGAACTTCGTATCTAATTTATTAGAGATGAGTTATTGAATCCATCCGGGGAAATAGAATACAAACCGGTTTTTATCGCCATTGAGACATTTAGTAACGACAGCCAAAATCCAGTTTTCACCCGTATCTACGTTGCCGCCACCACCACCGTTGGGTTTGCCGCCAGAACTTCCCATCGGTTTACCTGAAGGTTGGTGAAAGGCCACCTTTCGTCCTTCTTGTAGCGGTAATTGTCGTGCGAGCGCTTCGCGTCGTACTTTGGGATCCCGAGAGAACACGGCCGGGGCGGGACCCACAGAATTGCGCGCGGGGAGGGTGATAGACACACGGCTGGGAACGGGAATGGCTGGTGCCGGTGGAACAGGCGTAGAGGAAGGCGATGGCGGCCGAGGGCGCTTTATTCGTTTCTCTGTCGGTTAAGGTGGATCAATATTTATAATGAAGAGAGAGATTTCCTGTAGCCTAACCTGCGCTCTCAGGCGCCTTCCTCAAGGCAATTAGTACATCCAAGCGCTCGATGGCATCTTCGATCGCCCTACAAAACCTAGTTCACAAGATGTACTCCCATTATTATAGACACCTACTTGACCTCCCGGTCGGATGTTGTTTGAATTTCCTCCAAAGCAGATGATAACTTGCGGTAAATTTGTTTGACATTATCGAATCCTTGCGCTGGCACAGTATCATCAGCCGGCCAGACAGATATCAGCCGGTTTACTCGGCCAATGGTTTCTATGGTAGCAGGGTTCGAATAGATACCCGATAGGTGGGTCAAAGATGTCGCTGCATGAGACCAGCAGTCTAGTTCTGCGAGGTGTGTTAGCGATCCTACTTAATTATTGATCACCCACGCGCCCACAACGTACCCTCGGATGAAGCAGGACGTGTTGAGATGGCTCGCCTTCTATCCATGGAAAAAACCGTTGTCTTTGTATGTCCAGCCGTGGACATCAAAGGACGGAATCAAACCGCAATGCAATTCCTTTCGAACTTGGTAAAGTTGACGTGCGAGCGCCAACAAACCACAACAACCGCTTCGATCCCGATTTGGACAAGGACCTTTAAACGTAGTGCCGAATTCCAAGTGGTGTTAAAAAAAGGAGGGAATTCCATTGTAAAGCTCTAGAATTGTAGATTCACGTTTGACCTCAAATATTTCCGATCCGCCGCCGCAAAACCACAAAATTCAGGGCTACAGACATACTAACGCTACAGTGTCCACAATGTGCGAATTGTCCTCTCACCCCGTCCAATAAGGGACTCTTGAGTGCCATTTACAAAGTTGCATCCACGGGTCATCGAAGTTGAATCCACGGAAATCCAAGAGTTCAAAGCGAGGGGTCATTGCAAGGGTTTGGCCGGGAGTACCAATTTACGCAGCGATACATCATAAACCACTGTATTATCAGTAAGCGCGAATCAGAAAATCTGCTCAATGGATACTCGCCTTCCTCGATTTTCTTCAGATCGTATTTTAAACTGTCGAACCTTCGTCGAAGCGAGTCGTTCTTCAAATTGAGCTGTGGGGGTGTTAATTCTTAAAAGATGGTAGTAGGGAGTCCGCTGTACCATGGTGAAACCAGAGAAAATGTCCTTGACGAAGTTTGATATCTTCATTGGTTCTTCGAAATTGCCGAGTGTTACCGCATTGACAGCATATCTCGACTAGGGAAATGCTCAACAGTGGGCCAAACAAAGTGTACAAGCCGGTCACAATCACCAGTTCGTTGACCATACTAATGAGCCCGTGGAGATAATCCTCGACCGGGAGCAAGAATCGATCTTTCCAGGACTCCTTGACTGGTTATGATGAATATGGGTCAATCAAGCAAACATAGACGCGTACTTCCAAGTATTTCGGACGCGCGGGGCAGGGATAACAGACTTCCGTTCCTTAGGTATTCTATAAGCGCCGACGCGAATACCGCAGTGCGCATCGAGTTGGACCACATGTCTTTCCAGCGCCAAAATTGATCAGGAGGAATCACATCGGCAATGGAGGTCGTGATATCCTGGCAGCTAAGGAGCACTGGATGGACCGAGTCGAGAAGTTCGGGCACTGATCGGCGTGAATGGGTAGTGGTTCATTGAGCAAATAGACGCATCGTACTTGAAGCCGTCGGGGTCGAATGAATTTTCCCCAGGATTCCGACTGTTCACCCACGCATCTGTTCAACCGCTCCTTCCCAAGAGCGACTCATACCTATGATTCGAATCTTTTTGTCAAACTCTTTGACCTGCTCTTTGATTTTCTGAAATCCGTTGAACAACAAGCCTCAAATTGACCACTGCAAGCACCTCGTTGACGCCGACGTCGTGCTCTAGGAGATTATTCAGATTTTCTAGATCGAGAGGATCCATTGTGGTCTATGTTGTAAGAATGCGGCACGTTCGAAGAGGGTCCGAGCTTTGACTCGGTTGAGGCAAAAGGTTGGCAAAAGGCAAAGCAGACTTGATGGTCTGTCACACCGTTACTCAACGCGCCTGAGCGCCGACCTTGTTTTCGACCTCTCTAGAGTCTAGCCTCTCGTTCCGACCAACGGTGGCTGCACCCACCTTGAAAGTGGAGTTTTACCAGGCGGATCCCCATGACCGCTGACGACAAAATTTCCCTCATTGACCAGCAACTTTCCACTCTTCGTGACACTCCCGTCGACAATGTCGGTGCTTCCGACGCGGTTTTGGAAAGTATCTTCATATATCTCATGGCCGTGAACAAGGACCCTTCGGATGGATGTCTTCACTGGTTTTGTCGTCGTGCCACTTCCACCACGATTGCAGCGGCCACTTTCTTGATCAGGCTCTTCGCCTATTCCAGCAACCTCGTCGATGAATGGAGAACAAAGTTTCGTACTTGTCTCAACGGATGTCCTGAATGCGTTCAGGGACTCCAAGACGCGAAAACTACTTCGAAGAATACGTGCGTGTCTGGCTTTTTAGAGTCTTCGCTGTTTTAATCGTTGTCTTGCAGATATTTTGGAGCGTTCACCGCTGATGTTTTGAAGGGTTTCTATCAGAGCTTTGAGGAATGGGAAGCCTCGGCGGCCGTGGAGGATATTTCTGGTCGGGCTTTCGCCGCGATTCCTCCCGCCATCTCCTTTCGAATTGTGTCAAACCTGACCATCCTGCAAAACCCCCAAATCATGACCATCATAGACAGTGAACCACCCATCGATTTCATTAATGGTTGGCCATCCGATCCACTTCCTCCGGGAATACTCATGCTGCTCGCGCATGAAAATTCAGATGTCAGAAGATGGGCAGAGAAGCAAGCATCTCGAAGCAAAACCTTTCCCATCTCTCGAGATAATTTCTCTGCATCGCATATGTCAGCTTTCGAGGCTCTTGTGGTCGCCTTGGACCCCGAGCAGACTCAAGTAACATCCTTTCCATTTGCAAAGCCACCACACCTTTTATGGCAGGGTTTCTGTGCTGCGTTGAGATATGTACCGGTTGAATATCTTCACACGGGGAGCACCTTTCGAATAGTTAATCGACATTTGCATGACACTGGGACGCGTAAGTCGTTCACGCATGATACCGTGGATCATTCCTCATACCGAAGACAGATTTCGAATATATCTTAGATTCCTTCGAACATCTCACTAGCCATCTCGGGCGACCGCTTTGGTCGGGAGAGGGCCCTGAATATCCGCAAATCATTTTCGATTCGATCAAGGAGAATCCACGGTTTTTAGAGTCGCTGCTTCAGCACACAACTTTTTACAAGGAACATCCTCTTCTATCATGGTGTTCTGTTTACCTTGTGGCGATCGAGGGCCAGCCCGCCCAGGCAGAAGTTATCGCCAAAATGGCTGACTTCCTCTTCGAAGAGCTGCAACATGAACGTTTTGGAGATGCAAGACCCGCTATCATGTTGACCGCGATCAATGTAAGCTTTCCTAAATCATAGCATCGTTCGGTACTAATTGGATTGATTACAGTTATTCTCGGGGTTGTATGGGCGAAAGGGATTTCCCCTAACGGCGATGGCTAAAGTGTTCGACATACACGCATCGACCATAGTTGCTGTGGCCTTTTCTAAGCCCTATGATGCCCCGGCGTGGAACACTGCCCGGCCTGCGACCTGCGGTTTGATTAAGACCGTCATGCTTCACGATACCCAGGCCATCACGCGGGCGATATATGCCCTTTGTCACTCTCTGGCTAAAAAAAACAAGGTCGACCAGAGCGATATAGCATTGACTGGAGGTCCTCGGTTATGGGAGAGGACATACCAAGCGCTCCAGCCCAATGATCATGATGGTATGGCGATGATCGTGGAAGTCATCGCTCAAGCAGCACATCTCGACTCCCTGACCCCAAAGCCGTTCCGCTTTTCGAAAATCGATCAGATTGGGGCCAACCGTGCAATGCGCATCGTCTGGGATGGTTTGCGAGACACCTTCACTCGCTTTACCGAAAGCAGTCGTTCCACCTCTCTTCTCGATTTTCTCCGGCGTCCAGGAGTTGTGCAGAATGTGTTTGTTCTGCTGCTTTCCCCGATCCCCGACATACAAATGAGTGCGCAAAGCCTCGTCGGCTTGGCTTTCGACGTAGACGGTCGGCATGACTGTTATCGCGCGCTTCTGGAAAATCACGCAGACGCGGCGCTCGACGGCCTGTTTCAGGCCTTGACGACATTCACCAAGTATGCGATCATGGTCCCAGAAGCATGTAGCCTGGCGAAATACCTCGTTCGGTATCTCCAGGACGTCGTCGACATTCTTTGCTCCCGCCCGGATGGATTATTGTTCAGTCCTCACTTTCTGCGCCCTGACGACGGGGCGGGCCCATGTTCCAGGCTCCCCGCCCTTTGGAACTTGATGAACCAGGCGATCACCGTCATCTTCAAACGCACTCCCCTATGGTCCAACTATTTCGAGACTGAGGAGATGTTGCTCTGGATGCGCGATGCACTTATCTACGGTCGAGAATTACTGGGGCAATTTCGTGTCTTCGAAACTGCTGCCAATTCTCGACTCGGTGTACGCCACGATCCGGGCA
The DNA here is from genome assembly GCA_029448575.1 of Mycena maculata. NCBI lineage: Eukaryota > Fungi > Basidiomycota > Agaricomycetes > Agaricales > Mycenaceae > Mycena > Mycena maculata. The sequence goes on from JARJLG010000005.1 coordinate 459,538, forward strand.
GACTATCCAAAATAGGTCAACAGATGGCAGATGATCTGCAACGAGTGCTGCCAGAACTCACGAAATGGCTCCGTCTTTCCGACCAAGAGCTTTTATATCAGATGTTCGAGCTCTTGCAGACCCTTCTCAACACTTTCCACGAAACTCAGGTGATGCCGTTGGAGGCGAGCCTGCAGAAAATGACGAAGCACATCCACGACGCCCGAAAGGATAACTCCAAGAGCCGCCTGGATTCATCTCGTCTCCTCAGACTGGAAAATACTCTGGCCTTGTTCTCCCCCGAGGAGGAGAACCTCCCGATTCAACTCGGGGATAAGAAACAATCGAAGGACTCTGTCGTTCCCAAAGAGTCCACGAAGGTGCGAAAGACCGAGCAGGCCGTGGATGTGAAATCTGGAGTTCGATATAACGGTAAAACCAAGGGAGATGCGTTTTTCACGGCTCGAGATCAACAGAAATTGGATGGCGTGGATTCGTTCCCGACCTATCGCAGAAATGCTGCTGCCGGGCCATCCAAGCCGCGGCGTCCTTCTGCAGCCCCTTCGGTCTCCACAGCTCCCAGCAGCGAGGCGGAGGAGCAAAGCCCGTCAGACGATGCATCCGAAGAAGAATTACAGGGAGCCGGAACGTTAGCCGGTCTTTCGGGGATGCAACGCTCGCCGAAGATCAAGCAGCCCCCGATCAGGCAGCCCTATGCACCACGGAGGCAGGTCGTGCTTCTCGAGCCTACTGCGCAGAACCCCGTCCAGAACCGGCTGGAAAAACGGGTTCAGGCCGCTAGAAAGTATCAACGACTGAGACCCGATCTCTCTGGGCTCTACATGATCATTCTATCTTGGGATTATCACCATGACGGCGGCCATCCTCCTGGACCCCAGTCAAAACTAATCCACGTCCCGGCCGATCGATTTACCGATTATTCTCATTACCGTCGGGTGTTTGAGCCGTTACTTCTCCTCGAATGTTGGGCTCAGATCGTCCAATCCAAAGAGGAAATCGGGGAATCATATCGCTTCAAGATTAATGCTCGCCAATTCAGAGATGATTGGGTTGACATTGATATGACCTTGGATGGCAGTGTCAAAAAAGATTGGCGATTGACGGAATCAGACGTCGTCTTGCTACAGGGAGGGTCATCGTTTATTCTAGGAAAAGTCGAGTCGTACAAAACCCCAATGGGCAGAGCGATTGAGACGAAGATCAGATGTGTTGCACGACTCGATCCTGGTCTTCAGCTTGACACCGAGTGGCGGGTTACACAGGTCTTCAGGTGAGTAATATTTATTTAACATAGCGGCTAGCTTGCGTTGACCATACATCAGTCTAAGTACCATCAACCGGGAGTATGCCGCACTCCTAGGGCTCCAGCATTATGACCTCTGTAGTTCGATTCTTCAGCCAGCCTTACCGCCGATTTCCACATTGAACGGGGAGGTGGTCAAGAAGGTCATGGCCCTTTATGGCGTTAATGAACCACAAGCCATCGCAATATCCAGTTGTCTGGACACCAACGGATTCTCCTTGATCCAAGGGTGAGTATAATACACAATTGTCTCGGTCGCCGGGCCGTCGCTTACATGATTTCAGGCCGCCAGGAACAGGCAAGACGAGTACTATCGTAGCCCTTGTGCTAGCGTTCCTCGCACGTCGACCTCGGAAAATCCATGTTCCGACCACAAAGAACAGCAAGCCTGAGCCTCCCGCCCCACAGATCCTTATTTGCGCCCCATCGAATGCCGCGATTGACGAAATTGCCCACCGAATCCGTGACTCGGATGTGTTCAAGACTAAAGGAAAGAACATCGTCCGACTGGGAGCTGTCAAGTCGATGAATCAAAACGTCGTCGATATATCGCTTGACCAATTGGTGGATAATAAATTGGACTTGGGCAAGGACACCGGAGCAGCCGCGGAACTAGCGGGGCTTAGAGTGGAACTTGAGACTGTGAAGGCACAGAGGAAGGAGAAACTCATAGAACTCGATTCCATCAGCGACAATTCCGCTCGCGTCACGCTGCTCCAAGACGAGATCACCCGCCTTAATTCGAAACGAACGAGTCTCGCCAAAAGATACGATGAGGTGAAGGACAATCGGATCAAAGAGTCCCGGGGGCTCGATTCGAGGTTCGTTCTTCTCATTGAGCATGGCCGAAACTTGTTGACTTGTCTTCTTCAGTCGGAGAGCATTCCGCCTCGAGGTGCTTCAAAGTGCTGACGTAATATGTGCCACTTTAAGTGGTTCAGGGTCCGACATTCTTCAAGATCTTGAGATAGAAATGGTGATCATCGACGAGGCTTCGCAAGCCATCGAACTGAGCGCACTCATTCCTTTGAAATACCAGCCAAAGCATAGTATTTTGGTTGGCGATCCCCAACAGCTACCACCTACAGTGCTCTCTCAAGAGGTGGGTTTACTTCATGTATTCGCAGTGGAGTTGGCCTGACGCGAACGTCAGGCGTCCCGTTTCCGATACAACGAATCACTATTCGTTCGCCTGCAGAAGACGAGTCCGAAGTCGATGCATCTTCTGAGTATCCAGTATCGTATGCATCCAGCAATCTCCCAGCTTCCCAGCGCTCTTTTCTATCAGGCCCGACTCAAGGACGGGCCTGATATGGCGAGGAAAACAGAGAAGCCGTGGCACAATGATCCAAAATTTGGGGTCTATCGTTTCCTCGATATCAAGTCTGTCGAGGAAAAAAGTGGTCGCTCGATCAAAAATACATCCGAATGCCAAATTGCGGTTGCCTTGTTCGCACGGCTGAAAAGAGCGTTTGCCAGCACTGATTTCGACGGTCAAGTGGGCGGTAGGTCGTCATTGCTTCCGACTGTCCGCCTACTTACTTGTCCTTGTAGTCATCTCCATGTACCGTGCGCAGATAGTCGAGCTGCGCAGGCAATTTGCGCAAGCATTTGGCTCAGATGTGGCGCAAACGGTCGATTTCAACACCGTGGACGGTTTCCAAGGTCAAGAAAAAACCATCATCATTCTGTCATGCGTCCGCGCTGGACCAGGCTTAGAGTCGATCGGATTTCTGTCCGATGTACGGCGAATGAACGTCGCTCTAACACGAGCAAAGAGCTCCCTCTTCATCCTTGGTAACGCCGCAACACTCTCCAGAAGCAACGAAATATGGAGCTCGATCATATCCGATGCGCGAACCCGCAACTCGTTCGTCGAGGTCGATAGATCGTATTTTACTGCCCCGAGTACCTCCGTTCGACGTCCGCCTTCGAGTCCTACGAAGACAAAGGTTCCAGCTCCCGCCGTTGCTGCGCCGTCTGACCTGGCCACCCCGCGAGAGATGAAGGCTACTGTCGACCGACGGGCCCTTACTGTGGCACAACCACAACCACAGCCATCCCACCCACCATTGCCTCCTTCGGAGCCAGCCCCACCGCTGCCTCCAGCTCCTCAAGGCGAAAGCCTCAAGAGGAAGTCGGAAGCTGATGAGCCAACTTCATCCAAAGTTCGGAAGCCCAACGTCAAGCCACGGCCACCACGTCCAAAGGACACCAGCATATTCATTCCCAAAAAGAAGGTCAGTTAACATTGCTTCCGAGTCCTCTCCGACAGCTAACTGACGGAATATTCCAGCGGTAAAGTCAGGACTTGATGGACGCCTAGTGTACATTCTAGCTAAATCACGAAGTATTAATTCTAGAGGATAGACTGTAACATCGCTGTACATAAATGGGCTAATGCTTAATGGGAGAATGCGTCTATCAACACCTCTAAATGCTACATAATGGCTGGGCCTTCCTCTCTGCCACCTTCTATGATCATGCCTCAATTGAGGACCTCAGCAGGATTGACCACGCCGTCTCTAGGTGTGAGATAATGCTGCCTGTGCACCAGACGATGCAGCCGCGGTACTCGAATGCCAGTGTGCCGAGGCTTTCAAAGCTTTTGAGGCACAGGCACGAAGGGAGCATAGCGAGACGAAGGCATTAAGAATTCATTCTGGCGCAGACCCAGATCGGACGAAAGATGTCGATGTCGACTCGGACAAGCTGGTACCGGGCCCTGTCATTGCAGTGGAGATAAGGAGGCTGGCGAAGGAAACAACTTCGCTTCAGAACTCGTTTTAACCCGCCCTCCATGCAGAAAGTTATAAGTGCCAAGAAAGAAGAGCTACGACGAGAGTCTGAGCAGAGGACTCGGAGGCTCCACAGCAACTCCACAGCCAGGCCACACCATCCTTACGAGGAACGAGCTGGTATCATTACAACGTCTGTCTAGCTGAGAGACTACACCATCCTATGATCTCATTCATGTATCCTCGAATAACAAGGGGCCCGTCTCTAGTATACGTGATTCTGAACGACTATCTTCAGATATCATGCCAGTAGACTAGCGAGGCTGAAACGAGCCTAGGGGCCCGTCCCGTCCGACAATTGATCTTCCATGCTCCAGTTTCTTCCGGCCCAAATTCGCCACTCGAGATTCTACCTTACCTATCCCTTTACTTACCTTCTCCTATACCCTACTAACAATGGTTTATGTAGTAGATATATTTTGATACTAGTCGTCGGCGATGCTCGTCTCGTCCTGAGTAACTGCGGCTGCATTCGAGGAGAGACACGAGGTCTCGGTGTGTACTGGAGTATCACTTATCGAAGTAAACTGTCGATTACAGCCTCCGAGGGCACAGATGTTGATACACTCAGCCTCCTTGTGTTTTCCAGGAGCAGCGACCTCAGCCTCAGGCTCGATCTGTACACAACTTCAAGTGAAATCAACATGGATGGACCATTCAGAAGGCTGAATCTCTCGAGTGCACCAGTGGGATATTCTATACTGACTTCTGGAAGGCTTTCGACGTCAAACATCCTGACCTCCTTATAGACTGCTGCATCGCTGTACATAGATGGGTTAATGTTTAATGAAACGGGCACTTGCACTGTCAGCTTTGACTGGTGGTAATTCCCACCCATCGTTGCCAAACCGAGGAATGACCATGAGATCTCCCGCCGCGTTTTTCGTGGGTTTGGAGAATGTGCAAAGTGAACCGTTTGCGAGGGACGGCAACCACGTAGGATTGATGACGGTTACACCCTTGATCCAAACGCGAGTCGTGCGAATTAGCTCGCTGAAAACGACATATTCCGGCGGTTCGGTATTGGCAAGGACCGAGCACGGATGGATAAAGACATCCTCGGATACACCCAGTGCCTTGTAGGGCACTCCTTTGGACGTCGAATATTTGACACCTGCTGACGAAGTCTGCTCTACGCGGTCCTTTCGCACAGCCACCTGGTCGATGAAACCAGCAGCCAACAGTTGCCGCAGGACTTTGAGTTGGAGTTCGTTCGGTGGCATAAGTTTGGGCACAAACCCCGCGTCGGCGCCGGGGAAATTTGCTCGGACGATATTACCGATTTGGGCGCGCAACTTGTGTATTTCTTCCATCGCCTGGAAAAGTCTATCAATAAAATAAGAAACCACTGGGCGGATCCCAACCTTCGGTCTAACGAAGTGCTCGGTACAAAACTTGTGACCACCACCAGCATATTCGTACGCGCCCACCACAGACAGAATTCGAAACACATCGCTGGTGAAGCTTCCCAGCGCCGAATGCGTCTATCAAAAGATTAGATAACATGAAGCGATAAGATAAGATAACAAGAATCACATGTTGCGTGATGAAGAAAGCTTTGCGGCGAGCCCTGTCGGTTTCTTTGCCATCGGTGTCGGCCTCGGCGTCCTCGTCAGCGGCGAGCCCTTCGTCGTGGAGGAACGGGTTCCCAACTGACAAGGCAGAAACAACCGTGATGATGTACGGCAGACATCCTTGCTGCTGTCCGCTCACCAACATCCGCGAGAACCGGGGCGATAATGGGAACAACGACATTAACCGCCCCAACTCGGTGATCTGCCCGTCATTCGACGCATCTCCGACCGCGGCGAGACCTTTTGCAACAGAACTGGAGACACCCAGAGCACCGAGATGACCTAAGACTTTCTCAGCCTTGAATAAGGTCGCGCGATCAGGCGGCGTGGGGAAGGGGAAATTGACCACCGCATCGATGTGCATGCTCTTCATCTGGAGCACGACGCCTTCGATGGGCATTCGGAGGATTTCGGGCTCGGAGAACTGATCGAAGTGGTGCTCGAAGAGGGCAGACGAGTATAGACGATAACAATGGCCGGGCCCTGTGCGCCCTGCTCGGCCAGCGCGCTGGGCAGCAGATGCCTTGGATATCCAGCTCACTTGGAAGGCCTGGATCCCGTTTGCTATGTCATATCGTCGCTGGGGAGGTGATGAGCAAAAAACAAAGAGAGAAGAAAGTCGCAAACCTCTTTGGCTCGTCCACAATCAACGACATAACGAATTCCAGGAATCGTTAGTGAGGTCTCAGCCACATTAGTTGACACAACAACCAGACGGCACCCGGGCGGAGGCGCCTTGAAAACCAACATTTGTTTTTCACTGGGCAGGAGGGAATATAATGGGACAATATGCATCGGAGCTGCGCACGCCCATGTCAGAATATGGCGTGTGGTTCGCGGAAAGCATACCATCAACGTCGTCGGAATCCAATCCTAGCTCCTTGTCCAATTGATGCTCTTCCGTATCATCATCACTGTCCAGGGCGTCGGGGTCATCATCGGCCATGTCTGCGTCCACATCAAACGCAAGGTCGTCGACCTGCTGGTTGCCCAGCTCGAGGTCCTCAGCCTCTACATCCGCTGGACGAAGAAAACAACATCGGTCGCTAAAGAGGCAATGAAATTAGGGATATACCTTGTGCCGGTCGGATATCCCCATCGACGTCAGCGTTTTCTTGATCATCAGGAGGATTGTTTGCTATTTCTCGCTTTCGGCGTTTCCTTTCCAGTGCCTTGACGCCAAATTTCGCTTCCAGTTTCCTACACACCCCGGCGATCTCGTTCTGTCCTGTCAGAAATATGAGAATGCCACCGGGCGGCAAGCGGGTGTGGATTTTGGTCGTCTTCTTGACCGCCTCCGTCACATAATCCGAGAAGGTCCGGCGGTTGAAGTGGATCGTCACAGGATGTTGACGAGCTGCCACATTGATGACTGGCGGTGGCGTTGAGAACAGAGTCTTGTTTCCCGCAAAGTCGCTGACACGCAATGTCGCCGACATGATAATCAGTCGTAAGGGCTACGACCGTCGGTATTTGAACAAAACAGAGAATAGAAAAAATAGAGTTCATACCTTGACGTCCGCCGTCCCAGCTTTCCACATATCCTCGCGCAGCTTGAGAACACGGCTGAGAACGCCGATGAGGATATCAGTGTTCATGCTCCGCTCGTGCGCCTCGTCGATTATGATGACCGAGTACTTGGTGAGCAGGAAATCCGCAGCCAGTTCGCGGAGCAGAACACCGTCGGTCATGAACTTGATGGAAGTTGACGGAGATACTGTGGCGTCGTATCGAATCTGATACGAGACGCGGGAAGACGGAAGGGACAATTCGTGCGCGACGCGAGCAGCCATCGACATGGCCGCTACACGTCTTGGTTGGGTGATACCGATCATTCCAGGGTTATCTAGCACGCACAATCAATGAGTTGCGCGATTTGACGAAGGGAAACAAGAACTCTCACCGCTCCCGGGAGAACCAAACCCAGCTTCGAAAAGAAATTGAGGGACTTGAGTGGTTTTTCCACTACCAGTTTCACCGCAAATGACGACTACGGGATTCAGGAGGACTGCCTCCATGATCGGCTGCTCTTCTGTAACGATGGGTAGGAGTATCCGAGCCTCGGCGACATCGCCAGGACGAGACACATGCACGGACTTTAATGATGATGGTGAACTCGAGTGTAGGACCTGCTGTGCGAACGCTGTAGCGGGGAGCTTGAGATCTGCCCCTAAAGGGCCTCGTTTTGAATCGGTGGGTTTCTGCTTTTTTCTGGGAGGGGGGCCTGACGATGAAGGAACAGGAGGTTCTGAGCGGTCGTCGGCAGGGGATTCTGTTGGAGCATCGTGGCCTTTTGCAATGCTCAGTTGTTTTAGTGCCCAGTCCTTGAAACTGCGTTTCGGTGGTGCCGATTCCGTGGGCGGGTCGTCGTCCTCGGCGGTGGCATCATCCGATTCTGATGCGCCAGAGTCATTCTCCTCCTCTTCTGAAGAGTCATTTTCAGAATCCGAACTGTCGAAAGACGAATCTGATTCGACAACAGGGGCCGTATTTCTTTTATCTTTCCAACTTTTGAAAGCAGCCTATTCTTCAATTACCAACGGATCAACGAGTCTAATATGGAGACACACCTTTTTACCGCGCGATTTGGGCACAATCTTGGGCGCTACTACACTACCGTCTGGGTTGCACCGCAAGGCACTGCCAATGGCAGGGGGAGCTGACGTGACCGATGGATTTGATGGACCACCTGTTTGCATCGGCGGTGAGGTATCTTCATCGTCCTCTTGTTCATCGTCGTCCGTATCTACATCCGGTCCAGTGACTGCGTAGGAGTCGTCCTGGCGTCTTCTCTTCCCAGTACGTCCATCCAATGCACGTCGGATTTCCTTGTCTTCGAGCTTGTCGAGACGATCACGGTGTGTGGTAGCTTTCCCTGTTCCAAGAGTCGCCGAAGACTGGAGATGTAGTGTCGTCGGAAGCGCGGCTTGGCTTTGCCTTGGTGGAATGAATACGCCGAAGGATAAGAAAACACGCGACGAACGATAGTTTCTCGAAGATGAGAACTCGTTCCTCCTTCCTGAGTTTTTTTTCCTGAGCGAACGTCAGTAAGGCAAGAGAGCGAAATCCCAGTGAACGCACGATATACTTGTCGAGCCTCTTCCGTTTCTTGCTATTCCACTTGGAGTCGGATTGGGCAGCAAGCTGAGAGAACCTTGGGTCAAGGATTGGGCAATGAGCCGACAAGAATCACACAGCCTACCTGTGCCCTCAATTTTTCCTTTTTCTTGAGTTCATGTTGCTCCTTGGTCTTGGGAACGAGGATCTCTGCATTGGGATCCGGGGCCTCGGCGGCATTCGTGGGTTTTTTCTTGTTCTTCCCTTTCTTGCGCGAAGGACCAGCAGTTGACTGCCGCGCACTGGCGTTAAATTTTTCGCGAGAATGGCTCATGCCAAAAAATGGACGGATGCGAGAGAGCTGGGCACTGCCACACAAAGCACTGAATTACGAAGTCATGCTGATACCTTTGCATCTCCGAACTCGCAACCACTGTATATTCGCCAGCACCTTTCTTTCGGCAAACTTCTGTCCGCGCGAACACCCGCCAATAAGAGAGAACGACCCAATGTCTGCCTCCAGGAAGGTCAGGACCACGCAGACGACGACGAACAATATGAAGTGCAGACCATCTTCCGCGCCAGCCGCGCGGCCCGCGCCATACCGCAATACACTCCGCCAGAATTTCATCTGGCGGCCCAATGGCGGCCTGTCTCGGCCACCCAGACGTTCGGTAGCGATCCCGTCCATCATGATCTGCCACGCGACTAAAAATGATGGAAGGGATCCACCATCTGGGCATCCTGTCTCGGTAACCCAGACGTTCCGGTGTGATCCGTGCCACGCGAGTTTCGCTTAAGAATGATGGACGGAAAAAACACTGGGGCATTTGGTATACTGTTACCCCCCATGGTGTCACATCTTGGGCTGTCACACAATTCTCAATAGCCTATACTGGGGACCTCAGGACACTCAAATAAAACCCAAAACGACTTGGAGTTACTTGTATTATGCAATCAGCTCGATTCCAATTTTTTCCCGGGTGAAGAGGGGTGTTTCCAAACGCCCGTGGCAAGCCGAAAGGACATCATAAAATTCGGAAAAAATGGGCTAAGCCATCGGAGCATGTCCAAAAGTCAGTTGGAGCAGACAGCCAGGCAGAAAAGCGGAGGGATGGACCAGAAAACAGATGTGACACCATGGGGGGTAAAGGCCGCCCAATGCCCCAGACGTTCTGGTAGCCATTCCGTCCATCATTTTTAGCCGAAACTCGTGTGGCATGGATCACGCGGGCCGGGATGGCTACCGAACGTCTGGGTCACCGAGACAGCTGGGCATCCATTTTCGCGCGCTGGTCCATCTAGGGTGCTGTTACAGTTTATATTGCCGGTTTGTAAACATTGTTATAAACAGGTGTTTATAAACCAGTTTTTATATGGGTTGGGCTGAACCACCTGTTTTTAATTCGATGTGCCAGTACCTGGGGGGCCTAAGCTGACATGAAGGTGGAATAAGGAATGACCACCGAAAGTTCTTCTGGCCTTCACTGCGGTTGATTTGGCAATGGCTGGAATGAAGCCCAAATTATGCGACATTTGACCATTTAAACTTGAATTGAACATGTGCCAGTTCAAAACCAATGAGTTACATGAGCCTCTGGTACATTAATACACCTTGATTCGGGTCATTTGCGTGCCTTCCGAAAATCAGAGAGCGAAAATTGGCTGAAACACCGTGATTACGGCGGATTTGGGTATGTGTTTTTAAACATGTTTATTAACACTCTGTTTATAAACCAAAAACCAAAAACTGTTTATAATTGCTAGGGGAATTATAAACAGCACCCTAGTTTGGTGGCCGGGGCCGGACAAAATACCGGTTTGTTTTGATTTCATCGGGAATCATTGCCAATCATGATCAATCCCAACGAATCCTAACACATCCTAACGATTCCTTAAGCATCCTTCTCAATCCTCAGCCATCCCAAGCCGACACAACAAATCATTGTGGTTCACTACAACATCCTGAGGATTTCCTAATTACCTGGATCATTACGAGTCATTATCATTCCTTACGGATCATAACTCATCCTTGTCCATCCTGATTTTCCACCTCGCACACTTGAATAACATTCCTAACTATTCCTAGCAAATCCCAAGCCATCCCAAAGAAGTTTGATGTGACACTCGCAGCTCTCGGCTTTCTCGGTTGCGAACACCTCACTGCACTTCCCTTTCCCCCATCCCCCCTCTTCAATGGATGCCACCATACGGCTGAACAACTTCCGTGACTCGTACCACTCATACCACGATGATGTTCTCTCTGCTCTGCATGTCATGGTCGGAGACCCGCCACGGTTGAACGCTGTTAGGGACCGAGGGTTGGCGTTGGCATCTGCTGCTGAACTGGTATGTCGTATCTGAACATTTCTTGTGCAATTATCCTAATTATCATCTAGCACAGGGATGTCTTTCCTCCTGATGAATACGGAATCCTCCAGACCTCTATCTCTGAAATGGTTGTGGCACTTGACCTTGCATGCCATGAGTCAATGGATCCCCCAGATGGGGCTCCGTTGGTTGTTGCTCGCCGCGTTCGAACCGGACGACGGGGTCGTCCACGGGTGGAGATTGATGAACAATTTCTGAGTGCTGCGCTCGACCTCCATGGCCCGACTGGTATTGCCCCGGAGCTCGGTGTCAGCAGTCGGACCGTTTGCCGTGTTGCCCTGAGAACTGGACTGGTAGAGCCTGGGGCGCCTGTCTTTCAGTCTCGTGTCAATGCTGAAGGTATCGTGGAGCGTGTGCATACATCAACAACCCCCCCAGTTTCTGTCATCTCGGATGCCGAACTCGACCAGCTCATTGCGTTGACGCTTGAGATCTTTCCCCAATTCGGGAGGCAGATGATCCGGGGCCACTTGAAATCCCAAGGCTATCGCGTCCCCCGTGAGCGCATCACTGCCTCTTACTTGCGTGTGCCGGCAATCTTTGGCAATCACCAGATAAGTTGAAAGAAATATCGGGTTCCAGGACCAATGTCACTCGCTCATATGGACGGCCAGCACGGTGAGCCTATTGTTACGTCTCCTCACTGTTCAATTAAACACTCACTGCCCCGGTCGCTGCAGGTTTGATCCGTTATAAGATAGTGATTCACTGTTTTATCGACGGCTATTCTCGATTTGTTCTGGGGATTCGGGTCCATGACAACAACCGTGGGTCGAGTGTGCTACAGCTGCTTCTCGACGTAATTGCCACGCATGGCTGCCCGAGTCGGATGCGCGGTGATCACGGTGTTGAGAACATCGAGGTTGCAATATACATGGAGGAAGTAAATGGACCTGGTCGAGGTTCGTTCATCTGGGGAAGGTAAGTACAGCATTCCACAGCTATCTTGTGCTAATGCTTCACGTCTTTTGATATAGAAGCATTCACAATACTCGGATCGAGCGTCTGTGGTATGACGTCACTCACGGGTTTGGCAAGAAATGGAAAGTATTTTTTCCTGGACCTCGAGACGAATCATGGTCTCAACCCGACTCGCCCGGGTCATATCTGGCTCCTCCACCACCTCTTCCTTTCCTCCATCAATCGTGATGCACAGGAGTGGGCCGAAGCTTGGAACTCGCACCAGCTCACTGTCCGACGGCAGCGTGAGCGCAGTCCACACGATCTCTTTCTCTTTGGAATGCTCCGCGAGGGCCCTCGTGGTATTTCTTCTTTTTTGACTTGTGCCGAAGAAGAAATCGGCAACATCAACAATCAATTGGGAGGTGACCGAGGAGCTGGAGCTCATTGCTCATCTGCTCAAAAATAATCTGCATGAGCGCTCGACAAACAGCGACCCGTTTGCATCAGCCAGCACCCCCGCGAACCTTTCGGAGGTTCTATGTGAACCACCAGATTGTCCCTTCACTCCTTCACAGCTGCAGCTTCTCAACAAACATTTAAGCGCATCCGTAGATTTATTTTCACGCAACATGAATGTACGTAGATTGTTTGGGTGAGGGCTCTGGAGGTTGCGAGAGGTACTCAACAGGGTGTAATTATATAGACTACAATTCCATCCTTCCGACCACTTCGAAACGTGCACTGTGAGATTGGTGTTAAGTAAATTGCAGGTACATGGGACATTGAAACATACAGGAAGATCTGTACCCAATTGTTCAGCGTCTCCAACTCTTTTGTAGAGAGGTTGGAATATCCTTGGACCTCAGCATCTTCCTCCAGATTGCTGTTTTTTGTCAAAGTGTATGAGATGTCCCTGAATGCCCATGTGCTCAGGTCCCCCTTTGGTCCGAGAAATTCCCCAAGGGAAGTCATGTTAAAGACAAAGTCTGTTTTGTGAGATTAATGCCAAAAAAGAAAGTTGAAAAGCCATACCCTTCAGACTGACCAAGATCTGTGGACCAGATTCATATTGGTCTTCAACGCGGGATGCAGCCAACGCCTCCTGGCTGAAAAAAGGGAGATTGTCAAGGGCCTGATTGATGTTCAACTGTGGAGGAGGGAGAACAAGAGGCAGGGGCTTCTTTTTGTTATCGGCTGACGACATGTGGGTAGCTTGACACCCAGAAACACTGCCACATATTTGGTCTTGTGTGTCATTTATCACTCACGTGATGTGGTTCATCTTCTTTCTCTTCCACTCGCACTCAAGAGGTGCTCGATCTCTGGATCATCCAATTATTCCCACGGGGGTACCCCCCCCAGAAAAGGCAATGATCATCAGTTCATCAACGCCCCACTTGACCCACTTCACCCTCGTCGCTCTCTCCTGCATTCTCTCAGGTCACTCGCACCTCAGAACATATCAAAACTCTGCAAACATCATGGGATCCTAGCCCTGTATATGTTGCACATACATATTTGTCTAATAATATTAATGCCATTCCTTCAACCTCTTACAATACTTTCTCGGCTGTACCCACAGTGGAGACCGGCGCGACAGAACACACTGAGTTCTCTGTCCCCGATGTGGTCAATATGTCGAGTCGGCGACATCGACCGCTCTCCAAATATATGTGATTGTGTTTCCGCAATGATCAGTGATCTCGCTTAATCCACATCATATTGAACAATCCAGAGATTGAGCACCTCTTGCTCGCACTGGTTGTAGTCTCTCTCAGGTGCACACACTCTATGCCCGAATCTCGTGAATCTGAGGCATCCTACCTAATTGCTGCTGCCCGTGGGACCGAACTCATAGAGCAGGAGGTCGACCTTCGTCTAGAGAAGATTGAAATCAATGCAACAGAGAAGGAGGAGAAAAGGTTCAACAAAGCCCATCCCGCAAAAAGTGGCCTTCCATATGCAATCAACTCGACCTGTACCGTCAAGCGCGGCACCAACAAGGCTCAAAGCTATATCTATCCAGAAATGTGGCACACTTCCGGCAAGAAAAAGTCCAAGCACTCACTCACGGAGCTGGCTCTGGAAAGCATCTCATATACCCATCAGGCCCTAATTCTGGATATGGGTCCTCTCTTCCTTATGGTATCTAGCTTCTGCTGGGATTTGATGCTCTCCTTTATCACCTTGTAGATTCAATGGATGACCCACACGTCTGCGCAATGGTATCCTAACCCCCTCATAAGAAGGTCAGTCTTGCCTCTTGACATATCCTTCTGGTTTTGATTGCAGATTATCACCAATATAGGTTCGTAAACAGCGCGTTGGGATGGTGCTTGTCTTCAAAGACTATGTGCTTGTATTCCTGAGTTCCGACCTCGTGTTTGATGTAAGATATATATTAAACCGAGTTCCTTTACAGTTAATCTCATCCTGATCGTAGCCAATGTGGGCCGATTCACGGGCCAAACTCCCCCCTAGTCCAGCCAACTTTTACAGTCCAGACTGGGAGTTCCTGACCGCTGAAAGGGTTGCTCAGGTTCAACGGTCTAAATATGCAACTGCAAAAATCCCCCCTATCGAACGACTGAGTTACACCTAACTCACAAAGTGAGATTAAGCACGACTAAACCAACAATAGACAGACTCCAACACCAACACACTCCCTTAATGACCTTGATGCACTGACGAGTTTCGGGTCTTTTTGGACACAAGTATAGGTCCAAGGAAACCACGAGTAAACGTATTTGTCACGAAAGTATTCAATTCCCGTTCCCCCAAGGGTGGCTAAGTCTCAACTAGTTTCTTGAAGTGGCATTCAAGACACAACCTGAATTTATCGGTTGGTTTCCAACGTGGATTTAAGTTTCCCAACTATGCAGATATAACGGCTCTGAGCCGGTTTGTTTTGGTGGACTATTAGTCCGGTGGGCTGTTTAGACCCGGTTGTTTGGCTCACACCTTATTCCACTGACTTGGCTCGCGCCTCAAACTTGCTTGGCTCGCGCCCCATAACTATGGCTCACGCCTCAAAACACACACAATGGCTCACACCTCGAACTTGGTATGGCTCACGCCCCGTAACCGACACTTATAAATCCCACTGATGCTATTCCAAAACCAAACTTAAATTCTGAGACTAATTGACAGCCAAAGATTCAAGCCTAAACTTCAACTCCGTACACAAGGGCTGTATTGCTCCTCACTTTCTGGGGTCTGGTTCAGTGCCGTCCTCCCTGGTTCTGCCCTCCTTATATACTGTACAAAAACTATTACATGTGCGTGATTACTAGGCCTCAGGTATTCTACTTAATTAATTAGCCTGCAATCGGTATCAGCTGCGCGCGTCCTGGCACCCTTATTCGCTACTTGAGCTCTCCTATATGTTCGTCCAATGACTCCCGTCGATCAGGGGATTATATGTGTAATTAGTCCCCTGAATAGGGTAATTGACCAATATCTTCCTCTGTGGTAGATGCCTCAACTTCTAGTATCGTTGACTGGATTGTATGGTTTAATACCCTCCCAATGATACCCCAGATGCCCTTAATTGGTATCCAGAAACACGCAGTACAAGCTTAATCCGGTCTGCGGCTTATCAGGTGATCGCGCTGTCGTGGATCCAGTGTATAGGAGTAATAATTGTAGGTCCAGGCCTAGATCAGGTGACCCATCGTGTCACGTCGGGTAAGCCAAAGTCGTGTAAACAACTAAGTGTTCCCCTCCCGAATAAGGTTCCCAGCGTGCCAATAAATGCCAGAGGTGGATAATATGATTCTCCCTTTGATAGTGAGCATTGCTTTGCCTTCCCACGTATAGAGGTTGTTTCAGGACTTTGATGTATGGGCTTTGAGCCTTAATCCGGATTCAACCCCCAAATGTCCCAAAGGTGAAGTTTCCAGGAATAAGCTGTTATTGCCAGTCTAAGATGATAATGCAATATGGCTCTGAGTTGCACGTTTGGAGCTCACGCCAACCTCTGGATGAGCGCTGAATGTCATGCATTCGTAAAATTTGAGGTTTCGCAAATTTCGCGGCTTATCACCGCACTTGCCAGTTGGATGCGGCACAGACTCTCTAGTACTTCAGACCGCAATGGGCTCGCTTGTGATGTTATACGCGAGGCTAATGATGTGTTCCTTGGTATTGGTGTCTATACTGTTATCGAGATCTTTTTTCTTGCTGGTACGATCTCTTCGTTTTGCTGAATGGAATTCTTTAATCTACAATCTGATCTCTGCAGGATTGTCCCCGATTTTGACAGAAGCAGAAGTTTTCAAATCCATCTCGTACTGCGAGATTCTGTGCTGGATACCTACAATATCAGGATCGATCGTGAAAGGGCCTCAGGTATCCTCTATTTTCTTCTCTTTTGCTTTGATCTCAATGATTTCTTCAGCAGGCTTATACGCCCTGCGATGAAATATGGATACCTCGCTCCTACAACCAGCCAGCGACTCAAGTATATCGACTGGCTGCATGTCTATGGAAAAGATCGCTCCCGGATACCTGTAAGGATGGCCTCGCTCGTTGACGATTATGTGGTAGGTTATTCACATTTGAGTCACCTTTCTTTCTTGAGGGCTATCCTTGCCAGTCTCAAATCGAACAGCTATTGTCCATGGGTGAATGGGTCCGTTATGCAATTATGCAACCACATCACTTTACGATGTGTTCGAGCCGACTCTTGTTTCCGCTGCTCTTTCCTTCCCACACAATCTCGGGCACCTTATATATGGGGCCGAGATATGGGCAGAGCTCGGTGGCATCGTTTCAGATGGACACGATCAGTTGACGGAGTTCTTTCGAGAGACAGGTCCGTGTCTTCTTTGTGGCCCAAGTTGTGTGCCCACTGACATTTGTTCCTAGAACTTATTGGTGCGCCGACGTTTCTGTGACCAGGTCACTATGTTCCTCTCTTCTTGGAACAAAGTGATATTTGCTCTCAATCGCTGCCGCGGTGCACCACCTACACCTACACATACAACAAGCAGATCTGGTCAATCGCACCCTTCCCAACGAACTTCCAAGGGCGGGCCATCATTGAGTATGTTTCAATTTCGATCTGTACAGATAAAAACCCATCTGATACCACGATCTCAGTGATAGCGCCTCTCCGTATAGGGTTGAGGGTGAAGAGCGAAGACGAATGCTATTCTCGTATATTGTTGAGAAAACACGCAAGGTTGCCATCGGTCCATTGGAGTACTGTGGTAATGCACATCTGGTGCATATTGGTACCTCAGACGTGTGAGTGGTTCTGTTTTTCAATTTTCCTCGTCCCTCAACATGATTGAATCAGTGTTGCTCCATGCTATGGGGACCCCACGTTGACAGAATACTACGCTCTCCGTGACATCAAGAAGCGGTGTCTACCACCTCCATCCCATGGTGCTCAACGTGCAGGGATGGGGGCAAGCGAGCTGAAGGAGTTTGAATTGCATGTGAGTGAGCTTAGCAAGAGTGTTTCTCGCAAGCGGGTGCGAGACAAGGAAAATGAAGACGAGAATATTCTGCCAGAGGCTGCACCACCCAAGCCGAAGAAGAAGCGGTTGAGTGAAGATCAACGTCTAGCTGCCGCTGGATCTCAGATATTGCGCCCTATCAATTAGTTTATGTACTCTAGTTCATGCTATCATTAACTTCTGGCCCACTTGTCATTCAACTGGCTCCGAGAACTTGACTGTGTACATTTCTTACCTTGCATTTTGAAAGCATTTAACAAGCTTTGAATCCCATCTGACACCTCGATTCTTAGCCTCCAAGGTGTGGGTCACAGTGTATGGTTTGAATTTTGTCACCTTCCGATACTTTCCGGCCCTACCCGTCTGTCTCCCCAAATTCTCCAAGATGTCACTGCATCTTCACCAGCCATTGGGACTTGGGTATACTTGTGGGATTGCTTGAAAGTTCTTTGGCATCCATATGAATGCTCTGGTTGATTTGGAATCCATTAGTTATGCAAGTAAACTTTTGGATTGCTCAACGAAGGTAGGTGGGGGATACTTGTGAAATTTTTTTGGGGTCTTTTGGCACCCATACTAGTGTTCTGTCGACTCAGAATTCATTAGCTAATGATCCCCGCACGTAAACTTTTCCTTTCTCTCGCCAGACATGTGACTCAAACAGACATCAATAGTTGCATGGATTTCTCAATGAAGGTAAGTTGGGGGATACTTGTGGAATTTTTTGGAGGTCCTTTGACATCAATAATAGTGTTCTGTCAACTCAGAATCTGTTAGCTAGGCGATCCCCGTAAGTAAACTTTTCCTTTCTCTCGCCGGACATGTGATAAAACAGACATCAATAGTTGCGCAGATTGATCAACGAAGGTAAGTTGGGGGATACTTGTGAAATTCTCTGGAGGTACTTTGGCATCCATACACCACTGTTCGAACTGGATGTTTCTCAGACATTTCAAGCCAGATATTTGTCAAATGTTGCTCAAATATCCTTAGAACAAAACTACATCCATTTTTCAAGGCTTTTCTGAGAACAATGTTTCAGAGATGTTGGGGTCAATATCTCACGAAGGTTCCACAAGATATATTTTTCATTTGGTCACCAATATTGGATACTGAAACAGCACAATGCTGCGTATTGAATGAAATAAATAGTGGTACGTGCATAAAAACAGGGCAACAACAGTAAGTTCATGCATAATAAGGAATACGAGGGAAGCAGGACAATCTGGACGTGCAGAGAATGATGTGTGGCGTGGGGAATTGGGCAAAGGAACTCCAGGATCATGAACAGATACCTGTTGCTGGGTCTCAGTATAGAGGAAGGGGCATTAGCGAATGTTGGTGTCACAAGATTCAAAAGATGTTGAGTACTTTGAAAACACTTTGAGGACGGCCTTGCATCATGTATGAATTTTGCGCTGAGGTCTTCGGCTTGCAGCTTGAGACCGGCTTGAAAAAATGGTTTGGTGGAAGTGGAGGGATTCAGATCTTGAATAATTGGAGGGTGCTTCATAACTGAGTTGGGTCTTGATCTGCACTGCAACTTGAGATTGCGGCCGAGTCACGACTGGCAGTGGCAGTGGCGGTTTGAGCTGTTTGGAATTGGAGTATCTTGATGGATCTTGAGAGCTTGGGACAGATGGAGGATGTTTGATGACTGAGTTGAGCCTTTATCCTCACCGGGTGCAGAGGGCCATCATTCGAGATTGCGACTGAGTTGCCACTTTGGTTTCACATTGTTTTACCGCCTTTGGGCAATATGTTAGCCACCAGAGCAGGTAACAGTCGTCATTGGAATAGATGCAGTAGAGGAGATTGTGGCTAAGTTGAAGCTGGTTAGGGCGGACACGACGAGGTGAGGGAAAGACGAAAAATGTGAAGCAACATTCACGTGATTGGTGATGCAATACCAAACAATGTGCACGGACCTTCACTGGACCGGCCCGGGATGCCATCTCATCAATATCATCTCATTCTGCCGTGCAATGCTAACCTAGTAAACTTATATCATGGTTCACCTGTGTCCAAATAGAGGTACTACATGCCATTTGCCTGGCTTGGTTGTTGAAGGGCCCACCTGTTCTGGCTTGTGGAGAAGACTAGAGTTTGTACATGACTCGCGGCTCAGGGTCGGAGTCTCGGATTGCAGCATCGCACTGACCACTGTTAGCCATGTGTGAATGGCTCGGAGATGTATGAATGCAAGAGAAAGGTATGCACATATTAACTTCTGCTCGTAATGTGCAACAAGTTCCAAAATATCTTAGGAGTCTTTGCCAGATTGTTCCACAGATATGTTGCTCGAAATATTTCTCAGATGTACCTCTGAACCCACCTCAGACATCTCAAAGGATATTTGAGTGATGTCTATACGGAACATTTCAGAAACAAAGATCTCAAATGGTGGTGTACTAGTGTTCTGTTGAGAATCTGTTATCTGGGTAAAATCCCCCCCCCCCCCCCCCCCTGCAAGTAAACCTTTTCTGTCTTTCACCGAAAACACGTTGCATGGATTCCTCAGCCACTGTAACTTGGGTGATTCTTCTTGAGTTTTTTGGGGGTCCTTTGGTATCCATACTAATGTTCTGTCAACTCAAAATTCTCTAGGTGGCTGAAGTAAAGATTTTTTCTACGACCGGGACTCGTGCAGTAATAAACAAATGTGTTGTTTTCTGCACTAAAACATGCTCTGCCTGCTCAGAACCCATTGGCAGGATGATCACCGATGTTGGATATATAAAATGTTATTGGCAATTGTAGATTGATTTAGGCTTTGTTCCCATGAGATGAAGCAATGAATGCAAACCAGTTCAATTTCTGGGAACGATACAATTGAACTAATTCTAGCATACAGTAAACCGCTGATTCTTGTACGGCATAGAAAGATGTGTGAATGGGTCCATCTTTGTCTTCAGCGTCTTCACCGTTGTGCCGCTGACAGTTAGAGCTGTCGGAGCTGAGCTGGAGCTGGAGTCCTCGGTCGCCAACTCCTCCGAGAAGCATGCGCTCAAGAAGTCGCGCAATTCCTTCTCCTTTTGTTGGTTGTCAGCGCTTTGAGTGCGAGAATTGGCATGGGCTCGCAAGTACTGCAACGTTGCACGTGTGTTGGTAGCAAAGGTTCGATTATTTGCATAGGTCGTTGGTTTTATACCAGCCTAAGCAGCGACGTCGGTGAGTGCCAACTGCGGTATGGCGGCCTGGCCTCGAGAAAATACGCTCTCAATGATGAGCGCCTGGTGGATCTGTAGATTACTCTTGTTGTTGATACTGAGAAGAGCAGCCAGACTGTGTCCATCTTGGAGGTAGCGCGAGTCTAACGCAGTGCTCATCTTGAGTAGGTTCGCTAGGAAGCTACTGGTAGAAGAGCCTGGACCAGGCTGAGGGTTCACAGGTGTACGAGACCGAGAGCGTCTGTCGGCCCTGGCAGCCGCCTCAGTGAGAGGCTGAGACACGTTGGGGGCAATGGGTGCTGGTATGTCCTGTGGAACACATAAATCGTTGCTACAAGAGCAAAGAACCCAACGTACCACTGGAAAGATATATAGCACAAAGAGAGGGGTACATAGGTCAAGGTCCTGATGGCCGAAAGACGAACAGCTCATCGCATTATGAGTTGTGGGAGACACAATCACGGGGGAGCCATTCAGATGGTCCCGAAGTCCGCCCTGAACCTCCCTGTGGCCATGTGCGCTGGCGCTCCATGTCGGATCGTGAACTTCTACCATCTGGCGTGACCACTAAATCTTGAACTCGGTGGTATCAAGAGAAGCACAAATGTCATTGAGGATTTGGCTGACTCCGCCCCCAACGCTCCGGAGAGCACGAATCAAATCCGAAAGCGATGGATTGGGTGAGGGAAGAGAGACTGCGCGTTCAAAGAAGTTACGGTGTGCATAGTTCTCGTGAAAAGGAAAACCGAGATAGACGGCAGCAACATTCGAGGCTGGGGTCAAGGCTCGACGCATGCGTAGGTCTGCCATACTTCCACGTCCCGGGACTATGGGCAACGCAGCACCTGGTGTTGGAATACGTGAGGGAATCTGTTTGGCCCTCGCAGGCTGCTCAGGCGTCAACGGCTGCTCGAATTGAACGGGTTCGCGAAATAGCGGTGGTTGAAAGGGTATAAAATGGGAATCAGAGGTGCCTTCGGGATTTGAGGCAGTTTCAATATCGTCTGCGCTGCCGTGGGGAGATGCAAAAGCGGGTGCCAAGTTGAATGAGCTGCTAGTCCCAGACATTGAGTGCGAAGCCTGTTGCGGATGATCCTGGGTCGATTGAAGATTGGGGAAATAACCAGTGGGGCTGAACGACGACTCGTAAGAAGTGTCCGAAACGAGGTTCAACGGGTAAGGGGAAGAGCTAGAGAGGGAACTAAAAGATGTGTCCGAAATGGGGTTCAACAGGAAAGGCGAAGAAGTAGGCTGGTAGGGCGAGCTCATCAACTCTTGATAAGTGGCAGCAGCTTGCTCGTTCAAATGTATAACTGTGTCCGAGCTTTGGCCCTGCTCGAATGGATTGTAAGAAAATGGGTTCCTATGAGGCAACAAAGAAAAGCCTGAGTTGCTAATTCAAGACATACACGGCCGCACCATTAACTTAACGCTTCGTTAAAATTTAAGGAGTTAATATTTCACAACAATTTCGTTACTATAATTGAGCTTGGGGACCCGTTACGAATTCTTAAAACACAGGATCGTAAGATTATTTTAAGACTGATGGCCCCCATTGGGATAAGTCGGAATTTAGCCTGGCAGCGCTGCGCTTGCACCCCACCATACAGCTCAGGGACATTCATGGAGGAGAGAAGCAGAATATATTGAAGCCATGTAGATAAGAACATAATAAACTAAGCTCGGTGCTGTTGGCGACTGGGGGACTAACTCACATGCGACATTAGTTTTAGGTATAATCTGCTGAGAGAGGGTAGGAGCAGAGAATACTAGACACAAACCTAGCAAACAGTGTGAGGGTGTTCTTGATTTTGGTGGAAAGAGCCGGGGCGTGTGGCATTTGGGACGCGGCAGAGGAAATGGTCTTGCAGGAAATATCTTTAATGATCTTGCAGGCTTGAGAGGAAGGTCCAACAAGTTCTTTGTACATCTTCTGAAGGTCTTGGTATTACCAGAGTTAGATTCGCAGTCTTGACCCTCATGTTGACCTGAGATGAGCTGAGCAGAGAAATTCCGAGATTTGCCAGCATGATGCTTCGTGCGAGACCGGTTGTTTAGAATACTTGAAAGCTGTCTTGCCAGTGACACACAAAGTCTTGCTTGGTGTTGAAACCTTTCAACTCCGCCCGCGGCGCAGGGCAAGCACAGGGAGCGCGGGGAGGAATCGGTGCAGAGTGGTCAAGCGCGTCGGCGAGAAGAGAGATCGCACGTGCCCAACTCGAACCACAAACAAATAGCGACGGAGTTTGAAATAGCAATGGAGCGTTCCAGAGCGTCGGGCATCACCGGTTGCCGTGCCGGTGTCTTACGACTTAACAAGTATTTCTTACAGCGCAACAGGTCTTGACAAATTGGTAAGGAAAGTCTTAACAATGCCGGAACAAAAAGATTGTTACGATTATCGTAAGGATAACTTAACGGAATGTTGCTATTCAGGTCTTAGGAAAAGTTACAACAACTGATCTTAAGATTTCACAAAACTTCCGTTTGGCTGTGTAGTTTAGAAACCAATTCTACTCGGATTTACGGAGAAAAAACCTACTTGGCGGGATTTTGTGAAGATAGATTGAAAGAGCTTGACATAGCGTGATCGAGCTTGGCCAAACTTGTAGGTCCTCCATCTACCGCTGTTAAGCCACATGGTTGCATACATTTTTTCCGATTCACTCACCGCCTACAAGAGGTGCACTGAAGAACGACTGAGTGGCGGACGGGACATGTACATGCGGTCTGTGAGCACGGCCAGGGAGTGGTGGAACGTCGAGCGGAACTTCTCCCGCATTCCTTCGACTGTGGCGGGTTGGAGCTCCACTCATGCTGGTGTCCACAGCCAAGTGTACAAAACAACCAAGGTATTTATTCACATCGGTTATTGTATTGGCGACCCTGGAATATTTGAAACACAAGTACATTGTATTTGATACACGAGATACTACGCTGCAGTATAAGAGTCTCTACTAGAGAGGAGCTGGCCGTGGATATGTCGACTGAAATCGGTATCCTGACCCTGTTTTGGTACCTCGGCCAGAAGAAGACGGAGGCGTGCGTTGTTCGTGATCGAGAAGGTCTTGAAGCAGGAACAGAAGGAGACAGAGACGTCAGGTCCATAGTCATCACGGCCATCAGCGTCAATTGTGGGATATTCTTGGCTCCAATCATGCGCGATGAGACACTGAATGAAAGTGTAAGAGTACGTCCAGAAGGTGTCCTGTCCAGCGTCATACCTTTATTTTCCAAGTCGGGTTGATTGGAAGGAGTTCTGAGCCTGTAAGCACAGAAAGGAAGAGTTTGGCGCACAAGAGAGGATCAGTGGAATTGGCGTTATCAATCAGCACATGAAAAACTTGATCCGGGTCGGTCAGATGGCCGGATTCTGTGAGATAGTGGTTAATGTGAGTTCCGATAAGACTGACAACCTCCTCGTTTTCGCTCCACGGGTCGTTCTCGGGATTCGTCTGAGCATATTCCAGGTGAGCGATGACGTCCCCCGGGGCCTTGATCTCACGATCGAAGGCAACGAGAAGAAGCTCACGGTAGGGGGTTGCAAACCACTAAGAAAGATCGAAATGAGTAAGATATCTGGACACCATACTATTCCCTCTACCTCAAGGATGTGATGTGGTCGGTCTTGCCCACTGATAGCATCGACGGCCACGTTGAACCAGCTGCCCACAGTCAAGTAGTCCGGATGATGTTCAATATCCACAGAGCCTAGTGTCACAAAACTAATGACAGACATGCAAATACCATCATGCTCGTCCTGTGAACGCTGGGGGGCAGATATCATGGTGGGCTGGACAGATAAAGCCATCAGTACATTGAATGTTGGAAGAATACTGACTCACATCAATGTCGGGAATGTTCAAAAGATACTGGTATTCGACACAGTCTTCAGACTGAGACGTATACAGAGGCTTGTTGAGTGGGACATGTTCGAGTCTTTTGATGAGAGAGAGTGTATTAGGGGAAATAAAGCGGGCAAGGAAGTTGAGGTCAAACTTCGAAGTGGTCTTGCGACCATCGAATAGAGTTGAAAAGAGGAAGGGTGAAACAGGAAACGGGGTGCCAATGAAGAGGAAGTGAAGAAGAAACAGCAGTCCGGTTGCCTTCAGAACACAACAACGAGCCGGAATCGGGGTACAAGACGGATGCAAACAGAGGGTCTGGTATCCCTCACGTTCAGTCCAGTAGTGGCCGTCAGCCAGCATAATTTTGACTGCCTGCGCAACAACCTCGTTGCGAGGGCCTCTCCCAATGCCAGGTCCGCTGAAGGGCAGTCAGAAGAATCCTCCTCCAAGATGCCGAACTCACATTGAGACACGGAGACCAAAGAGCGCCAGTTCACTGCGTGTGGCACCTTCTACGGTCAGACGCGGTGATGGGAACTGCTCCTGAAGGAGTTCTTTCAGTTTGAGACCGGTGGGACGACCCACAAACAGCCACAGGCAGAGGATGATCAATGCACGAGCACCCTTGTCAACGGAACGAGCACTGATGGATACATGATCTTCGAGCTCATGGGGCTGAAGGATGTAATCCTGCCAGGCAGCCAGCGAGTAGGCGCCTGAACCAGGCATATGCAGTAGCGTGAGATCAACCGCACCACCTGGTCCAGGGAATGAGTGTGGCTAGGAAAGATTAATGAGCAATGGAATCACGGTTTGTGAATGAATCAACTGTACCTTAATGGAAGTGGAAGCCAACTCCATCGCCGAAGTGAGCAGTGGACCAGGAATAAATAGGCTCGTCCTTGACAGTGGTATGGCATTGGCCGTTGCTTCCTGTAAAAGATATATTGAGAACAGTATGATAATTCGCCAAATTTCTTACCTCCTACCACTGTTGACGTCGGACAGACCGTGTCATAATCTGGCGGATTAATGAGAGACTCTGGAGTATATAAAGATAATGTAACTCACAGTGGACGTCAAGTGTGCGGGCCGAGTAATGGACTCAGAGCTGGGATCGTCAATAGGCAGTGGTGGCAGGCCATCACGGACCAGCTGTGAACAAATTAATGTTGAAGTAACTGGCATGAATATCATTCATACCTCGTCAATCAGTGCCTCGGCTTCCGGAAACTGAGCAAAGAGACCGAGCATAGATCAGACCAAGTTGGAGAGAATATCATAAACCCTCACATGCACGTCACCGTCGTCACTGTCGCTAATCATGTAGATGTCTGTGGATGGAGGGCGAACAGGTGCCGGAGGGACGTGGGCTTGTGGTGTGCAAAATGGGTTGCAAACAGGATCCGGGTCACCCTTGAGACTTGCCAAGATTGAATGAAGAACACGATGGGCGAAGCATTGGTGAGTTAGAACATGGTCTGGGAGACACATGGCAGGAGTATACAAGGAATCGATAGGACCGAACAGCTTTCTAAACCGTGGGGCTATCAAATAAAGGTGCCATGTGAGGAGCACATGAAGTCTAAAGAGAGTGGACGAACCGGTGAGTATAAAAGGACCTGCCCCGAGGTTATTAGGTGTATGACTGAACGGTATGGAGCGGATGGCCTGAAGGGTGAATATGAACCGTGTAAGGGACTTGGGATCCTCTACCCATGTCCGGGAGGATCGTCCTCGCGGACCGAGCAAGACCCAAGGAGTGGTGTTTGGTGAGTTGGATGCATCGCATGGGGTGTCAACATAATTGATGCTGTGCAGCTGACAGTGAGACCGGAACCCCAAATCGCTAGCCTCCCAGATGGGACCGCTGGTATTGACGTTGACAGTGAAGATGAGGTTGGCCCGTTGAAGTGCTTTCTGGGCCGTTTCGAGATCATCGCCACCCTTCCAGGTATACTTGGGAGAAAGATCGAGCATGTCATTGTAGTCGGACATGTCAAGCTAAGTCCACACGAACGAGTCAACGGCAAATCAATAGAATAAAAGAACAGGTGTTTACGCACCACCTTGGGCAAGATGCCGACCGTAATCGTGACCGAGGTTTCAACAGTTGCTGAAGCAAAATCCGACAAAGCAGGCAATGCTACTGCAGCTTTGGAGAACGGTCGAGGCGGGCCGGACCTGCGCCTGCTGGGAGTGGTTATGGTTGAAGTCGAACTGGACGGCTCGTTTGGATGAAGGTTGCGTTGAATGGACGCGCGGCGTTGTTCGTTGACGGAAGCAGCGATGGATTGGTGTTGGTTCTGGACAGAGGCAGTGGTGGGACGTGTGAGGCCAGTGAACGCAGTAACAGGTCGGTGGGGAACAATGTCGCTGGCCACGGAAGAGCTGGAGGGAGGTGCATGCCGAGGAGCAGGGGCAGGAGTCATCGATGATCTGCTACAAAAATGGACTTTAATGAAACAAGAAGAACAACCAGATGGTGTGCACCTGGGTAATGCCAAACTAATAATGTCGTGTGTGGCCCATTGGAGATCACAAACACAGTTCATTCGCATGTTCCAAACCGCATCCGGCTTACGGTACCATGAGAAACGACTCAAAGATAATGAATTCAGTTGACTCACGGCATAAAAACCAGCACATCCATTGCCCGCTCCGCCACGTGCAAACCTACTATTTTGGGCAGAGATATCCCCAGGACGCGAGGCGTGCGACATACAAGGGTGTTCACAAATGAAACAGAGAACATCGGCGCTCTCAAAGTCCTGAAGCTAATGAGTCTCGCGTTGTAAAGTTAGAAATTATTGCCTACTGAGTATTTGGGTGATCCATCCGGTTCCTCGGCAACAAACGCAACACAAGCCTGGGGACAGTCGGCTATAGTGCATGCACCACGAGGGCCAAGAGGGAGCGAGAGGTCAAGTCGCATAGGGAGCAAAAGAACAGGGGGGGATACAGATGAGAGTCAAGCCGGGATGAGATGTCTGTATTTGAGGGCTGCTCAACTTACGCCCTCATTCAAGCGAGTGTGTGAACGCTGTGTTGAGTTTTGATGGCTTAGGATGGCCAATGACTGAATCCCCACAATATTTTGCGCTCACCATTGCTGCTGGATGTCATGAGGATATCATTATGATTTCCTGAGGACGGGTCCTCAGGATATCACGGCCCATCATAATGAAATCCTAGCATGTTTTGGGATTGGTTGTGACCTGTCAGGAACACGTTAGGATTGCCTAGGATCCATAATGATTCACGATGATCGACGAGGATAGTCAAGGAGCTTTTGACTTTTCGCCCCAGTCACGTGCATCCAAAAGAAGAAATTCGCGTGCCATGTTTGCTGCACGACCGTAAACGGAACCAATGTGACTGTTGTCACTTACCATTGTCCTTTCCTCCTACCACGATGGCTCCCGATGCCCCACTCCACCTCTTCCCGCCGTCCCCGACCACATCCAGCTCCTGGACCATCTAGCTATCCCGTCGCCACCTCCACGATGCCACGACCGTCAACAAACCTCATGTAAATCGCCACGTGTGCCGTGCACGACGCGTCGCTTCCCGACACCAGCTGTCTCGTACGGCGCGCACGTCCCATTTTGGTGATTGGATGACGACCCGGTGGATAATTTGCATGCCACCTTGCCGAGTGGTTTTGGCCGCGTAGGGGTAGGTAAGTTTGGAGTCTGCCCCAGTTTGCCACCTATCCTTTCGTGCGTAGATAGATCATTTCAACACGTAAGGACCTGCCACGTCTCACGCTCGTGGGTTTCTTTGCGTATTTCCCTTACCTCCTACCATCCTTACTTGGCTGCTCGGCCCAATCTTGTATACACTTCAGAAAATGAATATTGAACCCATTTACTATAAGAATTTGACTTACGGCAGACATCTGAATTCCTTGTAAATCTATTGCAGTTGCCACTTCGTACCGTGGCACACGGACTTGGAAGGCGCGACGCGACGCGCCAGACACGAGACTGTCACAATTCCGCCGTCGGCCGGAACAATTTACTGCATTGGGCTCAAGAACCAAACACAACACGCGAATTGCCTTATTGGGAACACGTGACTGGGGCGAAAAGTCGGCTTCTTAGTCAAGGATAGCCAATGTTTGGCTGTGATGGACAATGACAGCAAAAGCAATTTATTTTTGTCCAATGTCGGCCTTCATACCCTAGGTCCATCCCGCTCCTTTTCTGCCCGGTAGCGTGAGGAACCGGCATGTTAGTAACATCAGTAAATAACATCATGTTAATAATTGTTATTAACATGCACCCCCAAAACACCCTCAAATTTGTGTGAATGACTGTGAATAACCCCCCGGCCCACAGCCCAGCCCTCAGACATTCTACGAGAAAATCTTACATTCAAGAAACATTACGACAGAGGCCCTCTGGGCATCCCTGGCCCCTCTTGCCAGACCAGGACCTGGCCTCAACCCTCTGCTCTATAAACGGTTCTGCATCGGTGGTTCCGATCAACCTAACATATAAATATGTGGAGTAATCCGAACTTTTCCCACATTCCAGCTCACACCATCGTTGAATTCCTCAATTCAACACCAAACAGTATGCTTCTTTTGAATCCCTGAGTCCCTAAACCAGTAATATATGCATGCAATTGATGATGCAAACTTCCTGGGAGGTTGCTCCATCGTTCACATTGATGTTCATCGTTTCAAGTGGAAGGGATTATGATATATTGTGTATTAGTACAAAACGAAAGTCGAAGAATCTCCTCAGCAATTCTGTTGCCCGGCTGCGACAAGAGCCCCAAGAGCAGAAGCCTAGCTGGAGGCAGTCCAAGTGACCATACCACAAGTTGGAATACCATCCAGTAGGGCCGACTGCAAACTCCAGAACCTTATCAGCTTGGGCCATGATGGAGCCCAAGTATTTTGAATCATTGTCACATCCAGAAACACTGAGGAACCACAATCTGATGAAGGTTCAATTAAAATGGAAGCTCCTGGACTTTGGAAATGATAATCACAGTTATGCCCTTGAAAGTTTGCTGTTGCACATATTTGGTGGTAGTCTCGCAGGACTCCCGGAGGCCCCCATTGACGGTCATGTACATGATGATCAAGTCTATTATTGCCCATGCAGATGTGATGGCAGTCTTGTAGCCAACATCTGAAATGGGTGATTAAATTTTGTATCCAACCGATGAGGCCATGCACATTTATAGAGATACACCAACCCAGGAAGTAAAGTGCCTTGGTTATACGTCCACTGAGTTCCTTCGTTGTTGTTGCACAGTCCATCATTGAATATTCACATCTGAGTCAAATTCATTCAGTCTTTTTGTGTATGCACATCCATTGGATCCCATCATTCTCAGAGGCCTCGAGCCATGTCCAAGCTGAATCACCATTGTCTTAGGTGAGGCAATGCAGAATTAAAGTTAGACCCATTAATTTGGAGGTTTGTCATATATTGCATGAGTATCCCGAGGTAGCAATGTACAATTCATTGGCCTGCACTCAGGTTCATAATGGGTGAGTGAAAATATAGACAGAAACTTACAATCACGTTCTTATAACCGTCATTGCTATTCCAAAACACTAGAAGATCAATGAGACCACAACTGCCTCCGCAATGGTAAGTAGTAACGGCTGTGCTAGAAAGAGTCAGCACATATTCTCCTGGGAGTATTCGGCCTGACCTGGCAATGTCATAATACTGCTGGGCCTGGGTTAAATTACCTACACGGAGGTATGCAATGGAAACCCACTGAACATTGTCGTATGAGCCACTCTTGTAGAGTCAGCCCTCCCAGGCAGTGAAAACTGTGTTGATAAATTCAAGTATGTCAAAACAGTGTTGACTTGAACAGCATGCTGTGGATCAGAAGGATTTGAACCATCAAAAATACTCATATTTGCTCAGGTGGAAGCTATTGACGGCCCCAATCCAGGGCTGTTGGCTTCTGCAGCCTCCACCAGTGAGATAGGCAGATTGGAGATTGGCAGCTGCTGTTACAGCCACATCAACATAAAATTGTGAGTTCGGCATGCCAGTTGGAGTGGAGAGAAATTACAGGTGGCAGCAATGAGGGGCGAGGATGCTAGGAGGGCCAGAAACAGCAGATAGTGTGGAAGGCATTATAGAATGAATGAAAGAATGTGTATGCACAACAAAAAATCATGGAGAGGGGTTGGTGGGTCTTGGCACTGTGTTGGCTTTACTTTATAAATGACCACGCATCCATGGGAATGCTGTCTCATAAATTCCATCACATTCCACTCCAGACCTTGTGCAGATCTGGATTTTGGGATCACCAACACAATAGTATTTGGTACCAACCAGATGTGAAATGGAAGTCCTGAGGAATCTAGAGGGTACAAATTTTTGATACTGTGATGCATTGTTGTGTTGTTAGCAAGCCTCCAATATTGTGTGGCCTTTCAGGTCGGATCAGATGGACCTGAGGTGAATCGGAAGGCATATCATTTCTTTATTTTTTTAAAAAAAAATTTAACCAAACAGATCAAAACAAGTGGAGGAAATCAAGTCTGATCAGTGATTCGGTTCGGAGACCTGGAACCGAAATTGGTACCAGGAACAATTTGGTGCATCAATGACTGGAAATCACCGAGCGCATTACACCTGTGACCATTCACATCCCACATCCAGCAATACCTACCTGTGGAAACGATCTCAGAAGGGGATTTCCAACAGGCTCCAGCTATGCTAGAGTATCTCCTGTTCAACCTACCCAAGAAGCTGGCTCACAAGAATCTTAGGCTACCCCGAGGAGGATGGGATCCCACTGCTGCTCCCTATCATATAGACTCCAACATGTCCATGCCCCTGCTTTGCTCAATCTCGCTACCCTGACGGCCACTGTTGATACTCCAACTGTTAGCACCATGAACCAGTCCACAGTTGTTCCACTGGCAAAAGACAAGACAGAGGATCCCAATTGGGACTTCTAGGGCATATTGCGGGTGAGTTTTACAGTTATTTACACCTTCTGAGTTATTTACAAAGTTAACAACAGTCATTTACATGTTAATAACTGTTATTAATAATTTTGTAACTAACGTGTGTGAATAACCTAGGCTATGTTATTAACATTTGTGACAAACCCTCAGGAGGTTCCTCACCAAACCCTATGTACTGCCCAGATGTTATTAGTCTCTAGACAGACTAGTGTTGCCGTGACTCAGACTCCGAGGCCCCTGAGTCGACTTAGCAGCGCCGACTTGAGCTGACTTGAGTTGAGTTGAGTTGATACCATCGACTTGGGGTCACTTGAGTGACTCAAGTCAGGTTAAAAATTGATTTTGTTCCTTGGGGACATTTGTGTAAAAAATTGCGAAATTTGTGACATCATCACGGACCGTGACAATGGTGACATGTGTGACAGACAGAAAAAATATTTTTGCACATTCATGTTTTTACGAGCTCCCAAGGTGCTGGGAGCAATTTGAAAAATGTGCCAACTTGGTCGACTTGAGTGACTCAAGTTGACTTAGTTGAGTTGACTTTGGTCACAAGTCATTTTACTGAGTCACAACTCGACTTTTTGAGTCGCGGCAACACTAAGACAGACACTGTAATGATACCAGTTTGTTCCTCGCTCATTACAGTCTGTTAGTTGCCGCGATCTGATTAGTGGTGGTCCATCTTATTATGTAATGATGGGAGATGCACCACCAAACACTCATTTATTTTACATGTCTCTGTGTTATTCCACACAAATTTGGGCCATATAAGCCAGTGTATCAGGCTTGACCTGCATGCTAAGAATATTTGAACTCACAGACTTTGTTTCCCCTGAACGACTCCAAGGTCAGGTTCTCCATTTGACCAAATTGGGCAGTGAAACCCCCTAAAAGTGGTGAGGTCCTTCATCAACCTTGTCTGTTCCCAAGATTGATCCCAGAAACATTGAGCTGTATATTCTATGCAAAAGAAAAACTGTTTAACATGCAGTATTGTCCTCTGTGCTGTCTATGATGCGTGAAGTCGTGTCCAGTGATAATACACGTGACTTCCCAATTTGGTGATTATATAACAAGGTGGCAAATCCGGGAATTTGATGATGGCAGGCAGCACACATTACAATCTCCAACCAGTCAACACACCACACACCTCTCTTCCCTCCATCCTCTTGTTACCATCCTCCCTGTTCCATGCCTCCTCCACAACAAACTTCTGACACACATTTTTTGATGCCCAAACGATGGCTGTGGCCACAGGATCTCCTTGAAGTATTGTAAGAATGGAAAACAAAAGGCACAGAATTATGTTGCAGTGCATAATATTATGAGCTTTCTGTGCCCACAGTGTCTGAAACCTCTCCATCTAGTGTTTCAATGAAAACCACGCCCGGTATTGGCACTTTCCCGGCCAAGCAAGGTCTCACGCACTGCACACCCCATTGCTTTGTCTTCTAGCCAGCCCCCTCCCAGTGCTTCATCCTTCCGTCAGCCCACTCCTAGTGCTTCGTCCTCTTGCCACCCCACTGCTCTTTTGTCTTGCGTGGCTGGCATTGCATGAAAAGCCATCATCCCTTCCACCTCTCAGCCCCCAATCGGCTCTCATTCAGCTGCCACCATCATTACCCAGTCCAATGCCCTGCTGATTCAGCGGTTCATAGCTGTGAAAGTTTGTTGTTTGTAGTCTAGATTTACTTGATAGGTCATTACTGAAGGTTGCCCTTCCAGATTAGGAAGGACCACATAATTATGCACGTCCTGTAGACACGGACTTGAATTGCAGCAGCAACAGGTTTTTTGCATCTCTCACTCCCTGATTCTGGTGCTTGAACTGATGTGCCCATTATGAATAATATTTGGTCCAAAACCCGTGGCAAGTACAGTAAAGGAAGAAAGGCATGTGTCCTTCTAGGAGTCCCCATTAGGCCACATCTTCCTAATTGGGACTCCAAGATACCCGAAGGTGGACCTCCAGTATCAGATGTGCGAGTGCAATCAGACCACAATCAAGTTTTTTCCTACTCTTCTTTTAAAAAAATTGTATTTATGGTCTGACTATGGGAGACTACGTTGTTTGATCTTTAACCTTGTTATCCTCTGTTGTCGTGATATCCAAGGCCACAGGGAGACCAAGACCATTGAGCAATTTGTGGGCCCTGTGCCAATCTTTGATATGACCTGTCAAATGAGCATGCAGTGCTACACTGTCGTGCCTCATTTTTGTTTCATATACTATCAGTGACTAGGATCCTGGCCACACTAGGAAGCTGGCCACAGGTCAAATATAATACACTGGAGCATATAATATCTCCCCTTTGTACTTGCATGATGGAATATGACCCATTGCGCACCTTGAGACCAAATTTCAACCGAAAGTGATAAGTTGATCCAAAGCTGTGCCCGGATTGATTGCGGTCCGGAGGGTGAGAACACCAATTTGATAACCCCGAGCGACTGTTTCGCCTGTTTCTCAACCAATACGCCGGGGATCCGGGACCTTGAGGACTCATTTTTCTGCTCGAACATGGGGCTTCCTTCTGAGTATGTAATATCTGCCTGAGGACTTGCTCTCTGTGATCAAATTCACAAACACAATTGGAACAGAAACTCAACGGTCGCACTCTTAAATTCGAGATACCGATGGCCTCTTCAGGACTATAATTCCAACACCTTGCAGCATCCATTATGATAGGTAAGGCATGCATATCCTCCATAATACAACACTTGAATGCTTCCGCCTCCCTCCTAATATGAGTGCAGATAGAAAATCACCCATTAGATGCTGGAAAAAAGATTAAATGTTGGGTTCTCAACAATACACCTTGCAAGTAGAGATATGCATTCAAGTGGGTCCATTGGGTTCCAATAAACCTCCCTATAACTTATTTTGGCCTACAGAGTCTTACCACTGGCACACCAGCCCAATTTAGATGACAGTATGGATTCTGCCGCCGAGGCCCTTTGTAAAATGTCTTCGCTACTCCACTTTTGCGAGGCCCAATGTATGATATAAGTGCCCGAAATACATTATATGAATCCCATATGCACTACGGTAAACGGTGTGGGCCCTCATTCACCGCCAACAATGGGCTTTTGAGGGTGGCCAGGATCCATGTCAATTACCTTTTCAGGAAATCCTTGAAAATTAAATTCCTTGGACACTCAAAACGGCACCAAAATTATCAAAAATATGCTCATTCTCTTCGTAGGATGCGCGCCTATTGACTAGGGCCCACAAACCTGGCAAAAGCCCCCGTGGAAGATTGAAATCGGCCCCAAACCCCTTAGGTGGCCAGGATCCCAGCGCGATATAGTAAATCAATAAGCAAGAAATAAAATTTTAATTATGGAGTTTGGCATTAATCCTATACATTAAGAGACAATGGCACAGCCGCCAGAAATCAGGTGATCAAGTCACATGCTTTTTCACGTGAGCTCTCGGAATCTGCTGTGTCCCCTTCGAACCCCGGAACTCTGTATCCGCCGTGTCCTTGCGAACTCTATATTCACTTTGTGTCGGCGAGGGCTCACATCGAAGACACAGGTGCTAAAGCTAGTTGGACAATACTACGCAACACAACTTGTCACCTGATCCATCACGTGACATGCAGGCAAGGAAAAGAAAAAGAAAAGAGACATTAAAATATTAAATAGTCTGAATAATCAGCTGAATAATCCTTAGTAATGTTGACTGACCTCTGCTGCATTCCAGACACTCGGCAAGTAATAGCAGAAACGTGAGCCTGCCAAAGCAGACCCCAAATAGATAGAGGAGTTGAAGAGCATGGTAGCTCTGTACAAAAGTAACAATAAATTAGTCCGTATATTGGAAGAGTCCGTTTGACTACAAATAAATGAAAAGGGAGAGGAGGGTGGGGGACAGGAAAATAGACTGCACATAGGCGGTGTGGGAGATAAGCCTAGTGCAATATTAGCCTGGCAAAATCCCTAGAATTGATTTGGTGGCGCCGCTTACTGAAGCCAAAAATTGCTTAGTGAATTCAGGATGGCAAATCCACTGATGAACAGCAAATTCTGGAGACAGTGGGAGATGAGTATCACAAAGGACACGGAGGGCGCAAAGTGCTTACCTTGTGCGTGGTAGTAGAGGCGAAGCCATAACCGCACAAGGAATTGCTTCCAAGCTGAGACACCTCTGACTCAGCCTCTGCTAAAACTTTAGCACTGAGCCTGAGTCAGCTCGGTAAGCAGGGAGATCGACGACATTGACTCACTCCGTGGAGGAAGCAGATTTTTGGCGAAGCCATAAAATAATTTGGCAGCGGCGGTGCTGCTGCTCACTCGCGTCGGGTAGGCGCAGAGGCCTCCGAAAAACTTCCCTACCCCCGGAATCCAGTTTTACTCCAAGGAATTCATCAGGATCACTCAGCGCTTGGTAAGGTCTAAATATTAGCTTTTTTAGGCCAAAATTTGAAAACCCCTATCCCACAATCAGCTTTTTCAGGTTGGGAATGGACGAAAGTCATCAGACTGGGTGGCTTTTGGCTTCAGATCATCATACTGGGAGGCCATCTTCATTTACTGGTGGAGGATTGGAGAGGGCATGGGGACTAACTACTGTGAGGTGAAAAATTGAATTTATCTGATGATTTCGGTGGAAGTTTGGGGTCTGTGATGACCCTTGTCCAATTATAGGTTTTTCAGGCCCCAAATACCCCAAACTGTTAGCTCTTTTAGGCCAGATTCCAGCTTTTTTGGGGACAATCCTTTGCAGGAGCTTCATAGGGCCTAGCTTATCCTTGAAGAATTGTGTTCTCTCCTGAGGAGGGCAATAAATTTAAATGAAGCAAGAGGCCCATTTAATCATTCCAACCAGTGTGGGTGTCAAACACGGGTGGGGGCAATTCACATAAAACAGATGCAGTATGGCAGCACTGTAATTACTGTGCATTGATGTTGATATTACAGCCTTAGCTATAAAGGTCACCAAAATTGATGAGCTCAATTTAAATGCTCAACAAGCCATTAGCACATATAGGAAGTCAGTGATGCACCAATAATAATTCAGCACAAGGTGGAAAAAATGAATGATCCAGCCATGGAACCAGGATGGAAACCACTGGTTTCCAGTGGCTTTTGTTGAAAAAGAAACTGCATCTCACAGGTCAACTCCAGTAAAGAGTTCACGGATAGCAAATCCACTGTGTCTTGATGGGTACCACTGAAACTGAATGGGCATACCACTGTGAGCCAGTGGTCCCCACTGGAATCCATTCAGAAACCACTGGCTATTGGCATCTGCCACTGCCGACCACTGCCAATTGCCTGACTTTCCAGCTCCACGTATATTACTAGCATAAGTGAAGGGGGAGACAATCACAGGGGAACAATAGGCTACTTCCCTCAGTGGCAGGGTCCATATCATCAAGTCCATGGTAAAGCTAGCATGAGCTATTTTTTATGTAGTAATGCTTTTTGAACAGGTTGTGTTTAATTGAGGTGAACCAGATGCCAACAAACTTGTATTTGTCTACAAGGGTGATGGTGTTACTGTTGACATAGATGGAGGGTGTAATCTGGGGGAACGGACTATCTATTACGTCTTTTGCATTGTGATTCGGACTGCAGTGCTACTGCTGGCAAGTCGATTTATTGCTTGGCAGACTCAGCAGTTCGTCCTCTAGGGGGAAATTTGTGTGTCTGAAGTCTCTCGACGGCCGCAGAATTCGTGTTTATGGATGTGGTGGTGTACAAACTACTCCGTTTCGCAACGAAGGAATCCTAAGGTCACTGATTTCTTCCCTGTGGGAGAGAAAAGCCTTCCAGTCAACGCTGCTTCTCCGTTCTACACTCGAGAACGAGAGAGGTCGGCCCCGATGGGATGCGGAGAGAAGTGCTGGCGCTAGTCTGGGGTATGTTGGTCCTGTTTTTAAGTCTCCGTCGTCGTAATTCCCGACTTCGGAGTGTTACCAAACACAAATGTAGGGCGGGTCCGTTGCAATTGTCGCTATTCCGCACAATCCCTCTCTGCTTCATTCCTTTCTTCTGCCTCTACGGAGAATTCCCTTTTTCTGTCAAAGAGTCCGCTCCTTTGAAAGCTCTTGAATGGTGTGCCATCGTTCTCCTGCTCTACTGTAGGACCAGGTGTCCCGACGGGGTTTTAACGGCTACACACAAATACGACAGAGTCGTCTGCGGCGTCATTCGTAGTGGGAGTTCTGCTCCGCTTAGGCCTATGCGGCGACAGAGGAGGTGAATATCGAATATGGGTGGGGTATAAGTGTCTCCGCTGCGAGGAAATGGCGGTGGAGTGAGGCAGAAGGGAAGGAAAGGTGTCCCTTTCGGTCTCGGTGACCTTAGGTTCTTTTCGTTGACTGTTCCCTTCCATTCTAGAGCAGTTTTAAATGCCTAGATTGCAAGGGGAGAACTAGATACCGTTACTACAAGTACTACACCGTATTTATACCCCAGCGGAGCCCAGTGCACTGCCTTCCCAGGAGTAATGTTGAGCCTCTGCTGACTCCGTTGTGCGTGAAACAGTTTGGCGGAGCCGGCGGAACCGACTCTTTGGTTGCCAGCGGACCCTCGTGGTGGTAATTTGACACAGCATACCTGCGTCATACTTCCGCCAGCGGAATTCCCTCTTTCTCATGGCGGAACACAAGCCCTCCACGGAGTCGGACTCTCCTAGATGTTAACCTACAGTTATCAACCTGTTTAGGATATTGTGGTTCAGCCATCAGTTATATTTTCTCATTCAGGCAATTTCCGCTTAGCAAAATTGCTTTCCGATGGTCCTGTATTCTTCAATGGTGTGGGGTTCAAGATTCCGCTGCCGTAAATCCTGTCGGTCATTCGTTATTACTGGACGGGATTCCGCCATGCGTTCCCTCGAGGCAGAATTGATCCATGTGTGCATGGTTTTAGTCAACGGGGATTTATAATTTGAAGAATGATCCTCTGTTTCCATCTCTGTATTGGTTCCGTAGCGTAAGGGTTAACACACTGCAAATGCCTGTTGAGACCAAGGATTTTCAGCGGAGACTCCGGGTTCGATTCCTGGTGGGGCCGTCTGTCTTGAACGATTTGGTTTTTATTTTTCCAACACAACTCGTTTCTCACTGCAACCCTGGTGGTTGTTTCTTGTTCAGTGTCGACGGGAGGACCTTTCAAGTGGTGGGATGCGTTTTCCGAGCCGTGGAAGCTGTTCCATAATTGGTGGAAGTCAACAGAACATGTTCTTTGAGCGGCGGAATGGCTGAATTGGCATCCTAACAGTGTTTCCATGCTTTTATCGTTGACGGAATGTGTTTTCCAAGCGGCAGAAGGGCTGAATTGCGACCCAACAGTGTTTCCATGCTTTTATTTTTGACGGAATGTGTTTTCCAAGTGGCGGAAGGGCTGAATTGCGACCTTTATGCCAATCGGTGCCGTAGCA
This sequence comes from Mycena maculata, assembly GCA_029448575.1. Taxonomy (NCBI): domain Eukaryota; kingdom Fungi; phylum Basidiomycota; class Agaricomycetes; order Agaricales; family Mycenaceae; genus Mycena; species Mycena maculata. The sequence continues at coordinate 498,407 of JARJLG010000005.1, forward strand.
TAGGTGTTGCATCGCAGATTACTTCATGCACAACAGATTGTTATCGCGGCTGACCCGGGTTTGACTCCCAGCGGTGCCATCCGTTTTCTTTGACATTCTGAGTATGCTCGTTGGAAATATCGTCCTTTCCGCTAGTTGTTTCTGTTGTTGTGAGGAATATTACAAGTTTCCGGAGTCAGTGTGTGGAGCCAGCTCACACCATGCTGATCACCATTGAGTTGGCACAAAGTAAAGCTATTGAGACAATACTGAAGCCTCGCAGCATTGGTTGAGAATAAAGCCACATCATCTGTGTGTTCAATGTGGGACATGGGAATTCCAAAGAGTACATTGTTGTCATTGGTTGTCATTGGCAGGAAACCATCCCGCAAGATCACCAAAATAGATATTCCACAGTCCTGGCACAGTAGAGTCACCACAGGGGATGCGACTTCATGTCAAGTCACAATTTTGCGCCAAAATTAGGCGCAAACAACAGGAAAATCACATGTTTCTATTCAAATTTCACGTCTCAGGCTTTGGGTATATAATTACATAACCAACCCACAAAATCTTGGCAGGCACAATTTTTTAAGTGTTCTGAGCATGTTTGAAGGACAAGAAGAAAGGAATTCCACATTTTTTGCACCTTAGACAGCAGCTTGAGCTGCTGCTGCGTCCAAAATTTGTGTTGTGATTGCACATGATTACCACGTGACCAGAACCCTCTCAAAAAACTTCGCAAAGACACAGCGGATACAGAGTTCCAGGGTTCAAAGGGGACACAGCAGATTCCGAGAGCTCATGTGCAAACCATGTGACTTTATCACCTGATTTCTGTGGCTGTGACCGAGCTTTTTTAATATACAGGACTAGCTTTAACACCCGTGTCTTCTGTCTCGGTAACCCAGACGTTTGGGCGCGATCCCGTCCATCATGATGGAGGCTAAGCGAATTTGGCTAAAAATGATGGACAGGATTGCTCCTAGAACGTCTGGGGCATTTGGTACTGTGTTACCCCCCATGGTGTCACATCCCTTCTGCTCGTCCTGTCTGCCCCGTTTCCGCCCCAATGGATGGTTCCACTCACTTTTGGACATCCTATGATGACCTGCCTCATTTTTCCGCATTTTTTTGTCTGCTTTCTGGCATCCTGCGGGCTGCTCAAAACTACACTGTTTTCAGGCCAGTTCAGACCATTTACAATCGATTCCATTTCTTGCCTACCACAGAAAAATCAAAGACTTGACAGTTGTATAGTTGTAGTAATTTAGAGTCATTTACAGGGCAGTATCAGTGTCTTGAAGTGTGTACAGCACGATACTGAGGATTGTGTGACATGAGGGAGTGTGACGCCATGGGGGGTAACACACTACCAATAGCCTCAGACGTTCTGGTGGGTGTTCCATCCATCATTTTTAACCGAATTAGCGGATCACCTGGACCGGAACGTCCGGGTTACCGAGACAGCGTGTCTTCGACATGAGAGTTTGCAAAGACATGGCGGATACAGAGTTCCGGGGTTCGAAGGGGACACAGGGATTCCGAGAGCTCACGTGCAAATCATGTGACTTTATCACCTGATTTCTGTGGCTGTGACCGAGCTCTTTTTATGTTTAGGCTAAGGCAGTTCGTTTCCAGCACTGATCACGGGGACAAGAAGATCAGTGCTGCGAAACGACTGGAATATCATGTCATCATTTTGGCTGATGGGGCCAATCGTGATTTCGGACTTATGAATTTCAGCCCCTCCCCTGCCCTCCCGTACTTTCAGAACGAAGGAGCTCAAGGCACAGGTTGTATAGAGAAAGTTGCTTCATTTCTCATTTTGAATTGATGGAGCACCACTTATTTTGGGGCAAAATCCGAAACAAGTTGGTCTCATTCAATTCAGAATTACAAACTGTCCATCTTTGACTATAGTAGTCTATACAACTTTTTACACTTTTTCTGAAGGTACAGGAGGTTAAAAATCCCAAGTCCAAAACCTTGTTTAGCGGGCATCAGCCAAAATCGCCAACCGTGACACTGATAAGCGCAGCCACGTGCTTGGCGAATGCGGTTGGTCACGAGCCTAGAAGTTTTGGCCCATACAATGTCCGATTCTAGCTACCAAGAGCTGCTCGAATATGCCTTTCAAGCAACATTTGATTTTGCTATTAAGGTTGCAAGTTTCTTGGATTAAAGTTGCCACAAAGTCGCGTCCCCTACCATACAGCCTATACAGGCATACACATTTACGCTAGCAACAGACTGTCGAGGTGGAAAGTAAGACAAAAAAGTCCTCAGAGGTGTGACAAACAGCCTCTGGCCCTTCGTCAGCAAAAACAAGGTAAAACAAGGTTTTTTTGTTTTCTGTGGTCAAAATGGAAGACACCCTGAAAGCCTCTACCCCTTCCGAGCTCTCTGAGACAAATACGTGGCCAGGAAGACAGTCAGGATTTCGTTGGTACCCCGCGACGGCAGTTCCGGTGACCTTGACACGTGTGGCGTTGCCAATTTCCTCGAACGTGAGACTACGAGCAGGAAGTGTCATGGGGTATTGGAGGGGGTCGTTTGCTATGGGTGTCGGTGCCTGGAGTCTGCGCGGATGAGTCAGATCCTTGGCGAGAAGGGGATGGAGCTGCGGAGGAAGAATGGTTTCGGTGGCACCATAATGTTGGTTGCTACGACAGAGGTGAGAATGAGATAGCAAACCTGAATTAGACAGCGTACTGCAAGGCGGAACGTATCCTCTTCATTTCGAGATACATTGCATAGTCTTTCTCGGCGGCCAACATCATATGGACTCGACAGAGAAAGAGGCAGTTACTGATGGCCCTAAGGCGTCTGAACTGGGTCAGTACTACATCAAACATACTGAAGAAACCCCTACTCGGAAAAGGTGGTAGCCGTTATTTTCAGATCAAGCTCGGCCTTGTCGATGCAGCTATCGAACTGGTCGCGAGGGGGGAAGGAACCGACGGGTGGCGTGTTGACCGCGCACTGATCATGCACCTCTGACAGCTGGTTAGGGTCGGATCGAAGAACAGCGGCGTGCTCTTCTGAGAGAATTTCCCATTCGAAGATCTTTTGGGCGAGGGCTGCGGCATCTTGTTGGTCGAGGCTCAGAGGTTGCTCCTTGGTCTTGGGAACGAGGATCTCTGCATTGGGATCCGGGGCCTCGGCGGCATTATTGGGTTTTTCCTTGTTCTTCCCTTTCTTGCGCGAAGGACCAGCAGTTGACTGCCGCGCACTGGCGTTAAATTTTTCGCGAGAATGGCTCATGCCAAATATGGACGGATGCGAGAGAGCTGGGCACTGCCACACAAAGCACTGAATTACGAAGTCATGCTGATACCTTTGCATCTCCGAACTCGCAACCACTGTATATTCGCCAGCACCTTTCTTTCGGCAAACTTCTGTCCGCGCGAACACCCGCCAATAAGAGAGAACGACCCAATGTCTGCCTCCAGGAAGGTCAGGACCACGCAGACGACGACGAACAATATGACCATCTTGGAGTCTGCGTTGGAAATATGCTGGGCCAAATTAGCCGATATGCCTAGGGAAAACTTGGCTACCTCGTTAAGCGGAAGATCAGCGGCGAGGAGTATAACACGCCGTGTATATTAATGACGAAATCGAGGGACATCGATCGTCCTCCCCATTAAGATCTAGGCACACGACAAGTTCGATAATAATCCTCTCGTTTCGGCTACTCTTGGATAGCCATCATGCCAGATAACAAACAGGTTGCACGAAATCTGACACCTTGGAAAGATTAGAGTCACCACCCACGTATTCAACGGCTCTCAATGGCCTTCAACGGCATCCACTCACCGCCGCGATTTGGGCAGATCCTCCACGTTAACCATGGCATCCCTGAGTCCACCCTGACTCAACCTGTACGAGTCCGTCTGAACGACGGCGGGCGCTTGATGCCGTTCGCTAAGTATCCACCCTGAACGTGCACGACATTGATACGGCCGCCCGCCGCCCAGCTCCTGCCAGATGTCAGCCAAAATCCAACGAAAAATGTATAAAAGACTCAGGTGCCTGCTATGCTCTCAGCAGTACCCTCACTTCCCCATTCTTTCGCAGCGCGGATTTTCTCGCCCCCTATAACCACCCACACTCCCTTTGAATCCACTCGAAAAACTTTATAAATGGCTGTGAGTTTTTTTGTTTCATCTCGACACGGTTCCAGGTACTCAATTACTCCTAGTACAACCAGCAGCCCCGCGCCACTCAGCCCATGCAGGCTGGTGGGTCCCGTAACGCCAATAATTTGCCCATGGTCGACGGCCAGCGTGAATGGTCTTACGGCGTCTTTGACTGCCTCTCGGACCCTCTGACTTGTAGGATCACCCTTCTAAAAATTCGATCCATAATTGAGATCAATAATTCAACAGGCGTCGTTTCTTGGTTCTTCCCTTGTGTTTCGTACGGCCGCAACCATGCCAGGTACATGGCACTCGAAAACGTAAGATCCAGCTGCATCGGGTCCCCAACTCAATTTTATTGACGAATATCCCAGGGTGCCGTCAGCAAGGACCCGGTGGAGGGTATCATCAGTAACGAAAGCATTATCTGTGAGTACCTGTACATCATTTTTTGAATGAGCTCACAACGTCTCAGACGGTGTGGCGGCCTGCTTCGGCTGCGGTGGAATCATCGGCATGGGTGGCCGCCAACTCACTCGCTCGCGATACTCCATCCAGGGCGACAACGCCTCCGACTTCCTCCTTGCGTGCTGCTGTGCACCGTGCTCCCTTACTCAGCAGAGTAGGGAAATCGAGCTCGAGGAGCAGAGTCTAGGTCACCCCGGCGCTGGCTTCTCGATGTTCATGGCTCCGCAGGGAGGCGCCCGGAAAGAACAGGCCTGAAAATATACTGTTTACTACCGTAGACATTGTAGCCAGCTATCTGATCCGTCTAATTATTATTTATGTTCCAACAATCCGCCCGAGATCCGTGTCAATAATAAGGAACGCGCCAGAATATCAGTTATTTCTGGAAAATGGAGAAGTTACGGAGACTGCGGTGCCAGCGTTTTCGGCTGGGAGACGGAATAGAAGACGAGCCATCCGTCAAAACATTTCTCCGCAGCTTGCATGATGTGCTGGATGCACTCGGTGCGGCGGATATGGCGCTGGTACCTGCTGGTAGCGTCTGAGAAGGGGATAACGATCCGGAAGGCTCTGCCGGCGGCGCCGAGCTGCTACCAGAGACAAAGGCGGCAATCGGAGGCCCCGGGAAGGTGTAAGGTGCATCGGGGTTCGTATATACCTAAATTGGGTCAGTAGTGTTGGCTAAAAGTTCCGACAGCATACATCGACCAAAATACCGGGATCAGTGGCGGAATACGCGCCTGGGAGCTTGACGAGTTCAGAAGAGGTCGGCGCGCCGGAGCCCGAGCCGCCTACACTGAGCTGGCTGCAACTCGCGTAAAACTCCGCGCCACCCTCCGACACGGCGTTCTGCAGTGCGATAATCTCGTGGCGCAGCAGGTAATTTCCCGGCGCAAGGTTGGAGGGCAGCGAAAAGTTCGCCGGGGCGCCGGAATCTGGTAGACCGGTGGGTCATGCGTGTTAGCGCGGAGGGAAAAAAAGGACGCACTGAGCAGCGCTTGGACCCATCCGGTGGCGTCGCGGCCCGACTGTTGGATCTTGAACCACATTGCCTGCGATGGGTCGAACCCGCTGCACGGCGCGCTTCCGCAGCTGGCCATGTACGTGAGCATGGGCCCGACGTTATGGAACCACGCGCCGGCCGTGGACACCCAGTTGATATCCATAGCGTCCCCCGGATTTGCGGCCGCGACATCCTCGGCTAGTTGTGCATTTGGGCCACACGCAAGGTTGGGGTCAGACACAGAGGTGACGGGCGAATTAGTGTCGACTTGGCGTATGACGCTCGCGAATCCGGAAGTGCCCAGGCCGTTTCCCTGGTATGTCTGTCCGGCTATAGCGATGCTCCCGACCCACCCATGGGCAGCAACAGGAATAATCAAGGCGGGGAGTAACGAGAAGAGTGCAGCCTTCATGCGTAAAGAAGAGGATAAACGACGAAGAGGGTGGCTGAAGCAGAGAGAGGTCAAGTCTGAGGCTACCACATGTTTACAGAAAGCTCTTGTCTTGAGGAAGCCTCGTGCATCAGACTATTCTGAGTGTGAGCCGCCACTCGCCACACAGAATCCAAAGTGACTTCCAGAAATGAGGAGAACCGTGAGCCCATCCGTCCCAGGGTTGTTTGGTTGAGGTCAATGCTGGTCACAGTTGACGAACTATGGGTGGTTGTGTTTCTAGACTCGTGACCAGTTGCTCTAAAGAAAAACACTTGCTGGGCCTGAGTTGAAAAATTTCCCTTCTTGTCTGTCCAGGGCTCAAATCTCAATATTTTTTCTTCATCCAAGTTAGAGGTCGGGGGAATAGTGAACGGTTAGATTTCTGTCTCATCAGAATTTTGGTTAGTGGCCTTCAGGAACGGTGTTACCGGACCGTGACCGGTGCCGATGATCGGCACCCAAAGATTTCAAACTCAGGCCCACGCGAAGTGCCACCTAAAATTGCCGGGGGAGACTGGTACTTGACGAGTCTAGTGTTTTCTTTCCTTCTCCGCGCGCGCCAAGAAAAACTCTCAAGCTCAAGCTCAATTTCTAGCAAGTCTTGGCCATGGGCTTGTCGCCCAGCGATATATTATTATTACGGTACGAATACGATATTATAAGGTCTAGTGTATGTGATGCGATGCATAAAAAAACACGAGGACGGGCAAACCGAGACAGTGCGTGGTGTATATCGATGCGAGGGTACTGCTATGCTGGGGTATGCTGAGAGAACGGAGGGATACAAAGAGGAAGAGGGGGAATTAATGATATGCTGTTCGATATGTAACTTGTTCATGACGTGCAAGCGGTTCCGTTCGTTGTGTGTTCAATCGTCTCGTTCGTTCCGTTTAAGCTTTGGTTTCGTGCAGTCGGAGCGACTTACGCCGTGGTCCGACGCTTCTTCGCCCTGGGTGCCTTCTGCAGCACGTACTCGTCGTCCTCCGCGTCGCTGTCGACGGCCTCGCCACTTCCTGCACGGCGGAACATGCGCTGCTCCGTCTCGAGCACACGCAGGCTGCGCAGGTTCGCCGTCAGCGACTTCAAAAAGTCGCTCTGGGACCCACTCGTCAGCCAACGCCCGCGCGAAGCGCTCCAACGCACCTTCGCGACGCGCACCTTCTCCCCCTCCCCTTTCTCCTTCTCCACCCGCTTCCTCGTCTCCCGGTACTAAGCAGACACATCAACGCCCCACCCAAACTGAATTGGACCTTGACGTACCTTACGTTGCTCCTCCTTGAGCAGTTCCCCGAGCGCCCTGACCCACTCTTCCAGCGCCGATACAATCTCGACACCCTTCCCCTTCTCCTTGCCGGCGCCCCCACGGAACTCCGCAAACTCGTCCTCCCGGTCCTCTGCCGTTACGATGGCCTCGTCGTCCGAGTCAGGCACCGCATACGAGTGAACCGCAGACGCTGCCGAACGACGCGGGCGCTTCTTCCCGCGAGGCAGCGACACGGGCTCAGCTTTCACCCCGACACGCGCCTCGACGGGCTCCGCCTTCACACGCGGCGAGCCATTCCCGCCCGCACCCAGGTCCACCGTCTTGCCCTTCCCCTTGTCCACGCCCTTCCCCTTGTCGAGCTTCTTGAGCAAGAACCGCGCCGAGTCAACGACCGCCAGGTAGTCGTCCTCTGTTGCATAGAACGGCGCACCCTGCTTGATACGCTCGTACAGATAATAATCCTGCATCACGCCCATCAGCAGCTTTTTCTTTACTATCTCTCTGCAAAACCCACCGCAGACGAAATTCCGAGCGCCGCCATCGCGCGGAAGTGCTTCAGGGTGATCGGCACGGGCGTTGTCGGCGTACCGTCGAGGTAGTGGATCAGGACCTGTGTGGGTAACGCAATTAGCTCCCGCCAAGAATGCGCCAAGACCCGACAACACACCGAGTTATTCCCATTCAGGATTGCGTGAGTGAGGAAGGTCGCCGTAACGCTGCTCAACGCGCCAAACTCGCTCTTGATCCATCGCGCAACCGATTGTGCATCTGCACGCAATTAGCCTAATGACAAAAACAGACGCAGTACGAACTCACCAACGGGTAGCTTTGAGCTATTGGTGCTCGCCGTGCCATATACGGGGAAGTAGCGCCGGCGGCCGCGCGCACCCTGCATCTCGTCGCGCCGGATCATCGTGCTCAGCGGTTCGAGCCCAATCGTGCCGAGGTCGCGGCGCGTCGCTCCCGCTCCCGCCTGGCCCACCCCCACGCCAGCTCCTACTGCCCACATCCCCACATCGTCGTCCTCGTCCTCTCCGTCCATCATCTCATCCTCGTCTTCGTCTGGAGAATCCATGACAAAGTCCGGCTCGTCGTACCCCTCGCCCTCCCAATCACTATCACTGTCCTCCCCCTCGCACGAGACCACCCCGCCCATATGCCTCGCCAGTTTTGCGTGCCGCCATCCCGGCCCGCCCTCGCTGAGCGCCTCCTCTACGCTCTGCGCGTGCTCGCCTAGAACCGCCTGAATGATCCTCGTTTTTACGTTCGGATACACCTCGCACAGCCGCTTCAGCGTCCGCCCCTTCCCCTCGCGTACGAGGCACCGCACGGCCACCTCTTCCGCGAGCGCACGCACCTCGGCCCCCGTCACGCGCCGCCCTCCCCTGCTGCTCCCACTCCCGCTGGTAGCACTGGGATATGCATCCACTCCCACACAAGACACACCCTCGCGCCGCAAATACTCCAGCACCGGGCCCGGCTTCTCCACAAACGCGCTGAGCAGCACCTCTGCCGCGTCCACGACCGTGAAGGGGCCCAGGCGCAACGGCGCGAGGCGCCCCGCGATGGCGGTCGTGGCCAAGGGCAGTTCCGCGGCGAAGACGGTGAGCAGCATTACACGTCGCACTGTGGGGTCAACGTGCGTGCACGCGGAAGACGACGAAGAGGAAAGAGAGGAGAGCGAAGAGGATAGAGAAGAGGTGGAGCTGGGGGCAGAAGCAACAGGTGGCGCGAGGAAGTCGGTATACAGATGTGTGAGGATTTGCGCGGTCGCAGCGGTCGTGATCGCGCGTGCGCGGAGAAAGAGCTATTGCGCGCGCGTAAGTATCAGTTTAGGACGAGTGTAAAATGGACCGACGAACCTTTATGACGTCTTGTACGAGCTCGCTACGAGCGGAAATTGAAAGTTAAATCCGGCCATTAAACGCGAAAAAAGATTGGGACCGACGTACGGGAGCGCGAAAGGTAAATCGCCCGCGCGGTCAAGTTGTTTGAGCGCGCGGTACGCGGCCTCGTTTGACTTGGCCTCGAGGCACACCTCGGCTGCGACGGTGCGCGTGACGTACATACTATGGGCGTGCCTGCTTTAGCAATTAATTAACGAGTGTGAAGGGCACGCACACGGGGTCGAGGCGACACAGTTCGCGGACGTTCGTGACAATCTCGTTCGCGTGCGCGGTCACGGGGGCTGCCGTGCGTTCGAACATCTTGCGGAAGACAAAGTCGCGATACTAAAGAGGGGTGAGATCGTGCTGCGCGTCAAGGTGAGGGGAGAGGCGCACTTTGGCGTCCATCTGGAAGCCGTTCGCGACGGCGTAGGGCAAGAGGCGGGGCTCGATAGCCAGCGCAAGGGGAAACTGGGCCATGAGGGGGTCACGCGGGCAGAACGGAATGAACTGCAGGGGTGTGAATATGCATTTAGCGAAGTGGGCGAGGGACCCACATTATAATTCTCAAATATTTCTCGGATTGTTTCCCATCCGACACGCTTGGACTCAGCGGGGTGCTTGGCCTCTTTTATGAACGTTGAAAAGAGGGCACCGTCGTCCTCACCCTTGCCCCGGGGAATATTGCCGTACTTTTCGGCGGCAACGCCGAGGAAGTAAGAAAAGGTCGCTAATGGAACATGCCTGGCCCAGGGCATCGAGGGCTTGATGAAATGGGACTGGGAGTAGAAGAAGTGGTGGAAAGCGACCTGACAGAGATAGCGCGAGAGATGGGCACCGCTGGCGAGGAGGATCTAAATTATTGGAATAAGAGAAATTGGGGCTTGAAAGAAGTAAGAAAGACATACATCTATGACACGGGGTGTGAGGAGCTTTCCACGAGCCAATGCAAAGTAGAGAGCTTGGAGATGGCCATAGCGAGCGAGAAAGTAGTGTGCGCGAACATACGGGTCTTGGGAGAAGGTGTAGAAGCGGCGGTTTACGCGGGTGAGTGCGGTTGGGTCGTTGAGGTCGTAGAAGACAAGCTGGAGTACTTCGTCCGGCAGGTTGTCCATCGTGGTCAAGAGAAAGATTGACTGCGTGTACTTGGTAACCCTTGAAAACCGGAGCGACCGATCCGACCGTCGGTTACAGTAATTTCCAAAACAGGCGCCCGTATCCCAAAGCAGCCGAAATACTCTACATCACGGGATACGATGGTATAACTAGCGAGGAACATTATAGCGTCTGTCTGAGAGAGACTAATACGATGGTACAGGCAACGAAAATGCATAAATACACTGACATGCAAACTGGTGGTTTGGACGGCGGGCATAGTGAGATGCCGAATCTGGAACACTACCATTATTTTTGAAACAGTTCAGATGGTCAAACGGTCAACCATAATAGTCGCATTCCCCATTCGCAACCCGTTGGGTCGGACCGAGCTGCACAATACTTTGAGTTTACGGAGAAACGGTAGAGGACCGTAACGCACTGTAGCAAAGACAAAGTATCATTAGAAACCATGCCGGACGGCGCTGGGTTTTGTACCAGCTTTAACCTTCAAAACAGGCGCCGATAGTATCCACTCCAAATCCTCCATGACAGCCGCCAATCCCGCACCGCCAACTGGCGTGAAAAACCGTCAAAGTTTACCCGCTCCAGCTGCCCCAGAAAGCTCGCCACAGGCACCCCCACCAGGAACACCGGCATTGCCGCCGCGGGCACCTTTCCCCCACTCCCCTTGAATACCTCGCGCGCAGTCAGCAGGTGGTCGTTCGCCAACACCGCGACCTCGTACACCGCGTCCACTACGCCCACCGCGGCCCCGCCCCGGCGGAACACTTCCTCCTGCTGCACCCCGTGTCGCGCGCACACGTCCAGGGGGATTGGAAGGCGGCGGTGCAGGGCGTGGTGCGGCAGTGCGCGCAGTAGCGTCGCAAGGGTCGCGGCTGTCCCTACATGCGACGCCGCATGCGCCAGGTCCGCGGGCCCGCCTAAACCGCGCAGCGCGAGCAGGAGATACAAAACGCTTGCGGACACGCTCTCCGCGTGCGCCACCAGCGCGTCGGAACTCGGGTACGAATCGGCCTGCAGTTCCGCGTCCTGCGTGGGAACATAAAATAATCCTGACCGCGTCGAACAAAAAAAACTCACCCGAGCGTCGACGATCCGGTTCAGGTGGTATGCCGGGAGGTTAGCCGCCTGCGTGGCCGCGTGCAGCGCGAGTGCGACGGGGTGCCGCGGTGGCTTGTCCGCATAGATATCCCTCACGGCATCGCGCCAGAACTGCATACGCACCGAGCCGATCGTCGCGACGCTCACATTGTCCTGTACCATCGCCAGCTCCGTCTGTGCGAAAATTATCGTTCGGACCGATTCAAAAAAACGAGATCACGGCGCGAACGGAACGCACAGAAAACGCCTTGATAGCAAAATACCCATCCTGGAGCTCCGGGGGCCAGAACTTGCTGATCAGGAACGACTCATAGTCATGCTTGCGCACCAGCCCTCGGCAATAGGTCGCTGGGTCCGTCGACGCTTCTGGCGTCGCCGTAGTATAGCGTCTCAAAGAGTTTGCGCTTGCTGTAAAAGAGACCCTGGCCGACGAGTAGCGGCGCGCGGCACGCAGTGAGAGCATCAAAGTTTGGATAAAAACACCGAGGTAGCCAAGAAGCAGTGTCGGCGCGATTGATCCGACTAGGCCTCTCACACCACTCCTGAGTTTCCGCCTCAAACGTAAGCACCGAATAAGGCAATAGGGCCTTTCAGAGTAGCCCATTTCGACCTCATTTCATGCTCATTTCAGTTTCATTTCGTTGCCAGGTTGGCCGTATATTCTCGTGACCTGGTGTGACAACTCTGGTCAATTTCGCTTAGCTCTCCTCTATCAATCCCGCACACCATCCTGATGGATCCCGCCTTCCCGCCTCGACCGCGTTGCTGCCTCTTTAAATCGGCCATTGAAAACATCCTTTCATAAATCTAATTGAAGAGGTTGCAAGATCAGTTGAGTAATTGTTAATGAGAAAGGGTCGGAGGTTTGGAGTGGTCCAGGAAGAGGAGTAATTGTTCTCATCGTCGAGCTCAATGAGCGGGAGGGTGCGGGAGGCGTCGAGCGCAATAGCCGACTGATGACGGGCAACCATCAGCGTTCTTTTGAAATGAGATTCAACTCTGATACTGATGGCTATTTCGCTCATTTCGCTCATTTCGGAGCTTTCCGGTCACGCTCGTGGCCAAATGGAAAATGAAATGAAACTGAAATGAACACGAAATGAGGTCGAAATGGGCTACTCTGAAAGGCCCTAATTTGATGGCGGCAGAAACGGCAACAATTGAAAGTCCGCCAAGAACTCGGCCAGGCTGCCGCAGATTATTTGTGCACACAAACAGCGCGCTCTCACCACTAGCATGGCTCAACGCGACACCCGCCATCCCAATGCCGCCCGCCACAACATCAATGACCATGTCTTCAATTGCCCGAGGTGCGGCCGCATCTAAAATCCCCTCCATCTAAGGGCCCCAATGCTATCTGCTGGTGCGTGAATACGACCTTTCTGTCTCTTCCTTCCATTTCAACAACACGTAGTGCGATAATCCAGACCATAATGATGAAAAGCGCTACTGGCATTGGTTCCCTCTTGGCTCCGTCCTCATCATCAAATACATCCCTGCGACTAAGCAGGAGAGGATAATGCCCCTGTTTGAGCATCACTATTCCTTCCACACCTCTTCCCTCCCTCTCGTACTCGGCCACCACTGCCGCCACGTCTCCCCTCCCCACCCTGGGCTCATCTCCCTATTTCCCGGTGGGCATTGTGTTCCCAAAGGCTGGTGACCGTCAAGACCTAGGATTCGAAGGTTCAGATATGGAAGTGCGTAAGCGTCAGGAGATACTCAAGCGGAGCAAGGTCTACACTCTCGCAGATATTGAGCATATAGATGAGGAACGGTGTACTATTCGCTCCGAATCAGATCCTTCTCAGGTCTATGAAGTGGATCTTGATGCATACACGTGCACATGCCGCAACGACCCTCTCATATCGTACTGCAAGCACATATGTGTGATACAGTCCCTCTTTCCAGAACCTGGAGAGCCACCAAACGGTACCCGTCCCAGCCCTGATGTCCCTCCTCTCCAACCCGAGCAGCCGCCTGCATTGCACCCGCAGCCCAAGCCCAAGCCCAATTGCATCTTGACCGACATGGTAGAAAAACTGGAGCTACTTTTGGCCCATCTGAGAAGGCCTCGCAAGACAGACTCCAAGCTCCCCGAACTGGTGGATCTGGATGCCGCGCTTGATGCTATGCTCCTCTGCACAGATCACGGCAACGTGCTCCCATCAGCCCAACACCTTGCCCCTGTCGTCAAGGACCGGACTGCTCAGAAGTCCATGATGCCCGGTGCCAAGACTTGTCGAGCTCCGGCAGGCGACCCGTTGTATGGGGCTGGAGCGACCAGTGGTAGCAAAGCAAAGAAGGCAAAACCAGCTTCGAAGGCCCCGAAGGAGCCAGAAGTGTGAGTGTATGTCTCTTCCCATTCACTATCCATGCTGATGTATGTCTCTTTTTCAGACCGGCAGCATCTTCAAGGGCTTCAGATGCCATCCCTTATCCTCTATATTCCATGCCGTACCCACCTCCTTTCCCATATCTTCCTTCACCTTCCTTCCTGTGTCCAATTCCCCAGCATCCTTCCCCGGCATATCCTCCATATCCTTATATCCCCGTAGCACCTACTTACCCTCCCTATCACATCTAGCTTGTGTCATAATGATTCAATAATATCGACTTGACGTTTGTTTCTGATATATTCTACTGAACGGTTTGCCTAACTTCCATGAAACGGGTATGCATTTTCACCGGGCTTGGAAGGACTTAGCAGAAATGGCGAAGCCGTGAGATCACCATTACGTGGGGCTTGCCATGCCCCGCCGAAAGAATTTCAAATAATTGCCGAAAATGCTGCCGCCATCAAATTACCCGATTCGCTGCTTACGTTTGAGGCGGAAAGTGAAAGAGTCTCTCACACGCTTGAGCACAAATAAACAAACTCCTTTACAGCCATTTAGGGTTCGGTCCAAGCCCCGTTCTGCCGATGGCCGCGCAATGCCGGAGTAAGACAAAGAGAGGCAAATACAGAACAAATAGACCACGCGTGCCTTCGTCAGAAGGGGCTTGCTTCAAAGTCCGGAAATCAGGTATTTATTATTTATACATCACATCAGGCCTTTCTGGAGAGTAAGTCACAGGTTTGTTATCCTGTGACACCCATATAAAATCAATAATTCGTTGATAATTGCCCTACGGGCGGCACCTGGACACGGTCCATATTCGAGTCACACTGACAATACCAAGGCCCTCTGGGCACCTCCTGGTACCTTGTCCTGGATCTTAGCCATAAAATTCATATAGACCTAGGCCTGAGAAGGAATGGCCCGCTCGCAAGTCTTGTCCAGCCTCGTTCCTCAGTCAACTTGCCTCCCTCGCTGGCTAGATGCTAGAAAACCATTCAATAGAGTCGACCTGAGCTGTAAGAGTAAACAACCCAGAAAATTAAAATATTTAATGAATTTAAAAGAAACCTGGCAGCCAATCAGGAGATGGGAAATCGACTTTTATTTATTTAAATATCAGATTCATGGCAGCCCGGGAGCTCCGGTATGATCGGACAAAAAGGACATCTCGTGTTTGAGACCTGGTAACCAAAACGGTACCAGGAATTAGCTAACTTCAGTACAATCTGAGGACCAAAATCCCATGCTGCATAAAATATCAGCCTGAAATTGAACCTCTTTCTAGTAGTTTCAGCCGTACTGATTTCTCTATAAAGTATGAGCCAAAATGGGTCACCAAAAGTACTTGTATTATTAGCCATTTCATTCCTCTGGAAATGCAAGGTTCAGCTTAATTGCCTGGAATGTAAGCAGAAATAATTGATTTCAGTCCTGCCGAAATTTGGATCCCCTGCCAGATTTCAGTGGGACTTAATCAATCCTTTTGGTTCGCAATCCTTCTGGGCTTAGATTCGGGTCCAAATTTGAGGTTTGGTTAGCACCAACCCACTAGTTTTTTTTTTTTTTTTAAAAAAAAACAGATTTATTTTGGCCTCTAGTGCGTACGTACACTATGGTAGCCATTCTTCTATACTTGGGGGATTGATATTCTGTCTTAAACGTCATCTTGTGCAATTGTCCATGGCAAAAATACCTTTCAGGCCCTACTCGGATGGACATGCCTGAGCACTGGATGTAGGATAAGGGGTATAGGCCTGTGGGTGGGCACTGATTAGTAATGTAAGTGGAACGTGTGAGAGGGGAAAAAGGCTGCTATGGCAGTGGCAACTCATTAGACGTCAGGGCAAGGACAGAGCAACAACTGGGGAGTTTAGGTTATTGGTTTGAGCTGGTCTGTTTTGTAATCTGGCCCATAGGATTTCAACCTGATTTTGGTGTATCCAGATCATAATTTCATTTGACTAGTTTATAGAACAATATGGATCGTACTGAAACTATGAAAAAGGGCTTCAATTTCAGCTCTCATTTTCGGTAATCTGGTACTTGGGGCGTCAGATTGAACATGAATTTGCTAATCATTGGGGCGACTGTGGGTGCAATAGGCAGTGTTGTCAAGTCAGACAGAAAGGGTCATGAAACTTCAGAGAATCCTGACCAGTTAGTTCCACTGACCCATCAGACCCGCGCTTCAGACTAGGGTTGATCAAAGCTGGAAGATTATTCATGCAATCGACAACAGTTAAGTTTGACCCCGATTGACTTTGTCATTGTCGTCATGCGGCCTCCTAGGCCAAAGGGAAGAGGTCAAACAGGTCGCTGATCAACCTGACATGTCCGACCTTTTGACCCGTCGCTTGACTGACCCCCTCAGATGGGGTCACTGACAACACTGGCAATAGGTAGTGGCACCTCAGCTGAGAATGAGATAGTGTTGCATGGCACGTCTGTGATCTGTGGGACAAGCAGGTGCAGCACATGGAGGGCAGGGCCACCGCAGGGGTGCATGAAGACTTGCCAGAGCTGGAGGGAGCAGAATGACAAACACCAAACGGACACCACAGGGAAACCATCTTCTCAGTGCATGTGGCAACACACACAATGCAGATCTCGAAGCTGAATTTTTTTTAAAAGACCCAGAGCGAGAGCCGCATTATCCAGGGGTGATTTCGACAGTGAGTAATATGGCGTGGAGTGTCCTGTGCAAGGGGTGGATTTCGTGGAGGAAAATCTCTTTGCTGGATTAGAAGGTGTCTGAAATAAAAAGGCAGGTGACGAGAGTAGAATGGTAGATATAAATAATGCACAGGTCCAGCAGCTGGCTGACTTTGGCTTGCAACTCATGATGAAATCAATGTATTTATACTAATTCTCAGGTCATTTATGGCCTATGCAACTAGTTAGCTACGTAGTTATCTCTACACGACGGTCGGGGTGAAGCCTCTGCCCATTTAAGGGAGGCCACAGGGTGCAACCAGTGGTGACTGTCACGTGCATCGGGACGTGCACTACATCACAGTTGCCCCGTGATGTGTCGAACTCCCCCGTGACCGAGGTGCGCAATCCAGCTGGGAGCGGGACCATGCAGGGGGAGCAAAGGGACGGGGACTGTAGGGTAAGTAGCAATGATAATGGGTAAATAGGGAGTAACACTGTTCATGTGGGGTTCAGGATATAGTGTGGGGGGTAGGGGCGGCGTGTTCCAAGTGAGGTGCCGGGCGGAACAATAGAGAGTCCCGAAAGAGCGGAAAGCATAGAGAGGAGAGGGAAGAGGGGCATAAGCATATGGGGCGCCGCTCAGCAGTGCGGCGGAGGAGGGGGAGAGGGAGAGAGAAGTGGAGGAGATGCTGGGTCCTATTTCATATGGGGCTGGGAGTGTAGTGTGGGAAGCGATTTGTTGATGTGACGTACGCCGACAGTGCGGCCCTGTTCTTGGGTTCTTTCAGTGGCCATGGCTCTGCAAAAAAAGTCAGATCGAGGACGAAAAAAAAGAACAAAGGACAAACTAGGTGAGTACCAGTCCAGGAGATGGGAGCAAAAAGCAGAAAAGATGAGACACGTCTACCTTGGCTACTGCCTTTTATGAAAAGCCTCTGAACTTTCCTCTTGTGTCTGGGCCCGGGGCAGCCATCTGTGCATGGACCAAAAGGATGAGCATCCTGGTGAACCTTGATGTACCTGCACATCTGGTGCACATGAAGCGACAGTTCCTCCAGAGCGTGGTGTGGTTGGACGTGCAGGGCACCTGGCTGGGGACAGCAAGCCATGTGTCACGTGGATCACGGCTCCGGACCTTGGTCATGCATGCCACAAACAAAGTGCTTTGTTAGTGGTACGGTGGCTGTCCAAAAATTACTATAAAAGGAAGGAGGCACTATTGATAAGAACCTGGAACACTAACGTGTCCAGGCATTGTGTCCTCGACGTGCTATGGAGTCCCCCACACGGAAGGTCCTTGGCAGGCTCCCTGTAGCACCCAATGGAACTCGACACCAGGTCCCCACGACCCCCAGGAAGCGCAAAACTCCGGCTTTGGACCGCCTACTTGGGATAAAAGTGCTGAAAGAGACATTGCAGGACGTGAAGACCAGGACCTGAGAGCGGCTCGGGCTCACCTTCAATTTGAACGACTGGCAAGGGGAGCTCATACGCCGCTTACACCAGGGATACGACTCTCTGATGCTGGCAGGCACCGGATATGGGAAGAGCATTATTTTTGAGGGTCTTGCCGCCCTCAATAAAGCAAAAATTGTTATTGTAATATGTCCACTGAAGGCGCTGGAGAGGGATCAGGTATTTTGACAAGCTAGACATCCTATACATACATTCAATGATTGCCCGGCAGGTTAATGAAGCGCAGAAAAAGGGGCTAAAAGCAGTCATGGTCAATGAAGATACCGTCTCCCCCGAAGTCTGGGCGGGCCTCCGTCAAGGGCATGCAAACCTGTACTATGTTTCTCTGGAAATGGCACTCTCCTCCAGCTTCATCCAGCTGTGGCAGGATCGAAGCTTCCATCAACGAGTCCAAGCTTTGGTTATTGATGAAGCACACTGCATCATAGAGTGGGGGGATGATTTCAGGAAGGAATACAGCGGACTTGCCAGACTGCGAGATTATATTGGGCAGGAGACTCCCATCGTAGCAGCAACGGCAACCTGTGATACAGAGGCCTTCAATGTGATCTGGAAATCGCTTAAATTCGGGTGTCAACCATTTTGGGGTATCGACGTCAGTATAGACCGCAGCAATCTGGTCTACATGACCTGAATCATCAAGAATCCATTGAACCCTATCCCTGATGTTGTCAATATTCTGCCTCAAAGATGGACAAGGACACACCAGCCTCTGCACTTCCCAAGTGCTTATTCTACTTTGACACCATAGAGGATTGCACAACAGCTGTTGAGACACTGCGCAAATGTCTCCCTGCACACCTGCGGCTTGCTGTTCAGACCTTCAAGTCGACAGTCTCAGAGGGTGCCAAGGAGCTCATTTGGGACCGATTCAACAAGGGGGAGATCTGAATTCTATGCGCGACAGATGCCGCGGGCATGGGATGCAATGTCCTTGATGTGGTGTACACTATTTTGTGTTCCCTAACTGAATCCGCATCAGTTCTTGCTCAGAGATGGGGACGTATGGCACGGAACCGTGCGATTCTTGGAACGTGCATCCTCCTCGTTCCTCAATGAGTGTTCCGACCAGAACCTGTTGACCCATCTGGACCCAAGAAAAAAGGAGAAACAAAGGCTGATACAGAATGGCGTTCAAAGCTGAATAAACCAATGGAGGCTTTTGTAAATGCAGGCATGTATCCCCATAAATATTTCTCGACCTTGACTGATCTTTAATCAGATTGTTCTCATAAATATCTTTGCACTTACTTCCGGCCAGCCACGGACCTCAACACTTTTACCTGTCTGGATCAGGAGAGTTGTGAGCCTGTGGAACTCGGGTGGAGATCAAAAGTGTTGCAGCGCAAGCTGACATGGACTGTTCTTGATCTTTAGTGCTCACCTCCTTCTGTACCCCCGACATCCTCTCACGCTATCCTGCCTCCGACTGTCCTGATTCTTGGCTCAAAGTGTTTGCATCAGACTTCCTTTTTCCCATCCCCTCCTTCTCTCGCGGTCGTCGACAGCGCATGGACTCTGTTTCGTCCATCAACTCCAGTGACTCGGATTCTCCTCAATCTCCCACTCGTGCCCCCTTCCTTCCATTCACACACAAAGTCCAAGTTCCCCAGCAACAACGAGATGACCTCGTTTCGGCTTTGGACAAGTGGTGCACAGAAAAACAAGCCTGTCGTGCCAACGGCCGTTCCCTCATGTCCAAACGGGTCGATCTCTTGGACGTGCAGCTCCAAAAATTAGCTGACCATGGAGCGGACTTTCTTCGCGAAGCTATGGTCACTCCGGACTTGATTTGCAAGTTTGCCCCGTGGGACCTAGCCTCTCACGACAATTTAAAAGCTGTCATGTCTGTCATCATGGACTGGAGACCCGATGCACAGCTTGCAATCGGTCTGACTCCACGAGGTGGAGAGTGGCAGAAGCAGCAAAACACAAATGCTATGCCGCGCGCTCGTATCCCACAGCAGCCTTCCTTTTCTCCAGCTCACATGGCCCCAGGTCGCACACGAGGCTGTGGCCGTGGTTGAGGTGTCAGACGGGGAGCTGGGCAAGCTCGCAACACTGACTTCTTTTCACCCACCACTTCAACTCTGATACCCCTGCAAACCATGACAACGCGCATGAGTTCTGTCCCTCAGCCCTCCACTGCACAACCCTTTGTTTTCCCTCAAAATGATGCGGCTCCAAGTTCCTCGTCGCAAAATGTGCCACCAATGCCGCAGATCGCTGAACCGCACATGCAATATTACCCCCCCTACATGTATCCGACAGCTGCCTCGCATTATCCTGCAATGTATCAGATGTATGGTTTACCTCCCCGCTATTATCCACCCACCCCTAATATCCAAACCTCAAAATAAATAAGTAGATTTCCCATTTGAATATATCTGTATTATTGTACAAGATCTGGATGTTCTAGTTATCCACCCACCCCTAATATCCAAACCTCAAAATAAATAAGTAGATTTCCCATTTGAATATATCTGTATTATTGTACAAGATCTGGATGTTCTAGTCCTCCTCCTAATGCTCCAAGTCCCGGGAAACGCTGCGCGTGAGTGTCTCCATCATCAACATCATTAAATCCGTCCCATGCAAGTGGATTCTCGTCAATGCGGTCGAAGACCAACCCATTTACTAACAGATCGTCAGGATCCAGTGTGGTCTCTGGATCTTCGACTGGGTACCCTGCTGCAGGATCCCATGTAGTGGAACGTATAAACTCCCGGAATTTTCCACCATTCAATATTTGTGCCCCAACATCAAATGAATCAATGATTGCTCTGACCCGCAGCCCTGGAGCAACAATTCCCTTCTTGTTGACTTTGTTGACTTTGAGAGGGGCATAAATAGGATGATTGGCAGTCAATACATGTAGTTGGGCATCCATCATAATCTCTGTGAGCATGTGAAGGTCTTGGCCAACGTCGACCTCTTTGTGCCTTCGAGCATGGTCTGCAAATCCAAATGTACCTGCAAACTTGTGACTGACTTTGTGGAACGCTTCGACTGCTGCAGGACCCTTTTCAATGATGTATTTTATTGTGACGCCAGAGCCTTTAGCAATGTTGACGCGCTGCAATGCAAGCCAGATGTATTACCCAATAGAAGCGAGGATGAATCAAGTACGTACCTTGACCCAGAAATTGTTCTGTTCCAAGTACAAGTCGCTCACAATGTTCCTGCCCCGAATACCCCATCTGTTGTAGAACCAGGCTTGCTCCTTAGCCGCTTGCATTTCAGGTGTGAGCTCGTATTTCTACTGCAGCAATATTTTAATGCATTCCCTCGCATAATTGTGGAGACCAGCACCACGGAATGAGAAAGCCCAGTATTTGAGCACACGAAGGACACTCCCTGCATCTGCATATGCGACGGCATTCTCGAATACACAGAAGATGAGGGCGTCACGGATGAAGTATAGTGAGTGAGCGTAATAGTCATCGTTTACGTTGTTCGCACTTTCCACATTGATAGCAAGTGTAAAATCAGCCACAAACTCTTGAGCAAAGTCGGTGAGTTGAGTAAGTGTAGGCTTTCATTTCACGAGGTCGGCCCATCTCTTGAGGTTATTCTTTAGCCTGTATGTCGGCTCATCAGGCTTCAGGTTCCTAGAACAGAAAAAAAAGCTTACATGACTTTGTACAAGATCTGAGATATCAATGAGTGTCAAATAAGGGCTTTGGCGTTGGCATAGTTCGGTTTTTCTGCATCCCAGGTCCGGTTCAAGAGGCCCTTGTGCTTTGCGAGGGAGCCAGGATCGAAAACAGAGTCACCGAAATGAAGCCGCATAATCATATGGGTCGCATTGAGTGCAAAGTGCCAGAGTGCACTGAGTTCTTCAACGTAGTTGAGCCGCTCCATCACATTGATGTCGTCCATCTGGTCCTTACGAGCTCCGCGAATGTTGTTTGAAGTTAACCAATCTCCAACAATGATTCATGCCTTGGCCGCCCACTCTGTCTCTCCCAAACCACTCAATTCCTGCAAAGCATTCAACATCTTTATAATCCCCTTTTTCAAGCCCTCATTGACATCAAAAACCCCTGCGGGCTTGCATCACTTTTCTCTGCTGGCAAAGGTCGGTCTAATTTGATGAATTCCTCCGCAGCCTTGAGCATTGCTTCCCGGTTCTCCCAATCACTGCTACCCAGGCAATATGCAAGGATGAGGGTCATCACAAGCCCCACGAAAGATGCCTGCATCCTGTCTTCATTGTCATCAGTTGGCAGTATGTCTGCCCCTGTTACCCCTGCACACTTCCCTCGGCGCTTCATTTTCGCTTCGAGGTCTTCTGCCACACGATCCGCGTGAGGAAGCGAGATGATGGCGGCATTGGTAGCGTGGATCATAGAGTTTTTGTTGAATAGCCGTTGCTGGGATTTGCGGAGGAAGATGTTTATATTGTCAAATATAATGATGAATACACCGGGCCCCTGCATTAGGCCGATGGCGTGTGCGACCACATCCTCTGAAAGGACCTTCTTGAGCCGTTCGATGGTTGTTATTGAGACACAGGCCCCAGCGTTGCTGAGTGTGCTTAGAATGCGTGAACTCGTGCCTCCAATCTCAAGGAAAAGGCCGAGGATCATTGGAAAGAGATTTGTGCCAGTGTTCTGCATGAAAGTCATTATACTAAAGACAAATACAAGAGCCTGCAGGAGTCAGATCAGAGTATAAGTCAAGAAAAGAGATACTCACAAAGGTAGCATTACGCGTGAAGCCCATTTCCTTCCAAAACCCCCCAGTCTCACCCGCAAGCTCCGTGCTTTCATCCGTGCTCTGCTCTGGTGTCTCCTCCCACTCATCAGCTTCTACAGATGTCTCTTTCCATGCATTATTCCCCTTCCGAGCCTGTTTTTTGCGGTATTCATTTGGTGACGTCGTGAATATGGTGAGGTAATCCCAGGCATATGGTGCATCCTGCTGGAATATTCCAGGCAATGGCCCGGGGTCCAGCATGCTGCGGATATAGTCTAGCGTGCAGCTCTTCAACTGGACCTTCAACCGAGGGTCGTTGATGACCTTATTGCTTTCCTCGAGAGCGAGCTCCTCCATACACGACTTGATGGTCGAGTGTAGGTGTGGGATACTTTTTGGGAAGCGCTCGTGCCACAACTGGAATAGATGTCGAGGTGCGAAGCTGTGAGCCTGATTGCTACTCATAAAGATGCCTGCTCGTTGCTTTACCGATGGGATGGCTGATTCAAAGAGAAAGAAGAGAAACTCCCTCAAAGACAGGCCGAGGAAAACCAGCAAAGAAAAAACCAGTTGGCAGCGGATCTCAAGAGAATTGAGGTTCGGGGTAGGCTCCAAAGACAGTATAAGCAATTTCCAGTCTGGATTGACGTCGAGGCCCTCCAGGAGAGGTGGTGCCGCCATGGTTAATTGGTGTGACACGACAGTAACGAAATGTCACGGAATGTGACATATGTCCTCCTGCTTTCGGCGGCTCTCAGTTTCGCTAAGAGGCCCCCAATAAATCCGAAAATATTTGAGCGTTGTCCAGACATAGTAAGAAGCAAAACACTCCGCAATCCGGTGCTGATAATACTATGGCCTAGACCTATAGCACACCATTTCTAAAAAATGACGAAGGCAACAATGACATGGAAACTGAAAAGATTGGAAGACACTTTGCACACGGATGAAATTACAGGAAGGTAGCTAGACATACTGAATACAATATTCCAAAGCGTCAAGGGAAACGGGGAAGGATTGAAGGCACGGTAAAAGATTTGGCAAGCCCCCTGATCACCGGACTCTGAAGCAAGCCCCTTCAGTGAAGGGCCGGAGCTGCACGGGCTTGCTCCGAACCTAACAGCCATTTTGGAAACTATAGAGGGGTTTCATAAATCGTTGGCGCTCGATTTTTGCATACCATTGTTTACTGATTGATCTTTGGCTGTCGATGCCGACACTCTGAATACATCCGGACTTGGTCTAAATCTTAGTCTCATTTGGTGTTCTACATGAGACATCAGTATGCAGTGCTTCAATATGGCTCAGAAGGAAAACCAGGTGGCTTCAGGACCTGCACGCCTGCAGTGGTGAAACGATGATGTCGTTGTGGGGCACCCATCAGTCAACAGTGGTAAGCACAAATCGAGCATCAATAATTTACGAAACCCCTCTATAGTTTCCAAAACGGCTATAAGTGGGTTTGAACCACATCGCTGAGTGTCAAAGTCACGGCGATTGTCAGCGGAGTTTATTGCTGTTTTCAAATATAATGACACAACCCAAAAAAAAGAAAGTTTTGAGATGGCGGTCGCAGGTTCGGACCGGTCAGCCGGCATCATTTTACGATCAATGCATGACCAAACATCGTGTCGCGTCGATGTTTTCCAGCACTTCCGCAGCCATTGAAGGGATGAAAAAATCATGGAATGTAGCTAGGTGTCATATATACTTCCTGGATGAGCACTAAGGCCCTGTTCGGGATCCCCAGGAAGGGCTCTGTTAGCTACCTGTAGTCCCGTGATCTCAGCTATCAAAGTCACTCTGTTGTCACTCGTTCCAGACCGGCTCCATCAAACTGCCAGCTCATCACCTTGGCGGTGTTGTCCGCCCGCCATCCATGCATCCCGCCGCCCCCCAACATGTTCCCGACACTCTTTCTGTATTCAAACCAACTATATGGGGACATCTTCCCAGAGTTCATATCACATATAAAGAGAGCTTTGTTTGAAAAATGGCCACAATGACCGAGAACAGGACCAGCGACGCCGCCACCGTCACCGACGGGAGGCCGCTGGTCACTCCCTATGAACTAGCTCTGGAATAGAGTAAAACAAGCCCCCAAAATCGCAATTTTTGGCTCCGTGATATAGAGTAAAACAGCCCTTGAGAGGGACCTTCCGCTCTGCCATAGAGTAAATTGGGCGCAGCCTGAGATTTTTCTTTTGGAATGACACCCCCGTGGCACAAATTTCGGTACATCATCCTAGCATCGGCAAACAGCCAGGATTTAGGTCTGTTTAAACAATCAGATAATAACAACTGTCATAACTTTTCTCTCTGTTCCCGTTCTATGATAGAAATCGACAGCGATTCCGAGAACGCTCCTCGGTTTGATCCTGCCAAGTGAATTGGCCAAAACAAGGTCTACCAGGACCTCCCGACACAAGTTACTGTGGCATTCACGGCTGTGCGCTCTACCCACCATGGCCATACAACAGCTTCCAATTCCTGATATTATGGTCACAGAATTTCTCTTGGTACTGCTCCCTGATATTCTGGAGAATGATGCGCCTTTCTCGAAGCAACCTTCTTCATGGTTCACCGCCAAATTGTGAGGACACTAGTGTCCACTCCATCAAGTCAATCCCTTCTCTGGCCTTTATTTGTCGGCTGGAGGAAGCTTTGCCCCAGGCATGGCTTGATGGACCATACCGATCAAAATCGCTGTCTCCCGCTCTGGGCACCTTCTTTTGATAGGGAAATTGTCACTATCCGGGCCCCACAAGACAAATGGACCGAAAGTCTCTCTTGGCTTCCTGACACAGAGAAACACCTTCTCAATTATGTCTCTTGGAATAGCATACACCCAGGTGCTCCTGATGTACAATTGGACTCGACTCGACTCCTCAGTGATGAATGGATTTCCAGCGGAATCATCGGTGAGATGATGTGAATATTAACACCTGCATTTCGGAGGATCCCGTACTCTCGGCTTCTACTATTTGAGACCCCTTAGTTGGCCACCCTACTTAGTTGGCCACTTGAGAGCTAGAAGGCCAGGGCTTCATAATTATGGCAGGGCCTGATGTACCAACAGAGTACGACGTCCAATGGATGGCCAAGAAATCACGGAAGTCAAAGAAAAAGCATGCTGGGGGCAAGAATGTGAAGGAAAATGGGGCAGGAAAAGAGCTAAGAGGGACGGGTGCAAAAAAGGCGAAAAAATAGCGTGGGAAACGATTTTTTGGTTTTCCGCTCCGCCATAGAGTAAAACAAGGGTCCTAGACCCGATTTTCATAGAGTAAAACAGTCAAAATTCTTGAGAAAATCTGGAGCTAGTTTATAGGGACACCAAGGAAAGAGGCCATAATGCAATGTGCCCTGGTCCTACTGACATGTTGGTTACAATGTGCCCAGTATCTCACTGGTCAGTGCTTGAGAGGCACAATGTGTTGTGCCTCTAAACCCACGGGCCTGCTGCATTTAGAATGTTGTGTGGGCCATTTACCAGGGCACCTGATCTCAGCTTTCTCGGGCATGACTATTTCCCGCATCCACCCAAAAAATGGTTTCCAATCACAAATACATTTTCCCATCAAAAAAGATGCTCCTCAAATCACGCCGGTGCATGCAAGGGCATTCCAACATCTCACCATCCGTCCAGATCCACACTCAGCACATACCACTTGGCGCATCAATTTCCATAAACCTCCGCATTTCCCTGATGTCTCCATATACACCCGCCCGCATGACCACGGCCTGGAAAGAAGTAATCCTAGGGTTAGGTGTTAGGGGCCACTGCTACTCCTCCTCTTCCTCCTCCTCACCGTCCTCCTCCTCTTCTTCTGGCTCCTTCTCATCTGCATCATCGTCATCGTCATCGTCATGGCCTTCCCCGACGCCACCGTCCCCGTCCCCTGCAATATTCACCAGCACTCAGGCACCCTCCCCTAGCGGTTCTCCAGCCAGATATGCCCGCCCCTTCGCCCGGATCCCCGCCCATTTTCTCTGAAGCTGGGTGCTCGTCTCCTCCTCGCGTGCCATGTGCTCCTTTGCATACGCCACCAGTCCTTCGCGCTGGGGGCGATCCACACCCCAGGACCGCGCGCTTGCCCGCACCTCCCATGTCGCGGCCATCCAGAACCCAAACTCAATGGTGCGCCGCATCTCCTCTTCCACAAGGACCACATCTTCACGCCACCGGCGGGTCCTCGTGTAGGCCTTGCACCATTCTACCCGCAATGCTAATATCACGTCAGTTTCTGTCATAAACTGTCAAACCACCACTTACTATCCGTCAGCTCTGACTCACTGGGATCCGCGGCCTTGGCGGTATACCAGATCCATGACAGTTTTCGGTGTGTCTCACCCGCTGCAACTGACCCTACACCAGCGACTCCCCCTTCGATAAACGCTCCCAAATCCACCAACTTCTCTTTCTCCGCCTCTTCCTCCTCTGTCAACACCCGCTCGTTCAACGCTCGAATGTCCCCGTCCTCCAAGACCCTCAGCCTCGTCTCCCACGCCCCATTGCCCCGTAGCTGCATCAACACATTCTGAGCGTAGCGATAGCGAAGCTTTGCTTTGTGGATCCGTACACCGATTTGCCGCAGTATACCCTGGCCCCTTGTCAGGGCCCACTGCCCAGTCGCATTCCGCACACGGTAACAGTTTGTTAGGATATGGCAACGTAATCCCTGCCGCAGTTCCTCCAATGCCTCGAGGGCCTCGGCCTTGCGCAGCTCCTCCTCGATTGCTGATAGACCTGTCGCACACGCTTTCCTCCGTTTACTGGCGTCTGTGATTGCCGTTGGCAGGAATAGGCGAATCTCTTCTGCTGGCCGCTCCCCCTCCATGTCGATGGTGCTGCGCTGCGTCTGTGTCATGTACCGTTGCAGATGTGGCATATAGCGCCGCTGAACCTTCCGGAATGCATGTATTCACTTCATGATTCCTGCACGCCGCTTCCCGAAGTCGGCTGTTTGTAGCGGGGTCAGGTCAGCTACCGCCTTGACATCTACCTCTAGAATACGTCTATTTACCCTGCTGTCAGCTCTTGGTCCTGTACAACCACTGAATGGCTTACTGTGATTGCTCAATATCCATACCAGTTAGCACGAAGGAACTTGGTGTATCCTCCTTAACAATTGCTTCTCCTTCTCCGTCACGGGTTGTTTCCTCCTTCGCCATCCTCAGACGAATATCCTTCATTGAATATACTGTTTCCACGATGTCAGCCCCCATTCTCGAGAGCAACAAGTGCGTACCTTGCTCTGACAGCTCAAATGGAGATAATTTCCCGTTGGTATGCTGTTTTGATTCCCACTTGTGCACCCAGTTCTTCCATTTTGACTTGAGCTCAGGGACTGCACTCGAAAGTGCCGAGTCGAACGCGTCGAACGCTTCCCGATGTTCTCCTCCCTCCACCAAGTTCTCTGCCATCCTACGCTCCAAAATTCCGCGATTTGAAACGGTGCATCGCCAGTTATGATAGCCGAAGAGATCTTCCAGTGCTGCATGGCGCGCGCCTTGGACCATCATCTTGGTTGATGCGGCAGCCCCGTTTGTAAATTCCCAGTTTTGCTCCACGGTTTCTCCGTGTGTACGGCCAGCGCCCCACATGTAATGGAACGAGAAAGGAGAATGACACCAGGGCTTGTGCGGCTTGAGATGGAAATTCGGGACCTTCCACCACACATTTTCCTGCTTGGTCTTCAGCTGAAACTCGGGCGGCAAGCCCGGCATCCGCTCCCAAAATTTCTTGCTGAACTGGCAGGCGATGTCATACGAGAGGATGAGATAAAGAATGATCATGTTCAGCACCGAAGATAAGAGGATGAACTGCATGTTGCAGAATCTGTCTTGTTGTTAGAAGCAGCTAAGGACAGGGACATCAGAACTCACCGCTCGCCCAGTTGCAGGTCGCCAATCCCATTCGGCCTCCACATGTTGTGGCGCACGCAGGTAACCCCGCCCACACCCGTCGCCCGCAGTCCTTTCACCCGCTTTGTGTTTGCCAGGAACATAGCCTGGAATCCTGAGCATGAAGAAATCTCCTCATCTGAGACATGGTTTCGCAGGTAATCTGTGTAGAGACGGTTGTTGACGAAATGGCCGAGCCCGTCATCCACAATCGGGTCCTTCGCCTCTGTTGAGACGTCCCGATTAATGAGGCGAAAATTTCAATCTTGTGCAAGGAACGTGAAATATTTATACCTGGGAATGCTTAGCACTTGGACGTCTCAGTGCAAACTGACATCCATACCTGAGATCCTCGGGCATCATATCCCAGTCAATATTATCCCAGTTGGGCGGAAGATTTATCTTCGGCTGTGGGCATTGCCTGCAGAGCGGTGCTAACTCACCCTGAGACGTTCCTCCAATCCCGGAGTCAGCATGGCCACGCCCTGCACGTTCCATCATGCGGGTCATTCTGAGCTGGCACACAATCTCCCGGAATGCACGGCATCGGCTCTGTTCATTCCCGTAAGTATTAGTCCATCATACACGACAAGGGACACACCGGAGGCGGTGTGAGTCCATCATTATTTGTCAAGAGCTCCAACGACTTCATGAAGCTGTGCGCAGTGAGCTTCCCTTGACAATTCATCAACCGAAAAAGGCGGATGACAGCCATTGTTGCACAAGTCTGAGGATCCTGCACAGTTGCAGGCCACCATGACATCCTCATGAGTTGTTGGCGGTGTTCCACCCGCGAGTCACACCCGCAGAAACATAGATTTATGATGTGAATGCCGGTTACGTCGATGAGAGTGTGTGCGGGGGTCGAGTTTGAACATCCGTATCCACATGGGTGGCCCAGTGGGATCACCAAGCCAAGGCTTGCTAGGCTCGTTCGCTCAAAAAATGACCTGTTGAAACGGTGACTATGGGTATACTGATGTTCGCGAAGATAATCAGAAAGCTGCTAGACAGCAACTAACCAACTAAAAACACTACAACCAACACACACAATTGAGTTCGGGTCGTCCTGCAGTTTACAGGTAAGATTGATCTTTCTCGTATTCGTGTCTCAAAAACGCCAACTTGATAGAAGTCTTATTAGGACTAGTATGAGCACAAAGTAGTCAAAGATTGACCAGGGATTATCTACTTCGACTGAAGCGATATGGGTTTTATATATTTTTATACTTCTAGACACCTCAAAAAGATATCTCGAAGACCTATAAGTCTCTCTAGACTTAGATAGGATTTCCTGCCATACTCTGACGGAGACCGCACTGGATCTAGACTTTGGATCGCGACCGAACTCACTGGAACGGATGCCAACGACCAGGTACTGCGACTGAACTCACTGGAACAGTGCCAACAGCAGACCTGAGGTAACAACCAAACAGGTGCCTTTCACACAATTGTCGCGACTCTCCACGAACACGGCTTAAGTCCTTTAAAGCTTATATATGCCAACAAGACCCCTTTATATTTGAACGATAACAACAAAGATAGTTATATATAACGTATCTCTGTGCTAGGCTCAGACCAGCACCAACACCGTTACTTTGGTGGGAGATGCAGTACTGAATTGCGGGTTCTGCTAGGCTTTATATACGATACAGGAATTGTAGATAGTAATGAGAAATGAGTCAACATATAAGAGAGATTTGGAACTGCGGAGGTATGCCGCTGGTATTCGTAGTATGAGGCCGAGACTAGTCATCTAGATTTGACCAGCTCGAACCCATACTAGGTATATTGGTTTGTTCCCGAGGCCTGCCGGTCCTAACACGTATGCTAGCCGGACACGTGCCCCAACTGCTTGCCGCACGACCACATAGGTCGCGGCATATTTCTAGTTCTCTATTGGTTGACGCGACACTGCCGTCCGGCCGTATCGACGTGTCTCGCTCATTCCTTCGGTCCAAGCGCCTGTCATCGATTTTGATGACTATCTTGTTATGTGTGATTGCCGTCGCGACGCGTCCTTCCATGATCGACACTCATCGCGATCATTTCCCGATGATCTCCGATGTCTCGGCTTTCTCGGTTTCATGATTCTCGCTCGAACTTCTGTTCGCGAACCAAGTTATAGTTGTCGCGACTAGACCCCGTCCAGGGTCTAGTGTATATATATGACTTTCCATGCCCAATCTGTGGACTTCATGCATGTCTCTCAAGTTTAGGCGTTTTTACCTCCCCGATACAGTGTCTAGCTTTTAGTACAACCGACCCTTTGCAAAGTCAATTCAATACTATGAAGCCCACTGAGTCCCAGACACCGCACGCTAACCCCCAATGGTATAAGGATCAAACCATATTGTATCTAGAAGACAACAGTCCTCTCGCGTCATGAACACCTAGCCAGCAGCTCGGAGCTCACTCTGACTCTACTTGTATATCACCGGATAGAGGCTCTAGTTGGCGACTAGAAGTGCAAAAATGCACGATTACACCGGCACGCAGTTACGAGCCATATCACTGTTCCACTCCTAGTTGACGAAAGTTAAAATCTAATTCAATCCCCCAATAATGTTATCCTCACCTGAATCCAGTGTGTCGGCAGGGCAGCATGATTTTTGACAATGCAGTCCTGACAAAACATATCTGGGCCGGCGCACGTCTGGTGTTCGCAACAAAACTTCGGTGAGGTCTCGCCACATCCTCCACAAGCTTTATAAAATGCCTCATCTCCCCGGCTGTTTAGATGAAGCATCTCATTGAGGTATTCGTCTCGGTGGTTTGCCACCCACGTCCCGAAAGGATTCTCCTTTTTTGTTTTGTCTCAGCCTCGAGCGACTGTAACGTGAAATATATTGAATACACACTGTGTTTTAAATCCTTTTCTTTTTCTTCCCCTGCAGGTCGATTCCGTCTGAGCTTGGGCCTTGAAATTCAGCTGGAAGGGTGTCATCCCCCAGCCCATAGCTGAAGTTGTCTGCCTCAATGGCCGCATTTATCTGACTGTCATCTTGATGGTAGGCTGGAACCGCCGAGGAGTTGACGTCAATGTTGCTGGTCCGTTCCACCGCTCGGCAGCCATCAACCGAGGTCTCGATAATAGAAGAGCAATGCGGCTGGTGGGTGTGTAACGCCCCACTAACCACGGGCGCCCTCCACCCGCCCTTGCGCCCTTTGCCACTCATAAATTTGGAAAGACAGGGCAATCAATCACTGCATCAACATCAAGACATGATGTTGCCATCAAACACGTGTTACCAACACGTCTCAAACGCGTTGCCACGTCCAACCACATTCACGCTCACCAAAAGCAAAATAAAAATAAAAAAGGCCAGAATTAAATTATTTCAAGGAGTATGAGACAACACGGGGCCCTTGCAAAGAAGGACAAGAGGTAAACGAGGACAAGATGACCACTATGGTGAAGGTGTCTCGACACGGCGCGCCCATTTCGGCCAGTACAAACCGGTCCAATCATAGGTCATCCTGCTCTCATCGCCCCAATTCTCAAAATCCACGCTGATGGCTGCCTCCTCCCCGTAGTGCCGAACAGGGGCGCGATACATCACCGCTGTGCACTCCGGACACTTCCAACTCTTTTCAAGCCACATGTGT
The DNA here is from genome assembly GCA_029448575.1 of Mycena maculata. Taxonomy (NCBI): domain Eukaryota; kingdom Fungi; phylum Basidiomycota; class Agaricomycetes; order Agaricales; family Mycenaceae; genus Mycena; species Mycena maculata. Next base: position 530,492 of record JARJLG010000005.1, read on the forward strand.
ATACAAACATAGCAATGGCTATGCCCGCATTGGTATCTAGAACAAATCAGTGTCACCAATGAAATAACAAGGTCTATCACGCACGAGACTGGGTGAGACTTCACCGACTTGCAGATCCCACATTTTTGATGCTCACGGTCGGTCTCAATGATCGGAGGGCGCGCCTCACCAATCCAAAGATCGTCGTGATCGAGAGGTTGCTCGCGCCGCTCACGCAATCCCGAGAGAAGTTCCAGAAGCCTAGCCTGAGACCGAATGCGTGTCACACCAGATGGTGGAGGTGGGGGTGCATTCTTCTTCGCTTCGGTGGCACGTACCACTTAAGCCTTCCCAAACACCGCCGATTCTTGGTCAATTCGTTCCCGATACCTCACCCTCACCTTGGCTTTGCGTGCTTCCTCACGCGAAGCGTAGCTGTAAAGATCGCTGTAGATGGCCTCACGCTCGGCATGCTCCGTGCGGACAGGCCCGGTCACAGCAAGCCTAGAGGACAAGCCTTTTTCGGAGAGGGACCCCGTGGGCTTGGGCTCAACCACCGTGGCTGGAAGAATAAAATCAGTTCTGGCCGAGACTGCAACAAACTGAACTTACCAACTTCTACCAGATATCCCCGCGCATCGTGGTGCAGATCGTAAGCGTCACCTAGGGCACGACTGAGGGACATAATGAGATTTTGGTGGGAAGTGGGAGAGACACAATTTTCATTCAATCAGTTGTACATCATGTTCAGACCTACCGCAACCGCCTCGGTCATCCATGTATCAGCTGTGTTGCCCCATTTCTGCCAATTGATGAGAATTATTGCCAGCGTCTGGACAACCGCAAAAATTGATAGCGACATATACCATGCCTCCAACGTCTACCACTTTGACCACCTCTGGCCTTGCAGACACACAACAAGCTCCTCCGTGCCCGAGTCTCATCCGCAGGCCATGCCCTGAGTTTTCGGTTGGCACTAGATGATCCGGAGATACTGGTCGCGTACCTCGATCCGATGACACGGCAACCGCGCGTGCAGGCGGAGTATGCATGTGCCACACCTGGGTCCATGGAAGCAGTCCTTGCAGTCGTACTGGGCGGGACCGCTGCAGGGGCAAGGAGTTTGCAGCCGCGACATGAGCCTCTGTGCCATGGATAAGTCTCAATCCACTCTTAGCTTGAGAGCTCGTACCTCTGTATGCATTTCCGTCATGGTGGTACAACGATAGGCAAGATCGGCTGTGTGAAACCACATGTGAATCAGGATCAAAAAAATGCGGATGAACATCTGGACGATGCAAAGACGAGATGGGCAGCTAGACAGGCACAAAGGAAGGCAAGGTCTTGCCTGACGTTGGGAGTAGGGCATTGAAAGAGATGAGGTTGCATTACTATTAGCAAAGGACAACGAGTGGCCAGTATGTGTTGATCAGACAGACTGCGGAACTCGGAGATTCGGACCGCTAGTTTCACCGGATAGGTCAGATCGCTTGTTTGCGTGAACAACACTGCCACACGGGTCCTGTCGTAAGTATCTCATGTTCAATGTCTCTTGTTTGACATATTGTGCCAACATGGGTTGTACCTTGACTTCTTCGACTCGGACAGACTGTGCTAATCTGGGTTGCCCTTCTACTTCTCTGCACCACGGACAGACGGGGAAAGTGTTGAGCGCGCCTGGGCGCTGCTGAATCAGGACCAGGACATGTCCTTTAGCAGGGGAGACAATTTTTGTTTGTAGTATGCTAAGCCACCATATGGTCACAATAGCAATCAATCATCCTCGGCATCTGAACTGTATGCGTCTACCAATGAATCTGGAAATTTTTCACTGCTCATGCTCGCAGGCGCTAGCACGATCTGACCCTGTTTGAGGTGCCTCTTCTCACGCCTCTGACACAGCCTAACAATGTTAACGGTAAGTGGAGGCAATATGATATATCATGGGACACACCTTTCCTGATGTGCCGGGTCCTTTGCCGCCTGTTTCCGACGCTTTTTCTCAGCATCCGCAATCTGGGCCCGGTTTCTAAGGGGGCGTAAGCGAGAAATCATATGGACAAATGGCAGGAAAGGACCTACGCTTCCTGATATCTTCGGCCGGCCTGAAGTCGCTTCTGTCTTCTGTCTTCACGTTCTTCTGCTGAAAGCAGAGCCTCAGCTGCTCGTAGCCTAGATGTATTGAAATCAAAACAATCCTACAAACCTGGCCATCCGCTCCCGTGTTTTCACATTTCGGGCCTGACAATGCCTATGGACAATGAGGTATGTATCAGATACATCAAATAAATTTGACTGGGAAATACTTGTCATTGTAGACCCAGGATGTGACACGGGCATTGGCATCCAGAATCTCGGTGTTGGTCAACGCCCTGACTGGCTTCATAGGAAGAAGCAAGGGGCGATCAGTGTTGCTATCAAGTAAATCGACCGCCCTTTGTATGTTGGTGCTTGGCTGCAGCTTCACGACACCTCGTCTTCACCTAATCCTTGTCCATTTGTCCTACCAAGTGGTCTTGTCAATCCAACAATGCTTTGAGGCGATATTCTGTAAATCCACCGCTTTTCCAAATTAAAATTGGGTGAATGCTGCAAGTTCGAGCCTTTATTCGGAGTGTTGGCACATATGAGCTCTTTTCATGCTCAAATAATTTGCACACAGTACTCTCACGCAAAGTTTTGCGCAGACAATTGCTCTTATGATATTAGAACGAAATAAATTAGTGCTTAGTACCGATGGAGGCTCAAAACCAGGCTGGATGAAGCTGCAGCCAAGCACCAACATACAGATCAAAAACACCAACATACAAAGGCGGGTCCATTTACTTGATAGCAACACTGATCGCCCCTTGGGAAGAAGACAAGACTCGGTATCAGCATCATATAAATCATATAAATCAGATATTTCTTGCCGCATCATATAAATCGGATTGTTCACGTACCAAGCCGGACATCGGATGACGTAGGCCCGAAGAAGTTGGGCGACAAAACCGCCTATTTAGCCGAGCCCTACATCATTCATCAAAATCCCCGCCCCACCCGCCAAAGTTGTCCAGTACGCTCTCCAAAAATCAAGGTAAATTCACAGAAAAATAGTGGTATATGCATACATACCAGGTCGTCAAAATTTGGTGATATCCTCGACATGGAGTACATTTCTTGAGCCTAAATCTCTACAATATCAGTCATCTTCATATAACTTCACTACTCTTTAGAATGAGCCAAGCATGAACAATAATTTGAGCATTTGGAAAAGGCTAAATGGCAAAAAATGAGCCTCTGCAAAAATGGGAAATTTTGGAAATTTTTTGGCGGCACACCACCAAAAAGACCCCAGCTCATGTTTTGGACGTTGTGGACAAGAGATGGTTTGAGTGTAGTTTGGCACTTTTCGAAATGTGAGTTCCCAATGCTGGGTTCCAGGATGTGTTAATCACTGACATATATTGTGTGCATGAACCTGAAAAGCTCAACTCAGAATTTTCCACATTTATCCCTCGCCTCAGGTCCTGTAGACAATGAGTTTAGAAGTCAATTACATGGTGAGTGCACCAGTTGACATGGCAAGTGCACCACTTGGCGTGGCGAGTACACCACTTGGCATGGCGAGTACACCACTTGTCATGGCGAGTACACCATCTTGGCATGGCGAGTACACCCTTTTGGCGTGGTAAGTGCACACTACTCCATCATTCCTCTCTCCTTCCACCATGGACAACAATCCCCAACCCTCAGGAACCGTGTACTTCATGCATCCTGTGTGGCATCTGAAGTCCATACACCGGCGGCCTGTCCCTTGTCGGTCTGCTCCACCCACCGCCAGCTCTTCCGAACATTTGGGGCCGTACGGCCATGGCCTTGCTGGAAGTAACCGGCCGCCCATTGTGTTTACCCACCCGTCCGAATATCAGGTGCCTTTGACAAAAAAACCTGCTGGCGCTGCTGACAAGGCACTCCGTGAAAGTGATGCGAAATTGCTTGCACAATTGGCTCAGAGTAAATCCCACCAGGAGAGCCGTGAGAACGCTGCACGCGAACGCGCTGCAAAACGCAAGGCAGCCGTGGACGAGAATGAAAAAACCGAGGTCAAAAGGTGGGAGTGTCTTGCCCGTATACGTGCAATTGACCATGCCTGACTCCTCAATGCAGGATGCGTCGTGATTGAATCAGTAGACACGAGAAGTTTTGTAGTGCCTCGATCCGTTTGAAACAAAAAAATCGAAGCACGACAATGGAGGGGGCGGGCAGGCAATGAATAGAATTTGGCTTGATAAACTATTTAGAGTGGGGACGGCCGTGGGGAGTTCCCAGGGTACGGCAGCATCGGCCATGACACATTGGCTGGGATTGTGTGCGCTTGCGCCTGCGCAGGACCCAGCCCCAGGTGGTTGGTGAAGCAAGTGCAGAGAATGCACAAAATGTGTCATCCCATCTGGAAGACCCCTTTCCACCCGACGTGGACGTGGACATACCAGAGTGGGATGTGTCGCTGCCTGATTCCACAGTGGCACCCCACCCTGTTCCGGTGATAAGCATGGAAAATGACCAGACTTGAAATCTATCAATTTCAATGTTCTTGTTCTACTTACTGAAGTAGAACAATGCTTATTTATTACTTGGCCCACATTGAGAGCCATAGTGAGGTCCGGACTGTTGGCTAAAGGCACTTCACAAGAGATTACATTGTATAGACTTGCCTGGTCACCGATACCACGAGGGTCAACGGCCAGGTGGGCTACAATAGAATTTCACGTAATTCCATGTTCAACCATTCGATCAAATTGGGACATTTGGAAAGTGTCATATATCAAGGACATAACACATACCATCCATCTAGACTGTGAATTCATAAGGGATCCAGATTGCAGGTCAAATCAAATCGGCAGAGTTGTTGGTGCAGTTGCAAGCACAAGTTCGACATTTGTGACATATTAAGTCACTGTAACTTTAATCACACGAGCCTGGATGCCTTGGAGAGTTCAGGAATCGTTCAGGGACATTCAGTAACACTATCAGGATCAATACCTGCTGTGCATTTACGCGTAAATCATCAAAGATTGTATTTACATGTAAATCAAAGTCCAACCATTCGGTTCAATTAGGGCACCATGGTAATAGTTGGGTGACAAAGGTGTCATCAGGTAGAGATACAGGACAGCCAGTCTATCTATAAGGCTAAGCTGGTTGGCCCGGACAATCTCTACTACAATTTATCCGGACACGCTATACCTGGCACGTCTAAAGATAACAAGTCCATCAAGATATGATGGCAACACCTTAAAACAGAAAGATAGATGCACAGCTCTCGGGATAGAGCACTTATTTAGCCGTTTAACCGGGTCTTTGATGCATGTACCTTTAAATAGCCAGGTCCGTTTATCTGTATATACCAAAGTGGACTGATTGTAGTATTTATTTCTTTTATCATGTGATGTATAATTCCTGTATAAATACCAGCAGGTTTCGAGTGGAAAGCCAGTGAATTCACCCCTTCTTGCTAGACGTACTCAGCTCTGCTGGTATTGTCACCTGGGAAGCCTTGGATTCATTCGGAGTACCATTGGGAACTTGTTAGTTCTTTCTGTTATTCTTGGTCAAATATATTTGTTGGTTGTTGGATCTATGTGCACATAAAGAATCTTAAGGAAACAGAATCGTATCAGGTCGTATCGGTTTCATATCGGGTCGTATTGGGTCATATTGGGTTTCATAAGGATTTAGGAAAAGCACACAGATTTATAGCCGAGAACATTGAAGGAGCACAAGTCTTGAGTCTATTGACGACCAAGCACTACCCCACACCACCCCATCGATATAAAACCACTCTCTGCTTCGTCTAGACCTCATTAGAGTCTCTGGATCGGCTATTGGAGCGTTCTCAGTATTTACGTGTAAATAGCTATTACCAGATCTAGTTCAAATATCGACCTAATACTTGGTTGGAACCCTGTACTCGCACCACTCGATTGTTTGGATTAGTGCTTAGTGTTGGTTTAGTGTTTGTTAGTGCTCAGGCATTGATAGACATTTTACTTCATTTCACATCAGTTCAGGTAGTCAGTGTTTCACCGGATCCCCAGCCGTCGCTCACAGTGTTCCCCCACACTGGCCCAGATCCCCAGCCGCTGCCCAATGCACCAGAGTTGTCTGAGTGGTCGTCCAAATTGACTGTGGAGGGGGGTGCCACATTCCATGCCTCCAGGAAGCAATCACGCTGCAGAGCCAGGACTGGAGACTATCAGAATGTGAAAAGGATTGATGTCGTGCTGATCTGCTTACCAGCGCTGAGGAATACTTCAGCCTCTGCTTCGTCCCATTCGCGGATGCGCTCTCGAATGGTCAGAGCACCTTCACATGCACCTATAGGCAAACCGAATCAGGGCGAATGCTGAGAGCACAAAAATCAAGTACTTGCCAAGCCGGCCTAGGAGAAAACAAAGATCATGCTCGAAAATGTTGCTGCGATTGGCGCGCTCGATCGAGAGGCTTTGGCCGGTCAAGGGATTGTCATGGTCCGGGTATTTGCGCAGGAACTCCTCACGGAGGCGTGCATCCTCCACGACGGTGTCAAGTACTGAAAAGTAGATGTTAAGGTGGGAAGCCGAGGATGAGAAGATACTAATTTACCGTGGGCTGTCCAAGGCCAAGAGGGATAGTTGTGCTCGCCAGGTTCCCAAGGAATATACCCAAAAGATTTGTCGCCGCCGGGGTAGAGAGACTGGTAAGGCATTGTGATAGACACGTGCAGTTACGCGTCAAATCAATCAGCCAGTTCGTCGCACTGTAACTTTGTTGTTTGCTTCCATGGACACCTCCCCCATGAAACCCTCCCCAATGAAACCGGTCCCCGACTCCATCAGGACAAATATTTCGTGGGATGATATGATCCCCGAGACAGATGACCCGAAGCACGACTCGCGTTACTGGTGTTTGCCGCCGGTACAGGAGGACCTCAGTGTGCAGAGGACTGGCTCAGGCAAGGCCATGCATCTGGTGACACAGGGTCACCAATGCAGGATTTATTGTAACGTGTATGGGCCCCTTGATTTTTAATAATGTATGTGCTGACTTAGACATTGCAGGAGCGTTGCGAAGGCGATGGCAGCGGGGCACCCTGCTGGAGTCTTCCACGGCCATGAGAGTATTGAGGGATGTATCACAGAGTGGCAAACACACTGTGTGCTCGGCTTTCATCCTCACCCAGTGGATCCCTGCATACAGACGCCGGTATCAGTGTCGCCAAGGAAGACCCCAGTAGACGGGAGTGGACGGGCTTTGATCGGGAAGGGCTAACCGGTCGATCCCAAATTGCAGGCTGAGTTGTGGGTTTTCTGTATTCTTACCGCGAAACAGAGCCTAGCTGAAGAAAATTTGACAGGCAGCAATTCTGCATGCCCAGTGTCCATCCTGAAGACCTATTTGAGGCAGGTCAAGAGGGAGGCACAGCCAGCGTCCCCCTCCCTCTCGAGTGCTTCTTTGATGTCCTACTCGACCACCTCGAGTGCCCGCCCCACCGGTCCCGCACCTCCCGCCAATTTTTTTGCTTTGTGGAAAGGCGGAAAGATCTACGCAAACGAGTCAGTAATAATCATTTCACTTTGAATCAGACACTGATTGGATAATTCAATTTTACAAGGGCAAAGGCCAAGGCAGCCTTCATTAACGCGGCACGCGAGGGCGACGAGCGTACTCTGCTCGCAACAGCAGACTATGATGCGGCATACGCGTATTTGCTGGGCATCGGGGCCGCCGAGTTTTAAATAAATCAGATGCTGTACCTTTTCGTTACGATTATCATTGATGTGATTCCTGGCTCATGAAATATTTGGATGACTCGCTGCAGGAGAATAAGCGACAGGCACACGTGAGGATCGCAAAAATTGACCTTGCACTCCGCGACCGCGACAATGGACAATCACCAAGAGCATCAGGAAACACGCCCCGACACAGAGCCTCAGAAAGATGGGCAGACAACTGTTACCCCCGAAACAAACAGGACCACTGACACGCTCGTGGTCAACCCTGGGGACGTGTTGCTCGGAGAGCTGGTGCCCAATCCAGACAACATTCCCATCACACCGGCGGTGGTGGTGCGAGCCAAAAAAGTGGTGCACGAGCAAGTCAAATGGAGCCACAAGAAGAAGGATGCTCCAAAGAAGCCGGGGAAGGAGTCCTGGGTCTGGGGGACGAAACTCAGATTCTTCTCGCGCTACAAGGACACGTATTTGGTCGCTTGCCAGCATAAAAAGGCTGATGAGAGAAGCAAACTCACCGGGGCTCTGTATACGAAGCTAGCGAAGCTGTATGTCATCAAGTACGGCTACGACCTAGCAGATAACAAGGATCTCGATGTCGACACTGAAGATCCTCCAGATGACGCGGCCGATGTCATGTTGAACGAGGTTCTTCCCAATGGAGAGGCTGAGCGCCGCTCCACATACAAGCAAGTGCTTTGTGGGGTAAGAAATACTTTGCGTCCATGTGCTACGTCCAAACTGATTCACCGGCATGTATAGCGGATTTCACAGTGGTTCAGGCGCCAGTATGGAGGGCTCCTGAAGGAAGACAAAGCGGTGTTTGCAGAGCTCTTCACCGGAGTATTGGATGCAGCTCCGCCAAAACCTCAGCAGCCACAGATACTCCACTACTACTCACACAAGTTTTATGAGTCGCGTGTCAAGGAGCATTTCCCAGAGCGCTTTATGGAGGCAAAGCGATGTGCAGAGCTCGACGGCAAGGACGAGCCGAAGGCGATTGCGGTGCAAAACATCTTGACACAGGAGAAGTGGGAGGAGGAACTGTCTGCGTTCAGGGAAGAGGTCGAGGCTGCACGCAAGCGCGAGTACAAATTAGCGGTGAAGAACTGGGAGGCAACGCTCAATGACATCTCGACCCAGACAGCAGAGGAATTTGACAGGTATGTGGCCAGCGAGAATGTTCCTCCTGGCGGTGCTGACAAAATGCAGTACCTTGAAGAATGCTACATTCTACCTCCAACTGTTCCTCAATGCAATCCAAGAGCGCTTTGGGATGTGCGCGTCCCTGCTGTTAGCGGGCCCAATCGGTAGTCGCGGAGGTGTCGTGGGCATACAGAGGTAAGTCATTGCCATAACAACTGGGCGTGAGATTGACAGGAGGGATCAGTGTCCATGCCGGTAGAACGTGGGGCCCAGTAGAGCTGGATTGGCCACAATTTGACTCGGCAGGGTTTGCGGAAGTAGAAGCAAGTATGATTGCATTCGCGAAAGAGCATTTCAGTATGTGATGGTTGGGTGATGAGTGAAGGTAGCTAATTGTATGTGCAGCGGAGGCAGATTGTCGTGCTCGAGCCGTAGTAGGAAGCACAAAGGGAAAAGAGTTGAGGGTGGCTCCCACTGACCCCTTGACAAATGCTGCACCCAATCCCTCCCCAACCTCGACAATCCCGCCCCCTGGCGCTTCTACTTCCTCCGCACCGGGGACATCGCCCGTGCTCATATTGTCTCCATCTGCGCCCACGTCACCCGCACCATCTGAACCCACATCGCCCGCCCCTGGTACACCTGCGCCCAGCGATCCAGACGGTGAAGGGAACGAGATTGTCCCGATGGACGAGGACGCAGCAGCTGCGGCAGAGATTGAGAAGCAGATCAATGCTCTCTGGAAGCGCAAGGATTGTGGGGAGTGGACGCCGGGCCTGGTGCTCGCGGAGGAGGGTTGGGCGAGAGGGAGGAAGTGGGGACCTGCATGGGCCAGTCTGGTATCACTGTTCTTGGACTTTGAGAAGGTGTGGGGTTTCGATGATGCAGGAGGCAAGATCGAGACGAAGGGACAGCCGAAGGCGGTAAAAGATTGGCTTGGGAGGGGGAGAAGATGGGACCAGTGATTCCGATTGGACGTGGGGGGGGTGAAGGGTGATCATGGATTGTACGCCTATGGGTGGTGGAAGTGGTGGGCCGCGATGCAGCCTGAGGAGCGGGAGATGATTGATGGGATGCTGACATGCCCCGCTGAGGCAGACTGGTCACATCTGTCGACTCTGCACGGTAAGGACGGCTTGGTGAAGGTGGTCAGATCGGTGTTCTGGTGGGGCAAGTACGTGCATGAGGAGCTGACAGACCCACTGGATACCTTGGCATGGGAAGATGCCGTCCAGGACGTCAGCTACGTGCTGACAGAGCTGACGCAACCAGCTGTCTTGAAGTGAGTCACGACATCAAAGCCTAGAATCCAGCAGACTGACCTTTGGCTTCAGAGTCCATGGACCGACAGTGGCGACGAAGAGGAAACGCTCTGGGCCAGATGGTACCGCAGGGGCACCACACACCAAGAAGGCAAAAGCCAGCACCACGCAGGCGCCAGGAGCTTCGGCCACAAGGTACACCGTAATCTTGAAAGGATGCAACAGAAAACTGAGCTCTTTGAGAAGGGTGACACGCAGCACGGCCGCCACAACAACGAGGCCGAGGCGGGGCTAGGTCGGTTATTGGTGTCGTATTGATTTCACTCAGAATATGAATTTGTGAACATGTATTATTGTGAAGCAAAGATATTGACAAGAATTCTTAAGCGAGTGTGTGGAGTGGTGCGGACTTGGACTTGTGCGCTGGCAATGGGTCAAAACGGATCGCAGGCCGGTGATGCGAGTGATGCAAGGGGACATGTGTCATACATAGTGGGTCAATCTTTCTGTGAACTACGCTGCATGGCAAGGAGGACAGGCTGCCGAGCAGTGTGTAGACCGGTAGGTAGTTCAAATGAGAACACAGCAGGAATGAATTTGATAGCAAATTGATGCCGGGGCGACGGTGGACAGGGTAAAGGCCAGGAAAGCCGGGAAGGGCCAGGAAGTCGTCAAGAAGGAAGAGGCTGCTGCAGGCAGGGATGTATATGGTCCGATATATGGTGGGTTGGGTGTAACGGCATGAAAGGGCGGGATATCTGATGTGAAGATCAGTCATTGATGGCAAATTGATGCCGGGACGACGGTGGACAGGGTAAAGGCCGGGAAAGCCAGGAGTTTATGAGGAGGTAAGCTTCAGAAAGGTATGGATGTGGCCAATATATGGAAGGTAGGGTATAATGGCGGGGAAGGGCGGGATATTTGATGTGAAGATCAGCTATTGATGGCAAATGGATGTCGGAGCGACGGTGGACCGCAGAAACTTGAAAGGGCCGGGAAAGCTGGGAAAGGCCAGGGGGTTATCAAGAAGGGGGATATTAAAGAGGCTGATATAGGCAGTGGTGTAAATGGTCCAATATATGGAAGCTAGGGTGTAACGGCGGGAAAGGGCGGGATATTTGATGTGAAGATCAGCTATTGATGGTAAATTGATGCCGGAGCGACGGTGGACCGCAGAAAGGGCTGTGAAAGCTGGGAAAGGCCGGGGGGTTGTCAAGAAAGGTGATATTAAAGAGGCAGATGCTGGCAGGGATGTATGTGGGCCAAGAAGGGAAGCCAGCATATAATGGCGGGAAAGGGCAGGATACCTGATGCCAACATCAGTTATTGATGGCAAATCGACGATGGGCCGGGAAAGGCCGGTCGCAGGGTGGGCAGGCGGGAAAATTGATAGAGGGAAGAATAATTGATATGGGGGCAGGATATTGATGTGATGAGCATAGTATTGATGCGAGGAGCGCAATATTGATGGTAATTGATGCGGAGGAAGAGCATGTATTAATAGCCAGACAAGAAACCATTTTGGGAAACCTGTCAACGGTAAAATTTGGGCAGTACCTATTCAGGCACGCCAGGGCCAAAATCCAGGCATTATATAAGCCTTCTTAAAAAAATTTGCCCAGAGGCACCGGATTGGGAAGGAGGAGGCAGTAATGCATTGTGCCCATACCTTACAGGCCAATGTCAAGCTGGGCACATTGCAATCAGCCTGTCAGTAGGACTAGGGCACATTGCATTAAAGGTGGGGTCCCTACATCGTGCTGTCAAAGATTTGGAGGCTAAAACTGTTGCCAGGTTCATTTACGAGGACATTGTCTGCCGCTTCGCGTGCGTTCCATTCATTACTATCGATGGAGGCTCGGAGTTCAAAGGGGAAGTACTTCATCTTTTACGCACGCTCTATAATTGCACCGTAATTATGTCCACTGCTTACCACCCTGAAGGAAACGTGCCCATCGAGCGCAACCACGACCTTCTGGTTGCTGCGCTGTACAAGTGCTGTGGCGACACGAAGGGGAACTGGCCCAAGTTCTTGAAGGCAGTTCTATTGGCTATGCAAGTGACCATCAGCTGTGCGACCGGTTTTTCGCCTTATTATCTCCTCTACGGTGTGCACCCGGTATTTTCGTTTGACATGTCTAAAATCACCTGGCAGACGCTCAACTGGCATAAAGTTTGCACTCACGAGGAATTACTGGCCATCTGAACCCTCCAGCTCAGTCGCCGCGAGCCAAAACTCGAAGAAGCCAGCAACAAGCTGAGGGAGACTCGGAAACATGCCATTGAGGACCTGCACAAACGCTACCATTTTCGGTTCGACTTCGCCGATTACGAAGAGGGGATGTACGTGTGGTTACGTGAATCGAAGCTGGACAAAATCAAGGGCGACAAAGAGAAGTGGACTTACTCTGGGCCATATATTATTCACCAGAAACGCGACAGGGATTCTTTCGTCCTCTGAGAGATCAGCGGCGCGATTTTGAAGGGCCATGTCAATATCCGCCTTTTCTATTTCCGTCCCAACAATCAAACCCTGCACACTTCCCTCAAACCACCGCCCAAGCAGACCTTGGCTATGAATGTCGATTAAAGGCTGGATTGGGCCCTCAAGACACTTCTTAAATTCCGCTGAGTCTTTATTCTGATTTTATTTTCTACACTCTCCTTCCCTCTCGACTTCGTTCCGTTCTTCTACCCCACATCTCATCTTGATCCGCTACCCCACACTCCTGCATTCTGCAACATTTACTTCCGCTCCGATCATAATTTCTTCCGCTCCGCGGGTCTTACTCCTTTCGCTCCTGTCCCCTGTCTCTGATACCACTTATATAGCCATGATTGTGCTTGCATTCTTAAATCCCCATGTTTTGTCACCTAATTCCCCCACGCAACCGGATGCCTTCGAACAACACTACACTTGGCTTCAACGAGCACTCAGACCTCCTACTAGGGCTCCCTCAGGACACGGTTCTAATGTTGCCGCGACTCGCGACTCCGAGGCTTTAAGTCGACTCTGCAAGTCGACTTAAGTCGAGTCAAGTCAAGTCACAGATGTGACTCCGTGCGACTTGCAAGTCGAACCGAGTCGACTTGCCCCGACTTCGAGTGACTCGGAGTCGGTCTCAAATGTCGATTATGTACCTTTCATTAAATACTGCTCAGAGGAGTTGAGAGGACTCGGATAGCACTCGAAAATCACATCAAACATTGATCTTCCATCCAACTTCGCAACTTTCCTTGCAAAGGGTTATGCAACGGCAGTGGTGGATACAACATACCTCCAAAATACTTGAGCAGGCTTGTGAAGAGGTATAGAATACCCAATAACTCACCGTGTGAAGTGCAACACCCTTAATTTAACAAAATGCGGTGTTGAAGTCAAGGGATCAAGTTTTGATGTCTCATCGTTTGTTGTGAGGGTTATGAGGGCGCTTTGGTACTGGTAAACATACCTCAGACACATTTGAGAGGAGAATGGAGGAGGTATATAACACACCAAAACTGACCGCATGAAGTGCCACACCTTGCGGCTTTCAAGTCAACAGGTGAAATGTTGATATCACATCGCTTTTTTGCACGGGTCATGGGGGCGCATTCAGTAATGATCAAGTAAACGACACATCAAGCTCCTTGGCACATAGTGTTGTAACTTGGTATTGCCTCGGTCACGATAAAGGTACAGACTGGATAGAAAAAACTATGTATCTCCGGGCACTTCTGAACTTCGCATCATTCACAACCTTCACAGAGTTCAGTCTGGAAGTCGGGTGGATTAATGAGTAGTCTGAATGCTTGCCTAGCCTGAAGAGGAGTTCCCAGCTCTCGAGTGGACATCTAATGTGCGATGATCAGAGTTGATCGGAAGAAAAGTACTAAATTGAATATGCACCTTGATTTGCGAACGCGGTGAACTTTGGAACCTGAGATTGAGCAAGTGCGCTGCACAGGCAACACGAGTGGTCCAGCGGGTGTCATATGATGTGTGATTATTAAAAAGTCTTTGAGTAGCCGCATTATCGCCAGCGTTGTCGGGAATAATGGTGTGAACTAAGATGGAGGACTAGTAGGTGAAGAAAGTATAAGTAATGTTATCGGGGTAGAGGTGAAGCTACAGACCCGTGGATTCTTGAGGAAGATCAGTGCACACTATAGAGCGGGATTAGTTCCAGTACATAAGGGAAATCAGATCATACCGAAAAGAAACGGTTGCTTTCCATTCGGGACCATGAATCAAATTGTACATTCACAGATGGATTGGACAAAGGGCGAGGGACCCGTTCGTAATGGGCGACAGTGTTTGAGGGTGGGTTGTGTTGAGACATTGTCTGTTGCCGTCGAGTTCCTGATCTTTTTAAAGTTTCGACCAGACACCTGATACACGGTCGAATGTTACTGATCCGATTTAGAAATGGAGGGTTCCACGGCACCCCACGGCCAGCAAATACCTCCAATACAGCCGACAGTGAGGATCCAGCATTTGAGAGTAATAGTTGACGTTGAGAAGCATGTTTGTGGGATAAAATATGTCAAGTTTTAATCGAACCCTGGGACCTGGGACTTGAACCACATGTTAGAAGCGGGCCAGAAGAACCCGGCATGTTGGCAAAGGCGCAGCAAAAAAGGCTGAACAGTGTTTACTCAGCAATACTCCGTCCCCGAAATGACCGAGTTACCTGGTTGAACATTCAACCAACTTCTTTCTGAACTTCGATGATCCGAACTAAATCCCTGACCTGTCCTACGACAGCCATTGGCCATTGGGTTGATATTCCTCTTCGACAGGCAGTTAATAATATCTCTTGCATGGACATTTCATATCTTTTCAGGGGCGTCTCGTGAACAATGATTGATGACACGTTATCTAGCATTCGGACTTTCACAACACAGCTTGTTCATTTAAAAAAGTCCTCCCAGCGACTCATCCTGAAATTGTTGTCATCCCACAATGCCTCCTCGACAAGGTGGGGTCCCCACACCAGCACAACCTCCTGCACCTGAAGAATCGACCCGCACAACTTGACGCCAGGCTGCCGCTTTGGCTACCAACGACATCCCAGCCCCTCCTGCAGCAGGAGGTCGTGTGCGCGCCGCCAGGACTGGCGGGCGCAACACCAACCCACCACAAGAAGATCCACAGCCCTTGGCGCCAGGGCCAGGTGCCCTAGAACCGGCTCGTGGCTTTGCTCCATTAACTGGTACGCACTTCTCAGTTCATCTTTCTCCTGAACAAACTTTTTATGCACAAGTTACACGGCCAAACGGAAGTTTTGTGAAATCTTAAGATCAGTTGTCGTAACTTTTCCTTAGAACCGAATCGCAACATTCTGATAAGTTATTCTTACGATAATCGTAACCATCTTTTTGTTCGGGCATTGTTAAGACATTCCTTACCAGTTTGTTAAGACCTGTCGTGCCGTAAGAAATACTTGTCAAGTCGTAAGACACCGGCACGGCAATGGAGGTGACCGACCACCTAAAGGGGAAGGCTTATCGATCAATCTTGGATCAGTCAATGGCGCCTCGAGGAAACGCTGCTGAGGTCGACGTCTTTCTCTATCCCCCATATTCACAGCTGGAACATGGCAGGGCTACGATGCACCCGCATCAGCCAACTGCCCAGGATCCAGCTTCCCATGGTTGTAAACTCCGGCCTAAACTGATACAGACCCCTATCCTTCGTCGGGCGGCCGTACTCAAGCAGCGCACGGTTCATCGATGGAGACACCATATGTTCCTTGGCAGAAAACATGAATTCCTACGCATATCCTCACTCTGTAACTACTGGCTCTCATCTCTTGCTATCTTGTTGTGTCTTCTTTCCGGGACTTGGGGACATTTGATAGCGGACACTGGCGCTCTGACAGCAATCATTGTCGCGATGTCTGTGCCTCTTGATTTTCTAGTCATATTCTGTGGACTCCTAAGTAAGTCCAAAACAGTGAAACACTATCCGAATCTAACAGACAAGTTGCAGTTGCCCGTGATTTGCAAATGAAGTCCTCGGTCAAGGTCCCATCTGTTGCCACTGCAGCTTCTGGAAACAAAGAGACAAAAAAGTATCGAATTACGGTCCTCGGGCCCTTCCGGAAGCCTCAGTCTCTGGGTAAAAGAATCTTTCTCCAGCGGAAAAAAAATCTAAAACATCTGCAATAGAAATGGCATCTGGAAGCACAATCAAAGATCTTGTACACCAATTGAGACGTCGACACCTGATTCCTGACCTGGCACGCATCAAGCACAATATAATTTTCCCTGCATATAAATTTAGCTCCTTGTCATTGACAGATAAACTTCAAGATGTTGGCATTCGTGATCTTTCGGTAGTCCATGTGCGAACATCTGTCATTGGAGGCTCATCAGAATATGGTCGGTCCTTCTTGCAGAAGCCATCAATTATGTTCTGATTTTTATAAGGAGTTCCTTCTCCAATGCAGGACTCCACTAGATTTGCTCAATTTTCCTCAGCAACTGGAAGCTTCAATGGTAAACGTCCTGATGGTATATTGTTTTCATATCTTCTGAGAGTGTAGAATTGAACTTGCTACAGTCTGGCGACTAACATCTGATGGGCTATGGCAATGTCAAGTCTGTATAGGCCACAATCCAGTCGAAATGAAACGTGTTCAGCGGCATGAATCTGGAGAAAAACACAAGGAGAATGTAGATCGACATGACAACAACAGCAGGAATGCTGCCTTGGGCTCCTATTTGCGATCGGAGTCCCCACCAACTGATCCCGTGGCCAATGTCCCTGTTCCTTTACAGCATGTCCGGGGAGCCCTCAGTCGAACCTTAGCACAAATTCGAGCCAATCCGGACCCACATGCAGCAACTCACCATGAATATGTTGATTCCAGTACAGGGGTTGTAGATTGGCAATCTGCAGACTATGATACACGGCTTGAAGAGCCACTTGGTGTCCGTATGAGTGCCCAGCTGGCACAAAATCTTGCTGAATATCTAGCTGGTGATGATGTTCCTGACTCTGATGATGAATCAGAGGAGCGTAGCCAACTCGATAACTCTTCAGACTCGGATAATGGTGAGCCCTTGGATTTAGCTAAGATTTTGTCTAATCCTCTCCCAGACTCGGAGGTCCCTTATGTTCATGGCCGAAAGACCCGTCAGGTTGACCCCGAAGCCACCAACTCGCCATGGTTTCCGTGGCCAGATAAAGAAGTAGGTTTTCCAGTCTTGTCCATTTCCTATGCATTGATTTTCCAGACATGTGTCCTTGATATACTCCGACATATTCCCCGCTGTTCCTTTTCAAAGAAACAGAATGCTGCAATTCATTGGGCTATGCTTGCACTTGGTGTCGAAGATCTGCCATCAGACCGTGTGATGGATGATATTGACAAAGCCCTTCAAAAGATGTGTGGAATCCAAAGTATCCGGTACTCAGGAAAATTAGGGCATGTATACTATGTGAATGATTTAGCTGCCATAATTGCTCAGGTAAAGAACAACATCTTCACTGAATTTTGGATCAACTGACTTTGTTCCAGGAAATGGCCAATCCAACTACACGAAAAAATCTCCATTTTTTCCCGGAAGATACAAAACCATCCCTTTCTCAAGCATGGCAGGCCAGCCGCTGGCTTGATGAGCTTGAACCGGACCTAACAACTCCAATGACCAGAGTTGGAACACAAGACTTCTACATCCACGAGCCAACCCTCCTTTCCAATGGAACAGCATGCATGCCAATCCGGTGGTTTAAACGGGGTGGTAAAACCTTGGCTCGAGCATGGAAAATGCATGAAGTTTCTGGCACAGATCCAGCCTCTGGATGGGTCATTGAAGGCGACAAAGAGATTGAAGTTCAGGAATCTGAATTGTTGATATCTTTTCCAACCTTTGTTTCAACTTATTCATCTCGGAAAAAAGCAGATCCCAGAATCATCCAGGGTATATATTTCCATCATTCATTAATTTCAACTCACTCACATTCTTCAGGGATTGAATGCCAGGGAAAGATAGAGGCTTGGACAAAGACCAGTCCTGTCAAAGGAAACAGATGGCGAGAATTGAGTGCAGGTCATCGTGTGCTTGCTTTTCCAATTTGGCTTTACTGTGATGATACATCTGGCAACACATCGAAGAGATGGAACAAGCACAACTCGTTTCTATTCACTGCAGCAGGTCTTCCTCGCAAGTTTGTTCATCGTGAATCCAACGTTCATTTTCTGTCAACTTCTAATGTTGCACCTCCTCTGGAAATGCTGGATGGCATCGTCGAACAACTCGAGTTTGTAATATCTAACAGTGTTTAAATATTCCCCCTAACCGGCTTTGTTCATGTAGGGCTTGTCAAAAGCATGGAATTTGGGCTTGGGATGCCCAAGAAAAGGAGTTGGTCCTTGTAATTCCCTCTGTGCTTGCAATGCTTGGGGATAACCCAATGCAGAGTGAATTTGCCTGCCATATTGGATTCAAAGGCAGGTTTTTTTGTAGGGTTTGCTGGGTGAAGGGAGACCCAGACGTGGAAGACGAGGAAGAGAATGATGATGGAGATGCAAGTGATACATCAATCTCCAGTCAGAAAAGCTCCGGTGAAGGACCAGCAAAGAAGAAGAAGAAAACCAAGAAGAAAAATGAATCTGTCAATGAAATGATCAGCCGAGTCACTCAGTTCATGTCTGTGAGTGGACTCCGTGATTAGTTTGCACCCTTGTTGATGGTTTGTTTAGCCTGGGCAATCACGAACTCGAGAGGAAAGTTGTGCAGAATTGCGCACACAATTTACAGTTGCTTCAGCTGTTGGTGGGCAGGCTGGTTTCAAACGAAGAAAGACAGAATCCGGCATCAAGGATACATTTCAAGGTGTTTTCCTGGAACGCATCTTTGCTATCTCCTCAAAGAGGGGTCGGAATAAAAATGACAAGCAAACAGATGTGAATAGGCTACTCCGAACATTTCCTCCGAATATCACAAGTCCTGTCTGGCGAATTAAAGGTAGATTCAAATGTGCATCTTTCGGTCTCCACTAACCATTTGAAGACTTGGATCCACATCGAGATACTCCAGTCGAGATTCTTCATGTCATTCTCCTTGGCTTTGTCAAGTATTTCTGGAGGGATGCTGTCACACAAATCAAGAAATCCGACAAGGAATTATTGATCACTCGATTATCCTCATTCAATGTTTCTGGGCTCGGGGTCTCTCCGCTTGCTGGCGCAACTCTGGTAAATTATGCCGGGTCCCTCACTGGTCGAGACTTTCGGATTATTGTTCAGGCAGCCCCATTTGTGCTGCAAGGACTTCTTCCAGCTTCATACATTGAGCTCTGGACCTCCCTGAGTGCTGTTGTTACTCTGGTTTGGCAGCCTCATATTCCTGACCTGGATAAATATATTGTTGGTTGTTTCACTATGAAGAGGTTCACAGTACTAACAGAGTTCCAGATAGAGCTTGATGCTGCTATCAAGCATTTCCTGGACTGTACCTGTGGCCTCACACTCCAATGGTTCAATAAGCCTAAGTTTCATGTTATCCTGCATCTTCCTGCCCACATCCGACGCTTCGGACCTGCAATGCTTTTTGCTACTGAGGGATTTGAATCTTTCAATGCCATTATACGATCAGCTAGTGTGCATAGTAACAGGCATGCTCCCTCCCTCGACATTGCCTCCCGGATGGCCAAGGGGAATCGTGTTCGACATCTCTTGAGTCGAGGCTTCTTTCCTTCAGATCAAAATATCCAACCAACACTGCCAAATAATTCCTGCTCTTCGCAATCCCCATGGATGGCCATCTCCCTCTTGGACCTGGAACGTTGTAGATGGAACCAAGCTGGCAACTCCCCACTCCAATTCTTAGGACTCAACTCATTTGGATCCCGACTACTTGGATGGGAAAATAATAGTTCCAGGGAAGTTTTGCCTGGTCTCTGTGAAAAGATTGGTCCAACCCGAGCATGGACTGCCACAAAATCTGCTGGTGCTGGCATCACTTCTACAGTTTCGAAGGTTTTCACTCCAGAGACAGTTACATTAATCAATGGGGATGCTTGCTCTGCCGGAGATTGGGTGGTATGGGTTGAATGTACGGGCCGAATGGAAATCAGCCGCATCGGCTGCGTGGCTGAAATCATTCAGGTAGCTGGCTCAGCAGCACAGCGGGAAGGAAAGGCCGATTTTCTTCTTCTTTCTCGGACAATTATTGGCGAGAGTCACAATGTTTACAAAATGCGCCGCTTGCAACCAATCCCGAATGAATATTGTCATGTTCAGATCAAGGTAAATGGGTCTTGGAAGATTGCATCAACACTGCTAACATGCATGGTCCAGGATATTAAATGCACTGTCAATATCCAGCACAACTGTGCAGATAACAAGTGCCGGACGACACGGACTCGGGTCATTTTAAATGAACGAGAAAAAACATCTGAGCGTGGTTTGGAAGTAGAGCATCTCTCCAAGTCCGACCTCATTATTAACACGGCACAAATGAGGGATGCTGCAGCCCTCAATGCTTTCCGCTGGAAGCCGAGTCCATTGGTCACCGCAAATATAATTCAATTGGCGGCGGAGAAGGCACACTCTGATCGACAAAAACAAAAAAAGTCCACAGCAACAGGAGAGCTTGAACCAGGCTCTCCAGATTTGGAACCTGCACCGAAGAGGTCGCGATTGGATCCAGCCGCTTCACAGACAAGTTCCTCCCCGGGGGCATCAAATTCACGTGTACCTTCTGCGCGACAAACCTCCACCCGCCGTATTCAGACACCTGACCGCGAAACACAAAATAGCACCGGGTTCTCGGTTGCTCCGGCTCGATCCTTCCATTTCTCAAACACCTTTCAATCATCGTTTCCATCTGACCAGTGATCCATCAGCTCAAGGCTATATTTATTATCCAATATTTCTGGGCAGACCATTGACCCTGGCATTGCGCGCAAGTTTCAAATGGAGGTTCGTCGTGATTGCCTTGGGCGATGAATGGACGGGATTGCCCGCTCTCGGTTAGAACTGAGATCTTGATCTTCGAGTTCAGAGTGAACCCAGAGCCATCTCTTTTAATAAAATTCCTTGTGTATATTAGTTTTATCAGTTGTTCTGTTTTTCTCTTAGAAGTGGCCCCTCATGATTTATTGGCTTCGACAAAGTTCTCATTTTGCCGCTTGCGGGTTCTTGGCAAATCCTCGGAGTTCTCCGTGAGTGACTGTTTCGTGACTGTGACAAATTTTCTTTGCTCTCAACCAACGACTTCGTCGTGCTGGGCATTGTCGGCCCTGCTCAGTTCCCAATGATTGGCGATTTCGGTGGAATGGAGGGGTCCTCGCCAGAGACCCGACCGTCCTCATGATGATTTCTGCCTCCATTTGGGCCCCGACCACTCCATTGGGGCTGCCGACCTTCGCACCGTACGGGCAGAGAATGGCGACATGGGAGCAGTGAAAAGCTTTAAAAGGTGCATGTCTTTGTCTCCTCAACCACCCCAAACGCCATGTCCTCTCAGTTTTACTCAGACTATCAATCCCAGACCGGCCAGCGCTACAACTTCACGCCCAGCTCCCGAACCTATGACGAGTTTGGCAACCCAGAGCCCTCCTCGGATGATGGGCCTCGGGCCACCACGCCGTCGGAGGACCCCGCTGTATTGGTCGACCTCCTCGCAAACAACTACGACCTCACCATCGAGTACCGCAGTGACCTGCACTCTTTCCTTGAGGTAAGAGTCATTTTTAATGTATACCCACAGCTTTTGACTTCATGTTTCCAGGTCGCACGTGGGCTCCCCCCAAAGGAGCTCAAGATTGTCCTCATCCAACAGGCAACGACACTTGCGAACCAGCAACACCTCATCGAAACCAAGGCTATCTGTTCGATGATCAACGAGACTGTGACGAAAGTCTCCGCGTCCCTCTCCGTTAATGCCAGGATTACGAAGGAGCAAATTGTATGCTTTACATCTCTGTTTGTTCTCACTCACATGTTGTTGCAGAGTGAGATCGGGGCTGCCTGCAAGGTAGTATTCTACAGCGGGCGTTGCTACAACTTCTCCAATGAGGACCTCAAGGCCGAAGTTATCGTGCGTGCATTAAATCTTACCCCGAGATCCCATTACCTGATAAACTGTCGTCAGCCGTACCTTGAAAAGCACAGTGCCGTCAACGGCCTCGAGATCCTCTTCAAAACTAAGACTAACCACAAGCTGCTGACTGCCAGTGTCGGCCGTGTGCTCTCTTACACCAAAACTTGGCTCCGTCGCACCGTATGTGACCGACCTCTAAGATGTTACCAGTACCTGAGTTCCTTTTAGTTTATCACATCCATTCCGGACGCTGCAAAGAATAATTGCGGCTTGAGTGTTACCGCCCTCACCACCTTGCTTGCCAAGAAATGTCTCCTGGGCTCCGAGAATGCGAAGGCAAAGCATGCCATTTGGGTTCTAATAGTCGTAAGTCTTCTTGTCTCACCACTTGCCACCTATTTACACCTCTGTACCAGCGCTCGTTCATTCGCAACAACACCAATCTTCGGGTCGTCCTAGGTCTCGACGCCAGCGATGACGACGACGACGATGAGTTCTCAGCTGCGGTCTCAGCTGACCCCCCTCCGACGGTTCCTGCGAAGCGTAACCATGCCGGCACACCGGTAACCCACAACAGCGACGGCAAGAGGATCGAAGCCACCTGGCCAGATTACTGTCCTCTGGATGGAGCGCAACCAAAAATATACACCCGATCTCCAGTCTCCAGGATGGACTGAGTGCGTCCTTTTTCTCATTTAATTTGTTTCACTGAGTTGTCTCCTCGCAGGTATATCAATGCGTGTTTGAAGAAGGAGCTCACCCTCTTTCCCTCCGACCCGCTGGCATTGATTGTCGGCAACAAGAGCAGCGGTGGCACTGCCCCTGCTGCCGCTGCCTCCGCCATGGGCTGCCTCTCTGGAGTGCTGGGTGGAACTGGTCCACGGCAGCCTATGACGCCGAACGCGAGCAATGCCAACCCCACAGCTCTTCCCGGGATATTCAGCGGGCAACCACCATTCCGTATGTCGTCCCCTACCTCTCAAGAACGGCGCTGACTCTCTTCCAGGAACAATGGATGATCTCATGAACACCGCCACGCCGTTTACTTTTGGGAATTCCACCTCTCGGTCAGGTTCGTGTCTGGTTCTCTGCTCCCTGCCTCTCTCACTCTCAGCAGGTCTTACCCTCCCCCCGCTGAACCCGCAGGCTGAAGGGTCGAGCAGGCACCGAAACTGATGTCGCATGCGAGTTGCCCTCCCCACCAACAGCACCGGGTGTAGTTTGTTACGTTTTTATATCTACATGGCTTCAATATATTCTGCTTCTGTCCTCCATTGAATGTCCTCGAGCTGTATGGTGGTGTGCAAGCGCGGCGCTGCAAGGCTAATATTCCAATTGAATAATCCAAATGCGATTTATCCCAATGGGGACCATCAGCCATCAGTCGCAACGAAACGTTACAACATAACAGTTAGAATAATCTTACGATCCTGTGTTTTAACAATTCGTAACCGGTCCCCAAGCTCGATTATCGTAACGAAACTGTTGTGAATTATTAACTCCGTAAATGTTAACGAAGCGTTAAGCTATTGGTGCGGCCGTGTAGTGTTGCCCCCTACTCGAGTCGGACATGGATCCGGATCTGGAAGCCGCGGTAACGTATTCTCTCTCAGCCAGAGCTCTCAACGCTCACACATTCACTGTAGATCGGGCTGTTGCTCCAGCTGCCTCCTCTTCACACCAGCAGACTCCGAGGACGGTAATTTCCATTGCTGTTTTTATTCCCCACTCTCTGACTTTGCGTACAGCCTGTCCGTCCCACCACCAACAGTCCCTTACAATTCCCACCTCAGACCCCTGGTCGCAATGCAGCAAACCGGCTTTTAACTCAGTTGAACCACCAAACTCAGATGGCGAGTCCAGGCCCCCCTATCCGAAATTTCAGTGATGATTCCTTGCCCTCATCTTCGGAATCTGATCCGCTGCCTGTGCCCCAACCGCGACGAGTTGTTCGGGCACGAATCCAACCTCTCACAGCTCTGCACACCGACACAGAGGAAGAGTCCGTAGCCGACAATCGGCCCTCCCGCTCTCGGGTCAGGCCTACTCGTTCCAGGCAGCCGCCTAGTTCACAGGCTTCCTCTCAAAGCGGTGAGTTGAACATTATATTGAGTATCTACCTCACTTTGAGCTGACCTAGGTACACAGAGGGAAACCAGTCCGATGCCTGGACTGGATACCAAATTGATCAAGCGAAGTATGCATGGGCCGAAGACGCTACACTTAAAGCAAATAATGTATCGGCCGACTGCCAGGCCTTTTACGGCCAGCACATTGAGCATTACGGCTACAAGTGTCGCCTATGCCCGTGAGTGTCACCACAGTCGTAGGGAGCACCACATTAAACTCTTCCAGGCAAGTTTATTCTTCTGGCAGTAGTCTTACCACTCGCCGGAAGCACCTTGGTAAAGACCACCGACCTCAATACCTCCAGCTCATTGCAGATCGGAAACTGCCAAACAAACTTCCCGAAGCTTTGCAGAAGGAAAGGGAAGAGCAGCGCGCCAGGGACATGCAACGAACACCCTTCTCTATCGCTGCCTTTGAGGAAAAATTGGTGCAAGTCATTGTCTCAAACGATTTGGTTGGTGAAACTTTGTCGTTTGATCAATCACTTATTCATTTGCTAGTCAATTAATTTGATTGAAAACCACGAGTTTCGTGATTTATTGCTCCTGCTCCGCGAGTCCTTGCAAGACAAGGACATCCCACACTGAACCAAGCTTCGCTCTTTGATTTTGGATTCGTGGTTGAAATACTATGACAGTCTCAAGAAGGAGCTGAAGGTTAGTGCTGCCCGATGCAAAGTACAATTTCGAACGCACATTAAATACACCAGGAATCACTGGGCAAGATATCATTCACCGGCGATATGTGGAGTAGTAAAGGACTGCAACCGTATCTGGCCCTCACTGCCCATTGGCTCGGTCGAAAAGGAGAGCAGGTTGTGTTGCGCCAAGCCCTCCTTGCATTTCGGCGTGTTCGGGGATCTCACAGTGGTGAGAGAATTGCTCGCATTGTATTCCATATTTGCGATCAAGCTGATATATTGGAAAAGGTAATGCAGCCCGCTGCCATAATCTTCCTGCACTCACCTCCAGATTTTAGATGGGACCCTTTATGATGGACAATGCCTCGAACAACGCGACTTTCCTCACACATCTCTCTATCATTCTCGCTGAGAGGGGTATCGACTTCGATGCTGATACAAACTATATCCACTGTTTTGCCCACATCATCAACCTGTGCTCTCAGGCCGTCATATGAGCCATGGAGAAGCAGGACAGCCAGGACGACCACCCAGAGACGGAGACTGAAACAGAGTCGGACGAGGCTGGACGTGCCGTACGTGCACGTCGCCGTGCCGGCCCTATTCGCCGTGCCCGGAAAACAGTTGCCTTTGTTCGGAAGTCGGGGCAGAGGCGTGATGAGCTCTTGACACTTATTAAAACGGGGAACGAGAGCCAGCTATGGACGGAGGTTCGTGTCAACAGCAGGACCGGTACCGCCGAAAGGGTCATTACTTCCCTTTCGGAAGTCACTGTCTTGCCCGATGTCAAAACCCGTTGGGACTCCGTATTTTACATGCTACGTCGCCTTCGATACCTACAGGAGGTGAGTTGTGACATACCTTTCTCAATTTCATGACTCATCTCATGCATCTAGCCGGTGACTCGATTTTTTGCGATGAACCGTGATGCACAAGCGTTCAAGCATCCATTAGAAAATAGGCACTGGAACCGGCTGGAAATTCTTGAGTTGATTTTACAGGTGCATCAAGTCACTGCTTATTTTATCTCTGTGTACTTATCGGCCCACTTCAACTAGCAACCACATACCGTGCAGACAATCATGTCCTCCGAGAACACACCTATCCTTGCAGCAACAATTCCCGCATTTGAGTTGTTCATATCTTCTTGGGAGGCCATGATCGCCGACTCCGATCTTGAGGATCAGAACATTGCAAATATAATTTCCCCTGGTTTGGAGATCGCTAGGAAATATTACGACAAGTTCGATAACACAGATGCCTATATCATCGCAATGTGTGAGTCCATACGATTCAATTAGTCTCTGATTCCTCACTAACTTCAACCACAGTTATTAATCCATCAATTCGATTGGAATGGATTAAGAAAAACTGGTCTGCCGAAGACCAGGAGGCGGCCAAGGAAGTCATATTGTGTAAGGTTAGGATCGGGGCACTTCATTTTCGCTGCTTGGCTGATACAATTGTCCAGCTTCAATCCTATCGGGATTTGGATGCGGAAAGCCCGGTGTCCGGATCCAGTAGTCCAGGCGGATCTCAGGGCTCCCGCCACTCATCCAGGTCTCGCACTCAAGGATCCCGACCCCCATCTCGGTCTCGGACTCCAGTAGCAGCACCTACAATGATTTTGCAGGCGGCACACAAGGACCGCAACGTGCAACAGGCGCTGGACTTTTCTGCTGGATTGCCAACGGAGCCGGACGGTTTTTGGTCGGTACAGGAGGAGATGAACAGCTACGTTCAAAGTCCGATTCCTCCACCAAAAACCACCGACATGATTGGCTACTGGACAGTGCGGTTTGCGGTTTTATTTTGGTGATTTTAGTCACTGAGTATGCAATTAGAATCACGGAATGGGTACATGGCCTACGATATATCGCCTCTTCCTCGATTACGCCCCCATTCAGGCGACATCTGTGCCCTCAGAACGAGTATTTTCATCCTCTGCAGAGACTGATACAAAGCGGCGAAATCGGATAAGTCCGCATTTAATGGAGGCACTTCAAATGCTCAAGTTCCATTTCAAGAAATCACGGTTGAATTTCATGTCAGAGTGGCAGTCAGCCCCGGTTGCCGATGACGAAGAAGACTGGCTTCGTAACCTGGCTGCTGCAAGCAATGAGGTTGAACGACAGGAGGCAATGGATGCACTCACGGAAAGCTTCGAGATGGAGGATATCGTAGCCCACATGCCAGAGGCGAATGCGTAGCGCGATTTTTTTGATTGTATTTGTAACTGTACACAACTTGGCTATCTAATCATGCACTCCTTGTTTTACCATCGATCTCAAAAAATGCTCAGAAAAGTCCGACTTCATCGACTCGAGTCGACTCGAGTTGACTTGGAGTGACTCACCGGGCCGGAGTCGAGTTGAGTTGAGTCGAACGGCTCCTGGAGTCGACTTACCGAGTCGTGACTCGACTTTTGGAGTCGCGGCAACATTACAC
This sequence comes from Mycena maculata, assembly GCA_029448575.1. Classification (NCBI taxonomy): domain Eukaryota; kingdom Fungi; phylum Basidiomycota; class Agaricomycetes; order Agaricales; family Mycenaceae; genus Mycena; species Mycena maculata. The sequence continues at coordinate 557,890 of JARJLG010000005.1, forward strand.
GGTTCCTCATGATCCTGAATTCTCGACCTCAGATGGAGATATCCTTGACCCTCGCCGTAATGCCGCTTGGAGCCGACACGACTTAGCGCTGAAATACTGCTATGACACGCAAATGTGGTACTTTCTAGAAGGCGAGTGGGTTTCCTTTCCTGTCGTTCACTACGTCTATCACCGAGACCGACTCCTTCGCAAGTCGGAGATCATCGCCTACCTGACTACGGGGGAGATACCCCGGTGATACCCTCCTCACGAGTCGGGTGGTGTCATCGACGAGCCTATGAACGCAGAGAAGTTCGAGAGGATAGTCTTCCTGAAGGTCATCATTATCTTCCAGACACCCCGAGCGGAGCTGTTTGAGCGCTCCAGCGGCCTTAGTGTCCAATCTGACCACATGGCATTCGACAAAGTTTTCTGCGACCGCACTGATACGGCTCGTAACTGCGTGCCGGTGTAATCGTGCATTTTTGCACTTCTAGTCGCCAACTATAGCCTCTATCCGGTGATATACAAGTAGAGTCAGAGTGAGCTCCGAGCTGCTGGCTAGGTGTTCATGACGCGAGAGGACTATTGTCTTCTAGATACAATACAGTTTGATCCTTATACCATTGAGGGTTAATGTGCGGTGTCTGGGACTCAGTGGGCTTCATAGTATTGAATTGACTTCGCAAAGGGTTGGTTGTACTAAAAGCTAGACACTGTATCGAGGAGGTAAAAACACCTAAACTTGAGAAACATGTATGAAGTCCACAGATTGGGCATGGAAAGTCATATATATACACTAGACCCTGGATGGGGTCTAGTCGCGACAACTATAACTTGGTTTGCGAACAGTAGTTTGAGCGAGAATCATGAAACCGAGAAAGCTGAGACATCGGGGATCGTCGGGAAATGATCGCGACAAGTGTCAATCATGGAAGGACCCATTGCAATGGCAATCACACATAACGAGATAGTCATCAGAATTGATGACAGGCGCTTGGACCGAAGGAATGAGCGAGACGCATCGATACAGCCGGACGGCAGTGTCACATCGACCATAGAGAACTAGAAATAGGCCGCGACCTACGTGGTCGCGCGGCAAGCAGTTGGGGCGCGTGTCCGGATAGCATACATGCTAGGACCGGCAGGCCTCAGGAACAAACCAATATACCTAGTATGGGCTGGTCAAATCTAGATGACTAGTCTCGGCCTCGTACTACAAATACCAGCGGCATACCTCCGCAGTTCCGTGTACATCAAATCTCTCTTATATCTTGACTCATTTCTCATTACTATCTACAATTCCTGTATTGTATATAAAGCCTAGCAGAACCCGTGATTCAGTACTGCATCTCCCACCAAGGTAACGGTGTTGGTGCTGGTCTGAGCCTAGCACGGAGATACGTTATATAACTATCTTTGTTGTTATCGTTCAAATATAAAGTGGTCTTGTTGGCATATATAAGCTTTAAAGGACTTAAGCCGTGTTCGTGGGGTCGCGACACTTGTGTGAAAGGCACCTGTTTGGTTGTTACCTCAGGTCTGCTGTTGGCACTGTTCCAGTGAGTTCAGTCTCAGTACCCGGTCGTTGGCATCCGTTCCAGTGAGTTCGGTCACGATCCAAAGTCTAGATCCAGTGCGGTCTCCGTCAGAGTACGGCAGGAAATCCTATCTAAGTCTAGAGAGACTTATAGGTCTTCAAGATATCTTTTGGAGGTGTCTAGAAGTATAAAATATATAAAACCCATATCGCTTCAGTCGAAGTAGATAATCCCTGGTCAATCTTTGACTATTTTGTGCTCATATTAGTCATAATAAGACTTCTATCGAGTTGGCATTTTCGAAACACAAACCTGAGAAGTTCAATCTTACCTGTAAACTGCAGGACAACCCGAACTCAATTGTGTGTGTGTGTGTGTGTTAGTTGTAGTGTTTTTAGTTGGTTAGTTGCCGTCTAGCAGCTTTCTGATTATCTTCGTGAACATCAGTGTACCCATAGCCACCGTTTCAGCGCCTTACTCAATGGCGACCTGGCTGTCATCCTCAGCCTCATGGTGTCCACATGCGGTCCAAGGTGCTGGTATCTGAATGGCCTCAAGCACGTTCGAGCTGCCTGCTACCGTATTCGCACGGGACGCTGGCCGCTACTTCCATTCCCTGGGACCGACTTTGGCGAGGAAACACGCTCCTGTTTTTTTTGTTAACCACCACTTTCCACTTCCACGCTCCTTCCAAATTTTTTTTTTTTCCTGCTTTTTTCCACGCCTAATGCGGGATCCCGAGGGCGGAATCCAAAGTACCCCCCTCTGTACAAGTGCCTATCGGCACGCTCGTCGCTCATGCCCATTAGGGTATTGCAGCTGAGATCCTACTCGGGCATTAACAGCCACTCACTCACTCCTCCCATTTGAGCACACTAATTACTTTCTTACATCCATCATCCTCCGCTTTTTAGGTTTTCGACTTGATTCTGTTTCACGATCCAATATCTATGCCTCTCGCCGCTGCACGCACCCATCAAGAGATCATGTGATCGCATGCAATTCGCGTTATACCTGCGTTAGAAGAAATGGACAATACACACCTCTATTGTTAAGTTCACTCTACTATATCTCTCATTCCCCTCCTCCCTTTATTTCATCATACCAACGGCTTGTTGGGTCCCAAGTCCAGCTGACTCAGAGTGAGCTGGGGATTGACACGTCCGAGGAGTGGCGACCCTCACGACAGCACCTGTTCGGGGGCAGGGAGTGTCTCCCTATTGCGTCTTTCTCTCTGTCGAGTTTTCCTCTCTCTGAGTCTCAAGTGTCCTCCAAGTTGGACTAAAGTATCCTCAAGTTATTATCAAGTTCATATCCGAAGCTGAGTCGGCTTCATTACATCATCAAGACATTGTTTTACTCTACGGCTACCACGTAGGCAAGAGCACGACCGGCTCTTCTCAGTTTCATACCAGGGACAACCAAAACTTCTACAACAGCGAAGTTGCTGTCCCAAACCGGAATGATGGTTGGGTCGTAAAGGTTGGGGGAAGACCATTGCTGAGCGCTGGCCCGGAGGTACAAAATGATATAGAGGATACGATCATTGTCGTCCGGAAAGTCTTGTGGGCCTCCACAAAGTGCAAATAGCACTGAATGAGGAAGGACGAAAGTTCAGCCGGGTCTGATCCATGAAGGTGTCCAGATTACGGAGATTGGATTGGTTGGAACGGGGAGGAGGGTCCGCAGGACGAGCGGCAAACACATTGAGAGCATCCCAGAAGGTCCAGAGGGTGTCCATAATTAAAGCATCGCCGGCGTCAGGCGTCTGAGTGCGATGAGGTGCACGAGGTATACCAGGACCTCTGGGACCACCTCCAGGTGGACCGCCAGGGGGGCCTCTGGTTGGACCTCCTGGGCCACCAGGACCATTGGGACCACCGGGGCCACCAGGACCACTGGGACCACCGGGGCCACCTCTGGGTGGGCTGGACGGTGGACCAGCATCACTGCCTCCGCCACCACCACCATTACCACCACCTCCACCATCGCCATCACCATCGTCGTCACCATCCCCATCATGCAGAGAAGGATGGGGGTGGTGTTCAGAGCGGGGTAGATCCTCCGATAAATTAAGGCTACCAGGTCGACTACCGGAATGAGTGGAGGGTTCTGGAGCCTGTCGGGGACTCTCTGGAACCTCGACGATACGAGGACCAGAGATGGGAGATGCACTGTGGGAGAATACTGCAGCGCGACGTGGATGGGGGGAGGTAGGATACCTGATAGGATTTTCCGGTGTCCAGGGGTTGAGGACCAACCCCGGAATGGTAGCCAGAAAGGGTACAGGTGGTGCAGGTGAGCTCTGAGTGAATTGCGGAGCGTAGTGAAGAGTGGGCGATACCGGAATGGACGGGTACATCAATGGACCGAGAACTTGGACCGGAGTACTCATCAGAATGATCTGGCTGAACATATGGGATTCTTGACAGGGTTCCCAATCAGTCCAACCAGTGCTGGAACGTTCGATTTGTTCCATGTTGGGTAGGTTTGGATTAGGAATGCGAGACATTACCAGTCAGAGTAGTGAGATTGATAATACTGTTATATACCAAGCCAGAGTAGGACCGAAGGATAAAGGCCGAAGAACCGGAGGCTCCGGTATGCTGGAGCGTCGGAGGCCGGAGGGTCCGGAAAGTATACGAAGAGGGACCACAACACCACAGGGGGTTAAGGGTGAGTGACTACCCTGGCCAGCAGGTATCCGATAGAGGAAGACAAGTCGGAGTACCGGAGGGGACTGGAGAGTGCGGAGACGACTCAGTGCAAGGGAAGTGAGCCAAGCAACATTAATTATCAATCCGACTGTTATGGATACATATATTCTACTCCAGTTTGCACGCAACTCACTCAATATGGCACCTCCTTTTGTCTCTACTCTTTTGTACTCACGACATGTTTACGTTTACGAATCATCCTTACGATTACTTACGACTTACGACTCTTGGGAATATCATCATTCAATCTGTTGGCAACGGATCGATGACATCACCATCTTTTTCGGAGTTCGGGTGCGAGTCTGATAAGTTCGAGTCAGTTGGTATGGAGTCATAACAACTTATGACTCACTGTAGTAGTTAGTATATAGCAGCTAGTTGTCCCCGAGAGGGGGCATCCTATCTCTAACCAATACAATCATCTTCTCCGAATCTTGAGTGAACTAAGTGAAACATCCTGAGCACGTCTGAGTACTGCCAGTAAGTTGAATAACCCAATAACTAACTGACGCGACAGCTCGGTTAGATATCTGGAAGCTGTCCTAAGTGTAGTAAGCCTCAGCGCTGCACACACATTTTACGCAGTAGTAATACCGTGAATTGGCAGGTCATCTGAGATCAAGGCAAGCATCCTTTGGTAAGGATTCTATTGAACTAACTACATTCGCGGTAATTACAGTGCTAGCCCCGAAATTACACGGATCTCTAACACTGACATATATGACATATTAAAGAAGTATTTATACTAAGTAGCTAACTGTATTCCATATAAGGAAGGAGAGTGGTTCTTAACAATAAGACAAGTCAGAAGGATTGATGAGAAATTGTAGGACAATAAAATGGAAAGACGGATAAATGGGAAACGCTCAGTAATCCTTCATTGCATAAAAACCTGATGTTACCAGATAGTCCGGAGGCTCCGGTAATATACCAGAGCCTCGGAGCCTACCTCGGTTCAAGGCAGAGCTATACGTGTTGGCGGTGGAGGCATCGATGGCAGCGCCTAAAGCGACCGCGCGCTTGTGGACCAACTGCTCCAGAGTCCAGGCTTGCCTCTGGGGCTGCCGGGACTTGACGCGCGAGTTGATCATAATGATACGGCCCCCAGCGGCTCTCGAGGGGGTGTGAAGTTCTGGATATTGAGTCCAGCGGCACGCGTGGTGGTGTTGTCAAAGTGCTGTCGTGAAATAGCATCAGCGACGTAATTGTCCTCACCCTTGACATGCAAGACACGTAGATCCACATCGTACTCGATGAGATCGTTGACAGCAGTGCGGGGGAGGGGGTTGTGATTCGGGGTGGCACAGAGGGAATTAAAAGTTCACGATGTTCTGATTGTCTGTGAAGATGGTGAGGCGGTGGCATTGAGAACTTGGGCAATCTGCACATGAGTATGCACAAAACCAGCAGAGGGCAGAGACAATGCAGAGAGCCTCAAAGAAGAAGATTGTGTCTGCGGGTGGATCACCAGGCCCGGGTGAATAGAAACCTAGCAGCAGCTCAGGAATCCAGAAACCCAAAGGGACACGTCACAATAAATTGTGAGGTCGGCCTCGAAGAAAAGCACTCTGTTCGACTGACGAAGGTGGTGGAGGAACTAGCTCAAGTCCGATTTAATGGACGTATTGATGTAGATGCTCGCATGCTGTTGACATTTGCCTGACATTTTGTCGTAAATGTTGGAGAGGGCGGGTCAGAGAAGGAAATACATGTTGAATGACCAATTCATCCAACCTGTAAGGCACTGGAACTCGTGCAAAGTGCAACAGCGCGAAGGGGTGTTGATGAATTCCTGCACCCACTTCTCGAGGTTGGCTTTCGAATCTGGCAGGAGCTTTGCGGTCATCGCATTCGGGTCGATCTCGAAGCCGATAATTGGGAGCAAGGTGCTGTGGAGTTGCTTCTTCTCTTTGTGTGGGATACCGAGGAAATCCCAGAGAAAGAGGAGCTGGGCTTGCTTGGTCAGCATCTTCTTCTTATATGGGGGGTAGTACATCAAGCTGTCCTTGAAATCCCAGCCGTAGGTATCATCCACATAACAGAAAATGTCAGATAGGAGCTTCACGAAAGTGGTGATCCAGATGACTAATCCCATCACAGATGCCCAAATACGAGGTGAGCCGCAATTCCCGAGCATACTGCACCAATTGACATTGCGCTGAACTGGACCGCTGAACTCACCCAAAGATGACTCGGCCTTGGTTGGGAGATTTGATGTTGCAACCTGTTTAATCTGCGCAAGTTTATGGACCTAGGTGAGTCGAAACGCTTCAGACACGTCAGACTTCCAAATGACAAGCTCAGTGTCTGGGTGCGCACGGCGAAATTGGAGGAGAGCTGGGATGAACTGCTGCATTGTGTCCATCTGGGGCCATTTTGTCTTGTCCTTGTCCACCATCGTGTTGGGCGCAAATGGACCACAACTCTGGTGCGAAACAAGGTGAAGGTCTTCAGAGTGAGGTTTGGGAATGGCAAGAATGGGTGTGCTGTATGTACATGCCTGGTAGGAGATCCGGACCGAAGGTACGCGAGAATCTGCCTTTCTTGACTTCAATGTCGCACTGACTGTTGATGAAGTCGCGCTCACAATCTGACGCCGGCATGGCCCAGGAGTTGTCCCATGTCTCGGGGTACCCATCATCGTGGTGCGTGTTCATCCACGGCCAAAACCCTCACGTAGACCTGCTAAAACCGACTGCACAAAGGATGGGTTGGGATGCCATGTCAGAAGACTCTTGAGACGGTCATCCCTGATCACCCTTGGGTTGTGGAAGAGGTCGGGGTTTTCGCAGATGGTGTGCAAGACGGTGGCGTTCTGGAACTCGTGGGCAGGTGGGCGGGGTAGAGGTTTGTCAATCTCGGTATAGTGTGCAGTGCGGCTGTAGGAAATGGACTGATTGTGCCACCTAATAATCCCACATAACCCTTCATATTAGAAGGGGCATACCCCCCCCCCTGTGCTCCTTCTAATATGAAGCACTTGAAGAAAAGCCAGTGTGCTGCAAAAAATGCTGCACGCAAGGTCCAAATATACTGCAAAGGCACTGCAGCATATGAGCCTTTGGACTTAGAGCTCTCAGTGGTTACTTGTATTAGGTAATCCTGTTGGGTGTGGGAGTTAGAATGGCTCAAAAAGGAAACTTTCAAGAAAATTAATGTGTCTGATAGTGGAGGCGGATATCCAAAAAAGGAAATTCAGCAAAAAAATATTGTAAAATACAGGACAAAATACAATAAAAATAAAAATAAAAATAATAATAATAACTCCTTCTGTGCAGCATATTCACCTCTGTGACTTGAAGCTTTAAAGAGAGAATGTGTTACTTAATCCTGCCAGGGTGGGATACCTAAAAAAGGAAATCCACTAAAAAATATTGTAAAAATACAAGAAAAAAACAGAAAAAAAAAACACTCTTCCCCCTCCACCCAGTCGCCCTTGGATGAGACACCTAAAAAGGAAATTCACTAAAAAATATTGTAAAATACAGGGAAAAAAATCACCACTCTTCTCCCTCTACCCATACTACCATTCTAGTTAGAATAGGTAACATAGTAGGTTTTATTAGAAGGGAGATGTAGTGGTCTAAGGCTACTCTCAAGAATTAGCAGCTGATATAAGTCATAATTAAATCATATTTCTGCTATTTGTATTGGAATTGATGGGTCCTGCCATTGTGTTGAAATTGATGGCTATCTGCTATAGCTGCCTGTCAAATGATGGCTGCCCATATTGAGGTTGCAATTGATGCCTGGTTGCATTAAATGCTAAAATCTGTTCAAAAAGTGCCGGCTCTTGGAAAGTATTTTGCATTTTACAGGCCAATGAGGCCACCAATCACAAAATGCTATAGATGACTCCTTGATGAGCTCTACAATTTGGGTATAGGGACCAAAGGTTTGGCTGATGACTTTCCTTTTTGGGACACTAACACTTTCGTCCCAAAAAGGAAGTTTGCTACATTGGCCCTTCTCTGGCTCATAATTCAACCATTTTGGATGTTCTAACCAGATAGGAATGTTGTTCTAGGTTCTTTGAAGCCAACTAGGACACATTAGAGCCTACTACATTGCAATAATAGGTTGAAAATAGCAAAGTTGATAAATTGTTCCCTGGCCATAATATCCTGGGGATATACAAATGGAAATGACTCTGGAGTGCACTACCTTGTTTCTTCAAGCTACAAAGATACCCTCCAGGTGGTTTATTGTATTCCAATGATGAAAAACATCGCAATTTGATCATACTAAGAAATTTCACTTTGACCCTATTATGTATTCCTCCATGATATGAGATACCCCAAAACACATCCTTTGGGATTGGATGATGTATTCATAGTAGTAAAGTAGGCAATTGACACCCAAGGCACCCTGTACCCCATGTTTCAGGCTGATCTTGTTTTGTATTCTTGTTCACCATATTCAGTATGCCACAGGGTCATAGATGATGTTCTGAAGGAGTTGCCTGGGCTATATGACTAGTTTTGGGTCAAAAGACAGGCCAATATATGATGATAAAACTTGAAAATGCTTAATGACACCTTTTGCCTATTTCATGAATAGGGCATTAAGGAGATCATTTAGTGGGAAATGGACATTGGAAGTAGGATCAGACAGTGCAAATACCCCATATTATGATTTAGTTCAAGTGTTTTGGTGAAGTTTTGACTGAGGATATGGGTTTGAGTAGAACTTTTGCTCCATATGCTGGCTATGGTTCAAAATACTATCTGGCCAAAACTTCACCAAAACACTTGAAATAACTTATGATATAGGGTATTTACACTGTCTTATCTCACTTCCAATGTCCATTTCCCACTAAATGATCTCCTTAATGCCCTATTCATGAAATAGGCAAAAGGTGTCATTAAGCATTTTCAAGTTTTATCATCATATATTGGCCTGTCTTTTGACCCAAAACTAGTCATATAGCCCAGGCAACTCCTTCAGAACATCATCTATGACCCTGTGGCATACTGAATATGGTGAACAAGAATACAAAACAAGATCAGCCTGAAACATGGGGTACAGGGTGCCTTGGGTGTCAATTGCCTACTTTACTACTATGAATACATCATCCAATCCCAAAGGATGTGTTTTGGGGTATCTCATATCATGGAGGAATACATAATAGGGTCAAAGTGAAATTTCTTAGTATGATCAAATTGCGATGTTTTTCATCATTGGAATACAATAAACCACCTGGAGGGTATCTTTGTAGCTTGAAGAAACAAGGTAGTGCACTCCAGAGTCATTTCCATTTGTATATCCCCAGGATATTATGGCCAGGGAACAATTTATCAACTTTGCTATTTTCAACCTATTATTGCAATGTAGTAGGCTCTAATGTGTCCTAGTTGGCTTCAAAGAACCTAGAACAACATTCCTATCTGGTTAGAACATCCAAAATGGTTGAATTATGAGCCAGAGAAGGGCCAATGTAGCAAACTTCCTTTTTGGGACGAAAGTGTTAGTGTCCCAAAAAGGAAAGTCATCAGCCAAACCTTTGATCCCTATACCCAAATTGTAGAGCTCATCAAGGAGTCATCTATAGCATTTTGTGATTGGTGGCCTCATTGGCCTGTAAAATGCAAAATACTTTCCAAGAGCCGGCACTTTTTGAACAGATTTTAGCATTTAATGCAACCAGGCATCAATTGCAACCTCAATATGGGCAGCCATCATTTGACAGGCAGCTATAGCAGATAGCCATCAATTTCAACACAATGGCAGGACCCATCAATTCCAATACAAATAGCAGAAATATGATTTAATTATGACTTATATCAGCTGCTAATTCTTGAGAGTAGCCTTAGACCACTACATCTCCCTTCTAATAAAACCTACTATGTTACCTATTCTAACTAGAATGGTAGTATGGGTAGAGGGAGAAGAGTGGTGATTTTTTTCCCTGTATTTTACAATATTTTTTAGTGAATTTCCTTTTTAGGTGTCTCATCCAAGGGCGACTGGGTGGAGGGGGAAGAGTGTTTTTTTTTTCTGTTTTTTTCTTGTATTTTTACAATATTTTTTAGTGGATTTCCTTTTTTAGGTATCCCACCCTGGCAGGATTAAGTAACACATTCTCTCTTTAAAGCTTCAAGTCACAGAGGTGAATATGCTGCACAGAAGGAGTTATTATTATTATTTTTATTTTTATTTTTATTGTATTTTGTCCTGTATTTTACAATATTTTTTTGCTGAATTTCCTTTTTTGGATATCCGCCTCCACTATCAGACACATTAATTTTCTTGAAAGTTTCCTTTTTGAGCCATTCTAACTCCCACACCCAACAGGATTACCTAATACAAGTAACCACTGAGAGCTCTAAGTCCAAAGGCTCATATGCTGCAGTGCCTTTGCAGTATATTTGGACCTTGCGTGCAGCATTTTTTGCAGCACACTGGCTTTTCTTCAAGTGCTTCATATTAGAAGGGGCACAGGGGGGGGGTATGCCCCTTCTAATATGAAGGGTTATGTGGGATTATTAGGTGGATTGTGCTTCCAGGCCATCCCGCGCATGTATCTCGGGAGGAAAGATGTCGTGTCCAACGGTTCACCTCCCTCTCTGGCTTCTGTGAACCACCCAGCGTGCGGAAGTGCAGCCGACTCGAACAGCATCGCCGACCTAGCAGGGAGCTCAGGTCTAGCAGCGCGCCCTGTCAGGGCACTCTGAGGCAGGGTGTCCACTTCCATTGCAGTCCATGCAGGTGTGGCAGTAGTTACACTTGCTGCCAAGGCGGCAGCGGCCGTGGTTATAGTTGCGGCAGACTTCTGACCGCTTGCGTGACCTGGCACCGGCGGGGGGCTTGGTTCTGGAGCCACCATTGCTCGGTGGTGCGGCGGAGGCGACAGCAATACCCCTGTTGAGGAGGTGCGTATCTTGGACATGCTAAAACTTCTCGACCTCGCTGAGCAGGATGTCGCAGCGCTGCCTGCCCAATGAAGACTCAAGCCACACGGTTGTAGTTGAGGATACATGCATGTAGGGAAGGGTGGCAACTGCTGAAGAGGTCGTTGATGTGGGTCCAATAGGTGCGCAGCTCGCGATATCGCCCTTCAAAGGCGAAGTTAACGGCCTCTTTGAAGATTTGGAAGGTGTTGATCCACTGCCCGTGCATGGAGACTTTCGTGACCATTTTAGGTTTCTTGACCTCCAGGTGGGCATCACCGAGGACAAGCTACTGTGGTTCTTCCAGCTCAACAGAGTAGGAGCTTGTGAGGATGGAGTCAAAGTCCACGAAGCGGTCGAGGAGGACGTTCTTCCACTGGCTCTCTGGAAGTGCGGGGGCATTGAACGTGTTGGAGAGATCGTTGACAGCGCCTTTCAGGTTGCATGAGTAAATTTCCACCTGCTGGAGGAAGTTCTGGTGTTTGGGGGAGAAGACCATAGAGTTGAGGAACTCCCTGGTGCGTGCCTGCCGAACAAAGCTGCTGTTGTCAACCTTACACCGCTTGGACCGCAAGGAGCCGTCCTCATCATCAGAGTCGGACAGGCGATCACTGAGGGATCGTTTCGGGGGCCGAGGAGGTTCATTATCTCCGTCATTGTGGTCCCCATAGTCCCCGCCTTCGCCATCGTCATCACCATTGTCGGGTTGGTCACCACCGTCACCCTCACTGTTCGGGCTGGAGCCGTTACCCGCCTCGATCACCGGCACTCTCCAGTTCTTTGTCACCGGCGTCGAGCTGCTCGAGGTAGGGGTGGATGTAGGATTTGAATGGGACCTTCTGAAGGCTGCAAACCGAAGAGATGCCCGTAGAGAGCGAAGTGATCACATTGTTGCGCTTGATGCCCCCATCAATGTATTGTTGGATGATTTCCTGGAGGGACTTGACGTCTTCCTGGGAGAATACGGTCAATGGTAAGGGGCCATTGGTCATCTTATGGTTTGAGAGATAGATGGAATATGTGTATTCAGAAGAGCAAAATAAAACTCAGGTAAGTCTTGTATGGCGGGGCATATGCGTAGAGACTTGCCTCGTCAATTAGACTTGAGTAAACAATATTTTGAATCCGACAAGATCTGTCAAAATGAGCAAAAAATGATAACACAACATAAAATCACGTGTTGTTTGGTTGTAATTACAGCGGAAAAAGGATGCCGGCTGCCCGGTCCGAACCTGCAACCTTGGGGACAACACAATCAAACTTTTTTTTTTTTTTGCAGTGTCACAGTGTCATTATATTTGAAAATAGCAATAAAGGCTTCGGAAGGACAGACGGTGAAACGCTGACTATCTGAACAAGCGTGAAATGTAATAATATGTAAATCAGTGCTTAGAGCACTAATAACACAAAACCAACAAATCCAAACAATAAACGGTGTGAGCACGGGGATTGGACCAAGTATTAGGTCTCTGGTTGTGCTAAATATAAGTAATAGCTATTTACGCATAAATACTGATACAATTCAATTAACGATCTAGGGTCTCAGATGAGGTCTAGAGGAAGCCAAGAGGTGTTTTATCTCGTGGGGTGGGTGGATTAGTTCTGAGACTTTGTTATCCTTTCAGTGTTCTCGGTCCCTTATGATCCTGTTCCGTGTTCTATCAAATCCCTTTGCCTAAATCCTTGTGAAACCCTTGTGAAACCCTTGTGAAACCCTTGTGAAACCCTTATGAGTCCGTTCCGTGTTCTGTTTCCTTAAGATTCTAGCGCAAGATGTGATCCAACAACCAACAATATATTGACCGAAATAACTAAAAGAACTCTACAAGTTCCAAGAGGTACTCCGAATGAATACAAGGCTTCCCAAGCGACAATACCAGCAGAGCTGAATACGTCTAGCAAGAAGGGGTGAATTCACTGCCTTCCCTCTCTGAACCTGCCTGTATTTATACAAACGGGTGACACAACATGCAGGACTAATAAATATAATAATAATACAGGATAATTAGCAACGAGCATGCAATGAACACGACGGATAATAAAGCGGTTAAATAGATACTTTGTTCCGAGACCTGTGTTCTGATTTGCTTCTAATCCAGGAGATGGCATCATATTATGATGTGGATTTTACCCGTGTCCAGCCCTTTCTGCAGAACCACGGTTAAATTGTCATATAGTATGACTCCTGGTACGAGGAAAACAGATAAACTACTCCGGCACTTGAATGATGGAGGTAGTGGATCAATCTTCCCTAGACAATGACTGTGTTACCCAATCCAGACCTCGGTCCAAGCATCGAATATCAAACATGCCGTGGATTGATCCGTCAGCTACTGCCAGACTGTTCGGGCTGTGTTCCCACTTTAGCAAAGGTTCCTTTGTTTGTTGATTCCCAACCCCACTAGTGTACTTTCAGGTGTAGTTCGTAGTCAGAATGGATGGTGTGTGTATGTCCTTGGTATAACACTTTATCTCTGTCCCAATTCAATCGAATGGTTGGACTTTGAATTACGTAAATACATAGCAGCTCCCCAGGCCGTTGACCCTCGTGGTATCGGTGACCTGTCAAGTCTTTACTATGTAACTAGAGGCACAGTGCCTTTAGCCAACAGATCGGACCTCTCTATGGCTCTCTATGGGCAAGATATTGATAAACCCTGGTTCCACTTTAGTAAGTGGAACAAGAACGCAGAAATTGGTAAATTTCAGGCTTGGCCATTTTGCATGCTTATCAACGGTATTTTATAATAATAAATGAAGAGAAGAACATATGTATTGGTCTAAAAAATGGCAAGATTTTTCCGTGCTTGGTAAACTCAGAAGACTCAAGAGTCGCAAGCCCAGAGTCCATGACAAGGAGACGCGAAGGATCGCCAGCCCACCCCCGGGAACTATCTACGAAGGTGGAAGAAGGGGTTTTGAGAGATGTAAATAATCATAAATGTGCTCGTTTCGCTAAAAGAAATGAATCAGCACGCAGGGAGATGCAAAGAACCTATGGCGACGCACTCAAAAGCAGTCACCCAAGGCATGAACACACATGCACACGCAGGGACACAGAAAACAATAGCAGGGGGAGGGTGGGCAGAAGTCATTCAAAGAAGTAGGATCTTGACGACGCATAGCACAGATGGAGAGGCCTCCTTCATCCGCCGACGCTCTCTACCTGCTCGATATCTGTGCTCACACACCCCTTCCAGAATTCGAGACTAAAGACAGCAATATTAGGGGGAGGGGTGGGCAGCGGTCGTTCCAAGATTTGACCTTTTGGAAGTCCATGGCTCCCCCATCCGCCGACATGCTCTATCAGCTTAATACCTGTGTCCACACACCCCCCAGGATTCGAGACTCAAGAGCATAGCATGGCTGTTTGTGATGGCAACTCGAACTGGAAAGAAAGGCACCAGCAAATGGGGATGGAAACAGCAACACACCCGAGGAGCAACGCGAGATCTAGATAGGAACGGTGAGGAAAGGAATGCAGTGAAGAGGGAGGGAGCCCACCAAGAAAGGGAAGGAGAGGGATATGATGGACGTCGGGAGCAACAGACGGAGGTGAACTTGGAGTGGCTGATGTTTTTATATGTGTTCGGCGCTTGCCAGAATTTTGGATAGTGTTAATTCGAAGCCAGACCCAAGACCCGCCTGTTATCCAGAGAATGGAGAGAAGCACTGCATGAAATGAAAGATTCGTGGCGTAGGTAGACCCATCATCCGTCCGAGGAATCCAGAGACTAAACACATCAGCACAAATGGTGCTCTCTGAGCTGCAGATCTGGTGGTCAAATGATGCCAGAGGAGCGTGATTCGACTAAGGCTGAGTGGATGCAAAAAGGGCCCATGAAAATGGCAGCTGAGGTGAACGTGTTATGGTACCCAGGCTGTTTGTTTGATTCTACGACCAACAACATTCTGAGCACAGCCTCTTTCTCCATCTCGCCAGCGTCTCTGTTTTGTCTCTGCTCAACAAATCTTCCCTTTTGTCCAAATGGCGGCAATTCGCATTTCATGGTAAGTAGATGTGCTGTTATTTTCCGGTACCAGCTTCCTCTTGAGTTGCTCTTGCACCGTAGCCTTGTTTTGGTCGTCAGGTGCTAATATGACCCCAATGAACCTGCCCTGTGTCCTTTCAAAATATTGTCCGCCTCCGACCCAGTGGGTGCCCTCCCCCTTTCACACCAAATCATCTCTATGGGCTGCCAGTTGGAGTCCAGAATGAGTCTATGTGGCGGCATGAGATCTTGAAAACTCGACCAGGCATAGAATATTTTTGCTGCCTGCATGCAGGACACGGCCGAGGTGTCTTTCCATGTCAAACCAAATAATGGGTGGGTCAGCGGGTCAATGGGTCAATGCCACAATGGAAAGTTGATTGAAGGATTGGAGTCCATTTGAACATACCCGACTGGGTGGACTGGCAACTGTCCCTCCTTGTCCCTCCCTTCCCTCGACTCTGATTTGGTCCATAGCAGAGTACTTCCATCTTGCGGAACCTGACCCCGAATTTGCCCCCTACATCCCTCAGTTAAAAACGGCCCCTCCTCTCCCGCGAGACGACCTGGGTACACGAAGAAGCGAGTTTTTGACCATACAGCGACTTCTATCGCCCTTGATTGCCAAAAGGTGCTTGTCCCAGCCTAATCCCAATCCTTTTTTTTTGACGTCTTTGTTTCGCATCAGACACAGAGTGCCATGTGATCGAGCATCAGGTCAACGTCACAGGCAAGAATATTCCGGTTAGAAGCCTTGGACTGACCAGTGGCTCAAAACTTATCTGTTTATGGTGTGGATCCATGCAGTGGCAGAAGTATAGGCTCCCATATTGCGGCGCTTGGTAGCATATTCCTTCAGGATGGATTGACAGGAGCATCGAGCTAGATGACTTCCTTCCAATTGAGGGTGGTATCCGTTGAACTACAGATTTCCATCGTAAATGTCGAATATCGGTTCGTAAATCAAACATTCTGGGATCTGGTGGCTCACCTTTCCCTAAGGCTGGCTCCAGAGCATCCCCACCCCATTGGGCTGAATGACTGCTATTCCACTCTGAAATGGTATCTAGTCTTCATGTTTATTTTTTTTCTTACTTACACTTACAGATAATTATCCAGGCGGCAGAATCCCAGAGCGTATTGTGTGCGGATTTGAAGAAGGGTTTCATCGTTGCTGGCCTGTTGGCAGGAGGAAATCTTGCTGCCATTCCCTCCCTTCGGGCTCGGGACGACATATTTTTTACAGACAGGCAAATGTCTGGACAAATTCTTCAAGTTCCAAGCCTTCTTCATCCCAATGGTGTTCAGGACAAGTGTGTAGATAATCAAGTACGAGAAAATCACGATACCGACTGTTTGCAAAGATACAAACCTTTCCTGTTCATCGGGCTTCTTACAGATCACTTGTCGGCTCTTGCCGGCGCTTGTACAAGCTTGTACAAGTATCAAAAGTTGACAAGCCGACAAGCTCACAAGTCATGTCGAAAAAATGACAAGTTCGGAAAAACGAAAAAATTCTGAGTGGGTACATTGAAGTCTAACCATCACTTCCGTGCATTTATTTTTTCGCAACAAGTGAAAAAAGCCGACAAGCCGACAAGTAAAATGTGATTTTCCTGATGTTGTTGTTGGAACAGAACAAGGATGCGGTGATCTTGAGTGCAGAGTCCATGATGTGGTACTATGGTGGGGGTTCATCCTGAATATCTGGTTCGCAATCCCTCACAGCAAGTTTCGCATTAGGTCAGTCTCCAAGACCCAGAAGTCTCGTCACTTCTTTATGCCTCGCACGCCGGGACTCCCGCCCGCTTTCATCCAAGTCTGTGGGCTTGATCCCCTTCGAGATGAAGCATTCCTGTACGAGGATCTGCTCAGAAATGAAGGTACGAGCACGAGAATCGCATGCATTCCACTACATTTTGCCGATTATTCAGATGACAGTCAAATGGGAAGAAGATTTACGGTCTGGCCTTCGATGGTTGTTGGTTGAGGCACCCCAGTGAATGTATCATGCTGAGCTGGCATCACGGCGGCGATCAATACTGGCCGCTTTCCGTACCTGACCCCGAATTCACTCTGTACATTGCTCAAATCAAGCATTTCCACAAGATGACATAGATACACGAAGAAAGCAAGTCAACTCGTTTGCACTTGCAACATCCAACACAACCTATGGCTCTCGGTTGCCCAAATGTGCTCCTTTCCTTTTTGCACAGGTCACTTTACTGACTTGTAGTCTCGGCCCAGATACGGAGTACCGCGTCACCGACCATCAGGTTAGCGTTGCGAACGGGAAAATTCGAGTTAAAGTCAATCTGTGGCCTGGGGAATGGTGAATAAGCTCGGTTTTTGTGTTTTCGAACGTAGCACGATCATCTTTAGAGAGAATGTAGAGGTCGAAATTCTGGAGCGACAGGGTTGTGGGCAAATGATGGCAAAATGCGACGCAAAATGAAATCAAAACCAAAATGGACACACGGAGAGTCGAACTCCGGACCTCCCGCAACTAAACACGATGCGAAGCGGGCGCAATAACCAACTATACTATGAGCCCAACGGACGGGTACGCAAAAGATCAGCCCCTGAGATGAGACCGACCGTGCCGCGGATACAACGCGCTTTGGGATTTACCGGCTTGCCGGCGCGGAGACAGGCTTGCTCCGAACCTACCGCGACCCCTGCCACCTTGTTGAACATTGAAAAAGTCAGTCCGCGGCGCCGGCATTGGTCTCCGTCAAATATAAGTAGCCTCTCATGGCCTTCAGATTTCCCTGTCGCATGCCTGTTGACCACCCTCCGCCACTGCACGGTGATCTAGTCGACGGCCGTCCGACCCCAACGTACATACTCGCTTGGGTCTGCCCTCCTCGTAAATTCTTCGAGAACCTCGGAGGCGGGACACTCGGAAAAGTGAACTACCGCAACTTCTCCGACGTAGTCTCAGAGAAATGGGTTGCCAGGCCTGGCTTTGGGTGCGTTCTCGCCATCTTTCATCCCGGCCGTTTCCTCACCTTGACACCAACTTGCAGTCTCGCCCATGCACCCCTGCCCTACCCAGGAGCGGATGGGAACTTTTACCTCGTCGCAATGTTCAATAGACCCGATACGGACCACTTCACACGAGTACGCAATGTGGCCGAAGATCCCCTCATTGAATCCGCGAGAGTCTCGATGGGTGTGGACCAAGACAAGTCTCTCGAGGACACCCTGCAGTGGTACCGATGGCCGCTGCATTGGCTTCATGCAGAGCAGCGCGAGCGGGAGAGGGTAAAGGAGTTGACACAGCTGCAGAATGAATTAGAAGACAATGGACCGACGGAGCCATCGCAGGTCGCCGTCCATTGACAAACTGATACGATTGCATTACAAGGAATGTCTTCCTGCATGTATATTAATGGAATCTGGTGCGGTTCAATGGATCTTTGAGGTGGCATAATTATATTCACTTAAGCGCTCAACTCCAGCCTAAATTCGTGGTTTCATGGCTGCATTGCCCTACTTTCCATTTCATCTCACTCATGGCCCCTACCAATCACTCATTTGTTGACGGTCCAAATCAAACTTGGGTTCATTTCTACTATTCACTCTCGGACTATGAGTGATACGCGTCCAAGTTGACGGTGTTCTCGGGCGTTGAGACCCTCGTCATGTTGTGAGATTGTCATGCTACTGAATCTCGTTATCTCAGCAACTCATTCACCTTTGCCAAATGTTTTCAACCGCATTTCTAGTTCGCAAGCAAAATCATCAGTTTCGGCAACTATTCAGCCGAGTTGAATTTTCACTTTTGCCGGTATGTTAGAAAATCACGATTTTCCTCTGCGGCCTGATTTTAGCGTGTTTTTGGACTCTTCTCGCATGAAAGCAGCATTTTCGTAAGTATCTGGGTCCAGATTAGGTTGTTGAACGAGTTTTTGGCCCACCAAATCTGCCGAACTTGGTGATTTCTGTCCGCACCCTGACCGGGGCTTGCTGGCTCTCGAGGTTCATTTTTGTCCGTTCCGGACCTAGGTTTCAGGTCCAAAACCCCAACATTTTGTCCGCGCCCGGATCTAGCCTCAAAAGGGATTGACAGGGGTCCTGGGGAGGGTCGGTCCACATTTATGATTTGGGTGGAAAGTGATGCCGCGGGGGCCCGAAAATGTACCCGTCTTAGTCCGGTGAGCGGCTTTCAACCAGTACTCCCGAAACACGCGTCCCAGGATACGGATATGAGCCAGCCGATTTGATTATGTGCGTCCAGCCTCTCGTTCTCAGTTTTCTCCATTTTGGGACTTTGGCGTTTCTTTGTATGGTCTTGTTTCTGCAAGTCTTCCTTCATCTCCCGCGTCCTCATCATGTCTGTGCGGCGATCCGGGTTGCAAAAAGAGGTTCTCAGTCTCTACCGACGGTTGTACTCTCCGCTGCATTTCCTTGTCGTCAGCTAACTGATCTGCAGAGCGCTCCGCATTCCCCGCACCAAGCCGCCGCACACGCGCGCAAAATGGGACCTCATGTTGCGGTACAAATTCCACAAACAGGCCGCGACCGCGACCGCGCGCGAGGTCAACATCATCGAGTTTCTCCTGCGCACGGGCCGGCGCGAAGTGAGCACGTATGAAGACAAGTCCGTAACGGACTGCTGGGTATCGGAGGATATGCGCGCGTGGGGGGAGCAGCGGACTAAAACCAACTAAAAGTACTGTATGATTTAATGCTGCTATGCTACATGCACGCGGGGTCCGCGTTTGCGACTCGAAGCACCGGTGGCCAGCTGCTGCTCCCTGTATGGTGCGTGTGCAAGCTTCTGCGCCTTGGTCCATCGGGCCTTCCTTTCTCCATCCGTCGGAGGCGCCTTGCCCTCTCGCCGCGCTCGTACCTTTACACCCGCGCGCTGGGTCCGCGGGGACGGTGGGATAAGTTTTTCGCGCAGCTGTTTCGTGTGCTGCTTGTGCCACTCGGTCGTCTCTGCGTTGATCTTGAACTTGAGCACCTCCGCGTTGGTCGCGTCCTCGCGCTCCTTCTCCACGAGTGCGGCCGCCCCCTCGTACGCGAGCCGGCGCTCGTTCATCACGCCCTTGATGCGCGCCATCGACTTTTTGCACTGAAATAGATGTCAACGCGGCGCACAATCGGTGCACACGCCACTTACGCGCATTGTCAGCGCGTGGGTCGATATACGGCGCTTCAAGACGCCCATGCGGCGCATCTCCTCCCGCTGCGTTGCGAGCACGTTGCACTCCCGCAGCAACACGTACCACAGCGTGTGCAGGTCCTTGAAGCTCTTCAGCCGTAACTCCGACGCCTCCCATGACCGTCCTAAGCTGTACCTGAGTTATCCGGGACGAAGGAACCAATAGACGAGGCTAACCGTTCATCGGGGCCTCTTGGTCGTGAAACGTCTCATACTGGTCGTCACCGCGGAGGTTCGGGTCTGCCTTGCGGCGGAAAAAACCGTATAGACCGTGGTCGGGCGATAGTTGCGGCACGGGCTCTACGGAAGGAGTCGGGGTTTTTCTATGGACCCTCGTCCGGCCAGAACCTATGGCCAACGGGACATGACTGCTGCTCCCATGATTTACGGGAGCTCCAAGAAGAAGCGGCGCAGAATCGGATGGTGCAGCGAAATGGCGCACACAACGAGGCGATATCCGTCGGCCAGCGCGTAAAGTCGACGAGAGCATCGAAAAATTGAAGTTGTTTGGCAACGACAAATATTCGGCCAACGCCGGACCCCTTTCAGACCAGTCTTGACTTGTCGATAGTATGCATTTCTGTCAAAGAGGTACGTGTCATACAAAAAGATAGGTAGGCTCGACAACCACGGAAAGATACATAGAAGATAAAACACATAAGTAGATTCAAGCACATAATTAGGCGCGTGTGCGCTCCACGCATCCACCCACTCCCTACTCGCTCCTGCTCCTGATCCCGATAGATGATATATGGTTCAAAAAAGGCTCGACGGCGCTCAAAATGTGGAGATTGCGCTGGGCGCAGGTCGGGGTCCCGGGCGCACATTCTTGCGTGCGGCAGCGGCAGCCGCGGCCGCATTCTCCATCTCCTGCTTGGCCGCACGGAGAGCGGCACTGCGGTTCGTGCGCGGGGCGATGGAAGGTGTAGAGACGCTGCTCGGGCGCGGCTTCGGCCGCACGGGTGCAGCGGCTGCGGGGGCGGGGCTTTCGCTGCTTGCCGACCCATTGCGGTTAGTGAGTGTAGGTTTGGCGGGGATGATCGGGGCGCGGGGTGCCGGTGGACGCATGTCGACACTGGAGGGGCGCGGCGCGGTGCGCTTGGGCGTGGACACGGAAGCCGCGGACGCGGGGCGAGAGGGAGGCTTGGTCTGCAGCGAGCTTGTCGAGTTGCTTCGCGAAAGCCCGGGAAGCTTTGGTGCTGTTGGTGGACGGACTGCGAATACAACTTTTTAAGTACCGTTCTTATGATGCATTGGTCAAGGCTGAGCTTACACTGGAACGACGACGGCGGGCCCTGGTCTTTGGACGCCCGCAACGCTGCGCTCTTGTTCAGCCGCGGGGCGACAGTCGGGGCCTGGACCGACGCGACAGAAATTGTTTCTCTGCGCTTGTGGCCAGGCACGCCATCGAACGTCTGTTTGTCTGTGCCGTCTGTCCCGGTCGTCCTCCTGACGGGCGCCGGTGGGGGAAGGCCCAGTCGCAGAGCGGTGGCCCGGGTCATGCGCGGCGCGATGGTAGGCGCGGCAGTGGATGCCACCGCAATGCTCTCCGCACGCTTGTGGCCCGGGACATTCGCGAAGGTCTTCGCGAGCTGATCCTTGGTAAGGGGCGCCCGGGGCACCGACGGGCCACCCTTCTCGAGAACCACGCCGGCGCGTAAAGCTGCGGCGCGGGTAGTGCGTGGGACGATGTCCGGATTGGTGTGCGTCGTTGGCAGTGCGCGCGCCCGGAACGACGGCTTGCCGTTGGCCGCGAGGCTGGGCCTTCCTGTGGTTGATGGATTAGATGGTGCATATCCCTCGTCGGAAGTGTTTTGCCGAAGGGCCTCTAGTACGGAAGACGACATGGAACGCATAGAAGCGTAACGGCCTTCCACGTCGGGGAGCTCAGAGGAAGGGAACGGTGGAGAGGACGCAAACAGAGAGGCGATTTGAATCTCAGCCGTCTGGCTATCTGGGGAACCCATGAGCGCGTTCCGATCCAGCACTGTCCCGTACAGAGCGCGGAGGGAATTCGGAGCCTCCTGCCGCGCAACCTCAGGATCCCTGTCGCCCATCAGCGTAATCCAGACTTCCACCGCCCGTCGACGCTCGAGGACGTAGACCCAGACCGGACCCCTGCACCGTGTCTCAGTATCATGCGAATAGGAATACGGAACAGTACCCACTCGCCCAACGACTCCGCATCATCGCCAAACAGCTCATACAACGTCTCTGGGTCCGTCTCGACGTCAAACTCCATCTGACGCTCTTTCACAATCTGCGGGGTGGTTAGTTTTGGTTCCGGCGGAAAAAAGTGAGACCAACCTCAAAACTCGCTTCCTGGATCCGGCGCTCGATATCAAACCGGTGCGCGAGAGCATGGTTCTTGATGATAGCGACCGTACGAGTAGGCGCGTTTGGGTTCACCGGGGGTTGAAGAACCTCTTGCTGTTCATACCCATTTGGGGATAGGGGTGTAGAGTCGGACATAAATACAAGACAGCGAAGACGACAGCGACTGGCGAGAGCCCAGAGGACCAAGAAAGCAGAGCGACGTCAAGCACTGAGCAGAAAAACGACAAAGAGAGATAGCAAACGTGAACAGTGAACGAGTTGTTGATCAACTTGAGATCTTGTCAGACGCGTGACCCAACTTGGTCGCTATGGGCACATCCACGAGGAGTCGATCACAATGGCACAAAGGACATTTAATTCTCCTTCACCAAAGTACAAGGTTCTTAGTACAAGGCATTTGCATTAAAATATTGTTGTACGAGTTCACTACGAGTCCCAGATAGCACCGAATGCAGGGATACCTCGGCTCATGCAACCTTCGGATCAGACTCAGCAACATCGAAAACATCAAAAGGGAAAGCATACCATAAACGATCTTTTGCGTCAATTTCTGGTTCGATATAACACATACCGCCTCTGCATTAAATTCAACAACAAGCCGAAGCGTCAGCTTCACCATGTCGGGTTTGCCGTGTTTCCTCGTATCTGAAAAACTCTATCGGAAAGGATCATATACATCGTGCAAGCTTCTTACCATAGATCACTGCGTCCGGGGAAGCACCGAGAATCTCGTCGACCAACTTATCGCCGAATGTTTCGCGGACGTTGGGCGAAGTCCAGAGGAGACGGATGGGGACCCGTTGTTCCAGAATGCACGGCGCACAAGGCCCGATTCCGCTTCCTATTCCACACAACTGAGGTTAGCTGGCATAGCATCTCACGCGCCACGGCTCACCAGTGGCCACAAACACAACCCGTCGGAACAAGGGGACGATGCGAAGGACGCCGAAGCAAGGAGCCCCGCGCACCCAGATGCGTGAGGAAGGTTCCGTGATTCTGGTGTTGGTCCAGTCCCCGGCCTTGGAGACGACGAGCGAAAAGCCCTTTTGGTTCGGGACGGGGATCGTGGCGAAGCCGT
Source organism: Mycena maculata (assembly GCA_029448575.1). Classification (NCBI taxonomy): domain Eukaryota; kingdom Fungi; phylum Basidiomycota; class Agaricomycetes; order Agaricales; family Mycenaceae; genus Mycena; species Mycena maculata. The sequence continues at coordinate 581,597 of JARJLG010000005.1, forward strand.
GCCAGTCCTTGAGCGGGTGCTCTGCCAGTCGTACAAAACTCCCTGGCTTGGGCGTGCCTAATAAGGAATAAGTAAGCCGAGAACGATGGCGAAGAAGTATACGTGCTGTAATCGAAATACAACCGCACTAAAACATTATCAGATACGCGTGCGAACCGAGGACGAGAAGAGCGAACCAGCATGCTTCGACAAGACCTCGCTTCTCACGGGGACCTTCCGGAGGCGCAGCCAAGGCAGGATGATGGATCCTATCCACGATTAGCAAAGCATTTAGGTCGCGCCAACATCGCAAACTGACCTGTCATGACCATGAGCATCCAAAAGGGAGGAGAGTGCACCAAGGCGTGAGAAAGCGATTGGCCTGCGCGATAGTCGTTGTTCAAAATGACGACCTTCCACCAAGAGTTCAAAAAGATGCCATGTGCACCAGAAAGCATACCCACCTGGCACCACACCAGGGCAACGCTCGTCCACCCGAAGAATCGATGGACGCGTTCGAAATGATCGTGGCGTTTGCTCCGCAAGGAAGGGTGCGCCTGTTTTGTACGCTCAGATTATCTTGTCTTTGTCGGAAACAGTGGGATACTTACGAACACCACGATGCCTACAAGGAGGAGAAGGATCGAGTACGAGACGGCGACAGTGGCGACGGATGCCTACATGATCGGAAGGTGTCAGTACCGATGGACCGCGAATCCGGCTTTGCTCACATGAGCCCCGTCTCCTCCTTCGATTGCCTCTCTGGTCGCCTGGCCGCAGAGCAGCGCCAACCACACCACGCCGGATGTCGCACATCCACTGTGAAGGCCGCCGATATGGTATACCCTGTCAAATCGCCCATCAGATGGAGGTCCGGCACAAATATAAGGCCGTCCTACCGAGCACAAATCCGGCGAATCGAAAGGGGCCAGCTATAAAGGACTGAGTACGAAAATACAGACAGAAGGGCAGGACTATTCTCACGAAGTGGGTACGGCGCAAAAGACGTTGAAAAATACATTAACCACATAATCTTGCCTCATAAGACTGCATGTCGAAGCGATCGGTAAAAATGCGAGCAGGACGATGAACAAGGACGCACATGGCACAAAACAAGTTGGCGATCGTGATTAGCCCAATGTATTCCGCGTCAGCGCCGCCGCGAACGAGCATCATGAGGAAGATGGCCATATTCGTCACGAAAACGATCGAAAAGAGGCGGCGGTAAAGCGTGAAGATTTGGTGCCGCAGGTTTCGCACGACCCGCCCCTCTAGTTTGTCCGGAAGAATATCCTTCTCGTACCCTTCCCATACCTCGCGAGGTGCACTGCCTTTGAGCTCAACAGAGGAAGCCGCGTCCTTCGAGAATATTGGGGCGCCAGGATGCTGGCCGATGACAGAGGGCCGGCGAATGATGAACACCGGTGCTCCAGCCGCGTCCCCTTCGTTATCGGTCTTCGAGTCTGGCTCTGCCGGGATCATTCTCGTGAGCGAACTGGTGGAGGATGATTTAGTCTCCAACTGCTGGGCGGCGCTGTTCGCGATCCTGTAGGTAACGAGAGGCTCGAGTTGCTTCTCGCAGACGGAAATAGCCATCTCCCTGCTCTTCCAATCGGCCGCCAGCTGTCGAAGAGCCCTCTTGTCCGTCTTGTCGTTTCTAAAAACTCCATTAGATATCGAGAATAAGTACCGGTGAACAACATCGCCCACCCAGTCCTAGGGAACACGTCTATTGCGAGGATATGGGTGGGGACAGCGTAATACGGCTGAATTTTTGCTGTTGCGATCTTCACTTCATCGACGTCCACAGTGCCTGGAGTGATGAAACCCCAAAGCTCTTCATCAATCAAAAGCGCTGCAGCTGCTTTGACTCCGTCTGTGGTCTTGCCGATCCGTTAGCTTTGACTCCTCCTCGAAGAAGCTAATCTACACACCTCCATCGCGACGGCAACACCATCCAGCTCGACGCGGAAGCCCTGCGAGATGAATGAATTTCTTGCTTTTGGTAAAGTTGTTAGGATACAGACCTTGATTTTAACTGCAGCACGATTAGCCTCTTCAACACCAGGGACGATGGCAATCCTTACCTTGGTCGTCTATTCTTCCCAGATGCTCCAGCGTCCCGTCAGCGCGCCAAGCCCTGTAAATTGTTTTAAACCAGTCGGTGAAGTCTAAAATGTAACGTCGCACCCGAAATCTCCGGTGTTGAACATGAGAGACCTACAGGCCTGTCAATAACGAACACGAGCGATGAATAGTCAGTCCCCGCACCCGTCGCCGACGAACGGATCCTTCTTATACCGCTCGTTCGTCTTCTCAGGGAGGTTCATATACCCTCGGCTGACGCACACACCGCCTGCCCACATTATTCCTGGGACGCCGATCGGGGTGGGCTATAAATGTAAGGATCAGTGATAGCCTCGGAGGAAGACAGCAAAATTCCACCGACATTCATGCACTCGTCTAGAACATACACATTGTTGTTCGGCGTCGGTCTGCCGATGCTGATGCTGTCGCCAGGGACGTGGAGGTGCATGGTGTTCACGATGGTGACCTCGCAATCTAGTCAGTCTGCAGCCGGTCGGAGCAAAGCATTCGTGCTAACCTCGGTTGGCCCACATCCAGTAAAGAAATGGGTGTGCTCGGCCCACGTATCCGCGAGAGCTAAACAGAGTGTTGATTAAAGGACTGAACAAGAGGGTAAATGGAGAGCAAAAAATACCCCGAGGGCAAGCTTCGCCTGCAACCGCAACAACTTTTATGTTGGGATAATCTGTCGGGTTGTGCGGTGCTAACATCGAGGGCGTCCCAATAACAATATCCACTGCCTTCATTGCAGCACGCCATTCCTTGGACGTTTGCCCCCGCAGAACGAGCGTTGACCCGTTACAAAGGCTTCCAAGTATTTCCTGGAAGCCGCGGTCAGCTCTATGATGAATTAGGTCCGGTATTCAACGCACCCATGCCGCCATATCGAAGGCAATGTTCATCAACTGAGATACTCGTACACCAGGCCCCATCCCGAGATCTCCAGGAGCCGTACACACCACTTATGGCACGTCAGGATAGGGATTGAGCGTTAACGTACTGGTCTTACGGTTTGTCACATTCCGGTGTTGCACGTCTACCTATGCGGTGTTCAAAGTTGTGAATGCGAAACGAACGATCCAGACTTACTCCTTTGGGAACGCCAGTAGTTCCTAGAAAAGAATTCAGCAAGATAGCAGACGGCCTGCTCTAGAATTGGAACGAACCGCTGGTATAGATAATATACACACTGTCATCTGCACGCGACCAATCCTCTGGTGTCACGCAACGTGCTCCGGGGGCGCATTCGCATGGCGGGTCGTCGAGGAGGATGACGGGCAGGTCCGACACGCGATGAGAGAATTTGCCCATCGTAAGGACGACTTTCGATTGCGAGTCCTTGAGAATGTGTTCTAGCGACTTGTCGGACACCACTTTTCCATCGCACGGCACGTATGCCGCCCCCGCCTTGAGGATACCGAGAATTCCAACGACCATGCAGATGGAGCGTTCGACGAGCAAGCAGACGCGGGAACCCGGACCAATGTTTGTGGCCTGAAGGCGAGACGCCAGGCAGTCAGATTGGTGGTCTAGTTGGGCGAACGTAATTGTCTCTAGCGCATTCTGAACGGCGATGGCGTCTGGGTGGTGGCCAGCATGGAATTTGAATGCATGGTGCACGCAATGGAAAGGAGGATCGACTATAGGTCCGCACCCGAGCTGGAAAAATCGAGCTTGGTCGACCGCGTCGAGGACGGGGCTGTCCTGCATCGTAGCGCGATTGCGGGGCACACCAGGATAAAGGGAGCTCTTTTAAAGTGTGCATTGAACATAGCACTTGTTAGCAACTCGGGACTCGGCAGCAAAAGCGGGGAAATAAAATAAAGACTGCTGGCACGCTCCGCATGATACCAAGCCATGCTTGAAGAGGGCCACTCGCATAATGCATTAGGATAGAGCCTTAGGTCCGCCCCAATTGCTGTCGTGGAGAGATGTTGAACGAGAGGGGCAACTTGCCTCCCACGTCGCGAACTTGATTAGTGCTAAGTTTATAGGATTGTGACGTGGTTGAACTCAGACACGCCGTGTTGGAGAAGCAAAGATTACTCCGATCTGGGCATGTGAACGAGGAGAAGAATTGAAGCTCCCGCAGAAAACCCGTTGGCGGAGAATTGAAAAGAATTGACCAAAAGCAAATAGTTCCCCGAGAGCCAAGCACAGTGATAAAGTAGGCTCCAATAATATTGCCAGTCAATTTGAAACCTTCACGACAAGTCTTTTTTGCGAAAGTGCAGTGCACCGTGTACGGTCAGAATCAAACGGGTTGCGGGAAACGGGCCGGTCAACGGCCGCTGCCCGCAAACGATGTCTCACCTTAAAGCCGTACGACAAATTAATTCGCCCCATCGATTCCCTCAATGGCTGTCTACATTGCAACTACATCCGCCCCGGTAAACATCGCCTGCATCAAGTGAGTAAATTCTACGTTCAAATTCGTTTATCTCATTGCAATATAGGTACTGGGGCAAACGCGACACGAAATTGATTCTCCCCACCAACTCGTCTCTTTCCGTTACCCTTGACCAGGACCACTTGCGCTCGACCACTACATCGCGTGCAGACCCCACCTTTGAGAAGGATCGTCTGTGGCTCAATGGCATCGAGGAGGAGATAAAGTCGGGTGGACGCATGGCGACATGCATCGCCGAATTGAAGCGGTTGCGGAAAGAACTGGTCGAAGACAAGGACGCGTCTGCTCCCGCCGTACGCCGCTCCACAAGGTCCAGATTTATTTTCTTACGACTTTGATACAGCTGTCCACGTTTGCTGTGCACATCGCGTCGTACAACAATTTCCCGACGGCCGCTGGCCTTGCTTCATCCGCATCCGGATTCGCTGCCCTCACCGCTTCTCTTGCAGCACTCTACAAGCTTCCTTCTACCCCTACCGACCTCTCCCTCATTGCCCGTCAGGGATCTGGTTCCGCTTGCCGATCCCTCCTCGGTGGATTTGTCGCATGGAATGTCGGCACCCTTGAATCAGGCGCCGACTCGCTCGCAGTCCAAGTCGCCCCGGAGACCCATTGGCCAGACATCCATGCCCTCATCTGCGTCGTCAGCGACACCAAAAAGGGCACCAGCTCGACCAGTGGCATGCAGCGCACCGTCGACACGTCCCCGCTGCTGCAGCACCGTATTAAGCACGTCGTCCCGCAGCGCATGGAGGACATCTCCGCCGCCATTCTCGCCCGTGATTTTGATCGCTTCGCGGAGATCACCATGGCGGACTCGAACCAGTTCCACGCCGTCGCGCTCGACACTTCGCCCCCCATCTTCTACATGAACGACGTCAGCCGCTCCATCATCGCCGTGATCGAGGAATACAACCGCGTCGCGCAGCTCCCCGAGAACGGCGGGAAGCGCAAGGCCGCCTACACTTACGATGCGGGCCCGAACGCCGTCATCTACGCGCCCTCGGCCAACATCAAGGAGATCATCAGCCTGATCGTGCGCTACTTCCCCCAGCAGGAGACGTTCAAAGACCCCTTCGGCCTGTTCGGAACCGCGGGCGTGGGGGCGGGTGCCCTCGTATCAGGATTCAACGAGAACGTCGCCAAGACATGGGAAGCCGGTGCCGTTAAGGGACTCATCCACACGCGGGTTGGTGACGGCCCTCGCGTATTGAGCCCGGCGGAATCCCTGCTTGGCGACAACGGTCTTCCTTTAAAGACGGTCTGAGTGACCATCGTCGAGATTGTTCCGTGCGAGTACAGGTTTTAAAATATAAATGCCGTTAGAGTGGCGATATTACACGGATAATTATATTTAACAACCCCCCTTGTTAAGAACAACATGGGTTGTTGAGGTTATTCGGGGGTTGCTGGCAAATATGTTTTATTTTTGGATGTCAACAAAAATTGATAAGATCAGGAAAATCAACGCTTTGACCGCGGTTCTCGCAATATTTGGAAATTTTGGAGTCCCAAGAAGAGTATACACGTGCGTCTACCAGCGCATATCTATCGGAGCACCTTCACACTGCTTCTCCAATTTTCCCTCAATTTTCCATCTTGATTTGGGAGTTTCTGAGGAGTTTGTCATGTACAAACGGTAAAATGCCTCGAATTCCATCTCCCCTGGACATTAGAATGGCCAGTAAAATTTAGGGAGTCAGCTCATATGATCTCCAACGTGCAAGAATTTTTTCGGCTCTTTTAGAGCATTATTTGTACCTGAGCAATTCCCCGAACCCTTCCCGCCCCTTCCCGCCACGCCCGCCATCAGCGATCATCAGATCTTGGCTTAAAAATCACCAAGGTTTTAAATAGAATATCTTTTCCAACAACCCCCAACAACCCGGGTTGTTCTCAACAAGGGGGGTTGTTAAATAGAATAATCCATATTACACCTAATAGTGAGGATTCGAGCTTATCATCTCGGGACACACGGCTGGGGGGGAAATAAGCGTTCGCCGTTGATGTCGCGTCCCGGACATTGCGCAATAAGACCACCAGATTATCTCCGTCCAACGCTTCGCACAGTTATCGGAAATTCACGCAGTTTCGCCGCGACGTTGCCTGTTCCTGGTCATAATTCGGCGATTATAGAGATTTTGACGCGTAAGCATTGCTCAGTCAGATGCCAAAAGAGTCCGATTACGCCAAGTGAACGAACGCGCTACCTGTGGTTTCTTCCGATTCGTCTCGGATTTACAAAATCTTAGCGGCGCGTGGGAAACTTCAAGGTTCAAGCCTTCAAGGGGCATGCCATCATTTATCCGATCAGCGGCGGTGCTGCAGATCAGAGAGTGGTGGAATAACAGGAATGATGCCGGACAAATTTTGTCCGCCGGACAGTCCGGCGGACAAACCCCTGCACCGTTTCCCGTGGAGAGGATTTCCTTCTGTATTTATTGTCCAGTAAATTCTTTGCAGCATTTATACTGGAACATGTTTTGTTGAACCAGTTTCTATGTAAAGAATGTCCCGCAGGGTAACTTGGTTTGAAGGCCAGCGCTTCGCGTGGCAGTACGAGTCCATTTCCGTTTACGATTGACTCGGACGATTTGATCCGTACGCCCGGTCCCTGTCTAGCTCTTGGGACATTTCTCTGGGGGACCTCTTTCTGAATCATTTTATGTGAATACATTTGAGGATAATTCTATTTAACAACCCCCCTTGTTAAGAACAACCCGGGTTGTTGAGGTTATTCGGGGGTTGCTGGAAAATAGGCTTTATTTTTGGATGCCAACAAAAATTGATCAGATCAGGAAAATCGACGCTTTGACCGCCGTTCTCGCAATATTTGGAGTCCAAAGAAGAGTATATACGTGCGTCTACCAGCCCATATCTATCGGAGCACCTTCACACTGTTTCTCCAATTTTCCCTCAATTTTCCATCTTGATTTGGGAGTTTCTGAGTTTGGCATGTACAAACGGTAAAATGCCTCGAATGCCATCTCCCCTGGACATTAGAGCGGCCAGTAAAATTTAGAAGGTCAGCTTATATGATCTCCAACGTGCGTAAATTTCTTTGGCTCTTTTAGAGCATTATTTGTACCCGAGCAGTTCCCCGAACCCTTCCCGCCCCTTCCCGCCACGCCCGCCATCAGTGACCATCAGATCTTGGCTTAAAAATTGCCAAGGTTTTAAATAGAATATCTTTTCCAACAACCCCCAACAACTGGGTTGTCCTCAACAAGGGGGGTTGTTAAATAGAATAATCCTACATTTGAGGCTTGTGTATAAGCTGCAGAAATTGTCTTGAGACTGTTCTCCAGTCCCACATCATATAACCTGGGCAACAAGCGGTCTTCGACCATCGGAATAATGTTTCCAAACAGAAAAGAAAAATGCAACGGGAGGCCACAGCTCTCTCGGCCGAGGTGTATGCATTGACCAGCTAGCAGGGCCTAAGAAGAAGATATCATTACAGATCCCAGAACACATTCAGATTTTATATTGGCGTTGAGTCCAACAGACTTGGTCGGTCGACACGTATCCGCGTCGACCAGCTTGCATTGGGCCGCAGCAGATATCATTACAAATTCTGGAACACCTTCATCAGATTTTACAATGGCGTTGAGTTCAGCAGGGCGCAATCGTGGCCCAATGATCGCTCGGTCGACGTGTACGCGTCGACCAGCTCGCTTTGGGCCCAGACTGAATCATTGCAGATCCAACACTGTCAAATATCCCAACCAGTTGAGTTCTGACTACAACAATAGTAGATCCACTCATGACGAATGGAGAAAGTTACAGCCAGCTCAGTCTCCGAGACTTGATTGTAGACAGCTAACCAGGCGAAGTATTGCGGAGTTGTCGGATTTAAGATCATGAGGGGTCACGATAATTTCACACCGGTGTAAATGGTGGCCAATTTAGGGAATAAATCACGTTGTATCATGGCAATATCACGTTTTGTCATAAATAGAGGACACAACGGATCTCCAAGAACGAGTCCTATTACTTCGTAATATAGGACTCGTAACGTGCTCCAGACAATCTCCCTACGGTAGGCGAGAGCAGCTTTTGACTTTTCGCCCCAGTCACGTGTTCCCAATAAGGCAACTCGCGTGCCATGTTTGCTCCGCGACCGTAAGCGGAACCATTGTGACGCTTCATCACACATCTCTCGTTCCTCCCCACCACCACCACCCACCGTCGGTCCATTCCTCTGCTTCAGGTGCAGGCAGGTATATCCTCCTCCATTCTCTGCTACATGTCCCCTTCCGCTCTACCTTGGCCATAATATCCAAATACCTCTATGTTGCTGCGTAACCTCCAAGATAATTTGCTACTGCGATGCCACCAACGTATTCAGTGCGGGGCGCGAGAGGGGAAGGATTCGGTTGGAGTATTGATGGTCCCGACCTGTCATTCTGTCGAATGACGCCTCCCACGGCTCACGGGTGTGTTGTACGTATGTACGTGAAGATGCCACTGGGTCTCGATTAAATGTACGTGTGCTGCAGCACCCCGCGTATGCCCTTCCACCCCTGTATGCACCTCCTGGCCTCCCTGTAGTTATTTCTGTTTTTTTTTTGGCCATCCATGACCCTCCATTATTGTGTTGCTATTAGCACTTGCCACCAGTATTCGGCCGTATAGTTAATGCTTGGTTAATGCCACTTCCAATTTAGATTGTCTCTAATTGCCAATGTCTAAGAATTTCCCTCTCCTGACTTGAAACCCAGATTTGACGCGGTTTCACCGTGGCAAAAGCACTTGCTCAGGTATTTGTGGCCACAGAGACTGTGACAGCTCCGGCGACACCTCCGGCCAGTGATCTACCTTATTGAGCGACAAGAGCAAACATGGCACGCGAGTTGCCTTATTGGGAACACGTGACTGGGGCGAAAAGTCGCCAACTGGCGAGAGCTACGCGGTTCAATTTCAAACGAACTCCGCGGTTCGAGCCGGCGTGGGTTCGAATCCGGCCGGAGCAACCCTTTTCCAGGCCTAATTTTTTGTGTTTCCTCTTCCATCTGGCACCTCCTGGTCTGTTGTCCTGAAGCTCCTTCTGTACCTCCCTGTCCATGAATAAAATAGATCTGCCTAAGCGCCGGGTGCTCGCTTCGAAGACAGAGAAATAATGACACGTGACCACCCGGTGGCAAGCATGAAGCTGAAGCACACCCAAAACTTCACCAATCGCTCCCATATTGGAGTAGCAAGTTGATGAATAGATCAGACTCAATAATCTCAAAATTCTCCCCCAGATTCTGTGTTTTGAATGAGTTTGAGCACATTTTGTGTATTCCGATGTTCTCGGGTATGCGTAGAATTTGTCCTTGTTTCCCGCATTTTGTTGCCCTTTAGCGAATAATTGCGAGCGAAGCGAGCAATTATTTTAGCCTGCGAAAGTATTTCCAGTGAGACATAGTGAGTTTTTTTTGCTCAATGCACAACTAGGTACTCGAAATCTCATACCGTGTCATGTTACATGAAATTGACTCAATTCTTCTCCCAGATTTGTCTCAGAATTAACTAGGGATCTTAGATTGACTGAATTCCATCAAGATGAGTCCTGTCGGACATTTATTTTGCATCCCTCACATGTTTAAAGCATTAATATTGAACACATGCCTCTATTCTATTTGGCTAGACCCTCTATTCATTTCAATTCCAATTGATTTTTCAGTTCAGTCACGTTGACCTTGACCTTGCTGGTAGGTAAGTATCCCATTTTTTCTGGATTCTTCCGAATTTGGATTTTGGTGGGGAGTGACTCCTCACCAGTCAATACACCGAACCACTCCCCGGGAGACTGGTTCGGTGTATTGACCCATTTTGCAGTTGCCTTCCATGACTGATCATGTTTAGGAACACTTTCCCTGTAGTCCAGCATTGGACTCACAACAAATGTGTACGTTGTATGCACACGGCAGGAAGTGAAATAAATGATGTGCTCATCATGTGCAAGCATTCAAGGACAGGGGTGGGTTGGCTGCTACAAGTTTTCATGCACTTCATTTTTTTGTACTGACTTGTGATATATTTGAAAACAGTGCCTTCAGTGCATCTTCTGACCCTGTTTTCAACCCCACACGATTCCTCATATTCTAACTCTTCCACAGACATACTTTTCTGCCCAGTCAGCAGTTGCTTGGACTCCCGGAGTACTTCCTAACCATCATGTATTTTCCCATAAGTAACCCTGGACATGCATTATAAATTTAGTGACATAGACTGCCCTCAGTTCCCTACTAATAACACAAGACACTGGACACTGGACAGTGGGCATCGGATCCGAGAAATCACTACATTCAGTACAAAACTCGCTTAATTAAAATTGAACTTTCATTGTAATTGGAAATCATAAAAGAAATATGTGGGGGGAGTCCGGAGCTCCAGTACAGTCCAGGAGGTGCCAGATGGATGAAGAAACACAAGAGATGAGGCCTGGAAAAGGGTCACTTCCGGCCGGATTCGAACCCACGCCGGCTCGAACCGTGGAGTTCGTTTGAAATTGAACCGCGTAGCTCTCGCCTACCGTAATCTCCCCCGCGGATTTCTATTCCGGTATTTTGCTTCAGCGAACAGGGGATAGCTCTGAAGTGGGATCAAGACCTGGGAGACCGAGCATGGTACATAAATTAGTTGATGCCTTTCTGACGTGAACCACTTAATCTAGAGTCTTGGATTAATGCTTTGTGTTCTGATTCGTTAGTAAGAAATGTACGCTGTTAGGCGCATGAATGCGAGGTCGTGTTATTTTTACAAGTGGTTCCCTAGCTATAACCACTTAACCAGACTGGTTAAGTGGTTATAGCTGGAATAATCACCAGACCACCATGTCGACCACACAAGATGATCTTTCCTCAATGTGGGATGACACGTAAACTCGGTACATGTGCACCACAGCGGCAGATATCGCCGACTGGGATTGTACACTGTACACGAAAATCTGTGGGCGAAGATTTCCCGCCAGACAGGACTGCAAAATCATTCGTGACCTTGTGTGCCGGCGAGGATGCAGAGCATCATGTACGCAATTGGCCTGCAAACCTGCAGACACCACCTCTATCTTCGTCTTATTCTGAGCCCAGGGACGGCGTCCGAAGGTCGTAGCCTGTCCTTCGGGCTGTTTCGGACAGTGACGGAAGTGTCTGATGAGCCCCTTTGGGACTCCTGATTTTTCGAGACAGGGGATTCGGACCGCATCACCGATGTCATCGCCCACTGCAATTGTCTCCATCGCAGAACACTTCAAACTCGGCAACGATTTCCTGCCACACAACTTTTGGGCTGTTTCGGTCAGCAACAAGAGTGTCTGAGCAGCCACTTCGGGACAGATCACTCCTAGCTAATTGTGGCTTGTGGCGACTCACCACAATCCCGTCGCTGCTGAAAAATCCTGGGTTCAAAAACCACAACTACTTACTTTGGCATTCGGCTAATGCCCACCCCAATGATGCTGGAAGAATTCCTCCAGAAGTCTCTCAAGCCACGAACTGTAGCAATATCAACTGCCGACAAGCTCAGAACTGGTTCGCTCCTGGGGCTTGTGGATTGCTGCAACTTATCCTCAACTGAAATTTGTATTGGTCTTGTTCTTGGCTTGCCTTTAAATGATAGGAAGCAGCCTGATACCCCATCTGTGCTGCACACCTTCTGTGGACCATGTGTGCCTCTTGAGGCAATTTGGTGTATTCAATATCATAATGGTCTGTAGCTCTGCGCTGCAAACCTCAGCGAATACTGTACCATTTCCTCGACATCACCACATGGACACAGAGTTACAGCACTTTTGGCTCATGCTTTTTCACCCTTCCACCTTCCCGTCTATGACCAACTTTCGTGAGAAGATCTCTCAGCATTTCTGTCAAACTGAATCGAGGCATAGAATGACTGTAGCATACACTTAGAGGCTGGTGTATGTAGGTACGGTACCCGCCATGTTCTTTGTAGGACCACGTGCGGTAATATATCCTCCTCCTCCTCCTCCTCCTCCTCCTAGACAAGAAAGGAAATCTATGGAGGGAACCCGGGCCCCTGCAACAAGGGTCGTTCAAGGAATTCACTGAATGCATTTCTGTTCAACCGTACAGTCGCATCTCGTTACAGCGGAGGAGAAGTCTTGCAGAAAGACGACTGAACGTGGGCCACTGAATGGGATATCATCAAGTATATTTCATGAATAGAAAGCTGTGGAGGACCCTGCTAAAAATGTTAAACTGCAGGATACAAGCAGGACTCAGAGATTTGCTGAAAGGATTCCAGCAAGATTCCAGTGGAGTGTAATGCTTGAGGTGCAATTGATGTAAGGAAAAGCTTGAATAGAATGAGCACTTGGGGAAACTTTAAGTGGGTGCTTCATTGTATTTATTCTCATGAGCCAGGATAGGTCGGGTTCAAATTATATGATTTGAGTTGGGGAAAATTGTATATTGGGCAAGAAAATCAAGAGTGAAGGGGAAAAGACTGGACGGAAACTGTTGAACAGGAAAACCTTCATTAAAGACTCTGAAAGCGATTGTCCGGCGGACTGTCTGGCGGACATTTGTCCGCCATCATTCCTATCCTTCCACCATACTCGCAGATCAATCTGCCACAAGAAATCCGCTAAAGCGGGGTTCCATCTCTGCACTCCCAAATCGACGCAGCTCTGGCTACCGCCCTTTCTAGCTGACGCCATGGCTTGTTTCATCGACCACCAGCGGCTTCAACTTGAGCGGACGGTCTGGTCAATACACCGGAAAGCAGTACTGGGACCGCAAATGCGTCTCTATTATATTACCATGGTTCCTACAAATACACAAAAGGAGCGCCTAAATCACTGAGTGGTAATATTACAATTAAGAACATGAAAATGACTATCGGAACCGCTGTCGCTCGATCACCGATTTTTGTCTCGAGTCTCGGGACACACGCCTAAGGGAGATTCAGTTCAGCGAGCGCCGCGGAGCAGGGTACCACCGGCTCACCAATAATACTCCATCACGTCGCTCTGCCCAAGCTTCCGCAAGAAATTCTCGTCGTGGGTGATGATGATGAGCTGGAAATTCGAGTGGTTCCTGCGCTCTTTGATGATGCTGCGCAAAGATTAATGTGGACGGAATCGTGCTTGAATGGGAAATATACGCACTCGACGAGACTCTCCGCGAGGGCGTCAATATTCTCCGTGTCCAGGGCGTTGGTGGGCTCGTCCAGCGCAAGGATCCCACAATTCTGGCCAAACGAATCGGACAACGCCAAGCGGATGATGATCGACGCGAGCATCTTCTGTCCCGCGGAACACCGCCCACGCATATCCATTTCTACTTGATCCTTGGTCATCACGACCTGGTGAACAATGAGCGACCGGAGAATTGGGGTACTTGTTTATGCAACGTACTCGATAGTTGTACGAGCGTTTGGATGCACCGCCCTCAACGTCAGATCGGATTTTGATGCCGTCGATGTCTGGGTGGTACGATAAGCACCGCGAGGTGAGACGAGGTCAATGAGCAGTACCAGTTCCTTGATAAGTCTTATTCCACAGATGCTTCATGGTATCGTTAACTTCCTCCATCTTGAGACCATGGTATTTCATGATGGCACTAAAATCCGTCATGGGCGAGAAGAGAAACAGGCAGCGTTACGGACTTGTCAAGGGCCTTGCCGTATTTCTCCAGATCGCTGTTAGCCATATCCGACATCTACCAGCTTTTGAAAACATGGTTGGGCGACCGAGTGGAGAGAATTACCTTGACTTTGATTAGCTGGTCAGTGTACTTCTTGTTAATGTCCTTGAACTCCTTCAAGTCGCCCTCCAAGTTTTTGAGCTGGCTCCTCTGCGAACTGAGTTCACCCGCCAGATGAGCATACTGCATTATTCAACGTCAGAAAACCAGAAATCCCGGTCGTTCAAATACAAACCGAAGTCTGGAGGTTCGTCTCTTTTGCCTTGTAGACGTTATACTTTTCTTCAAAATTCCGTTTGGCTTTGGCGGCCCCCTCGATGTCTTCCCCGTCGATCGACGCCCGGAGCTTCTTGATGTCCTCTCCCATCTTCCTGACACGGAGATTCTCTCGGATAATGGCCTGGGACGACCCGCTCTCGTTGATTTCTTTATCGATGGCTTTGATGACCAGCCGCACGGCTTCGAGATTCTTTTCGAGCTCTACGATCTCAGCCGCGACTTCGTCCGCCTTGTCCGCACATTCCTGCCGCTTCTGGTCACGCTTGTTGCGAACGTAGCTAAAAACCGATGGGAAAATTGGACATCGCCATAAGTGATCACGCACGCATCGATGCTTTTGTTGGTCTGACTCAGCCGGTCGACGCTCGTATTCAGCTCTTGATACAGCGTCTGAGCGCTGGCAATATCGGCGCTCAACTCTTTCTGGGCCTGAGAATGCTCCACCTCGAGTGCATCGATAGGTGCCTGAGCTTCTACGATTTTGGCATCCTCTTCCTGCGCAAGTGTTTATTTTCGACATTAACGGATAGAGACGAGAGGCACCTTGATCTCCGCACTGAGTGTTTGGATCTCCGTTTTCATCCGCTGAATATCGTTCTCCAACTTTTCCTTGTCACGAATCTTGGCCTTGACGTCCATTGCTCCCAACTCCATCTTATGTATCTCGGCCTCGAACGTTCTGATGGAAGAATTTCGGCTCTCCTTTTCCTTGGTTAGGGCCTCTTTCTGCTTGTCGTTCTTCCGACTGGCGCCGGCGATCAGGACAAATGGGACTGGCGTTTTTATTCAAAACTCACATTTCGGCCAAGAGCTCGTCTAGTTCGTTTTGAACGTCATCCGCAGTCTTGGTAGTTCCCGTGGAAGCGAGCTCCTGCTCCGTGGCAGCGATATTCTCGGTTGTACGTTTGAATTCTCCTTGCAACCGGGTAACGGTCTGCGCGTGGTTCTTGAGAGTCCGGATATCCCGCAAATCCCGTTTGACGTCTTCGAGCTTCTCCGAAATCTGAAGCAAATTAACGGGCACTTGGGATGGGATGGAAGATGGAACACAGACGTACCAACTCGGCGGCGGCACTGGCAGAAGGTATTTTGGCATCTTGTTCTTTGATCTTGGCCTCCAGCTCGGGAACTTCGATGTCTTTAAGCCGATCCCTCGCGATTAAAACAGGTCGCAAATTCTGCAACTTGGTTAATTCTGCCTGCCACTCCTGCAGCTCTTCCCGAATGGAGGCCAGAGACTCGGGGGACGATTTCTTCATCTGATCTTTGAGCTATATCCAGGTGTTGAGGTTTAATGTCGAAAGAGAACTCAGAGACAACTCACGGATTTCTCGAACACGACTAACTCATGCTCATCCATGTGCCGATTGCATGCCGTGCAGACTTTCTTCTGTTTCCCTATTTTCAGCAATGCGTCATAAACTTTGCTGCTACCAGCGTCGATGCTGGCAAGGCTGTATTGCCGTCAGCACAAGACACATGATCGAGTATAAGCAAGGCAAACTTTTTCCTGACGTCGACCTCATTGCCCGCCTCGACCAGTGCCTCCTCAAGACTATCGGCTTCAAGGTCAGTCTTGAGCCGTTTATCCAGTCCTACAAAGCGACGTTAGCCTTGGAAAACTATCGACGGCGAGCATGTCACAGACCTTTGAGCTCTTCTTTCTTCGACTTGAGTTGTATCTTCAAGCTGCTCAGCAGGCTCTGAGCTTGATGTAGGACACCGTTAGTACTAGAGGCTTCTTCTTCCAGCGCGGCAAGTTCGTGCTCCTTCTCACTAGACGCGAAACGTGAGCGGGATGGAGACAAGTCTAAAAACTCAGTGCACCTACACTTGAACACGGTCCACTTCCCGCTCCATCGTATCGGGATGGGGCTCAGCGCCGACCAATCGCCGGAAACCGATATTCGCGGTGGAGACCCTAAATCAAAAGACGATGAGTAAAACAATACATTCTTGAATCGGGACTACCGACGTGGTTTTGATTTCCGCGGTCTTGGCCTTCGCGGTGTTCCTGTAGACTTGAAGCTTCGCCCGCGCATCCGATTGCATGTTGATGGACTTGAACTCGGAATTCAAAACATCTCGCCGCTCTTCCAACAATTTGGTGCTTGCTGTCTTTTCATCCAAACGCTCGTCGTACTTGGCAGCCGCAATTTCGGCTTGAACCTTCTTCAACCTGTTTTGCTTCTCCTCGATATCGCCATTCAGAGCGTTAAGCTCCGACGGGAGGTTATGAGTTGCTTCGAGTTGTCGCTCAGAAAGTGTTATCGCGGATTGGTGTTTGCTCTGGGAAAATGGTAAGTAACTCCAGAAGAAATAACTGATGGCGTACAAGCTGGTGTTGAAGCGAAGCCCGCTGTGCCTTGAACGCCTGCAGAGTGCTGCTCAACTGCGCAGACTTGCGAGTGTATTCCTCACTTTTATTGCTGCTTTCACGCTACGGTGAATGTTAAATCAATTGCGGAGACCGCCGAGTATAGATTACCTGGAGGTTCTCGACCGTCGCTTTCTGCTTCTTGTGTAATTCCTGAAGTTTTGACATGAATGCGAGGACTTTGTCCGAGTCCAAACCCGAGCTGAAGCCCTTGATCTTGAGCTTCTCGCTGGTTCTCTGAATGACGACTTCCCGATCAGCCATCCGTTCTTGTTGAGCCTGAGCAAGGTCGTCAGCAGGACACGGGTTACACCAAGTGTATTATCCTACCTCGAATTCGGCCTTGAAGGTCCCTTGCCGTTCCGCGAGTTCGGTGTGCTGCTTCCGGGCGGCGATCAGTTCCCCTTCAGTTGTGTCGGCCTTGCTCTGCTGCATGGCGAGCTTCTGTCGATTGCGAACCGCATCCCCGTCGGAGTTTTTTAATTTCGCCTCAAGTTCTTCGTCAGTGCCTGTGAAATTTTCAGCAAGCGACGCCAGAGTCCAGGTGGATAGACTAACCTGGCATTTCGTGGAGATTCATTTTGGACTCGTCTAAATCAAGCTGGATCTTGGCTATGTTGTCATTGTAATTTTCCACCCTCAGGTACACCTCCCGAAAATGAGTAGCATACTCATTGAACTTCTGGTTTGAGATAACAATGGCATCGTAAGCCTTTTTGGTATCGTCGTGCTCGACCTCTTTTGCAGCAATGCTCTGGTTGAGGTCGACTATACGGGCCTTGAGTTTGTCGGCGTGGGATTTCTCACGAGACAGCCCGTCGAGACGTTCCTTCTCAGTCTTCAGCTCTGCAACACGATCTTTGCGAAGAGCCTTGATTGAATCGAGCGCTTTAGTGTATCTGAAGAGTGTTAGACCAATTGAAATAATATCGCAGAACCAACGCATACTTCGTTGCCTCGAAAATGTCGTCGAATTTCTTCTTCAAAGCCGCGGGCTCGGCCAAGGGCCAGTACGAATCTTCTTGGTGGCAGAAAATGACGTTCTCGAGAACAGCCTTCGATACACCAAGGAGTTGGGGAATCTCTGCGTCCATTTCGGCGCACTTGGTTGAGATTACACCTCTCTGGTTTTTCGTCCGACTGTGAGCACAGAAAAAGAAAAATCGAAGCCAAAAAACAGACAGACCTTGCCACCCTTGCCAGAATCATTGTCAGCGAGCGCAAGAATGCTTTCGAGGGTTTTCATCGTCAGCCCGGCCGTCTTCTTGACGGTGACACTGAGATTGCGCACGGCCAACATCCGCGCGCCATTGGCGGCATGAAAGCGAAGTTTGACCTGCGCCTTGACCTCCTTCTCGTTGGCCATCTTGGGATCATGGATGAATGCGCCGCCGCGAGTGTTTGGGGGCTGGTCGCCGGTGGTGGCATATTTCAGGCATTCGATAATCGTCGTCTTTCCGCTGCCATTGTGGCCGACAATGACGGTGACTGGCGAAAAGAACTCGATGACGGAAATTTGCTTGTCGTCGAAGGAGCGAATCCCACGAATTGCAAGCTTATTTAACGACGCCATGAACGCGGTAATAAAGGAGACAAGCGCGCAGACGCGAAGGGTCACACCCGTCACAGCACGGAACCGGCCGCTCCGGACCCCATGCAGTGAACTCAAGGCAAACTGTTCTCAACTCCCCAGTTAAGGCAAAGTCTAAGTAAAGTCCGATGACGCGACGCGACGCGAAGCTTCCCGAACCCGTGAAACAGAAACATAGGAGAAGACGGCTGTGTCGTGTATGTACTCTCAAATCGGAGACTCGAGTTCCTCTCCCTCTCCTTGGCCGCAAAATGTACAACAATCACGCTCCGTGATAGCATGTTCTATCTCTGTCTGGTCCTGTCTCCTCAATTCCTATGGGATAAAGCAACCACCGACGAGCACAGCTCGGAAGACCAGATGGACAGGATTTTGGGCCATTTGTCTCTCTTGTTGACCACAGGCTTGAAATCATCCAATAGCACGAGTGCCATGGCTGCCGTTACTGGTCCAATGCTGTCGGACCATTCACCGGTGTTCTGGTATCGGACTCCCCGGAATATTTGTCTAAAGTCGAGTCGAATCTCCAGCCCAAAATTTCAGGTTTGACTGAAGGACGCGGCGAATAACTTGGCCGCTGCGCGTATTTCGTGAGCTCCTTTTCTCGATTCTATAGACGCGATATGCTGATTTTCATAAGCGACCTAAAAACGAACAGTACGAGAGGTTGAACAAGGAAATCTACAAACACTATTCGCTTTATTTCGCCTGATGCAACCCGAGCGGAGTCAATTTCAGATTGAGCACGACATTACTACTTACATGTACGCCACGGCAAATTGCCTCCCGAAAATCAAGCAGCGCGCCAGGTCCCTGAAGAGATACTACGACAAAGACTCGCCCCTCAGGGCGTGGCGACTACGGCCGGACGACTCCATCCCCGCCACACCGCGTCGAATTGTCGTAAAAGATTCAGTCGTGAGGTACATGCTCGCTATTGTTGACGTTCCCCACGAACCGACAGAGAAAGACCACAAGTCCGAGACGTGGCTGTTCCAAGCCGATACGGCCCACCTCTGGGCACATTCGCTGCTCAAGGTCTGTTCTATGACTTCGACTCATTCGAGGACTATCCTCTCCTGGTGCTCGCGGTCGACGCGTAAGGCCCTCTCGCTCGTTGGCATCGTCGTTGTTTGACCTTTACATCTAGTGCTGGCATCCCTGACATTTGTCATACTAGTTGACTGCCGGAGGCACTTTCTCTCCTTCGCGTTGGCGTGGTTTTGGGGATCGCAGAATTTTGTCTTTTGGGCTATTGAAATATCATTATTGGAATTATGTTCAAACAACCACCGCTGTCAGAAGAGAAATTGAAAAAGAAAAAAGCCATCGGTGATTTACATTTATATCATACATGAAATTCAAACTTTATATGTCACCGAAAAGGCGTTTACTATGGACAGGTCAGAACCTCAGTGGGAGAGAAGAGACCGAGCAACTCACAGCCGAATCGGAGCGTCAGAGAACACGGACGGACCTCCGACCATTTCCCGCGTCCAGACGTCCCGCACGAACCACCCAACGTGCCCCACCGCGCAGCCAACAAGATCACCCGCCGCCGCCTTCCAAGTGCCGTTCAGGATCCACGAAAACGCCACGAGCGCGATGGGGAGGTACGGGGCGGTGATGGTAAACAGGCCAAAAAGCGATATCGGGGTCGACGGGTGGCGTCGGGACCAGAGATAGATGGGCACAAACGCCAAAGAGGACGACAGGAACGGCAGGTTGAACAACGGTGAGAGGGCCTAGATGATATTTAGCCGGATTCGCGAGGAAATAACGGATGGATGGGGTACCAGCAACATGAGCGAGGAGAGTAGGAGAAGCCAGAAATAGTCTGCCTTGCGGTTCGGAAAGGAGGATTCCTCAAGCATTCGGCTGTATCTCATGCTGGTCGTTGGGATTAGGGAGAGTGAAGGCCCGGAGAGAAAAGCACGGACAAGAAGAAGAGGTGGAAGACAAAGTCGAGAGAGATGGGGCCGAAATAAAAGAAAGTCGTTCCCGCACGCCATGGCTGTCCGTTCAGAAAGCTTTTGGGGCTGAAATAGAGCTGGAGCGGGGTGACTAGTTGGCATTGCTACATGCAACGTGTGAGTTTTGAAAAAGGAAAAGATGTGCACGGACCACTGCGAGGCTCGTCAGCACAGAGAGGCCAAGCCACCCTCTGGTTATCGGTGGTATTTGTTGCACCCACGCTTCGATACCGACAGGCATGGTGGTGGTAAGACTAAGAGGAAGAGAACGTGGCGGTGACACGTGAAGGGCGATTAGATTAGATACAAGTACGATTAGATTAGATTACAGTCAACAACGTATCCAGAGTACTGATCTCTACGAGTGGTCCATCTGCGTCTCCTTCCGACCCAAAAATCCCAAGAACTACTTTCGCCTCATTGAGATGCTGAGTCGCCGTCTCAATAGACGCGTTGTTATCCTCCGAGACTGTGCTGTTCCACGCTGTTTTCGCCAGCTCCAACAGATGCATCCCTGCAAGAAACCTCGCGTCAGGAAGGATCCAACGGCGACCTGGACTATGCACACCAATTTGGGGGTAATTTGGCGGGTATATGAGCCGATACAGGGCGAGGAGGGCAGCACCAGAGGTCATAGCGGTCGAATACTCCCCGTCGTGGGAGGCATTCCTAAACGTCTCCGCCAGAGACGTGATGAAGGATTCGTGGAAAACCGGGAGCAGCTCAGAAGGAAACGGGTCTGGGCTCGTCGCCAACGCTAGACCATTGTACGGTGTGATCTTGAACTGTATGAGTTGGCGGACCAGATCTTCTTTCTGAGCGGGATCGGCCGGAGGGGTCGGGATCGGTCCGACTTTATCGAAGAAGAGGCACGAGTTGCATCGACATTCGAATCCATACGACAGCTGGAAAATCTGCTGCCGCGATTGAAGGAGTGCAGGATCGAGATATGGCAGACAGATCTGCAGGGGTTATCATAAGCCGCAGAACAGGAAATCACTCGTTCCCACCTCCTCCCCCGGTGGAATATCACGCAGAGCAACGACTTGCATCGTCGGTGGGCTGGACGGTGACAATATGTACTTGGCAGCAGCGTTCGGGAGGCACGAATGGTTGAACAACCGACTGGCGATAGGGAATATTCCGTGGCCCAAGGTAGTCAAGTGCGAATGAATCACAAAGTTATTGTTCCCGAACCGCGAATACAGATCTCTTACCAGAGACCCTGCGACCCGACGCGAAGCGTAAACGATGGGCAGCGCGGGCGGGTCTACGGGCCCGTGAAGCAGGTCCATGACGCGTTCCCCCACGTCCGCAGTAGAGTCGAGCTGGGCAACGAGATGCGACAGAAGCAAGGCATCCATCTTTTCGTGCGCGGCAAGCGCCTGGAAATTCACCGACGCCGTGTATTGATTGAACCGCCTGGCGGTTGGATTCAGCGTGCCGCACGAACAACGGGGGACGGTGCATGCACTTGCAGATCTTTTTGTGGTGGGATTGCCATTGGAGAGCCTGGCACGTCGCGCTGCAGTAAAAGTATGACGCGCAGCCGCTGCACTTTTGCAGTTGCGGCGGATTCCTGTGGCAGGTATCGCATCTTTTGCCCTTTTCTTCCGGAATGAGAACGGTGCCGAGGGCTTCGCAGGACACGATCAGAGACCCCGCGGACAAGTGCCGCGTGGATACGGCCTTGGATCTACCAGAAACAGCGGGTGCAAGTTCAACATCGTCTTGGAATGACATTTGATTCAAACTCCGCCCCGAAGGAACCGCTTTGGAATCAGGAACACAAGGAGAGGACAGTATTCTGCAGTTAGACTAGTCAAGTGTACAGCGTGTAGTGTTGTGCGATTAATTGATACAGTTGTCTAAATTCCCCTCCCAAACCTATTGTAACTTGGATCCGTTCCACCACTTGCCAATCTTGGCAACCCCATACCGCACACTTTTGCCCACCCCAGCGCTGGTGATACCCTTGAGAGTCTGCACGGTGGCCGGGTACCGCACAATTCGCCGCAGCTCTGCAGAAACATATTAGACTCGACGAGGAAACTGACAGAGCCCAGCCCACCTTCACCAAGGACGGCGGGTAACCGCTCGTCGCCCGCCAACCGGATCCAATACGCGCTCTCGTCAGCTTCGAATAACGGCGTCGTGTGCGAACGGTCGTAGTTGTTCTTGACACTGGTCAGCAGGTTCGCGGGCAACTTCTTCAGGTGCGCCGCCCTGGCATGCGGAGACGTGTCCTGCTGGATGGTCGACAGGTGCGAGGGCCAGTGGACACCGGGGAGCCCCACCACGAGCCGGTGGTACAGCTCCTTGAATTGCGGCCCCTGATTGCGCACAATATTCGCGACCTTGCTGCGGTTCTCCGCGGGGAGCATCATGCGCGGGTCGCCGAGGTAGCTGATGCCGGCGATGCGCTCGAACAGTTGCGTCTCGGAGAAGTCGGCCGGGAGCGTGAGGAGCGCGGCGCGGACAGCAGACGTGAGGTTGACCTGCTGCGTCAGGCGCACGCGAGCATCGTCCTTGATGATCCGCAGAGGCTTGTGCATGCGGCCGGCGAGATACAGCGAGCGCCAGTTGAGCAGGTCGGAGCAGAGGTTGTCCACGGTCGTCACGCCGTATTTGATGGTCTAAAGTCAAAGGCATAAATTAAAGGAGTCTTGGCCCGCGGAAGATATACCTACCACACCGTTCATCGGAACGAACGCATTGAACCAGAGGCCGGGCCCAATTTCCTGCACCGTAGACACATAGGACGACCCGAGCACACGAGCATGAAGCGTGTAGTGACTCGGGTGCTGTTGCATATTGATCGAGTGGAAGTGGCCTGGGTGGGTGACTGCGAACATGAAGTCGAGCATGGGAGACTCGGCGGGGGATGATTTCACGGGATAGCCGTCCTGCTCGAATACCCCGGAGCCGTACGCAAAGGCATACCGTATCGGCGCATCGAACTGGTCCACGATGGATTCAAGCAATGCGCGAGTTGAATTAGAGACTGGAAGCAGCTGGTTTCGGCCAAAACTGGGGGGAAGAGTGGGTAATGCTTGGTGCTGGTGGGAGACGGCGGGACGCGGCTGGGGATGTAGCCGGCTCCGATTTCTCGGGGGTGGTCGTTTCGGCGGAGGGGGTGGGGGGAGGTCAGGAGTAGTAGATGAATAAGTTTCCGTGGTCAACGAGCGAACGAGAACAGCAGGAACTGAATAGGTATGTGGGTTTCGGACGATGGTCGAAAGCATCCTGTGGTTATTGAGAGAGGAAGGAATGTCAGCCGCCGGCACAAGACAAAGTCATTGGACTCAAACATGAGCAAATATCTCGTCATCTAAATTGCCTCATTCGCGCAGGTCAAGAACCAATCTCACGACACTGGCCACCAATTCCCGTATATGATAGTTCCATTCAACTATGGCCCCGACCCGACCCTTGCCCCTGTAAGTCCTGTAAAACTAATGTTTTGACTTTTATTTGATGTCGACCAGCACAATCTCCCCCATTACGGACATAATAATGGCCCTCAGCGACGCCGAGTTCACTAGCCACTGCAATGGTTACGGGCTCGTCCCCACAGCGACTTCACCAGACCGGCGCCTTTGGATCGGGGCTCACATAGGCTGCGGAGAAGTATATGGTGCCATATCTCACGCGGGACAGTGAGACGTCTTGCATCGAGAAAAAACAGAGATAAGTATGGTATGTATTGTACATCCAAGTCAGCTTGAAGTGAATTCAAAACGCTCTTCACGCGGGCAGATTTTCCTTGCTGACACCAAAAATCTCCCTCAGCGAATTCGGCCTACCCTTGCTACCTACGGGCAGACCTCAGTTCACTTTCCAAATACGTTTGGAACTGCAAACCTCAATCAAACATGCATGGTATCCATCCCTGTAGATATCCGACCACACAAGCACTCAAACAACAATGTGATTCTATTTAGTATGTGCATCCAGCGTCCCTAGCAGTGAATATCCCTCCTCCGAGCATCTACACCGATTCAGCGATACAGTAAATGAGTCATGCATTTGTACACTCACCGCTCACTCTAAGAATGAAAGCAGACAATCCAGTTATGAGACAGAATGAGTGTCGGCAAAGAGCCATTCCAGAGTCAGTAGAGTGATAGTATTATGAGCACTAGCATCGGAACGAACAAACGAGACTTCTTCCAATATTGAGCGCAGAATGACTTGATACAGAAAACATACCCCAATCAGCGGATGAAGACCATTGGAGGCATGGTGGCACCCACGACCAGTTGTCGAACGTCGACACATCCAACTGGTTCCCCTCGTGCTCGTCCGTCGTTTCAGTGCATGAATCGTCGGCCACAGGCGCCCAGGTGGGCGCGTTGTCTGCAGTGCCGACTCGCTCGAAGACCTCGCCAAAACTCTCTGCGCTGGAAATCTCGGAGTGAAATGCCAACGCCCAGTCAACTTTGTTCAACCATAAGATCCTACACATTACGTCGTCGCGACATGACTTACACCATGCTCTGTCTGCGAGATCGCGAGGCCGAATGCACGTCGAATTGCAGCACTGGTCAGTAAGGTTCACGGGCCAAATAGCGTCGAGAGCAGGATCATAGGTGAGAAACTGCCACAACCCAGTGTTTGGGAGTGCTCTGGGCGCGGTGGAGACGTCAGACGCAGGTACATGTTGTGCGAGAGAGTCAATCAATTGGTTATAATTTTTGTATGCTTTGGAAGGGAGGGCAGCGGAATCATCTTGGTCCGGGGAGGGTCAAGTTTTTTTTTTTTTTTTTTTTTTTTTTGAATCCATGTTTTATATCCTGTGTGCCTAAGGCATATGGTAGATATAAAGCTATCTAATATGTATCGTAGTTGTCATGTCCAGTATGAGTAGGTAAATCGTTCTGTCTCGAAACTTTGCAACGCCGTGACTAGACGGGTGCGAAGCGGAAATTCCGCGGATTGGCCGTAGCCAATAATGAGATATAGGTCGTGTAAAGGTCGTGAGTGTGTTCATAATATAAGAGAAAGAGGAAAACGAGACATGTATGAGCTAAAGGAAATCTACTTCTCGGGGCGTTCTAGCGGCTTGAAATCTCCGAAGACAGAGTGGAAACGGCGAGTGCGTTGGACGTATAGGAAGAGGTCAGGGAGGAGATCGGGGTCGGACAGAAGGTGCTTGGAATATCTGGCGAGTGGACTGACGGCGTGCGGAGCTCTGCGGGCGTCCTCGTGCGCTGGGCAGAAATGAAGATAATGGTCGACGGTCTCGTCGACCATGTCGCAGCACGGGCAGGTGGGTGATGGCGATTTTTTGAGCCTATGCAGGTGTCGGGCGAGCGGGAGGTGGTGGGAGCGAAGCTGGAACAGCAGGGCGGCGTGCTTGCGTGGGAGGGTGGATGTAAGTTTGCGGAACTTTGCGGAAGGCACGGAATCGTCCACATCTTTGATGCGGGCGTAACGGGGTGATCGCGCAAACTGCTTCTTCGCCGTCCTCTGCAAGAGCCGAGTATGCGTCAACGCCAGCGCGGATTTGCTGAAGGGGAGATCGCGTAGGAACTTGGGAGTCCCCCCGAAAGTCCCCTCCTGCGCAGCGCGCTTGGCCGCTTCATCCGCAAGCTCGTTCCCAGGGATATCGATGTGACCCGGCGTCCAATCCACGCGCAATTTGAAGTTGGGGTGCCGTTCTCGCACCTTTCGCAGTCGCCGATGAAAAATATCCCAGATGTAGCGGCCCACGCCCGGTTTCGCACTCGTTGTCGCGCTTGCTGCCGAGGTGTTGTCCAATCCCAGAGGTATCGTCCCCTCGATCTCTTCGTTGGCTTCTTCCCTCAAACATTCCAAGGCCAGCACCTCTCCTACCCCTTCCGCCTCATAGACCCCGTACCGCTTTGCCGACCCCAGCCGCACCCCCTTCGTCCGCTTCACCACTCCATCAACCATCAACACCGCCGCCGCCCCCACCTTGCCGTCGATAAGCGAGCCGTCCGAGAACAGCGTCACCTTCGCGGTCTCCACCAACGCCCTCGCCTTGGCCTCCTCCTTGGAGGAAGCCACTCGCACCTCCACTGGCGCTACCCACCCTGCTCTCCTCCTCACCGCTGGGATCACCTCCACCTTCTTCTGTCGGACGTCTTTATACGCGGTCATCAGGAAATGCAGCGGCGACGGGTGTTTCTTGACGTGTCCATAACGCGCAACGTTGGCGACGGCGTAATGCAGCGGGTGCGTGTAAGGCAATGTCGCATAACGGAGTGCCGCCTTCTGTAGCTGCCTGTCGATCGCTAGGTTCATCGGTGGTAGGTCTGCATGCGCGTCCGCCATATCGCCCGGCGACGAAGCCATGCCGCCGACTATCAACCTCGCCGCCTTCAGTTGCACCGATGCGAGCTTCTTGACGATCGCTCGCCCGTCCTTCCTCCGGTTCATCCCCTTCTCTCGCTGCTGCCGCGGGACCAGCCAGACCTCCGCTCCGTAGAACATCCGCGGGACGCAGATACCCAGGTACAGCCTCCGCACGTACGCAGGACCCACGCCCCCAGTAACGCGCGCAAGCCTCCGGAAGTTCACCAACCACTCGTGACCCTTCGCGAGTGCTGCGGCGCCCTGCTGCTTGAACGTCAGATTTTCGTCCAGCCAGATCCCCACCAACTTCACCGCCTTCTCCGGCTTCACCACCGTTCCGTTAAGCACCATGTTCGGCCGCTTCTCCGGTACCCACTTGCCCTTTTGCCCGAACGGTTGCGATACAAACCGCTTCCGCTGGGAGAAATGGCACACCTGATCCTTCGCCGCCCCGAATTGACTGTTGTGAGTCACTCCCCATTCGTCCACCCCTCCTTGCTTCATTATCAACTCCGTGATAGCCCGTGTCGTTTCCCTCAGACTGTCACCGATCGCCAAAGCGTGATAATCGTCGATGTAGATTCTGGAATTTTCGTCGAGGCGCGCCAGTGGGGAGTTGAAGAACAGATAGCACAGGACCGAGTGCGGGTCGCCCTGATCCAGCCCGTCGACAATGTCGAACGCGTCCGAGACGTAATCGTCGAAGACCAGGCGTGTCGTTCTTCCCGTGAACCTGCGCATCATCCAGTCAGTATGCTCGCGAGGGATCCCCGCCATCCTCATATTGTGCACAACCCTCATCAGCATTGCATTCGGGAATGCTCCCTTCACGTCCCGGAGCAGCAGCGTCACCACTTTCTTCCCTCTCCACGCGTCCAGTATCTTCTTCACCAAGCCCTGCACCATATCCACCCCTGTCCTTCCCGGCCTCCCTCCGTAGTGGTTCGCTGGCAGCATACCGTAAAACTCCGCGTTGACCGTGGCCTGTGCATTCTTGGCCGCGTTGCGGACCCTCGCATGCCCGTGCGACAAGATCAGCGGCCGATGCGCCCCCGCGAGCGAGTAATCGGGCTTCCCCGGCTTGCGCCCCACGATGGTCTCGCTCCGCTTCCAGTCTGGCGGCTCGTGACGATGTACATCTAGTGCCCGAAAAATCTTGAAGAGCCGTGGGACCAGCAATGCCGCGCAGAACTTGTAGACGCAGTTCGGGAACGTCCCCGACCGAGTAGCCTTAAAGGGCTTCATCTTGGCGATCACCTCATGAATCTGCTGCTCCGACACCGGCTCGTACTTGTAGAGCGGTTCCGGGTAGACCGTGTCCAGCAGCGGATCGGTGGCTCCTGCGCTGCGAGGGGGGTAAAACTCCTCCACCAGCCACTCACTTTTCTTCCGATTCGTCGTCGCCGCCTCTTCCCTTCCCCCTGACTTCCTCCTCAAGTCCGGCACCCTCGTCCTTCCTCCATCCGTTGCACCCCTCTTCATCATCTGCCCTGCCGTCCACACGTCCTCCTCGTCCACATTCTCCAGGAAATTCAGCCAACAGGTGTCTCGGGCCTTCTTGATCATCGCCGAGAAGTCGTTGCGGGCGCGTCGGAACTCCTCGTGTACGGGGCTGTCGGGGACGTCGCGTTGGCGGTACGAGCGACGCGCTAGCTTCTCCTTCCGCTTCTTGGACTCAGAAAGCTCGGGCGTCCACCAAGGCTTCGAGTGGGAGCTAATCTTGCTGCGCGGGACGTGTTTCTCGACGCAGCGCCATATCGCCGCATCCAATGCCGCTAACCCTTCGTCCACGTCTGCCGCACTGGCATACCCGTTTACTTCCCCCAATCCCTCAAACTCCTCCGCCATCATCTTCCGAAACTCCACCCAGTCTGTTGCCCTCCAATTCCATCTCTCCTCCGTCTTCCTCACCGGTGGCGTCAGGTCAATTTCCATGATAATCGCGTAGTGGTCGGATTTCCCCGGCGTACGAGTGGGGTATGCGTTGCACGAGACAAAGAAGTCCAGGAAGTCCTCGCTGCAGAAGACGTTGTCCCGGCGCGTCTCATTGCCCGTCCCTTTCGCACGCAACGTCGGAACGCCCTGCGGGAGGGGCATCTTCATCCGGTACCTTCCCAACAACTGCAGTAGCAAGAAGACCGCCTCCTCCGCTGCCCCCGTAAAGAGGTGAGCGTTCCGGAACTCGTCCCACAGTGGGCTGTGTCGATTGAAATCGCCCAGCCACATGTAGAACACTCGCCCCCGCGGCGCCGTCTGCGCCCGCATGAAATCCCGCAGGACTATCAGGGCGTCATCGTTGTCCCCATCGTTGTATACGTTGACAATCCGCAGTGTTCCGAACGGTCCGCGCAATTCAATCGCGACTATGTCGGGCGATGGTACATGGAGCTGGGACCACGCTCCCGTTGACAGTGAAGTATTCACCAACATGACCGCCCTCGTTCTCTTCCCCGGCTCACCGTGCTGCGTCGGATACACCACTCTCCAGTGTGAATTCGCTCGCGTCATGTTGCCCACCCCAATATATGGCTCCTGAAGCGCCGCAACATGGTACAAATCCCTCCCCATCGATTGCAACAACTCGTGCTGATTGTCCAGGCTACGATCCAGGTTTTGCTGCCACACCTTCAGCCGGCGCGACGGCGGATCTCCCCCGAGTGGTGCACTCATTGTGCCCCGCCCACGACTCCGGCCAGGACCTGGTTCGTAGCAACCGTAGCCGGGCTAAAAAGAGACTCGACAGGCGGCAAAGGTCGCTCGTGCGCCGTCCCCCACTCGCCTGCGCCTGCCGCCGGTGCCGCCGCTCCCTGCGTGCCCGCACGGCCAACAATCCCCCTCGCCGCCTGGCGTTGCCGCTGGGACAAGCCGTCCTGCTGGCGCATGAAGGCATCCTGAATCGTCTGCTGAGTACGGCTGCCCTGATCCCACATGTTCGTGCACGCGTCCCGCGCCTCCACATATGCTCTCCTACCAGGCCACCCGGAATCAACCGGTCCACCCCCGCCCTGGCCCGGGTGTCCTCCCGCTAAATGTCCGCTCCCTACTCGCCCCACCCCGGTGCCTCCGCCACTCGGAGCTTGTGGGTGTGGAGCCACCGCCGCCGCCCAAGTCCATGGCTCCTTGGTCGGGAAGTAGCGATAATCCGCTGTCGGATCCCTTGCTCTCCGCCTCTGCTGCTCCTGTAAAAACACTGGGCAGCGCCGATCCACTGCCCCATGGCCTTCCACGTTGCAGTTCGAGCACTTAAAAATGCCGGAATCGGTCACCGGGCAGTCCCCGGTACGGTGGTTCGCAGCACAGCGCCCGCACACATCGACTGCACTCTTGCACGCATGCGCCAAATGCCCATCGAACCTCTGGCACTTCGCGCCTCCTCCTCCGACTTCCGCGCCTTGTGGAAAACTCCCTGTAGGAATATCCCGTTGTCGATGAGGTGGTTAGCCACCTCGTCACCCACCACCTCGAGCTTCAAATGTGCCACTCTCTGGTTGTTTGCGCGACGTTGAGGCACCTTCACCCAGTGCGCCCCCAAGACATCGCCCTCCTTCATGCCGCTGTCTGCCTCCACCACGTGCCAAGTCCCAGCGTCGTCGATCCTTGTCTCAACAGGCACCATCTCGACGATCAGCTCGACGCGCCGGGGCCTGAAGACGCAGGTGCCCCCAAGCGCCGCGACGAACTGCCGCATCACCTCCATTCCCTTCACCCAGCGCACCATCGACTCATCCTTGCAGACGAAGATCACCCCCCTGTTCGTCAACTTCTGCGCCCCCACAAACGCAGCTCCCTCCATCTTCTCCGTCATGATGGTAAGCGCCAGGTTGCCCTTCTCCTTTAGCTCTAGCTCACTGAGTGTGCTCAGGCTGTCAGTCACCGCGTCGGGAGCCTTGTCAATCAGAATCTGGCGTTGCATGCGTGCCGTCCTCGCGAGAATGCCGGCCTGCTCCGCCGTCATCGATGCCGCCGCTGCCGCCGCGTACGACTTAGCACCTTGCGGTGCCGCCCGCACCTCCGTGGCAGCCGCCGTCGCTGCAGCCCCCGCTGCATCCACCGCAATCTTCAACTCCTTTACCTGCGCCTCTAGCGCCCGCACCTCCGCCCGCGACTCCTCGATGGCCTTCGAAACAACAGCGGACTCACCTTGAAAGCCCCGCATCGTCACATTCATCACCTCCTGGTTCTTCACTACTGTATCGAGAAGCGGCGAGACAGCATCCGCCACGGTCTGTTCCACCTCCTGCGCCACTTCATCATCGATCTCCTCCCCCATGTATGCAAGCGCACGCAAGGGATTCGCCACTTTGCCCAGCGCCACCTGCGGTAGCAGGGCGAACTTCATCAAGGTTGACAATAGCTCTGAACATGTGAAGCGTCCACCCTTCGCGAGCAAGCCACTCGCCTCGAGATACGCCCGGGCCGACGGGGCGTCCCTCACCTCATTCTTAGGCTTGCTGTTGTTAGCTGTCGCTAGCTGGTCGCGTGTAACGTAGTCCTTGCTATGTTTCTGTATCTCTTTCACCAGATTGGGATCGATGGCGGGTGAGGTTGGGGGTGTTCCCCTGGAGCTAGTGGACATCTCTCTTTCACTTATTGGTAGATACACGATATAAGAGCAGTCTTTGAGAGTTTCAACTCGGTAGGTGCTGATTTACGCGTCGGGCGACGCGTTGAGTCGCCAGTGCCACTGGCGATTCCAGGGTCCTAGTCGGGGTGCCACGTGGTCGAAGTCAAGCCCTGGCCCGGAGGGTCAAGTCGTCAGAAGGAGAAGAGGAGGATAACGATGGGCTTGAAGAGTACAAGGTCGGGCTGCTGCTGGAAGGCTTGGAACAAGGTGCATTCTCCTTCGTCTTAGAGTTGGTGCTGAAGGGCACAATGTCGCCCTTCCTCTTCTTCTTCGGCGGCTGCATCGATTGAGAGAGACTGTCACTAGTACTGGCGCCGCTGTCAATACTGATCTTTCTCTTTGCAGCGGACGTCGCCGGTACATCACGGTATCCCTGGAGCACAAATCAAGTAAAGTGTCAAGATTCAGGCACGGTGGACTCTGGAACCTCCTCCGCGTCGACAGCCCCCAGTAGCCAAACATTGACCAGCTCTTTCGAAGATGCAATCTCGGACGGTGACGGGTCAACGTCGGTGGCAACCTCCTTGCCTCCAGGGGAAAGCTCAATATCATCCAGCATATCGCCCCAGAGGGACACTTCTGGATCTTCATACTCAGATGGGCGGGCGTCACAATCCCGGTGAAGTCTCGCAGTAAAGCGAGTTCCACGTCGACGATTGTCAGATCCCAAATCAAATCATCCCAGAGAGAGGCAAGGCGATCTGTATGGCTCCGGATTGTCAAAAGAGCAACGATAACACGCAGACGCGCCACAACACCTTCTCGTTCTCCTGGAACGTAAGGAGGGAAGGGAATTTGGTCGACGACTAGCGATTGATAGCGGTATGTTGTTTCGTGAAGAAATGTGATGTGGGCGACGATGAAGATCGTCATATCACAGAAGGCAATAACGAATATGCAAGCAAGTGGGAGAGGGCAAGTGTCCAGCAGCGGCTCGGGATAGTGGTGATGTCGTGCAAGGAGGAGTGCCTCCAAATGTGGTTGAGTAGCGCGCGCTAAATACAGCAACTCTTGCCTCGTAAGAGTACAAGATTCACCATCGCTGTCTTGGAGCCGCATTCCAATCACAAGTGCAGAAGATGAAAAGCATAGTGGTGCCTTGCGAGATCAGCGGACCATGTCCTCGGTGGTGGGCTGCCACTCCGGTACCAAAGCAAAATCGATCTGTGGAAGATCGTCACCGAAATTGTGAGGGAAACGATGACCAGGCTGCCTAAAAGAATGTCAGAAACAGAATAACACACAAGTCGGAAAACGAACAATTTTAATTGACAGCCATACGTTCCGTGAAGCAAGGACACCAGACAATAAAATACACCAGGGGGGTGTCGGAAATTTGTAAATTTCGCTATAAGGCCACGCAAGGCCTTGTAAGGCCGTAAGACGATTTGATCTTATGAGGACATTATGTGAGAAATGATTTCAGATAAGATTGCTGCAAGATCTGTGGGTCTTGTAAGATCTCCGTTTCTCATAAGATAATGGGGTCTTGTCAGAAATCATTTGTATGATCAGGCCCTATCGGACCGAAGGAACATTACAAAAGCTGATAAGACTAGGTAGCCACTCAAACAAAAGTGAGTATTCGGCCAGGTCAACTTATCTTAAGAACTGGACTCTTATCGAATTGGATTGGCTAATATCCTATCTTAGGAATTATCTATCTATATGTAGATGTAATGCTTCATTGTTATGTTACAAGGCAAATTTCTATCTAATAATGATTTCTTTCGGTGGGTATTGGGAGTCGAACCTGCGACCTTCTGATAAAACAGATTTTTAAAGGGTATGTAACAAAATCAACTGTGCCAGACAGCCATTTAAAGAGGAAGGTAACGTGTCGAGTTTGTAGTATCCCACTCCGGGTTTTTCCGACATATCTGGCTTTCTTGCTCGCTTTACGCATCAAAAAATTATTGAGCTAGGTACCATTCAAATTGTGGGTATATCTACATTCTACGTCTACTGTTGGGCCCCGCGACGGGGTCGGGTCTGCCTTGCTGGGGCAGGAGCTGCTGGTTCCTCCAAATCATTGTTGCTCGGTATCATCATCAAACTACACCCCCGGCGACTAGTCCCTCTGGCCCGATTGCCAGCTGCGATAGGTACCTCGTCGTTATGAGCATTGACTGCTGGCACCGGAGCATTGGCGGATGGCGTGGGAGCATTGACCAATGAAGCACCGGGAGCGTTCACCAATGAAGCTGCGGGAATGTTGACCAGTGGCGTGGGAGCGTTGACTGGCAGCTCCGACTGCATCTCATCTGTGTTGCAACGTTGAAAACACATCACACTAGGCACTGTACACTCACCGTCTCCGCGATCATCATCAGAATCGAAACCACCAGCATCAAAACCGCCTGTGTCGTCTCCGAGGCTAATGCCCTCCATCGCCGCTGCGAACTCAGCATCTGAGGCTGCTTCCGCCTCACTGTCATTCATCCCCGCATCTTCAATAGCCTCCGCAGTTGCAACTCCGGCAAACACAATCTTGTGCCAGAAACGGAGGACTTTACGCACCCTGGGCGCATTTGCATGTTTCATCAAACGGCAGACGTACGTACGGAAAAGTGATTGATATGGTATGTTCGTGATCTTGCCCTTCTCTTCAAAGGCTGTGTCGGCGCCGCGAAGAACAAAGATGAACTTGTCATGTCAGTCAACTGAACAGAAGAAGGCAAGGAAAAGGCGCACTGCAATCAAGGTGAAAGCAATGGCTTCAATCGTCAAACCCTCTGAGTCCAATTTCCATCCGTATCCCAAGGTGTTCGTCGAAGGCTTTGTTTTCCCTTTGTTTTTGATGCTGCTGCCGCCAAAGATCATGCACCGCAATGCCTTTTTGACGAGATCAGTAATGCACAACAAGACAGCAAAGAACGCACCAAGGGAGGGGCCTCGTTCAGGAGCCACCCTTTGGCATCCTTCTTCAGGCTCGCATGGAAGATGGGCGGGTAGGTGGACGGTGGGTGTTTTGCGTCTTCCCCAGGAAAGTAAAGCAGTTCCTCGACTTTGTTTTTGATACTGCATTCAATGAGGATCTTGTCGACATTGGTTTTCAACCGATCAACAGCGCTTGAACGACCGGCGCTCAGATGTTTCAAAAACTAAGAAATAGAATCAGATTCAACAGCAGCAAACCAAGCCTAGGCTTACATTGTCCCTAAAGTTCGGGAAGGTCGATGCATTGACCAGCTCGTGGTATTTGTCTGGTACGTTGTTATATATTTTGCAGGTCAGGTACTGAAGGTAGAGGGCTGGTGTCTTGAAGAGCGTGTCGATTTCGTTTGGGGTATTGTGGGGAGGTGTACCTTCTTCTGGACGTGCGCTGAATGCTGCAGGGCTGACCCACGGCTCTTGCATGACACCAAATTTTTTGCCCAATGTGACGATAATATCCAGGTAATTCAGCGGATCTGGGCCTGCGGCCTTCGACTTCGACTTTCGGCCGGTGGCCTTCTGTAGATCCTCGATGAAGAGGTCCTTGGCTCGAAGCTTGACCTGAGCCCGAGCAAGTTCCAATTGAGTTTGCTTCAAAGCCTGGTTTGTCGTCAAATCTACTTTTAATTGGACTGGTTAATAAATAATAATACTTACCTCTCTTAGCTCCTCTTTGGTAGCAGTTTGCGCGGGTGTCTCGTATGTGTGGACGAGGGTGTCCACCTCACTGTCGGCCATTCTCGAATGCAAGAAACGTGGAAGAAAGAGACGAAACAATGGTTGTGTGGCGCTTCCCTGATATGTCATTTAGACTTTAGGAAATTTGATCGACTCGGAACTTGATTTGGACGCAACACACAGCGTTCAATTAATGCAAGCTTACAATTGAACTAGGGCGAGTAATTAAAGAATGAAGGGAAGGGATTGTAAATCGAAAGAGTTGCGATGAATTCGGAGAAATCCTTGTGGACGACGTGGTAATGTAAATGTGCCCGCATCTGTATTAAAATTGTTGACTCCGGACTGAGCTCACTGCACCACAACTGCCGCATGGATTGCTTCATTGTGGGGCAGGTCCTTGTTCTAGAGTGCCATCAAATATTTCTGGAGCATCGCCGACCAAATTGATCAACGCTGGTGAGACGAGTATCCATGGAGCGTGCCGATTACGCCAGACCTGGGCCATTGACGCCACAGCAGTGGTCAAATATCCGCTCGCCTGCAAGTAGTTGTGGATAGTATTTTGGAGTCTAGAATTAAAGCGTCAAAAAGATAGAAGTAAATATAAGTGCAGGTTAGAATTACCTGAGGTCCAGAATCCTATGTTGGCGGATCAACGCCTGGAGCATATTCTGGTTATGAACAGCCGGCTGTACATGAATGAGTTTGGCACGAGTAGCAGTTACATATACACGAACTATGTTGTTTGCATTGGCAGTGCTTTCGGCGTCCGACATATTAGTGTAGTTTGCAACAAAGCTGGCAAAGGCGACGGCGTTGGTGATGCCAGCGGAAGGAAAGGTCACCCTGAAATGATTAAAGGTCAAATGATTGATATGTCGGCTGTGATTCAGGGAGATTTTACGTTTTCGAGAGTCTGACTATTATTAGTTGCAAGGGACGAGTTGCAGGTTAATAGATGATTTACACACCACCGAGCAAAAGAGGCTGAATCCCCGGGACGAGGGTGATGTGCGCCAAGGCCCTCTCTTCGACCGCGAATGGCCACACTCACCTAGACAACGCATATGTTAGTGGATACGCAGAATGATACGAGAACAAGAGATACGTACACGGATTTATCAGAATCGGCAGCACAGAGATGCCAAAGAGCTTGTTACAGTTGGCGAAGGAGGATCTGGAGGATTCCGCCTGGTGGCGAGGAAAATGATGCGGTCCTCGTCCGAGTTTCAAGCGACAGTGACGAGCTGGGCGCTAAGGAGGTCGAATATTAAAAGACCTGAAACACAAGGTATTTGGTGATGGTGGCCGTTCAAAGCGACACACTCCAAAATATATTCATTGCCGACCGTGACTCCTGTATGGCTTTTAATCGTCCATCTAGAGACAATGTCATACCTGAAGCATGGTCAGTGCTATAAGTCTGGAGAGTCGCCTCGATGAGGTCTCGTTGTCTCATACGCCGCGCCACCATCAGTCGGTACAGGGTAGTTCGCCAGGTAGACCGTCATGTTGACTTTCGTCTGTTTGATGGCCTCGAGCTGTTGAATGCCGCGACTTAAAGCCTGAAAAACATGAACCGAAGAGAAGACAGACCACAAGGGCCGATTGGTTGCAATCTACGCCGTGTGGGTAAGAAGGGGAAATTCAATACGAATCAGGGACGTACCAGTGCTGTACAGGCGAATGCATGTTGTCAATTGGGACGTCCAGTCGTGGCGAGACCGTGTTGGTGCCGAGCGTGTGGCTGCCTGCACCGAGGACGGGCGACAGCGCATACATCGCCTGCATGGAGGTGCTCACGGGCATGCCGCTGGTGGCAGGCTGCGGCGTGGGGATGAACACGTCCGGGAACGCCCCCGCTCTGAAGTCCTCCCAGGCATCGGGGTCTGTGGAGGTGCAGATACTCGCCCGCCATCCACCCCACACGCACGCACACGCGGTCGAGCTCCTCCGGTGGGGACCCAGAGATGAAGTACCCGGCGCAGCACACAAGCTCCGCCTCGACGCGCGCGCGGCCGAAAAGCAGTGGCACGCACAGCAGCACTGCGAGCGCATAGTCGCGCCACTCTTCCCCTGTCTTGTAGCTTCTTCCAGCTTGCACAGCGTCTGCAGAAAGACCATCGCGAACACGAGCTCGTGCACGAGTGCATCCACTGTCCCCTTTTCTATCCGCCCCCGCAGCGCCGCCGGGCCCTCCGCGCTGACCACGATGTAGAGCTCCTTCTTGACGAGTTTGGTGCGGTACGCGAGGGAGGCCTCGAGCGCGGCGGGCAGGACACCGAGGAAGTCGGTGATGAGGTGCAGGAGGTCGACGTTGCGCACGACTGCGGCGTCAGAATCACGCGAACGATCCAAGGTGAACTCGAAGTTGCCGAGGTGGAGGATGGCGGTGAGGAGCTAGCAGCACTGGGCGACGTGCCGCTTGTTAAGGCCGATGGTCTTTAGTGCGAGCTTGAGCTGCTCGAAGCGCACGCTCAGTGGGGCGGCTGCCGGTGTTGGTGAGCACGGGGGCAGAGGTGCGGTGCGGGCCGAGGCAGCGGACCGTGCTCTTGTCGAGTAAATTGAGGTGTGCACGCTCCTCGGGCGACGCGCTGGCGACGAGATAGTAGAATATGTGTAAATTGGGCTCGCCGTCAGATGTCAAGCCCCTTCGAGATAATAGTCTAGGGTTTGACGCCGACGAGGCGGCTGCGGTGGGAGAACTGGAGCTCGGTGTAGGCGCCGAAGCGCTAGGCGTTGGGGTTGAAGAGCGTGCGGGTGTTGCCGAAGGACTCGAGGACAAAGGATGCGGCGGGGACTTGTTGCGCGAGCTTAGACCTTTTCTTTTCCGGAGCAGAGACAGGAATGCTCCAGCAGCGATTTTATCGCCAGACGCCGGTTTTCTGACTTCCCAGACGCGGTTTCGCCGCTGTGCATTTCGTTGAATTTTGATTCAACAGAAAAGAAGAAACTCACGAGAAAATGATGCTCTGGTCCTGGGTGGTCCTCCGCATGTGGTAGTACGCATTACTCGCGAGCTGGAAGATGTGCGGGGGAAAGAACAAGTGCCTTTCAAAAGGTAAGAAGGGTACCAAGAAAAAAGTCGTGGACCCCTTCTCCCGTAAGGAGTGGTACGACATCAAAGCCCCGTCAATCTTTGAGGTTCGGAATGTTGGCAAGATCCTCGTCAACAGGTCGCAGGGCCTGAAAAACGCAAACAACTCCCTCAAGGGTCGCATAGTCGAGGTGTCGCTGGCAGACCTCAACAAGGATGAGGACCTTTCACATCTGTTATTACATGTGCCAACCAACTTATGCTACGATACCGCAATCTTATGAGCATGCGTGAAAGAAATAGATAAGAAAAGGCACTTACCATGCTCACCCCAGCCTTCGCCCATGTCCCATGAAAAATCCTTGGCCTCTGTAGGCTTCACGCGGGTGGTGGTTCTCCCCAGGGGGCATGTAGACGGAGGTAAACGATCGCGAACGTGAGGACATCAGATTCGTACCTATCAAAGGGGGTGCGTTAGAAAGGGAACAACGGAATAACAAAAGAAGAAATAAAGAAGAGTAGAAGAGGAAAAGGGGGATGAGTAAACAGGGTGCAGCGTACACGCCAGTCGAAAAAAAGGACAGAGAGGCCTACCCTAAGCGTATGGATATGGTGGGTGCAATTGTCGGCCCAACACAAGCGGGTCAGAGACTAGCTAGCAATTATGTAACAATGAGCCCGTCTGCGCTCGGGACAAGACAAGGCGTCAACGTACCATGTACAATGCATCAAGTCAGTTTCCAGTCGGCCAAAAGACCAAACATGCGGTACTTCTACAGCTGGATGCAAATGAAGATCGAGCTAGGAGACATGCAGTTCTTGAAGAATATCCAGGAGATCTTCGCGCGATTGTGGACTCCGAGCTACTGTGAGACGCGATCTGACGCGATGTTGTAGTCGGGATATGAGAGGACGCCGTCACATGACAAGATCAAACAACGTAACTCAACCTCGACGCAACTTCAATTTGCCCAAAACCTCAGTTCATGGCGGATCCTACTATGCGCCTTTGCAATCATTGCGGTGAATGGAAACATATACGGGGTATTGGACATCACGAAAAAGCCTGCGCCAAGAAGAATGCCGATAAAGTCAAATCCGCCCTTTTTGCTCAGCAACTGCGCCGCCGTGAAAGTAATTTGTCTCACTCAGGCTTTCCAACTGGGACCATTCAACTGTTTCTCATGCAGATCAGGCCGAACTCGCCGCACATTCGCCCCCAGTTGCCGGTCAGTACTTTTATTTGTTATATATCCGAAAACATTGAACTTTAGTTTCCATAAGCTGAAGAGACCGCAGAAACAACTGCGCGAGGTCCGGACTTTCGGTTCGGATTTGATGATTATGGTGTGTAGTTGTTCATCGAAATTTCGTTCTCTTATTTTAACGTGATGTATGTATTAGATATAGCGGATTACGGGGAACCTCAGCCGCTCGGTGAACAAGAATCACTCCACGACAATCCAGTTGATCCGAACCTAGATGATATTCGATATGAGTTCCATCCCCACAGTGGCCTTGCCCCTGAAAATTGTAGCCTTGATGAATACCTGCGACAGGAATCATCTCGGCGACGGCTTCCTTCAACCGACCAGAAGCCGTGGTCCCCATTTCGCACTCGGCTCGATTTCGAGGTTGCGGAATTTTCCCAGGAAAATCTCCTCAACAGTGCTGCTATCAATCAATTAATTACTTTGATCCGCCGCTGTGCAGCGAACGTTGAGGAGTTTACTGTGCAAAACCACACAGACATGAATAAGCAATGGGAAGCTGCCTCTAAGAAGTGTACCGATGTACATTTTATGTTTTGCTCTTGTCCCGCGGCACTAACAGATCCCCAGTTTAAAAAATACACTGTGACAGTTCCGTACAAGAATACCCAACCATCGTTCGACATGTACGCACGTCCTCTGTGGGACTGGACCTTGGATCTCATACGGGACCCTTGCCTCGCCAATTGTTTTGTGTGGGATGCTGTGAAAATGTACCGACACAACGGCACGTCCTTCATGCGTTTTTGGAACGAGCCTTGGACGGCAGATGCTTTCTGGCAAATCCAGGTGCGTATTGGAACCATTTCGACTTGTCTTGTGCATTTTTAACTCATCAGTCAGTCCTTGCTCCCGGATAATAAATTCGCAAAACTGTGCCCGTATATCATTTATGCCGACAAGTCCAAACTGTCGTCCTTTGGCACCCAGAAGGCCTATCCAATTATAGCCAGATTAGCCAATATCGTAGTCGGCATCCGAAACGGCAATGAATGGGGTGGGGGCCAGATTGTTGGGGAGCTACCTGTTGTACGCACATATTTTCATTCTTATTCTTCTGGCGCTAATAGTTTTGCAGATTAAAGACGATACCGCAGAAAGTGGGAAAACAGGGTACGTAAACTTCAAGAACGCAGTGTGGCACTCTGCCTTCTATAAGCTGCTGGAATCAATCGCCGCACACTCGAAGACGGGGATATGGACAGAATGCGGAGATGGTGAAAAACGATGGCTTTTCCCAGTTGTGTTGATCCTCGCAGCTGACTACGAGGAGGCGTAAGCTCTTGAACTCTCCATTTATTACCAATTTCTGATGGTGAACTTACAGCTCTGTCATGGCGCTAATCCGTGGGCTGGGTGGGAATCATCCTTGCCCAATATGTTTAGTTAAACGCGATGGTCAAGCTGACCTTACGATTATATCGAAATTGAGGACTGCAGACGAGTCCAAAAAGGCTGTTACCATGGCCCGAACTCTCAGTAGCGAAGCGGGTGAGACTCTATTGAAGGATTTGGGTTTACGGAAAGTCAATGTGAGCACTATTTGACAAGATATTCTTTTCCTTCTCATACAAGAGTCAGAATGTGTTTTGGAATGTGGCCCATTCGGACCCGCACCATGCGATATCATTTGACCGCCTCCATTCGCACCACAGTGGTCTTTGGGGAGACCATCTCTTTGGTCAAATCAAAGACCATCTGACGCAGCTTGGAGAGCGTTCTGCAGCTAAACTTGACCAGCAGTGAGATCACCCTCTCTAGAACCCAATAGATTCATTGATAGACATCATATAGATTCGACAAACTTCCTCGGTGGCGAAACCTCAATCACTTCCAGACAGTGACAAATATATCCTTCAACGACGGCTCGAAGCATGAAGATATCGCAAAGATGATGATTTTTGCATCACATAACATTCTGACAGACAAACTAGGCCTGATTCTGTTGGAATGTGTTCGTAGCTATTTGGAGCTCGATGTATATCTTGGTTTGGAGATTCACACCACGGAAACAATCGCAGCTGGACGCCGACAGCTTCAGAAATTTGATCAGCGCCTCAAGGTGCCCATTTAATTTACACGCACACATAACTGTTGCACTGATCGGTTGTCCTAGAAATACCAGGAGGCTTGTGTAGGTACAGAGTTCGAAAAAAACTGGAACTTTCCAAAGGCACATCTGCACCAGCATGCATTCGACGATATCGAGCGCAAGGGCGTCACCAAAAATTTCAGCACCAAGATCGATGAATCTATGCATGGGCCTGTGCGGGCGGCCTACCTGCAGCAAACTAATTTCAAAAATGTCCAGCCACAGGTTCGTCATTCTCACCTGATCATCTCGCGGCATTCATCGTCAACATACTAAATTTCCCAGATCCTCCGGTCTCTTCACCGGCGCATGGTCGCCAGATATATTCGGGATCAACTTGAGGATCTAGAAGAATTTGTGGATGATGAGGACCCCGAGCGCAAGTTACCGTCAGACCTCGAGGAGCTGGGAAATGTCGTGGTTGGCGCCAAGAGAAAGTCCGAGTCCTTCTTGGCTTTGGAGACAAAGATGAAGGATGATACTGCATTTAATCGTTTCCGCATTCGATTTGCGGAATTCGTAAATGTGTTCTTACCAGCATTTGGACATGCCCTTCCAGGAGGAAAGAGAATTGTGTTCAACCCTGATCAGGAAGTGAGTGCTCCGGCGCATCCTATTCATCGACGATCATTTATCCCCCTTCAGATCACCCCTTACCAATTTTTGAAAGTGCTCTTCAAATCTCTGGACAATTGGTTGGACAATGCCGATTTCCTTCGTTGCAACCCGTCTTTCCATAATCGGGAACGGTACGATGCCGCCATAGTCAAGACAACTTCCGGCAATGTTTTTGTCCGCCTCGTTTATGTTTTCACCTGCATGATTGGAGAGCGAGTCCATCCGTTCGCCCTGGTGCAAGCCTTAGATGTTGGGACCGGTCAGCGGTCGGCGAAAGACAAGGCCTTAAGGTTGTACCGTGTCCGCGAGCGCCAGAGGAAGGAGTGCGAGTTCATTTCGGTCCACTCAATTATTCGCGGTGCGCTACTTGCTCCAGACTTTGCCAAGAGAGGGGATTATCTGGTGGTTGACGTAGTAGATTCAGATATGTTTTTCAGGCTCAAAGCTATGTATCCTGGTTATGCATCAGAATAGACGATGATTCTCTTCAACTTGAAATTTCGAAGCGCGCTGACGACGTCAGCGAAGTAGGCAGCAGAAAGCAGGATGTGGATTGAAAGGATATTCATTCAAATATGTTGACTGTGGAGTGTAGTAGTGGGCGAACGACGAACAAATTCAGCTACATCTCAGGATGGAATGTGGCTGTGAATCCGGTGAGGTTGCCCTCCTCCTTGACGCGCTCAGTGTCCTTGATGCGCTTGCACAGGCGCTGCGTGGGCTCGTGGCCCAGGTTGACGCAGAGCGCGGACTGCACGTGCTGCAGCGCCTGCGGGAGGCGGACGCTCAGGAAGAGCACGAGCCCACGCGAGGTGAGCACGTCCGGCGAGGGGTTCAGGCACGGGGTGTCGCTGCGAGGTATTAGAACGTAGTATTTGAAGATAAAGCAAGAGGGAACACAACGCACTTGGCCGCAGTTCGCGCCCTCGATGTTTCCCGTGCGCGCGAGCTCGAGCTCGACGCGCCACAGCCACCACTCGGTCGGGATCTCCTCACCCTCGCCCTCAATGCCCTGCAGACACTTATCCAGCGCGAGTCGCGCGTGCGCCCACTCCATCTTCGCCTGTGCGCCTTCAAAGTGAGGTGGCCCTCCAACAAGGATTTCTTGATCCGCAGCTGCAGGGCCGGGGCGTTCTTGGGCTCGAGGGCGATGACAGCGCGGAGGATGCTGAGGGCGGGGGTGGTGGAGCCGAGGGTGAATTGGCAGCGGGTGAGGCAGAGGAAGGCCTTGGGGGAGGGCGCGGCGGCTTGGAGGGATACCTCCAGAGGATTTGCGGCGAGAATGGGATCCTAAATAGAAGTACAGACACACACCGAATTCTAGATACCACAGCACCTGCCCCAAAGAGGCCTCCAGCTAAAAATCAGACTCGATACTGTGACGGCGCCCATCTAGATAAGCGGCGCCTGCGCGGAGAAGAGAAACGAGATAAGGGCATTGAGAGAGTGCCGGGGACTTTGAGGCCATTGAGATGGTATAATGATGCAAGGCCTCATAACCAAAGAGCCGTGCCGACGAGGCCTTGCAAGATACGTTGTTTGATTATGATTGTCTTACAATCCGCTTACAAAGGTCTTGTAACGTAAATCTCTTGTAAGACGATTTTCAAATTTCCGACATACCGTTGTATTTGCCGAAATACAAAGTACGTCATAGCTCTCAACTTTGAGCTTCCCTATGTACTGATGTGCTTATCTCTGTACTGTAAGACCCAGATAAGAGTTTCAATTTTTTTCCTTTGGCGAGTAAAGATTTGTGGCTGTGTCGGGTTCTGAATCGGCAGCGCGATAGCGATAGCTTGTGTTCCCTACCACTGACTCTGGGGCGTTAAATTCATATGCTTGAACTGGTTCTCCTCCACGAAATCATAGACCTTCTGCCAGTCCCGGCAAACGTGCACAATCCCGAGCCCGTTTGTGCCCGTCTCTGAAGTCATGGGATCGAGGGTCGTGTCGCTCGCGCAGAGCACCGTTTGCCTGAGGAGATTGAGACAGTGGCGCGTGTGGTGCCCCGGATCGCCTTGCACGATTGCATGCCGGATTTTTTGCAGGCAATGCATCTGATGGAACATGGCTATACCTGCGATGGAACTCAGCAATGTGGCATACGCTGGCGCGGGCAACCTACCGAATGTCCGGGCTGGGGAACGAACAGGGGGTAAGAATACGTGGATTATCTAGCGCGCGCAGAATATGAACCTTCAGGCCCTAGTTTGACGAAGCCATTGCCGTGGGGGAAGAGATCCGTCGTGCGCCAGTCGGCGTATGACTTGAAGTCGGACAGCCCGTAGGCCTTGCTGTCCTCTATCGTCAAAGCCACAGACGGTATGTGGATCGGGAGCTGGTGAGGATAGTCATCACCTTTGTAGCCTTCGAATGAATTTCGGTTAGTGCATTCAACATAATTAGAAGACGACGCCTACTAAAGTTGCTGTCGTCGACGGACTCAGTGCGTGCACAGGCAGTACCCTGTTGGCGGCGAAAGACGTAGACTGCGGAGAGGTTCAGGCCGATGCTGACTAGGAGCCCAGCCCAGGCAATTTCTAGGGCGCTCGGGATGGGCAGTTTAACCATTCTGTGGTGGGATGTTGGAACAACACCTCGGATGCGGTGTTCGACCTTGAGTACGGTGCCGGCGCTTAGATTCCGATCTGTTGGCCTGCTCCCTTGTGTGGAGTATCCAGACGGTAAGTTCAACTTTCCTTTTCTAGTTTAAACACGGCGATCTAGATAAGTATCCGTTTCACCAAATTATGTGTTGACAGCGGCTACTTCGGAGATCGTCTATCACCCGGGCGCGTCGATCCCCGTGGGTGTAGTACCTTTAGCTACCCCATATGACATCAATTGGTTGGCCACTCCGGGCTTCAGCACTACCACCCGCCATTCCTCGTAATCTGAGAACGTCCGAATTCCAAGCTTTCGAACCCCCCACCTTTCGACCTCGCCATGACAGAATACACCCCTCTGATGTCGACGCCTCCGGACGAATACGAAGTCGAGTCCAAGAATCCGAATACCGAGCATCCGCCTCGCTATTCGTTGCTTTTCAGCCTCTTGATA
This sequence comes from Mycena maculata, assembly GCA_029448575.1. Taxonomy (NCBI): domain Eukaryota; kingdom Fungi; phylum Basidiomycota; class Agaricomycetes; order Agaricales; family Mycenaceae; genus Mycena; species Mycena maculata. Next base: position 626,594 of record JARJLG010000005.1, read on the forward strand.
GCTCTCGTGGCCGTCGCTGCTGCTGCTGCATTCCATCTGAGCGTGCTATCGGAAACCCATCAAGCGGAGCCACTCCTCAGGACAACAGACATCGAATCCAGTCTTCGGGTGGCAACACCGTCTCCGAATCTTGACAAGGGGCATGCCATTATGAGAGACAAAAAATTCAAATGTACAGTCTGGTGTGACTTGAGTTCCTGCAGTAAGTTGACTCGGTTTCTAGTTCCAAGGATGGTCTTCCCAGCGTCCATGGTACGGGCGAATGCAGCAGAGCCAGACATGGTTTATGAGTCTGGATCGTCTGTGGTTCTCAGTCCAACGGTAAACTCTCCGAATCCCAGTCCAACTTGGAATTGAAACTTGTTCTACAAGGACTCGATGATTTACCACTGGCGAACCAACAGTAGCTGGCCAAAGTGTTACCTCACCGGTTGGGTTTCACCCGCCGCAGACCTCACTGGCCGCAAAAGCTATACTTGGGACGGCGATGTAACGGCCATCCAAATCTGGAACCTCAGCGCGCCAGCGGACCGGAACGCGCTGAAAACCCTGAGCTGGAACACGCGTCCGTCACGACTATCCCTTTTGGGCACAGTCAATTTCACGGATCGCGCGGTGCAGAACGGGCTTGGCCATTTGGATGGGCAAGAGATTAAAGCGCCCACTCCTCGTTTCGATTGTCTCGGGGACACGGAAATTACCGTGGAGCTGACGTGCACGGCGTGTCGATTGGAATTTCAGCAGGTTTTCTCGATGCCGCCCCTTGGTTCGTACATTATTATGTTTCTACGTCCTTTCGTTAATCCTTCTCGCTCAACGCACAGGTTTCGAATTAATGCAGCTCGCATAAAATGATTCAATCATACTTGCCCGTTCATCCCCGCGTTTCGTTTATTCTGGTTCCTTAAACGTTTGCTATTTATTCTCGAAGGGAACGCCACAGCCGTTAGGGGAACACCACAACGATGGTGCATTACTCAGACGGCGATCTAAGGCACCCAAATTTCCATTTTTTCTTTTTGTCTCCATACGATTCCATATATATGCATGCACCCGAAAGTGGCTTGATGCGCTCAAATCAGTGGCGTTCGATACCCGGGAACCCCAGCTCAGCAGTCGGAATCAAAGGAAGGTGTCCTTTTTTATGACCTCACATCCGATCGTCAACGGAATCCGACCCAGGGGGCATGATTATTGTCAGTGTATTTGCCGTCCGGATACCTTAAAAGGAGCCCTTCTTCGGCCGCAAACCTCAGGTATCCTTGCTACTACCTCTCAGAAGTTCCTGTGTTTTCAGCCATGCGTTTTACTCCCGTTTTTGCTGCCTTGCTTTTGTGCCTCTTGGAGGTTCGGCCTGCCGCATCCAGAGGTATACACCCTAGATCATCTAACTGATCCTGGGACTCAAATTACACAGCTGTGTCTCTGGCAGGGCGTACCCCGGCTCCCTTGAGGCTTTATTCCCCCGCCGAGCTGAAGAGGCGTTCCCCGGAAGGCCCAGAGGACTACGAAGAAGAATACTCTCCGGATGAGAAGCGTTCTCCTGAGGGCCCAGAGGACTACGAAGAGGAATACTCTCCGGATGAGTTGAAGAAGCGTTCTCCTGAGGGTCCAGAAGACTATGAGGAAGAATACTCTCCGGATGAGAAGCGTTCTCCGGAAGGCCCAGAGGACTACGAAGAAGAATACTCTCCGGATGAGAAGCGTTCTCCGGAGGGCCCAGAGGACTACGAGGAGGAATACTCTCCGGATGAGAAGCGTTCTCCGGAAGGCCCAGAGGACTACGAGGAGGAATACTCTCCGGATGAGAAGCGTTCTCCAGAGGGCCCAGAGGACTACGAGGAGGAATACTCTCCGGATGAGAAGCGTTCTCCGGAGGGCCCAGAGGACTACGAAGAGGAATACTCCCCCGACGAGATTTGATGATCATTCACTAGGTAAGTGATGAACGAGCATGTCACTGTGGTCGCATTCTCACGATAATATTCAGCCCGGATGGACGTTCAGTCAAATCTTCGATATGTGTACAGTTATAAAGTACTGATCTCCGTGTGTTTTTTGAATGCAATCAAACTTGAGCTTTGAGGGCGTCGGATGGGGAAGTTTTACGAACAGCAAGATACAACTTGAGGTCACATGATCTTGGTTGAAATTCCGACAAACATCTCATTAGCCATCGCTGTGATGAGTGGTTCTCCCCGAGTACACAAACTATTACAGCTCGCATGACTCGGAGATTTGTCGGTAGTGCAAGTAATATGTTCGCGCTCGGCCAGTCTCGAAACATCAACCCCGCGGGTTAAGCGCGTCACCGTCAGGTTTATTTGAATCAACTTGAAGTATAGGTTACACTGAGAAGCGAAGCGCTTCGATCTCATAACTGATCTCGGCGTGCTCTGTTTGGGACCCAGAGGACGATATCTCGCTCTTTTTCTCCTTGAGGTGGACTATTCTGTTGTCGGGGAAGCCATACGGGCCGGCCCGGGGGCTGCAGCCGGCGGCTACCACAATGAAGTTTCCTCTCCAGGGAAAGAGTCCGCTTTCAGTCCACACTGAGAATTCTGTCGATAAACATGTGTGGCTGGGAAAAGAATTGGCAGATCGCACCTGGACGTAAGTATTTGTGTATCAACCGTGGGTGACTGCCTTCGCCGCGAGTACGCTACGCAAGAGAAGCTCGATGAAGATATCCTCCGCTATCTTCCGTCACGCCGGCGGCTCTCCCGCGACAGAATGGATAGGGGTGTTCAGTTCTTTTTTGCCCAGGAAGAGTTTGCAGGTAAGTACTGCAATCCTATTCTGTTTTGCCCTTGGAATGACTGTACTAGCTCGAAAGCAATTTGGCGGCCTCAATATAATCTCGAGTGCAGGCCAGGCATGGCTTGGAACAGGTATCGCATTGAGCACTGCAGTCTTTTTTTTGCGCAAATTTCTCCCCGAAATCCTCAAGGAATCGCCGCTGTTTGCTCGAGCGACGTTCCCATGTCTCGCAAACTATAATATATCATCTGAAGAAAAGAAAAAAAAGTGGCCTTGATTCCTCTTTGGCTTTACCGGGTGAATCAACATACATAATATTAAATATGCAGACGGCCGGTCGGCCATCCCGCCCCGCGCGAGTCTCTTGATGGTACCTGAAGGACATATGGTGAGACAGTGTTAAAGAGGAAAGAGAGAGCCTCGTTACCGCTCAAGGCCCTTCGGCAGATCGTAATGGATAACGAACCGAACTGCTCCCAAAACGTTACACAAACAATGTCATTCAAGATGAAATCGGGCCCGTACCGTCCGCCTTGTCTATTCCCAGGCAGAAAGCCACCTCGAATATTATTAGGCCGCCTGCAACTAAAAGTAACGTATAACACGCACCTTGGCTACGATTATGAGGATTTTTTTTTCGTCCAGTCGTCCTGAATCATTTGTTTCTCGCCTTGCATTGAGACATGATTTGCATAAGGTGGCGGCCAAATGGGTGCACTCTTTGCGCGTCCGCCGGTAGATCATGCTAGTCTGTTGGTGATGTCCATGCTTGATTAAATTAATGATTTCTGTTATCTCGTTCGTCTTCTTTTTCACTATATATTTGACATTAGGTCTATTCAGAGACTGTCGAAATATCGATGGGTTCTGAGGCCGCGATGATGGAGGCGGTCATCTCCGCGGTCGCCGTTGCAGTCAGAGCGATAATAGGTACTCGAGGGAACTCCTTCACGCAGAATGTGCAGCCCGCCATACTGAAGAATAGGCGTGTGATAAGTTGAACCGGAAACAAGTCGGAAGATGTGGTTGTTCACCGAGTCCCTGAAGTCATCCCACGTAGAAATACAGTGGGCCTCATCGACGACGAACCGCACCAGCTTTCTTTGACGGTATAAGGGGCGAAGCGCTTTGTCAAATTCATTCCTTTTCTGAATTCTCTCTGGCGTGACATAAATCAATGCGGGTCTTGAATCCCTGTAAATGCTTTGAATAACCTTCGGCTGAACTCTTTTGGCGATAAGGGCCTTCACTTGATCGCGAATGAGGGCGACGAGGGGAGAAATAACGATGATTACGGCTTTGTTTTGTTCATGTTGAAAGACAGCCCAAACCTGGAAACACAGGCTTTTACCGCCACCTTGTCTGCATAAGGATAAAGACATCTTTGCCTCGTTTGGCTTACGTGATGATCCTGAGCTGATTCTCTCGGAATCATACGATCTGGAACACTCATCGTAGGACATCTTCTGCCCATCGAGATTCATTTGGGTTGGGGGTTCCTGTGTGGCACTTCTGAGAGAATCGTTCCATCACTTCAGTTTGTCCACGAACCGTCGTCTTTGTCGTCGTGGAAAAAAAAGTCTTCTTTCTCCAAATCAGCTCCATCATCTGTTTGCGCGGAGGTACTTTCTTCTAGTGTTCTGAGCATCAGCTCAGTAAATTTTCTATGACCAGATTATGATAGAGCGAGAGCATACCGCATAACGACCTTTTCAGCAGCATTCTTCACATTCTTCAAATCATCCAGGAATTTCTTGGCGACACCCAAGTTTAATCTTCACTACGTTGCTGGGCCCACTCTGTCCATGGTCAGCTAGGTAGGACCACCAGATTTAAATGGATATCTCAGAGATGATTCAGAGCATCCGTGTAGATCTGCATAGTTGCACATAGACAAGACTGAGTTTACGGGAAACGTAGTGGGTAAGAACGCACATGAATCGGAGAAGGATCCAACATTCCGACCTCATAGTTGTAGGCCAAAGATCCATCCGCAAGTCTGGTACGCTTGCGTGGAGAATCATTAGAATCTGAAGAAGGGTGATTTGCGAATTGCTGCGTTCCAACAAATCCAACTTATGATAAATGTGTGATATACCTGGGACCGGCCACCGCTGAAAGATTGGAGGCATGAGGGATGGTGCCAATGTACGAAGAGCGGTTGGTTCGCGGATGAAATTTAACCGCGGCCAAGGTCATGCGTTCGAATCCCATTCAAGATTTTCTTTTAAATACCTTTCAACTGTTTCTGTTATCTGACGGACATCCTTGTACACCATACTCTATGAGGGAGCAGCCAGGCCTTTGAGGCTCAAGGCGGGGTCCCCCAAATAATGAAGCCAGATGATTTTCGAAGTTAAAGGAAATCGTGGTCAATTCAGAGCTCATGTAGAGTGTTTCTATTACATGGGTACAAGACTAAGAAATGCTTCCAATCCTGCTCGGCAACAACTTGCTGGAAAACCGCCCATCCAGTAGGTAAAATAATTACCGAAGTCACCACCGTCTGAGGGGTTGGACGTGTCGAGCCGGAAGTTGTCCATGGTGATGCCGAGTGAGTCGATGGTGTCCAGGTAGGTAGGTGGCATTTTTCCGAAAAGTCTTGTAAGAATTCGACAGACCATTGTGCCTCGGGAAAATCGAAAAACAGAGACGGAAACGTACTTGAGATCTATCTGCTGTTACACGCCCTCTCCACTCTCGATCGCAGCCAGCCAATGCTGCCACTGGTCTGCCCTGCCATTTCAGGTTGCCGGAGGACATGGTGGCGGCACGAATGCCGCGGTCTGCAGGGTGGGGACAACCTCGGATTGCAGGAGAGATGCGGGTAGGGTGCCATTGCGCTTTGTGGCAGAGATGGTGGAGACTTGGACGGCGTGCCGAGCAGGACGGGGACGTGGTCGTGGTCAGTGGAGAATGATGAGGTTGATGCACGGCGGTAGCTCCCCCCGATGATGACCTCGTATTTCGAGGGTATGGCATCGTGGATGAATTGCTGCGACTCATTATTTCAAGCTGCTATGCGACATGACAGGCGGCACTCACAGCGACTAGCTGGTGCGCCTTGACTAGCCTGTGGGGCGTCAGGATTCGAACAATCTCCGGTCTTGTTGGCCACCGCTCGGGCCATGATGAGTTTTACCTGTACCGGGGGGGCCGAACATCAGGATACCACAAGGGGGCTTGATGCCATTGGACTTGAACAGTTGCGGGTGGCGGGGAGTTCGACCAGTTCGCGGATTTGTGCCATCTCCACTTTCAGGTGGCTGTGTTTCGGAGCGCGAAAGCTAGCAGCTGCTAGCTTCAAGTTCGTTCTTGGATTTCAAGTCGTCTGCACCAGGTTCTTGAAAAGGGTGAGTAGAACAAGTACGAGAGAAAGCACACGGGCACACAACAAAGGTCAACACTGCAGTCTCACGTCGCGCCATCATCACGGTGACAACAGATGCCACTGGTTTGTGACCTGACGTGGCAAAAACTGGGCAACTTGCCCAATTTCTAGATATCTCTATGCTGACCCCCAAAGTGAACAGAGGGCAACCCAGTCAAGCGCGAAGATGAGGAGTCCAGCCTGTCAGACGTCGGCTACCATGATATTGGTGGTTGTCGCGACTCTTGCACATGCCGTGTTTCATCTTTTCCTCTCACCTTCTACTCCCTCGCGCGCTCTGCCAAAACCTGTAATGCTGAAGGAATAGATGAGCTTTGTATCTGTGTCAGCAAGCCTTAAGCTAATTTACAGACTGCCGGAGAGTCGAGATACAGACATTGGACACCGTTGCGCAGGAGGATTCGTACATGTGATGAGAGGTGGCACGCGCAGGATGCAGGACAAGAGCTACAAGAGCTGAGATCTGAAAGGCCTGTCGAGGTTTGTGTTTATTTTTCTCATTTAGTTCCTTATCGTAAAATCAAAACCCCTGCCAGTCTCGTCGAAAGCAGGGTCGACTCCTTTCCACTTCAGCCACCCTTGACCTGTCTACTTGCCGCCCCGTTCGCGCTCCGCCTGGCTTGACCTCCTCGATGACCTCCACACTTGCTGCCGCACAGTTCAGTAACCAACAAGATTGCTTCCTCGTGCCCCTCAAGACACCTGATCTCTGGATGCGCACGGAGCAGGTCCCGCAGAACGACCTCTTCTCCACCGTGTCCACGCCCGAGCACGGGCCCGAGCCATTGTCTGTGTGTCCTCTTTTTTCTTTCTTTCAGAGTGCCGGCTTATTTCCTGTCAGTTATCAGACCCGCTCCATGGCGCCACCTGGCCCCGCACCACAACGTTTAGCAGGAGCACACACATCTCCGACGCGTGCTCGCTCTTAAGCAGTGGTACGTGATATTCTTGCATGCCAGGCCCGGAAGCAGCGTTGTACCTGCAGGTACTCACCTCGTTCACAGCTCACCTTCGTCCATGTTCCTCAAAACAACTTCAAGTTCTCCAAGGGCGAGGGTGGTTCTGCACCGGCAAGGACGAGCTCGGGGAATCTGGGTTCACGGAGGACGACCTGTATGCTTGAAATTGATTCTTACTCCATCCCAATAGTATAGTAGCATGAATGACTAACGATTCCTAGTATACAGCTTCACTGCTCCTTACGTGGGAGTACTCAGACCAAAAGGAATTCGTATTTCACCCAGGCAAGTGCAACCAATAATGATCCTTTGTGCCCATCGTCATTTTCAGGGCTGACCGACAAGTTATCTCAGATCTGTCTGAAGCTTATCTCTACTCTAAAATTCATCAATGTATTTCCAGACGGCTGTATAAAATGACCAGCTCTTCGTCATATCTGTCTCTTTTCTCGCTTTTCTACGTTCATGGCTCTCATCAACACAGTCCCTTGTGGTGGGCCCAATAATGTCAACGAGGGCTGCATGGAGATTTTCCCTCGAGCTACTCCTGGAGAAATATGCCAACGATGCCAAAAAATCAAGAAAGCGGTAACACCCGTTGCAAAGCAAGAACTAGAGGAGGTTGTCCACGTCTTCAGCTCCTTCTCATAAAAGATTAATCATTATGCAGACGTTGAAGTCATGTGAAGGTTGCGGATTGTGTGGCACGACTATGAAGCATAGTCTGTGTGGAATGTGCCAGAGACTTGGTATGTGTATCTGCCTCTCACCGAGGTCGAAACTGATTTGGCCATTCCCAAATCTGGCAGACAAGGGGGAAGAAGACCCTCAGGTCGCTACTGGCCGTCAGCAATGTCATGACAGGCTCCAGCGTTCCATGGGCCGGCCGCTTCAAAACTCTACCAACCAGCCTTTCGGGGCAACTACTTCCGTGCAGGAGCTTCAGCACCTCAAGACCGCGAATCAGACGGGTATGTGGACACTCCTAGTGTGTCCATTCCGTGGATCAGGCAAAGATAAGGAGATGGGAAAATTCCCGTTCATCATGTCTGGAGACACTATGCTCCAAGGCAAGCTCGTTTCGGTCTTCAGTTCGAATGGCTGCTCATTATTAATATATAGATGCCAAGGATGAGATGGCCAGGCACTATGATCTACAGTGGACCGGGATGCCAGGCCATCCTCTCAGTCTCAAATGGTGCGTCCTTCGTTATATTCATTCCGACAAGCTCATATCTTTCCCTCAGTGATGAAGTTACTTTGAGGTTCCCCGACAATATTCACTTGCATCCCTCGACCGAATATTTGACCGTCCAAGGCATCTACAAATTTTATTCAGAAAGACCAGATCGGGCCGTCGTCAATGTGGACGCCAAGCTGAAGCTCCCGAAAGGGACATCCATGGTATTTGACTTGCATATCAATGAGAAGAAGGTAACCCTCACGCTTTCCTTGATTTGTATTTTGACACTTTCGCCACAGTATACAAATCATATGATATCGATGGAAGAGGACCATGAGGAGTTGGCAAGTGGAAAGCGAAAGAGATCTTCTACTCCTTTGTCCCCCAATAAGCAAGGTAATCTATGTACACTTAAATTATACATCCTCGATCTAAACCAGCTCCAGCGTCTAGGATAATGGACTCCAAGTTCAATGGCAATGATGACAACTATTCCGTCCTCAGTAGAGAGCCAGAGACATTCAAAGTCACATTCAACATCCTCAACTGCAATCCCGACGGCCTGGACGGACACCATGTATTTGCCAAGGATCCTCTCACCAAAACCGGGGCAATTGAAAAGAAGACTCTAATCTTGTCATTGGGTGATCGGGGAAAGTCCAAGGACATCTACAAAGTATGTGTGCATGGATCTGGTTTGGACCTTTCTCACTGCTGTTCACAGTTCCGAATCGATGCGGACCCCCAGCCCTATGTCGCCAAGAAGATCTTTGATATCGGGAAGGGACGTGGCATTGAGATCACCCCCGCTGTCAACGAAACCACCCTCAGCCGGGATTTACTTGCGTTGAAGCGTCTAGCTTTTTTTCATAAAGGCTTCCTGGAACGTGCTGTTGAACAACAGATAGACTCTGAATTGGCAGGTGAGCTGTGATGGCTGGTTATCCTTGTCCGAGTGAAGTAACACATTTTAGATTTCTCAATCTCTGGAGCGTTTATGATCCAGATCCAAAATGACTCTGAGGCCAATGACGAGACTGAACTGGCTGATGCCTATCTTGTTGAACTGCTGCGGGCATCCTCTGTTGTTCAAAAGTTCACTGGGACTTTCGGAGCCAGCCAGGATACCGACAAACTCACATGCACCATATTAGCTTTTAATCATTTCATTATGGAGGATACAGCGTGTTTGCTGGCTTTTGCTGATCTCCAGGGTGAGTATTTCCCCTCCTTTTGTTCATTCTCCTTGACACTGAAGTACGTGTGCAGGATCCCGCCACAAAGGCAGTCTGATTATCTTTGATCCTATGACGCACACCATTCATGGGTAGGTTTCTCGCATCCTGCCATCCTCTTTACCCTTCTGATGTCTTACACAGCGAAAGCAGACCTGGTGATCATGGTCACAAAGGGATCCATGAGACGATTAACAACCACGACTGCAACATTTTTTGCACAGCACTGGGACTCCCAAAGCACAATATCCTTCTCAACGCCTTGGAGGATCATATTAAAGAAGCGGTGGATCCTGTCAGTCAGGCCTCGATGTCTTGATATCCCTTCCAAAGCATCCCATGTTTAGCCAGAGTTTGCCTGATTTCACGACTCAGACTCCTAGTTACAAGTACTTACGACTGCTACTACTACCCACAACTTACAACTTACTACTTACGACTCAGAATGTTCACGAAATGACTGAAATATACTTTCTTGGATCTATAGGGTTATATTGGCGTGTTCTTGGGTGTGTCGTATTTGTCCAAAAACGTGAAGTTGTTTGCATGAGTTGTCGCACACACATTTGGATCCATGACCACATGGTCAATACCAATGGCGACAACCAGTATGGCGAAAAAGAATGTCAGTGAGATGTGTCTCAATTAGTTTAATTAACCAATAACTGTTATCTAGATCCTCCCAACGACATGTTGATTTCCGCCTTCAAGAAGTATGCACGGGCAAACAGCAGGGCAGGATTGAATTGGAAAGCCCAGATAGGCCAGCTCAAACTTGACTTTGGACTTGAAATTGGGTAGGTTTAAATGAATAACCAGTCTGGTATCTTGACGTGATTGTTACAGGAAAACCAAGCTCTATGAATTACGCAAAGAATTGAAGATTGACACTGTCAAGAACAGTCGCCAGACACGCACGGACATCCAGACACGCCAAATAGTGGTAGATATCAAACAGAATGATGTAGCTGGCGGGTGGGGTGTTACACAAACTAAAGGCCGGATGGCAACTGGGGATGTTCTCATACCACGGTGCGAGGGACTCGTACATTTCTCATCTGATAATTCAGCTGAAAGGATGGTACCCAGGGACCAGTTGCGTCAGATATTACACGATGAATTCCCTGGTGAATTTGACAACCGGTTCGTCGGAAACAAGTGACACAACAAGCATTGTACCCCTCTCAAAGCGCTAGGGCCATACCACCAAGAACATTGTGATGGCCACAAAAAAATGTCCGAGCAAGGGTTAAACATCGGTGTTGGTATTCATTTACCCATCTATGCGTCCAAAGACCAATTCGGTGCCTTGGTTCATGCACTTACCTTGATGCCAAATGTGCGAAAAGCTAACGCCATTGCGCACTATTATCTAGATCTTATCGAGAACCGCGGGTGTAAGTCATTGCATTTCCGGATACAACACGCACTGACAGAAGCAGTCATTATTTCCATGCAGTTAACTATGGACATGGGCAAGGAAGTGAACGAAATGCACAAAATACATGAAGTTTTGAGGTATGTCATATTCATGTGTTCGGCTGGCCTTCCAACCAGGTTCATTGATAGGGATGAGGTTGCTCTGGAATTTGTTCCTCCACAATGGCCGCAAGCAATCTAGTACGAACAACACACCTATCGAAAGCTTCTGGCGTTGGTTGCGAGACAGTGAGGGGCACAGTGTGAAGATGACCCTCCAGCAAGGAGCAGCTACAGGAATTTTCCTTCCGCATGATCCTCTTCACCGGTGACCATTTTTCAAACAGCCTAGTGGAGATTTCATTCTGACGCTATCCATACTAGCCAGACGTTCTATTAGCTATGGGTACCTCTTATTCAAACTGGACTGGATAAATATCGTGAATACTGGAACAACCACAAGCTGCAAGGTTCAAAAGGAAAACTGAATGCCAGTGGGTGGTCGCCCTATCATATGATGAACAATCCAACAGACGCCGTTGCTACCGCACGAGACTGCTGCATCCGGGTTAATCCCGAATTGGTTTATCGGTTGCATAAAGCGTACGGTGGCAAGGAAGCCAGAGATGCAACCTTCCGTTTTGTTACCAGAGAATTTGAAGCGGAGGCGGACGCGGCTTATGTTGACTTGGGTTGTCCGGTAATTATTTTACCTACTGGATGGGCGGTATTCCAGCAAGTTGTTGCGGAGCTCGAAAGAAGGATTGGAAGCATTTCTTAGTCCTGTATCCATGTATAGAGACGCTCCACATGAGTTCTGAATTGACCACGATTTCCTCTAACTTCGAAAATCATCTGGCCTCATTATTTGGGAGTTGAGTCCCAAAGGCCTGGCTGCTCCCTCATAGAGGATGGTGTACAAGGATGTCCGTCAGATAACAGAAACAGTTGAAAGGTATTTAAAAGAAAATCTTGAATGGGATTCGAACGCATGACCTTGGACCGCGGTTAAATTTCATCCGCGAACCAACCGCTCTTCGTAGCCAATGTCTAGAAAAGTAGGGAGACTCGGGGAATGCTGCGGTTTCGGCTTCGGTGGATTTTGAACCTCAACTGTGGGAAAAGAATCACCTGATTGATGGGACAATTGCGCCCGGCAAGTTTGGCTTTGTCGAGCTGCAGCTTCCATGCTTCTTCGCAGCCGGCTCGTTCGTCCTCTTTTGAAAGCCAATGTACGCTACGCTGCGGGAACGGAGGGGCCTAACAATGCCATTCTCGAGATGCTGAAAATCAGTAGGTTCGTTCAAGTCCCATTGCAAATGCTCGACCCTGACTCAATGAAGACAAAGAGGAAGAGGCCCAGAGCCCGGACAAAAATCCATACAAAATACGCGCGTTCACAAGTGCGATAAAAGTCATCAGTGAGCTGGACCATCCCATCCAGTCCGCGATCGAGGCCAAGGCAGTGAGTCGATCCATCTTGACCTTATTCTGTTTACTTCTACTGCTCAGCTAAAAGGTGTTGGCCCGGGCATTCTCCGACGAATACAAGACTTTTTCGATACGTCTGGCCATACCCGTATATTTTGCGCACCTCGAGTCTCACCTTGTCTGATATTTCTTCAGCCGACGTTCTTGATCCTGCGGCAGCAGACCAATTGAAGCGGAATAGGGTCGCACGAGCAGAGCTCGAGCAGGTGACCGGAATAGGGTGCGCGACCTTGGGCTGTATGATTGTTCGGATCCTGACGCGCCGCAGGCCAGTCAAGGCGCGCCAGCTAGTAGCTGCCGGCTGCATGACTATCGAGCAACTCAAGACACCGCCTTACCTGGAAATGTTAACGACCACCCAGCAGCGCATCGGCGTCACCTACTTTCACCATCTCGGAGAACGCGTCTCCCGTGCAGAGGCAGAGACTGTCGCTGTGAGTGCCGCCCGTCATGACGCATGGCAGCTTGAAATAACGAGTCGCAGCAATTCATCCGCGACGCCATACCCTCGAAATACGAGGTCATCATCGGGGGCAGCTATCGCCGTGGCGCCGCCACGTCGTCCGACATCGACCTCATCATTCTCCACCCTGACCACGTCCACGTCCCCGTCCCGCTGGGCACACCGTCCAAAGTCTCCACCGTCTCTGCCACAAAGCGCAATGGCGCCCTACCCGCATCTCTCCTGCAGTCCGAGGTAGTCCCCGCCCTGCAGACCCGCGGCATTCTCGCCGCCGCCATGTCTTCCGGCGACCTGAAGTGGCAGGGCATCGTCCTCGTCCCCGAGCCGACGGACGACCAGTGGGGCGAGCGGCAGCGTCGGCTGGCTGCGATCGAGAGCGGACAGGGCGTGTACCGGCGGATGGATCTCAAGTACGTTTCCGTCTCCGTTTTTCTACCCATCCTGACTCGCCACACACAGCCTGGTCGCGCAGAAATCGCGGGGAGCCGCGCTCATCGCCCTGACCGGCGACACCGAGTTCAATCGCGACGTCCGGATCCGCGCCTCCAAAGTCGGAATGCATCTGAACGAATACGGGCTGTGGCGCTGGAACGAGAACTCGGAGGAGAACTCGGAGGAGGAGGGGAAAGACGATTCGGCGGGGTTTTGGGAACTCGTCCGCGCACATACAGAGGAGGAGGTGTTGCGAGAGCTGGGTATGGAGTACGTCGAGCCAGTCAAACGTAACTTTTCCCTCGTATTGGGGAAGGGACCTGCACGAATGAAGGCTAAAGGTAAAAAGAGATAATGCTAAAGATTTGAAAAATTCTCTGAGTCTGGTGTGCCGGCCTGGAATTGACATCATCGTCGTCTCGTTACTGCCATCCGCTTATGGCTTCAAAATATTTCGATTTCTGAGTGGAATGCAAGGAAGTAGATTAGATTTTACGAATCTAATCTACGTATACACACTGCCGCCTGTCACCGACTTGGCTCCGCTCGTCGACTCCTCGCATTCCAAGTCTTTTTCTGAGCTTTCCCAAGTCTTTTTACGTGTCTTTTGCCCCCCCTCTTGTTTTTCGCTCACGCTCGGGTCGCCGCGGGTCTCGTTTCTCCCTGACCTTCGGTGGCCTTTGCGTACGGCCGCGTCCCGTTCCCTCTTGCGTTCCCTTCCGACCGGACTTCCCTAGTCGGCCGGGACGGCCGAGCCATCCGCGCACACCCACACACCCACACACTCCTTCTCTTCTTTGCCTCTCTGGTCTCGGCGTGCACAGCACGCCTACGGTGCGAAGCACCTTTCCTTCCTCCTCTCTCCTCGAGCTCTCGCGAGTCCGCCCCACTGCGAACGATCACCTACCTTGCCCCGAGATACAATGGTCTGTCGAATTCTTACAAGACTTTTCGGAAAAATGCTACCTAATATACCTACCTGTCCATTTTTGATGCTAGCTCTCCACGGTGGATGTCCGTCGGCGACTCAATATGTCGGAGTTAACTCGAACAACTGACAGAAGATCCCTTGGCATCCGTAAGACATTTTCATGGTCAGCTATAGTCAGCGAATCACTTGGCCGTTGTTTTCCGGGATCCCTTGCTAAGTAGCTTACTGGTAGGCTCTTTGGGCACATCTGTCTCAGTAAGCGCCACTACCTTGAAGAAAATACCAAAGCTGCGTTCATGAACGCGTATATAAGACCTGGTTGCAACGTCGTTCTACCGCTAACTGGAACTTTCTTGCCCTTCGAATATCTCCATGTCTGTGAAACCAACTCTTCTCATTATTGGCCCTGGTCTCATCGGGGGCTCTCTCCTGTATGTTTTATTCGTTCCCACGCTGAAAAAGTGCTCAATGGAATGGTAGGACGGAGTTCCTCAGGACCGACCAGTATGCTCTCACCGTGATGGCGCGGTCGGCAGAGCAGATCGCTGTACTTTCCCAGCTTGGCGTCAAAACTATTCAAGCGGGACTTCAAGATCTCGACATAATTGCATCAGCTGTCGAAGCTCACGACGTGAGAATTTTCTTTAGGTGTCGGTATGCGGCTGGACTAAATATTTTCACCAGATTACAATTAATGCTGCAAGCGCGGACGATGTCCCCGTCGCGGAAGCTTCTATTAATGCTCTCGGACGCAATCCCAAGAACGCTGCCGGTGGCCAGAAGATCTACATTCAAATTAGCGGGTATTTCAATTTCCCCTCGCATCCACTCTTGACCTAAAACGAGACCTCAAAGCGCCGGCGTGTTCGGACACCGTTTTTCGCCCCATAACTCAATTGACACTATCTACGACGATAGTGACCCCGAGATAATCAACAGCCTGAGCCCGACCGCGCCGCATCGCGAGGTGGATCTGGCGTGGCATAACGCAAGCCAAGAGCTCGCCGGTAAAGTCAAGATTGCAATCTTCATCCCGGCGACTGTGTTCGGGATCGGGTCGGGGTAAGTAATTTATTTGGGCTAATAGGGGCGATTTTTTAAAATGTCGGTTCTGGTACAGGCCTTTCAGGAAGGTTTCAATCCAGATTCCCATCAAGATTCAGGCTGCCCTGAAAGACGGGTACGCATCATATGGTAGGGATGGCCAGGCGACGTTTGCCCACATCTCCATCTCCGATCTGGTTACTGCATCGACTATCCTGCTCGTACGTCGAATTTCATTCAACAGCAGCATAATTATCTCAATGAATCCAGGACGCGCTCCAGAACGACAAGGTCGACGTTACCAAAAACCCATACTTCAACGCCAACAACAGCGTCGAGACCAAGTGGCTGGATGTCGCCAAACGTATTGGTTCCGACCTCTACGCTCGTGGAAAGATCCCGACCGCCGAGGCGAGGAGCTCAGGATCAGAGTGGGACTTTTATGGCGTCTATCGGCCGCGGACCACCCGCCTTCGGGCGCTGGGGTGGAAAGAGACGGATGTTGATGTGCTGGGCGGTGTTTCGGCGGATGTGGAGGCACTGACTTCTGCTTAATTTGAATGAGAATGATTTGTAGAGTTCCAAATGTTGTATTCGAAGTTCAAACGTAAAGAGTTCCATCTGGGCGATTTGTTTGGTTGCCAAGGCGGCCAGTGGTGACAGGCGCCTCAGCGAAAGAAATGGAACGAAAGGTGAACGGGTAGAAAATGCATTGTGAGCTCTTGGTGTGCTGTCCCAAACCCGTGCAGATCGGGGAAAATCGGGATGTGGTTGGAACAAGCCGGGCCGAAAAACTATTATACTTTCATTCGGCAAAATCCGTTGCCGATCGTTGCTGACTTCGTTCATCGTTGACCTGCCAGTCGTGTTCAGCCCCGAAGGCATCTGAAGTTTCTCAGAACCACCGACACCGGCACTAGCACTGGCAGCGGTTGAACTTTGAACAAGGGTCCCGGCTGAGGCGCTTTGCCATCATGCTCGGGCTCAGGGCCGGGCTCAGCAAACAAGTTTAATCTCGAATAATCGACCCGTCTGTTACTTTCTGTCGCCTGTCTCAGCCTCAGCTCGGGCGACGTTCGGTGACAATGTCACTCCGCTGCTTTCCATACTCCGCGACATCCCGGGCGCCAGCGCATTGATGACAGACAAGGCATCGGAATCTGAGGTAAGGAGCTAAAATATCACTGCAACCGCTGCCGATGTATCACCGGCCTATACATTCTCTGGGCCCGCTCAACTTCCCCGGTCATCTTCGGGATTACCGGTAATGGCTTGATTTTTTATAGCAGTTTGCGTCTCACCGTCGAAACTCGATGTTTCAAAGAAAGATATATATATGCCCAAGTGTATGCCTGGTTCTTGCATAACTCGAAGCCTCCTGGTATTTTCCATGTCGACCAAACCAACCAACTCTACTAATAATTGGCCTAGGTCTCATGAGCATCGCTCCCTCCAGCATGTTCCAATGGCCCACCATAAACTAAAAATACTGAAAGGAAAGCTCAGCACAGAATTTTCCGAAGATCAGTATCCTCTCACCGTAATGGCCTGGTCCGCCGAACAATCGGCGTACTTTTATGAGCTTGGCGTCAAAACTCAAGCTGGAGTGCAGGATCTCCATCAAATCGCTTCCGCTATCGAAGCTCGCGATGTTTTTTTTTCTGAGCTGAGCTACGCACCTCTAACTATTCTTCACCAGAATACGATAAATTCTGCCGACGCGGACGGCGCTGCAGTCGTGCAGGCCTCAATTGAGTCACTATCCCAATGATTCTTTCGGGGGACAAAAGAACTACGTCTTGATCAGCGAGCATTTTAACTACTTGCTGATGCCTTTCCACGTTTGACGTCGACCGTGCGCAAGGCCGGCGTGCATGAACATCTTTTTCTCTCCCACAACCCGATCGAAATCATCTACGACGATGATGACCCCGCAATTATCAACAGCCTCAGGCTGGGCCCGACTGCGCCCCACCGCGCGGTTGACCTGGCGTGGTACAACGAAAGTCAAGAGCTCGCTGGCAAGGTCAGGATTGCGATTCCCATCCCCGCCACTATATTCGGAAAAGGCTCAGGGTAAATCATTTGAGCAGCCAAAAGATTTTTGCTGATATTACCGGACTAAGTCCATTCAAAGATTTCAATCGACGAGATTCAAGCTGCTCATCGAGACGGGTATGAGCATCCACCATCTTGCTCGTATGTCGATCTTTTCTTTCAACACAAACAAAATTAATTTGTTCCTAGGGCGCGCTTCAGAACGACAAAGTGAATGCGAGCCAGAACCCATACTGGGGCTGGACGTTTCCCCCGACTCCCGAGCCGAGGAGCTTGTCCGAAGTATGATTTCTATGGTGTCTACTCATCGTACTGGGACTACGCGACTCTGTCGCCTTCCAGCCTGGCGCACGGTGTCCCGGCCGACGTGGAGGCATTGACTAGTGTTTGATTTGATCAATGTTAGTCGAGGCTAGTTGTCCCTGACTCGAAAGGCTATTTTTCTACTCGCCCATATGTATTCTGCTCGCGTCTCGTCAACTGCCCCCCGGTGACAGTGGGAACCTGAGTCATTTTTACCCGAGCGCGTGAAAGATGGATGATTTACATAAATCCAAGACCCATTGAACTGGCGCCCAATGCGAATACATCGTACCGAAAGTCCACCCTAAGCCCGAGAAACAGCAAAGATGCTACGCTTTTCATAGCCTGGTCTTGAATCCCATTGGGCACTGAGGCGACACGTTCGCGGAGGTTCTGTTTTTGGAACCTTCGTGTCCTTCGTCGCTTGGGGGACCCATTTGGCGAAAGAGCGTCAAAGGATCGTACCACGTCTCAACCTTTTGGAGCTGGAGCTTGTCGTTGACGACGGCGACGGTGACGCCTTCAATTTCGAGCACCTTGCCGTGCGCCTTGATGGTGACTTTCTCGCCCTTTCTGCGGGACGAATCAGCTTCCAGGTCTGAACGAAGGGCAACAAACAGCTTACTCGTTGAAGCCCTCGTAATCTTTCTTCATTTCTCCCCAATGCCTCCATCGGAAAGCGACCTGCGGGGGGCCGCTGTACACCTCGAGCACCTCCCACGCGAATGTGGGCATCATGCTCTTGAACGTGATGTGGCTCGAGGCGAAATCCGAGTGCTCCGGACTGTAGAATCTGGGCAGAGATTTTAACATTGAAAATTTTGAAGGTAGGGCAGTAAATGCTTACGAGTTCGGTGCGATAACAGCGTTATAAGTGCCGACTTTGAGCATGTATTCGCCCGAGGTGGCGGGACCGCCATTGACCGCAAACGTGTAGTTGTCGTGGTCGATTGTGCGCCAGTCTTTAAGCTCCATCTTGTACGAAGCCTCGATCTCCCAGTTCTTGACTAGGTTCTCGACAATGGATATCAAGCTTCCGGGCTCGTGATTCATTTTTTTAGCTGGAGGGTCGTGTAAGAACGGATCGTTGGCAAAAAACTCAGGAGCAGGGCCGTACTCCTTTCGTAATCGGCGCGAGTCGTGGCATAGTCCGGCACCTTCTTGTGCCTCCATTTGACTGAGATATCCTTCAGTACAGCATTCGGATCGAGGACATAGTCCGGGAGGGCGGGGGCGGAGGCGGACATGGTGCAGGGGTTGGACGGGAAAGGATAACGCTATCTGCGTTCTTATACTGATTTCTCGGCGTTACCAAATCCACCCCTAATAGGAATGATTCTACAACCGTGAGGTGTCGCCTCTAAATAGCCAGGGCACACATCAACCGAGGAAGCGAACGGACAGCGAGCCGGTGTTGATTCTGAGGGGGATAGCCTGTCGAGATATCTAAATCCTTCGAGAGTCTTACTCCAAGACGACAGAGAAAAACCGACGTACGCGCCCCTAACGCATCAAGGTAAATGCGGGGTATGCGTGTTGAAATCCCGAATCCGAGGTCGCCAAAATTATTAGACTTTCTGATCTGGCGCTGTGATTGGCTCATTAGAGGCCCCAAGCCAATCGGATGGCTGGATTAGCTGAATCTCAGAAAATGGCGAGTTGCAGAATCCTGAGTCCGAGGTCGCCATAATTATTGGAGTGTATCTGCAACTCACGATTTTCTGAGATTCGGCTAATATGGCGCTGTGATTGGCTCATCAGCGCCCCAAGCGCCGAATCTCAGACGAGTTGCAGATACACTCTAATGCCGTCGGACTTGTTCCCCGCGTTATTTGTTCCCCACGTTATGTGATCCTCACAGGTGCTTTGTGCATTAGTCTTGGATTCCGCTCGAACAGAGGTCTTTTTTGTTTTGAACGAATCCGCTTGAAAAGTCGATTGAAACAGGTGTGACGGGAGCGGAAGTCTAGGTAAACTAGATCCCTAGTATTAGTCGTTATGCAGGCAATTATGTGCCAGTGTATTGCGCCACAGCCGAAGACCGCTGTGTACACAATGTAACCACGATACGCCAACGGGAAGTACCGTGGGACGCTGGTACGAGGTACCATGACTGGAAGAGGTAGAATTTGGATACACTGACCAGGATACACCGTTGAAGTGCAACATCAAATCAGACGCGGCCACGTCGCTGCAGTGCTGGCGAAAGCAGACAGGACCAAGACAGGACGATCATTGTAGAAGCGCCAGAAAAATCAGTTTTCTCGTCAGCATGTCGCCAAAACCGAGTATGTAGTCTCACCGGAGGAGGGGTATTTTGACTTGTTGGGCTGCAACCTCCTTCCGCCAGCGTTGATTACGATGAATCATGACACCGTCACGACGGCGCAGAGTAGCAGTTGAGTCTGTCTTTCGAGACACCTTGCTTCAATCCACACGGGTGATCAATGGCTCACCTCACCAAACCCACCACGTATGATATCAAAGATTCCAATATCGCCTTGTTAGGCTCCGATGTAAGTTCCGTTTCTTCGTTGTGGCTTGGACGCTCTGGAAACTGGCTTAGCTCGAGAAACGTGTCCGGGAAGCAGCTGGAGACAAGGAGAGCGCATGGACGGATGCCGGAACCGCTGTGGGGATACAGGTTTGGAGAATCGAACAGTTCAAAGTGGTAGCATGGCCAAAGGACAAGCTTGGCTCGTTCTACGACGGCGATTCTTACATCGTCCTGAACGTACGTCTCGTTGTCATTCTAGTGTTCTTGCCTAATCTGTATGCAGACGTACAAGAAGACCCCGGATGCACAAACGCTATCCTACGATCTGCACTTTTGGCTGGGCGAGAACACTAGCCAAGATGAGGCGGGCACCGCTGCATACAAGACGGTAGAGCTGGACGATCGTGAGTGCCCGTATTGTCCCTTGCCCATTTAATGTTTTGCCCATTAGATCTGCACGGCGTCCCGGTTCAATACCGCGAAGTCCAGGGCTTCGAATCGACCCGTTTCCTGTCGTATTTCCCCCACTTCGTCTGTCGTCACGGCGGAGTCGCCTCGGGCTTCCACCATGTAACCGCCGAGCCCGTGCAAAACGTCCGTAAACTCTACGTCATCAAGCTCTCCAAGCACAACAACCACACCAGCCTCGTCGTCCGCCAGGTCGCCGCCACCGCAGAGAGCCTTGTCGAGGGCGACGTATACGTCCTTGAAAAGGGCGCGGACGTGGCCTGGCAATTCAACACCAAAACGAGCCCCCATCAGGAGAGGTACAGGGCTGCCGAGTTTGCGGACACCCTCGTCTCCTCCCCGAACCACAAAAAGGTCTTCGGTACGCATCTCTTACCTCCATGCAAGATTTTCCTCTGACGCCCCTGCAGACGAGGGCGACTCCGGTGCAGGCGCCTTTCTCGCCGAATTCGGCAAGGACACGCATGTGTCCCCTGCCCGCGCGGCGCCCCCCGCCGCAGCACCGCCCGTAGTCTTCCGCCTCTCAGACGCCGGCGGCCAAGTCACTTTCGCGCCGGTCGAGTCCTCGGCGAGCGCGTCCCTCTCCGCCGCGGACGCGTTCCTCCTCGACAACTCGCGCGACCCTGCTCACCCCGCGATCTACGTCTGGATCGGCAGCGGCGCGTCGCTCGCCGAGCAGCGCCTCGCGCCGCAGTATGCGCAGAGGTACCTGCACGAGCGGTTGGCGGCTGGGGAGGTGCGTGCGCACGGGGCCGCAACGTCCATCGTGATGATGCGCGAGGGCCACGAGAGCCCTGCGTTTGTGCCTGTGCTCAAGGCCTGGGGCGGCCATGCCTGATCCTGTACAAAGAATTCGAATTGTACCAATATATTATATTCTTTCTTAACGGGATTGTTCTGCTAGTCTACTCAGATATCCCGAATAACGCGCCCCTCGTCGCGGGCAGCCTTTAGGCGCCAGGCATCGGGCAGTGTAGGCCCGTATATGGAGTAGATGTTGAAAGGGACGCCGCTGACTCGCGCGGCCTCGATAGTTTTCTCGAGGCAGCGAAGCCGCGCACAATCTATCAGGCGTTGGGGAAGGTAAGCATCCTTGAGGCTCGTTAGCGTTGGAATCACAAGCCGTGGTGCTGAAGCAGCAAGCAGTAGCACACCTTCAAGCAGTACACCGCCAACCGGCATCGGTCCTCTGGGCCGCCCGCCTGCAGACGGTTGTTCATCGTGAAATCGACGTCGTCCTCCTTCCCCTCGCCGAGATGCTCGGCGCACAGACGGCCGAGCTTGAGGCTCCCCATGCCGCTCGTTTGCGGGATGTGGTCCCTGGCGTACTTGTAGACGTCGAAGAGCAATCTACCGGCGATCATCGGCGCGTCCTGCCAGCTGTAGTTCAGGGACCGCGGGATGGTTTCTGCAACTGTGTATCCTGAGCGGGTCAGGAAATTTAATAATTTGAAGGTCGGCAGCTTATAAACCTTTGATTCGTCCGAGGTAGGGAAATTCGCCGAGCCCGAGGTGTTTAGCACGGAAGAGGAGGTACGGGAGGTCGAAGCGAGTGATGTTGTACCCTGTCACCAAATCGGGGTTGTTGTCCAGGACCAAGTCCCGCCATCCGAGAAGCAGCGAGGCTTCGTCGGAACATTCGTGGACCTCCGCACCAGGGATGGGTGAGCAGGTCCCAAGTGTGAACACGGCGCGCAGGTACGGTTCGGGCTCCCCTACTCGCCAAATAGATACCAAGAGAATGGGGGACCTAGGAAGACGTGGGCTCACCGCTGCGCGTCAACATGCTCGCTATTTGGATAACAGCATTTTGAGTGTGCTTTGGAAAGCCGTTGTCGGGGACGGTCGTTTCGATGTCGAAGCTGAGGATCCGCCATGCCGTATCGCTAGGCGGCGGAGAATGCGGTGCGATGTCGTTGTATCTTCAGTCCAGCTTATAATCAGTGACCGAATCCCACGGTTGAGGTTCGATTCGATTACAGACCGAACGGCGAACTCCGGTTGGCGATAGGACACCTTGGGACCCGAGAGTGCCTCGTACTTCCTTGGAGGGATTTCAGCCCACCCCATCGGCATGATCTAAGGGAAGCATTATGAGTCTCTCTCAGCTTGTGAAAGAATTTTGTACCTTGCAGTCGTGCATAAAGTGTAAGAGAGTGTCTACCTGGCTCTCGTACACGCACTCGGGGTCGGAAAAGAAGTCCTCGAACTGAAAATCACCGCGCTCAAGAACGCGTAGAAAATCAACCAATTAGTAACCAGCGTGGAAGAACAAAGAAGAATGTATTTATCTTTGATCTTTTGAAGGCTTTGTTCGGTGATTGCGGTAATCTTTAGGAAGGGCAGAGGTTTTCCTGTAGACCGGATACGTTTTTCGATGAGATCAATCCGATGCACTGAATTTGAAGGGCTGGCAGTGGCAAGATGTGTCTGTGGCGGTATGAACAAGACGGCGAGAAAAATACGCTAACCTATCTCACGTTCAGCCGATCTTGGAGGACGCTTAGTTTCTCCGCCTTAAATTCATCTGAGATCGGATAGTACAAGTATGGCAGAAACCCGGTTATGTGGGCGATGATCCGATGGCCGACCTAGGGAAGAACCGTGAAAGTCTGAAAGATGATATGAGGCAAACTTCAACAAAGTACCTGTGTCACACCAAACATGAGAAAGACTGACGGATCTCTCGGGTGTCTCTGGATTTCCGTATGCTGGAATACTGATACACCACACGAGGTAAGCCGCAAGAGGGCGCAACATTCCTGATAAATACAGACCCATTGGCTCATTCTTGTTGATGGATGGAGTGCCAGTGTCTTTGACTTTCAGAGAAGATCGATATCAATATCGCCCGGGTTGCATATCAGATCCAGACCAACCATTGTTTTGCATGCCTCGGAGAACATCGGTGAATGACATAGTTGGCAGGAGTAATTTCGGTTTCTTGGCATCTGGACCATCGCCGGGCACCGATGGCCGTTCTGGCCACCGCTTTCTTCCTTGGACGTTTCCCCGGACATGATCGGAGGAGAGAAGGTTGAGATCAGCGCACAGCCTCGGCCGAAACGGGAGGCCATATGTTTGATGCCATCAAAAATGGCTTCCTTCCCATTTCTTGTTCTTTCTCTTTCTTCGGGTGTTTTGTGCAGACAGTGCAATGGAATCCTCCCCTCACTCGGGCTTAGTAAAGAATTCCGTCAACGACGTCAGTGCTTACATTCTGCTGACGCCCAGCATCGACTGCGCGCCCGAATCTGACCAAGCATCTCAAGAAGAACCTTCGTTGATTTCAAAGCCTTGGAAAGACGCTACCTGAATCCCCTGGGATGTCCAAGATGTTATAAGGTCGATTCTGGCTGCTTCAGTTCTCTATCTCCAGTTCTCCTCTACTGTCTCATCAAACACTTATCGCAACTCAACCGATATCCCAAATCAAAATGTCCACTGAATCGAAGCCCCTTGTATTCGTGAGCAACTCTTTCCTTCAATCCTGATGTTTTATTGATTTCTGCACCTCGTAGGTTACTGGTGCCGCCGGATTCCTCGGCTTCCAGGTCGTACACCAGTTACTTGAAGGAGGCTACGCTGTTCGAGGGTGAGTATTTAAATAGTATTATGGGAAATTCATCTAACTGTCCTTTCTAGGGCTGCCAGAGGCCGTAAAATTTCTCTATTAAGGAAGGCCCTCGAAAAATATCCCCAGTTCGAGGCAGTCGAAATCACAGACATTGCGACGGCCGATTACACGGCGGCCTTCAAGGGCGTTGGTGCAATCATCCACACTGCGGCCCCTTTGCCTGGTCGGGCGGATAGCGAGACTGCGCTAAAAGTAGGCATTTTCCTTCTCTGTGCATCTTCCCTATTTAACCAAAATTTCAGAGCGCGATTGAGGGGTCTCTCCACATCCTGCGGGAGGCACAGAAGGCCGGTATCAAGAAATTCGTCGCCACGGGTTCAATGGTGACATTTCCCGAGAACGCATACGGCCCGAATGGTAAGAATACCATCCTCAATTCATCCATTTCGGTGCTCATCATATATCGCAGATTGGGTCCCAGTAACGAAGGAACAAGCCGTGGAGGGCAATCCTTTCGTCCTCTACATCGCCGAGAAGAAGTTCGGCGAGCAGGCTGTGCTCGACTTTGCAGACAAGCACCCAGACATGGACATTACCATCTGTAAGCATTTTCCAAGCCATACGCTGACCTCCCACTAACTTTGTCTACTCCAGTCTGCCCTCCCTGGATCTTCGGCCCATTCGCCCCAGGCTTCGAGCACATCGTGCCGGAGCCCGACTTCGCCGCCTTTTCCACCGACGGCTTCGTCTACCAGCTGCTGCGCTCCGACAACGTCAACTACCACTACTCCCCCGGTGTCCTGGACGTGCGCGACGTCGCACGTATCCACATCGCCGGCCTGAACCCCCTGACGCCCGACCACCCCAAGCGCGTGCCCATCGTCTCGCCGCACGACGCCGACTTCCGCGAAGCCATCAAGCACATTTATGAGGAGCGCCCCGAGCTGCGCGGTCGTCTCGCCGATCCCAGCACAGTCCCCGTGTGGCCGACGTACAAGATCGACCTTGATTTGACGCCGGTGGAGAAGGCGTTCGGGATCTCGCTTGGCTCGTACAAGACGTGGAAGGAGACGATACTGGACTCGATCGACAGGTTCATCGATGTTGAGAACCAGTGGACGAGCAAGGGCTTCAAATTTGAGGTCCCCACTGCGCCTCCGATGTAATAATGCATACAATACTCATAGAAATCCTTTTAACCTCGAAACGAATCAAAAGAAAACATATAATTATCGATAATACAGAAATACAACATAGATGAGCGAAACGATACATAAAAAAATCCTCTATACAATCCCGAGCACTCCCTCAACCCGAGCACATCAGACACTCGTCCTTGTTTTCCAGCGCACAGTACATCTTCGCCTCCTCCAGCTCGCGCTCCTTCAGCTTCTTGAGCGCCGCCGCAAAGTCCGGGTCCTCCTCCGCCATCTTGGCAAGCATAGCGTCCGACTCGTCTGCCTCTGGTTCTGCGGTCGGCGTGGCGAATCGCAAAGGCTCGGGCGAGACGGGCTCCTGCTTGATCGTCACGGTGGGTCCGCGCTCTCTCGACTTTGGCGGCGTAACGGGAGACTGTTCGCGCGACGAGGAAGAGGAAGAGGACGACGACGCGGTGTCACTGCGGACGAGGGCAGGGACGGCAGTGGCAGGGGCAGCGGCAGCCTCGGCCTTGAGGGCAGCCTTGACCTTGACAGCATTCGCATTCTGCACCTTCGCGTCATTGAGCACGCTCTGGTCGACCGTGAATTGGATGGCCGCAGCCGCAGGCTGCGTCCGCAGATAATACATCCCCGTCTTGAGCCCGCGCTTCCACCCGTAAAAGTGCATGCTCGTGAGCTGCCCCATCGTCGGCGCGGAAAGGTGCACGTTCAGGCTTTGGCTTTGGCAGATGAACGCCCCGCGGTCCGCCGCGAGCTCGAGGATCCGCTTCTGGCTGATCTCCCACACGGTCTTGTAGATCGCCTTGACGTCGTCGGGGATCGTCGGGATGTTCTGCACGCTCCCGCGATGCGCGATGAGCATGTTCTTCATCCCCTCGTCCCACAGCCCGCGCTCGACGAGCTCGCGCAGCAGCCACGGGCACACGACCTGGAACTCGCCCGAGAGCACGCGCCGCGTGTAGATGTTGCTCGTGTACGGCTCGAAGCACTCGTTGTTCCCCAGGATCTGGCTCGTCGACGCCGTCGGCATCGGTGCCGTCAGCAGCGAGTTGCGCAAGCCCGTCTTTGCGATCTTGGCCTTGAGCACGGCCCAGTCCCAGAGCGACGTGGGCGTGACGCCCCACATGTCGTACTGCAGCTCGCCCTTGGACGCGGGGCTCCCCTCGTACGTCTCGTACGGGCCCTCCACCTCAGCGAGCTCCGCGCTCGCCTCGAGGGCGCCGTGGTAGATCGTCTCGAAGATCTGCTGATTGAGCTCCTTGGCCGCGGGCGACTCAAACGGCATGCGCAGCGCGAGGAACACGTCCGCGAGGCCCTGCACGCCCACGCCGATCGGCCGGTGGCGCATGTTCGAACGGCGCGTCTCAGGGATGGGGTAGTAGTTGATGTCGATGATGCGGTTCAGGTTTTTCGCGACGACCTTGGTGATGTCGTGCAGGTGCTGGAAGTTGTACTGCCCGTTCGAGATGAAGCTGGGCAGGGAGATGGAGGCGAGGTTGCAGACGGCGGTCTCGTCGGGGGAGGAGTACTCCATGATCTCCGTGCAGAGGTTGGACGATTTGATCGTCCCCAGGTTCTTCTGGTTTGATTTGGCTAAACGAGGGTTAATGGCAGAACGCAATATGTCGGGTAGGTAGCTTACAGTTCGCAGCATCTTTATAGCACATGAAAGGTCCTCCAGTCTCGACCTGGGCCTCGAGGATCGCATACCACAGCTTCTGCGCAGGGATGCTCTTGCGGGCACGACCCTCCTTCTCGTACTTTTCGTACAGGGCCTCGAACTCGTCGCCGTAGACCTCGTGCAGGCCCGGGGCCTCGTTGGGGCAGAAGAGCGACCACTCGCCGTTCGCCTCGACGCGCTTCATGCTGAAGAAAAATCAAACATCAGAGCAAAAGAAACCAAAGAACACGTACAAGAGATCCGGAATCCAGAGCGCCAGGAAGAGATCGCGAGCGCGCATCTGCTCCTTGCCGTGGTTCTTGCGTAGGTCGATAAACTCGAAGATGTCGGCGTGCCACGGCTCGAGGTAGATGGCGAACGCGCCGGGCCTCTTGTTCCCGCCCTGGTCGACGTACCGGGCGGTGGCATCGTAGGCGCGGAGCATGGGCACGATGCCGTTCGAGTAGCCGTTGGTTCCGGCGATGTACGATCTACGTCGAGTCAATTGAGGTTGGGAGTAAGTGGAAAGACCACGCACCCGGTAGCACGGATGTTGTGGATGCTGAGACCAATGCCGCCAGCGCTCTTGCTGATCATGGCGCAGTTCTTGAGCGTATCGTAGATGCCCTCAATGGAGTCCTCCTTCATGCAGATGAGGAAGCACGAGCTCAGTTGCGCCTGAGGTGTGCCGGCGTTGAAGAGAGTCGGAGTCGCGTGCGTGAAGTAGCGCTCGGACATGAGGTTGTAGGTCTCGATGACGCGCTCGAGGTCGGACCCGTGTATGCCGACGGCGACGCGCATGATGAGGTGCTGGGGCCGCTCAACGACACGGCCGTCGAGGCGGAGCAGGTACGAACGTTCCAGTGTTTTGAAGCCGAAGCTAAGGAACAGTAAGAATGCGACTGACGCCGAGCAAGAGCAGACGCACTAGTTGTAGTTGAAGTCGCGGTTGTAGATGATCGCGGCATCGAGGGTCGCGGCGTTGGCGGCGACGACCTCGTACGTGTTTTTCGCGATAAGCGAAGCCGCTCTCCCGGTCTTGGGGTTCACTGGGAAGCGTATGGGCACGGGTAGATGCGGCGGGACAGCACAACGCACCATATTTATAGAGGTCGGTGACAACCTGCGAGAAGCTCTTCTTCGTCTCCTTGTGCAAGTTGGAGACGGCGATACGCGCGGCAAGAATCGCGTAGTCGGGGTGCTTGGTGGTGAGATAGGCAGCCGTCTCAGCAGCAAGATTCTAAAAGAATGTGAGGCATGGTCTATGCGCTTGACGCGAGAACACACGTCGAGCTCCATTGTCGTGATGCCATTGTAGACGCCAGCGACGACCTTCTGGGTGACCCTGGTGTCTCATTAGAGACTAGAAACGCCCGCGACAATGAACGTACTCTATTGGGTTCACGTAGTTCTGGTCGAGGCCGTAGATGAGCTTCTCGATCCTGCTGGTGATCTGAACGGTGGTCAGCGATGGTCCAGACGCGTCGCCGCGACGCACCTTATCAAAGAAGACTTTCTCTTTCCGTCTATCGCGAAACAGGGTTCAGTAAGACGCGAAGCCGCGTCGACGCGACCACATACCCGTCTGCGAAAAAAAAGTGTGTCAGTCACCTGGAAACACCGAGGGGACGTGGTACGAGGCTTACCTCGTTTATATACAAAGGCCATTGCAGAAAACAAGAGGAAAGGGAGATTTGAGTGGGGGGAGATGGAAGAAGGAGACAAGAGTGGGGTGGCAGATAAAAGACGCGTGACCGTCCGACTAATATCACGGCACAGCCACATCAACAGGTAAACGAACACTATAATATTCGGCCCTCTACGTGAACCGTGTATAAATCTTTAATAAATTTATTTTAATGCTTATTTCTACCCTCGAAACCTGTCGCCCAGGTTTGGCGCGTTGAAATGATCACATCTGACTTCAGTCGCGTCTTTCTGTCTCTGATCAACCAACTCCGCATTGCTTGTATTTGTGGACGTGTTTGATGGTCGTTCGGTCCCGGACTCCCGGGCATCTCATTTCCGTTTGCCCATCTCAGTCTGTGTCGGGGTCGACAAAGGGTTGGACAGAAGCTCACAATGAATAGGCATACAACACAGGCAACGAGGCCCCGCGCATCTCCCGTGGAGAGTGCTGGACCCCAAATCTAAAGATCCGCAACAACACGATAATCTTTTTCAGCGTTGGACCCTCGAGGCTTGCTCGATGCTTGCTGTTTGTGTACCACATTGCTGTTTATCCGAAACTCAACCTGGATGTCTCTGATGTTTTCAAAGCCGGAAACATGAGACGCACTTCGCGGGTCCACATACACGTCCTGACCCCGCTCTTCTAGGCATGATAGTTGATTTCGCCCAATAAATCTAGAGAATTGCCAGAATGGAACTGGTCTTTCCCGACATCGTTGGCCACTCGCATATCCATCCATGCCCGTGTGCGAATTAGCTGTCTCCGCTCTCGAGTTATACCGCACTGTCGTTCGTATGGAAATCTGGATCCGGTCCTTCCCTCGCCCCCGGCGCTTATGTTTTGTATGCTTCAATCCCTCGTCTGAAGAACGCCGCCTTCTGCTCCCCGCCCGCACCAATCAGCGTCTCATCTTGGCGTCGGAATAAGTCATCCACTTGCGACCGCATAAGGGACTGTCGTATAAGCCGACGTTTATTCTCAAGGCCAAGTTGTTCGCTGGGCCCAGAACCATGGTTGAAGCATTTCTTGGTACACCGCGGCGTCGCGGCGCCTAAACTGCTGCTTCGCATTTTGGTATCTCTGCCGTCTAAGTCCAGACCAAGATTTTGGATATCCGCTCCTAAGCACGGTGGAAGAACAAAGTCTGAGGATCCATCTTCATCGACTCCGCGGTGGCTGCTGGGTGCAAGTGTTGTTACAGTCTCTTAGGAGGGAAAGCACCTCGCTGGAATTTGCGTGCTCCACCGGGATTCGTACGCCCATCTCTTCTGTCGCTTTCTCGAAGGAGATAGTGACATTTGAGGCTTCCGGAATCCGACCTCAGGCCGACGGGTGACTTACCCCAGCTCTTCTCAATTTCAGAGGCCGATCATCGTTCCTCGTACACGCTTTGTATGCATATGGCACCACCAGGATTTCTCGAGCGGCTCGCCCTCCACGTCGTCCTCCAGCGCTTGTGCTGGACTCGTAATTTCCCTGAACATTAACTGGCCTTTTTTTTTTGAAAGGGGTCTACCGTTGGTGTGTTGCGTTCGAATAATCCTCCCATTATTTCGAGAGCTCATGCATTTTCTTGTTATAAGTCCACTCACGATATAGCCAAAGAAAACAGGCCCACGTTGAGCAAATACACACGGAATGGGCCGGAGTCTCGGGACCGAAAGCCAATTCGTCGCGAGGTTCTTCATCTCAAAACGGGGGCGCCGTCACATGCGAGCTCTTAAAATTTCCACGGGACACCGGAATGAAAGTAGCCGTAGGTTCTCCAGGCATTATTGTCACGAGCAATCGCTTCTTGAAAGCTTCTAATTCCGTTACGACTGCCCGGGCCTGTATTGCGGATGTCCTAATTGGGGTTCCGACGTCCTCGCTTCCGCTTGAGGACAATACTAATGCTGTGAAGGCAACAGCGACTGTACGAACTCTGAAGCGCACAATGGGTATAGCTCGCCGCTTGAATTCGCGGACGTTTGATGAGGGCGTTTGGCCGTTCCTATCCCTGAGATTGAATTGGATATGTAATGAAGCCGGAATTGCCGATCGTTCAATCGTAGCCTCTCCCAACTGAGATGGAAGCACGACTAACAGAGGCTTTCCTGCCGATTGGTTTTATCGGCGTGCGGAGATCCAAGTTGCGTTATGCCTGACGTCGACCGACAGGTTGGGTTTCAATTCTGATCTGCGCTACGCAAAATACGGTGCTAACAGTGTTGTCGCCATTGGCGGGGGCCGGGGGGGGGGGAGAGGGAGACCGAGGGAGTCGATATCAGTTGGGCACGATTATCCCACGATCATGCGTATGGGTATTTAAAAAAAAATCGATAATCATTTCATAATCGTTCCCATAATCCATAATCGCACTGAATCGTTTACTTTGACTGCCCTAATGCGATCATCATCTCAGAAGTACTGGACAAGACCCAAGAATAATCTGATCACGGGAGCGACGCATCCACATTGTGCACGGTCCAGTGACCTCCCCCATGCCTGGCGGCTATTTCAGGCGAGGTTTGCATAAAGAGGGCGTATATTCGCTCCTCGCCCCAACATTCCAAGAGTCTCCGGCCAAAATGCGTCTCGTGCTATCCGCTCTGTCCGCTTGTGTCGCCGTGCTAGCGCAGACGTCGGTTGACACCTATGTCGCCACTGAGTCGCCCATTGCGAAAGCCGGCATGCTAGCCAACATCGGTCCGTCTGGCTCCAAGTCGGAGGGCGCGCTGGTATGTGCCACTGCATATTTTTGTCGGTTTTCTGACGCAGCACAATTTAGGCCGGAATAGTGATTGCCAGCCCAAGCACAGTCAACCCCGACTACCTGTTCGCCTTTCCGTCTGTGATACTATATCATTTTGGACTAATCATATTCCACCAGGTACACCTGGACGAGAGACTCATCTCTGGTCTTCAAAGTCATCATCGACCAGTACGTGATCCGGACACCTGACGTTCACTCATTAATTCGTTTTTTTCCGCCAGATTTACTTCGGGCGCAGACACAACTCTCTTGGGCCAGATTCAGAATTTTGTCAAGGCCGAATCTATCTTGCAGCAGGTTTCCAACCCGAGCGGCACCGTGTCGACTGGTGGACTCGGGGAGCCTCATGTAATCGGATATCAATTTTACCGAGCTCGCATTTTCAACGGTTAATTTTGTAGTTCAACATTGACGAGACTGCGTTTACGGCTGCGTGGGGCAGGTAATAATGGACCTGCCCTCGTTTATCGTCACTGACTTCTACCGATGTGTTCTAGACCTCAACGAGGTGCGCTGAAGGCGATCGGCAAATATATGTATCTGTATGCTAATTATCCACGTAGATGGTCCTGCTTTGCGGGCCACGGCAATGATTGAATATGCGAACTGGTTGATCAAAAACACAAGCGTGTCGAATGTCGTCTCTAACCTCTGGCCGATCATCCAGCTTGACCTAGACTACGTTGCCGCTGACTGGAACCAAACCACGTATGTCGAGAATATCTTTATGAGCCAAGTACAAAAGCGAATGAAATCGTTTGCTAGCTTCGACCTCTGGGAGGAAGTTGATTCCTCGTCATTCTTCACCACCGCAGTCCAGCATCGATCCCTACGCGAGGGCGCGACCCTCGCTACAGCCCTTGGGCAGACCTCCGTTGTTAGCAACTACGAGACCCAAGCTGCCAACATTCTCTGTTTCTTACAGTCCTACTGGAACCCGACTGACGGGTTCATCACTGCCAACACAGGCGGAGGGCGATCTGGGAAGGACGCCAACACGGCCTTGGCGTCGATCCACACTTTCGATCCTGCTGCTGGTTGTGTACGTATTTTCAGCCAGCCCCCGCGATTGAACGGAGGATCTCACGTCGATATGTAGGATGCGACGACTTTCCAACCATGCTCGGACAAGGCCTTGTCTAGTCTCAAGGTCTATGTCGACAGCTTTAGGTCTATATACACCATCAACAGCGGAATCGCGTCAAACGCTGCTGCTGCGACTGGCCGTTACCCAGAGGATACATATATGGGTGGGAATGTGAGTGTTCATCTTCGTGGTTGAATAAATAGTCTTGCTTGATTATAATTATGACAGCCATGGTTCCTCACGACTGCTGCAGTCGCCGAGCAGTTGTATGACGCCCTCATTGTATGGAAGGGACAAGGATCGTTGAATGTTACATCTGTCTCGCTTGCTTTCTTCCAGCAATTCTTGCCGTCGGTGACTGTTGGGACTTACGCTGCCTCTTCTTCGACCTTCACCACTCTGACCGCTGCGGTTGAGACCTTCGCCGACGGCTTCCTGGCCATCAACGCCAAATACACGGTCCGTTCCATTGACTCTTCGCGGTTTCTCCTGCTCACAGAGTCATCACTTAGCCTACTAACGGGAGTCTGTCGGAGCAGTACAGCCGCGACGACGGGACGGAGTTGAGCGCAGCCGATCTTACATGGAGCTATGCGGCGACGCTCACGGCGTTCGGGGCTCGAGCAGGAGTGACTTCGCCGGGATGGGGTGCAGCGGGGCTCACCGTTCCTGCGACCTGCCAGACCAGCGGGGGTGGCGGCACGGGCACCGTCGCCGTGACGTTCAACGTCTATGCCACAACCTTCTTCGGAGGTAGGCGCATTCTTTTCTTGCAGATTGCCGATTAAATGTATTTTGCTACTCGCAGAGAACATTTACATCACCGGAAATGTTGACTCGCTACAAGATTGGTCGACGGACACTGCGTTGTTGTTGTCAAACCCCGATTATCCGATCTGGACCAGTGTGTGCCACGCTAATGCCCGTATTTTTGCGTATTGATTATGGGTTCAGTCACGGTTGACGTCCCTGCGTCGAGCGACATACAAGTAAGCCAAGTGATGCCATGGGACGAATGGGACACTGATTCTGCTCCTGCGTTTGCGTTCAGTACAAATACATCAGAAAAGTCAATGGCGTGTTCGAGGAGTGGGAATCGGATCCGAACAACGAGTTCACTTCCCCCGCTAGCGGCACCTATACTACCAACGATACCTGGCGTTGAGACTCGAGGGCTCTCTCTCATCAAATCCGAAAACAGACATGAACTTTGAATATTCTGAGTATTATTGAAGTATACGGTTCCGCGGTTGTACTACCTTGACGTGTTTATGCCATGTTCTAGTTTGGACAGTCAGGCTCCGGGGCCTGAAGGTCGAATTCATGCTGGCGGCGATAGTTGCTTGAGATTTTGGTTTCCTTGGTTCGACCAGATAGACGGGTCCGAGAATATTTGACAGAGACCAATTTGCTTCAGTTGGCCGTGTTGGTCCAAGATTCTGAACCTGAATTACTGGTGAAGGAGGGTCTGCTACCCCTGGGTCTTTGCATATTCATTATCAAAGAAGAAAAAACGTTCAACTATTAATTTCCGTCACTCCCGGAATCTCGGCCCGAATTCGTGTCTTTCACCAACTATATACATCCTTTCTGACCCGAAATCCTCCCACTACGCGCTCTTCTCGTACCTCCTACAGAAGAACTGGCTCGATGAATTCGACACGCAAATCGTTGAAATGGAAGTCGCCCTCGCTCAGCTGCAAGCGAAGCGCGACTCGCTGAAGGCACACACTGTAGACGCACATAGAGTACTCATTTCGCCTATCCCTTATACTCCGGGGGATAGATATCCTTTGGGAGATTTTCCTCTCGTGCCTCCCGACAATGCACAACGTGTTCATCTATCCCGACGAAGCGCCCATGCTCCTGGGGCGCATTTGCAGGAGGAATTGGCGAAGCGTACTCCTCCAGCCTTGACCGAGTTCGTAGGACCGACCATCCTGCCGGAGATTTAACCCCAAATCCCAACCAAATATTCTCCCAAGAAGACCTCGTCTCGCTTTTGGGCATCATTCCCGCTGTTATGAGTCTGCAACTTGCCGATGGTTGGACCGTCGACCGTTTCTTGTCCTGTCTCACCCAACGGGACCGAGCAGTGCGATCGTATGCCCGTTATTAGAGCACCTGGAAGTGATTCAATGTTGGGCCCTCTCGGACGAGGTAATCTTGGCCGTTGTTCGTGCCTGTATGGCTGGACGTTCCTCGCTAGCGAGTGGACCTCCGAATGGTTTGTATAATGCAGGTCGATATATTTCCCAACTGCAAACGTTCATCTCGCAGGGGCTGGAAGTGTACCAGAAATGAAGGCCCTGGGAATATAATCCGCGGTCTGGGCTCTGTGGAGACGAGTCATCCTCAGGCGGGCAGAAGGAACACTATTTTATCTTGCCGAATTTACCTCCCAAGTGTGCTTGGGAACATTCTCAACATGAATACTTAATGATGTCACCACCGTTCGACGTTGCTCACGCTCCGGGACGTTCCGAGTTGGTGGTTTGTGTAATGATCGATCATCCATGATGCGCAATGGCGAAAATCGCAGTACGAACTGATACCAGGGGACACGGCTTCAATGAAGGTGGTGTTCACTTGCATATCCATGAGTCAAGGGACATTCGAACTGAAGGAAATTCGCGGCCCGTGCAAGTATCTCGTTGGGGTGAAGGCCAGGCCGCGGTGTCGAGAAGGTGTCATCCATCACCTTGACGCGCCATAGAATGTTCGTTGGGAGGTATTGGATCGCGGGGCATGATTGGGAAGGATCACGCCCGACACGCCATCGTTCCCACGGTTCGAAATGGTGATTGGGTGTCGAAAACAAGCAGACTCTAGGTTCAGAATCACACTTCTCTAGAGTGTATTAGCTTTCTTCTTGAACGACTTCTTCTCGGTTAATATGAAAGCAATCTCAAAAAATGATGGGCTCCATGGACGTTGTCCGGATGCCTGGACAATAACATCACCCACGAACCGTGTTCTGAGCGAACATACCCCTCTCTTCTCTACTACACACACACCACTTTATGCTTTCTAGAACCAAAACACATATACTGAGTAGAAACGGGGGAGAGGGACATCGAGCGGGGGACGCGTCCACAACGCGAGAAATATATGACGAAGCACGGGGAGTGACAAGGGTGACTTCGGCATCGATCTCTCAGAATAAACTGGAGCTTTGGTCACCGAAAAATCTCGTTTTAAACAAAAGCTAATACACTCTTCTGACGACGAAAGAAACTCCCATGTAGTCACATACCCTGATGAACTTCAGGGCCGTATGTATGCACCTGCGATCGTCCATACCCCTCTTCGCGGAAAAGTTTGTTGGAAGGGTAGTATGTTCCATAATCACTGAAGATTGAATTTGATGTGACCTATTAGAAGCCTCCAACATCAACAAATAGCAACTGGACCCGGTGGGCCCTACCCAACATGGAAAGTTCAGTGTTCGGTCATATTTTGCAACAGGGCCTTCCGCGTTAAGTTTAAAGTTGATCGCCGCACTTCCGCCAACCAGATATATTACAAGACTGGTCCCCACCACTCTGGTCCAACTTCAACGTCGACTTGTCAATCCCACTATGTCTGACTCTGTCCCTACCCTTGCCGCCACCTACGGGGCCTGGCTGATTTCTCTGTTCTTAGAAACCCTTTTGGTATGCACCTCCCTCGTTTACGGTTTGGAACTGCTGATAGCAGCTGGTCAGTATGGTATCGGTGTACTCCAAACGTGGCTTTACTTCCAATGGTATCCCGCCGACACCTGGTCCATCAAATTACCGGTACGTTCTGTTCAACCTCCCTTCACTCTTTACTTATTTCCACTTCCAGGTCGCCCTTGTTATGCAAGTAGATTCTTCCCCGTGTTCTTGGCCGTATTTTAATCAGCGCGCCTGTTCAACCAGGTTTTTCGAGACTACTCAAATCTCGTTCTTTTTCCGGTCTTCATATGTCCGATTTGTTCAACAGTTCGGAATCATCCAGGTAGACCTACTCTGGTGCGCTCGTTAGTTATCTATTTTATACTCTTTTTCTCAAGCCCAGCTATAGGTCCGACTCGGTGCGTAACACCATTTGTACTATTCCTGTAACCCCTCAATTTCTGGCAGCTCCAACTCTTGGCCAACGTAAGTTGTCTGCCCAACAGATGGCCTCATACTAATGCTAATACACAGTATCTCTCCGCTTTCACTGTTCAAATGTACGCCAAAATCTTCCGTTTCGCGACGCAGCAACTCATTTCTTCTCAGGTACTTCACCAGTAGTATCTACCGTCGTAAGGAGAACTTCTTTCTGGTGGTTATATTATCCTTCATACATGTTTCTAGTGACGAGGGAACCCGCCAACTTGAAAGTGCACAAGGCCTCAGGCCTCGGGATCTGTGTGGTCGTACGTCCACTAATTCTGAGCCGTGGTTGACTCTAATGACTGCCCTCGCAGGCGGTGTTGGCTATGGTTCAAATCTGTACGTCCTCAAGTGGCGTTGCAGCACTTGAATACTCATCCGCAATAATAGCTGCGGGCATCGCCCAAACAATTTTATCGTATGCCATTGTCCCCTCTCTCCTTGCCCCCTCGCTGAGTACGAGGCAGATATAAACTTCGCTCTTTCGCAAAACTGGAAAATACCAAGGTAGTACTCTCGGCATGTTGCAAAATTTCGCTGGACCCTAATATTTATATTCTCAGGCTATCACCACTCTTCAAACTGCTGGCTCTCTCGCCTGTGATATTGTCATCACGGTCTACCTCTGCGTTTTTCTCGCACGCAACAAGAGAACAGGGCTGCCGAGGTGTGTCATTGTCATCTTATCTATGCCTGCTACTTACATTTCGCATCAAGGACCGAAAAGATGATGAATACATTGAGTAAGATTGATATGTTCCGCACACAGAATGAACTCAACATGCAACCTAGTGATTAACGCCGTCAATCGTGGCATGCTCACCGCCCTCTCCTCAGGTCTAACAATGATCCTCGTACGTCCTCTCTTCTCCTTAATCGCTGCCTGACCGTGCCGCTCAGTTCCTGGCGTTCCCGGACACGTTTTGGTTTTTTCTTTCGCTCGCTCCGAACAGCAAGTGTGCGTCGCCACTTTCTTTGCACCACCCGACATCGCTTTCTCACCCTATAACAGTGTACATGAATAGTATGCTCGCGACGTAAGTAGTTTAATCCGCTCTTTGCCCGTATATTCACTCCGCCCCCATTTTCAGCCTCAACATGCGCAAGCATGTCCGCAACATGGTCACGACGGACGGCGGGTGGAATACGGTGGAGCTTGGGAGCCTACGGACGGACACTCATACCGTCAGGACTGTGCACCGGCGCGTTTCGATCTCGGCGGTCGAATTCGTGAAGCCTCCAAGTCCGGTGCGCTTCCTGTGCTTCATGGGATTTATTGCATCTCACTTCTTTTGCAGGCTGAATCCTATGAAACTCCCAGCAAGAGTGAGCATTTCGCATCGCGCGAGACAATCAACCAATGAAGGGACATGACACAATTAGTCTCACCTGCGTCGCTCTTTGAACAATTTCGTCTTGAACGTTAACCTCCGTAGTGCCCGTTCGTTCGCCGCGCGTATACATACCAATGTCTCGAGGATTGCAATTTAACCGTGTCCGTTAGCCTATACAGATACAATGGGATAAAGTTGGCGCAAGCTTAAGACACCGAATGTTCAAGATCTTTGTTGTTTCGAAAGTTCCTCTTCAAGGACCTCCTGAAGCCGCTTACTTACCTGTATAAGTATCTACTGGGATTCGACTATCCCGCTGAATAGCGGCCCATCGTCACTGAACAGGGTTGAACATAAACTTGAACTTGTCCAAATTCTAAACAAAATCCGCTATATGCATGCCTCCCCTGTACTTTTTTTTCGAAGATTTGACGCGGAAATTTCCTCGGCCAGCCAAAGAACGATTGCGCGTTGTTGAATCATGTTCAACTCGAGTGGAGAACGAACTTATATGGTCACTGCGACCGGAGTCCGAGTCGGCCCGATTCCCTGTCCTGCACCATTATGTTCTTCGCCAATTCTCCGTTCAAACTGAGCACCAACTACGTCCCATCCGCCCGAAATCCTACAGATACGCGCTCCCCTTGGCCCTCCTACAGAAGAGCTAGTTCGATTCGACGCCCAGATCGTCGAGATGGAAGTCGCGCTCGCTCAGCTGCAGACGAAGCGCAACTCGCTGAAGACGTACATAGACGCATATCAAACGCTCATTTCACCCATTTGCCACACTCCGGAAGATAACCTTCGGGAGATATTCCTCTCCTGTCTACCGACGACCGTCAACGTAGTTATGGATCCCGATGAAGCGCCCCATGATTCTAGGGCGGATTTGCAGCCATTGGCGGAACGTTGCGTACTCCACGCCGGACTTTGAAGATCACTACACATTCCAGCTATCTTGGGCGTCGACGTGCCCCCGGGCGCTGAAAACCGGCTCGGGAACTTTTTCAAGGCGTTGGATCGTTCCGGAATCTCCCCTTTATCCATTTCCCTGGTTGGGCACACGTATGACTCGGACGACGACACGGTAGCCCCCAGGGTGTGCGGGGTCGCCGGACGGTTCCAGCGCCTCCAATTAATTGGGTTGAAGGGCCCCACATTACGTGTATTATGCGCGGAGCGGCAAAGCCGGTCCGGGACACCGGCGTCCGTCAGATTTGGTTGCGGGAATCGCCGAAGACCAGTGAATATCCACCGACGTCCACCGTCTCCTCAGGGGAGACCTTGGGAGAGACACCGTATATTGTAAATGGCATGATATACGGTGAATCCCACTGGATGTGAACAGGAAACTCAGCTGTACACCCAAAATGTAATTAACATATAGACCATGTACAGTGGATGTCACTAAAAAATCCACCGAAATCCACCAGAACTCATTGGATTTTCAGTGGATTCCAATGGACTCTGGTGGATCAGGATGCCTGTTTTGCTTCAAATAAATAATAAATGGACATGAGTACCTATCCTGCTTGTGAATGACAGTATGCAGGAATGTGGCCTCAAGATACTTGGGCTTGAGGCCATTGCTAGCGCATGGCAATAGGAGTCCTATTTATTTTTAACGATTTTATACTTCCAAGAGAGAAGTCTGGGACACATATTTTTCCAGTGGTGATACCATCATGGTACCAGATAAGCCCACGATAATCTACGAAAAGAGAACAAAAATGAATAAACAAGGCAAGACCATCCCAGAATTAGAGATTGTCATACAAGGAAACAGTGCCATACCAACTCACACAGCGGCATATATCACTGCTGCTGCCCTGTTTCCGAGGCACAAATTCAAGTTTAGCAAATTGGCTACCGATGCCAAGGGAAATTCCGGTATGCACTGTCTTCCCGTAGCGATGCCATCATGGTACTATCACTGTACCTTATCAATAAAGTGGGTAGTGCAGACAGGTGGCATGGCCTGCTACCATTGTCCTCGTGGGTGGAGTGAAAGTTTACGAGGCGGTCCCGCAGTCTGTTCACACGATAACCGAACAACCCATATGGGACCGGACTCTGCGTGCCCATTCATATCTTTCCCGCAAAAAAACATATCATTCATTAGTCTTGAACTCAGAGTTCCCTTCTCAATTTCAGGATCCAGCAAATTGCCCACCTGGCCTTCTTCTCGTAGAGGGCCCTATTCAACTATAAGAACTGAGGCGAAAATAGTCCTTGATTTAAATACCATTTTTTTTATTCATTCCTACCAGTCACCTCACGCTGTCAACCAAGAGGTTGTTCTCTATCCTCAACACTCTGCCTCTGAAGTGTTCCCTGCGGAATCAGCTATTAAATTGTCAGAACAACATAACTTGATGGTATATGATTCCCTATTTATCATTCAAGCAGTCACTGATAAATCTGTTCGTCCATCCATATCTATCTTTCTGACCAGAGGTCAGGATGTCTCCGGATTTCCCCTGGCAGTGACATGGAGGAACTTCTCGTGGGGGTTTGAAGAACTGTTCCAAGTTAAAATGTTTGATAAACCCAATACGGGTGTCTTCACGGCAATCACTCGCTTCTCGCACCGTTTGACAAGCCGAAGTATTTCAGCAGAGGGAATCACTGCTTACGCAGGAAGGAATCATGAAAATGTGATTTACTGCAGGACTCGAAAATAGGGCGCCTAAACCCTTACCTAAAGGTAGCAGGAATCCATGAGAGTCTATGAAACGACCGGTAAAATGCCCGTGTCCTCCGTACATTATACCTTTCAACACCATCCTAGCATCTTGGCCCAGGATGTTACAGCCAATTCGGAAAGTAATGAGAATAACTTTTTTTTTTTGCGTGCGTTCTCAATTTGGAAATACCAAACGAGGGTGGTCGCCGGTTCGATTCCTGGCGGTCGCATTATTATTTTGGTTGCGCTTTGAATGGTCATAGTGACCCGATCATGTCGGAATTTGGTCTGAGCCCCTGCAAAATAAATAAATAAATAAATAAAAGAATTAATGTACCTGATTCAGTGTGTCGCCGTAAATTGTGGGAACACACTGAGCAAGGCAAACAAGGTGGACAAATGATTTTAATTGAGGGGACATATTACGAGTACTTATGTAATAAGTTCTCGTTCTTTTCTAAAAGTTTACATGGCCGTTTCGTGAGTGGCGCAAATTATCAGTTACAATTTTATAGTACAAGGGAAATAGTGGCTGTGTTGAAGTCTTTCTTACAGATTCCATTAGATTCTTTCTGACTATTTAGTGGCTGTGCTCTCAGCTAATGCCGAGCGTACTTCTAAGGTCCGTAGTTCGAACCTGGTGGATGCATTTCTTTTTTATTTGGTCTTCTTCTTTTCTATCATGGTCATAGCTGTTATGTCCAACCCAATCCAACCAAGAGACCCATTGAATTCTTTTGATCATACACATTCAACCACACATAATTATGTTGTCCAATACGGTGTCAAAAGCCACCAAATTGCTCGAGCACATGTTCCAGAATTGGATATTTAGCTGGAACCACTTGCCTCCCCGATGCCAAAATTCTCCGAACTTGTTGTAATCCCAAAGATATGATTCAATGAATTACCATGGCAGAAGTCAGGATAATAAGTACCTACTGAACAAAATATTGCCTCATGCCATTCCCTGTGCCTGATTCAGACACCAATGATCAGTGAGAAGTGAAAATGACAGTACAGGTGCTTAGGTGAGTGGGCTCTCCTGGAAGATAAGGAAATTTCACTGGTGATCTTCATGGGAGTGGAGAGAATGAATAGATGATGTGGTTGAGTAACCCTTGAGCAGCAGGTGCAGACACCGTGCAGTGCACCGTCATTAGTCCACTTGTATCGGATGTGTATATCAAGCTGCCTCTCAACTAGGAGCCTAGATCTAAGCCTGAATTTCGGATAAGTGTCAACATTCTCTGCAGCTTCAATGATACAGATTGGAGTTTGCTTCAGGTGATATGAGATATACAATACTCACCCCCTCCATTCTTTTTTTCCCTTTCTCCTGGGGGGCATTGAGGCACTTATACTATACCTAACATTACATACATAAATGGGAATCATACTGTTAAATTATTAAATTGTTGAGAAGAGAGGACTTGAATTACAATGACGTCAGGGGAAAATGTAGTTTGAATGATTCATAAGTTCCTTCCTTACCCAAACTTCAAACATAACTCTTCTAGGCTCAATAGCCTGTGTGAAAAAAAATGGATTAAAAAAATATAAGTACGAGTTTTGCTGGGCTGTCACGGCCCACACCCCAAGTTAATCTTGATAATGTTCAGGACAGATTTTGTTATTGAATCCTTGGAGATTCAGAAGATCGTGGCCCTAGACATGAATAGGGCGCCCACAAAACATGAACAGATTCTGAAACTAAAATTTCCGGGGTAATTCAAGTATTTTACTGAGAGTATACATCCAGCCACAGTTCAATAATCTTGAATAGACCTGTTGGGTTGCAATAGGGGGGGGGGATTCATACGCGTAACATGTATCTAATGAGACAACCAGCGGATGATAGTTTTGGTTCAGGTGGAATGGAGATCAGACATCACGGATCTAGTGCCGGACAAAGGTACCAGGGGGTGCCCAGAGGGCCTTGGTATTCTCATTACCTTCCGAATCAGCTGTAATCCAGATCTTGGGGTCCAGCAACAGCTGATGGTGATCGAGACACGGCGTGGTTGAGAGTCTGCGCCATCTTCATCACTTCGTTACTTCGCGTAGCGTTGCGAAACTTTGTCACTTTGATGGGAATTGGGGAAAGTTCGTGAGTTTGATGACTTTCTACAAAAGTTCGTGAGTTAGTATTCCGGGCTTGTCAAGCAACGACTCCTCAGCACATCACGGAGTGATGAAAATCATCAGTTTGCCGAGATAGCCGGTTAGGTTCGGGTGAGGTTAGTGGTTTTGGTTAGGTGGTTTTGGTTAGAGGTTAGGGGTTTGAGGTTAGTGGTCAGTTAGCAGTTAGCGGTTAGCGCTTAGGGTTAGTGGTTAGTGTTAGGGTGAGGGATCTATATAAAAAAACATGCCCCGGCTTGTGTGAAGGAACACTGATGGCCGGTGTTCTGAGGTCTTGAAGGTGCCGAGTTGAAGTGACGAGCCTTCATAGAAAGGAGGCAAAGTGATGAACTTTCTCAGATTCCCATCAAAGTGACGAACTTTCACATACCTACGTGAAGTAACGAAGTGACAAAGGTGGGTACTACTCTGTGGTTGACGTTGAGGATGCCCAGGAGTTAGAAGGTGAGGTCGGGATAGGTGCAATAGGTTCCATTCCAAGCAATGAAATTCATCATGAAAGCTGAATAAAAAATGAAGATAGCGGCCAAGCGCTAACACCTTTGACCACTACCAGGTTGATTGCGTGAGTACCTTTGGTTGATCAGTGACCGTGAAGGACTCCGATGGTTGATGGATAGGAATTGGTCTGAGAGTGGTCGAGGGCAAAATCCATGCTGTCCTGAAGAACATTGAGCATGGCCACCTCATGAGCAATGCAGACATATACATTAAGGTTGTTCGGCGTGAAAACCGCATTAGTAAAGGCAAGAGGTGGAGTTGAACCCAATACAATTCCATCTGTAATGCAGAGAGCATTGAGTATGCCAGGTGGATTGACTCCCGATATGAGCAGAAGCTCATAAACCCTTAGTCTTGTTGTTACCACGGGGTCTTGATCGCGGTAGAATCTTATTACATAAACACCGGAGTTTGAATTTTCGCTTGAGCAGTAGGTCAAAGCCGACGTTTCATTGCATAAATTGAATACAAGGAATAAGTCTTACATCCATTCCTGTACATTCTGTCTCTTCAGAATTTTGAAAAGTAAGCGTGAATACTGCTTTTGAGGGACCTCCGATAATCCCGTGATCTGTCGGCCGACGCACATAAAGTATTCCACACGGGCTCCATGGCATCTCAAAAAAATCTTGTACGAGGGCACAATCGATCAATATGTTGGGCATACCGCCTGAGGAATTAATCTAGTCAGAAAAGACAGGTATGCTGG
This sequence comes from Mycena maculata, assembly GCA_029448575.1. NCBI lineage: Eukaryota > Fungi > Basidiomycota > Agaricomycetes > Agaricales > Mycenaceae > Mycena > Mycena maculata. The sequence continues at coordinate 670,659 of JARJLG010000005.1, forward strand.
TGGCGGGTGTTTTTACTTAGAAAAAGTTTACGTACTAAGATTCTACGGCAATCAAGACCCCACGGTAATTAACAGACTTCAACAAGCTGAGGTACGAAGTGATTCTTGTTGAAGCGTCTGTCTACGAGAGATTAATAAACCCTGTATTTTACATGTTGGGGTCTAATCCGTGGTCTGTATCAACCCCAAAGCATCAATGTAAGCAAGAAAGCAAGGTACACAGGTATTGTCAGTTCAAGGACTCGGGGACGGGCATTGAGAACATCTAGTTCAGAAATGCGGGTAGACAACAATAACAGAAAACAGCGATCATCAGCATCAACCACAACAAGATAGGTAAAGATTTAAATACAAACTCTGCAAAGAATATCCATCAAGAAAAATTCAGGTGGGTACAGAGCTCTACATAGGACAATATAGCCCTCGTAGCACTGTCATTACCCCCTAAAATATAGTGCACTGTAGCTGCCTGTCAAAAATATGGATCACTATGATGATCGTTGTAGCCACGTGTTTCCCCTACGGAGTGTCAGGGGGAAACTTTGCACAGCAAATTTTCTGCCTCTCTCCGACCTCAGATCTTTGCCAATACATCCTGTTAAACACTTTAGAGGGGTTTAGAGACAGACTTGGTAGACATGGGAAATTCGAGCAAAATTCATGTTGATGGTTGCCAATCAGGGCCTTAGACAAAATCGTGAATCCGCTCCGTCACTTGAAAATTTGACAGTGGTTTCTCCAGGAGGTAAACTTTGATTCTAATAATTGGAACTTGAAGCGCAGAAGGAGGAACACAGAATTTGGGAGTCTACAATGTTCCGACATAACCCAGCATGATAGGTGCAACATATCAATCAGCCAGATCAATAATGTGCTACAAAAGTCCCAGTGCGACAGAGACTATCTGAACTATGCCAAGTACGTATATCTTGGCTTGCCTTATCGAGGTCTATGAACCACAACATAAGTATTTCACTGGGGAACAAATCCTCGGAAGGTTTTTCCTGATGTCAGAACAGAGTGCACAGGGTATCTGATATGATCATAATGTTACAACGCAGCAAACAGCAGCCGAGCCCAAGGCAATTGCCGACATCGAATTTTGAATTTCACAAGGCTAGAACACAACAGTGGCATCAACAATCTATCACCTGATGGGAGCAACACGGTAGGCCTGGGCATTACGGATCAATGATGAAAAATATCTGTCAGTGCCGGTCAAGGTCTGGAAAAGAGCACGTCAGTCCCAACACGTCGTTGAAGCAAGACAGAGTTAAGTAAATCAAAAGACATTCAAGTCACCTGTATAAAATCGCCCGGGAGGATGCTACAGCTTGGCACGGACCAACTCAGGTGAAGACAGTGGTTTTTTTGGGAAAAGGGACAACTTGGCGAGATGAGCTTGAGATGAGCCAAGAATTGAGCACTGTAGGTCATACACAGCACCCTACAATCTTTGATTTTACCTTGATTCTCAGGGTGGGAACGCACGAGTTCCGCGGGGATGCCCAGGATTTGATGGCAATGATGTTGAATTGATGGAGGTGTCGGGAAGGCGCTTGGAGACGACGCCGCCGGGCTTTGATGGCCTTCATAGCAGCGAGAGTGGCGGCATGATTAGAAATACATCAGTGGTAAACAGATTTAGCTGTAAATTTCTTCAAACCCCCGTTAACACTAACAAGGTGCTGCGGAGGTTGCACGACCACGGACTGTATCACGCAAAAAAAAAAAAGTGATGCCAAGGGCGGTCCGGATTGGAGTAGCCGAGCAGGTGGTTTAAGAACTGTGCTGCGGCACGATGTCAGTGAGGGCAAGAGAGGTCAAAATGTGGTCAAAATGATGTCAACATTTAGATTGGAGATGGGTGGTGATGAACAAGCGCCAGGGGGCGAGAGCGAGACGTAAAGCCAAATCAGCTAATCAACCTTACGATCCTATCCAGAAAGGAAAAAAGCAGAGTCAGCATAAATGCCCAGTAATGAATATTGACATACATTTTTGACATTCAAGATCACGCAACACCCTTTTAAGGAAAAGTTTACGGCCGTATAAGGAAATGTTTCCAACACGAATCAAGTACGTCATGGAAACAAAATCTGTTTTTCTGGCTGGAAAAGAGATGACTAAAAACGATCTTAAAAATAAATTTTTAGGACTCGAAATGATCTCTTGCAGTGGGTCTGAAGCACCAGAAATTGACTGAGACACTTAGTTTTGGCGGCACTACTAGTTCAATTAAAATTTGAGCATGCTTCATCATATACTACCAATGAATATTGCTGACCTCATGTCTTGGTTGAAGCCTGTTGCAAGCCTGTTGTGCAGAACAAATTCACCCTAATCACTTCATTCCCAAAATATGGTCGCGTCCAGACATTGTTGGATGTGAACAGATCTTCATCGGACTTTGATTTCGAACCGTTGGACACAGGTGGCCATCAACGGCACCGACATTTGATCACCCGATGCCATCGGGGATCAGCAGAGGACATCGCTGGACAACGTCCTTTGTAACTCCGGGCATATAACTCCACATTACCCTCACTTTTGAACCTCGGCCCAGAGGATCACCCCATCTTAGCATTGGGTTGATGACTCGGCAGATCAATCATGATTAATGGATACAATGACAACGATATTAGAGGCCTCCACACTTCATCGGCTTTCCTTGGTGTTTTCTTGAGACTTTCAGATCCATATGTGTCTACCTCTCCTACTATTGTCCAAGTTGACAGAACTTAGCCTTGCATGTGGCAGCGGGACGATTCTTGACACGAACCATGTTTTGGTCTCCACTGTCGGGGCTCGTAGTGATGCCGCCTCCACGTTCCCAGTTGCCAATCCATCCACCTGCGGCTGATTTCTCTGCAGCCCTCATTCCTGTGTATGTATGGGTCCCGGCTAGATTCACCGAGTGCAATGCCGACGCTGTGTCATCTGGAATTTTCACAAAGAGATTCAATCTCTGAGGCGAGGCATACGGAATTCCCTCTAGGGAATTTGACCCTACATTTCAAAAGCCAGATTGTCCCCTAGTCTGTCTCCTTGGAGAAATTTTGAACCTCATTCCCGGTGTTATGAGTGTACGACTTGAACATCCCTGGATTGGCGACCGTGTCCTGTCGCATCTTACACCAGTATCTTAGCCTTTATTCATATATATATCTCCCCAACTGCAAACATTTATCTCGCAGGGACTCAAAGTTCACATCCGGTATGAGGAATCCAGGCCCTGGAAATATAATCCTTAGCAGAGGGTCAAATAGCTGGGTTGCACGGTGGGTGTTGTGTCCATACCGCACACGGGCAAGTACATGGCACTGTACAGGAGGAACACTGTTTAATTTTGGTCAATAAATCCCAGTCTGTCGAATTCCCTCCATATGATTCCTGTGTGGGTTCCCAGTTTATGTAAACTTTACGAGTCCTCAGTCCTATATATTTATATATAGACTCGTTCTTGTAAGCAGTTGTTCCACGAAAAAATTTGCAAAATTCAGTCGTTTTTGCTCCATGCTTATTTATAGATTGATGCACGTGATGCACTTCTTTTTCACAACCACCTCGTTTCAGTCGCTTTTCCTCAATATCACATGTCTTTCGGAGGATCTTTCTTCCTCTCTCCTTTCCAATATCCTTTCAGTCGCTTTTGCTCCTCATCACATATATCTCTGTGCTCATCTCTCCCGCTCATCCCTCCTTGTCGTGCCGCTGCCTCGCTCCCTGCTTGGCACAGCCGCCATCAATCCAGCCAACACCACTGCTTGCTCACTGTCGTGCCCCAATGCAGTGTGCCCACTGCCCTTGCCCCCCCCACATCCACTCTCTTCCTGCTTGCCTGACAGCATGGCCGTGGCCTTGCTCTCGCCACCCCGCATCCTCGCTCTCGCTGCCCCGTGTTTGCCATGTTCACTGCTCTCAATCCCATGCCCACTTTCGCCACCCCGCACCCTCTGCCCAATGCCCTGCTGTGTGTTTACCGCCAAAGGTGACCGGCCGTCGCTGCTCAAGAATCACCCAGATGTCACTGATATCCCCAATCCAGGCATGTCCAAGCAGCTCCAGGTGGCTCATATTATAAGCCAATCACTCACTAGCGGCATAAGCGGGTTAACAGATGCCGCCAAGATCAAGGTCAGTAGTTTCTTTACCGTCTTGTACATCCTAATCATGCAACGCCCATGGTTAGAATGGATGTCCTTGGTGTCTGCTATCCTCAATCAGCTTGCTGGTATTGAGATCAGAAACCTCCTAGGCGACCTTGATCTCCATACTCCAACGAATGCTATGATGGTAAAATTTGTGTCGCACAATATGTTTGATAACCTTGCTATATAGCTCCAGCCTGTACAAGTGTGTTGACCTCTCTGGTGGGGATTCAGTATCAACTCAGTCATGGCTCAGTGCTTCGGAAACCAAGATGACGTGTCGGGGAAGGGCAGGCAAATGCCCGTCATAAGATCTGGTTTCCTCCTCTTATGAAATAACTCCTAATGGTGCGGTGGTTAGCATTTTGGCTCCCTGAAGCACCACTTCAACACTATTTCTTCACCATTGGCAACCCAAATCCGACAAGCGGCTGGCGTAGGCGATGCCCTCTGCTGCGCGCCCAGTCAGCGGTCTCGGTCGATTGCGGTGTGTTTCTTCGGCGAGGGCGCCACGTCTGAAGGAGGTTTGTGTGCCTGACCCATGTATCACGTGGATGCTGATGCACCACAGACTTCCACGCCGGTCTGCTCCTCGCGTCGACAATCCCATCCCTAACGCTCTTCATCACGAGGAATAACGGGCTCGTGATCAGCACGCCAAACACAGAGCAGTTACAGCATCACCAGTCGTGGGCCTGGCCACGGCATTGATACGGTCTGTTTTTATCACTCCGCGTATGCTATTTTACTTACTTGCTGCATCTGCCAGGTCTGCATTGATGGCAACAGCATCCTTGCAATCCTCACTGCGGTCCGTGAAGCGCGCAAGTGAACGCTGGAGCAGGGCTACACGGTTCTAGTGGAGGCCATGAGCTATCGGTTTGTTGTCCAGCCACCATAACATTGCGCCCCACATTTATTTATATACGCACTGCAGGGTCAACCACCACAGCACATCCGACGACTCGTTCGCATATTGCCAACGCTCTGAGGTCGAGGACCGCAAGCGCATTGATAACCCCATCGCACACTTCTGGCTGTACATGGAGTTGCAGGGTGGGTGGAGCACGGCGGACGAGGAGGAGCTGAAGGTGCCTTAAGGCAGACGTGATGACCATGTTCGAGCACGCGGAGTCGCTCCCGCAGTGCGGATTGAGCGAGCTGCAGGCGAGGAGCCGTGGAATATCGTCAGTGGTTTGATTTATCCTTGGTGCATACTTATCTCATCGGCTTGTGAGCTTTTAGAAGGAGCAACGGGAAGAGTTGACTGGGCTCCTGAAGAAATAGAGGGATACATAGGAGCCATGGTGCATGGAGCTTATCAAGTTCAAGGACAAGGGACAGGACCTGACGCAGCCTGAGTCCAACCCTTGATGTTTTTCGTAGCAGCAGCAGCTTGTATTGTTATTATATCAACTTGGAATGAAGAATAATGAGATTGCAGTGGGTCATGGTCCAGTGTAGCTTTGGCATAATAAAAGACAAGTCCTCTAATGCACGTCTGGCAGAGCGAGATGGCTGATTATACATAGAAGTATCATCCCTGCTGCAATGAGCAGCACACGGACGGTGGGCGTTACATCCCCCGCAGCAGGGTCGTCCAGCCCGTGGGAGACGGTCTGGAGAACTGTTGCAAAGTACTACAAGAGCGTCCCGCCCTATAGAATAGGTGTGACTTGTGAACCAGGAGGAACAAAGGCAGGGACGACCACTTACAGATATAAGGAGCGCAAGGCCAGTCCAGTTTCCGTGCATGCCAGCCGAGAAGACAGAAAACAGAGCGTAAGATACAACTGGGTTGCAGCGGCGAAGAAGGCCAGGTATTTCTGGCACTTTGCACGGGGAAGCGAAGTGTTCAGCAGAGAAGTTGAGAGCGCCAGTGAGGTCGGGGCTGAGATCAAATTGAAATCAATGAGGGAGACAGTCAGAGAGCTATTGCTCGCTCCTCGCTCCTCCACATCACTGTCAGGATCAGCGATAAGCTACACGTGAAAAGGACCAAAAAAAAAAAAATCTGGACTCGTACTGCCACGTGAAGCACTGGCCCTCAAAGCACGTGATCAGCACGCTGCTCGACGGTTGCCAAACTGCGACGTCAACAAACCTTTCACTGGCATATCAAACTGCCAGGTTCGAGCTGGGGCAGAGAATTGAATGAAACCTTAATAGTGTGGGGCCATTCCAGAGAGAGTTGCATATTCATCAGTACACATGCCTCCGAAAGCAAGTGTCAGTTGTATCAATTCAGCAATTTGTGAGCTATGTGTTTGTTTGGATTTCCTGTATTCTTAGCCGCCTTCACACACAATGTATTTGTTGTCTTCATGATTTTAAACTGAAATTTGGTCACCTCGCTTTAGCTAGGTAACCTCTCCTCGAAATTCTGCACCCGAGATCTGCCAGGAAAAAATAAGTACAAACTCTGTAACCGTCGAGCTGGAGGAAACTCTTCGCCTGCCAAGAACAAATAAGTACAAACTCTGTAGCCGTCAAGCTGGAGGAAAGTCTTCGTCTGCCAGGAACAAATAAGCACAAACTCTGCAACCGTCGCACTCTCAACCATCACAAATGGATGGTACCTCTTCCTCCCACCCTTACAGCACCTCGAGTGGTGCAAGCCACCTGTGTCTGTGTGAAGACCCACGCTGGGCTGAGTAGCGTGACACTCATTGACCCGCCTGGCAGCCCACTGGACGTGCTCGCACAAGGCACTCCCCCGACTCCTGACTCCTGTGGTGCAACCATGAGCACCCTCGGCAACACTCTGGTGCTCTCTCTTTTCCAAAACAAAGTCGTCCGACGAGTCCCACAACGAGAAGGAGTTGCCATCACTGAGCAACACAAATCGGAGTCTGCGGACCAAATAAGAAACCCTACACGTCTCGTCTAAGACTCAGCCTCGTCACCATCGCTCTTTGTCTTTCAGTTTTGCTGGTTGCACTGGTGCATTCCGCCACCCACCTTGTTTTTTTTTGAAGCTGACTTACCTTACGCAGGATAACACGATCATCGCGACTGGTGAGTCCCAAGCTTAAGCACCATTCCCTATCCAACACAAACCGGCTATGGTACGTGTGCAGGAGGTCCGCATTGGATGCACTGAACGCAGGCGGTGTGGGGACGCACATAGGGGATGGAACGGTCACCGGCGGGGAGAACACCGGGATCGATGACGACACAAATGTGAACATGAGCATTGGTGTCTCAATTTCCGTCGTCACAACCATCGTCGCAAGTGGGCCCAGCCTGGACGGCACGCCGCAGATGCCACCACTGGTTGCGAATGACCACCTGGACCAGGGCGACCAGGGCTCCGACCCAAACGGTGATTTGGTGGCAGCTGAGCCAACGACGACCGTGTCGCACGCAGAAGAGCTCGTCGTGCTTGCGACTGCGCGCATGGGCCTGTACACAACATTCCAGCAACTTACCTTTGTGCCAAAATCCCCCCTCGCGTCGATCACAGATGAATATCATCCCGCCGACGTACCCCGACTTTTTGGAATATTGCATGGAGCACGAGCCAGAGGCAAGTGGCAGTAATAGCATGGACCTCACGCAGATTCAGTTTTCGCCCCCTGGGCTACCCTCACCGCACCATCGCAATGGTACTACCATGATCCGAAAATAATATACACGGTTAGTCGTGTGCTACTCTCTGATGACTGTTTTGACTAATATCTTAGCTGCAGGGCCTTGGAAAGTCTCCCTAATGCAGGCGTAGTACAAGGATGGGCTGCTGCCACTGGATCTCCCAGTGCGGAGAGGAGGATGCTGATTACATCCTTTTAAAGGATTTGCAGCTGCAGAGCATCAACCCTGAACACCCATTCTGCATTCCGCCTCACCCACAACCCCGTCCGCTTACAAGGCCACATTCAGCGAGCCAGAGAAGCTGCTGCTATTGCCCATCTTGCTCCTCACGCAGCTGCGCCACTTTGGGCCGCCCACACTGTTCTTCTCAACACGCAGTGGGCACAGTATGGCGATTGTCAACGTGTGCGGGCCCTCGGTGCTCAAGGGACAATTCATGTGGAGCGATGATGGCGAGGCGGAGGATGCAAAGGTGTCGCCACTGGTGCGCATGGGCGACGTGAAGCGGCTCAGCCAGACCAACCCATCTGGCTGCCATCAGTAACTTCGCAATTTACTTGTGGGCTTCTGGCCCTTTTCGCTTGTGCTCAAAAAAAAAAGTCACCAAAATCATGTCTAGATAGTAACGCGGACACTCAGTGTTTTTTTTTTTTGGCCGACTTGTGGGGTTTTGGACATAGCTTGTGGTCTTGTCGGCTTGTCGGCTTTTTCGGCTTGTACAAGCTTGTACAAGCACCGGCAAGGAAGTTGTTAAAAGGCCGATGGCCCACAGAAACGAGCTGGAAAAGGGGATTAGAATTATGCCTTGACGGCCACAAACCACTAACGCAACGATCAGAGGTGGAACCTGGCTCACAAGGCCCCGCTCTGGACGAGTCTGCGACATAAAGACCCGCCTGGGACGGCAACTCTACAAATGGGGGGAACCCGCATGACATATATAATATTACTCTGTTCCTTGCATAACAAACAATATTCTTCTGCTTCTCCTGTCCGTGCCACTGGGCAGTGAAAGCTACATTTAACACCACCCAACAACACCAACACCCAGGATAAGCGAGGTTTTAGACGGCGTCAGCCGACACCTAGTTAACTACTTTAAATTTGCCGAATTGGATCAGTGGCGCTGTTGACGGTCGCTTGTTTCGCTTGTGCCTCTTCTCTTTTACCCGTTACACTCGAACCTAGGTTTCTCTCAGCTCCACTGGCCTGGAGCATCAACCGTCGTCAATGGACTGCCTACTAAATGTCTGCTACAAGAAAGCTGGCCCAGTCCCTGTCCATTTGAATGTCTATCCGCCCGCTTTACAGGCGCAATCCTCATATGCTCGTTTACCGACCTGTCTTTACTTTCATGGAGGCGGTCTGACGGTGAGAATCAGTCTCTCTAGAAGGACGCTGTAATGATACCGCGTTCAGGTCGGAAATCGAACTAGCTGGTTTCCACACTGGATGAAAGGTACTTCATGTCTTGCAGATAATATCTTGTCTTCAATCCCCTAAAGCGCGCATGGTTGCTGCTGGATTCGTGTTCATCTCTGCGGACTACCGGCTCCTTCCCAGCGCCACACTCCACGACATAATAGACGATATCAAAGATCTCTTTTCATTCCTGCGTCAGGACGATCTAGTTTTCAAAACAGATGGAGGGGCCCAGTTCGGCGTTGATTCAACGTCTATCGCTGTTGCAGGGTCGAGCGCGGGTGGATTGTGCGCTTACTTGGCCGCAATACACGCGTCCCCAAAACCCAAGGCGGTGCTGGCACTCTACGCCCAGGGCGGCAACTATTTCGTTCGTCTCTATGCGTTGAAAACGAGCCACTCCGTTGGTTAATTAAGCAATAGACCCCTCAATCCCTAACTCCGAAAACCAATATTTTCTTCTTAGGACGGGAGCTTCTCGATCCTGAAAGTTTCGCCGAGTTTATATACCCTAGATGCACCACGCTACCGCCTATCGCCGACTCCCCGCTCGCATACCTCCCCGCGTCCTCTCCGACACCCGGGTGGCCCGCAAACCCGCGCATGCCCCTCGCGCGCTTGTTTCTGCAGCTCGGCGTGGCAATAGACTACTTGACTGGCGAGCACACGCCGAGCCTCTCGGCCCGACTCCGGCCGCTTCTCGACAGCGACCTCGCCGTGGACCCGCTCGCCCTCCAAGATGCGATGAAGGCGCGCATCCCACCCCGGCACCACGCCCTCTTCCCACAGCTCAACATTACGCCGGGCTTCCCGCCGACGTTCCTGTGCCACGGCTCGGTCGACAGCGCAGTCGTGCCCGGCGAGTCGCAGCACATGCACACGCTGCTCGAGCGTGCGAGGGTTCCCGTGCGACTGCTCGTCCTCGAGGGCGCGGACCACTCCTTTGATTATGCCCCCAACGCAGAGACACTGTACGCGTCGCATTTCGACGAGATGGCCGCGTTCTTGACCAAGGCGCTGCGACCGGCGTAGAGTTATCTTAAATGTTTATAGACCTAAGTATTTTGGCGTCGCTGAAGCGCTGCAGTGCGATATCTGATTCCAATAAATCTGACTGGAAATCACAGGATGCGTGAACGCCCGACCTTGCTTGTTCGGGATAATTTCACTTTTCTGGAACTCCACGCAAGTATTTTGAATTTTGTATCTGTGTGGGTCCACTTCGCGACTCGACTTTCTTCAACTTGACAATATATGTACAAATCATCTTCTGGAGATCGAGACCGAGGGCTTCTTGGTATCCAACTTGATTTTGCGTTCAACCCCATTGGGACCCGGCCCGCTGCCCCTTCTTACTCTCGTCTTGTTCCTTCCTTGAATTTCCTTGCGCCGACACTCTCCGCGAACAATTGGGTGGCTTTCGTGCGTTTCTTTCTTTTCCTGCAATTTCCCGGTCACTAACGATACGTTTGAATCTTTCCTCGCCTGGGGCAGATTCCTGTTCGTAGGTTCATGGATCAACATGTCGCTCTTGACGGTCGAGGTCGTGTTCTACATGCCGCGATAGAATCTCGATCGCGCGTACAAGTGCGGGTTTGTGCTCCTCGTTAACGACGTGGTCAGGACGGCCGGGGTCTGTACCAACCTGGTTCTTTTTCTGCTAGGAGACGTGAGGACGCCGGCATGGGCGTTGGACGTCCTCCTGGTCTAGACGGCGCTCTCGGCACTGATCGAGCAATTTTTCATGGCGGTATGTAACCCCGGCTCATGGAGCTTATCGATCCTGACGGAATTTTTTAGCAGCGGTATTGGAATGTAAGTGGGCGGGCCGGGCTCGCGCGTGCTTGCCATGGGGTCCACTAACGCGGTTATTCTCCTGTTCCAGGACACGAACCGCGTTCACGAGCTATCGCAATTGTGTGTCCATCTCCTGCTCTGCGTTTCCGTTAATTCTGAAGTGCGTCCTACAAAGATGATCTTGGCGATAGCCGACGTCGCGACAGACCGCACACAGACAGTCGGGGAAATGAGCCTCGGTGTGCATCAACGCGCTGACATCCGGCGTGGTCGTCGCGACGATCACCACCCTCTCCATGCTCACGCTTCTCAATGAGCGCGACGACAGCAGTGCGTCCCCATCCCCCCTCCCCGCCACGCTGACGATGCGCAGTATTCAGCCTTTTAACCGCGACGATGGGGTGCGTTCACTTACCATCCACCGTGATAGTGATACTCCGCGCGGTCGCCCACTCGCTCCACATGACGGAACCCGTGTCCATGGGCATAATTGTCTTCCGTGCGTCCCCCCCGCTCGTGGATTCATCCTCATCTTGAATTCCTGCGCGGGCAGAGCCGACCCCGCCACACGGTACGCTCGTCTCGATCGACAGCACACATACGATAGGGAGCCGGGGTAATGCAGACAGACGCTGGAGCGGGAGCGCGGAGCCTCCGCGCGCACTCTCAAAGCATGAGGAAGGGTTCGCCCCTGCGTGCGAGGTGCGTCCCTTTCGATTCCGAATCCTTTCTAATATCCAAGCGCGCGCCCAGCGATGAGGACTTCCGCGTCCCATGTGTCGATCCAACAAATTTTGATGCCCTGCACTCAGTCCGACGAGGACCCCGGCTAATAGGTGAGGAACCCAGATCCCAAACCTGACGAATTTGGGTCATTTTGGGCCATTTTGCCAGTGCCAAAACCTGACGAAAAGGGCCAAAATTGACATTTTGCCTGATCCCGAAACCTGACGAAAGGCCCCTGGCCTGGGGAACCCGGATCCCAACCCTGACGTGGATGCCTTGCTGAGTGGTTGAGTGTAGAACTTTCTGAGTCGTAACTTTGTTTTCGTTTTTGTACTGCGCAGTTTCGATCCCTGTTGGCTACGTTTGTTTTTTGTATGCTACGTATATTAGCTATTCCTCTTTCTTATCACGTTCCGGACGTAACAAAAAATCAAATCGCTGAGCGCGGCGGCCTCGAGCTTACGGTGGATGACGTGGTTCTATTCAGGGAATTAGCTCTCCAGAAGTGTCTTTTCCCATTTTCCCGCCGAATTTGAGCCGTTTTGACGGTTTCCTGATAATTTTGGGCATTTTTTAACCCTGTTCCACATTTCCTGACGAAAATTCGAAAATTTGCCCTTGCCAGTGCCAAACCTGACGAAAATGCCCAAAAAGTCCCAAAAAAAACCTGACTTTTTTCCAGTTTGGAAATCTGGGTTCCTCACCTATTAGCCGGGGTCCTGTCCGACGCCGGGATAACGCCGGGACGCCACGCGGCCTACCTGCACGAGCCCGTGCGTCCACCTGACTGTACCACCTCAATGGTGTAGTAGTACTACTAGTCCGGGAAATGTCTTTGTCGCTGAGGCAGCGTCTTTCTGGGAGGGGAGCCAAAACTGTAACGCAATTGCGAAGACCGTCACGCAATACACTCAATTGCGACATACATGCAGCGTGGTACAATACAACGCACGCGCCCGGCCCAGAGGCGGGCTCAGTAAGAGTGAGAACAAGGAGAAACGCAGATAATTAGCGGTAAGTATATGTCATGACTGAATCGTGGTCGTAGTCCTTTGGGAGTGTCGTCCTAGGCTACACCGCCGGGCCCTTGGAGCACACACGCTTGTGCTCCTCCCAGTCCTTATGCTGGTGCTCGAGCGAGCAGTACTTGACGAGGCGGCACTTGCTGCACGTCTGGCTGACGACCTTTGCGCGGGCCGAGTCGACGCTGCTCTCGGAACCCTCGGTGCTGCCACCGCTGTCGCTCCCGAGCGCGACGCCCTCCGCGTTGAACGCGACGTCGCAGTCGATCCAGTTGCACATCTGGCGGCGGCGCACGCGCTTGCCGTAGCGCCCCCCGCGCTTGATGTCGAGCACCTGTGCGCCGTCGGGCCCGCGGCGCGGGAAGCGGATCATCTCGCAGTCGTCGGTGCAGCACGGGTTCGGGCAACCGGTGGGGTAGTCGAAGAAGAGATCGGCAGCTGGGACGTACGTGCGGTGGGTGAAGATGATCTGGGAGTAGGAGGTGGTCTGATGGGAGAAGAGGATGAGGAAGCGGGGGCGCTTCTCGTAGAGCAGTGCGCGGAAGGTGAGGTCGATCTGGGGAAAGCACGGGGTGCGGCGCTGGCGGGCGAGGGTGTGGGTGATGCGCATGTGGTCGTACTGGATCTGGCGCTCGACGCTCGGTTTGCAGGTGCGGCCGAAGGTATTCCGGCAGACGAGCTTGAAGAAGGCGGTCACGTCGTCCATCTCCTGCCGCTTGAGATCTGTCACGATGATGAAGATCTCGTCGCAGCCGCCGTCATGCATGCCCCGCAGCAGCATGAGTTCCGGGAGCTGCGCACCCGATGAATATTGGGTGGCATTCGGAGCGGAAGTGAGACATACCATGGTAAACACGACTGGCATCATGGGCAGCTTGCGCTCCTGCATAGAGCGGTGGTGGTAGAGATGGGTCGTCCATGTGCGATCCAGGGGGATGAGACGGCCGGTGTCGACTGTGCGACAGAATACGTTCTCAGGGACAAAATCTCCTTTATTCCATACGATGCTCTGCTTGTCGTGGGCGACGTGCCTTCGCTCCCGGACATCTCTGAACCAGTCATGGTACGCGTCGTGGCCATATCCGCGGTGCTCTAGCCATTTGTCGATGAGCATATCCGTGGAATCGTGCGAGAGAGTCGTCTTGACAAGCTCAGACATGGAGAGACTTGGCGGCGAAAAGAGCGAGTAATGACGCGAACGACGAGGCATACTGGCTGTCGTCGAGGAGATACGGCCTCGAGAACGGGATTCCGGGAGATGGTGGTGGTCGGAGGTCAAGACGCGTTAAATAATTGGAACTTCGACCAAATAAAGACTGATGTCTGACTTTCAAGTTTGTTCAGCTGCCTAACCCGTTCCTGAGGCCCACAATCCTTCAATCCTGCTGCTGGAGAACGAAATGGCTGCCCAGATTGTTTCACGACCGCCCTCACCCCAACATGTGTACGGGTCGCAAGTTGGTCACTCAGAAAGCTTTCAACGCATTCGTAGGATGAGTCCTCGATTAGCGCAAGAGTAAAGCTCGTCATTCGGGCCCTTGGCGGCGACATTATTTGTTTCGGTGGTGTCACTGGAACCCAGCCTACTGTCCTCGTTGAATGGAGAAAAACGGTCCGTCGAGCCCATGACATACGCATCACACCATTTCTAGTTAACGTCTTCAAGCAATGTCAGTCCCTCCATTCCAATTCACTGAATATTTCAGGCCGCAGGTTCGGAGCCCAGTGTCCAAGCCGAGGATCTGTTTATTTCCACTTGTAGGGTCAGGGAAATTGTTCCTGACCAGCGCACTCAGCGAATGAAGCCTCCTGCTTGGAATTAAAACTCAGTCGAATTCAGGTGGTCAGCATCTCTAATCGCTTCGACGTTGACACTGCCGTGACTTTGTGAGCGCACCCTGCAACTCAATGTCGAATCAATCGGCTCATGGAGAGGCGTAGTACATCTTGGAATGTCATGTCGGCGACGATATATTTGCTCGGGCAGTGATGTGATTTGGCCATTTATTCGCTCTTCATGGCAGCCGGGGTCAACTCCCGCCTGAATAAAATAACGAAACTGGGATTTTATGGTCAAAAAACCGGACCTGAAATCACTTCTTGCGGAAAGACAATTCATCTCCGAAGCGTGGTCTACAGAACTCCCTCCCGGGAATTTGACTCTACATTACACCCAGAATGTCTCCCAGTCTGAGATTTTGGACCTCATTCCAGGTGTTACGAGTGTACGACTTGTACATCTTCGGAACGACCGCGTCCCAACGAGCCGCCGGAGATTCGCAAGATCCACGAGGAGATGATTTTGGAAGGCCCCACTGTGGGATTGAATCTGCCTAGGCTACTGACAATTCTAATGTATGTGTGTACCGCCGGACTGTAGCTGCAATTTATTTATTCGCGCTCGAGTTGTCATGACTCGGATGGAATGGGATCTCTGGACAGCGTGTGGCTGTGGCACGGATCAGCTTTCACAGCACCTTGACCAAATCTGAATCATTCGCCTTTTGCTTAAAGCCAGCGCAGCCCTCTAGGGCTTTTGAACACCACTAAGCAGCTTCCATACGACAGTGATCACCGACCATGGCGCGGAGCAAGATTATCAAGGGGAAAGACATCCCTGGACTGGCAGAATATATATCGTCCGACAAGTGCCAGAATATCGTGCTTATGGTGCGTCTTTGAGTGCAGCAGCTCGACGAGGGTCGTTCAATTGGTTTGTATTGGTGTCCAGCTGGGTGCAGGTGGGTTCGCCTGCGTTTTGTCTGTATACTTAGCTCTTATGCAGCGTCGAATTCCAGGCGTCAGCACTTCGGCTGGGATCCCCGATTTCAGGTCCCCCGAGACTGGTTTGTACCATCTTATTGAGTCAACGTACTTGTGATTCATCTCCCCTTCCTAGGACTCTATGTATGCATTTTCAGCATGTACATTCAAGTAATATTTATTGTCGACAGGCTAATTTGGCGAGACTCAAGCTGCCATACCCCGAGGCCGTCTTCGAGATTAATTTCTTCCGCAAGAATCCCGTACCGTGTGCGTGCTTTCTAGTCTTCCAGAGGTAGAGTAGACCAATTCCCTTCATCCTTCGTGCCTCAGGATATTATTGTTATCCTGAGCTTTGAGCTTTCGATGTCTGCCTCTGGGTTGCTTCCCTATGTCGTCTCATCTCTCTATTTCTTCGATACAGTTTACACCCTTGCGCACGAGCTCTACCCAGGCAAGTTCCGGCCAACGATTACACACTCGTTCATCCGCCTTCTCGAGAGGCACCGCCTGCTCCATACATGCTTCACTCAGGTAGGTTTCCCCTTTGCCAGGCACGGTACGAATAATAGCGACTGTTTTCTGTAGAATATAGATACGCTGGAACGCCGAGCTGGGGTGCCCGATGACAAAATTATCGAGGCCCACGGGAGCTTTGCGAGCCAGCACTGCATCGACTGCCGTGCGTCGTACGACGACGCGGAGATGGAGCGCCAGATCCTCGCGAAGGAGATACCCAAGTGCACGCGCTGCAAAGGGCTCGTCAAGCCCGATATTGTGTTCTTCGGCGAAAACGTGCGCTCCTCCCCGCCGTCTATACTTTCCGTGGCTAATTTAACATTGCAGCTCCCCGATGAATTTATCAAGGCGATCCCCAACGTGGCGAAAGCGGATTTACTGATTATCATGGGGACGTCCCTGACGGTGCACCCGTTTGCGGGCCTCGCGGAGCGCGCGGGCGCGAGCTGCCCGCGCGTCCTGATAAATCTCGATCAAGTGGGCAACATCGGCAAGCGTCCGAACGACATCGTGCTGCTGGACAAGTGCGACGAGGTTGTGCGTAAGCTGTGTAGGGAGCTCGGGTGGGAGGATGAGTTGATGGCGCTTTGGGCACAGACGGAGGCCAAGGCGGCGTGGGATGGTGAGGAGCCCGAGGCGGTCAGCGGGGCTACAGAGGAGGAGGCGACAGCAGAGGACCTTATGGGGACGATCACCGACGCTATTGGGCGCCAGCTGAATCTCGAGGACTGAGGCCAAGAAAGACGACGTACTGGCGAATCTCGAATAAGAAGGCGGCACTGCTATCCCGGCGAAAGAGGATGCTTCAGCTGATAGCGCACCTTCTCCAGATCCCGAATCCACCACAGGAAAGTTGTAACATCTACTCACTCGCAATAATGAACAGCACTGTATCTGGACATGTACCTGTATGTGTATTGACGACCCGCCCTATCCACACTGTCCTCCCACTACTTGGATGCTCTTTGGTGATCGCGAGCGGCGACTTAACGTCTCCAGCGACGTTGAGTTGAAGTTTATTGGCCACCTCTTGGAGAGTTATTTGGGCAATTGAATTGCCCAATCGGCGCGATTTGTGGCCTGCGCATCAAAATCTGTGATGGGCGTGAACTTGACCAATGACCTGCACCACCATGTTTTTCGCCGACTCACCCTTCACGGACAAGTTGAACACAAGCCATGTTCCAGCCGAACCCGAAATCCTCCGGATATGCGCTCTCCTTGTCGCTCCTACAGAGGAGCTGGCCCGGATTGAAGTCCAGATCAACGAACCCAAAACAAAGCAATCGTTAAGGACTGCAATCGACGCACATAAGACCCTCATTTCGCATATGCGTCTTGCTCCTCAAGACGTCTTTCAGGAGATATTTCTTGCCTGCCTTCCGACCGCACACGGTGCCGTTATCGAAGCGCCCATGCTTTTGGGCCACATTTGTAGATATTGGCGAAGCGTCGCATACTCTACGCCTGAGAGTTGGAGCTACTCTACACTCCACGACCCGCAAGTGACGTCGCAGGTGGCGGAAGCAGGTTCTCGTCTGATTCCGCCGTCCATCGACTGAATCCCAAGCGTTGCCGACTCCGGGCACATCGACCAATGGGCACTAAGGTGTATTTCTCAAGTTCGCAATACCTCCCACCTCCACGTCTCGTTGGATTGGTGGAGGTAACTCCCTGCGCAAGACTTCTGAATCAAGTTGAACATTTTCCGTTTTCGCAAACTTCTCCTGGGTATCTCTCCCTTCCGATCGTATCACCTCTGTGCGTAAGTTGATATGTTCCCTATCCTCCGTCTCTCCTCCGGATGAACCGTCTCATTCGTGCCCCGCGCCGTCGTCAACCCGTCGTCAACCCGTGCGAGCGATGCAGTGTTCTGGGTATCGATGGCGAGCTCCAGTCAGGGAAAATCATATGATTCTACTTCCTGGTTGCTCATCTCTTTGCTGAGACAAAATATCTCCAGCTGGAGAATGGCGTTCAGATAGGCGCTCCCTGTTGAAGTTGAATGTATCCAGCGTGGGAATTAGATGATTGGCGCCATCACGATTGCCACGTTTCAGCCAGACCATGTCTTTCGTCGATTCACCCTTCGTAGACAGGTTGGAGACGAACTACGTTCCGTCTGATTCCGAATTAGATCAGATACGCGCTCTTCTTGTGGAACCCACCCATGAACTCGCTCGACTTGACGCTCAGATTGTCGAAATGGAAGCCGCCCTCGCTGAGCTCGTGGCGAAACGAGCGTCGCTGAAGATCAAAATCGAACTCACAAAGCACTCGTGTCTCCTGTTCGACGCGCTCCCCTTGATATCCTCCAGGAGATATTCTTCGCCTGCCTCCCGACAGCGCACAATGCGCTGATGGATCCTGGCGAAGCCCCAATGCTGTTGGGTCGCGTTTGCAGGCATTGGCGGAGCGTTGCATATTCCACCCCGAGTATTTGGAGCTCCCTTCACATACCATCATCACTGACATCTGCGGGAGTCGAGCACAAGCTCCGAAAATTTACGCAGTCGTGGTTGGATCGCTCCGGGGCTCGTGCACTATCGATTTCTCTCACCTCCCTCTATGAGACGGAGCCCGACTCCTTTTCACTCCCTATTGCGGACCAAATAACCGGACACTCTTCCCGTCTACAACGCCTCGAGTTATGCGCCCACATCAGTGAAATACAGCCACTCCTCCTACTCGCTGCGGATGACCTCCCGTGTCTCGCCAGCGTCCACATCCAATGCCCTTCGCACGATTCATATCCCGTGCAATACTGGTCTCGGCTACCTATTTTCCAGGTGCCGACTCTCCATGAAGTTTCGCTGCACGTGGACGCCTATGCGCTTGCGCTTCCCCTCCGATGGTCGCAGCTGACGGACCTCAGTCTCTCATGTTTTACTTCGTGGAGTGCCCCAGGCCTGCGATAAGGAGGGCTCGACCAGAATGGCGCCCAGGAGCTCCTTCACAGGTGCCCACCTGGTTCGATGCCGCCTTCGTGCGACTAGAAGGACCCCCTTCATCGCTGGTCCTACGGCCGCTCTTCCATATCTGAAAACGCTCATTCTCGCGGCCGACTTCGACTATGTCCAGTTCATGAAGTGTCTAGTCCTACCCCACCTCCGTTATCTACGTGTCGGGGACATTGACATCAACTTGACAGCCGTCGAGAGCTCGATAGCCGAGTTGACTCTCCAGACCCATTCACTACTACCTGACGACATCCTAGGGCTTTTGAAGGTCCTCCCGAGGACCTCTCGCCTTCGGGTGAACAATTACGATTATTGGCTTATGGACGACGCGTTTCTTTCTGGTCTCGGCACGTTATGTCCGTTGCTGACATGCCTGGAATTCGACATCTCCTTTTCTCAGATCCTGCACTCCTGAAATTCATAAAGGCGCGGATGCGTCCTCTCTCCCGCATCGAAGCCAATTTTCGCCGCGCCATGGACGTGGATATCTTGCAGGAGTTGCAGCCATGGGATACAGCGGGCCTTCAAATGAACCTTGGCTACTGGCCAAACTCCTCGGAACGGGAGTTTACCGCGGGGCGAAGTCGATTTCCCCTCTTTTCAAAAGATGCAGAGTAGATCCTTCAACATTGGTTGTTTTGTGTATTTATTTATAATTGCCCGCTGTGCCTTTTTGGGAGGCGAGAACGAGCGCGATGTACACAATTTGCAATATCAATTTCCAGCCACGCTGTTCCCCTCGTTGAATTATCGAGAAATCGTACTCATCATCAGAATGCCGCGGACATCTGTCTCATTGCACCATTTCTCCTGGGATTTGAGCACTAAGGCTAGACCGATATAGGAGTTGCTTCCTCAGCCAAAACAAGGTTCATTTTTACTCTAGGATACATGCCAGTCAATTCCCTGTCTAATTCATGGATTCATACACCCACCACGCGGGCCTTAATCGGAATCCTCATCCGAGGTTGGGTTGTTTCATATCGTGGATTATATTTCCAAGGCTTTGGTTCGTTGTACTGGAGGTTGACTTCCAGTCCCTGTGAAATGAACGTTTGCAACTCGAGAAAAATATCAACCTCCATTGCACGACCGATTTGGAGGTCAAGCCGCCTCAGGGGAACGTCCAGTATCATGCGGGCACGAATAAAGGCCAAAATAGCTTCATCGGAGAAGTTATGCGACTCCTAAATCGCGTCCAAATTCTTCAACGAGGGCGCATCTGTACTCGGTCCAAGATGCGAAAGGAAATCGTCGTCGATCCAATCATCTTCGGATGTGAAGCGTAGACCTGTAACACCGGGAAGGAGGTTCAAAACCTCGAAAAGCATCGCCTGTGAACCGGAGATTTTGTGGCTAAGATGCAGGGTCAGGTCTCCGACGGGACGTTCTGTACGCCACCCATCGAAGATGGATTCGCTGTCTGCGAATTCCAGGTAGCGGAGTAACGGTACGACAAGACATCCGGTAAATCCAACCGGGTCTTTTACGACTACAAGAATGAGGTCCTGCAGATGGGGTAGAGCAATCGTGCGCGCGTCGATAGATTGGAAAACGGGAAGGTTGAGGCGACATCGAACCAGCTGGGAGCACCGGTAGAGTACCTCCAATGCATGGTTCGGGTCGAGAAAGGTAGCGTGGTCGTCATAGTCGATTGCAAGACTAAGTTCTGTCGACTGCGAGCAGCTGAGAGGTAGAGCAAGGCTTTCAAATAAAGTTCCAACGAAAGTCGCCGAAGTGTGGGGATCTGGAATATCGTTGCATTGATTGAATTACGAAGCTCAACGCTTTCTGAGATGGGGAGATCCTCCGGGCCGAGCTTCAGTAGTGGCGGCAATGTGGAGGTGCTCGAGAAAGTTAGCTGGAGACGCCGCACACGCCCAGCGACCTCGCGCACCGGCCAGGCCGTCGTCGGACCGTCGTCATAGTAGGTGTCCTTGAACGAGGAAATGGATAGAGGGCAGATTCCGGAGCGATT
Organism: Mycena maculata; assembly: GCA_029448575.1. NCBI lineage: Eukaryota > Fungi > Basidiomycota > Agaricomycetes > Agaricales > Mycenaceae > Mycena > Mycena maculata. The sequence continues at coordinate 691,591 of JARJLG010000005.1, forward strand.
CAACCCAGCCTGCACAGAATTCTGGAGCCTCTGTTCTGCTCCCGGTGGCACGTTTGAGTCGAACATATTCCGGCCGCTATTCAGGGCCGGTATACGTAGCGAAAGTTTGGGAGTGGAGTACGCAACACTCCGCCAGTGGTTGCAAATGCGCCCCAGAAGCAGGGGCGCCTCGCCTGGATCCATAACTGCAAGAGAGGAATATCTCCCGAAAGATGTCCTCCGGAGTGCGACGAATGGTCGAAATGAGCGCTCTATGCGCGTCGATGGCGGTCTTCAGCGAGTCGCGCTCCCCCTTGAGCTCAGCGAGGGCGGCCTCCATCTCGCCGATCTGTACGTCGAATCGAGCCAGCTCGTCTGCAGGAGGCCCGAGGAGAGCACGTATCTCGAGGATTTCGGGGCATGAAGGGACGTACTAGTTTGTGTTCGATTTGTTCGCGAATGGGGAATTGGTGAACAACATGATGGTGGAAGACAGGAAGGAAGGCACCATCTCAATCCCATGTTCCTGATCGCCTCAACGAGGTTGAAGATGTAATTTCGTCGAGCACAAAACAGACCGAGGTGTGGAATCCGAACCTAATGAACTAGCTAGCACAACATGCTTCCTAATATCTGGACGCATTTTGCGCTACAAGCGTCATCCAAATTTAATAGCCTGAACCCCGCGAAGAAAACACAGAAATCTACGTTGCTCTCCAAATCTAACACGATAATAGAACATAATACACAGCGGACTATCCAAGTAAATACAGGTACAATGCGGGGTCATTACATTTCGTCGTTAAAGGTCGTCGGGGGGAAATGATCGGCGGTGACAAGGAGGAGGAGAAGCGGGATGGAAAGAGGAGCGGAGAATAATAATACGATGTAGCATGCGGTAGAGATAAATATCTAGGTCGTAATTCGGGCGGCGGAAATAGAATCGAAGTGCTAACCCAGGTCGCTCTGCACGCGGAACACGGTGAGGATCGCGACGCGCCCGTCCTGTGCGATGCCGTGGTTGACACCTGAATATCAGGGATCGTTAGCAAGTTGAAACGAGCGGCAAAGACGCCAATGAAAGAAGAATATAGAAAGAGTAACATACCCTTCCGACCGGGCTCCAAGAGTCCTGCACGCCACTCCACCTCGGCGCGCCATTGGATGCGCTCCCCGCCGGTGCCGGGCCAGGGCCAACCCTCGGGCTCGGGTGTCTCTCCCTGTCGATGCTCATGCGACGGTTGGTCCACTGACCCTCGCAGTGCTGCCGCCGCTTCACTCGACAGCACGTCATGCGGGACCCAAAGCTCCGACCCCGCGACTGCCTGCTCGACGAGCCAGTCCCGCCCTAAATTGTATCTGGGGGAGAGGTAAGCTCTGGTTGTAAAAAGGACGGGAGGGACAGTACCCGTTCGCAACAATGGTGTGGCCGCGCCTTGAGTCCTCCTCCTTCGAGGCACTTGGATGTTTGTTAGTGAACGAATGAATACAAAGCCAAGGTAAAATAAATAAAGCCTGTTAGCGCCGCCGCACGCACGTGTGCAATCAAGGAGGAGATGAGAGATCTCTGAACTGGGATAGGGTGGCGCAAGCGAGACCGCCGCTGGCACACGTGGGTAGGCGATGCGATGACGAGGGCGCAGGGGAGCAGGAGACCATGTATGAACTCGAGCGAAGTTAAAATATATCGCAGGCTACGCTCAACCTAAATCCGGTGTGACGCGATGGTAGATATAAAAATGACCACGCTTCGTCGTCCGCAGCGAATGCAAAATGAAATAACACTCACCCAAGAAACCAAGCGCCGCTGTTGCCCTCCGTACCATTCTGGCGCCACGCACGGAAATGGTGGCCACCGGCAAGGCTCTCCCAACACGTCCCCCAACCAGGCATGCGGTAATGCTGGCGGAAGAGCAGCGCTTCGGGCTTTCGCCCATCACCATCGCCGAGGTTCGCCAAGTGAATGTGGCCTACAATCGGTTTAATGTCGACCTTGTTGGCCGTGATTATTTGATCTGCGCACCCATATGCAGACCCATGCACTCCCTGGCGTACCCGATAGACTCGACGTATACGATGAAGCCCTCGTCGGTGAGGATGAAGGGGTCCGAGGTGCCGGAGATGATTACGTTCAGTGGCTCGCCGCGGGTCTTTGTCGTGAACTGCAACCACGAGGTATCAGTTCACGGCTCTTCGGGATACCTCGGGTGTTATACTGACATCGAGTAGCTGCCCACCGCCGATGCGAGGGTCAAGCCATCCTGCGAGCGTTCCGTCGTCCTCGTGTTCCGAGCCATGATCCGCTCCCAGTCGGAATGGCTGCTGTGTAGGCGAGGCAACGACGAGAGATGCAAGAGAAAGTAGCAAGAGGGGCGAAATCGAAAACATAGGAAGAAAGACAAGGAAAGGGCAAGGACCGCGAGCGTCGGCGGCAAAGGTGAGCTATCTGTTTTCGGAACTCGGTAACGATCATGACATCATTTCTAATTAACCCGACTTATGCATGGAAAATTAAATAAATAAAGAATCACGACGTTCAAGTTGAAGCTGCCTCAAGAGCCACCAAATTTCAGCTTTCAAGAGCAAACATTGTCACTCCTCGACTCCGATTCGGTGTGTGGGTGGTCGCCACGTCAGTCGGCAAATTTACCGGCTTTACGACTGCGCATCTAATTATTGCCTTCGCCCACACTCGCTACTGGCCCCGACGCTTTATATCGCATCGGAATGGACTGCACTCTGCGTCTCCTCGTTGACGAGGCGCATGGATTGCATTAAATTCCACTTGGATTTCCCGTTGAATGGCATCAGCGGTTCTGAAACACAATGGAGTGATAAATTCCGTCCTAAAGATGCCCATTTAAACCCGTGTTATTCCCATCCTTCACGGGTCTACCGCAGTTTGGCTATGAGAGACGGGACGCGGGGTATATATGGGTGTTGTTATCCGGGCAAGGATCTCCGACTCCGGTCATAATGCATAATGACCGATGGGTATGGTAATCAAACTGGCCGGCAGAAAAGGTGTATTGGACGGAGGCGGTGAATTCTTTTGCTGTAAAGTGGATTTTTTGAGGGACTGGTGTTATTACTGCCTTGTAATCTTTGTTGAAGCATCTGTCAGTGTCTACGAGAGACTAGTCGGCCACTGCGAGCACTGCAGGTTACTGGGTCCTGTGTGACATCTTCGACTTAAGAAGGCGGGTTATCTAACGACGTGTGAGAGATAAATTTAGGGACTCCGTTTGCTGAACGAGAAACATCCTCAGCCAGATATGACTGTACTGATTGAAGTTGATCGCGCGTGGGAATTGTCTGATCGCCGCCATCATGCCCGATCAAAAGTTGGGCGACTTTTGACCGAAACCATGTCCCTCGTCGATTCACCCTTCGCCGATAGGTTGGAGACGAACTATGTTCCATCTGATTCCGAACTGGAACAGCTCCGCACTCTTCTTGAGGATCCCACCGATGAGCTCGCTCGATTCGACGCTCAGATCGTCGAAATGGAAGCTGCCCTCGCTGCGCTTATAGGCAAACGAGCGTCGCTGAAAACCAAAATCGACGCTCACAGAGCACTCATGTCTCCCATTCGACGCGCTCCCCTTGATATCCTCCAGGATATATTCTTTGCCTGCCTCCCGACAGCGCACAATGCGCTGATGGATCCGGGCGAAGCTCCAATGAAATTGGGTCGCGTCTGCAGGCATTGGCGGAGCGTTGCATACTCCACTCCGATTCTTTGGAGCTCCCTTCATATTCCCTCGCTATCATTTCCGAGAAGCTGGGATACATCTGACGTACGACCGGAGCTCGAGATCAAACTCGAAGAAATTGCACACTCGTGGTTGGATCGATCCGCGGCTTGTCCTCTATCGATTTCTCTCTCCCGGGCTCCATACCACACTGAATCCAGCCCCTTGACACCTCCAACTGTGGGCCGCATAACCCAATACTCTGCCCGCCTACGACACCTCGGGCTATGTGTCCACATCAGCGAAATGCAGCCGCTCCTTCTACTCGCTGCAGATGACCTCCCGTGTCTCGAGAGTGTCCACATCCAATGCCCTGCCCATGATCGCTTTCCCCTCGAATTCTGGAATCAGCTGCCCATATTCCAGGTGTCAACTATCCGTGCAGTCTCGCTGCATGTGAGGGCCGATGCCCTTGCGCTTCCCCTCCGATGGGCGCAGCTGACGGACCTCAATCTCGCATGTTTTTATGAATGGGGCGTTTCAGGCCAGGTTACGCAGGGAGGGCTGGACCAGAATGGCGCTCAAGAGCTCCTTCACAGGTGCCCAAGCCTTGTTCGCTGCCGCCTTCGAGCAACGAGACATACCTTCTTCATCGCTGGCCCTACGACCACTCTTCCGCATCTGGAGACTCTCATTCTCGCAGACGACTTCGAGCACGTCGCGTTCATGAAATGTCTCGTCCTACCCAAACTCCGCTATCTCGGCATTGGGGGAAACCATTTGGGCTTCTCGTCGGCACCCGCCGATACCTCCACGATAACGGTCGATATTGATTGCATTCCCTCACAAGACATCCTCGAGCTTTTGGCACTCATTCCCAGTGCCTCGTGCATCCGCGTCCTGAACCTGCAAGATCATGGTGATGGAGCACCGAATGACGAGTTTCTTGCCCACATCAGTTCGGAGCTGACCCACCTGGAACTCGGCGTTTGTTCTTTTTCAGACTCTGCAATCCTGGAATTTATACAGATGCGGATGATTATAGGTAATCCTCTCTGCCGCTTCGCAGCTACTTTCGCTCGCGCGATGCACGTGGATATCTTGCAGGAAATACAGTCATGGGTGGCGGATGGCCTTGAGGTCGATCTCCAATACGACTGGTTGACCACTCCGAAACGGGAGTTTGACGCGCGGGCTGGATTGCTCGAGGTCGGCCCTCCTTGAGGGCTTGATATCGATGTACTTCCGATTTCTGTTGTAATCTGTCGACCTTGGTTGCTTGATTTATGTCCACTGTGTATTCATTGACAGATGTGCATATTATTTATACCCAGGCGAACAAGGACTCACGATGGAAGTATCTGGATTCGCCATGGGTCGATCTTGATGTGAAATGAACAGGTCCATCGTCGGAGTAAATTGAGGAAACGTGAATTCGCAACCATTAGCACAGTTATATCCTGCGTTTGACCGGAACGTAAAAGACAAGCTGAATACAGCTTCAAAAGCATTTTAACCCTGGGTTATTTGATTTGAATCGTAACAAATACAGTAGTCTAAGTAAATATCAATGTCGTGGGCGGAAGTTGTACTTGTTTAGAATTGAGAAGGTGTCCTAATATTCAACAGAACGAGGTACGAGGTCGAATATTGTTGAAGCGTGAGGATAGTTAGATCTTGAGGACATATTTCCACATCCGAGACACGATCTCAAGGAGTCTATACCACCTTCGTCACTTCGTCAGACCGGCTAATTTTGAGTAACTTCGTCACCTCAGATAAATTTGGCCCATCTGACTGATTGTTCGTCACTTCTGTGAATATTCGTCGCTTCAACTCGGCACCTTCAAGACCCCGGAACGTCGGCCATCATCATGCTTGATCTCAACCTCACAAGGCCTGGCATGTTTTTTTATATAGATACCTTACCCGAACACTAACCACTAACCCTAACCACTAACCACTAACCGCTAACCTCTAACCGCTAACCTCTAACCTCTAACCGCTAACCTCCGACCACTAACCGCTAACCGCTAACCCTAACCACCTAACCGGCCGACGTCGGCACACCGCTGATTCCGTGATGTGCCGACAAGGCCTCGTGCTGGGAAAGTGACGAACTTTGGCCAAAAATTGATGAACTCACGAACTTTCACAGAATGCCATCAAAGTGACTATCTTTCCCTCATTTAAGCGAAGTGACGAGGTGACGAAGGTGGCGCGGACTCGATCTCAAGGGACAGCATTGATGGAGCAGCAATTCTAGAAATCCATCAGCTACGGCTGGGTTGCTTTTGGAACGTACATCAAGAAAACGATCTCGAGAACCAATTTTATGGGTTTCGATATGCGTTCGACAGGGAGGAACGTCGACAAACAATCGAGGATCGCTCCAACCAAAAGCATTGGAATCCAACAAAGGCCAGCGACACTTGGGAAGTAAATTAGGTATCGTGGCGGGGGATTCCATGGTGTTTTGTAGATCTTACCTCAATCCCGCGCAGGTAAAAACGGAAAGGGCGCTATGAAGAGTCAGGATCGAACAGGAACTCGTGGTGTGCCGTACCCGATTATTCAGAAATATGCTGTCCAGATCATTCTCTTCGCCAGTAACCACATGAGTACGATGCATCTGGTCTAGAATCAATACCGTACTAAAAAGGTTGGAAAAAAGTATTGTTCACCCTACTACGATGAACTGAACAGCGCTCAAAGTACTGTCCCCAGGCCAGAATCATCAGCGACTGAGTTACAAGCGAGAAAATGGAATCTCTGACCCCTTGACCAGACTCTTGCAGCCTGCAGCGAGCCTACCGGAAACCATGAGTGAAAAAAACATATGTCGAACGTTCAACCTGCCTGATGATTGCAACCTTCAAGCCTTTCTTCGCGTGTTTCAAACTGCAGTTGAAAAATCAACATTTTGCATTTCCTCAGATTATAAGTGAACGAACCTGCCTGCTGGGAAGCCGACTCTGTCTTGGGGAGGATACTAAACAGGCTTGCCGGCCATCCTTGCGTCCTCCCTCCGGCGGTCGCAAAGAGGGTTCGTTGAGGGATTCGGAAGACGTCGATGATCTCGCATTCATTGAATCTGTGTCGATCAGTGTGGTCGACCTTTCATCGTTGAATGTTTAGGGACAAAGGGGAGACAGGGCAATACTTACCTAGAGTCCCCATGCGAGGCACGAACTGAAATTCCAAGGAGTTTCATGACCGCCTGTGCGCTGCGAACCTTGTCAAATGATCTCCTCTTCCCCTCGACGGACGCAGGGGGCTTCTTGCCGGAGCATAATTTGGCTTGGTCGAACGGGGATTTCTCGCGGCCGAATGTAAAGATGGTCAAGAAAAATTCTTTGCAAGATCGCTTGTTGGTGCGTGGGCAATCAAGATCGTCGTTAATAATGGTTTTCTCTGTGCTGCCTCTTCGAACGCGTTTCAAGTCCTTTCGTTCGCACAGTGGACGAATCATGAAGGAGACGATGAAGAGCTCCTGTCCGCGTATCGAATGGGAGGACAGGTAGCGGAGAAGGAGCGTGGGGGAGGAGCCGAGAATGTACAGCTGAAGAAGACATTCCTCGGAATTTGTTCGTTTATATGTGCCCTCGGACTAGCGCGGCCCTGAAGTTGCCGAAGGGTGGCCATAAATTGACGCCATCTTGGCCACAGTGGCTATATCTTCGGAATCCGGACGCGTTGCTATGTTGAGACCCTACAGAGGCGCCAGAAATACAACAGACTTTGATGCGTCCCACCACTTACGCACCAAAATGGTTCAAACTCAAAGGAGCATCACGGACGCGGAACAGGCCCTCGCCGAGTGCGATGCGGTCCCTTGCCGCGAGCATAAGTGACATTAAAACCACCATTACACCCGAGGACACGGCATTGAGGAACAGCGTCCGGAGGTAACTGGCAGAGGAACATGAAATCAGGAAAGATACAAAAGGCAGCCTGAAAAGAATGAAAAACGAACCCCTGGTACTTCGGTACCAAAGGATTTATCCCGACACGAGAATATGCAAAAGTGATCAGCACAAGGACATCAGCACATTAACTCAGGACGGAAGCCACTCTGTAAATCTCTGAGCCTTAGGTATGATCCGGACAACTCAGGGAAACATTACTTGAGCTACAAACCAGGCGAGAGTCAGGAATTATGGGGAGAGGAGGGGACAAAATAAACTACGTACCGTACGTAGCTTATTTAATTCAGAAGGTATTGACAAAGTCAGGATACAATACGACATGGGTTGCAGCAACTATCCAGACGGCCAGCTTTCAATCGCGGTTCAGTAGGGAACGGCCACTGATGAGAAATGGAGTGAACTCACATGGGCTAATGCGATAAGCATGAAATAATACAAGCCGATCAAGTTCCGGCACTTTTGCCCGTGCCACCACCCATGATTGCTTTGGTGGAATAAATTTGGCCATAAGCCACTTCCTTTATTGAGCTGGAGACAATGACACTTGCAGGCCAAACGGGTGAGTGGCATTTCGCTCCATTGACTTCAATCTTCTCTACTCCTACCTCCATCCACTCAGTCTCGACTTCCTCTCCCATTCCCAACGATGGCACGAAAGAAGGACAAAAAACCGAAAGAAATGTTCAAGCCGTACGACCCTGATAGTGTCCCCGATATCATGCCATTCCCTGACGTCGCATGGGTCGCCTCCACCCAGGCTGGAGAGATCGTCGTACCTAAACTCAACGAGTACCAGCGAAGCTGGATCCTCGACATCGCGATCCGCAACTCCAATCTACCCAACCTCTCGAACAGCGCCGCCAAGGACCTTTACGATCGAGTGAAGATCAACGCCTTCGACGCCAAGGCATTCCAGCATACGGAACAGCCAGGGGATTTGGATGAGGAGGCTCGCCTGCCCCGGCTCGTCGCCTCTTGGAAACAACAGAAAAACAAGCCAAGCGGGGGCGACGAGGGTGCCGGTGGCACGAATGACGGCGAGGAAAATTCGGCTGCGCGGGTAGCACTCTTGCGTGGGTATAAGAAAGCAGGATGGCGATTGGTGAGGGTGTTTTCTTTTATTTCGACTCGCTGTGAGCCCATCGTTGACATCTTCCTGAAATAGGCGATTCAGAAAGTTGTCAGTAACAAGCGGACGGCCGACAAGAACAAGTCCACCAAGGGCAAGTCCAAGGTCAGCAACGACGATGCTGGCGGGAACAATGCCGGTGAGGACGCTACCGACCCGACTCCAGACATCAAGTCCATGGCGAAGCTGTTCAAATTGGCCGTCTACACCGGTCGCGACCAGTTTCGTGAGGACCGTCACGACGAAATCCAAGAATATTCCAAGACTCTCGTTGGTGGGAATGCGGGTAGCAGGTTTCGCAAAGCTGAGGCCGAGTTGTGGGAGAAGGAAGATCATGCCGTCTGGGACGCGGCGGCGACCAATGGGGATAACGTGGCATGGGCAGAGTAAGTGTCCGCTTCGCTTGAATCGTACTTGGTGGCTAATGCATGCGGCCTGCGCAGACGTCAGAAACTCGTGGCAAATGGCTTCAACGATATGGTGGTGAACCTCCACGCCAGTCATAAGTTCCGCCCCTTCGTGGCGACAATGCTTATGGCTTGGGTGGACGAAGATGGGCAGGTTTTTTTCGAGTGGCAAGTTTTTTTTTGCTGGCGTCCTGTTGTGCTGTACACGTCTGACATTTTGATAGGACCGAGGGCGTCCCCAAGGACATTCATGTTCGCCAGGCGTTCCAACACCAAAACGAGGAATTGGTGAAGCGCCTTGCTGACTGCATGCGCCACTGGGCGGAAAGGCCTCTACAAGGTAACGCATCGATTTCATGAGACCCTTCAGTACTGACCGGGACACCAGAGTATATTGCCACCTGCAAAAAACGATCGGCTCCGCTTTTCCCATTGAACGCTGAAGCTCTCGATGACATCAGCCACAAGAAACTGATGAATGTCGTGTCCGAATTCTTGACACAGTCGTATGGTGCGTCGGTCCTCGGTCTATACTTTGTACATCTATCGACGAATACCACAGAAGCTGCATTTGGGAGTCAAGATATCCCATGGGCAGAGGTCGCGAGGGAGCCTGGCAAGTACTACGACACTGTGCAGTTCCCCCTCGGCTTTCCCTCGAGTGGGCTGGCGGAGTTGTCGCGCGACGGGTGGTACGATCTAGCTGAGACGTTGTCATCGGTCGCGGGCCCCGGAACGTCGGGTTTCTTCTGCAAGGTACTTGGTCCTTCACCCGCTCCTGATGATGGACTCGCGCCTTCGCTTCCTCCCGGTGGTGAAGTGGTGCCTCCTCGGCCGTCGTGCTCTCCCTCACTGGGGCTTCCTCCTCGGCCATCGCACTCCCCCTCGCCTCCTCCTCCTGTTTCGTCGCGCTCTCCCTCGCCAGCGGTGCCGCAAGGTGGACCGAAGAATTGGGGGAGGAAACGCAGGGCCCAAGACGATGACGCAACGCCAGCACCACCGCAAGGCGAAGAAGCACCGAAGAAGCGCGCCCGCAAAACCCCACCCCTGGAGATGTTGTGATATATGATACATACAATGTATATAAACTCAGAACTTAACATTTGGTGAAATTTCAGTTCTAAAATTGGTTCAGACCGTCAAGGACTTAAGAGGAGCCAATAAAGTACTTGGATAAGCATGAGGATGGAGGTTATGACTTGATCTCGTTTGCTAGTAGGAATAAGCAGTTGAACTAAGTCAGCGATGGATCGGAGCATACCATAGCCAATGTAGGTGCTGATGGTGGTTTTAGCATGGATCGATATTAGAGAGGGCGATGTACAATAAGAAACGTGCGGCCAATGAACCCCGACATTGCATCGGTGACGACGCCAGTAGGCACTGGCCAGTGAACCTTGGTCGCTTGAACATTGACCGACGCAACCGGCAGAACGAGAACGAGAGTCGGGAAAATGGTGGCAAAATTCGCAAAAGCCGCGAGCGCGTCGTTGAGGGGCATGAAGCAGAAGCTGTCATTATTACACTGCCGCCAGAGGTTCCACTGGGGCGTGTAGTATATGAGGACAATGACCTCCAGGAATCCCGCGAGGGTTACTTGCCCTGAAAATCGCGTCAGGTAAAGATGGGATTCCAAAATCACCGGGCCGCATGTTTCCTCTGTCCCGCTGTCTATCTTAATGTCTGTCGCCATCCAGAACACCAGGAACCTATTTGCAATTAGAGCGGGGGAAAGCTCTAGGGCTTTTACGTAGACATGTGTGGGAAGAAGACTGAAGACGCGCTCGCGGAAGCAATAAATTTGCCCATTTGGCAACGCGGATCGCGGCCCGCCTTGGCCGGTCTCAGCTCTCCGAGTGACGCCACAGCCTTGTCATCAGCTTTCGACTTCAACCACTGGCACAGAATTCCACCTCATGTCTCTTCGGTATCTCTCAGCCAGGCTCGCTCAACAAGTGGGTCCATTTGTTTTTAGACCGGCGCTTCAAATTCGTCCTGATGAAAATTAGATCGACGATGAACTCATGAGCGCCGCGGGAGCCTTCAGTCTCGACCAGGTAGTGGAGAAGCGGAAAGTACAACCCGAACTGAATCCACACTTCTTTGTGCAGCTTATGGAACTAGCGGGCCTGGCCTGCGCGCAAACCCTCGCCAAAACATACGACAAGGATAAATACAAACGCGTTCTGGTATGTTGTGGTCCTGGAAACCAAGGTAGGTCGACGAGAATGAGCTTTATCGTGAATATCATGACCTGGATTACAATCAGGCGGGGACGGCCTCGTCGCTGCGCGTCATCTGTGTGAGTAGTTTGACCACAGGCGTCCAGTTGATTAGAACTTTGGGAATCTATAGCAATGTTCGGATACAAGCCTACCATTTATATGCCCAAGGTTGGTTTCACTCCGTCCAATTCTCGTCTCTTACACGTACGTTCATGCAGCCAGGATCCAAAGACATATACGAGGTATTTACGCCAGTCAAAACAATCATTCATATACATAACCCCCCGCAGCGCTTACACACCCAATGCAAAAACATGAGCATCCCCACACTCGGATCCGACGAAGACTCCCTGCGCGGCGCCCTCAAATCCTCCGACGTCGTCCTCGACGCCATATTCGGATTCTCGTTCAAAGGTCCCATCCGCGCCCCCTTCGACGCGGCGCTCCCGATGCTCTCCGCGTCCAGCCTTCCCATCGTGTCCGTAGACATCCCGTCGGGCTGGGACGTTGAGGCAGGCAATGAAGCCGGCGTGGGTTTGAACCCCGACGTGCTTGTAAGCCTAACCGCGCCGAAGGAGGGCGTGAGGGCGTTCCGCGGGCAGCATTTTCTCGGCGGCAGGTTTGTTCCCAGGTGAACTTTCTGTCTGTTCTAGACGGTTCCCCCGTTTATATTCTGCATAGATCCTTGGAAGAAAAGTTCAGCCTGAACCTGCCCGCGTATCCAGGGTATGAACAGATAGTTGACATTACAGAGGCCACGCAGAAGTTGTAAATAAATAAATACGACGCGCTCACTTATGCCTTTTCTTCTCTGCATTTTTTGCCTCCCACTCTCTAAACGCAACCCCGAGCGCTTCCCTATCAGCGTTTCCCTTCTTGTATTTATTCCTCCACTTCTTCATGTACTTGAACCACGCCTCGTCGTTTTCCTCATCCATCAAGTCATTCAACTCACCCGGATCCGATTCAATCGCGATCTCGGGAGCCGGCCAGCCCGTCCACGCGCGCGTCCCCAAGACCTTCGCCAGCACAGTACAGTGCTGAACGGCACACCGGAACGTGAGGTCGCGCTCTATGTCGGATATGCGCCTCCCTGCAAGGGTCTCCATAAGGACACAGACGAGCGCGACGTCGGGGTCGTCGAACCCGCGGAGCGCGTGCATGACCGCTTGGTGCATGTCGGCGTTCCGCAGCACGGATACGCGCTTGCGCTCGGTGTGTAAATCCGGTGTGAGTTGCTCCATGGTGCGCTCGCGGAAGAACGCGGGCGCCCACGCAACGGAGGGCATACTATCTTCATACGGCGCGGCGTTCACTATCAGGCACATGTTGAACGTGAACATGGCGCAGTCGAGGAGGACGTCCTCCCCGCGGATCGTCGTGAAGTAGATCCAGTAGTGGTCGTTGGGGTCTTGGCCGCACGTGAACGACATGTCGGACAGGTTGAAATACGCGAGTTTGTCCTGGTTCTTTACGTCTGCGGAGCCTGTTGCAATGCCAAAGTCTGCGATAGGCGAGGATTTGTAGGTCAGCCGGGTGCGTCTCTTGAGCTTTCCATCTGGAGAGTCGGCGGCGGATACGGCGGTCGTGGTGTACATCTCCGAGAGAAGTGCGAGGCAGATGGACGTGGCCACTGCGAGCGCGCATCCCTCGCGCAGAAGGCGGCGCAGCATTTTACTCCGCACCTTGTCGGACGTCGCGGTAGGCCACCAGTTCGGCGACCCGATGTCGATTGGAACGTCGATTGGGTCGCCCAACATGACGAGATTCGCGGCAGACCCGTCGGGGAACGCCATAGGATGCGAACCTGGGTTGGGGGAGTTGATGATCATGTGTGTCATGGCAGGGTGGAGCGGTTTGTTTCTGTGGGATTCCTCGGCCATGCAGGCCAGAAAGGGGTAGAATTTTTCGAGATCGATGCGATCCGTTTTGCCTGTGGACATGCCCGATGAGCGATTTGGTTCAGAAATGGAGTGAAAATTCCAGACCGCATTTTGTTTTGTGGTTCGGCCAATCATCCTTTTGGCACTTGGGCGAGCAATAGGTGCACTGTGTTCTGAAATTCAAAAAACATTCAGAATATCCGGGATCACCTTACCTCACCACACGCCGCGCACAGCCTCAGTGCTTCGGTTTTAGCGCAAGAGTCGCATTTTTCCAGTTTCCGCAGTGGTAGATAGACTGCACGATGCGCTGGGTCCATGAATGAAGACTAAAAAGGAAGTTCACGTGTGACGGGACGCGTTTGTGACACAGTGCCAAACAATTCCCTTCAACTCGACCACCATGGCAGCGCGCGTCAAAGCCATTGCCGACCTCTGCTACGACCAGAAAACGAAGGAAGAAGCACTCAGGCTGTATAGATTGGCAGACAGACAGACAGCGGTTGGATCCGGTTTCGATTTGGGCGAAGATCGAAGTGCCTTGCCCGCTGTGTGCGCGTATATCGCTTCTCAAAAGTACGTTTCTTCTTTCTAGGTTACCGCAGCTCCTTACTTGAATCCAAAGTCTGAATAACACCAATGTAACAATCGAAGCTGCCCAGATCGCGTCCTGCCAGCGCATGCTCAAGTTCAAGAAACTATGTGAACATGTCCAGAAAGCCCTTGCGGCGCGGAGACCCGCGCGACGGAAGCCCCTCGCGTATAAATCACTCCTTCAAGACGATTGTACAGACGTTTCTGTCGCTGCTGTTGGCGACTGGATGGACAAGGTGGAAATCCTGGTAAGGGAAAAGCTGCAAGACGACGAGGATGACACGCGTTCTGACGACGAAGTAACTCTGGCCGTCTTCATCGCGGTCTGCAAGATTGTTTCGGTTCGTCCTCTTTCTCCAATAAATTGCCGGCGGTGAATGGTATCGTAGGGTCATCGACTGCAGTCATTGGAGGAAAAATACAACACTTGCAATGCAGCCAGCATGACGCAGCTTGCCAAGGTCATAAAAGCCGTCTGTGGACGCGCCATGGAAGCTGAGATACGTGATGCTTACACAACAGCTCTCTCTGCCACTGTCAAAACCGCATCCTCATCCCCGCGCAAATCCCCAGCCAAACCCGCGCGGGTCCTCCCATCGCGCGACTCGCCCCAGAAGCGCAAGGTGACCTTTCCGGATGACGCCGAGGACGACGGCGCCAACACCCCCGACTCGCCGTCGAAAAAGCAGAAGGTCACCCAGGCTGCTGCTGCCCTAGCCAAAGTCGAAGCCATCCGCACGCGCACGCGTAGCATGTCCTCCTCCCCGACCAAACCGCCCCCCGCACTCTCCACGCCGCGGAAAGTCGGGCGCCCTGCGTCGCCGTCCAAATCCCCCACGAAACCGCGCGCGCCCGCCACCCCGTCGCGCGTAGTAAAGCTGCCCATCGACGACCCGCCTTCCTCGTCGGACGAGGACGACTACGCGCCCCCGCCGCGGCGCCGCTTCCGCCCCGTGTTCCGCGACCAGACGCAATGGGCCCTGCGCGACCCGCGCCTCGCCAAGCTCGCGCGTGCTGCCGACGAGCACACGAAGCGCATGATCAAACGCTACGGGCTGCCATTCCCTGACTTGCGACACGACGCAGACGGAGACGTCCCCATGGACAGTGACTAGCTACCATATCACGACTACCACGTCCGCTTCATTAACCGGAAATGCATATGTACTCTACTCGCAAACTACGGCGCTCCAGAGCTGCCTGCACCTGTACAGTACGAAATGTATACATGCCATGCATGGGCAACAGCGGTATGATATGGAGGCCGCAATGAGTGTATAATGTAAAGAGTCAAGTCTACGCAGGGCACCGAAATAATTTTCGAGTCTAGCTTCCCAAAGAACGAAAAGGCCCGGCATAGCATAGTTAGCGAAATCGTGGTCATAATGCCATGGCGCTGAACGACGATTCCGCGTCCGAATCCGCTGCAGGCTCCTCAGTATGCGTGATGAGATACTCGGGCTCCTCAGCGTCGTCGTGCGCGACAAGGAACTCCGGCTCCGAAGCGGCGTCGTGCGCGACGAGGAACTCGGGTTCTGGTGCCTCGGGCTCGGGCGTGACGACCGGGGGCGCGGTGTGTATCGGGAGGTGCAGCGTGTCCGTATTCTTCACAATCGGTACCGGCTCCTCTACCACCGCTGCCGGTGCCGACTGTGACTGCGGGGGCGGTGCCGGGAGCCTGTTCGCGGTCGGCGTGAGCAGCGACAGCGTCCGCAGGGGCGACGGCGGCGGGACTGCGGTCGGGGGCGCCGTCTCGAGCGGCGTGGGAGGGAACACGGACGGCGACGAGACGCCCGAGGGCGACATCATCCCCAGGAACGACGGCGTCGCGTGCGGGCTGTCCGCGGGCGGCGTCGTCACGATCGGGTGCGGCAGCTCCGCGCCCGCGCTCTCGCGCCGCCCGATCGTCGGGATCACGAACTTGGACGCGCGGTTCGAGAGGAACGAGCCGATGCCCGCGCCCCACGAGGCGACCGACGGGCGCGGGGGCGTGGGCGTGGGGTTGGAGTCGATGGTCGAGTGGCGCGCGAGCAGGAGGGGCTTGGCTGTCGGCGGCGCAGGCGCTTCGTCTGCGTCCGGCTTCGTCACTTCCACCGGCGCGGGCGTGCTCGCGCGCTTCGCCGCGTCCCCGTTCGGCGGCGTCACCGACTCGCGCGGCGCGTTCCACCGCCCGCGCACGCCCTCGACCGCCTTGAAGAAGCCCATCGAGCCGGCGGTGATGGTGCGCGCGACGGCATCGCGCGCGGGGGCGAGTTGCTGCTCGAGCTTGAGGTCCTGCAGGCCCTCCTGCAGGCGCAGCCCGATGTCCGCGACGACGGAGGGTTTCTCGTTGCAGGGGTGCCGCGGCTCGACGATGTCGAAGAGCAGCGGGTCCGTCGTGCGCTCCCACACCTCGTACGCGTTCGTGTGCTTGAACTCGGAGATCCACAACGGGTTGAAATCCTCCGATGAGTTCACGTCGCCTGGAATCATGTCAACAATCGGGGGGCCTTGGGTCCTCAGAGGGCTACATACCCGCGCCGCCGGAGATAATCACGCCGTTCCCTTCGCCCTTGGCCATGAAGTCGCGATACCGGACTGATGCGAGCGCAGCCGAGATGTATTCCTCGAACTGGAGACGATGAGAACTATGCGATGCAGGTAGAAGACAGAAGATACCTTCTTCCGCAAATAATCGTCACTACCCTTGTACCTGTTTTCAATGTGAGTACATAGAAATCGACATGGCAAAGCAGCACGCACATCATGCTCACGGGCCGCCCCTCCTCATCATTCCAGCCATCGTTGACGTCCTTGACGATGTCGTCCATCCACTTCCGGTCCGCCGCCGTCAGCCCCGCCGACCGCTCCAGCTTCGGGTCGCGGAAGTCCAGCGCGCCCGTTTCGGTCTTCCCGCCATCCACATCAGTGTCGGGTCGATTAAACAAAGATAGAACATACATTAACGAGCAAATCAATCTCCTTGCGCTGGGTCATGATGGAGTTGGTGCTCCCGCACAGCCAGCTCTTGGTGTCCGCGGCAATGTCGAGCTGCTGCAACGGCAGGTACGGCTGGAAGAACGCGTCCTTGCCGAAGATGTCGAGCGGGAGGCCAGTGTACGCCATCATGCTCTTGCGGTCTGACGTGCGGAGCGAGGTTGGGCGCGAGAGCGTCGGCGCGCGAGCGGCGAGCGGCGGCGAGCCGCAGTCGTCGAGCGTCTGGAGCAGCCCCGGGAGCAGGGAGACGAGCGAATACTGGTACGTGCAGAGGCGCTCGACGGGGTGGCCGTAGAACATTATCTACAAACCGATTAGAGGGAATCCAAAAATAGAGAGACGGCGCGCGCACTCGTTTCTGTAGGATGAGCGCCTTGACGAGGACGAGGGTGCGCTGGCGAAAGGTGTGCACGAGCTCGCGCAGGTTCGTGCCCATGTAGAGTCCGCTCTCGGTGAGCTGGCTGCGCACCGACAGCTCGAGCGACCTGCTAAAGTCGTCGAGGATGTCCGTCTCGCGGAAGTCGCGCTGGTTAAACAGCGCGGTCGTCACAACGCCGAGCTTGTCCCGTATTGGCCCAAAGATGGGCTTGGAGGCGAGCACGACGACGGCCTTCTGGACGGTCGAGCGGGTCACGTCGGGCATCTTGACGAGCAGGGCGGACGCGGCGATCTGCTGATTGCAGGATATGCCGAAGATGGTGGTGGGATTCGGCCCTGACGGGACCAGGTGGAAGTACGAATAATCCTCGGCGCTCTGTGGACAGACAGTTAGGCATCTGTACACATGTCACCGCGCGCGCGACGTACGAGGTGTGCGCCGTCTGGAAGGGCCAGAAACGGCAAGATCTTGGCGACCTCCTCGTCGTCAAATATGTCCCCCGAGGAGTATTCGATCCGGGGTCCGACCTTGGCTGGTTCAGCGCGGTAAACTGCGGAGGGAGTGCACATACGAGGTGATTGAAATCGACAAGTGCGATACCCAGGACGAGCGGACGATCGCCCGGAAGAACTAGCATAGACTCGGGCCTCGCTTTCCGCGACGAGCCAGACGCAACGGACGCAATAGACGCTGTGTCGTCTCTTGGTGGTGATGGAGGATACGTCGGCATCGCGTGGTCTTTCACCTCCAGTTCTTCGACGACAGACGGCGCCACAGACGTATTGGGGCTGTCTGAAGCGCCCATTTCGCGGGTGTACATGCTAGAATCGTCCGGTTCTGAACTGAGGTCGGTATCGAGGGTATAAGGGTTGGAAGCGCGATTGGAAAAGATGCCGGAGCGTTGCGATGGATCCTGGACGGAATTTCGTGGGGAAACCGCCGGAGAAGACAGGGAAATAGAGCGCTGGGACGCTGTATCGCCATCATCGTCCTCTCCAGGGCTCAGGAAGTTATGGATGTCTGGCGGAGGATGGAGTTCGGTTTCAAGAGACATGGTGATAGCAGCTGACGGAGACTTTTTGGGCGACCACGATCAAAGATTGATGGCAGCACTGCTGGCCCGCCTCGACCATGTGCGTCGTTGGCAGTCGATCAGCAGCACGGGATGCAACAGTCCAGGAATGAGCAAGGAATGGGACTGATTGTAGCGTCCGATTTTTCCTGAAAATCAATGTGGGGAAATTGAACCAAGTGAATCACAAGTGAATAAACAAAAGGGTGACTAGAAATGACTCTTGACGGGGGGCCAGAAGACGCCGAGCAAGTCCCTTGACGACTACACCCATTTCTTTCCAAGATGCAAAAGTGTCCAACAAATCGAACATTGAATTCAAAGGTTCAATGGCCGGGAACTTGAATAGCCGGGTAGTCACTTGACTTTTGCAACTTGACCTCGAACCACCACGACAACTGGAAAAGTCTGTCAAGTACCTCGGAAACAATCCTAACCGCGACCTGAGAGACCTGGTTTCTGGACTGACCGGTCATTTCAATAGACCTTGGGGCGAAACTAGATTACCGAGACTTACTTCCGCTGACCGGCGGGCATGCCGCATTTCTCGGGCTTCGCGGAGAACCCAACTTCAGCTGGATACCGGTCCGAAATTGTGCACCGGTGTGGGTGGCGCCTTCCACGTTTCAGCAACCGAAATGTGGGATGCTTTCTAATTTTACGAGCTACTTCTTGGTATGTCAATACCCTCTTCAAGGCGACACAGTACGTTGTGATCAAGTCCGGAGTCGAAGTAACCGACACATTCCCGGATATTGGGGCCACGAGACCACAAATGGTTGCCCTACAGGAGCTCTACCTCAACTAACTTCATGCTCTCTCGGGTGTCTTCCTAGCCGGTATCACAATATACAGCAATTTAGATCGAATTCAAGTGGAAGAATGAAGGAGGCCAGTTAAAGTCAAGGCTATCCATGTTTGCGAGGACAGATTTCAGTTCAACCGTCCCACCTGCAGCGTTTACTCACTGGAATCTCATCCCTGCCGTGTCTCGTCCGTTCACTGGAGCGTCACTTTTTTGCGCAGCATGGCTGATGTTCCCGTCTGCAGAGTTTAATTTGTATCCGCTCCATTTTATTTTTATTCCTCGTGCGATATAAAAGCGCTCATTGTTGAAGACGATTTCAACAATCCCGAACATGCTTCGCGCCTTGGTCACAGTTGCAACTATCAGTTTCCTCACTCTCGCGTCCCCCGTAACGGAGCGCCAGGATGCCTGCACCGACGTTATCGTGATTCTGTGGCCATAATGCGCGAGGAATCCTAACAGACGGGCATTTTCTGCAGGTCATATTTGCTCGCGGGACTACGGAGCCCGCGCCCATAGGAACAATTGTCGATCCTCCTCTCCAGTCCGCTCTTGAATCGGCTCTGGGTGGGAAGACCTTAATCTTCACTGGTGTTGAATATCCGGCGGACATCGCTGGGTTCCTTGAAGGGGGCGATCCTGCAGGCTCTACTACTACGGCTCAGGACATAGGCTCTTTTATGCTCTGTTGGAATTTTTTTTGACTGGTTGTTCTGCTATTCCAGCTGACCAACGCGGCGAGTTCCTGCCCGGATGTAAGTCGAACTGCGATCAACCTACCTGATTGGAAAATCTCACCACATTCGAACACATGTAGACATCATCTCTTCTGGATACAGCCAAGGCGCCCAGCTCGTGCATAACTCGGCAAAACAGCTCTCCGCCAGTGGCCGCTCGCATCAACGCTGTCGTGACTTTGGTGAGGACTGACTCGTTCGCTCCTGAATCAAATGGCTAATACTGCAAACAGGGCGACCCAGACAACGGGCAGGCCGTCAGAATGTAGGAACACAGAGGGCATGCATTTTGAGAGAGTTATCAGATAATTCACTCCGATAAGTTCACCCGGGAGCCAAAAAATCTACCACCCGAATTGATTTACAATTCCTAGAGTCCTTCGTGGGAATATAACGGATTTTCCAGGGGTAGCTGGGAATTGCGCGTTCGTATTTCACGGAAACCAGGCTCCAGAAGGCGGTGACCTCTGTATCTGTGATGTGTTCAATGGAATGAATAACAGCAGAGAAACTGGATCTACATGAGGGCGGAAGTGAACCTGCACAAACGGCGTGAGGGCTCGCAGGGCTCCCCAGAACTTAGTCCAGAAGAGAGACCAATTGATCTAAAGGCTGCGTACATGGAGATGAGATCAGGCTGATGAAAACGGGGCCTTAGGATGTGTTCTGCATGTGCCATATGCGAGTCAATCATTTTTCCAGACTCACGATGCATTCCTCGACCCGGACAGTTGATTTCAGAAGCAGGTATTACATAACAAATTGGTTGGAGTATTTAGCCTCTTCCTGCATGATAAAGTGTGTTGATGCTGTGTTATTCTTCAGTAAGGCGCCAGAAAATCTTTGCTAAGTTGACAATATGTACTTAACTCTGCCATCAAAATTACCCGGAAACATGTGTATTTGTACAGGAATAATAAAGTTGGTAACCGACCGCCATACCCTTGGCCCAAAACCCGGCCTCCATTGGTTCAATAGATGTACATAGATGATATGGAGTAAGTGCGGGAAAGATCTTATTTGTTTTTCGTGATGTCCCATTCCATATTGACATTCAATATCACTTATGTGCAGGGAAAGCTTTTGCAACAGCACGTAGTACCTACCAGATGCCAGAAATACCCTTAATAGTTGGCCACCTATATCTTCTCAGGCCTCGCAGCAATCCGCCTTGATTTTATTTTCAGCAACACTTAGACAACCGAGATTTTGAGTGAATAGTCACTGTTTCCGGGGGGATTTTAGTTCTAGATTGAACTCTGAATCATCTTGAAATTTTTTAGGGCCTTTCTGTCGAAATTTGAGGTCTTTGTACCTGTGGAAGAATCAACTGAAAAGATTGAACATTTTGCAGCATGACAACCAAGAAAGTCCCGAACAGTAATTCTCCAGTGGTCGATTGAACGGAACAGCAGATTACCGATCGGGCCTTCAAAATGTTCTGTTCTTAAAAGGTTATCCAGCTCGAAAAGGAAAAGGTGGCCGCAGAGTACCCAGAGTAAAATTTTGGTGGTTTTACATAAGATACCGCCAGTCCTGGACCCGTACCCACCACAGTCAGGGTACATAAAGACTTAGAGGTAATATGTAATTAGCTGCTACTTACATGGCCATGAGGAAAAAAGACCAATCCAATCCACGGGTTTGAGCCAACCGCCTGGGACGTCAGAAGTACGCTCGGCATTGGCCGAGAACACAGCCACTAACCAGTCACAAAAATTCCAATGGAGTCTAGACTCGTAACCAGTCTGCCCTAAAGACGGCAATACTAAGTGGCAAACACTTTGCCGTAGGCAGACTGGTACTTCTCGGCTCAATCACTTGGGCTGGGCCTGAGTTTGAAAATTTTCCTTCTCTCCTGTTCTGGGCTCAAATCTCAGTATGTATCCTCAATTCAAAGGGAAGGTTTAGACAAATCATCTATAGCTACATTTCTGTCTCTTCAGAATTCCTATTTGTTGCCTTGAGCAACGAGAAATATGTGCCAGGTTTAATAGGAAAGTTAATCACCGGACCGAAGTAACCGATGCCGATCATCGGCACCCGCCAAGGATTTCAAACTCAGGCCCAGGCCAACTGTTTGCTCCGAGATGTACCAGTCTGCCTACGGCAAAGTGCCCGCCACTTAGAATTGCCATGGCAGACTGGTAACGAGTCTAAATGGAGTCTCTGAAAAAGACTTTAACACAGCCACTATTTTCCTTCTACTGGAAAAGTGTAACTGATGATTCACGCAGCTCGCGAAAACCCCATGTAAACTTTCAGAAAAGAACGAGAACTTATTACATAAGTACTCGTAACATTACTTAAATAACATTTTAACACGCACTGTGAGAAGGATCCATCATGAATTACAAGATAAAGATGTTGTAGGTAGGTAGGTAGGTAGGTAGTATTACACGGCACGGTCCAACTCGTTAACACCGGTTTCCAGGAATTATCCCGATGTACAGGCACTACTACATCATCGTCCCTGGGCCCCTCTGTCTAGTAGCCGAGCTCACGGTCGCATTCTTGTCGAGTCGCCGCGGTAGAACTAAAACAATACAAAGGAGCGAGAGTTAGCACATCAACCCAGGAGAGCCATTCAGTTCAAGCTACCAGACGAAACACGGGAACAGCGTAAAAAACCTCAAGGACATCATGGCAGTATTTCGCAACCAGCGCAATTGTTGATCTTGGATAAATAATGGCTTTGAGGAACTCGGTGTTTGAGAGTTCTGCCATTTGGCGTTGTAGGTCTGGGATGTTGGAGAAGAGTTTTGCTAGAAAAATTGCTCGTAGTTCAACCAGTGTATCCGAGGATTCACAGGAGATCAGAGCATGTTCAGGCGTCTCAACTTCCGCTTTGCAGAACCTACACAGCCGATCCGATTGAGGGACTGGTTGGAGCTCATGATCAACATAGCGCAAGATTTCCACGGCCAACTGATGAGTGGAGAGCAACACGGAGGTAATTGCCTCGCGGTGTTTCTGGGTCTTCACCATTGTTAGATAGTTGAATTCCAACTTGATTCATGATGTTTTGTCAGGGCATGCACCTTGAATTTCAAAACACCTTTCATGATTTTATCTTGCAGGTAGGTAGGTAGGTAGGTATATTCCGACGCGGTCCCCTTGAGGAACAGCCGGTTATTTCCTATATTTTTTTCGGTCGGGTATTTCATGATGATTCGTCATCGAAAGGTTAGAGGAACGCTCCCAGCAGCTGCAGAGGCTGGCCCTAAACCATGATGTCATTTGCTCCACGCTTTGCAGATAATTTGGAGCAACTCTCTCTCGCCCATACCACCACCTCCCCCGGTCCCCCTTCTTCCCTGAGGTTCCCTCCGCCCTCCCCATGCTCGTCGCTGCCGCCTCCCCGCCCGTAGTCGCCGCCGTCTCCCACACCCGTCAACGCTGTTGCACCGACTCCGGATCTGGGCAAGATCCGAGTCTCGGAGTCACTGAGGTATCGGGTGTGACAACAGGTACGTTGGGATGTATTGCTCCTTTATTACCAGTAACGGTCTGTTATCAGGAAGCGGGGGGGACCCGTGGCGGAAGCAAGGAATACATTGCATAATAGTCGGCGACTGCAGGTGCACATATCACGCCAATCAACTTGTCGCTTTATTCAACACACCGACTCATCACCTCGGTTCATTTATTCAATGTAGGAGAGTGGGAGGGAACCTGGTGGGCGGGTACCGCATTTATATTGTATTCTTGTGTAAGGATCTTGAATTTCATGTTGTTTCTTTGTTCCTTCATCATGTTTTGAGGAATGTGGTAGCCTGTCCCGAGGGCAGGAACTAGCACAATTATTCAGCATGAAATGCACTGAATTCAAGATGTTCTATCGTGAAAACACGTCGGGAATGTTCCTACATTTGTCCCGAACTTCAAGACCTCTGTTCATAATGTTTTATCATGGAAACATGTTGTATCATCAGGGAATTCAAGGTAAAATATCATGTCTTTCATGACTCAGTGTCGTGAAAGACATGTGGAAATTCATGATGTTTCCCTCTCTCAGTGAATAACCTGCATTGCTCACACTGGCTGACAATGCAGGGCACAATTGGGGTAGCCAATCCGGTTTACGAGGGAAGATATCAGCTTACGCATAGTGATACGACTGTAAGGGAGAGATAACAAAAAATATGGGAAAATGTTCAACTTACATAATTTCAATCTTTGCCGGCACACGCACGGACTACTCGAGGTCGATTCTTTTCTCCAAGTACTTAAGACGTACCGACCGGTAATACAGCTTGGAACCGCTGCAATTTCCCTTCGAACCATATACCTAAATACAGTATTTGATCATTGCACCTTCACTACATAAAATTACGTCCAAGCCTAAGGCAATTTTGTGTGGTCCAGACTGTCCTCGCCTGTGGTCACCGCCCCCGAGTCACGAAATTGGAGTTCCAGCACAGTCGTATCAGCCCGCCTGACCGCATGCGGCGTCCGCGGCGTGCTCGGTTCCATGCCGTTCGTGATGGTGGAGACACACTGGTCGACATCGTCTGTGCTCAGTCCCAACCCTACGCGAACGATGATCAGCGTCGGCGCAATGCCCTGTGTTTCCCAACAATAAGCGATTTCTTTCGAGGAATACGGCGTTGGAGGCACGTACGACGATATGGTAGCACGCGGCAATGCATATGAGAACCGATACCGTTGGCGTGGCGGGCGATAGGAAGCACCCGATGGTGACGACGAGCGCTGCGGGGTATATCAGCCCGCTTTCAATCCTGCGGAAAATGAAGCGAAGTCAAGAGTAGAGGGTGAAATTGACACACAGGATAGCCGTCAAGTCCAAGTATTTTTTGCGCGACCTCTTGCCTAGAAAGAAGGCGGCGCGTTGAGTGATCCACCAAATTCGACCGGCTGGATTTGAGTGCCGTGGGCGTTAAGCGTGCAGGTGATATACCTCGAGGATTTACGGACTCGCCTGCTAGTGCTGCCGCCACCACATTTGTGAAGAACACCGTTCCCACACATATTCCGAGGGCCGCCCGTTCAGGGGGTCCAGAGAGGGGCAGCAGACCCAGTATGCCGCCAACTGAATGTAGATGAATAAGCGACTGGTAGTGGTGTGCGACCGGTCACTCACTGAGCGTGAACACGTATGTAAAAATGGGAAAGGCGACTGCTCGCCAGTTGTGGCCCCATATCACGTAGCACCGATGGATCTGTAGAATTGTGCATTATATAACCCGGATAGTTAGTACCAGAGCTATACCACTCACTAGGATGCCATCAGCGAGCGCGCTGCATGGGATGTAGTTATGCACCATCCTAGTCGGTGAAGAATTCAGACGCGCACTTTGCTAATGTATATCGGATTTTAATGAGGATTGCAATTCGGTGGACGGAGAAGGGGTCGTCGGCGCCGTACAAGGGTGGAAGGGGGTTCTTCAGCGAGAAGACCTCGTATATTGCGGCGTCGGCGGCGTCTGTGATGAACGCCCACGCATACGCGAGCGCGATGTGGATGGTCGAGAGCAGGAAGAGCACGATCATGCACCCCAGGTGATATTCATAGTTAGGCCGTTTGCGGCTGCATAGAACCTGGACGGATTGGAAGAAAAGTACCGAGTAGATGCCTGTGCATGTAAGTTGTGCGAGGGCGCAGACTGGAGCCCGGAGGACAGACCGTATGTCGTCGAATCTATCTGCCAACAATTAATTAATTCTTCGGGCTGCGAGCGGTAAAAACTTACCACCAAGGGGAAAAAAGAGGTGAACCGGCTGGTAGGCGCCTGTAAACTGCTTAAATTCAAGGATGAGCGGAATGAAAGAGGGCTGCCGCACCATGCCCGTGTGGGATAGGCCGTACATCGGGACGTGCCGCAACTTATCCTTTTCAAGCACTATTTTTGAGCCCCCACTGTCTCGACGAACTGGTAATCATCGAACCGCTGACCAGAATTCCAGGGGGGAATCGACGCTGGCTGAGATTGCCTGTACCTGGAGTGGGAAGTTCCCACGTAAAACAATCCCGATTGGCTGGCGAAACCTGCCTACTGTCTTCGAATCTCGCCGATGTGATAGAGGTGAGAATCATAGCTTCCAGAAGTTCGACGCAACAAGGGAAACAGAAAACAATCTATCTATCAAAGATGGTCTTTGAAAGGCCAAAGGCTTTTGGACGCTCTTGATACTCGGGATAATTGACCACCAAGATTTCTTCAAGTGCGAGATACTGGTCCCGGATTTCGAACACATTGGATGTGGCAGAGTTGAGCTGTCTACCTACCACGAACGTGTGGGGGCTCCAGAATGCATGATGAATGAATCACCGGAAGACTGATGATGTCAGAAGAGGAGCCCAAGTCAAAAAAAGACGATTTGCCGAGATGCTGGGGGTAGTACTAGATCGAAGAAAAAGTATGTTCCGCGTACCCCTAGTTCTACAGTTTCGGACACAGAGATTCCTTGAAGCGGCCGAGAAAAGTAACCAGATTCGTTGGCGTCCAAGACCGGAGTCCATCAGCTTGGACAGCAATTCCTAGCACCAAGACTCCCGGCGCTCGGCAGGAACTATAGCCCTAGAGCACCCCCAGGTCCGACGATTAGAGGTTCGCGTTTTTTTTTTGCAAAAAAAAAGACCTGACCCGACCCCGAACACTACCCTCGTAGCCAGAAGTTCTTTGCTTGCTTTTTTCGCGTTATGGATGGAAGAAAGAATGGTTAGCCGAGTTGACAAAGTTGATGATCGCTCGGGCGTTCGGCCCGTACGCCGCGTGCCACTAGCACTGCTTCTAGTCGACCATGTTCATAAAATCGCAACTAGCCAGCAGGCTCAACACGAATTATGTTCCATCGGATGCCGAAGTTCAGGAAATCCGTAACACTCTCACGGAACCTCTCCGACAGCTATCTCTCCTCGACGAACGCCTCGTTCAAATGCAAGCTGCCATGGACGAACTCACTGTCCAGCGCGCATCGCTGAAAGACGAGATCGACCAACACAAAGCACTCATATCTCCCGTCAGGCGCATCCCCCAGGACATCCTCGAGGAGATCTTCCTCTCTTGTCTCCCGACCCGGCAGTACATGCTCATCGATGCTCGACAAGCACCCCTGCTTCTTGGCCACATCTGCCGCCATTGGAGAGCGATTTCCCATTCAATACCGAGGCTCTGGGCGTCCCTTCATATTCCATGGACGACCCCGGTTGTTGATCGTGTCCTACAAGCACCCGTTCCTGTTTCAGGATTTGCAGAGGTCATTCACGGATGGCTCGGTCGCTCCGGGAGCATGCCCCAATCCCTCTCGATCGCGTTCCGCGAGACTCTTCCTATCGAACCCATTTGGCAGCCGCTAATGGCTGTCTTTGGGCGCGTGCATCGACTCGAGCTACTTGTCGGTCTCAAGGACGATGTCGGTAGCGATTCGGATGGTTTTGGTGATGACTTACCCGAGGAACGGGTCAACGACACGTTAGCGCTCTTGATGGGCTGCAGGGCAGACGACTTTCCATGCCTGGAGAGTCTCAGGATCAGTGCCATGGAGGACTTTGGCCAGACTTATTGGCACGACAGCGAACTTTTACAAGTCTTCTCACTGCGGCGTGTTTCATTGGAGATTCGAGCCCTCAGCCCAACGAAACTTCCACTGCAGTGGGCGGAGTTGACTGAATTGGATCTTTACTGTGAAGAGGTCTGCGTTTCGGTCCTCGCAGATTTCGATGGCGGGTTGACGGCCCAAGATGTGCTGGATATTATAGGCCGGTGCACGAAGCTCGTAAAATGCAGGCTACGCATAACATCATCCAGCCTCTCGTCATTTAACGGAAACAGCACAACTGCCCCCATTTTACAGTCCCTCGTCCTCCTTGATTGCGCAATGTTGATGATTAGATTGGCACACTTCCTCGACTGTCTTCATCTCCCGAGTCTACATCATTTAGCCCTCGATCCCGTCCAGGGCCACGCCTCCTCACCCCCCGAATTCTTACAGGCTGTCGGAAAACATGCACAATTTTTAACCAGCGTCGACTTCGCGATCTCATTATTCTCGCCGGAGACCCTCCTGCAATTTTTCGCCCTCGTGTCCGATCTTCAGCGTCTTCGTCTGCGTCGAGGGCCCGATCGCAACAGCAAGACCGAGATAGACGACGGTATCGTTCGCCAACTCACGCCGAGCCCTTCGAATGCAGGTCTATGCCCTCTGCTGACGGAACTCGAGTTCGAACGATGCACCGCATTTTCCGACGACACGCTAGAGGAATTCATCACCGCGCGCATGACATCCACTCGTCCGCTCGAACTGGTTGATATTGACTTCACCCGCACGATGCAGCGGGAAATTTGGGTGGACCCGACTGCAGGGTTGCGCCTGCTGCTCAAATATGCTAATCCCATTCCACCGGACCGGTGGACGTATCATCCTCGCGAAGGATTTTCTTTCTCGTCTTCGTCTCCTCCGAGGTTGATGGTGTGAGTCTGCCGAGACCCCCAATGTTCAGCTGTACTCATTTCTTGCTGGTAAAGATAATGATCACAAGCTCCCCTGCAACAGCCCGCAGGGCAGTGTGGGCCAGAAAATCCATCTCCATTGCGGATTCATGCTCAAGATTCCCGAAACCGGCGTTCCTGAGCGGGACCGTGCCGTGTAATTCTACCTACCTACCTACCTACCTCGGGTAGCAATATCGTACGTTTATGGTACAGTATGGTTCAAAAAACAATCAAATGCCAACATCCATGCACGCTGAACCAAAAATGAGCCCGTGATATTAGCGAGTTTGCGCTGCAGCCATCCAGTGGCTGACGCTACCGAAAGTGGAATTCATCGACGCATCAGCCCAACATTTCCTTGACTTCAAATATACCGAATTCCTGGCCTACATGATCCTTATTTCCTGTGAGAAGATCCTGGACTAACCTGTTCCCTGGGCCGAGAACGAAAACCATCCAGTGGCGCTGATGGCTCTGCAAACCCTCTAATTGTTCGAACTGCAGATCTGTGGAGTAAACACGGTCCCCAACAACAACAGGGTGTTTCATAATTAAAATTCAAGCCCCAACTCGGTGCCCAATTTTGACCCCAACTTGGTCCCAGCTCCGTCATGTTTTTGCTCCGGGAAACACAACCAGTCTGATGAAATCGGAGGGGCAAAGTTGGGGCGGGCGACTTGACGTCCAACTTCAACCCCAACTCTTTTTGTGCCTCAACTCAACGCGAAGTTGGGGGGTCAGAGTTGGCAAGTTGGGAGACAAAATTTAATTACAACTGCCTCGGGCCAAACCGGGGCCCCGGGTGTACACAAACCCGGAGCGCATGGGGTGGGACAAAATTGGACCTCGTTGTGATCCCGATCGCGCTGGATCGCCACACCGCCACCCCGCGGCCTGGAAAAGTTCAACTTCGAATTCTCGGCGACCAATTTGCCTTGTCTGGACGCCATCTCGACCCGATCTTTACCGATGAACGTAATGTAGTAATGGGGAATGTGCGCGACGGGCGTCCGTGCTGTGGCGACTGCTATGTAAATTGAGTTGTGCCGGCCGCCGGTCCTTGTCTCAGTTGGTTTCGTACCGGCCGGAGGATGTTATATCCGGACTGTGGCTATTGCATATTTCCGATCGCGCCGTCATACGCGCACTGGCCAAGCACTGGCAGTGACATGAAAATATCCGCCACGGGATTATTGTTGTGGCGGGGCGCCAGCGCGGGAGCGGATGGGGGGATGTACTTGTATTTAAAAAATTTCCCTGCATTCCGTGTGTCGGTCCTACTAGTACGGGTTGAACCACGCTATAATAAAACCGGGAGAAATCGGAATACGGATGTCCGTGTCATTCGGTTGGGTTGTTCATATTAAAAATGCAGTACCAAGGACCGCCGGGACATGGATTAACCAAATCTGTAAGACGGTCCAAGCAGACGATACCCGCGGGGTTACGGGCAGGGGCAGGTCATGGGTTGTGGGGTGACGGGCTTATCAGTCGGCTGTGCCTGCGACATCCCCGTGCGCAGATCTGGGGCGGGCCGGTGTGGGGTTTTCTCGCGTCATCCTCACTGCAGGAATTGAAATCTACGAGGGAAGCGGATTTGAGGAGAGCGAATGCGAATATCTATAGCAGAGTTGTACGTATCTATGTGTCTAATACTATACTAATGCAGTGCGAGTGGTACACGAGTAGCAACTATGTGAGGAGGCGAGGGACGCGACGCATGGACATGGATGGTGAGATGGGTGGGGGCCGTCTATGGTATAAAGTTAAATAGAAGAACGGATAATTATTAGTACACCAGTGTCCTCGGAGCTCGTAGATCTAGAACTCGCGCCGCGACGCGGCTTCGAACTGGCTGAACCCAGGCAGCTCTACGCGGGCGTCTTCCGCGCTACCAGGGCCCTCTAGCTGCGGGGAACCGGGATGCGATCCGCCAGCCGCGGAGGGCGCCGATCCCGCGCTGGGCGCATGGTGCGGGTAGTTGACGGGAATCTTGAGCGGCGGGAGGTGTATGGGGGGCGATCCGCTCCGGGAGCCAGGCATGCTCGAGCACGCACTTGCGCCGCCGCTGCTCCACCCGCTCCAACTACTTGACGATGCGGAAGTCGAGGTGGACGTCGACGTCGACGCGGACGTGGACGCCGAGCCGGCGGGGAGGTGGGGGAAGGACGGCCAGCTGGTCGTGCGCTGGTACTGCGCGGGAGTCGCGGCGTAACTCGTTTGGGGTGTCGTGTGAATGGGCGTCATCCCGAATGCCGCGCGCACCGAATGGGCAAGATGCTGCGGGTGTGGTGTCCCGCTCCCGCCACCCGGACTATGGGTTTCAAGCGATAGCGGCGGCGGACTGGGTGCCCGGGAGTGCAGTGTGAGGGTCCGCAGGGGGCCGAGGAAGGGCGATGTGCTCGGCGTCGGGTGCCAAGTGCTGCTTCCGCGCATGGTCAAGGGCTCCGAGTCGCTCGTCGTGTGCTCGGATCGTGGTGATGCGCTTGCGCGCCGGTCGGCAGGGGCGATGTGGGAGGCAGAGCGGGAGTGTGTGTTCGTAGGGGCCATGGGGAGGACCGCGGGCTCGCGGGATGCGGGTGTCATCTGCCACGCGGGGCCGCTCAGTCGGCGGTGGTTCTTACTCGATTTTTCTCGTTCCCGAGCGTTTGAGAGGCGGAATGGTGCGTCGTGGGACTCGGCGCGGCGGAGGGCAGCAGCATGCCGGGCCTCATACTCGGCTCGACGCAGTGCCTCCTGGCGCTCCAGGGCATACAGCTCATCCATCGCAACAGAGGAGAGGGTTGTGAAAGCAGAGTGGGTACGATATTCATCATCGTCCGTCGTGTCTGTAGGACGCGCATAGTCCTCCTCGTCGTCGCTATTTGCTCGGCTACGGGCCTTTTTCTTGGGTGGAGCCGGGTCGTTGGTGTGGATGCGCGAGTGGCGGGTGAGCTCGTCAGAGCGCGAGAAGCGCTTCTCACACGACGGAAAAGTGCACACAAACGGTTTTTCGCCGGTGTGAGTGCGAATATGGCGGGTCTGGGTGAAAAATTAGGACAATGAAACGGCGAAAAAAAGGCTGTGGGGGTACCTGGTGCTCGAGACGACTGAAGGCGCGGCCACACAAAGGATATGGACATTTGTACGGGCGAGGTTGGGGGTTAGGCTGAGTGGTCATGGTGGTAGAGGACAGAACGGAGATGGGTTCATCCACTGTCCCCAGACACGATCATTATCCGGATAATCATGCACAATCGGGCCTGCAATCGGTCCGACCTCCATTTCATGTGTTTTATCTCTCTTCCGACTCTCCCCGGTTATGCCACAAGTGCTGGCCTGGAGCAGGCCAGCCGTTTAAAAAAACTTCAACAGAAGAGCAAAGTTGTCTTCTCGCCCGCATGGTCAACCCGTATTGCTACTGGAACACCCTGGACCCGAATGGATCTCGCCCCCACGGTAATTTAACCTTTGAGAGCTCTCAGGCCCCGCAACCCCAGTTCCCCAGATAACGTTAACCCATACGGATGATGGCATGTGAATGGATGCTGTATGTGGATCAGAATGAATCCCGTAGCAAGCAAGACGTGTGGGATGAGTGCAAGTGCATTCCCCGGACTGACATACGGACCGGTGGCTCAGTACAGCTCGCGACCCAAACGTTCGTGGCGTCAGGAACATCGCGATAAGGGGGAGACGATGGCGCACTTCATCTATCATTTTCACTAGACGATGGCGCGTGCGCATTTCATCATCGTTGACGCGGTCCCGGTGTGGAGTACTTTCCATTCTGCCCATGCAGACTTTCCTCCCCCTTTTTTTCAAGACGCGTATTCACGCCCGGTCCATCAAGCTGACGATAAGAGACTGTTGGACGCAACGAAGATAGATGTGGGAGATCCCCGCGTCGAAACTTACACGGAAAACCAGAATAAATGCGCGAAGTTCACGAATAGTAAGAGGATCGCGTTGCGGAACTTCTCTTGACGAGGGTCCTCCCCGGAATAGAGTGTCTCGACCAGCGAGACAGAGGTAAACCAAGGGCATTATCGGCCTCTTTCGTGGTACCAGGTAGGACTGGCCTACGTTTTTTTTGGAGTGTTTGGAGTAACGAGATCGTGGTCTGTAGATGCATTAATATTCTGAGTCTGTCCGCTCGTGGTGCTGGTTTTGAACCCCGACGTCAATCAGGGCCCTTCAGGGGTTTTTTGTGGTATCCCGGGAACAGATGGTCCACGGAGATACTTTTTTTCGAAGCGCGATGGTATATTCACTTCAGGCCAGGCGCCCATTCCAGTGGCCAGACCTCGGATACGTGGCCGGTGGAAGAGAAAACGCGCAAGAACGACACAGTTCTCGTGATGGTACAGCATATTGGAAGAGCGAATCGCGAGCGTCTTCCCAGAAACTATCAAAGCGCGGGAAAAGACCAGAAGATGTCACACTCGTAACACCGAGTCACACAAATAGCTTGACATGAACCACCATGAACAACGACTTTTCCAGCAGACGGCGGCCTGTCTTGATCCCCAATCTGAGGAATCACATCCCGAGCCCTAGACGGCCGCAATCGCAGAGAATCCAGGCCGTAGAGGCCCTCCTCGAGCATGGATTTCCATATTCGCGGTCTGCATCGAGCAAGACCCTTGGCCGGATGCGTACTGAGATTCTGGCAGCAAACTAACTGCGCACACCTCCTGCGTGAATGCGCTGGCGTTTTCTTCTCTGGACGGGCGGTTTCTTGCGAGCGGGGGGGATGGTGCGTATCGCTGCTCACCTCGGGACTTTGTACCAACAATCGTAGACTTGAAGATCCACTTATGGGACTTGCATGAGGAGCCAGTCAGCACGCCGTGCTGGTCTTTCACTGGCCCCCGAGTAATTTGTCTTCTGGACGTTCTCTGCCGCAGAACTGATGTTTTGTGTCCAGAAAAATATCTTCGTCTTGGCCTTTTCTGCTCACAATCGCTGGCTATATTCGTTCGTTATAGCTTCCTTGATCAATCACAGGCTCATTTCTCTCAGTGGAGGCGTGGATAACACTGTACTCAAGTTCGACGCCACCCAGCTCGAGCGGGCTCCGAACGCGCAGAGTCCCCGTTCTCCGGAGCTTAGGCTCTATGATCACGACGATAGCATTCGCGGTATCGCGCCGCATGCCGTGCAGGATGAGATATTTCTCACCGGGAGGTGCGCATCCTCGGTCACCGTGAAACGAAAAATAACCGTGCCCTAGCGAGGACGGACGCATCATTCTGCACGACGGGCGAGTCGCGCCCACCGCGCTCCCCCGTGCGCAAGACAGGATCCAGCTCGCGGCGGAGGTAACGAGCGTGCAGTTCCACCCCGTCATGGAGCACGTCTTCGCGACCAGCGAGAGCAGCGGGCGCGTCTGCCTGAGGGATACGCGGATGGCATTTGGGCCGCTGGCGCAGCGGACGCGGGAGGGGGTCGTGCAGATCGTGCGTGCCTTGTCCTCCCGTCGGCGTCGTCTAACCAATGACCAGTACAATACCAAACTCTCGTCGCGGTCGTTCCCGCACTTGTGCAATCCCGAGGCGAGCAGCATCGTGTTCAATCATCAAGGGACTCAACTGGGCGTGACGATGTTGGTGAGCGTGCTCAGGGCGGAGCAGAACTCGGTGCTCATCGCGCGAAGCACTACTTCCCCACCATATACGCCCTCACGGACCCGGATCCCCTCGCCGTCTGCAGCGCCCCGAACCTCCCCGGCGGCACCCCCGTCCCGAGCGGCGAGCGGACGTACGTCAACTCTTGCACGATGAAGGTGGATATTCGCATATACCCCGCACTCCTCGCATTCGCTAACGACGATCACGATCTCAGCACGGCTCGTTCGGCGGCCCGGGCCTCGACGCCGACGCGCTGTACGCTGCCGGCTCGGACGACTTCCACGCGTACATCTGGGCGCTCCCGCCCCCCGCGGAGCTCGTTGCGCGGCGCACGGTCCTCTCGCATGCGGAGTGGGACGCAGGCGAGCACAGCGGTGTCGTCGGTACGCCCCTGCTTCACATAGACGCTCTCGTGCCTCACCACGCAGCCTAGCCTTCGCAGAGCGCCTGACCGGCCCGCGCTGCGTCCCCGCGCAGCTGCACACGCCGCGCGCGCGCCTGGGCGGCCACGCGTCGATCTGCAACACGGTGCTTGTGCACCCGCGCATGCTGCTCGCCGCGAGTGCGGGCGTGGAGGCCGACATTGTGGTGCACGGCGCCGTGACGTCGCTGCTCGGCGGCATGCAGCCGACGCCGGCGCACACGCGACAGCTCGAAGAGGCGTGGGCGGAAGGCGTTGACAGGCCGGACGGCGTGGAAGAGCTGACGTGGCTCGACATGCAGGACACGATCCATATGTTCGACGCGTACGTCCCATAGCGCGATTTTGCGATCGGATGGCTCACGCGACCTTGCTAGGATCCTGAGGGAGCAGGGCGAGGCGGATGTATTCCGGATTAGGAAGTGGGCGGGGAGGAGTGATGGCGAGTCGGATTCACGTGGAGATTCAGAAGGAGAAGAGTTGGGTGAGGATGACGAGGTCGACGACGAGATGGGCGAGTCCCGTGGCTGACTATCCATGGGGTGCAGTTTGATATTCGGCGGGTCAACGTATTTGATCGACGGCCACCAAATGGTTGCGACGCGTGAGGACGCATATCACAGCTCCAAGTCGCCCCATTCATTCCTGGACGTCTGGGCTGCATTCGCGAGCTCTTGCTTGCGTATTGCCTATATAGCACGACCCGGCCATACCATCGTGGTAAGCCACAGCGGTTTGGGGCACACGGCGCGATTTTCTTGGCGCGATGGCCCAAATTAAACCTTCTTGAATGCATTGACAAGAGGCTTGAAGGACAGCGAAGGACACACATGATCGTTGCCTCGCCATTGTCATGTGTTCACGACTCTCCTTCTGATTCCTGAAATTCCGATCAGCAGCTTCCTCGACCTCGACAATTTTTCTGTATCTTGGAAAGAGCTTGGCTATTCCTCGGAATATAGCTCTCCTATACTGCCCCCGACGCGATCATCCTTCTGAGTCGTTGGGACTCCTACAACCTCGGCGAACTTCTCGGTGGAACCTAAGTGGAACCTATTGCGCATTGGCTCGTTGTTGATCCATGATGGAGTCTTCGGCTAGGGATCAGGTTCTTTGAAACTTTTGCGCGTCGGGGGCTCGGCAACGCGCTGTGAAAGCACATGACGTCGAATGTATAAAAGCCATCGCCAGATACGCGACTGAACCTAGCGGGTATCTCTTCGTCCCCGGCACCATGCGTCTCCCTTGTATCTTGACTCTGCTCAGTGCCACCTCGTACTCCTTGGCTGGAGTTACTGTTCAGAAGCCCGGTTTGACTGTCCCTCCCGCGTACGCCAGCCATAAGGCTGCGGCGGAGAAGATCTTTACAACTAGTTACGCCGCGTACAAGTGAGTCAATACCGACGAGGCTTCGCGGCGCACACGACTGATTCAAACATAGAAAGTTTGCATTTGGCCACGACGAATTACTGCCTGTGAGCGAGGGCCCCAATGATGACCTGGGCGGATGGGGAGCGTCGCTTGTCGATGCAATGGTGCGCCCTTCCCCATTCTCTGGAATTCCGTCTAACTTTCAAGTTCATCTCCTAGGGCACCATGGTGCGTTCATCAAGCTCAATTATCCTTCTCCGGCTTATAAGAGTGGCAGGTCGTCATGGGTCTTACGGTAAATTAGCGCTCCGATTGCACCCCAGCATGTTTTACTTGGTTACAGGATCTGTTTGAGGAAGCAGTCAATTACACCGCTACGGTCGATTTCAACACGTCGCCCGCCGACGAACTCATCAGGTACGTTGGTCTCTACTAGGTAATTGGCGGTGCTCGAATTTTTCAGTGTCTTTGAAACGAACATTCGCTGGGTAGCAGGCCTGCTCTCATCGTACGAGCTCAGCGGGAAAAAGTACCCCATTCTGGTCGAAAAAGCCAAGCAAGTCGCTGACAAGTTGGCTTTCGCCTGGGTCGGGGTGAGACCGCCAATTCTTTTCTTATTAATGTGTATGTACCTAACTGCGACCCCCCAGGACAACGTCATACCCTACAACACCATGAACTTCACCACCAATAGTCCCGAGATTGGAACTGCAAGTTTTTTAGACCATCATCTTTCGCTGCTCAACGTCCTCATTCGTTTCTGTAGACCAACATTGCCCAGGTTGGAACCCTGACCCTGGAATGGGCGGCTTTGACCAAATACACGGGCAATGCGACGTACGCAAACCTTACCGCCAAAGCTGTTATCTACACGGCAGGACTTGTGCGGCGCTTGTCCTGGTTCAATCCCCGTATTAATTCTCCATTGAACAGGCCACTCCGTTGCCAGGTCTTGCCCCGCAGGTTATAGACCCCTCAACGGGCCAATTCGCTGACGCCTACCTCGTGAGTACATACATTCCCCGCAGCGTGAACTTGTCCTGACCTCTCGCAAAGACGTGGGGTGGAGGCTCGGACAGCTACTTCGAATATCTCGTCAAATTCGCCCGTTACACCAACAATGAGAACCCCATCTTCCTCGACACGTGGAAGGTACGGATCTCGTCAATTCCGGGTGTATGACGATCTTTAATCATCGTCACAGACCGCGGTCGATTCCTCGATCCACACGCTCCTCAAGGTGTTTATTTTGTGTTCGGTTCATGGATCCTATTAATGCCATTGGTAGACCAGCACGGTTGGTAACTGGTCTTTCCTCGCCGACCAAGACGACCAGGGTTTGATCCGCCATGTGGGATCGTGAGTCTGCTCGAACTTGTGGTGGGTAAATTCAATGAGCATCTTCAGACACTTGGCATGCTTCTATGCCGGGAATTGGCTCCTTGGTACACCAATTCTGGGCATTTTACGAGTGAGGCTTACAGTCAGTCTCCCATAGGTGGACAGCTGCTTCAGAACAAGACAATCGTCGATATCGCTTTGTTGCTCAACGACGGGTGCTGGGCAAGTCATCGCATGCCCTGGCTTCTATTCTCTGCTTGACGGTCCTGACGCACAGAACACATATGCCAGCACAGTGTATGTCCCCGCTATCTATTACTCTCGGCGGCTCCTAATCAGAGTTCAGAACCGGGATTGGTCCGGAAACCTTTGCATTTATCGGTTCCGACGGCAATTTCACCGGCGGGGATCCCATCACCGCTGAAGAGCTGACCTTTTACAACGAGCACGGATTCTATATCACCGGCTCCGACTACATTCAACGCCCGGAAGGTAGGAAGTTGTCCCGTTCGATTTCTTTTGAACCGTGTCCAATAAAGAAATACCTAGTTCTGGAATCGAACTTCTACGCATGGCGAGTAACTGGCGACACCAAGTACCTGGACCGTGCGGCGTCCGCGATCGCCTCTTTCAACAAGTGGCTCCCCGCCAACGCGGGGTTCGCTTCCCTGAACGATGTTAACAGCGCCGATGGCGGGTTCATTGACATTCAGGAGAGCTTCTGGTATGCCTCTTCCATTTCGCCATGAAATCCGCTGACCTTCTTTCATTTCTCCAGGTTTGCTGAAGTCCTGAAGTACTTGTGCGTCTGACCGCTCCTTTCTTCAACTCCCCGCCCTCACCGTTCTTTAGATACCTCACCTTCGACGACCCATCGCACCTCAGCCTCGACACGCGTGAGTCATCCACCGAATATCAACTCGCGCTGGTCTCACTCGTTGTAGATGTGTGGAACACGGAATGTCATCCTTTCGAGGCCCCACCTGCATTAGACTCGTACACCGCGAAATTGATTCCGCAAAAGCCGTTCACCCCTCACATTACGAACCAACCGCGCCCCGCCGTCAGTCCTATCCCCCAGCTTGAATAGATTTATTAGTCTGTTAAATGGGATAATACCGTCTGTTCGATGCCACGAAGGGATGAAACGTATTTGAACCCAAGTCGCAGACTCGTACTGCGATGGCTCGATCCCCG
Organism: Mycena maculata; assembly: GCA_029448575.1. Classification (NCBI taxonomy): domain Eukaryota; kingdom Fungi; phylum Basidiomycota; class Agaricomycetes; order Agaricales; family Mycenaceae; genus Mycena; species Mycena maculata. The sequence goes on from JARJLG010000005.1 coordinate 729,802, forward strand.
TGAGGCGCCGATGCTTTTGGGCCGGGAAAGAGAGAGATTCAAGGACATAAGTACCAGGATTTCATGTCCCCGAAAATTTCGAGTGTAAATGGTGAAAAAAGCACATAATATCCCAGATTCACATGCGACTGAGGCAGTCAAGCTCAGTCTTTCACATTCACCCTTCCGCACAAGATGTACCTAGTCTGGTACCACCCCTACCTACCCCCACCTTACCTTCTACCCACCGGCTTGATGTACAGCAGTCCATAACGACTAAAAGCTGGAATATACACGGTGCTTTTGCCTTTAAAATGAGCTGCCCGCAATTCAGATCAGAACTTGAGCTGTATGATATTAATTTATTTCAGGAAACCCACCTGCGTCCGAATCAGCACGATACGGTGCAGCTTCCTCCAGGCTATACTATTGTCTCGCGCACCAGACGTCCAAAAGCTTCGTTTGATCAATCATGGGGCGGAGTTGCAATGGTGATCTCACTGCGTATTCCGTTCAAAATCAGGGATGATTTGGGCGGCCCAGACTTCATGGTAATCCAGGTAGAGAAAAAACTCTTCTACAATGTGTACTTGCTCCCCGAGTCAACATTATGGGCGGGAAGCGGCCTGGATTCCGACCCCTGCAAGGCCTTGGAAAATTCCCTCGCGCTCGCATACATGGGCGGATTCGAGATCATTCTCGATGGAGATCTGAACGCGCGGACGGGATCGTCGAAAGCACGCGTACAAGACCCGAATCGGGTCTCCTCAGACGAAAAGGTATCTACCCGAGGGCGCTGGCTGGCCAGAATGTGTGGGGACTACGATATGGTGATTGTGAACGGCACAACTCGTTTTGGTCCACAAAGTGGAAATCCTACCTCATTCCAAGGGTCAAGACGCACCGTAATCGACTACATGCTCTGCTCTCGGCCTGTCTTCGATAATATCTCGTCATTCGAAGTCTGCGACCGTGTTGAAAAGTACGATCATGCAGCTCTGAAAGCCGAGATCAAGATGGTTGTAAACCTACGCGATGGACTCAACCCGCGGCCCTCGAAAAAGCGAAAAATCGAAATCGAATTGCCTCGGGAGACAGAGCTCGACCTACTCTTCATAGCAACTCTGGAAGCTGGAAAGGATGAGAAAAAGAAAACTCTTACCTTGTTTGGCCACGTCCGCGCTGAGACGGATCCCATAAAAGTGACTGTGCATGGTACCTGCACAAATGCCGGCAATTTCTCTGCCGCTGCAGGAGCAGGCACTTACTGGGGTCCGAATGCCAAGCGCAACAGGGCTATACGTGCCTGGGGCACCCAGAATAATGCACGCGCAGATTTGACAGCTGTGATCTCCGAGTCAGCTCTACAACTCGCACCGCCGGAACAGTCCCTGGAAATCTCAACGCGGTCTGAATATGCCATAAGGTCCGCAAAATACCACGCGTTCCAGAATGACGCACGTGGATGGAGATGTCCAAATGGTGACCTCCTCAAAATCTTGAGTGCTTTGATCAAGGAGCGCATGGCTCCCGTACATTTCGTGCACCTAAAGAAGGAAACAAAGAACGTCAATGGACACCTAACAGAGGCCAAGAGACTGGCAAAACAGGGGTCTCAACTACCACGCGTCAATTCCGCACCTGTCTATGGCAATCCACCCAAATCTGCCGCAACCATGTTTGCACCGCCAATTGATGTTGAAAAAGTCACGGCGGATATCCCGGATGATAGGTCAACTGAGGTGCCTCCCAAACGTGCCAGGAAATATTATTCTGAAAAGCACCGAGGAAGAGATAAATGGGGCGCGATGAAGGAAGCGAACAGGGACAAACTGTTGAATGCCCCCTCGAGTGGCGTGTTCTGGGAAGAATTCAAACGCTTGGCCGATCCGCAACCTGACCCAATCATGGTCGATGCGGATGATCTCGGAGGAGTCTTCGTGCCGAGATTGAACCCGCCATCCATTATGCCCACGGCATTCGATGAAGTCCAGCACAAGATAAATCAGACTCTTGGCTCGTTAATGCCCGAGAATACTGAGGACACCAGTCCAGAGGGTTTTTTCTCTGAAGAATGGTCTGAAGACGATGGAGCTTGGGTGAAAAATCACTTGCTGGAACATTCACTTGACAGCGCCTCCGGAGAAGACTCGGTCACATACGCGGACATTATGCAAATTCCCAATGAGGATATTGTCAACCTGTGCAACGAATGTGTACGGAGAGGAGGCAGCCCCTCAATCTGGTTGAGGACCGCAATCATTGGCCTTCTCAAGCGCGGAAAAGATGGTGAAATCCCGGACAATTATCGAATTATTGCACTGGAAAGCTGCTTCTTAAAGGTCCTCACCTTGCTGATCCATCATCGCATCACCCAGTGGGCTACGGCACGCAGCTTGATCCCTGATTGGCAAAATGGCTTCAGGGGGAAGTATCGGACGAATAACAACCCGTTCATCCTCCGCTGTGTACGAGACTGGGCACGGGCCCACGGGAAGACAGTTTACGTGGCGGCTGTTGATGCTACTAACACATTTCCGTCAACGGATCATTGCACCCTGTGGTTGAAACTGGCGAGGATGGGAATGGCCGGCCCTGTGTTTGACTGGCTTCGGAAAACATACATGAGCATGGGCTACTATGTAAGGCATGGAGACTCTACCACAGGAGAGTTCAAAGCATTAATCGGGCTTCTAACTGGCGACCCCGCCTCCCCGGTACTTTGGAACCTGTTTATGGCCGATCTCGTAATGCTTCCCGACCTGGACGACGTGGTAATGGAGAACGTCAGAATAGCTATTATGGCGCAAGCAGACGACGTACTGCTCATATCCCTCTCAGCCAGAGGCTTACGTGCCAAGCTTAATACTCTCCGGGACTGGTGTGCAAAGAATTTCATCCTGATCAACATGTTGAAAACTGTGATCTTAATTCTGGGCACACTACCAAATCCCTTACCCGTCTTCATGCTCGCAAATGCCGTGCTCAAGATCACAAATGAGGAAAAATATGTAGGTGTCAACCTACGGACAGACACTCAGAATATTTTCCAAGACCATTACAAAACCAAGGCAGGCCCTGCGCGATACTGTGCACATCATATCATGGCTGTTGAGGATCACACCGGCCGATTGAATCCCAGAGAACTCAAGACGCTCTACATGGCCCGAGTAGACTGCCATCTTACGCACGGGTGTGAAATATCACCGGATTGTGAAGATGTTCATGTCAAACAACTCTGCGAGGTTCAAATCTCATTCATCCGGCAAATGCTCAACCTACATGGTCGATCCATGGTGATCCCGCTATATACAGAAACAGGCATTGTACCTCTTCGAGTTCGACATTTTATTCTGGCGCTTGGATACCTGCAGTACCTCTTGGAACTCCTCCCAACCCATTTTGCCCGTGTTGCCGTCAACAGCTCAATTAAGCTGGCCGCGAGTGGTAAAAAATCTTGGGCGAAGGATCTAATCACTGCTGCATCTAAGCTTCCATTTGCATGCCCAGGCCCGGACCTCGTAAATGCGACGGCTAAATCCATTGAGGAATATGCCAAGTCCGTGGATAAATTAATGTTGCAATGGATCCAGAATGAAGTTGATTCCTCGCCAAAGCTGTACCTAATACAGGGACGTCGCGAACCACAGAAGGGCAAACCTCCTGCTCCGCAAGTACTCCGTCTACGGCACTATTTAGAGATGGTGAAGACTCAGAAGCACAGAGAAGTGATTACTTCTCTTCTGGTATCAAGCCATCTGCTAGCTGTGGAGATTTTGCACTATGGAGATCATGAGAATCCACGACAGGATGACCGTTCTAAACGGGTCTGCCGGTTCTGCAAAACTGAGGTTGAAACTCCCGAACATGCCCTATTAGGTTGCGACGCCTCTCCCAAGGTTACGTCCCTGAGAACGGATTTCCTGGAGAAACTCTTTCACGATGCACCGAACCTGCGCCCTCTCATGGATGAACTCGACTTAGTTGAGTTCTTCAAATCCATGGTATACGAACGAAAAACTATTCCTCTCGTGGCAAAATTTGCTCATGAAGTCCTTGAGGTCTTCTATTCGACACCAGTATTCAGGAATAGCTAAGGTACTAACACTCTTTTTCTGTTCTTCCACTTTTGCTTCAGGTATCAACTTAGTTCTACAGCGTGACGGGAAACCGGGTGCGTGAGCTCGGCTTGGAAGATATCTGAGGTCGGGGACGATGGAGTACATAATTGCCTGTAGTACTCCGGGATACTTCCCGAAACCGGCGTTCCTGAGCGGGACCGTGCCGTGTAATTCAACCTACCTACCTACCTACCACCTCCAAGCCAAAAATCACACTCACGACGTGTAAAATTTATATTCCGCATTCCCGCGAGTACGGTGATGGGGTTGCAAGTTCTACTACCAGTTATCTGATGCATTTCTGGCCCTCGTTCACTGCACCACCAGATCCCATGGTATGCCATCACATCTGAATTCAAATTCAATTTTCGAAGTCCAGCAAGCATATTGAGTGTGTTCGTGCACTTTCCACCTTATTTATTCCTACAAAGCCCGTTCAGGTATATACATGTTTAGCCCATTGCACCACCGGTCAACACTGGCAAAATCCCGCTATCATCAAGTTTGGACCCATCAAGGGCATGCAATGCCAGTGCCCCAGTGGCAAGCAGGGACACTGGCTAGGTATAAACGTGCACCCACCTGTACTCCATATTAAACTTCTATTGTGACGCTGTCTGTACAACTCTACATGCTGGCCGCTGCAAGTTCAATTTGATTTTTGATAAGTCTTGCTAGCACGTAGATGCTTCCTTTCCTTCTCTTTCCTATATCTGATGTGGACCTTCAATTCAGCTCATCTGCATTCAATTCCATGTGACCCTCACATCTAATCCAACCTCTCTGCTACCCTCCACAAGATCTGGGCTAATGTTTGCATTCCAGCGAGCAGCTGGGTCTTTTGTTGTTGTTTTTGTTTTGCATTGATCATACTCACAGGCTCATCTCATCTTGTCTTCAGTTCCCTTGTGGTCTGCTTCATGTGCTTTGACTCGATTCTTGGTGGTTCAAACTCTTTGAATGGTGTTTTATTGGTGTGCTTACATTTCATTATTTATTGTGTTTACCTTGTAATCTAGGCTCCTCCGAGTTCTTACAATCCAATGGCTCAAGGATTTCAACTTGAAGGGTGTCAAATAGCACTATAGGTGTCCATTAGAAATAACAGTCTTTGAGGGTGTGAGAAGTCACCAAAATAGGTGGGCTATGCCAGGATCAAACGGACCTATGAACCACAGTCACGGCTAATGAGTGTAGACTGCAGAGTCCACATCTGTCCTCAGTCCGAGGAATAAGTTATGCAGCAAGTGCAAGGAATTTTTAATCTGGTAGCAGGCCATGCCACTTGTTGGCCTTATCAGCTTTATTGAGGGCCCGGCGCTGTGGATTTTGGCCGTGCATCACATTTTTGTCAGCAGTTTTCGCGTAAGCAGCCTTCTTACTGCCAAAATATTTCGGGCTGCCTGCAATGCCGAAGGTGCAACCCAATTTCTCCTAATTGTGCTGACATTATCACCTGCTCTCTTCGGCCCAACTTCGGCCTCCGACTCTTTACCTTCTCAGTTCGCTATTCTTCTCAATACGACATGATGTTTGTTTTCTAAACTTGTTCATACAATATCTCTGGTCAATTTGGTTGCTTTGTCCCGACCAACCGACATCTCATTCCCACCACGGCCCCAAAACTGGAAGGTGAACATTTCCAACGGCTACCTCTAAATCCTAAAGACTGGGTGAAAAAAATTCAGCCAAAATTGGACTAGCTCTGGAGTTCTTCCAATCTCTGCCATGACCAGCCCACTGCCACTGAGTCAGTCAACCAAGGATGGTGACCAAAGAAAAACCACAAGTCAAGCAGAAGTATTACAACACCACTGAAGGAGTTTTAGGATGGGGTTCAGCCTGATTCATGTGATCTGAAGGACCAAGGAATGAGCATCCTTTACAAACATGAATGGATCCATATGTTCACTTTTCTCGAGAATTCAAAATGGATCTAACCACATTCATGAAATCCTGACTGCATTCAAAAAATCATGAATCTGTGCAGCCCAATGTGAGCTGGGCCACATGTATGCAGCAACGGAGTGAGCATTGGGCTGCTATTGTTCAGAAAATAATCCCAGTCCAAACCATCTTATTGCCTCTGCAATAATCCTGGGGCTCAATGCGAGCTGGTGTGATTCGGACTGTGGTGCTACTGCTGGCAAGTCGGTTTGTAGCTCGGCAGGCTCAGCAATTCGTCCTCTAGGGGGGAATTTGTATGTCTGAAGTCTCTCGACGGCCGCAGAATTTGTGTTTAAAAATGTGGTGGTGTACAAACTACTCTGTCTCGCAACGGAGGAATCCTAAGGTCGCTGATTCCTTCCCTGAGAGAGAGAAAAGCCTTCCAGTAGCGCTGCTTTTCCGTTCTACACTCGGGAACGAGAGAGGTCGGTCGCGATGTGGTGCGGAGGGAAGCGCTGGCGCTAGTCTGGGGTATGTCAGTCCTGTTTTAAGTCTCCACCATTGTATAACCCAACTTCGGAGTGTTTATCAAACACAAATGTAGGGCGGGTCCGCTGCGATTGTCAATATTCTGCTCAATCCCTCTCTGCTTCGTTCCTTTCTTCTGCCTCTAGGGAGAAATCCCTTTTTCCGTCAAAGAGTCTGCTCCTTTGAAAAGCTTCTTGAATGGTGTGCCATCGTTCTCCTGCTCTACTGTAGGACCAGGTGTCCTGACGGGGTTTTAATGGCTACACGCAAATACGACAGAGTCGTCTGCGGTGTCGTTCGTAGTGGGAGTTCTGCTCCGCTTGGGCCTATACGGTGACGGAGGAGGCAAATATCGAATAAGGGTGGGGTATAAGTGTCTCCGCTGCGAGGGAATGGTGGCGGAGTGAGGCGGAAGGGGAGGAAAGGTGTTCCCTTTGGTCTCGGTGACCTTAGGTTCTTTGGTTGACTGTTCCCTTTGTGTAGTAGACGTACCAATAATGCAATGCACCCTGTCATTACTGGGGGGGACATTGCATTATTGCCAGTCCATGACAGCCAGTGAGGTGGTCAACAATGCATTGCCCCGGTGTTATTGGGGACATTCCAGATTCCCAATACCCAGCCAATTAATCAATTAAATTCTGCCCTTCCCAGCATTTTAGTAATATTTCAGTACCCTTATGGAGCAACAAAATCTTTTCCATGATCCCATCACTTTGTGCTCAAAACGGCCAATCTATGACCTCATCGGCTATGCACAGCCCATCAACAAATTCGCTCTGGGCCCTCCCTCTTTGATGCTCCAAATGCTGCACCTGTTTGCTTGCCAGGCTCACATCAACATTGTAGCTGTTTGATTTCAAGCCTTTCCCACGGTCTAGACCTTCTATTTTGGGATCCTCTATTCCACGTGCTTGCTTGCAATCAATAATTCCGTGAAAATTGCCCTACGGGCAAGGCCTGGACACCCCCATTGTCCCAACATAACTAGTGCTACATTGGCTCCTCAGCTACAGAAGAAATAGAAGCACATCATTTCTGCCTGCCGATAATACAGTTTTTATCAAACCAAAGAAGCTGAAGAACAACAACCCTGCCTTCCGGCTTCAGTTTCTTCCGTAAGGCTCCAACCGTTTCCATTTATAAACACTTATACATGGTTTTAACCATTTTCATTTCTGTTTAATTTGCCTCTGAGGTCAAACAGTTTGTACACGGTTCAAATGGTTGAACATTTCCAGTAGATTTGCTGGTATGAATATGAGGAAGTCTTTGCTGCTAGAAATGTCTCTGCAGCCATATATGGTCCGCCAGTCCACTCACCTGCTGCTACTGGCCCTGGAGCGCTCGACTGGTGCATGGATGCCCAATGTGGTAATTGTTCATATGGTTGATGGCTCGGGAAACTCTTCATCCTCGCCTTCAGTCTTCAGCAACCTGAACCTGGAAATTGTCCCAATAACCATCTTTCCAGCATCCTCATCTTTGATAATACCATTGATTAACTTATTACTTCATAAGTTGTATCAACCCCAGCGCCATTGAAGTTGAACCGTGGGATCTCAAGTTACCGTCAACTGTTCTTGCAAATGTACCCTATTTTTCAACCAAAATTCCTTCATGGCATCAACTGCAATGACAGGAAGCAAAATGAATCAGAATAAAGGCCTGGTTACCCAATATGTGCACGGGTTTGGATGCCCTAGGAAAAAATATGGTTTGTAAACGGTTTTAGTTTTAAGTTATGCGCCTCTGTGAACGAAAACTAAACGGTTGGAGCCTTATTCTTCCGCAATACAAATATGATATGTCCTTGTCCTTCATCAACTTGCAAAGTACTAGGCTTCACAGTGTCTAACATCCCAGTATGATATACCACAGAACCCCAAGCGGATAGTTGCTATTGTAACAAAATGGGTGTGCTTCTTCTTGGCCCCCCTTCAAGGCAGAAAGTGGTAAATGTGGGTAAGGAATAAGGATGCTGGTATATAACTCTGAACCCAGAGACAATCCCAAAGTATATGGGGAATCAGTCTACAAGACGTCACTCGGTGATGGTAAAAGGAGTGTTAGCACCCGGAAAAAAGCTGAGTGGATACAACTGCCACTGCAGACATATATCGACATGTCTCCTGTAGCAGTGTAGAGAACTGGGCCAAGATAAGATATCTGCTTGAGGATACAGATATTTCCAGAGTGGATGGACTGGTCGGCCCTTGGAACACATTCGATAAACAAAAATTCCTCTGGGTCCAGCCCAAAGGAACTTGCCAGCAACCAAGCTGACAAACAAAGTAGCACTCAGCAGATCCTGGAGGCCAAGCCAACAGAAGACCAGCTGAGAAATCATTGGCATAACGGCGCTAACAATAGCAGTAGCACTGATACCAGGGTTAGGGCTGAAAGCAAGCTCGAAGCTATAGACATTAGCTTTATGAAGACCGGCATACCCAATAACGACCAGATGCTGCTCCCACAAATCAACTCCAGATATACCATGAGGAGTTTTGATTGAGGTTAAATATGACACCAACAGAGTTGAACTGTCCACGACCAAGAAGTGAAGCTGACTATAAAGTATGGCTATGAGAAATGAATGAGTATAAGGATCTCGCAAGAAAATGTGGCCTACTTATGCCAACCTGCAAGTACATGGCTGGCAATGCAATCGACCCGAAAAAGCCTCATGGATATAATGATCATATTCAGAGATGATTGCAGAGGTACTGCGCTCCTAGATTCAGAAACCCAAGCTTGGACATTGTTGGTGAGGACCACAACCAACTTAGTCCATGGACTGTTTAATCCACAGGAACCGTCTTAATGCATGTAGGCTCTGCTTCTTGCCTCCTCCAGGTCTTGTGAATGGACCATTTTCATGACCCGTGCATGAAGTGAGTCTGTCATCAACATACTATAGTTGATTCGAGGATGTCTGGGTGTACAGGGCAAATAGTCCATATCAATGTTGGCATAGACCCAGAATGGCTGGCAATCCGATGACTGCAAAGACCGACAAGTCTAAATGGAGAAAGAGCAGCTCAATGACCTAGCCCCAAGATCATTGTGACTTACCAGACCGTTAATGCATTCCTGATGGTGAGCCATCGTAGGATGAGTAACAGCATATTATAGGGAGTATAGGAAAGCATTCCCAGTTTTCCAGCTAGACGACATTAGAAGGGTTATTGATATTATCCTGCAAGAGGCAGGCAGCAATCAAATTTCGGACATTTACCTAGTTTGGAGCCCCTTTTGCCCGTGCAAGCGGCTTCTGCCTCATGCAGACAAAACAAAGAGCCCAATGTGTAAGCTAGTACAAACATGTATCATTCTCCCTGCAAGATTCACCCAATTTGAGCAACTGGTGAGCTGCCAGCGGAATGCGATCAATAATGGCAAAAGTTGCCATCAATTCCTGACCAATTTTGATGAGTATCAAAAACCCTTTCATTCCTTGTGCTCAAAACAGTTCAGAAAAATGACCATTAAATTGATATCTCATATGCGATAACTAGGAGGGTTGTCTGCAAAAATTTAGGGAAATATTGATAATTGCGGCCGCTAGAGAGACACCAAATATCCGTGGGAAAATAATGTATACCGCGTTGTCTGAGCATCTGACCGCCTTGGATACTGAAAAAATGGTTCAGATAGGCCTAAATCTACATTGAAGAGGTTGGTGTGTTTTTCATAATCCACCTGCCTCTTGTAGAGGTGTGCTTTCTCGGAAAGATGACGAGCATGTGCGTCCGCAACAATAGTGCCCGGTGATCAAGAGCTGACCGGAGCCTAAAACAATGTACATGGGAATTACGGTCTCAAAGATGAGCCGCCGGTGGCTATACAGAAAATTACCGGATCGGGTCCAAACTGACCCACTATAAGAACCATGAACAAATGGATGTGTGCATACGGAGAAGTGTGAATGATGCAGTGAGCCCAATAGAAATGTTTTTTTGGGGCAGGAATAATATTCTATGCGCAAGGAAAGACTACTAACCTTAAAAATGCCTGGATACTTAAGTATCCGGGTTCTTTCGTAGCGTGCGAATGATGCAATCATACTCCATATGGGAATTTTTGCCTTTTTAGGACGTGGATTCAAGATCAGCAAAAAAACGGTACAAACAAGACCAGACACGGAAGCACAGCTTTGACTTGCGTTGCAGGATCATCGTCCTCGGTAACGGATCTACATTTGTTTGTTCGCACTTCTAGGTTCTGGACGTTCTTGCAAGGAAAGATTGCCGTATAGATATGGTTCTTTGGCAGCTTGGTTTTCGGGGCCTATGAGCAGAAATTGCTTAGGAACGTACTGCCCACCCGAGTAGGGTCCTCTTTTGCAAAACATAATTGCTAGGCAGCATATTACGAAACAGCCCAGTAGCCTTACAGAATAATAAAAGAATGGCTACAGTAGGATCCGAACTCAAAACCTTTTGGTTTCCTTGACTGGAAACGAGAATTACACAATATCCAACTGAGCTAAAGAACCAATGTAAATATGGTTTGTGATAGAAACATACCACAGACCTCTGACATACAAAACTATTTCATGGACTGAACAAGCTAGGGCCTGACTTGGATGATCCACGGATGATCCATCATCCATTGATGGCATCCACTCCTATCCAGCGATCCAATGGATACCGTCCATTGGGTGATCCTCAATTTGGCCACAAATACCAGACCTGGGCGGCATTCATATCATACATTCCTTGTTATTTTATGTACAGAGATTATATAAGGATAGCACGGAATGGTAGCGCACGCGGTCATAGCAGAGACGAAGTGTCGCAATCGGATGAGGAAGCGGAAAATCAGTTCGTATAAGGGAGCGCATGAAGAACATGTCGTAGTGGGGGAAAAGAGAAGAAGGAGTGTCGTAGAAAGGAGCGAGGGAAGAATGTATCTCAATGGGGAGAAATTGAAGTGAAGGAAAGTACAGATTAGTTGCTTGAAGACACAGTGTGCGGGTGTGATTCACAATGATCTGCTCAGCCGTGTCCATGTCAAAGAAGGGTGCTTCGCACCAAGACCCAACGCTCATCTGCTCGCGGAATGTCCTCCCACATACTTTCTTGGTTCCACCCACATTGATTGCGCCCTTCCGAAAAGGATCACTCGCTGTCAACGGTAGTAGTGGGGGCGGAGCAAAATGTGAGGGCCATTTCTGCCAGGTCCGGCTGCACGGCTCTGTCTGCAGCCCAATACTGAAGGACGGTCTTGCCATTGAGCGACACAAGTGGTGGAGTGTCGAGATAAGAGTTAATGTCGTTTGGGATTTGGGATGGTGCAGGCGGTTCCGGGTCTGTAGCATCTCCAAATCGGCGTTGCACGCGACCCCAAGGCGCAACTTGGGGAGCGGGCGTGGGCGTCTGGGCTGATTGCGCAGTGGTTTTGAAAATTTTGTCGTAACGTGCAACAATGGTTTCACGGATGCGGCGGATCTGGGTCGTTGATCTACCGTGCTTCTTGAACCAGTCCAATTTGAGGTTTGGAGACAGGACTGCGATCGTGAATGAGCCAAGAAATTGGAGGTAACACGAAACATACCGATGGAGAACTCGTAAGCTTCGCAGTTGGGCACCAGATCAATGTACTTATCGAGGACCAGGCCGCCACCGTAAGCTGCAACACAACAAATATTTGAGATCTCTGTTGAGTTAGCGGCGTTGGTGAGGGAGCGACGGAGAGTTTCGAGGGCTGGGATAACTTCTGAAATAAGAGGTCGGGCAGCTCCGCCTCTCAAGAACGTGAGAGTTGGCTCTTTTATGCACTGGATATCTGGTCAAAAAGGCGGGGCAAACAGACAGGGGATGAAAAATACCTCAAGAACGTCGCGGAGATCTGCTGCCAGATTCCATTGTGCATCCGTCAGTTTGAACGCTTTGAGGTTCAAATCTTTCTCCTTCAGCAGTTTTCTCACCGGTTGCTCCAGGATAAGAGCGGTGTCCAAGGAATCATAGTCCGAATTCCATCTGGAAGCGCACCGGCGAGCTAACGTCTGGGTTTGGCCAACAATCGTTTTGTCAGCGTCAACAAGCTTGGCAAAAGAAGACGCGACGGGCGCCGAGTCGTGAAGTTTCCGGGCCAAACCGCACACCTACGGCCGCAATGTGTCATTATTTTCTCGCAAGATGTGATGAAGCTCAGAAGCTCACCCGGGGAATTAGTTGAAGGCCACTTTTGCTCTCACTCGAATCGATAGTGACACCCTGGGCCGCCATCGCCTAGATTGCTGCAACGCGAATTTTGCTGACCACGGCAGTATCGTGTTCATTCCGCGCTGCGCTGTCCGGGAGTTGGTTTCGAAGTGATTCGCGTTTGGCGGCGTCCTCGTCAAGCAGGTGTGCAAGGTCGGCATCTTCTTGGTCGGGAGGAGTTCCATCCAGAACAACTTCCTCTACTTGCGTTGCGCTGACTGCGACCTTGACCGTGTGCTTCTTGCGAGTCGCTTGCTTGGTGAAGAATGAGAGTACCATCTATTTTGCGTGGACCAATCAGCAGTGGTGAAAAAAATGAATAAAGGGACGAAACCTTAGCAGACAGATGGATGATATGTAGAAAACAGTACCCACGCCAGGGAGTTCCCTTGAAGTGTGGATTGAGTGGAACGAGGTTGGTTGCAGTCGTATTGCAGTTTCCTGCGCCGTCCATCGAGAGAATGCACAGCTGTCAAGCTGGTTAGCATTGGTGGATTCTATATCCGATGTCTGTCAAAACCTTCTTGGAAAGCCCGTACTTTTCCAGGCATTCATGCAATTTCAGGGCTAAATACTCCCCTGTGTGTCTCGAGTCGAGCCTGTCGATATCTGAGACGCACCCCAAATCAAAGCATTTTTTCGAAACGTACCGAATGAACTCTAGAACCATAAAGAAAACCTCCCCATCCTGCTCCCACTGCAAGCTGCAGCCTAGATACGAAGCATCGATCGGAGCGGTCCACCCGTCGACGATGCAGTGAATGGCCTGATTGCACTTCTATTGCCATTCGGAACTCAGCCAAGCAATCTTTCAGTAGTAGAATCGGAAAATACCTCAAAGTACCAGCGCACAACCTTCCCGTACTCAGCATAAAGAGTCCCGACGTCGCGCGCAACAATCTTGGACGAGGGTGGTATAGTTCCGGGTCGCAGGAGTTCGACTTCCATACGATACCATTCATCATCTTGCGATGTGAATGAGCGCTTGTTCGTGGCACACCGGATAGCGCAAATGGTGTGGTGCCGTGCCTCGTTGTATGGACTGAAAATAATCAATACAGACCCCAAAACTGCGAGCGCAACATGCACACAACTGCAGCTTTCACGGTGGGCTGCTCCCGCGCTCCCTCACACTTCTCTGCGGTGTCTCCGAGATTACTGCTGCCCTGTTTCATCTTGGAACGTTCACGGGTGCTTTCCAGGTGCTTGTCATTCCCCTGTTTGCACTGAAAGACGAATGTAATGACACCGGTGCGTCGCTTGACAGCGATATTGTAGTGTTTCCATGTATTCGAGGTGCACTGAGCGAATTGATTCTCTGTAGGAAATCAGTTATACATGCCATGGATCGAAGAATGGGGAACACACCAACGATCTCCTCATCCAACAGTTGCCAGACCTCTGCATCTGTCTTGTTCTCAAATGGCTCTTCTCCCGCAAGTTTCCGTCTCTTTGCGGGCGGCTCCAGTGTTGCCGGGGTCTCCCTCGTGTTCTCATCGGTAGAAAAAAAGTTTGTGGCCGTGAATTGATCATTAAAAGAGGGAAGTCGTCGCGTCGATGGTGGTGGCGTTGGTAGCCCAGAGGCGTTGGTGCGGTCGGTAAAAGGTGTTTGGGACATATTAAGGGATTATGAGGGGTATATAACGTAGAGAGGAAGTGTAACGCATAGAGGCAGGCCCTCAGCACGGTGGGAAGAGACAAGTATCCGACGGATCACATCCATTCCCAATCCATCCACGCACGTGATCATCCATCCAGATCCATCCATGGATCGGCCCGTCCAAGTCAGGCCCTAGAACAAGCTGAGCCGGTACCTAGCTCACCCAGCTCACCCCCTCCCCAGACACATTATGTGAACCTTCTGTTTTTGGAAAGGATTTAGGTTGAAACCAGTTCAAAGATCTCATGGGGCAGAGGACAGGTTTTATGGATGTCTATCTGAGCTGTGGTCCAAGATGGTAAACCAAGTTGTTTTTAGAGCAAACAATTTCTTTATCAATGCAGATCGAACTTCTGGTCCATACTGTCCATGTGATTCATCTTTTTTCCACATATGAAACATGCACAATTTTCTTCTGCAATCCCTTGTACCAATCTCGAAGTCAGCTGTACCTTCACACCGCTCCCTGCATTGGGAGGTAATGTACCCTGCAAATTGAACAGCAGTACACAGAATGACAAAACAAAGTTGGCAAAAGCACTCTAGGTTTGTCCACTTGTGTTGCTGGTTTTGGGCCAGTTGACCCACTGATCCTAATATTATCCTGGGTCATATCCCACCTAAGGAAAAGGCATGGCTCTTTGTCAAGGATGACAATTATTAGTACATTTTTACAGGCCCTGTTGCACGACGGGCATTGGGTTGACCGAGTTCCGAGGTAATTGCCAGTACATTTTTACAGCCCTGTTGTATGATGGGCATTGGGTTGACCAAATTCCGGGGTATCCAGGCTCTGCCCGGCAGGGCCATTACCTCAGAATAAAAAGAAGTAGAGAGCGAGAATTGAACCCACGCCAGTAGCTGCCGGTGGCTATACGGAAAATTACTGGATTGGGCCCAAAGTTCAACGCTATAAGAACCATGAACACTTAAAAGTGTCCAGGCATTGCGCCTGTTTGATTTCCAAGCTGTCCTGAACCCAAATAAAGGACATCAAAATGCATCATCATATATGATCAGGGCCTTGCCCGGGTCACTCCGTGATGATTCCTTATTTTCCCGGGATGTTGGCTCATCAAATTAATTAGGCCTGGGCCTCACTGCCCGGGTCACTCCGTGATGATTCCTTATTTTCCCGGGATGTTGGCCCATCAAATTAATTAGGCCTGGGCCTCACTGCCCGGGTCACTCCGTCATTATTCCTGATTTCCCCGGAATATTAGCCCATCAAATAATGCAGGTCTGGAACTCACTGCCCAGGTCACTCCGTAATTATTCCTTATTTCCCCAGGACCTTGGCATCAAATAATTCAGGCCTAGACCTCAGCCCGCTTCCTCCCGGCATTTCCCCGGGACATTCCTCATGGGCCTCCATTGATGATTTTCCAAAATGTTCTGCTTCCCTCCTGGTTGGTTCTTCCTGCCACATGTGTATGATTCCTCCAGGCTTATATATAATATATACCTTCTTGACATCTTCATTTACCACCCTTCGAAAGTTCAAACATATCCTTCCCTCGTGCCCTCAAACCAACATACACTGCTTTGCTATCACAGGCCAGGAGTTACTCTGGAGACATATAGCTCCCAAGTTCAAGGTTCTTACATGTCTACAATGGTGCAGTCGTTAGTATGCCCCCATCTGTATTTCCTTCTTTATGTGCTTGTGTTCGAACCCTTATCTGTGTGTTTTTTGTCGCACCGTGCTCAGAGATATTGGTACATTCTTTTCAAAAAAAAGAGAAACCCAACCTCTACACTAAGTTATGGCCCCAAGTTTCACTCCAGGTAGCTGAGAATTTCAAATTGGCACTCTGGTTTCCTTGTATGTGGGAAAACAGCATCTTATATATTGTGATTCGGACTGCGGTGCTACTGCTGGCAAGTCGGTTTGTTGCTTGGCAGACTCAGCAGTTCGTCCTCTAGGGGGAAATTTGTGTGTCTGAAGTCTCTCGACAGCCGTGGAATTCATGTTTTATAAATGTGGTGGTGTACAAACTACTCCGTCTCGCAACGGAGGAATCCTAAGGTCGCTGATTCCTTCCCTGTGGGAGAGAAAAGCCTTCCAGTTAACACTGCTTTTCTATTCTACACTTGAGAACAAGAGAGGTTGGCCCCGATGCGATGCGGAGGGAAGCGCTGGCGCTAGTCTGGGGTATGTTGGTCCTGTCTTTAGGTCTCTACCATCGTAATTCCCGACTTTGGAGTGTTACCAAACACAAATGTAGGGCGGGTCCGTTGCAATTGTTGCTATTCCGCACAATCCCTCTCTGCTTCGTTCCTTTCTTCTGCCTCTATGGAGAATTCTCTTTTTCCGTCAAAGAGTCCACTCCTTTGAAAGCTCTTGAATGGTGTGCCGTCGTTCTCCTTCTCTACTGTAGGACCAGGTGTCCCAACGGGGTTTTAACAGCTACACACAGATACGACAGAGTCGTCTGTGGCATCGTTCGTAGTGGGAGTTCTGCTCCGCTTGGGCCTATGCGGCGACAGAGGAGGCGAATATCGAATAAGGGTGGGGTATAAGTGTCTCCGCTGCGAGGGAACGGCGGCGGAGTGAGGTGGAAGGGAAGGAAAGGTGTTCCCTTTGGTCTCGGTGACCTTAGGTTCTTTGCGTTGACTGTTCCCTTCCGTTCTAGAGCAGTTTTAAATGCCTAGATTGCAAGGGGAGAACTAGATACCGTTACTACAAGTTCTTCTTCATATTTATACCCCAGCGGAGCCCAGTGGACTGCCTTCCCAGGAGTAATGTTGAGCCTCCGCTGACTCCGTCGTGCGTGAAACAGTTCAGCAGAGCCGGCAGAACCGACTCTTTGGTTGCCAGCAGACCCTCGTGGTGGTAATTTGACACAGCGTACCTGTGTCATACTTCCGCCAGCGGAATTCCTTCTTTCTCATGGCGGAACACAGGTCCTCCTCGGAATTGAACTCTCCTCGATGTTAACCTACGGTTATCAACCCGTTTAGGATATTGTGGTTCAGCCATCAGTTATATCTTCCCGTTCAGGCAATTTCCGCTTAGCGGAATCGCCTTCCGATGGTCCTGCATTCTTCAATGGTGTAGGGTTCGAGATTCCGCCGCCGTAAATCCCGTCGGTCATTCATTATTACTGGACGGGATTCTGCCATGCGTTCCCTCGAGGTGGAATTGATCCATGTGTGCATGGTTTTAGTCAACGGGGATTTATAATTTGAAGAATGATCCTCCGTTTCCGTCTCTGTATCGGTTCTGTAGCGTAAGGGTTAACACGCCGCGAATGCCTTTTGAGACCAAGGATTTTCAGTGAAGACTCCAGGTTTGATTCCTGGCGGGGCCGTCTGTCTTGAACGATTCAGTTTTTATTTTTCCAATACGACTCGTTTTTCACCGCAATCCTGGTGGTTGTTTCTTGTTCAGTATCGACAGGAGGACCTTTCAAGTGGCGGGATGGGTTTTCCAAGCAGCGGAACCTGTTCTTTAAGCGGCGGAAGGGCTGAATTGGCGACCTAACAGTGTTTCCATGCTTTTATTGTTGACGGAATGTGTTCTCGAGGCGGCGGAAGTTGACGGAACATGTTCTTCAAGCGGCGGAAGTTGACGGAACGAGTTCTTCAGGTGGCGGAAGGGCTAATTTGGCGACCTAACAGTGTTTCCATGCTTTTATCGTTGATAGAATGTTTCCTTCGAGACAATCCTCTGTGCCCATCTGCATATCGGCATCGTAGCATAGGGTGTTGCACCGCGGTTTACTTGAGGGACAACATATTGTTTCGCGGATGTCCTGGGTTCGACTCCCAGCCTCGCCGTCTCTTTTTAAGGTTCTGAGTATGCTCGTTGTTGTATGGGAATTTCCTCCTTCTCCGCTAGTCATTTGCGCCGTCGTGAGGAATATTGCGAGTTTCCGGAGTCGGCGCGTGGAGCTGGCTCACATCTCCTTCCCACTTTTAAATGCCGATCGTCCCTGGTCGGCGACACATATAAGACGGATTTAAATCATTCCTTAATTTCACAATCCCTCCACCATGGACGTGTCTGCCATTGGTTGTTTTTATGGATCCGTTGCTCGATTTCCTGAGGGTTTCGCTATACCGCCTGGCGGACTCGCCCGTTTTCTTCGAGAGGACCTCCATGCGAAGGTGTTTCTCATTTCCTCCGGTGTTTTCAACGATCATTGGGCCACCCACACCCGCAAGATGCTGATGGCCGATGAGCTTTTTAACATACGGGGCTGTATGTGAGTAGTTGTGGACCATGTGGTGCATTGTTTCCCATGTGCTATTAGTCTTCCGCTGGAATTCCCATTTCTTGCTTCGCAGTACTACGCAGCCTCTGTCCGCCAGAACGAGCTTCGAGCTTTATTCAGCCGGTATAACATGCCGACGGAGGCCTCCTGGATGCTGTATCTGATACAGGTTCTCTTGCATGCCGTTGGTTTCGAGGGGGATAACGGTCCCGTCGAACGGGGAGTGGGCCCACTTCAAATGGCGCTGGCACAGACAGAATTTCTGTTGCTGAAATGCTCGGAATCTTTCATGATCCAGCGGAGCATGGACAAGACAGGCTTCCTTGATTATGAAGAGTATGATCCACACTGTACCGTCGAGATGTACTTCGCGTTGCGTCGCGCACCAGAGCTGTATGAAAAGGTACCCGTCGGAGCGGCCAGCATCCCGGAGTCCGACATCGGAAAGCGCCTGGAATATTGGACAGAGGCGGAAAGGGTGGTAGAGGCCATACTCGTCGCCCTGTTGCGATGCAATATCCCTATCCGCGTCCAAACATATCAGGATGGCGAGGTCATTTCAATCTGTTGTGACAGTATTGACGGCGTTATAGCGGATATGGTAGCCTCAACATCCCCGTCCACCTCTCGTTCTGACAGGTCGCAAGGAATCCGGGAATATGTCCCTTCCGTCGAAGGGTCTGAGCATCCTATGCGCTCAGTTGCGGGGTCCGGTTATGCGCTCGTGGAAGAATGGACTGCCGGTGTTAAGTTGGCGGAATCGTAGTAATTCCGTCGGAATATTCCGTTTCGTAGATCAGTCTGCTATGTATAAAAGAAAACCCTGTTGTTGTTCCGCAGAAAGCAATGCCTCGTCCCGACACTCCTCGGGCGTTGAATGCCGCTTCATACTCGATCGTAGAGTGTTTTTCCATCATTGGTTGGCAAGTCCGTCGACTGCAGGTCCGAGGCTATGGCCCCCTCCATGTCGTCATGGAACACTTCGTCTGTCCCGCAATATTCCTTCTGGAGCGCGCTACAGAAGGTCTTCAAATCGCCGGTTGGCGCTACCACGTTTCGGAATCCGAAGTCCTTGTCCTGCGCGCGTGCATAGACCTGGTCATTAAAGTTGTGGTCAGGAATCCCCATTTATGTTCTTGTTTATAAGAATTCTGCAGACTCTTGTCACGGTCAGCGCTGGTCGTTTCCCGACCTCGGAGGAAATCACGCGCGGCGTGTGCTTGGACGCATCGACAGCATCCCTCCGCGGAAAGGATCTATCAGGGCTTTTGCGCCTTCACATTCTCCTCCTTTCCTTCTATGCCGACGGCATTCCGCCTGTCCCTCCAGCGGACCTGGATTTGTGGCTGTCGCGTGGTTTGATAATCGCGCATTCTTGGGAGCTAGTAGAACATATTTCGGAGTATGCAGTTTTCCTGCGTGATTCCGCTGAAGCTTTGTTGATTGGCGTAGAGTAATTTGTTCCGTCATCAGGTTTGCCCGTATTTGTCCTAGTTCGATATTCCGCCAGCTTCTTTCCCTGTATAAAGAGCATGTAGTAGGTTTTCCAGGTTCGCGTTGCAAAGTTTTCTTTCTAGCCCGCTTTCTGCCCCCTCCCCCTTTCCGCACGTCATGACCAGCGAGTCTGAAGAATTTGAGGGCGCTCTTCTTAGGGCTCCCCTGCGGCATTCCGTCGCGTTTCCTTCCGCCTATCGGTTTTTGGAAGCCTGTATGCTGGAAGAACTCCAGATACGCTGGGTGCTATGATCCCATCGCCTTCGAGCTGGAAGCGGCGCTCCGCCACATGAGGCGGGTGTCTAGGTGCTGGGCGTATTTGTTGGGAACATGGAGAATACCCAGAGTACTTGCAGAGCAGGCACATGATACGTTCTCCGCCAGCAATCGGGTGGTGATCGCTCTGTTTAGCCCCCCTTGAAATTCGAAATCTTTTTCTGTCCTTGTGCTGTTCCGCCAGATCTGATTGGGTTTCTTTTCCATCTGATAAGTCGTCGCGCTGCCCGCCGCATGTTCCCTCTGCTACCTCATGAACCCCGAGGCCTGCGCTGAAGCCACCGAAGGGACCCTGTTCCTCTGCCTCTTGACCAGCATCCGTCCGTTTCTCCCTACCCCAGCCGATTTGGAGCTAGGAACTGCGTGGAGGCCGCCTGGCGGAATGGCTGGTTACCTGGAGCAAATGTTCCGTCCCGCTGTGTTGTTCCTCCAAGAGACCGTGGACCCTGAATTCCGTCTGACGCCCGATGATCTTGACAGTGTACGTCTGGTTAATCGTGTGTTACTCGACATACTCGTGCGTCTTTTTCTCCCATGTGTTCCGCTTGTAGGCTGACAGAGCTGTTTTTCTGTCGCTCCCCCAGGTGGCGCTAGTAGCTTCGCGTGTACCCACCATGGCACGCCTCGATCAGCATAAAGCCAGCGAACTCGTTATTCCGTCGGAGACCGCCAACATGTTCCGCATCCTTCGGGTTATTGTGCGAGAGCTTGGTTTCAAAGGGGACACCGACGGGTCCGTCCAGTCGGCGGAATGTGCCCATGTGTTGACCTGGTTTTCTTCCCCTGTACATCATCACCCGATGCACCGTGTCCTGCCCACCGAGTACGCCTTGTATGATATCAGTGGCTGCTTCGTTCCTTCATAGGCGTAATCCTTATTGTGTATCTTTCCGTCAGTAGCCGATCTGTCGTCTAAATAACAGCTGTCTTCTGCGTCCATCTTGCATATTCGTTCCGCATCCACACACTTGCTCAATGGCTCTCCGTTACGGGCTGCTGAAGGATATTTCCCGTGGTCCTGCTATCCAGTTGAGTGAGCGCGCCCAATTTGACACTATCTTCCTCGACTTTGACACGGAGGAGGAACTCAGTCTGTACCTCCGTCGCCCCGATATCCAGAACTATTGTCGAATTGTCATTGGTCCCCTCCGCGATATTATCATGCTGGTCTGGGACTGCTTCCGCAACGAGGCTCTGCTTCCGCACGATGCTCCTTGGGTGCGGGCGCAAATGTCCGATTACATCTGCTTGCTGGTTCGAGCGTTCCGCCACGGCTGCGACTCTCCGCTGAGATGGCTGTTTATTTCCATAGGGTTCCGTCGCTGAAGCCATCCATCCCAAGGATTCCGCCGTGTCCCTCAAACGGGTACCTACTCTGTCGCTCGCCAGTTTGATCTACATGCGTCGCCTCATCAAGCACTTCAGTTTCCATGGGGATAATCTCCCAATTGTGGCGGAGGAAAACAAGCAGATTCTGGACACGTGTCCATTCACACGCGCAACACGATTATGGCAATGACTGCTCACCGTTCTGCTGACGATTTGGGTCCGGTTCGTGCTAGTGAAATTGATTTGCCCTCTCTGCCGCCAAAAGCCTGGGTTGAAAAAAGTATTCCCATGCTGGATTATCTGTCCTCGCCCGAGTCCGCTGGTGAAGAAGCCGATGACGAGGATTTGTCGTAAAATAGCGACGGTGGAATCCGCATTTTTGTTGAGAGAATTCTGGAGTAGATTCCCTAGCTTCATCCCGTATCATTGCTTGTAGTGGCTGTGCGTGCTTCTGCGTTATAAAAAGACTGGTCGTATTTTCTCGATTCCACCACTCCTATTGCTTTCCTGGAGCGTGTATTCACAGTCGTCCGCTGGTGTCCCCTCGCCGTTATCAGCCCTATTAGCCTCTTTCGTGGACGGGGTCTCTTTCGATTTCGAGCCCTGTTCTGTGGAGCATCTCTGCTATGTTCCGGATTCTCTTCAGGCCCTGCTAGCCCATTACACCACACGCTTCCCCGACACGTGTCATTACAGCCAGATTGCCGACGGAGTTCTGCAATATTTTGTCTGCGTCTTGGGCCCCTACGCCCGCCTCATAAACAAGGCGTTTCCGTCAAGCGCAGGTTCCGCCGCCGAGATTTGCCCCAATAGTCGGTTCATAATGACTCCCTTTGTGGGCCATATGCTGCGTTTGACCGTAAGCTGTCCCATAGCTCTCTTCCTGCCGTCTCCGTCAGTCTGATTCCTTTGGCGCAGGCACTTGCTTATGTCATAGAGATGGAATCCGCTCTCAAGTTCCAGCGTCCCGTGTCCTTCCTGCCCGAGGCCATTACAACACTGAGTTTGTTCAAGAAATTCCACCGACTCGTAGGCTCCCCAGATTATGGGACCGGCGCAGGATTCGAGAAGGAGCTACATTCCATCGTTGACCGTCTACTTGCCCTAGCCAGGGAGTGCAGTACTCATTCAAGGGACCTGGTGGATATTCCGCCGTCCAGCAGATTTGCCTATATCCTGTGCGTTCCATTGTGGACTGTTGACAAAATCCGCCTGCTGAAGGTGCAGGAGCACACCGACCCTTGGATCGGCGAGAAGTACTGGCTGAAGGAACAGATCCAGGAAGCGGATCGGGTGGGCAAGGATCTGGTGGATTTGCTCGTAGATGTTGCAGGCGCGGAGTGGTACCCTGCCCCGCCTTAACCTCGTAATGCAGATTGGCAGCGCGAGCTTTCCACCGCTTTCCGTTGCCCCCATTCATAACCCAATTGTCGTTTAGTCATGCCCGAATATAAAAGCAACTTGTCCTTCCGCCTTGTCGTTCCTTCATGACTGAGACCGCCCCGCTCCGTGGGCTCCTGGGCCCCGTCGTCATCGAGAACTATATCGACGATGTGGCCATCCAGGTTCCCCCCGATTTGTTGGCAAGGCTTCACCCCATTCTCCTGCCCGTCGCCAATCCTTGCATTAATCGGGGCCTCGAATCCCTATGGATCACGCATGTCCGCTGCTTGCTGCAGGCCCTTCACGAGTCGGCCCTAGGTTTTATGGAGGAGAGACTTCCGGAGGATGTGAGACTCCATGTCCGGATTGGTTTGAAAGTGGAGATGTCGAATATGGTGGGCAGACTGCCGCGCAGCAGTTTTGCCGCTTCAAAGCTTTTCTGATTCCGTTTACCAGATTCTTCTTGGCTCTACGAAAATTGCCACCAACTTATCCCCCGACGCTCCCGAACAGTATTATGTCCTTGGTTTCGCAACACTTATCTTCGGAATGGTGGAACGGATGATTTCTCGCTACGGTTTTGAGGGTGATGAAGACGCGGAGGCATGGAACACCCTGTTCAGCGCCATGGGCATGCTCGAGTACTGCATGATATCCCGCCAGGGCTATGCCACCAGCCGTTACGATGTGCCCGGTTTTGACACAGATTCCGTCGATCCATCGTTATACGGCTTGGGTTACTTCACGAGGCAACACCAGCTGGCAGAAGTCCGCGAGCATGGTCGCCAGCTTCATCAATTTGGCTACGGTTTGGCGCGTTACAATCCAGGGCTGGGTTCCGCCGCTTATCAGTTCCCTATCATTCCGCCAGGGGAGCGGATTGTCAAAACACGACCGGTTTCGCCTGAACTTTCAACGGAGGGGGTCGAGATGGACAGCAGAGAGTAGCGGTAATTGTGAAGGCACCAGCTTCCGTCGACTGGGGCGCTCCCATCTTTGTGCCAAGGCTGGCGGAATCTGTCTCGTTGGTACCCTCTAGTATCCATAGCCCGGAATTATCGCTGTCTCTGCCCACCCATTCCGCTAAGCTTTTCGCAACACCTTTTCTGCCATCAGTTTTGATACCGCGGAAGTATTTACGTCTTGATTCGTCTTTTCTTGGGTTTTCAATTCCGTTGCATTTTTTTTCTGTCGTATAAATGGCCGTACCGGTTTACTCGAATTTTCGCGGGACCACCCGATGCCATACAAGATTGATGATGCAGCTCTGCTGCTGCCCTCTCTTTCCTCTTCGAAGGAGGAATTGCTCGCCCCTTATTTCCTTCCGTCCCAGGGCCTTGACTCCTACTTCCAGTTTACTCTGCGGCTTTTCGTCCACACCCTTCTGCGCGCCGCGACCCGCAATTTTGCTTCCACCATTATCCTTCCACGTTTTGAGCCCGTGGAACTGCACAAGTTGTGGTGCTGGATCCGCGTCCTGCTGTGGCACCTGGTCCGTTGTGACCCTCTTTCTAGGTACCTTGGAGGCTGACGATCTGCGGCTGGGTTTTCCTTTATAGCAGAGCATCATAAGGACTATGCAACGCCGTGAGGATTCCATCAATAGCGGGTCCCTTGAATGGTCGTTTATCAAATATCTGGTCTCCGCCGAAGCATTCTTCCTGCTGCAGATGACCAGCTACTTGTGCCAATTTGTTGGTTATTCGTCTCCCCCCCTGGTCCACGATGGAACCCACATGGGAATACTCCTTCCCTTGATAGAGGCGGTGTCTAGGCGATTGCATAATTCGAACACATCTGGGGATTATCCTGAATATAGTGACAATGGTCGACTGATGCACGCGGAGCTCCTCCGTAGCCAGACAACCAGAGATAACTTGTGGGGGCCGCCCGTCGCACTGCGTTGAAACGCTAACTCTCAGGTATGTGTGAATGCGAAATGCGAAATGCTAATGCAGCAGAGCTATGAACTCAAAACTACACACAACACACAACACTATCAACAACTAACCCCTCAATAAAGAGAGTCAGAGTGCAAGTTCGGGGGTGTAAGTCAAGTATTAGACTTGATAGCAGCTGGTTTCTCGGTCGATCACTTAGTTAACTAAGGGTCGCTCGCGCTTTTGCAAGGTTTGACTGGTCAAGTCAAGTCATATTGGGCAAATAACGTCTAGGACGTCAATGAGACAGTATAGGGTAGGTTTTAAGACCGTTAAGTCTGCGCTTTTTGTGTCTTTCGACGGTTTCAGTGTTCTGTTCAGTGTTCTGGGTCTGTTTGCCGTGTTCTGACTATTGCCGTGTTCTATCAATTGCTGTGTTCTGATTCTGATCCAATTCATTCAAAGCAATCTATCGTTCGTACACAATCTAACCTCCACGGCTATCAGAGCAACGGTTCCAGTGGCTGACACAACATGTACAGCGCCCCTAGATGTGCTACCTTTCCCTCTCCTTCTGCTGCCCTTTTATACTACTGCCCTATGGTTTACATCACACTGATTACTGTACAATGTCCATTGGTTTGCGGCACCCAAATCCTAATCCCTGGCTCCTGATTGGTCATGTCTTGTTGAGACATATGGTAGACATGTGGTGTTTGACACGACACATGTGATTGCTGATTAAGTGGATAGAAAGTATCTTCTTCGTCTGTAGCCTCTTGTCCCGGGCCTGAATAGTCTTGAAGCTCATGCACCTCTCTTCTACCTTCCCAATGATACCCCATAGTCCCTGGTTTGGTTTGGTGGTTCATCCACAATATCACAATCTGTCTCTCTCTCTCTGGTTTATCCTTGCGGCTAAACAGCTGGATCATGTACTACTGTTCAAGTCATCCCCAGACTCGGTCTGGACCCAATGCGTGATTAAACGCGTCCTCAGTTTTGGGTAAAACAGGTCTAAATAGTCTTTGTCGTGAATAATTGGGTTCTTCCCACTGTT
Source organism: Mycena maculata (assembly GCA_029448575.1). Taxonomy (NCBI): domain Eukaryota; kingdom Fungi; phylum Basidiomycota; class Agaricomycetes; order Agaricales; family Mycenaceae; genus Mycena; species Mycena maculata. Next base: position 755,828 of record JARJLG010000005.1, read on the forward strand.
GCCTGCCAGCAATTGGTATATCGACCTCGAACCTCTTGGTATGCTATTTGTGTCCTAGCAAGCAGCCTTAGGCCTTGTATGTCCTAGTTTCTCTGCCACCATTGTCAAGTTTCCTTAGTTAACTAAGATATCTGGTGGCCCCATTTGTGAAGGTACCAGTAGAAGTCCTCGTTAACCTCGTAGCTTGTGCTAATAGACTGGACCACTCAGTCAGAGTGCCCTGATGGTCCCTCAGTGTGTGTTGACATGCTGAATCGTGCAAAATCGCAAAATTCATGTGTACTTGATTTCACGGCTTATCATCTCCCCATATTGACCGTCCCTGGTCACCAGACTGCTGGCAAAGCATTTTCTAATGGTCCCCCGTTCTTCTGACATAACTTGCCCACCACTACATTTTTCATGAAATGGCCAAGTTCGACATTTTTTAACACGCATGTGTGAATCACGTGACCGTGTTATTCCCATATGCGGACATCATTTTGATCAACACGGTTCTCCAACCTTGTTCGGTCAACTCTTTTTGCAGTTGAACACTGTCGTGCCCCTTAGTACCATTGGATTCCTCTCGTTCTGGCATTCATCCTGACACCACATATGTCTAGGTTTATTTTACAGGGCCAGGTAAATCCTTCGTTCAAAGTTTTACAGCCTGTTTTCTATTCTGAGAAAGTTTTCCCAGGGTTCAACTGAGATGTGCCTTAAGGCGTGTTTGCTTGCAGAGTTTGTTCTGCTTCCTGGAATAGATGCGCAGCCTTCGGCTAGGTGAGCCACTCATTTCTTTCCTTTTGACTCCCTCTCAATCCTTGGTTAACCAACGGTGCCGCTGGTCTTTCTCCCTCAAGAGTCTCTTTCTGGCTCGACTTCAGCGTCAGCCCGGCCGATTTGACTTTCACGTCGATCAGATGTCCTCTACCATCGCCACCTTGGCTGACCGGGACACCAATGGTCGCATCATCGACCCTTGGCACTTCTTTCGGCAACCCGGATGGGTCACAGCGCACCAGTTCATGGTGAACCCCGACTCCCTCAAGATCAGCGAGCAGGAGGTCCTTGATGCCATGGAATTGGCTATGCCCACTCTGGTGAGTGACTCAATTTTTCTAGGCTATGTCTTGGTTAACTAAGACACCTCCTCTCTTTCCGTGTAGCATGATCACCGTCACGAGTTTACTGCTGCTTATCCCCGATATCAAGAAATATTTGTATCCCTTGCGTCGAGTTTTTACTCTCCTTCCCGAGTCGCGTGTCCGACAGGAACTATCGCCGTTCTTCCCTAGCGAGGTCAAGTCGTGGTCGGTAAGCGTATTTCCATGCACTTTCTCTTTTATTTCTGCTGACACGTCTCGTCCCCAGCGTCGACTCTATCGCCTTCCAGCCAATTGGTCTCTTCCCCCTGTCAGCGTGTTCGTCAAGAACACCGCCCCCAGTTCTGCGGTGGACGCCGAACCCCGTGGTCGCACCTCCACGCGCCTGCCCAAAGGCAAAGGATATGTCATCCTGTCCCCTCCCCCAACTGAGGCCAGTCCTTCCAGTCCCACGTGTTTACGACGCATTTCGTCAAAGCCACCTCCCGAGTCTGAGGAAGAGGACACAGAGTCAGCACCGTTAGTCCCAAAGGCGCGGCGTATCCGCTCTCGTACCCCAGGCCCCGCTTCTCATCCCATGTCGGAGCTAATTATGTCTTCATTGAATAATTTGGCTCCATCAACTTTTTCCCATCGTTCATCATCTCTCACTCCCTCAGGTCCACCAGCCCGCTACCACTGCAAAACCTTCGCGCCCCCTCCGGTTCCAAGCAGACACCCGCCAAGCCAACTGGTACCATCGTGGTGCCATGGACAGGAGTGACTACCACGTCCTCCGGAGTGACTTCAGCATCCTCCTCCCCGTCCAAGCAGCGCAAGGGTGACAAGACACGAGAGGAGGCTTCGGGTTCCTCGGCGTCTCACGCCGGGGAATCGTCGAAGGGCAAGGCCAAAGGCAAAGGCAAGGCTCTGCCACCCCCAAAAACCCCTTCGCCCGCCCACAAAGACTCCGAGATGCGTGACTCCCCACGGGCTAGTCCTGCGGCGGGTCCATCTTTGGCTGCTGAGCGCATCCCCGAGGTCCCAGGTCCCGTTCCTTCCGGTGCTGCTCCGGCAGAAGCATCCCTTTTCACTGAACCCCGGTCTCCCGCCTCCTTTTCCCTGTGCCAACTCTTGGCCACTCGGACCTTGGTGGTAACGGAGCCCCCGCTGCGACGCAACTTGTCACAATACCAGATTTTTGCGGCAATCAACAGTGCCCAAAACCCCCTCCGCGACCTTGACGCGCAGTTCGAGCCCATGCACGACGAAAACTGGCCTGTCCTCCTGGAGTATGCAGAACCGCCCGCACATCCTGGCGCTCCCCCTCCACTTGATGAGACCGGTATCCCGCCGGCCATTGAGCCCCTCCGTGACGCGACCCCTCCCCCTCTTCCGCCTGGCCACCCTGATGCCGCCACGTGCCTTGCTGAGCGCCGCGCTGTCAAGGATGCTCACTTCGCGCACGAGGAGCATGTGCTCGCCCATGAGACCGAGCGAGTGGCTTGGCGCGTGCGTGCTACCGTTGACCAGGAGGTCGTGTTCTTCACCAACTACAACGAGCGGAGGGACACTTTCGAGTGGGATTGCACCGAGATCGACTGGGAGAACAAGTGGTGTCGGGGCGCGCGCGAGCGCGTCATGCAGGAAATATTGCGCATGCGGGGGCAAGTCGACCTGTGGGTCCAGCAACAAGCCGCTGCCGCCGCCTGCGATGAGGACCTGCGGAACATCCGGTGGCATCAGGCCCGCCTCTTGGATGAGTTCCGTTGCATGGACCTGGAGCGCCGTGCGCACTTCAGGCCACCTATATATGCACCCCTTTGGGGTGAACTTTTCATGGAGAGGAAATACCCTAAAGGGGTCCCCATTTGAGTGGATGTACCGTGGACCACGGGAAGTCCCATGGGAACCATTTTTTGAGCACGGGAAGTCCCGTAGTCATACCATGTCCCGTGGCGGGAAATCCCGGCCTGCCACAGGTGGCCGAAAATTTGGCCCGGGAAGTCCTGTGGGTCACGTCACAGGGGTCAGGACCCCAGACACCTGAGCAACCAAAATAGTTTTTTTGCACCCATTTGGGCTCCGTTTGGGCTGTTCCTAGGTGATCCACGAAGCCCTGAGCCAGGCCAACACAGTGGGCTACATGTCGCGCATTAGTGCGGCAGAGAAAAATTCACATTTTCCTCCCCAAAAGCCAGCCTTACCTAGCCTTTAGATGGCTCTTGCTGGTTCACATAGCATGGGATACATCCTCAAAACTTTTGGTAGAGCAAAATTCACAGTTTCCTCTCCAAATACTGGCCTACAGGCCGCTCAGATGGCTATTGCTGGTCATATAGCTGTTGTTCCAGTTACTGCAGTGAGCTACAAGATGTCATGTGTTAGTGTGGCAGAGAAAATTTAGTATTTTTCTCTGGCAACAGGCCCTTCCCTGGCCCTCAGAAGGCTCTTGCTGGTCCACACAGCCTTTTGTCTCTCAAAAATTCTCTTTCCTCATAGCCAGGCTCTTGCAGTTCCATCCATGCATGACACATAAAAATTCAAACTATCTTCTTATCTTTACTCATTTCACTGGAAATCTCTTCGCCTGTTTCCACTATTTTGTAAATAAATCATTGCTGCAAGTTGGATATAAGCATACATGTGCTTCACCAACTATTACCTGTTGCACCCTCTTGTCTCCTCACACGGGACTTCCTGCCCCCTTGTCTCCTCACACGGGACTTCCCGCCCTCTTGTCTCCTCACACGGGACTTCTGCCCCCTTTTCTCCTCACATGGGACTTCCCGCCCTCTTGTCTCCTCACACGGGACTTCTGCCCCCTTTTCTCCTCACACGGGACTTCCCACCCTCTTTTCTGCTCACACGGGACTTCCCGTCCCCTTGTCTCCTCACACGGGACTTCCTGCCCCCTTTGCTCCTCACACAGGACTTCCCGTCCCCTTTGCCCCTCACACGGGACTTCCCGCCCCCTTTTCTTCACCTGTTTTTTTTTTTCATTTCATTTCACGCTGTTATCTCTACCTAGGTCAAGGTGTAATTTGAAAGTTGATAATTCTCTAGTCAAATTCAAGTCTACTTAGTTTGAAATTCATCTTTCCTTTGGATGCGAAAGTGCCCTACAAAAGGTGGTCTTGTCCTCGTACTTTATTCAGTTTCTTGCTCTAATACATTTCAAATAGTCATTTATGACTTATCTTGCCTTCATTTATCTTATATCCCTGCACTCTTTTATCCCTTCTTTTATCTTCGCCAAACTTTCCTTTTTGTTTTACTTTTTTGGTCACCAGCCATTTGCACAAGCCATTTTCATTATTCAAGTCAAATCTTTAAACACCCATTCACTACTGAATAGGTGCAGCAGTATGGTTGCTCATGTCTGAGCCCTTTTCCTTTTTCTTTTTCTCCTCCAGCAGAAATTCCCTTTTTGGGATGATAGCGGTAGTGTCCCTTTGGTCATCACCCATGTTTTTGTTCCAAGTCATTTTTAGAAAATATTTTGTATTTTGCATTTTGCAGGCCAACGAGGCCACCAATTGCAAAATGCTATAGACAACTCTTGTAGCCCTTGATGAGCTCTACAAATTGGGTATAGGGATCAAAGGTTTGGCTGATGACTTTCCTTTTTGGGACACTAACGCTTCTGTCCAAAAAAGGAAATTTTTTACATCTACCCTTCCCTGGCTCATGATTCAACCGTTTTGGATGGATAGGAATGTTCTAGGTTCTTTGAAGCCAACTGGGACAAATTAGAGCCTACTACATTGCAATTATAAGGTGAAAACAGTGAAGTCAATAAACTGTGTCCTCGCCATAATATCCTGGGGATATACATACTCACTTCAAAAAACGAAGCAGGATACTACCGCTATCATCCCAAAAAGGAAGTTTGGTTGGCTTGGTAAAGATGGCACTGAAATCAGGGAACAATGCTCCAAGGAAGTGGGAAGTCCTGCAAAAAATGAAAGCAAATGGGATGTCTCATGGTAAAAACAAGAGATGTGGGAAGTCCCACAATAAAAGAAGGAAATGGGATGTCCCATGGTAAAAACATGGGATGCAGGAAGTCCCGTGATGAAAAAGAAGGAAACGGGATGTCCCATGGTAAAAACCAGGGATGTGGGAAGTCCCATGATGAAGGATAAGGAGACGGGATGTCCCATGGTAAAAACCAGGGATGCGGGAAGTCCCGTGATGGAAAATAAGGAAACGGGACGTCCTATGGAAAAACCAGGGAGGCGGGAAGTCCTGTGATGAAAAAGAAGGAAACGGGATGTCCCATGGTAAAAACCAGGAATGCGGAAAGTCACGTGAGGAAAGATAAGGAGACAGGACGTCCTGTGGTAAAAACCAGGGATGTGGGAAGTCCCGTGATAAAGGAAACAGGATGTCCCATGGTAAAAACTAGGGATGCAGGAAGTCCCGTGATGAAAAAGAAGGAAATAAGTTTTGAGAATGTATCCCATGCTATGTGAACCAGCAAGAGCCATCTAAAGGCTAGGTAAGGGCCTGCAAGCTGGCTTTTGGGGAGGAAAATGTGAATTTTTCTCTGCTGCACTAATGCACAGCATGTAGCCCACTGCGTTGGCCTGGCTCAGGGCTTTGTGGATTACCCAGGAACAGCCCAAACGGAGCCTAAATGGGCGCAAAAAAGCTATTTTGGCTGCTCAGGTGTCTGGGATCCTGACCCCTGTGATGTGACCCACGGGACTTCCCGGGCCAAATTTTTTAGCCCCCTGTGGCGGGCCGGGATTTCCCGTCACAGGACATGGTATGACTACGGGACTTCCCGTGCTCAAAAAATGGTTCCCATGGGACTTCCCGTGGTCCACGGGACATCCACTCAAATGGGGACCCCTTTAGGGTATTTCCTCTCCATGAAATGTTCACCCCAAAGGGGTGCATATATAGGTGGCCTTAAATGTATAGTTCTTCGCCATATATCCTCACGGACAGAAATATTTCAAAGAGCAGCTAACGGCAAAGAAATTGTCAGCGGTGGAGGTCAGGTACGCCGCGGCGGAAAGAAGCTATGTGCTTCGCTACGAAGGGGACGGCGGGGAACCACACGAGGAGAAGCTCACCTCGTCGGAAATAGACGCGCTCCGTGTCATAGACCCCATAATCAATGATTCCTTCCAGGTGGAAGCCATCCTTGATCAAGGATCCGAAATTATAGCCATGAATAGGGATTTATGGCTCAAACTGGGTGTCGGACTGGACCCACAGAGGACCTTGAACATGCAATCTGTGAACTCGCAGTCGAACTCTACAGTCGGGGTCATTGAGGTTAAAGTTCACGATTCAAGGGGTGGACCTGTTAATGCAGGTCCATGTAGTCCAGGGCGCGCTGTTCAACCTCTTGATTGGAAGGCCCTTCTTCCGCTTCACTAGCTGTCAGACGACCAACAATCTCGACGGAACACAGGAAATCACGATTACCTGCCTGAATACGAAGAAACGGGTCACCGTCCCTACGCGACGGAAAGTCAATAAAGGGAAACACCCGTTCCGTCAGGAGTTGGGAAAAGTGGGTTTTCACGGGGCGGAGTCCTGACCCTAGGACGCTACACCACCGAAAACACTCAAAGAAGCTTCAACATGGTCTCTACGCCCAGCATGGCCCTGAAATATCGTCCCCTTCCCAACACCTCAACTAATGATTGGCCCTTATCCCTTTTCCATCGACGAATTCTGTCCTTAAACATGTCTCGGCTCGCTCTGCTGCTAATTTTGTATTCTGCCCCAATGGGAACCAACACAGACCACCTCCGCGCCATTGAAATAACGGACACGGAGCAAATCTGGGAAATTTCCCCCTCCTACATGCAATACTGTCTCCTACAGATGTACCACTATAACGAAATAACGCACACGTTCTCGCTAAACGACACAACACCGACTCCGCCAAAGGAGAAGAAAAAGAAAAAGAAATACAAACCGGCGGCCCTGAAAGTCCACTTGGTCCCCGCGACCCTGCCAAAAGAGTTTAGGATCGTGCGGAAGTATCCGTCAGATCCACTGGCGGACATGCCGCCACTGAATCCCAGGCCCCCAGCGTTTACACCGGGAAAAAGATTGACGGAAGAGTGACTAGAGGCCATGAAAACCAACCCGGACGGATGGTTGCTCCCCCAGGAGGAATTACTGGTAGCAGACGTCATAAAGAACCATGAAATGGCCTTTGCCTGGGACGATTCAGAGAGGGGAAAATTCAGAGAAGACTACTTCGAGCCCATAAAATTTCCGGTCCTAGCGCATACCCCCTGGCAGCAGAAGAATATTCCCATTCTGCCGGGAATCCGCGACCAGGTTGTCCAAATTATCAAAAACAAAATAGCCTCCGGCATGTATGAGCCCTCCTCCTCCTCCTATCGGTCCAGTTGGTTCTGCGTACCAAAGGCAGAAAAGGGGGCTCTCCGCATAGTGCACAACTTGCAGCCGCTGAATGCAGTCACCATAAAAGATGCAGGATGTCCACCGATCCTTGAAATATACGCAGAATCCTTCGGCGGATGCGTGGTATATGGAATGTTCGATTTATTCGTTGGATTTGACCATCAAGTACTTGACGTGGCCTTGCGGGATTTCACTACTTTCCAGTCCCCGTTAGGAACGCTCCGCTTAACGTGTCTTCCACAAGGTTACACAAACACGGTACAAGTGCAGCAGGGGGACGTAGCGTTCATTCTCCGCGACGAAATCCCAGATGTGACACAGCCGTCCGTGGATGATACCCCTGTCAAGGGCGGGAAATCTTATTATCTGCTCGAAAATGGAGAATACAAGAAGATACCGCAGAATTCAGGCATCCGTCAGTTTATATGGGAACATATGACGAACATAAATCTCCTTCTTCAGCGAATCCATCATGCAGAAGGTACTTTCAACGCCAGGAAATCCTTTCTAGCGGTCCCCCGCATCAAAATTGTCAGGCACATCTGTTCCGTCAAAGGACAGAGGCCTGATGAATCCAAGGTTCAGGCCATCCGAGACTGGCCAGACTGTGAGAACCTGACGGAAGTTCACGCGTTTCTGGGGACCCTGGGACTCATGAGGATATTCATGAAGGACTTTGCCCTCCATGCACGTCCGTTGGTGGCGCTCACCAGGAAAGAGGTCGAGTTTACCTTTGGTGCGGCGGAAAAATACGCCATGGAGATGCTGAAGAAGATCCTCATTGAGAGTCCGGCCTTGATTCAGATCGACTATGCATCGGGACGGAGGGTCATTTTATCGGTTGACTCCTCATATATAGCGACGGGATTCATACTGCTGCAGGAAGGAGAAGACAGACGCGAACAACCTTCCCGCTACAGGTCCATAACCTGGAACAAAAGGGAATCATGGTATTCACAGCCAAAAATCGAGCTGTACATATTATTCCGCACACTCCGTGCCTACAGAATTTACCTTGTCAGCGCCATAAACCTTCTTGTCTGGACGGATGCAAAATATATCAAAGGGATGCTCAACAATCCGGACATCCAACCCAACGCGGCCATGAACAGGTGGATAGCGCCATTATGCTCTTCGATTTTGAGCTCCAGCACACGCCGGGGGTGTCCCATGCACCTGACGGACTATCAAGGAGACCAGGGGCCCCAGAAAATCCTGTGGAACAAGAGGACCCGGACGACTGGATAGACAGGGCCTGCAGATTCGCCATAGTGGCCATGAACTGGGGTCGACGGAACGAGCGGTATCCACCCAATTCCGTGTACCTTCACACCGACAATGATACTGTGTACAAAGTAAGTTCTCATCTATGTGGCTTTCTTCAAGGATTACTTTGGCGAGAATGGATCCACATGAATGTTTATTGCACTGAGACCAGCACAGGGTTGTGATATGCAGCATCCTGGCAGACTGATGTGCAGTACACTGCAACGATCCGACCAAACAACTATGTGGACCAGGAAGAGCCATCTGAGGGCCAGGGAAGGGCCCGCAGATAGGCTTTTGTGGAGGGAAATGTGAATTATACTCTGCCATGCCTATGCACGGTAAACTGCAACAATCTGACCAAACAGCTATGTGGACCAGCAAGAGCATGCGGGTAGTATTTTGGAGAGGAAAAGCGAATTTTCAGCAAGAGCTATCTGAGGCCCAGGGAAGGGCCCTTTTGGAAGGAAAAGATGAAAAAAGAATTAGCCGCCCTAACATGTGGTGTGTAGCCCACTGCATTGTCCTAGCTCAGGCCTTCGTGGATCACCCAGGAACAGCCCAAACGGAGCCCAAATGGGTGCAGAAAAGCCATTTTGGCAACCTGGGTGCATGGGGTCCTGGCTCATGTGACATGACCTAGATGGGCTGTCCCACCCCCCATGGGACGTCTCATGGCAAAATTTTTCGGGCGCGCGGGCTGGGACATCCCACCTATGGCTGTGGGATGTCCCACATAGGATGGGAAGATCACCCAGGGAGAGGCCCCTTTGGGGCAGCTACTCTCCATGAACTATTCACCCCATTTGGGTCACTATATAGGTAGCCTGAAGTGTTCTAGCTGACTCAGATACTCCAACATGGATTTCATCATTCTTTCAGCACTTGCGGGTTTCTCCTTGCTGATGTTCACAATATCTTACGACATTGCTTGCCAGTGGAAGACCCGCCTCACTGAGCACAACACAAAAATGCTGAAGGAAATGCAGCTCCAGCTGGACAAGTTCACTTACCAGTGCGTGGTACCGGGGTGGCATGCAGCATCCCACAATGACAAATGCCAGGAGAACAACAGTTTAAGCTTCAAGCTGGGCATCGGTAAAACAGACAGCGAGGGCATGGAGCGGGTGTGGTCGATCATGAATCCCATGGCCTATCACACGAAGGACATCGGCTGTGGGCAGCGCACCGATGTGGTTGAAGACAAAATCGACAGCCACAACTTCCAGAAAAACCTCGGTCAAGGTATGTGATTTGTGCCCTTATCGGCGAGGTCTTGTACTGAAAAGAGACATAGGGGAGACGTTACAGCGGAAGCTGATTGTGGCTATAGCAGAGAGGAAACACCAGGTCACCGGTTCAAGCAGATCAGCGCAACCGTGCAACTTAGTATAGGATTATTTCGTGAAATGTCTTGGTAATTTCCACAGACCCTTTCACAAAATGTTGTGGTAGTCTTAAAGGGCAATAAAAGAATGTCTGTAACAGGGTTTGAACTCAAAACCTTCTATTGACTTTGGGTGACAACAAGGTGATATTCAAACCAACTGAGCTAAAGGGACAATATAACAGGGATTTATGATGGGGCCACCTTTAACTAACAAAAACACTATCTTCCCTCCATCTGGCCCCACCTAGGGGCCTGGTTAGTGGTTAGGGTTAGGGTTAGTGGTTAGTGGTTAGAGGTTAGGGTTCAGGTTGGTTAGAGGTTAGTCTCCAGGTATCTATGATTTTGTGTTTGAGGAGACTTTCAAAATTAAGTCTGTTGGTTAGGGTTAGTTGGAGGAACAATCATTCTTTGCAATGGTCTAATAGTGTAGTGGTTAAGTGTTTAGATGATAGATACCATGGTACCCAAGAGGTTAGAAGTTCAATCCCCACTATGCACATCTACTTTGCACCAGAATTTGCCTTTGATTATCTAACCTAAACCTCTGCATAACATTTCGCGAAACGATCTGTGGTAATTACCATGTTGTTTCGTGAAACAGTAACTTAGAGAGCTGGCACGACCGTGAGAAGTGAGGTGAGGGGCAAGTGGAAGAAAATGATCCCAGGATGGCTCACTGATCCCTCGGCACCGAACCTGTACACAGTGACATGGAAGGGTACATTGATAAGCATGGAAAATAGCCAGACTTGAAATCTATCAATTTCAATGTTCTTGTTCTACTTACTGAAGTAGAACAATGCTTATTTATTACTTTGCCCACAATGAGAGCCATAGTGAGGTCCATACTGTTAGCTAAAGGCACTTCGTTGCAGAGTACATTGTATAGATCTGTCAGGTCACCGATACCAGGAGGATCAACGGCTTGGCAGGCTACACTGGACTTTCTCGAAAGTACATGTTCAACCATTTGATCGAATTGGGGCATGGACAAGGTGTCATATATCAAGGGCACATCACATACCATCCATCTAGACTGCGGATTCATAAAAACGAACCAGGTTACAAGTTAAATCATGTTGGCAGAGTCATTGGTGCAGTTGTGGGCACAAGTTCGATATTTGTGACATATTTGGTCACTGTGACTATGATCACACGAGCCTAGATGCCTCGGAGGGCTCAGGAATCACTCGGAGACATTCGGGTTCGGTTTGGGGACAAGGGAATGCCCTAACCCTCAAGAATTGGCATCTGAATAGGGTTCTGTTGGATGACTGAACTGCCATCAAAGATCTCGGAGAAAAAGGGCTATTTATCCGTAGGAAGTGTCCCAAGGAGGGGATGGAGTTGATCCGGGTGCAGATCTCGGAGCAGAGCAGCTATTTAACCATTAGAAGCATCCCAAAGGGGAAATATATACCATTTATCCGTAGCCTTTTATCCGTCTTCTTTTATCATGTGATATGTGATTGTTTGTATAAATACAGCCAGGTTTCCAGTGGAAAGCCAGTGGATTCTCCCCTTCTCTGCTAGACGTACTCAGTTCACTGGTACTGTCGCTTAGGGACGCTCTGAATCCATTAGGAGTACCATTGGGAACTTGTTAGTTCTTTCTGTTATTCTTGGTCAAATATAATTGTTGGTTGTTGGATCTATGTGCATATAAAGAACCTTGAGGAAACAGAATCGTATCGGATCGTATCGGGTTTCGTATCGGGTCGTATCGGGTTTGGGAAAAGCACACGGATTGGCACACAGAACAAGGATATTATAGCTGAGAACATTGAAGGATCACAAGTCTTGAGTCTATTGACTACCAAGCACTACCCCAAACCACTACATCGAGATAAACCCACTCTCTGCTTCGTCTAGACCTCATTAGAGTCTCTAGATCGGCTATTGGAGAAAGTAGCTATTACATAGATTTAGTCCAAATATCAACCTAATACTTGGTTGGAACCCTGTACTCGCACCACTAGATTGTTTGGATTAGTGTTTAGTGTTGGTTTAGTGTTTGTCAGTGCTCAGGCATTGATAGGCATTTTACTACATTTCACGCTTGCCCAGATAGTCAGTGTTTCAACGTGGTGGTACTAGTGGGGTGTTCCCAATGCTGATACGATAGCAGATTGTCCATCAGGGATGAGGATGCAGCACACGCGGCTGGGAGATCATTGCTGAGTGGAAGTAGCATGACCGTGTTTCTCACTACGGGCGTACCTAAATGAACTGGGTGGAGGCAAGGGCTAACGGGACAGGACGTGAGGGGCCACCACCAGCTGCCATAGAAATCATCAATGGTGAGTCACACTTCGAAATCAAGCAGATTGTTGACTCGAAGATCGACTGGAGGTTCCAGACTAAGCTCCAGTACTCTGTCGAATGGCTCGGTTACGAGAACACTGATGATTAGTACGCTTGGGTTGGTGCGGACGACTTGGATGCGGCCGAGCACATTGACAACTTTCACCGGCGCTTTCTTAACAAGCCCGGACCCGATTATTAACTCATCACTCAAATTTAAAACCAAGAAAAAAATTCTCCAATTTCAAAATACAATGTTCATTCTATTTACAACGTCTTTTATATCGCCAGGTCTCCAGGGCCTTCACTCCTCCGCTCCGGACGCTTCTGGCTTTCCGCCTGGAGCCTCCTGCTCCCCCATCTCCTCGTCTGAATCGTCCAAGACGAAAATCCCGCCTTCCTCCTCATGGAATCCCGCTGGTGCTCCCGGTTGGAGCACCAGAGTCTGGAACTCCCGCACCTTCGACTCCCTCTTCACCTGCACCGGAGCCTCCAGTGCAGGCGACGGAGTGGGCAGCGGAGGCGGGACGGGCTCGGGGTCGGGTTTGAAGGTGAGGGTGGTGATCGTCCTCACCCCCACCTGGCTTGCAGCGTGGGAAGCTGCAGGTTCTTCTTCAGGCCCTTCCAGCCCCTCCGGTGCCTTGGGCGCATCCACTTCCATCCTAACCTCCTCCTCGCCCTCCAAGACCCAGAAGTCCTCAGGCCACGATGCGAAATGGGCTCAGGGCGCAACCGGAGCTTCCAGTTCCACCTCTGAGTCCTCCGACTTGGTGGGCTCCTCCACCTTCTCCTCAACCTCGGGGCTTCCCCTCCTCCTCAGCCTTCGACGCTTCACGGGTGGTTCCGGCTGCCCTTCCTCCTCCGACAACACATCCAACTCCTCCCCTGCCAGCGTCACATCCCACTCGTTCTTGGCCGTGTCCTCGTCCATCCAGCGAAGCATCATGCAGGCTCTGTGAGGCACCAGCGTCTTGCTTTCCGGAGCTGCCAGAGTCCGGAGCACAATGTGGCAAGCCTGATACACCAGCTTGTATGGGCCCATCACCCGGATTTGCTTGTCCTCCAGGAAGTGGACGCGGTTGACCAGCTTCCTCCCTCCATCTTCTCCCCCTTTCGCGCCCTCCGCTCCCGCTCCTTCCTCATACGATGGTGCACCTCGCGGTCGCTCTGGTCAGCCCGACCCATTCCAGCGTTCCGGCACATCCGCGAGGGCCCCGCCATGGGAGCAGATCCCTGGCGGCGGGCCTCTTGAGCCTCCTGTGGCTTGTTGACGTGGGGAGGACCAAGAGGGTGTGCGCAACTGCACTGGACGTGCTTGTCCCAGCAATGTCGACACATGGTGCGTCCGTATTCGACGATGAAAACCGCCCCGCTCTTGCGGCGGGAATCGCAAACTACAGGACAAATCGTTAGTACCGGAACCTCCGGTTTCACTGCGACACACCGTTGTTCCCCATTTGCTCGATGTTGCTGTCATCCTCATTGTTCAGCTCGTCCTCCTCCTCTCCACCCTCTGCGCGCTCTGGGGACGGCGACTTGAGGTGCTTGATAGTCGCCACCTCGTCGAATTCCGGAGCCTCTGCATCGAGCGCCTCCAGGTCACAAATGAGCTGGAGAGCCCGCACGGCCTCCTCATTCGCCGCCTCTGCACATTGCACCGCCTCCTCGGCCTGTTCTTGGTACACCAAAATCATTTGGGTCTGGCGCTCCTCCTGCTCCTCATAGAAACGCTGCGCGGCCTCCTCGTGCAGCTCCGAGGTCGAGGCGCGCGCCTTGCCCTTTCCAGCGTCGTTGTGGTCGTCGTCCAACAACCCCTTGCGTCCCTTGCTGCTGCTGTCGGTGGAAGGCATCGTATTTTGGTGTTTTTTACTGGAGGTCGTGGTGGTATGAAAGAAAGAAATGTTCTGACTCAAAACCAACAGCACGTGACTTTTTGATCTTGTTTATTTTCCCACACTTCCTCATTGTTCGACAAACTTGATTCCTTTTGGGTTCCTCATGGGAGAGGAACCCAAGAGGGGGATACTGTTATATCCATGCAGCATTCCCAGCCCTCTTGTCGACCTTCCGGTACTTCCGGTAGGCTCTGAGGCTCCGGTCATATACCGGAGCCTCTGGACCATCTGGTATCATCAGGTTTTTACGCAATGAAGGATTACTGAGAGTTTCCCGTTTATCCGTCTTCTCGTCTTCTCACTTATTGTCCTACAACTCCTCATCAGTCCTCCTGACTTGTCTTATTGTTAAGAACCACCCTCCTTTCTTTTATGGAATACAATTAGCTACTTAGTATAAATACATCTTTAATATATCATGTACGTCAGATTGATAATTAACGTTGCTTGGCTCACTTCCCTTGCACTGAGTCATCTCCGTACTCTCCGGTACTCCGACTTGTCTTCCTCTATCGGATACCTGCCGGCCAGGGTAGTCGCTCACCCTTAACCCCCTGTGGTGTTGTGATCCCTCTTCATATACGTTCCGGACCCTTTGGCCCTCTGACGCTCCGGCATACCGGAGCCTCCGGTCCTTCCAGCTCAGTATATAACAAGAGTGAGCGTCAAGGGATCACCAGAGTCAGGGTGAGGCCAATGCACAGGTCCTCCAACTAGCAGAGACACTGCATAAGAGGACTGGAGCTTCGCTGCAGCACAGACTGATGAACAGCAGCTGCGAGAAGTGTGAAGCAACTATTATGGGGCTCTGCAGAAGACATGTGATGAAGATCTCAACAAGGACATTGTTGGGGATGACCGCAATTCCAGACATAGGAGAAGGAGAGACAAGAGGTAATAGGGGCTGATGTTGCACAGCCCGACTGGACACAGCATTGGCAAACTGCCAAGGGAAAAGAAGAATGAAAAAACAGTTTATTCATGGCTGATAAAACTTGTTACAGATTCTAAATGCCTCTTGCCACACTAGCCTATGGACCCCCATGTTCCTGGAGTGAAGGTCAACTACAGCTGCTAGTCGCTGATCAAGGTGCGCAATCTGTGCAGGTGTGAAAGGCGAGTTGGGTGGCTCACAGGAGACATGTGAATGGGTCTCAGGGCCCGTTGCAAATGGGTTGTGCTCCTCCCATTTGTGTGGGTTCTCACACAGCAAATGGTTTATCAGCAGAGTATTGTTGGCAACCTCCCAGTCAATGCCATAAGTCTGGAGATCATTGACAAGCTCATCAATGGGTTGTACCATGTGTTTGAGGCCCCAGGGACCATCCTGAAGCAAGCCGAATGGGAAGATGTCACGTGGCAAACAGGTACGCTCGTAGTAGATCTGGAGATTGTGTGAGTTCCAGGCCTGTGCCCACTCCTGGGCATTGGTGTTGATGGTGGGAAGGAAAAGATGGTGAAGGAGCCAGATGTGTGTGTGTGTGGGAAGGGTGGGATTTAAGCTGTGAGTGAGCTCAAGGTTGGTGAAGAAATTCTTCCATTTCTGGCTGAAGCCATGGGTAACATTGTACCACAGACACTCGATGCAGGTGTTGTGAACACTTCTGATGAATTAAGAGTGGGTGAGGAATACATGAATGCATGTAACTACCTGCCCCAAATATAAGACCCACGACCAATGCCTCCTTCTGTCTCCATCATGAATGCGATGAGGAGGTTCTCCGTACTGTGGTCACCCCGAACACAGCTCGGAAGGCCATGCTTCCCCACTGCTTCATGGAAGACGTTGAGAACAGTTTGGGCAGTGTTGTTGTTGCTCACGCGGATGCTGGTGACGAACCACGACTTGCCATCGATGAAGAAGTGGATAACAATCTTGAAGTGAATCAAGCCTATGAGGTGGGTAAGTGAAAGTGTTCAATGCAAAGTATGAGATGTACCATGTTGGCTGTCGTGATGCCAGAGAGAGTAGCAACATTGTATGGGCAACGATAGATGAACCGGACACCGAAGCCGCCAGGGGTTCCATGAACACGCAAGTAGGAGGCATGGAGGCGCTCACGTGACACGCTGTATCCAGCTGCCTTCAGACGGCCACTGAGCATGTGATGCCCGAAGTCGGGAAATACTTGGAGGATGGACGTGAGCAGTGCATCGAGCTGATCATCCATGATGGCAGACATGGCAGGAGCACTGGAGGAGTAGGTGCAGACAATCGAACTGTTGTGCAAGGTGGAGTTGGTGTACACGGGCTGGCCGAGTGCAACGAGTCCAGCACGAAGCGCAGCATGGCGAATAGTTGCAATGGAAGACCTCAGCAAGATAGGTGGGGCCACAGAGGCCGAGAGCCTCAGCCAGGAAGGTGGGATCTATCGCCACACGGGGACATCTGTGGCTGCACACCTGGGTGGAGACCATGAGATTTGGGGCAGGAGCGGGATCGGATGAGAGGTGGTGTGCCTCATCCAGCTGCTCGAGCATGGTAGGGAGGCTTTTCTGGAGTGTGGCATACTCCTCAGGAGAAAAGACACCCTGATGCTGGAAGAGATCAGCAAGGTCAGACGTCGAGCACATACCTGCTCGGCTGCTTGTAAAAATCGAAGCGCCTTGGTGACCTGCAGGCTAATCTGAGTGTCCGCACTGAGCTGTGTACGCAACGTGAGAATATGGTAGGCAGTCCGCAGGTTGTTAAGGACTTCGGCCATGGAAGAAGATGGAGAAAGGCAAGAGATGAGTCGGTGTGACCTCCCGGGAGGCACAATCACAGTGCTAAGGCAAAGATCTGAGTCAGCACGACCTCCCAGGAGGTGCAATCGCCGTGCAGTGCATCGGGACCGCAGCATGGACCACCGCATGGCCCACTGCATGGTGCAGGAGCTGCAGCAGTCGATTCACATGGGCTGGGTGCCAAGTGTATGGGAAGATACTAGATCTTCAAAGATATGGGGCCTACCAGTTTGGAGAGTGAAAGTAAAACCAGTGCGAGATCTCGCAAGATCATGGTTTGAGATTGTGCAAGATCTGGACACAAGAATTGCCTCACCAAAATCCGCTTTTTGCAATATGCTCGAGATCTCGCAAGATCTCGTGGTATATAGATATATTTCTGAAATGTTGCCAGATATCGCGAGATTTAGTAAGATCTAGACATAAAAGCGGAAAACACCTTTTATTGTCCAATAAGGACCCTCAAAGACACCTGTACTGGACACGAAACCCCACTAGTTAGTGGGGGAGATGTACCTGTCCTCCCCCACTAGTTAGTGGGGGTTCCTGTCATACCCCTCGGGAGCGATAATTACCAGATAATTAGCTCTCACTTATACTCGCTTATCTTTAACCCTCCCGCCAGACGTCGCTAACGGAGGGCGGAGCGCCCGCCTTCCCATCGCTGTCATCAATATGTCGTCACTGCCATCAAAACCGGGCGGCGGCGACGCCAAGCGCATTTGCCATCACTGCCATCAAAATCCCCGCCATCCCCGCCCAACGTGTGCGTTGCGGCCCCAAAAATCAAGGTAAATTCGCCAAAAAAAGTGCACTACATCCCTTGACTATACTTCAGTGGATAGGGGCTATCTAATGTAATGGATAGGCAATAATAATAAGATAAATATAAAATACAGCAGACTCTACCTGTCCTCGGTGTCGGCGGTATTGTCCCTAGATATCCGCACAATGTTCACTAGTTCTGTCCTCATCGTCCCTCTCATTACCCTCCTCTTCACCTGCGCGCCAGTGGGCCAGATCAATTAATCACTTGACTCGGACTCCATTGCCCTCACAACAAACCACCCACCAAGACCCACAAGACGCATCGAACAGATGAGTTTTTTTATTTTATTCAAGTGGTCTTTGACCTGGGTTTGTCTGCTTGCGTGCTAGAATCAATACTTGGTCACTGGCGTGCGCATAGACAAAACTCGTGCCAAAGATGATCTCTCAATCATTGCCACAGGACATGTTTTTTTACATGTGTTTCTTCATTCCTGTGACCAGGGTTTTCTCTGTTGGTGTATTGAAATCAATACCTGGTCACTGGCATGCCCACACAGCAGATGAAACTCATGCCAAAGACGACTTTCTACCAGTGCCACTGCCTACTATTCCCAGAAGACATCTCTGACGCTTTCTTTCTTTCCCCTAATTACTTCCACTGCTCTGATATGTTTCCCTACCGTGCCACGTAAGTACCCTCTACCTTGAATTAAATTGCAGCCCTTATCCTTTGCATAGACACGCAGAGGACATTTTAATCGCAAACTGATTTGCTTTTCTCAATTCATGCAGTTCCACTGCACCGTTCGGGCTCAAAATCGGGGAGGGGTGTATTCACTATATTTCATGAACTTCATTTTTTTGGGCCCACAAATATTAAAATTAAAATTAAGGCCGTGGCCACTGATATCGGTTATCTTCTTCAAGACTCCTTCAAGTGTCATGAATATGCTGAAATTTTTTTGGAAGCACATGAAGCCTTGGAAAGAAGATATAAATTCAATGGTGTTGGAATTCGATCGCGAACTGATTTCACAGGTGCAATGTATTCTTGATTGTAGTACGTGATCACTCCACTTCTCTCTCTGTCTCTTCCACCACGTCTCAACCGGGACAAGGGTATAGTCATTTGTTTTTGTGAATAGAGTATCTACTCATGTATGCCATTCTAGATGTCGCCAACGACAATAAGCTCAACAATGTCCGCGCAGAAATAACCTTGGTTTGGGTACGCCCCTTCCCTTTCGTACGAACTTTCCGCTGAATCATTGCAGGTAAAATAAATAACACAAGAAGCTTGAGATGGAGTGGACGAACCACTGGCGATTGTAGTGATTGAAACTGCGATTCTATCCCGGGCACGCGACCTAGGTTTAGGGTGATCCTGGCGCAATCTGTTTTTGTCGCGTTTTTCGTTCTTGCTGTCACTTCTTCGCTGTTGCTTCTTCGCTGTTGCTACATGTCTCATGTCACTCTCCATCTGCTGTTGTCAATGCCAGACAGTCCCTCGCACGGATAGCGAGTCAATCACGCAAATACCGCTTCGTATACCAGCCACTCACAGCCCAAAGACCAAGCCATCCAGCTGAGAAGGCTGATTCATTCCTGAAAATCTTGAGCAAGATACACTTCAACACATCTTTAGATGGCTTCCCAGAGATACTGTACTCTCACCGCCGAAGAACTCGAATCCGTCTTCATTGATGTGCTCCAAAGTAAGTCCTGCAGCGAACAGGTAACACCGGTGTGGTAAACAGCACATTAAGGGCCATCTGAAGTACCACATGGCAACCAGTGAGAGTCTCTACGGTGGCTTCCCATTTGCAAAGTACATCTATCTCCACCCTGACGGACGGACGTGTCCTCCTAGATCTCGACTACCCGCACCATGCAGATCCCCTCCTTCTCGCGCGCGCGCCAGATACGCTTCACATTCCCCGGATTGGGACGACCTTTGACGGGCATTTTGTTACCGTCTTCAGAAAAAAACATATGAGCAAGCGGCTGGCGACAGACGCGTTCAGGCCAAAGATCACGGAAGTCCCGCTCTCCCACGGCATCAAGGCCAATATCGAGTTAGAGAACATTGTTTCCTATCTTTAAGGTGGAGTCTGCTGTATTTTTATATTTATCTTATTATTATTGTCTATCCATTACATTAGATAGCCCATATCTACTGAAGTATAGTCAAGGGATGTAGTGCACTTTTTTTGGCGAATTTACCTTGATTTTTGGGGCCGCAACGCACACGTTGGGCGGGGATGGCGGGGATTTTGATGGCAGTGATGGCAAATGCGCTTGGCGTCGCCGCCGCCCGGTTTTGATGGCAGCGACGATATTGATGACAGCGATGGGAAGGCGGGCGCTCCGCCCTCCGTTAGCGACGTCTGGCGGGAGGGTTAAAGATAAACGAGTATAAGCGAGAGCTAATTACCTGGTAATTATCGCTCCCGAGGGGTATGACAGGAACCCCCACTAACTAGTGGGGGAGGACATGTACATCTCCCCCACTAACTAGTGGGGTTTCGTGTCCAGTACAGGTGCTCAAAGAATAGACATGTTCTGGCAGCGCCGAAATAGTCCCAAATGGCTCCAAAAACTCCCTCAGTTTCCTCACTGAGGAGGTATCTAAATCTCCCTTTCTCTCCCTTTTCCTCTTCCCTTTTTGGACATATTTTTAATAATTTGGGCACCCACACCGAGCCTAAGTTCACGCCATGTCACCCGTCACCTAACATGTTCATTTTCTTAGATGTTCAAACCTCGACAATCATGAGAAAATTCCCATAAATGGTAACTCGGTGAATGCCGGAGTAAAAATTTCCGCATTTTTGAGCCTATTTGGGCCTGAAAAACAATTCCTCACCGTCACCGGGCCCAAATAGGTTCAGTTCACGACCCTCCGTCACCTGTCACTTGAACTTACGGTCGAAATAGTACAGTACAACGTACGCGAGTACAGAACGCCGTCAAACCTGCACGCAATATTCAGCAAAAAGCCTTTAAACTGCAAGCTTTGGGAACTGTGAGGATCCGTTGGTTCGAGAACATAAATTCAACCGAAAAAGTCTCTTGCACACTGCGTGAAAGATATCCCGACGAGATAATAAACGACGTTGACAACAGTGCCTAGACCATGTCCATAGTGAAGGTGGTTTTGTTTCCCTTATCCTCCTGGTGGTGTTTTCAGTATTGGGAAAGATCAAATCCTGTCAGGGCTTACGTAGGCGGGATCGATGTGCGAATTCAACGTGGATTCCTCAGGAACATTGGTTCCGCCTGAATTCGTATTTCGGTTGCTAGATAGATTCCGAATATGAATCGAATTCCATGGGCCAGCTGAATCTTCATTAAGGCGTCCACGGATATGTTGACGTGTATTGAGGGTTGCAAGCATAGAGTTCATATAGACTGGGATAGTATGATAGGACAAAAACACATGGATGGAACAGATTTGAACCCACGTTTGCCGCTCAAAATCAGACCCAAGAAAAACCAAAACGTATTGGGAATAGACAAGAACTGGATAAGAAGGTCAGTAGCTAGGATCCTGGTTGGTACCGTGCTTGCCAGAATTATGTTGAGCGCCGCCGAGAGGGCCGTTAACATTCCTCGGTTCACAGCAATGATCATGAGCGTGTTCAGCAAAGAGTTTGTTCTGAAGAGAGGCCGAACTCATCAGCCGGGCATGGGAACGAAAATCAATACATACGATTTTAATCCAGTGCGTTTACCATTCAACGTGTAGCAGAGGCATGCTGTAATTGAAACGTCGCACGCGAAGGCACTGGCAGCCTGGAGGGTGGTAATCCTCTGAAATGTCGTGAGACAATCACTGAGACGAAAAACACCGTCTCCACCTTCGTTTTATCAAGTAGCGTAAAGGAACCCAATTCTGTCCTGTTGGCGCTTCAGGTTACCAATCCATGAACAAGAGTATGCGGCGAGGTGACTTGCGTTATGATCGTCTGAGCTGGAGGGACGTTCAGGTCAGTTGATGCATTATCAACAGCGAAGCAACAACCATACCAAGTCCGGCACCTAAGCACGAACGATTCAATATACATCATTACTTGGTATATGGAAAGATGTACCAATTTGAAGAAGAGCAAGAGCGGCCTTTGGGTGGGGACGAGTCAGCATGATATGGCGAAGGATAGGCGGCGACATACAATGAACATCGGCATGATCTTGTATTTTGGGCTCACTGGGACGGAAATGGTGAGCGAACATGCACAAGACCGCTGTGTGTGTACGCTCACAAGCGTAAATGCAATAGGCGAAATACCTACAGCGCCGGTGTGGTTAGACTTCGAGTGTAAGGTCCTGGAAATGACTCACATTTGCACAGTGAACGCGGAGAGATACTGAGCATAGGATAAGTCTCAAGGTAACATACATTGACGTCCACATACCCCGGCAAGCAATTGAGCCTTCGTACAGGTCCATCGGTATCAGCGTATTTTTCGAGATGCCATGTAACTCACCGAATCGTACCTGCGGCAACAAAATATGATCACCTGAGAATAAAATGCTGGTACACCGCTTACCAGGTGATGACAACGAGTGCCGCGAAGTCACCGAAGTGGTCAATAAGAATCCAATAAGTGCCGCAGAAAAAGAATGTGATGTGCAACGTTTCCAAGATACTAAACCAAATTGTCAATGGAGCGTTCAGGTGGGCACAGACGAAAGAAACCGACACCAGGCAAATCACCTGCGGATAGGGATGGTCATCTCGTTGTCGGGCTAGTTAAAAGTGGCACCTACAACAGCTTTAACGCCCCAGTGGTCCTTGGTGTACCAGTTAAAGTACAAGAAAGCTTGTATGAGACCCATTCCATAGAGGCTACTAACGGTTAGATAGATCGGTTTATGGGGCGCGTTACACATACATTGTGGCCAGGAACAGGCTCACGAGCCAAATTCCCATAGTAGAATCGAGGGGACTGCTCATTGTGTATCAAGCGCAGAAAGTTGCGGGCCTGACCTTCGACAGCTTGTCGGTTAAATACAGGTTTATGGGGGGGTGGCGGCCAAATTGATCTCTCCGAGGGGATGAAACCCAGAGAACACCGAGTATCAATTTTGCCTGCGGTACCAACTGGTCGACGGTATCCAAATGTGGTTAAACTCGAAGGCCAAACCCAGAAGTTGGCAAGAAAATAACAAACGAGAACTCGGACCGTATGTTCCAGACTGGATATGTCGCACCGTTACAGCTGGATCGAGCCAGTCGCATCAGGCGGTAACACTACTCACCTAATGATACACCCGAGTATCCGCATGGCCAGCTCTGTAAATTTAGCAAGAATAAGGAGAGTTTTTTTTTACTTTCAATATTCAGCGGCGTCTTGAGAGATCCGTGGATAGTGTCATATAAAGCACGTATCTGTAAGGGGTTGCGTTGAGCACGGTTTCTGTTGGTTCTATCACAGGGCAATGCAGGACCCACTACTCGTCAAGATGAAACACCTGGGCCATTGGTCCGTCCCCAGAAGTCGGCGGGCGTCGAAATTATCACCGAACAACGGTACAATAAGGCGGCCAATTCGCTTTTTGCGTCAACGTTGGGGAATCCAGAGTCGATGTACCGACCCAAACAGTGAGCAGGCGGGTTCCGGACTTGATGCGGATAATCCACAGGGCGCGGACATCTGAATGTAACGACAGGGAGATCCTGCGACCCACCAAAATTGTCTATTTGTGTTATCATGCAAGTCACGGTGGGATTGGCGGGAGAAGATGAAAAAAAAGACACACATCGTTCACCGCAGTGTCTCCCAAGAATCATTTGATCAATCAAATCCCCAGATAGCCCTGCGTTGGGGAATCCAGAGTCGATGGACCGACCCGAACAGTGAACAGGGGGGGTTCCGGACTTGATGCGGACAATCCACAGCGCGCGGACATCCGGTTGTAACGGCGGGGAGATCCTGCCGCCCACCAAAATTGTCTATTTGTATTACCATTCAAATCACGGTGGGATTGGCGGGAGAAGATGAAAAAAAAGACACACGCCGTCGGTGGAGCAAGGCGATGTCATTGTGATGGGAAAGTTCGGCAGCGGCTCGGCCGACACAGGGGATCGGCATACCAAGTTTTATTAGAAACATTCTCTCTCCGTCTCTTTGTTAATAGTTTGTCTCGGTTCGCCGCCATCTTACCTGAAAGGCTAAACAGATCAAGTTCATCGATCGTTCTCATGGCGGCCATCTCCTGCCACAACCGCGTCCTGGCCCCTGGATTCAATTGTTACGAATAGCATCTCGAACAAGCCGCCCGTGCCCTGTCTTGACCCAGATCGGACTCGTGGAGTTCAGGGTTACGTTCTCTCTCGCTGGCTGTTCCGTCCTCAGAGATGAGAACCATCGGCAGCGGAAGTTCCAAAATGAGTAACCAAAAAGAACCTAGGGAGCTGTTGCACTCGTGTAGTCCGTGATGTGTAAATGCGACTACGGAAACAGGGATGGGTCTGGTAAAAGTGCCGCGGCTGCCGCGCACTGCCGCGCATTGGCGCGGCGTTGACGCGGCACTGCCGAGGCATTGACGCGGCAACTGTGGCGCAGCCTATAAGATTTGAACAAATGCTCTGGAGGCCGAATCCACACAGTATTGATGTTTTCTAGTCTCAATTCATCCTCTGGAACAAAAAAATCCTTGACCAGAATTCAGTCACTCCACGCTAGTCAACTGCAAATCGTCGGGAGGATCATGGATTCTGAATGTCTCCTTGGTCTCACATCATATACAACATTCCACAAACTCACGGAAGATGACACTTCGTGCCTTCAAAGACTTACGGAGGCCTGTGGGTCCCTCAGTGCAAAAGCTGCTGCAAAATATGTCTCTACAATGTACATCGCCTAAATATTCATCCAGTTAGGATCTGTCTTTTTACCCATTGTAACGTATCTTCCTAAAGGTGCGAGGGACGAGGCTACCACCCATCCTGGCCTCCACAATGTTCAATAAAAAGGAATTCATTCAAATCATGTTTGCCATTTGGACTCGGTTTACAGTGCAGTAAGTTTGATGTCGAATCAAGATGATTCTGTCATTTTTGCGGCCCGTTCAATGCCTCACGATGCGGTTGCATCTAATGTTTGCTGGGATTGAGTTAATACCTCAATCTATAGGCCCTATCGAGAGGTGAGACGGTGCACGGGATTCTACCGTCATCAGTCCTAATTTTAACTCCTAAAATACTCGACGCTGTCTTTTGATTTTTCTTCGTCGCCCAATCACTGCCCTTGAACAAAGGTCGAATAAGATGTCATCTGCATAGTCTGGAGAAGATCCGTTCAGATTGTGTCCCACATTTTGCGATACCAGTCCACAGTGCCTCACACCTTGTTTCCATGAATCCGCAAATTTATTCAGTGAAGTGTTGTCTGAACTTGTCTCCCAGCGACAGCTTCCTCTCGGGGAGCGTCCGCGGCTGCACCACGTCTAATTCTGTGATCAACGTTGTGTGGCCCGAATCTAGGCCTTGGTAATATTTTCGAACCTCAACACATGCTTTGGACTGAAAAGTACTGTCTATTGCAACCGAATTTGTGTTCTGTGGGCTGATACAGGTTCTATTTACCATCCGGACTGGTTTTCAAGTTCTGTGTACCTATTGATTAGCCACTGTTCAAATTTTTCTCCGCATAAATTGGTACATTGGGCCAGTCCAGGATACGGCTGTAGCCCCGTGTAAGTTTAACACTGGCCTTGTTCTTCTTCTCTCTGGAGAGATTCTCCGCGTTGGTTTCTTCCAGGTCGAACGAAGAGGGGGGGGAGATGTCCACAGGACGCGACATGTAGGCTTCGAAGTCAAAATCATCTCCCAGAGGGAGAGGAACACCAGCACGGGAATTGGGGGCCATGGTTGAGACGAGTGGCTGCAAAGAAGACGGCGCAAAAACGACAGCGCTGGAGAGCGAGGAAAGACGCGAAGAGGGTTTTTCTCGGTTGACGGTCCAACAAGGCCAAATAACTAGCTAGCTGGCCACCCAGCTAAATAAGCACTTGAGGCTCGAAATGGCGGGCCCCATCCTTCGGGAATCATACATAGAGAATATAGCAATTATTTGAAACCTTCCTCCTCTACATGCAAGCCATATGAGGTGTTCAAATGTCTGCCTCCGACAGGGCGGGAACGGCCAGAAACGAGGTCCCCAAGCGACGCAGTGTCTAATGTGAGGTAAAACTCTGTTGCGGCCCAAAGTAAGTTCCAGACGGCTTAATAGGATGGGGTAGAACATATCTGCACGCTTACTTCTATCCCCATGTGCCAGTAGCTCCTCCAAAAAATCCGAGTGTTGGCAGCACCGGAATTGGGTGGTTTGGGTAAAGACCTGCAGTGAGAACGTACTCGGATAGCTAAAAGTTTGGAATATCGATGAGATCGAGGTATTACATACCAGGAGACCTCATGCCAAGTTCCAGAATGGTAGTGCATCACTATCGTGTAATACAAGGCCGGCCAGCTTGAGCCATTCAGAAAACCCCCCAATAATCCTTCTTCCATACAGATTCAAGTGTTACATTCTGAATTAATGGCCAGGACCAGAATGGCAATGTTCTTCACCCGACAGAACCCCATACAATGTTCAAAACATAGTCTAAAATTTCAGGTATATGCCGTGCCAGCGCCGCGTCAATGCCTCATCAATGTGCGGCAATGCCGTGGCAGTGCGCGGCAGTTGCATCACTTTCTCCGGACCGAACAGGGATCTGTTATCAGAATGTTCTGTACTATTTCGATCAGTACTATTTCAACCAAAGGTTCAGCCATAAGTACCGTAAAGTTAGTTTTCGCAGGGCAAGTTAGTTTTCATAAGTACTTTTGTTGGCACCTCGTAGGAGAAATTGAAGCTTCAAGTAGATACGGTGAATTAATCCGAGCCAAGCAGGTTGGGGCAGAATTTTTCGAATGCCCTCCCAGGCAGCCCTCCCTGATCAGTGTGAGGAATCAAATCGTTGAGCTGAAGACTAGAGAGCTTCCATTCTAGCGAATGACCATATTGTATTATGACAACCTCCAATCCACCAGCGTCCAACGCGAAGGTACAGATTGAATCACGCGTCTTTTTGCGTCAAATCCCCGTATGTCAACAGCTCTGCATCCGACCTGCCCTCCTTCATTGTCCCATTCTTGCCTACAGGTTTCAACTTGTATTTTCGGTCTCCTGCGTTCACAATCGCAGGAGATGGCGTATTGGCGCTGAAGTTCTGGACAGCCATCACAATGGCTTCGGTGACGGCAGATGTGTGGTGTATTATTCCGTTCCCAGCCCGCACATTGCGGTTGCTCTCGGTGTCCGCGGCCAGGATTGTGAGCTCACGGAGGGAGGGGAGGGCCGCAACTGCCTGCAGGAGGAGGGCCTGCGGAGTGATCATCAGCAGTTGGCTACAATACAAATTGCTGGACGTACGACGGCGCGGTCGATATCGGACTGTATTATCTGCACATCGATGCCCCTTCTTACTACGCCCACTCCAGAAGCAACCGTCGTCGGGGATGGAGGAATCGTCTTGAACTCTCCAGCGTTGATGCTCATCTCGAGGGTCCTGAGCTCGTGTAACTGGGAAACCGCGTGTAGGTTATGCGGTCCGAAACTCCATCGACTTTCGTAGCCCGCAGGGCATGACAATTCCACAAGTGACGAGGCGTGTTGGGGGAGAACTGTATCGAAGAACGTGTCAGCAAGCCGGTTGGATGAATTTCGACTGCCGCCATCCGGGAAATTTAATGTCAATCTCTGTATTCCAGCGTAGGAGGCCAGATACTTGAAGAGGTCGGGTGTGACAATTCTTGTGTGGATATCCGTGAGATGTATAGAAGAACCAGGCGCGCACAGTCTACTCCAGACGTCGGCCCATTCGCCGGGTCCGTCCAGATGGAGAGACGTAAGGCAGCTCTGCGTAATCACCTGGGATATTTGTTCGCTGGGATAGCTCCACCCGTGATAGCCCTTGATTTTGAACTTGGTCAGGTGCAGAAATTTTGGGAACGCGAAGTCGACGATTCCCCTCGACTCTAGTTGCAGCTCATCGAGATACGGCAATGAACCCAAACAATTGCAGATCGCGTTTCGCGCCCACCTGGGATCGTTTCCCAGAATCTGCCATCTTGAGGATCCAGGTCAGTATTGTTGAGTAGTGTTATGGAAGTTGTACGGGGCTTACGACGTCATTCGAATATTCCTCATGGTCCCGAGCGCCGACGCAAAGAGGTCGTGCATTTCAGTATCCGAGAGATCCACAACTTGAGATTTGCTCATCTCCAGCTGATTCCCAGGGACGATGTGAAGCGCTTTCGCATATACAGACCATCCAGCAGTGCCAGTGGCAAGAGCGCTGAGAATATTGACACCCTTTTCACTGCGCAGTTGGCATATTCTCAATGGGAGGATGGAGAAAAATAATCGATCCAATGCGCCACCGAGCTCTTTGCATGCTGCTCTCAGACTAGCGTGATCGATCTGGGTAAGCTGAGTGTGATATAGGATCAGTATGACTCCGCACGAGGTTCAATGAATTATGTTTGAACCTTGCTTCCAATCTCCTCCAACAGTTCCGCAGATAAATCGAGAAGCATGGGGACAATGCGTTACATCCAGGGCTCCAGGAAAGAGGAGGGATGAGGGCGCGATGTAAGATAAATGATGAGGGTGCGGGGTAAGTCAAATGATGAGGGCGCTTGCGCGGCACTCTAAATTGGGGAGACCCAAGAACGGAGCTGGGGCAGTGCACTGTCTTCTCCCGCAGCTTCCACGCCTGTCCACAGGATGTATATTAGGCGTCCATGCGTGTCGGAACTTATTCTGGTGTCTGGCGTCGAACAGCATTCTCCATCTCGATCGAGCATTATTTTCTGAACCAGGAATCAGCGGAGCGTCACATTATGATTCAAGGAATGATTCGCCAGTAGTATTGGACCTTTTTGCGGCACCCCACTGGAGGTCTGACGTGTGACCCAAGCCATTGGCACGCGAGGGACAGCGACCACCGGGCGATAACCTCGTCCGACTCTCCCTAATCGTTTTCCGATTATTCGCCATGAGACAAACAGCGTCTAAATCGAGTGCCACGCCGGTGAGTCTCTCCTGAGGCAGATTACGAGTACTTATGTAATAAGTTCTCGTTCTTTTTACGAGTACTTATGTAATAAGTTCTCGTTCTTTTCCAAAAGTTTACATGGCCATTTCAGTAGCTCCGTGAATTATCAGTTACGATTTTATAGTACAATGAAAATAGTGGCTGTGTTGAAGTCTTTTTTAAAGATTTCATTGCATTTTTTGTGACAAGTTAGTGGCTGTGGTACCGGCCAATGCCGAGCGTGCTGCTAACGCCCACAGGCGTTGGTTCGAACCCGGGTATTGGATTCTTTTTCCGGTGGGCTTTTTGAAGTTTTTCCCTCCGGGCATGCGAGTAACAAGCAGCCAATGCATATCACCCAAATATCACCTCCCTGGGTCCAGTGTATACCTCCAAAATTTTCTTGCTCAAATGTCTGATCAATGATTGAACAGTGCAAATGTTCAATGCTTTTTGGTTGTTTCTTCTTCCAGGTACAAGGGCCTCAAGAAACACTGTAGCAAATCTCTTTGTTCTTGCTGCCAGATTTTGCATTGTGGGCCATATCCACCTACTACTGTCTTCAATACCCAGGTCCACTGAGGAGGAAAGGACCTAGACATTGAATACTTTTCAGCCAAGTACCCAACTTGAAATGTGCCTTTGTCTGCTGCAGCCACCTATTCGACTCAATTACAAGTCGTGGAGGCTAGCACCTCCTACGTTTCCTTGGAAGTTTGTGGGAGTAACATTTGTTTACCCTGCTCACTACACCTGCAATGGAAATGGAATCCACCAAGCTTATGATTGCAGAGTCCTCTTTCCTTTTTTGAGTGGATATTGCTGGTGAATTATGTGCTTGGAGGTCCCTTGGTGTACCATGTGGATTTCAAAACTGAGATGTTTGGAAACTTCCCATCACATGGATATATCATTTAAAAAAAAAAATAAGTACGAGTTTTGCCGAGCTATGCCACGGCCCACACCCCAAGTCTCCCGTGCGCACCTCCAGACAAGCTCGAGCCCGTCACCGCTGTCGGGCCGGGAGGGCACACCACGCTGAGGACACCAAAGTCAATTTTGGTTGGAAGGAGAGCCTCGACGCGCGGTATATAAGGCAAATGAATTGGGCGACCAGCTAAGCGGTGGTTTGCTCTGGTCCCATGTCCACTGGTCAGCCGCGTCGTACAGTGGAGCGGGCCCACGCGCGCGCGTTCGATGGTACGGGCGGTAGCCTGAGGCTGCAGGGAGGTCGTCGGGTATGATGTATATTATATATAGGCTATCCGACTCTCTCTTGAATGTTGGACGAGACGTGAGCGATGATGAGGGTCTTGGACGGCTGGCGCAATTCGACGGCCAGATCGGCTGAAAATGTGCTTCGAATATCGAGTGCAATGAAGCATGGCGGGGACTTAACCTTGAGCAGCATGGTGACATTGGTGAACTCGTTCTCCCGCCATACGCGAAGGCTCCTTGGAGGCCATCTTCATCCGTTGAGGTACATTACAAGTACTTATGTAATAAGTTCTCGGTCTTTTCTAAAAGTTTACATGGATGTTTCACGAACTGCGCGAATTATCAGTTACACGTTGAAGATGCAAGGAAAATAGTGGCTGTGCTGGAGTCTTTTTCAAAATTTTCATTACATCGTTTGTGACTTGCTAGTGGCTGTGTCTCGGCCAATGCTGAGGGTACTCCAGAGGTTTTTGGGTGTGTTCGAACCTGGTAGGTGGATCCTTTTCTTTCGTCAAGCTCTTTCGAAACCAGCACACTCCCTATTCACACCGACACCGTGTCTTTGACCACTCTTGTGTCCTGCACATGCCTCAATAATATATGCTCTTGGATCATGTAATTGAAATCTCAGTTTTAACGAGTAAGGAATCACTAATCCGAACATCAATTGAAGGAGAAATACATATGTCCAACACAAGGAGTTCAATGAAGTAACACTTTTCACTCACTGTAATCCACCAGCATTTGTTCGAACCCTTTCATCGCCAAGGGAAGATCAAGATCACTTTCAGCATCATCGTATACTCCTTGCACATGCTTCAACATTGAATCAACGTTGACCATGTCATGACTGGAACTGGTAAATTTGCTTGCTTTGGTTAACATAGCATCCAAAATCAATGTCCTGAGAGCCAACTTGCAAGTGTATTTCAAACCTTCTCCTACCTTCAACATCCTATCAGCTACTACTATTGCAAACCCCATTTTGACAATATCTCCCTGCCTAAATCCCACAGGAACCTTATGCACCAACCTTTGTGAGATATCAGCCTTGAAAAAATTTGCACCCATTCAATTTCGACAGCGACAGGGTGTGCAAATCTCAACTGTCCTGCCCTGTGGTCATTCACCAGGATGCCGACGAGTTTCAATTCAACCATGTGCTTTTCCACAAGCCCTGGGGTGCCTTCATCTGTTGTCAGTGTTGCATGGAGTCTGGGAGCCCATGTATGCCACTCTGGCATCTTATGCAATACACCATGGATGTGAGCTTTCAACCGGAATGTTTGAAACCAAGCTGAAGATGATTTTGGATTTTCCATGTTTGATCAGCTCTCAATCAAAATCTAGATAGGGAGCGGGTGACCAGAGTAGTGTGTAGCTTGAACATCAATATTTCGGCCTGACCCTGATACCCTACTATAAATTTCAAAAAATAAGCGCAAGTTTTGCCAGGCTATGCCATGGCCCACACCCCAAGTCAGGCTATTGAGGAGCATAGTATTCTTGATGGGAACAGTTAGGGAACAGCCGCGAAGTTTGGATGAAGCAGCCCACTCAGGACAGTATGACTGCAGTGTGACTGCTGGGAGTTGTGTTCCAAAGCGTTGCAGCATGCAGTCTTCATTGGCTTCCTGTCCAGTGCCGCAAACTGTGGCTGCATGTGGTCATCCTCTAGGGATATTGCCGAAGCCATGTTCTTGCAAAGCTGACTTTGATACTCTTGTGAAGAATCGTTCACACGTATACTAGTAGGGTGGTTCACATTGAGCAGCAAAAAATGTTTTATGCACATACCTGGAAAAAGGCAAAGGAGTAGAAAAAGGAATGGAAAAAGAAAGGAAAAGGGCCGGAAAAGGGGACCTGTGAACGACCCTACAGTTGTGGACAAACAAAGCCCGCAAGTGATCTGTAGCCTGATCTAGAATTATTTTGGCTCCAAATTTATGCACATCAGATCCGGATTCACTCAAAGAGCTCAAAAAACCACCTCCGAAGTTTTTCCCACGAGAAATGGCCGGCGGCCAATTTTTTGGCCCAGATCCAATTTTCAGATTTGTGATTTGAGGCGATTGGCGAACATCGGGTTTTTTGCACAGCCACATTACATAAATTACATCATGCATCAGCTACAACAGCCTCAATTGCTGCCAACGCCGTACTCGAGATTGCGCGGTGCTGCTTTTGTGGCCTCACTG
Source organism: Mycena maculata (assembly GCA_029448575.1). NCBI lineage: Eukaryota > Fungi > Basidiomycota > Agaricomycetes > Agaricales > Mycenaceae > Mycena > Mycena maculata. The sequence goes on from JARJLG010000005.1 coordinate 788,157, forward strand.
CCCATTCTGCTGCCTTACCTGTAAGCCCTTTCCTATAAGCACTCATAAACCTCCATGATCTATTGATGAACCGCCGAATAACTTCAACTGGACAAGCATCCAGGTATTTCAATGCCAACTCCTTTGATGCGGCAAAGCTGGTCTTGGGGATTTGCCTGTAGCGATACTTGCACCATCCCCAGTACTGTGTAAATTACTTCAATTCAAGCAAAGTATGGACATGTAGAAAATCACTTGCCATTTCAATGGGATTCAACTCACAGTGGAATTTGGGAAGAAAAATACATTCATGGCCTGCTTGAGTGATCACCTCCTCAAGCAGAGAGGGCTGGTTTAAAAAATCTTCTTGCTGGCTCAAGAGCCGGGCCATGCAACACCCAGTGTTTTCAATGGGGCAAACTGGGGAACATTTGGCTCTAAGCTTGGAAACATTGAATCCTCGTTCCACCAACACATCATGTAGCCCTTTGGCTTCTCCATTGCTAGTTGTCATCTTCTGAACTTTGCCTCTCTGTGCAGGCGATGGATTTGAGTCTGGAATAATGGTATCATGTTGTTTCCGTTGTTTCCCCCCATTTGATTTATTCATATCGAAGGCACGAAGTGCATCAGGAGCAAGTGAGGCATGTGCTGAGGACTGATCAAAAATGAAAAGCGCAGTCACCCCAGGGTGAATCTTGTTATGGATAGCAATTGCCCGTCTTATCTGTTTCATCAGCTGGTCTGTGTCCCACCAGTTATCTCCCTTGGAGCCTGGGTAAATAATTTCACGAGCATCATCAATGATATTTCCATTCTTATCCCGTTCAACCAATCGGCCAGTGCCTTCTGTGATGAAATCAGAGACATGGATCAGGCGACCTCGACTTTTCTTTTGTAGGACAGTCTGTCCTTCTGCAAGCCATGCAGACCGCATATAATCAAGAGCATGGAAACAACATTCATCATGGAAATAGGCAATAACTTTCTTGACTCCAGGTGGGAGTTGTGGTTCAACAGGTTCCAGCACTGTCACTGGTTTGCCTCCTGGTTCAGTGGCTGGCAGAACCTTAGCCTCATATTTTGTCATGCGGGCTTCAAATTCTGCCATCTTTGGCAAGAACACATCAGTGCGATACTTGACAACATCTTCCCGTTCATGGCCATCCATGTAGACACCTTTCTTAATCAGAGTTCTGCGATATCCAAGTCTTACAAGCCAGCGTCGAGCAGTACGCTCACTGATTGGTTTCTTAGGTGATATTCCTAAAGAGGCTAGAATTTCCGCATTCACTGCTTCACGGAATTTTGCTGGAGTTACAGAACCTGCTTTTTGTACCCTTAGCCAAGCAAGGCAGGCAGTTTGCACAGATTCATCATTAAGAAGTGACTTGGTGTTTGCCCTTCCGCCTCTTGTTTCCAAAGGAAGCGCTTCAAAAATCTGATAGTGTCGTACCAGTGCTCGGACACGACGTGCAAAATAGTGGCCTCCGCCTTCATGCCATTGACGTGCAATTTCAAGGCTGGCTTGGATGCGCTTCAACCCCTTGATGAGAAGAGTAGCAAAATTCCGGATGATGAGAAGTTGGTTGTACTGTGTGAGTGGCAGATTTTTTTTCTTCAAATGGGTCTTCACTTTTTCCCGAAGAGCATGCCAACTTTGCAGCTTCACTGTTTTCTCACCACTTTGGTCAGGTTGAGCCATGTGGGAGGAGGATCCAGATGCTGTAGGAGAGGAGCTTGACTGGTCTTCTCCTCCAACCATATCATCAATAATTATGTCCCAGTTGTTTGGGTCATCCTCCTCCATTTCCTCATCTGAGTTATCTACCACAATTAGTGGTGGACTTGAATGGCCACTGGAAACTGAAAGAACTGATGCTGATCGTGTCTGTGGGATGGTCTGACCAGGAGAAGGGGCTCGAGATTGAGGAGCTGTTGAGGCTGGAGTAAGACTAGAGTGTGACTCAAGACCAAGATTGAGACTGAGATCAGCCTCAACTTCAAGATCTGATTCTGGCAAAGTGCTAGGTTTGGGTGCTGACCCTTGAACCACAAAACCATCAAGTTTTCCCTGTTTTTGATTCATTGCTGCATATCTTCGTTGAGTTCGTGGTCTTTTGCTAGCTGTATCAGGGCCTTTCATATATTCCTTTGGACGGCCTGTCAACAGGGTAAATTTACAACTGGCTTTTAACTTGGATATAATTAATTCACCTCCAGGTACTCGTCTATCTGCTGCGCGTTGAGCCTCATAAGCATCCTTTGTTGGGATCCAGTCGTCGTCCTCGGCATCCAATCTATCCTCTTCCATTTGAGCAACCATCTCAAGTAAACGATTGTTGAATTCCTTCTCTGCAATTTCATCCCAGTCTGCTTCATTGTCATTGTCATCATGATCTGTGTCAACCTCAAGATACATAATGCTGTCCAGTTCCATATCGTCAGGAATTTGTGTGTCAGAATAGTCACCCAGAGTGTCAGTTGGACTGGGACTACGAGTAGAACTCTCCGGTGAAGATGCCAGCCTAGGTTGATTCTTCAGACCAGAGATGTTTCTCTTGGCACGTTTAGCAGGTCTTCCACGACGGGTGGCCATGAGAGTAGAGGACAAGATGGAGTGGGAACGATTGGAAGCTCAGTGTGGGTATAAGAATGGACAAAAGCAGGGGTATTGTCGGAAACATCACGGAAATCAACCTGGTGACAGACCATGTGATCAAGGAATGTTTATTATTTTGCGCAACAACCGCTCGATGAATCTTTTTAATTTTTTTAGAATCAAACTCGCCTTGAGAATCCGCGTCGATTCCATATTTTTTCATATTTTTCCCACGCTTTTTAGCCGGTGGCCAAATTTTTGACGGTTCATCAACAATAAATGGCACTTTCCGGCACAACGGCTCGACAGAATTACATGATTCATATACCGATGTGAAGCCCTCGATGAGATCTATCGATTGGCGTCTTCATCTCGGCCAAAAAAATCGATTTTTTTTTTGGCGGACTTTGTTTGTCCACAACTGTAGTCTTGGACTTGTGTGACATCCATCAATGATGTCGCAAGCTAGACTGGTTATGAGTCTAGTGGCGAGCGGCGTCATTTCGGCATCCCGTTTTGGCGATTTTCGCTCAATGGCAAAGGGAGGAGCACGCCGTAGCCATCTCCAAGCCGCCTGCCGCCATATCTAGAAGGGAATTTGTTGTATGTTCCACTAATTACCCCAGGGACACCGCTTTCAACACGAACAGAGATGCCGATTTGATGACATTGCGGCACGTTGTCTTCCAGAACCGCGACTAGTCAAGATCCCTAGAAACGGAAGAGAAATAGTTATTTACAGACGTGCTACATACCACATACTACTAAAATTCCAAAACATTTCTCGAAGTTCAAACTGGTACAGCAGTCATCGGCTGCATGAAACTATCTGTGTCGTCCCTTTTCATGATCACATTTATTTTCCATCCTGATTTTTCCAATAACGACTGCACATGCGACAATGTCCGCTCCTGTGCATTCAAATTCAACATCATCTGCGAGGCGGGTTAGATTGGAACTCCATAGCACGAAAACAAGACAGACCGTCAGATCTGAGATGTATACCCGCTCATTCACTGCCCCAAAATTTGGGAGGAGTGAAGGTGCGACGTTGGAGGCAATGTCAATAGACTCGGAGTTGTCTCGGGCATGACAGGCATATGGGACAATACTGTCCACGAGCAGGAGGCGAGTCGTTGGGGCCGCTGCCCCACGAAGTTGTTTGAGAACCTCAAGCGCGTAGGGGTCAGAAACATTGTGGATAACATGCTTCAGGACGAAAACTGCCGCGGTCTTTGCTGGCTGGGGGTCAAGATAATTGTGGGCTGAATGGATGTGAGAAGAATGCCACGCGAACGTCGAGCAAGGATACCGCGGAAGTGAACTCTGTCAGTCAGTTTTGTGTCGATAGCGTCCCAGGCCTAAAAATGATGAGATGAATCTGATGGGGAGGGAGGCACGAGTAATCTTACAGACTTGCCCCTCGAAACAACCTCTTGGCGATCCTGTATTTCGAACCGCATTTGCGGAAAGGCTCGCGCCACCGTCAAACAGGATAATCCCAGACCGCCGCCGACCTCCACTACAAGCGAATCCGGAGAGATATCATTCCAGTCCATACCTAGAACCGATAAAATTAGCCAGAGGCAATGTTCACGAAGAAATCGTCGCTTCATTTCAATAAATCGGCTTCTGGTTGAAGCACACTTGTTCCTTGCATCGCAACCATAAAACGCCGCCGCCGGGGTTCCTGTTCGGACCGTTTGTACCATTCGAACATGGGAACATCGATGTTGAACGCCCGTTGAATTGGTGCATGGAAGGGCTCTTCTGACGCGGACGTGACAGGATCTTGAAGATTCTCCAGTAAATATCCTGATGATTTGTGAAGGTCTCCCCCACTGATATCGCTCAGTAACTGGATGATACGGAGGGCGAAATGCGTACAACAGCTCCATCAAGGCCACAAAACCGTCGGTGTTATCATGTTTATGCTCTGGGCTGGAAGCGTATTCTTGAGTCGCTTTCCGACACAAAGAGAATGGAAGAATTACGCGGAAATTATATCCTTGATTGATTTCTTACTGTCCAGAACACTAGATATTCTGTTATTGCAGAAGACGTCGGGTTCCATTTCTCTGAATATGTGATTGGTGGCGAGATAACGCAGAATGCGACCTGGTGACCTGTCAATCCTTGATTTATTTTTTTTGAGTGAGAGTCAAAATACCTAATTTCTCCGGTGGAAGGTTGACAGCTTTTGCAATGTCATTGACGTGCATGCCCTAACAAGATATGAAGCCAGGCCAGAAATGGAGGATCTCATTCTCACCTCGGAACCTCCCTCCCTCAGAGCTTCAACGATATTTGATTCGATACACACTCGCAGAGCCGAGGCCTTGATATGCTACAGAAAATCACGGTCGAAGATGGCTTTCAAGCTGAAAAATCAGGGAACACACTCCGCAGACGTGATGGAAGATTGAGTGCGTCGGAGGCCGGACACATGCAATAAGCTGGAATGCGGCTTCCACGATGACGTTGGCTGCAAGGGCAGCGTCGGGATTCGAGCGAAACTCTTCAGATGTGGGGTTGTACAAATCGTCGAGCTCGGGAAATGTGGGGCCGTTAACGTTGTTGCTGCTTAGTGACTGGAGAGTATGTGCCGCTTTGGAGATTAGCTCAGATAGTTGAGCAATATGTTCTGTCATAGTGGGGGAACGGGGGAGGGGTCGGATAGTAATGAGGTTCTGGTGTTGCGGAATTGACCCCGTCCCACTCTAGTGATTTGGTTCGCAGCTAAGGCGAACCGTGCAGATCATCACCGTTCAGATCGTCAAGTGCCGATTGGACCGGGCAATGCGGAACTTTGTACATGTGGACAGTGCTGAGCTGTCAACTCGTCAACGCAAAAATGGGACCCCGCTGATAATATCATCTTGGGAAGAAGAGTACTTACGATCTGGGGCATCTTCTTCCACAGCCCAGATCCCGATTCGGCGCCCCGTTGGACCCGTTACCCGTATACCAGCGCCACCCAAATACACCGAGCGGCCCGAAAATGGAGGTATCGTGTGGGCACAACTGACAATTCATCGGGCCAGTTTTGCCCCAACTCAATCGGTATGGCCTCAAAGCCAGACAAAGCTCAGGTGCTAATCATCGGAGGCGCGTTTGAATATGCTCGATCCTCCTGACATTGAATATTATCCCTCTAGGTGGTCCAGGTGGTTCGTACTCTGCAGCCTGTTTGGCCAGGGAAGGCGTCGACGTCGTTATTTTGGAGTCGGCTCGTTTTCCCCGGTCCGTTCTACCAGTACTCTGAATCCACCAAATTTCATAAATCTTGTAGATATCATATCGGAGAGAGCATGCTTCCTTCCATACGCAACTTTCTGCGCTACATCGATCTGGAGGACACATTCGTTGCTCATGGATTTTACAAAAAGGTAAATTCGAAGGCGAATTTTGTGGCATGGCTAGTCAGATCTCATAAATTATCGCCGCAGAAAGGCGCCGCTTTCCGTCTACATTCTTCAAAACCCGAGGGATGTTCGTGAACCGTCCTTCTATTACCTATGAGAGATACTGATGATGATACCCCATTCTAGATACGAATTTCGTTGCCCTCGATGAGAATAACTACGCTTGGAATACGGTTGGGCGCGAAAGTTTCGTTCCAGATATCTCACTGAACCCTTTGAACAGGTCCGCTCGGAGTCTGACGAGATCATGCTCTCTCATGCCGCGACCTGTGGTGCAATGGTCTTCCAAGAAACACGAGTCACAGACATAGAATTTGACGCAGGTGGTCAACGCCCGGTGGCCGCTCTATGGAAAGACTCCCAGAATCGTTCAGGCCGAATCCAGTTCAATTACCTCATCGATGCTAGTGGTCGTCGTGGTCTGCTGTCAACAAAATATTTCGGAACAAGACAGCCCATCCAAAGCTTGAAGAATATTGCAATGTGGTCCTATTGGTGCGACACCGGCACATACAAACCTGACAGTGAGCGTGCCGGTTCGCCGTTCTTCGAGGCGCTCGGAGGTACGCCGAATATTTGAATTTGAAACGGTTCTCGGTTCTCATTCGGTATCTTTGTAGACGGTTCTGGCTGGGCCTGGTTTATCCCTTTGCATGGGAATAAGACCTCGGTCGGCGTAGTCATGAAGAGCGAGATTTGGTCTAAAAATAAATCAACATTTCCCTCTCAAAATTCGTTGCTTGAATTTTACCTGGCCGCACTGAAAGGCGCTCCAGAGGTCAAGTCACTCATTGGTGCAGGAGGCATGATAAATATTACTCCCAATGGCGGTACTCCGGTCGTCATGACTGCCAGCGACTACAGCTACTCTGCGTCTTCGTACGCCGGGGAGAATTATCGTATTGTCGGCGATGCTGGTGGTGAGTTTATATCATTTCCCGGTCGACATGATGTTGATCGTCGAACCAGCCTTCGTTGACCCTTTCTTCTCCAACGGAATACACCTTGCGGTATCCGGTGGTCTTTCTGCCGCGGCCACCATATGTGCCTCAATCAAGGGTGACTGCTCCGAGGCGGAAGCGGCCCACTTCCATACTAGACGCATAGGAACCTCTTACACTCGGTAATTGTCAATTTATTCCTCTTTCTGCGGTTCTAAGTATGCATGCCCAGGTTTCTCGTGGTTGTACTCAGTGCATATCAGCAAATGCGCGCACAATCATCGCCCGTGCTGGCAGACATCGATGAAGATAGCTTCGACCGAGCTTTCAACCACTTCCGACCGAGTGAGGACGAGTCCGATCTGCTTTTTCCCAGAACTGATCCTGGAGATCGTAGTTATTCAGGGATACGCGGATGTGCAATCCGATTCTGTGAAGTGTGCTCTCACAGAGGAAGAACTCAAAGCCACTCTCGAGTTCTGCGCACAGGCCTACATCCCACCCGAACCCGAAAACAAGTCTGCGAAAGCTCAAGTCAACCTCGTTGGTATTATGGCAACGAGCGAGACTCTTGATGCGCTCTCGAGAGCAAGTATCGATGGTCGAAGGATACGTTTGGACCAGGGGGCACTGGGGCTGGAAAGTTTCTGATAAAAATGATGGACAGACTCGATAAAATTGACAATCCTAAACATTTTCCTTCCAGTCTAGGGCTTCCGAAGTAGTCAGATACGTAATATGTAAATTATCTATGGTGACCATTCCTGCGTGAATTCTTTTGGGAGTGGGTCGCTTTTTCCCTGACGACGTTTCGATCCCCAGAAATTCGGAACAAATTTGGGAACATGATGTGCCCATGCATTCCACTCTTTCCCAAACCTCTCTTGTAGCGCTTTGTCCTCAATTTCCGCCCTCCCGAGAAACGAATAACTGGTCCAAGCAGAAATCCCAACAATGAAGGCGTTGTAGGTTATCTTCAAATTCGGCGAGACGGCGGAAAGTAGGTAAGGTCCCTCCAAGCCGCAATGCGTCATCATGATCCCAAAATTGAGCAAGATGAATGCAGAATATGATGGATGTCGGACCAGGGAGTAGGGGCCAGTCTGAACCAGACGGTGGTCTTTTTTAATGCTGAGATCGAATGTGAACATGGGACCTAGAGCCCGGTAGCATTGGTGCCGGATAAGTGTGGCGGTAACAATTATTGCCCAACCCAGCATGTAGGTCACGGATGTGTTCTGCGATGGACCCAGTAAAATGTAAATCCTGTGACTGGTGGGCGGAAATTTGTCGCCCACAATCCACAGGATTTGAGCGCCACTTTCTACCCAAATGCAACACTGAAAGCGTTCCAAATATGAGGACACGCTACCCAGATGAATTGAGTTTTACCTTGAGTAATGGGCCGATCTTCGACATTATGCGTTCCCTGAAATTCAACGACACGGATGTCGAAAACGTATCCTTTTCGTTTTGCGCTGCAGGAGGGTTGGGCGACGTGCCAGCGTAACTGTACGCATAAGCATAACTCCAGAGTACGAAAATTTGAAACACTGATGCAAACATCGAGGAGGATCTCAGGCAGCGGGGAATGCTCGTCCCTTTATAGGATGTGGCCTGAGAATCGATCACTATTTCAAGTTCCGAGATTGACGCACCGATCTATTGGACTTCACACGAACCTCACCCTGGTCTTGCTGGCACATCTTTCTTTCCGCTCTGACGAATTAATACAGCTTTCATCGCATTGGTAATCACAATTTATTCGACACTGCCCTCAACCCCCTTCACAACGACATGAAGTCTGTTGCCATCCCACACCGGAACGAAAAAATCGCGAAATGTGGTATAATCGTGTTCCCTGTGGCTTCAATCATTAGGAAACGTTTTCGCTGAGCTAGCGAAGTACTCACGACGCATTTGAAAGTTCCATATTGGTTCTCCGGAAAATATGCGCGAAGATCAAATACAGCTCGCACCAAGCTAAGGTGATTCCTATTTTTTGGGGGGAGTCAAACACGCTGCACTGCCGTTATCAACAGATAAAGGCCGACCGAGACACATGCGTGAGCCCCTGGAAAAAGGCCACAAGTTGTTGTTCATGTCGGAGAGCCGTTCGCTGCTGGCCCTCAGCCACCGGTCTGGATCAAATCGCTCGGGTTCGGGAAAGATGTCGGGATTCAGGTGCATGAAAATGACCGACATCGATACGACGGTCTTTGGAGTTCTCAGTAATGGCAGTAACAGTTTGAATTTTTTCAACTGACATTTTTAGGCACATAATGGTCACCAATTTGCATGTCGACTCCCGTAACACGCGGGAGATTCGAGACAATCCCTGGTCAAGGTTCAGTTTCAGACTTCAGGTACATACCAATCTTCCATACCGTGTGCCAGTCTTAGCGACTCCTTAACTACGGCGGTCTGAAATTCATACCATGTGAGAGATGGCCAGTCATGAATCGATGACATACCAGGTATGTTAGTTTCTCTAATCGCTGGTATCCCATAGGGGAATCTACATCTGGCCAAACTTCTCGAAGTTCCTCAACTAATTGGGTGTGCACCGCTGGATTTTTGAGGATATGGAACGTCCCCACTGTGCACACGCCTCCAACAGTGTCATGGCCAGCTGCTAACAGAGCCATCGTCTCTCCCATTAAACTTCTACGGGAGGGAACATGACCCTGAGCTTTGATGTTGGGGACCATAAGCTGATGGAATATGGTCGGTTGATCTGCACGGTCCAACAGCGTAGGATCAAGCGCATAACCATCGATCTGCGAGGAGGAAAATTGCCGAAGATCTCGAAAGAATTGATGTTCGCGAGGTAAACAATCAACCATCCAGTCGGGTGCATTTTCTATAGCGTGGAGCATCCAGGGCATATACTTCAGAATCCAGCTGGAGGTTACTCCTGTCTGAAGACCAACGAGGATGGGGTGTCGAAAACCTGGGGCATCCAATGCATCGAAAGTGTCCGCAAAGCAGTAACTCGTGATTATGTCCATTGTCGCAGACCTATAGGCCATGTGCATGTCGATAGGTTTGCAATTGCCTTCGTCGTGGGAAGTTGAGATGCGTGATATTAGCTTGTCGATCTGTACGGCTATAAGAGATCGGAATAACATGGAGACAATCTAGGAACGACCTTTCCCTGTATGACGGGCTGGAGTTTGAGTATCGAAGAGCGAGAGAACATGGGGTTAAGGAGATCTCTCCTTGTACTGGCATCAACGGGGTCGATATAACTAATCGATGCTTCGTGAAACGGAAATGAATTGTATAATGTTGGTTCTTTCGTCAAGTTGGAGTGTGAGTAGATGTCAAAAAAGGCCTTGGGGTCACTGAAATGAAGCTATATGCCGACATATCATTCAAAGCTATGGGAGAAATCAAGGAGCGAACTCGCCTCGTTAGGTCCAATGCGAACTACTAATCCTAGTATGTGTCATACTTGAGCGTTTTCCGGTTCCGACCATTGAAAACACATACCAAATTTCTTATGAAGGCGATGTAATTCATCAAGGAGCCCTCCCGATTGCACAACATCGTAGTAGAACCGATATCCCTTTGTTACTCGTGCCGTCCACGGTCCAGGGTATACAGAGAGCTTGTCAAAGAATATTCGAAACAATATGAACGTAGTCAGGCAAACGACAGGGAGACCGATGTAAGTCTTGGAGTCGATATCCATGGTTGATGGGAAAGAGTGACCGCTGAGTTTAAGAGCACCGCCCACACCCTCAAAAAGGAAAACACTAGCCAAAGTTCGGACAGGAACGTTACTGTATTATTTCTTTCAATTCGGCGGTCACGGGTCACGCACCCCCCTGACGAGGACGAATTTGGCAGTGTGTCCCGCGTCACGGACACGTCTGTCGAAAAGGTTCACCGTGACCACATGTCCAAACACTTTTTCCGCGTGAAACACGAAATTTTCGCTGATCTGTTGAAAATCTTTCGTCGCGCCAAAATTTGGCCAGTGTCGTAATGCCGGACCTAAAATTCGGGTCACGGGTCACAACCGAATTGAACGAAATAAGACAGTACGTACCAAGTACGTACCGATGTTGCTACATGTCCAGTGATATATAGAATTGAGATACAAGAATAAGGTTCCAAATCTGTTCAACCATCGGCGGCCTCGGAGAAAACCAACGACGACTTGCACAGGTGTTAGCAAGGGGTACCCGCCGGAAGATGCCGAGACACCGGCTAATAGGGTAGGGTGGGTCCAAGGTCTCTTAATTCATTTTTTGGAATTTGCTCAGAACACTGTGAAATTGTGTTTGGAGAGGTTGAAAAAAATCAGGTTTTTCTGACCACATTTCTGGACTTGGCAACATTGATAATGAGAGCCGGAACTGTGCCGTATCTGCAGAGTGGGCTGAAACTGGTTGAAACTACGGGTGAAAATGCTACGTTTGGGGTCCAATTCCGTGAGAAAATTACCCGATTCGGCTCGCTTAGGCTCGGCTAACCTCGGCTAATAGGGTGGGTGGGTCTGGCAGTCGTTAATTCACTTTTTGTACCCAGTGTACCGGATTTTTGTTGCGGGTACCCCTTGGGTGTTAGGGCTGCCGCCCGTTGCCGTCGCGACGGTTCGACGGCACCCGTCGAACGGGTGCCGTGCCCGTCCCGTCGACCTTTTTTTCCCTGAAGCAACGGCCTGTCAAACGACGGCCGCGACAGCCGTTTCAACGGGTCATATGAATTCAGCTTTAAACCGACACTTTCCGTCGTTATTTAGTCCACAGAGACTTCGTCTTAGAAGGGATACACTTTCCTGCTCACCTTACATTTTTTTCTGGCTCCAAACAGACGGCATATTGCTTGTGGTGCGTTCTCGGCAATTTCCGATCATGATTGCCGACCAGCAACCTCAATGTTTGCGTCGGTTTCTCTAGCTGGAAGCAAGAAAACATCAGGGTGGGCAGGTAAGAATTAATTGCAGTCCTAATCCACATTTTATTAGGGTCAAAAGCAAGCTAAAGGTTAAATTCCCACCCTACCCGTCAAGACGGCCGCGACGGCCGTCCCGTCGCCCGTCCCGTCCCGTCGAGGCTTCAGGAAGAAGAAAAACGGCCGTTGAATCGACGGCCGTTGCCGCCACGGCAACGGGCAGTGGCAGCCCTAACAGGTGTGCATACTTGGTTTTCGATACCAGACACCGGTTCGAAGGCCGTTCTGATCGTCAAACCTTGAGATAGATCATCTACTAGTGCGCCTAGCATAGCGGCGACTGTGCATACTTGGTTTTCGATACCAGACACCGGTTCGAAGGCCGCTCTGATCGTCAAACCTTGGGATAGATCATCTACGAAGATGACGGTCGGAGATTTTGGTTTAACTGACCAAAAAAAAACTTACTATCCCGGTGGGGCGCTTGGGAATGATTAATCTCCATTCGCGGCCTTTGTAGACACCGAGTCGATGGTCGAGATATATGAGCCGCTGGCAGGGTTCCGTTGACGCTGAAAATCAGCGGCACCTTTCATAGGCTATAGCCTTGCCTGGCATCCAAAATTTAACAGAAGAAATTCTCATGCACAACCAGAGGTTTTCGAACTCGGTATTACGGTCTCAGTCGCCGTTCTATTCAAAAACCGAATCTGTAATATGTTTTGTCCACCAAACGGCATTGTCATTGCCGGTCGACTGATTTGAGCCTTCGCGGTGTACGTTCTTGCCAGCTATTAACGCACACTCAGATGAAGAACCTTTTGGCGTATTCAGTGAAAGACAGAAAAGAGACCCCGATCGGTCAAGAGTTTTCCCTGACGTGTGAACGCCCCTGCAGATGCAACACGCGTACGGAACCGTCCCCAAACCTTCGAGACGCTATCTGATTGATGCGGGAGAAGGATGGAGGCGCAAGCAAGGATAGTGGACCTGGAAAATACCGTGACCGCTCTCATGTGTTCACGGAGGCATCATCGGTCTTGGTGCATGGTTATCTTTTTGGCAATGACGATTAGTCGTTCAGCACGCCAAATAAACGTAACGAGGAGGACCCTGCTCAATAGGGAAGGAATTGCACGCCCGGGCTCTTTTGTCATAATTGGTAAACCACAAAATCAATTCTGGAAGTATCAAGATATACAAAGTTCAGACTAGGAGCCTTTCAGGCCTTCGTGCAGCCAATAAGTTCATTGAGTGTCAAGGTTGGATCCTCCCACATAACCTGTATTCTCCCGAGTCAGGAAAGTAGAGATCTAAAGAGCAGCAGACGAACAAAATGGTTGGCTTCCTTGATGGGCCGGAAGATGATCGGAGCACTGCCGGTGGCCGTTTCCACGCGTTTCTCGATGTCCCACACGGTGAAGGGAACATTCCAGGCGTTTGCTGTGCCGTACATGTAGGCAACCTTTGTGTTTGGCCATGCCGCGCGAACCTTGGGGTTGAACAATGCTTTTTCAACCAAGGTAGCCAGCGTAGCGGCAAAGGGGGGCTCTGTGAGGATGGTATCGCATTTATCGCCCACACTGAAGTCGACGATAGTGAGCAGCTCTGGGAAGGGCATATCTTCGTACGTGGCCTTCCTCTCCGGATCGGCATTACGGTAGTTCAACTTGTCAGGGTCATGGGTTGAAAGATCGCCGTGGATAAAATAGCTGGCGACCCATTTACCGAATGCGGGGCCACGGGCAGCGGGCTCAATCTCGGGATCGTAAAGAGGAACATACGCATTCGGGGGGCTTGCAATTCCGAGGGCCTGCGAAGGTGGATCTACAAGAAAGGTAGATCGTTAGGAGGATAGCGGCACGAAATGGGCAGATCTCACCCCACATGATAATGGTTTTGACAGCGGCCTGCAGCCTGGTGCGGGCAACGTCGGGGAGAGACGTGATAACTGACATTGCAGCCATGACGAACGTATTGCCTAGGGACCATCCGGCAAGGGCGACACCGGATGGAAGTTCGAACTTCTGGATGATTCCGTCGATGGCCAGGGCCAAGTTGACCCCGGCTTCGTTCATGAGTACAGCTCGCTCTTGGTCGGAACCGGAGGCGTAAACTCTGAGCTCTTCTGGCGTGTGTGGCGTAGAGCCCTGATATTCACGCCTATTGATGCAGATTATGCGTACAGAGGACGCAGCGGCGAGTGGCAGAAGTTTCTGGAAAACGCCTACAGTGCGCCGTTGAACATGATACTGAGATTCAGAAACTGATCACGTACCAGCGTGGTAGGTATGCCCATGGACAAGGATAAACGTTGTGTAATCCGCGGCATTAGCAGGGGCCCCAGTATCTGTGAAGGCGAACTGAATGCCTTTGCCCGGAATTGAGACGGTGGTCGACATTTGGGATATGGGTGACTTGTCAATGCAACGCCGCCTTGATCAAGGTGACCCTCATATAGAGAAATGCGGCAGATGGTGTTGCGGTCAAGCCAAGCGCCGAGTCTTGTCGGAATGTCACTAATTTAGGCAGTACGGAAAATGGATCTGTCTGGTGGGAAACGGATATCCGAATTTGCACGTAGTGGGTGACTTCCCGTAACGTAGATTTATCCCCCCAGAATATTTCGGGGCGATGCCGGGGCAGCTGTCAGGACCCCATCAATTGGATCACCCACAAATGAACCGATTTTATTCTGAATCACCCCAATAGATTAAATTTCTAGAGGAGGGGTAGCTACCCCCCGTCCAGAATCTGTGTTTCCTGAATATAAACGACGCAAATATCTGTCGTATTGATGTCATCACTGGCACCCTCAAACAGGCTCGGAAATTCCGCAGGAATAGATTTATCTTACGGGAAGTCACCCAGTGAGTCACTGAGAGTAGAAGGCCGTTCGATGAATTTAGCCAAACGTCATATATATATAACTACGTTGGCCACATCCCACGCGTGGAGCAGGAAATATTTCTGGCTCTCCGCAAACGATCTGCGGAGATAGAAGCTTGGGCGCCAAAAGTGCGTGCAGTTGATGCTGTGTGCACAGCGTGAGAGATCGTTTAGCCCCTTTAGTCTCCGAACCGGTCCACCACTTTGTGAATCCGGCAGAAATCCGGCACGCGATGCACCTTCAAAACGTGTACTAACTCCAGTCTATTCTCGCTCCCTACTTGTGTAATGTCCAAGGCCAAGAGTTCTGTTGTCGTTATTGGCGGCGGTGGCGCTGGTACCATCCGTCATTTATTCCCTGTCTTTGGCACCAGGCTTGACAAATTTCGTCTTTCAGGTGCTCCACTCGCTCGCGCTCTCGCTCAACAGCTCCCGGATGTGAATGTTACGCTCATCGAAGCTCGTGAATACTACCTTCATTACCCTGGTGCCCTGCGCATGCTTGGTTTGCATCTTCAACTTTCAGTTTAATCCACCTTGACGCCTTTCCCACGGGCAGTGACCTCGGAAGGAAAACTAGAAGACAAGGTGCTCATTCCGTATGACCGTCTGTTTGCAAATACCACTGGGAACCTTGTGCATGCGTCCGTCACTACGATCGTCCGTAACAAGAATGAAAAAGGCGGCCATGTCACTGTCGATTCGGGTCAACAAATCACCTACGACGCTCTCGTGATTGCCAGTGGTAGTGTGTGGGAGGGACCATTGGTGTTACCACCTACGAAGTCGGCTGCCGTGGAGCATGTTCGAGAATGGAGGAAGAATATTAAGAGCGCAAACGGCGTGGCGATTGTCGGCGGAGGGGCGGTGGGGGCAGAGCTTGCTGGTGAAATCCGCGACATTTACCCGGTCAGTTTTCTTCCACCACTGTGATCAACCCGTCTCAACCGTTCCTTCATAGGAAAAGAAAATAACTATCATCCAACGAGGGGACCATCTTTTAGTTTCGCGCTACCCCGCCAAATAGTGGGCAAATTTGTTTCGTGCCTAAACGGCTCTAACTCTTACAGTCGCACCGACGTTGATAAGCGCTGGAATCAGCGCAACATAGCTTTGGTGTTGAATGACGAGATCAACGAAATCCCACCCTACCCAGCCGGAGGGGTTACCACGAGGAAAGGCACCATCGTGGAAGCAGATCTGGTTGTGAGTGTGAATTGATTTTTGAAGTTCTGGCTCTTACGCTGATAGATTCCAACCCGTGGTGGCCACCCCAACACTGCCTTCGTTTCCACCCTTGGTCCCGGGCTGCTCAACAAAGAAGGGTACATCAAGGTTGAGCCTACTCTCCAGCTGCAGGGGATTCCGGGAGTGTTCGCATTGGGCGACGTGCTAGACTGGAAAGAAGTCAAGCAAGTCGCGAAATGTCCAGGGCATGTCACGGTTGCCGTCGCCAACGTGAAGAGCTTCCTGCAAGATAAGGCTTTGACCTCGGTCTACAAGGGCATGTTCGAGCTCATTGTAGTTACTAATGGTGCCGTGAGTCTCGTTGATTTGTTCTTTTCTTGCCCCTTATCTGAATCACAGAACGGTGGCGCGGCGTACATCGACCAGCTGTGGGGTTTATGTTTCGGAAACAGTTTCTCGAAGATGATCAAATCCAAGGATTTGTTTATCGCACAGACGAGCAAGGCGTTGGGGTACTAGGATCCGTAGTTTCATGACCACTTTGTGTGACCGTTGTTTTCTTTCAAAGTGATGTTGCATAACGTTAGGGGAACATTCACTGTACGAAAGAACGAGAGGGCTCGAGTTCCAGGTATGTACAACGGTATTCAGTCTCAGCACGAGAAATCCGCGCCGCGGCGTTGAATCCCATCGCGAGTGGTGACTGTTTCTTGCGAGAGCGGATCTGGTAACACCTCGGGGACCTTTGGGTCATTCCTGTTTCAGCGTACGCCGCCCTATGAGACTTGCAGAAACCCGTCGTTCACCATGGATAGTTGGCGCGGTGATCATGATACCCTCAGAAGGCACGTCAAGTGACCTTTTCAATTTCAGGAATCGTATACTTTGCGTATCGTCAAAATAGAGATCACGAAGTTTCAGCCAGTCGACCGACAGTATTGCCTTGCCCCGCGAACTTGAAGGCGACAAACGACGTCTGCGGTGCAGAGCTACTGGAGGGCTGCCGAGCCGTAGAGTGCGGCTCGGGACAAGGGCAGTAGCTCAAGAAAAATCAGAGGCAAGAGATGTGTGCGGTGGTGGTGCATCCGAAATGGGCGTGCACTAATTTGGAATCGAGGTTGGTCGACGGAAGCCCACAGTGAAATGGGTGGTCAGGTTCTATGGTCAAAATATGCAACTGCCAGAATCCCCCCTATCGAATGACTGAGTTATACCTAACTCACAAAGTGAGATTAAGCATGACTCAACTGATGGTTCACGGTGGGCTCCAGATGAAATGGGTGCTCAGGTTCTATGGTCAAAATATGCAACTGCCAAAATCCCCCCTATTGAGCTACTAAGATACACCTAACTCACAAAGTGAGATTAAGCACAACTAAATTGATGGTAGACAGACTCTAACACCATACACTCTCTTGACGACCAAGATACACTGACGAGATTCGGATCCTTTTGGACACAAGTGTAGGTCCAAGGAAACCACGAGTAGATATATTTTCACGAAAGTATTCAATTCCCATTCCCCCAAGGATGGCTAAGTCTCAACTAGCTTTCTTGAAGTGGTGTTCAAGACACAACCTGAATTTATTGGTTGGTTCCCAACTATGCAATGATAACAGCTGTGAACCGGCTTGTGTTCTGTGGGCTGTTTAGACCTGGTTTTGTTGGCTCGCACCTTATTCCGACAATGATTGGCTCATGCCTCAAACTTGCTGGCTCATGCCTCAAACCATGGCTCGCACCTCACACACACTGTCTTATTCCAAAACCGAACTTGAATTCTAAGGCTTGTTGACAGCCAAAGATTCAAGCCCAAACATCGACTCTGTGCACAAGGCCTTTATTGCTCCTTACTCTCTGGGGTCT
Organism: Mycena maculata; assembly: GCA_029448575.1. Taxonomy (NCBI): domain Eukaryota; kingdom Fungi; phylum Basidiomycota; class Agaricomycetes; order Agaricales; family Mycenaceae; genus Mycena; species Mycena maculata. Next base: position 805,952 of record JARJLG010000005.1, read on the forward strand.
AGTTTGGTGCCGTCCTCCCTGGTTCTGCCCTCCTTATATACTGTACAAAAACTATTACATGTGTGTGATTACTAGGCTTCAGGTATTCTACTTAATTAATTAGCCTATCAGCTGCGTGCACGCTGGTGTTTCTATCCTCCTAAATGTCTGTGTAATGACTCCTTCAACCCCTTGTCGATTAGGGGATTATATGCTCAAATATCCCCTGAATAGGGTAATTGGCCCATATCTTCCTCTGTAGTCTGTGCCCTGACTTCTAGTATCACTAGTTGGATAGTACAGGTTATTCCCTCTCCAATGATACCCAGATGTCCTTAATCAACATCCAGGAACACATGGTACATGCTTACTCCTGGTCTGTAGTGGCTTATCAGGTGATCACGTTCTCACGGACCTGGTGTTAAAAATAGCAATATTGAGTCTAGGCCTTGATCCTGTGACTTGTCGTGTCATCTATTATACAAAGGAGAGTGGTCCCGTGATCTTTGTCTCTGAGACAGATGCTGAGACAAACATTAGGACAAACATGGGACAAACATCGTTCAAGTTCCAGGCTCTTTTCGTGTTCTGCTGGCCTCATTTTACTCTCTGTCTATTAAATCTGATGTTTAATTATCTATCTCTGAGGTCTCTCCCAAATTACTGGATTTCTTTGAGCCTTGAGCGTCCAAATTGATTGATGGCTATTGCAAACAAGCTTGAGCTCAGTGGATCTTCATCTGGAATGAAGGGCACCTGAACCTACCGATAACATTGTATTAATTTAACTTTATAATTGGTTCGGATACAATAAAAGTTCTCACAGGTGTGGCCTAGCCTGTTTGTGTCCACTGTTCCTTTTGGAACTTCTCGGTCATCCTCAAATTCTCTGGTTCATAATTTTCCAGTGAATTAATTCGGAAGTTGAGAAATGGCCTACAAGTGCGGGATGCTCAATTTGCCCTGATCTTTGCTCTTTTTCTCTGTTGCTGCAATATAGTTTTGCTCTCCAAAAAAAATTCAATTAACCATTCAGTCTTCTATCGCTCCTCATGAGCTGTTCAATTCTCAGCAAGTTCTCAGATCAAAATTCTTCAGTGGTCAATTTCTTCTGCACACAAGAAACTACCTACAAGTACACATGGGCTGTCAGATTTCCTGCTCACCCTCCCTTCCTCTCAATTGATTGAAACTTCATGCCCATGGGTGTGTAGTACTGTTTCATATTTTACTTTTCTCAAGTGATTCTGGACACCTACGAGTGCAGGGTGTTTGATTTCTGCTCCATCTTCCTTTTCCGAGTATCTGCCCAGCGTGTGCTCGAGGCACTGGACACGAGGGACACGGGGAACCAACCATAGGTTGGTGACGAGTGTCCGCAAGCTGAAAATGATATTTTCTGGGTCTTTATTCATTGCTCAATGGACCAAAGGATAACTGATTGTTACCACTGAGTATTATCCTGAGTTTAGTTCTCATCAATGACATGGACTCCAATTCTTCGTAGCGGAGCACGAGTCCCTGCTAGTGTTGGATAAGCCAAAGTTATTATGATTCTCCCTTTGGTAGTGAGCATTGTGGTTGCCTTCCCATGTATAGAGGGTGTTTTGGAACTTTGATATCTGGTCTTTGAGCCTTAATCCGAATCTGACCCCAAGTGAACCCAAGGGTGCCATCTCCTGGAATAAGCCGTAGGTGCCAGTGTTTAGGATGATGATGCAATATGGCTCTTGGCTGCACATTTGGAGCTCACGCCAACCACTGGATGTGTGCAGAACAGTGTACATTCATAAAATTTGATATTTTGCAAATTTTGCAGCTTATCAGCGGTACATGCAGCGAGTAAGAGAACAACTGGTGGCATGACTAGAAGATACAATATTTGAATCTGATCCGTCTTCCGCTGTCCTCTCCAAAGGATTAGTTGCACAGGGTGAGGAACATCATCATGTCAGCGTGAACTCAAGGAGGCATTTGCCACAAAGAATAGACAGGTGCAAGAGGGATATGCCTCTACTTTACTTTGACTGAGGCTTCTTGGAATATTCTTGACCTGAAACTCTCGGATTCAAACCTGCGTCATTCCTGGGAAGGTGTCTATAAACACGAACTTTTGTGATCTTGCAGGGAAAATTTGTAGAAAATCTGCAGTGAAGTTACAGCCGTTTGCATAATTGATGACAGTAGCCAAGAAAAAAAAAGAAAGAAGAGTTTTGATGCCGGAACTTGTTTTGCTCATTTCTCCTTCATTTCTTGTCCGATTAGACTGAAAATAGGGGGGATTGAGAGGGTTTCTTAAGGCCTTCACAACCATACCATACTCACCACCCAATTCACAGATTCAAGCTTGATGATTTTTCCCTTGTAATCAATGAATTTAATGGATGTCCAATTTTTATAGTACACCTATCTCCCTCATTTCTCAACGAAATTACATGTGGGTGGGTGCGTTTGAAAGCCCCAATTTGCCACCAGATGCTTTGCTGGTACATAAATAAAGGTGACTGACTGACTGTGTGCAATGGTGAATTTACCTGAGTCTGTTTATAACCCCTCCCAACATAATCACACATTACACCGGAGGATGAGGGTCAATGCCAGTCCAAAGGCACATAGAAGATTCAGGTGAATTGGGGTTTTAATCAGCGCCCAGTTTCATGTAATTCCGTTGAGAAATGAAGGAGATATGTAGGTTATAAAATTGGACATCCATCAAATCCATTGATTAGAAGGGAAAAACCATCACGCTTGAATCTGTGAATTGGGAGGTGAGTATGGTATTGTTATGAAGGCCCTGAGAAACCCTCTCGATCCCCCCTATTTTCAGCCTAATCGGACAAGAAATGAAGGAGAAATGAGCAAAACAAGTTCCGGCATCAAAACTCTTCTTTTTTTTTTTTCTCAGCTACTGTCATCAATTATGCAAACGGCTGTAAGCTTGGGTCATTTTTTGTGCTTTATCTTTCCTCCATTTTTGTGTGTGTTAAAGATTGAATGCTCGCTGGTTCCACTCCCTTTGGCCTTTTCCCACCTTGTGGGTACGTCTTTCTGATATATGCACTTTCAGTTGCAATGTTGTGCCAAACTTGAACTTTTGGGCAACTCCGTTTTGCAGAGAGGCTGCTGGGCCTGTTTTAATTGAGGTGAGGTTCACAATACTCGCTACTATGGTGCAAACAGTTTTTTATATCAGAGAAAACATAAAACAGAAAAGATCTCAACAAGATAATGGCTGAGAATTCCCAAGTGGAATGGCAACCCTAGCGTCTAGACCATGTCCATCGTGAACGTGTCTTTGTGAACTTTATCCTCCTTGTAGTGCTGTCAGCATTGGAGCCATATAATTCTTGGTGGGGAATGTGTCAACAATGCCAGACTCAGAGTCGGACTCACCAGCGAAAGAGAAAGAGTTACGCCAGAGTTGACCCAGTCTGGCGCTGGTGATCCTGGCAATTGATGAACGGCAACTGTCAGCATGATGGTGCAAGAAGGATCTTGTTCAAGTACTTTACAATTAACGACTAGGAAATGTAGAGTAGCATTTGTAAGGTAAAAATGTACTAGGCATTTTGGAGTGTGCACCTGTGGCGGTCAGAATGCACTTTTATTATTTGTACTATATATTTTTGTTTCACAACATATGTTTTTGCTTCACTACATATATTTTCTGTTTCACTACATATATTTTCTGTTTCACTACATATATTTTCTGTTCCACAACATATATTCTCTGTTTCATGACATATATTTTCTTTCACTGCTATGTTTTCTTGCACAACATTTTTTGTTTCACACCATATTTGAGAAAGGTGCCATTGAGGCAGGGCTCATGGCTGTGCAGCATGTAAGCTGTGCACGGGTAACTCGGAGGCCAGCTGCTGACAATGGAGAGCATCATAGAGAGGATGTAAGGATAGAGGGCCTTTCAGGACCACAGAACTATAGCGCACTTTTATTATGAGTACTATATATTTTTTTGTTTCACAACATATGTTTTTGCAACATATATCAACTTATATTTTCGGTTTCACAACATATATTTTCTATTTAATGACATATTTTCTTATTTCACTGCAATGTTTTCTTGCACAACATTTTTTTGTTTCACACCATATATGAAAGGTGCTGTTGAGGCAGGGCTCATGGCTGAGAAGCATGTAGGCTGCACAGAAGGCCAGCCACTGACAATTGAGAGCATGACAGAGAGGATGTAAGGAGGATACACTGGTTGAACATTTTAAGTTTTTCAGTGAAAAAATTGGTGAAAATGTTTTGAATTTTACAGAAATGTTTCACTGAAAAAGTGTAAAAAATTTGAAACTTTTTCAATTTTCTGACTTTTACAGCTAATTGTGGTACCGAAGGCGCGGATTGAAAAATTGCCGTTTTGGGCATTTTTTGATTCTTGCAACCAATTTGCCCATATCTCGATGAGTTCTGCATGGATTCGGCTGAAACCTATGGCGGTTGGTTACCGACTTTATTATTCCTGTACAAATACACGTGTTTCCAGGTAATTTTGATGGCAGAGTTACAAACTGTCAACTTAGCGAAGATTTTCTGGCGCCTTACTGAAGAATAACACAGCATCAACACACTTTATCATGCAGGAAGCTAACATTCTGGAGCCCCACATTAAAGTTTGAGTGGCCTGAGAACATTTTCCGTCTTCACATCCCTGGAATATTGTTTTTGAGTTCCTGAATATATACTTTTGGTCCTCGATATTTTCTTTGACTCCCTGGAAATACTTTTTTCCCCTGAAAATATTTTTAATGCCTGGAAACATTCTTTGTCTCTGAATGAAACATATTTTCCTATGGAAAAGAATATTCTATGGCTGTGCTATCCCTAAAATGATTGCCACCCTCAGAGGTGGCATGGGATGAAGGTTGTTTGAACTCGCAGTGAATGAAATTCACACAGCGAATTGAGTTGGATTCAAAGGCATTGAGAGCCCAGGAATCAGGGAAACACCAATTAGAGAAGCTAAGAGATGCAGGTGATAGAGTCTGCAGCACAATGAAGATGCTGGATTGCAAATGAAATGTGTGGGCAGTGGAGACATTACGTTGCAACTGGACACTGTGTGTCCTCAATCCGTATGGGAACAATCCCAATGATTTCAAGCCATGGAGGAGAGGTAAAATCTCCACAACTGATTGCTTGATCATGTCCATGAATACACAGACTGAGCCATATCAGATGTTATTTCGGAGTCTAAAGGCTGCAGACCCAGGTTGAGGGTCCAAATATGCAAGATGAGGAGCATCCTGCAGCAGATCACAAAAGGCCTGGAATGAATCCACTTGACCCAGGGGTCGCATATCGACAAGGCCTTCTGCAAATCCACCCTGTAGACCAAGGGAAATGGTGCAGAAAATCCAGGATTGTGCAGGATACTGCCATGAATGGGATACCAACGCACACTGGGATAAAGCTGTAGAATCAGTGGCAAAATACTTGAGTACAGCGGTGATGAGTTCCTGTGGAACAACATTGAAGTTGGAAGAAAGCTACAAGCCTGGCAGCGGCAATCACCAATCATCTTAGGGTTAGCACAGCCACAGAATCATGTTTTTCTCAGAGACAAAGAATGTTTCCAGGCATTAAAAATATATTCAGGGGAAAAAGTATTTCCAGGGAGTCAAAGAAAATATCCGGGTCCAAAAGTATATATTCAGGAACTCAAAAACAATATTCTGGGGACATGAAGATGTATTTCAGCGTAAAATATTCTCAGGCCACTTGAACTTTAATATGGAGCTCCAGAATGTTAACTTCCTGCATGATAAAGTGTGTTGATGCTGTTATTCTTCAGTAAGGTGCCAGAAAATTTTTGCTAAGTTGACAATATGTAACTCTGCCATCAAAATTACCCGGAAACATGTGTATTTGTACAGGAATAATAAAGTCGGTAACCGACCGCCATAGAAACCTAGCTAGATAATTCGTACTAAGTCATGTGCAATTAATGACAGAAAGAAATCCTTCAAAATATCTTATTCTATGCTTATTTACACTTGAGGCCATTGGAGCGATGAATCCCAAATAGCGAGCCCAGATCTTGTCTGAAGGAGCTGAGTTTTTTCTAGGGTGGACTTTGATACTTGTAGAGAATTGTGATAGAGTCATATTTGCGAATATATGTCTTATTTTCTGTCCTGGCTGGCTTGAAGGCTTTTAGTATTGCCAATGCAATAATTCACTTTAGCTACATGATTTCGCATTCAAATGAAGCCATAAAACAACCCAGTGGGGCGCAAAGAGCCCTTCTACACTCATATCGACCAATTTTCACGAATGGCACATATTATATACGCAGTAATTGAGACACATCGTGTCTGTTCTTGGCCATCATTAAGTTGCTGCATCTCATTTATAGCATGTATAACACGCGTCATTTGCTGTAATTGGTGGATATGAGGAAGAATGGTTCCTTGTGCCCCACTGGGTTGTTTTATAGCTTCATTTGAATGTGAAATCATGTAGCTAAAGTGAATTATTGCATTGGCAATACTAAAAGCCTTCAAGCCAGCCAGGACAGAAAATAAGACATATATTCGCAAATATGACTCTATCACAATTCTCTACAAGTATCAAAGTCCACCCTAGAAAAAACTCAGCTCCTTCAGACAAGATCTGGGCTCGCTATTTGGGATTCATCGCTCCAATGGCCTCAAGTGTAAATAAGCATAGAATAAGATATTTTGAAGGATTTCTCTCTGTCATTAATTGCACATGAATTAGTACGAATTATCTAGCTAGGTTTCAGCCGAATCCATGCAGAACTCATCGAGATATGGGCAAATTGGTTGCAAGAATCAAAAAAATGCCCAAAATGGCAATTTTTCAATCCGCACCTTCGGTACTGCAATTAGCTGTAGGTGAAAATTTTGAAATGAAGTACTGGAAGAGTTTTACAGTTGTTTCTAAATAGTATGAGACAAATCTCTGTTTTTTTTCCATGTTCCCGATCTAGACCTCCGTATTGGGCTGGTTGTGAGTTCGAACCTGAGCTGTTACAACATTTTCTCCTGTGTCTTGTGGGGCTCGTGAGTGACCCCTGGTATATAAATTTCAGGAAATCAGAGGATAAAAATTTTAAACAACATTTTTCGAAACCTATGAACCCAAGAACAAGGATTTATTGGATGTTGTGAATGGTGATCCCCACTGTCTGATGCTCAGCCATACACCGGGACAGGGACAGGGACGGAAAGTTCTCTGATCTATCATACACAATTTGGACCAGCTCTCCTAGTCAGCAGCTCCTCTGCAGTGGGTGCTGAGATGACCCCTAACATGTCGACTGCTGAGTATTATAAGTTCATTGACCATGCTGGGCCCAGGAGTCAGTATCAGAAGATATTTTTGAGGATAATATAGAAGGGTTCAGGTTTCCAGAGGCTTATGGGGGCTGCTTCAGCAGGGTTTGGCTTTCTGGACATTTTTGCGGATGCCGGGAATCAAACCCACGAGTGGTCTGATATGGGAGGTCCACGCAAAAAAAAAAAACAGAGATGTGTCTCATACTATTTAGGAACAACTGTAAAAATTTCACATACTTTTCACTGAAAAATTTCTGTAAAATTCAAAACATTTTTCACCAATTTTTTCACTGAAAAACTTTGAAATGTTCAACCAGTGATAGAGGGCCTTTCAGTATGGCGGTCGGTTACCGACTTTATTATTCCCGTACAAATACACGTGTTTCTGGGTAATTTTGATGGCAGAGTTACATACTGTCAACTTAGCAAGAATTTTCTGGCGCCATACTGAAGGATAACACAGCATCAACGCACTTTATCATACAGGAAGCTAACATTCTGGAGCCCCATATTACAGCTGTTTGCATATCTAATGGCACTGATCGGAAATATGAGTAAATAAGAGCAAATTTGCCCCTTCTTGCTGTTTTCTCACTCAATTCTCGATGGATTCACTCGATTATAGGTGTGTTCAATCACCTTTTAACGTGGCCATTGACCTCATGAAGTCTCACATTCCAATTCCCAGTTCTATTTATCGACCTATTTGGCCGCTACCCCGCTACAGCCGTCAACCTTGGAACCTCTGCTGGAAGCTCGGTTCTTAGCTGATTCTCTTCAAAATAGGGGTGTTCTAAGGGGTTTTCAAGCCACTTTCGACTGGTCATGATCTCTTGACCCGAATAACCCTCTCAGCGACTTTTTCCACTCTCCCCCTTGTGCTGTACTCTCCTCAGTTTTGACTGGATTCCGGTCGTTACAAGTGTGTCACAGAGACCTTACCGTAGCAAACCGTCTAACCCCATGTAACTTGACCAAAGTATCATTATTCATTATGCCCACTCTACACATTCTTCTGTGCATAAAATCTCTACCATTTCCCTCCTTGCAGCCCAGTATCTTCTCGGCTCGGATGGTGATATCCTTGACTCGGAGGCTGCCACTCCCTGCTGAATTTGCGAGCTTTGAGAAACCACACAATAACGAGCTTCTCAGATAAACTTTCCCCTGCAACACTTACAGCATCTCCGGTCTTGGACTAGCCTGGATGGGCTGTCAAGTCGTACGGGGTCGCTGCATACAGATATCGCAGTGGCTAAGGACAAGCCGTGATATATCACATGATCGTACTACTGCCAAACACAACCCTTATGGAGACAGCCGGGTAGCAGTGGTCAATGCCACTGGTACAGTCTTCCAGTGCCGCCTCGTGAAGCAGCGAGCCTCTGCAAATAATCTTCCAGCTGCATGTCAAGTTCACTTCAATGGCTTCACTCGATCGGGTACAAGTCAGGCAAGTACGGGCAGGATAAACGACTTGGACACGTGAGTTTTTTCAATATTTACACCCAACCAACCAATGGGAATTTGCGTACCAAAATGGACATAGAATTCGCAGATCTCCTTGCAATGGTGAATCTGTGTTGTGTATATAGCATGAACTCTGAGTGGTCCCGGATAAGGTGGACAGAGAGGTGGCTACATAAGCCATGATTTAGGATGAAAACTCCGAAATTGAGGAACAACTCACGACTTCGTGCTCAAGAAATTGTAGGTATTGATCTCTATACATTGATCCGTGGCAGCAAGCATCCCGCATGATGCTAGTAAACCTGTTGCTGTAGTGTGTTGTCTGCAGACAAATCTCCGTCGTTCCACAGCAGGATGTCTTTTCTTGGCACATCCGAGCTGTCAAGCTGGAGTCTCATCATTTTTTGAGGTTTATGAATGAAGCCGAGATAGTCAGCGGGGTAATGAGAAAGTTCACGGACAAAATGTGTGAGGGTTTACTGTATACATTCCATGCCAATCTTTGTAAACAGTTTCGTCGGCATCTCAGGCCATTCCAGCTCCCGATTGATAGTGGTATAATGAACGTAGATGAATCTGTTGTGTCAAAGGAGAACCAGAACCTTATCCAGAAACCAATCTGGCTGATGCTGAATGAGGTGAAGGAAACATTGTAATGCACAGCTGGATTGTCTATGTTGGCATACAATATTGCCAGTGGTGCGCCTGTAGGTCAAAAATGCGGTAGGAAATGTGCCAGGAGATCCCACACACACCATAATCTAGTAGAATAAGAGAATTCCTTGCTCATAGAGATTTGCCACAGCTATTTTCACACAACCGATTCAATGATTGCCCATTTCTGTGCAGATGATGATATACTACCACCGCAGGGTAAATTCCACTGGATACAGGTGCATACAAAACTGTGTAATGTAGGTGGGATGATGAACAAGCGTAGAGAATTGAGCAAGAAAGAACCAGAGAAAGAGTGTGAGTCAGTCAAGTGTCGGCAGCAGGAGCGGAGCAGTGGGTACGCCAGGGCAGGATACTGGGAGAAGAGATCAAGAGCAGTCAAAAGTGGCCTGAAATTTTTTTTCAACACACCTATTTTGAAGGGAATTGGCCAAGAACTGTGCTTGCAGCAGAGTTCCAAGATTGGTGGCTGTAGCGGGATAGTGGCTGAATAGGTCAAAAAATAGAACTGAGAATTGGAACGTGGGACTTCACAAGGTTGATAGCCACGTTAAATGGCTTTTGAACGCACCTATAATCGAGTGAATCCATCAAGAATAGCGAGAAAACAGCAAGAAGGGGCAATGATCAAATTTGCTCTTATTTACTCATATTTCTGATCAGTGCCATTAGATATGCAAACAGCTGTCAAGTTCGAGTGGCCTGAGGACATTTTCTGCTGAAATACATCTTCACGTCCCCAGAATATTGATTTTGAGTTCCTGAATATATACTTTTGGTCCTGGATATTTTCTTTGACTCACTGGTTGAGCATTTCAAGTTTTTCAGTGAAAAAATTGGTGAAAAATGTTTTGGATTTTCCAAAAATATTTCCCCCAAAAAAGTAGGTGGAAAATTCAAAATGTTTTCGCCAGTTTTTCAGTTATATCAAAAGTTGCACCTTGTATTCAACAAACAGGTGAAAACATTTTGAAATTTCCACCTACTTTTTTGGGGAAATATTTGAAGAGCAAAGGAAGGAGCACCACTGTGGTGGTCTTGGCCCTGCTCAGCTTGTGCATGCTCACACCTGAGACGGACATCATCATCACTGTTTTGCTGCTGCTGTCCATGCTGCTAAGGGACATATTGGCCATAGCCAGGGTGGAGCCATTCACGGGTGCTGCATATGTTTCTGTGAACACCGGTCCCAAGGAATTGGGAACAGGAACGGCAGCTTGCCCATCGGGATGACCATCACCTGCAGGTCCACAGCGGCCATGCTGTTCCACCACGGCAGCATCAGGGTGGCGTTGTATGTCCCTGCTGTGCAGTTGATGCCCATCCAGAGGTGAAGGAGCTGTCATTCCTGTTCCCGATTCCTGCGGGGCCGGTGTTCACAGAAGTGTATGCAGCACCTGCAAACGGCTCCACCCTGGCTGTGGCCAATATGTCCCTTAGCAGCACGGACAGCAGTAGGACGGCAGTGATGAAGATGTCTGTCTCGGGTGTGAGCACACACAATCCGAGCAGGGTCAAGACCACTGCAGCGGTGCTCCTTCCGTTGCTCTTCCTCATCCTCCTCGGCCTTGTGTACCTCAAGATCAAAAATATTTCCAGGAGAAAAGTATTTACAGAGACCCAAAAAAAATCCAGGACCAAAAATATATATTTCTAGGAACTCAAAAGAATATTTCCACGGATGTGAAGATATATTTTGAGTGGAAAAATGTTCTCAGGTCACTCAAACTTTACTACGGAGCTTCAGATTGTTAGTTTCCTGTATGATAAAGTCTGTCAGCACTGTGTTATTCTTCAGGAAGGCACCAAAAGTTTCGTTGGGTTGATATTATCTCACGTTGCCACCAAATGGGTCGAAATTACACAGAAACGTGTGTATTTATGCAGGATTATTAAAAGTGCAAACGGACTGCCATACAGAACAGGTCATACCCAAGGTTTTTTTCAAATATGTTGTGCAACTTTTAAAATGTTGCGAAACAAGAAAACATATCATTGAAAACAAGAAATACATGTTGTGAAACAGAAAATGTATGATGTGAAATAGAAAATATATGTTGTGAAAAAAAAAGTATACTGTAAATACTTGTATTGTAGCAACCATGCAATCCACCGTGACATCGCCGGGGGGTTTGGGCAACGCAACCAGCCAAATTTTCACCGTGACAGTTGAAATTTCAGCAACCCAAAAGTGCAAAAGGAGCCTCATTTTGGTTGCGAATGTGATTCTGAGGCTGCATTCAGCCCAGAATGAATTGGGGAAGAGGTTTGGAGGATTTTTCATGATTTCTTACTGTAATTTTGGGGTAAAAAACATATTATTTTTGTATGTCACGGTATGAGGCTAGGCAACGGACCTCGTCGTGACTGTGACCTGGTGAGGTTTGGGCAACGCAACCGACCCCATCGTGACCGTGACGGTTGCTACAATACAAGTATTTACAGTATGTTGTGAAACAGAAAATATATGTCATGAAACAGAAGATTGTTATATACCGAGCCGGAGTGGACCAAAGGATGAAGGCCGGAGGACCGGAGGCTCCGGTATGCCGGAGCGTCGGAGGGCCGGAGGGTCTGGAACGTATACGGAGAAGATTCACAACACCACAGGGGGTTAAGGGTGAGTGACTACCCTGGCCGGCAGGTATCCGATAGGAGGGGACAAGTCGGAGTACCAGAGAGAACCGGAGAGTACGGAGACGACTCAGTGCAAGGGAAGTGAACCAAGCAACGTCAATTATCAATCTGATGTACAAGACATATTAAAGACGTATTTATACTAAGTAGCTAATTGTATTCCATAAAAGGAAGGAGAGTGGTTCTTAACAATAAGACAAGTCAGATGGACTGATGAGAAGTCGTATGACAATAAGTGAGAAGACAGGAAGACGGATAAACAGGAAACGCTCAGTAATCCTTCATTGCGTAAAAACCCGATGATACCGGATGGTCCGGAGGCTCCGGTAATATACCGGAGTCTCGGAACCTACCGGAACTACCGGAAGGTCGACGAGAGGGCTGGGGATGTTGCATGGATATAACAGTATCCCCCTCTTAGGTTCCTCTCCCATGAGGAACCCAAAAGGAATGAAGTTTGTCGAACAATGAGGAAGCGTGGGAAAATAAACAAGATAAAAAAGTCACGTGCTGTTGGTTTTGACTCAGACGTTTCTTTCTTTCGTACCACCACCACCTCCGGCACTCAAACACCAAAACACAATGTCGAGCCATGGAAACACCGACAGTGGGCGCGAGGGGTCCAGCGGCAGTGACCGCAGCGACGCCGGGCACGGAAAGAAATCCGGAAAGGGGAAGGCATGCGCAACGACGACGGAGCTGCGGGACGAAGCCGTCCAGCGCTTCTATGACGAGAGGGAGCAGCGCCGGGCTCGCATGATCTCGGCATACCAGGAGCAGGCGGAGGAGGCGGCGCAGCGTGCGGAGGTGGCGTCCGAGGAGGCCGCTCGGGCCCTCCAGCTTATTCACGACCTGGAGGCTCTTGACGCGGAGGCTCCGGAGTTCGATGAGCTGCCGGTCATCGAGACGTTGAAGTCGGTGTCGCCAGAGCGTGTGGAGGGAGGCAATGAGGTCGATGAGCTGAACGACGAGGACGACAGCGACGTCGAGCAGGAGGGTGAGAATGGTGCGTTGCAGTGAAACCGGAGGTTCCGGTACTAACGGTTTTTATTTTCGTAGCTTACGAATCCTGCCGGAAGGGCGGGCAGGTCTGCGTGGTGGAGGCGGGGGGCACCGCTTGCCGCTGGTGCCGCGATAAGCACATCCAGTGCAGTCGCGCGCGGCCCCTCGGACCGCCTCGCGTCAACAAGCGACGTGCGGTGCAGGAAGCCCGTCGCCAAGGGTCCGCACCGGTTGCGGGGCCCTCGCGGACGCGCCGGAACACCGGAACAGAGCAGGCTGACCGGAGCGACCGCGAGGTGCGCGATCGCACGTGGAAGGAGCGGGAACGGAGGGCGCGGAAGGGAGAGAGGAAGGAGAGCGGGAGCCGGAAGCTCCGGGAACTCGAGGCCCACGTCGGGTACCTCGGGGAGCAAGTGGGGCGCACCATGTTGCGCTATAAGCTGGCATACCGAGCGTGCCAGCTTATTCTCAAGACGCTCGCGGCGCCGGAGAGTGGTCGGGAGGTACCGCCCGGGGTTGAGCGGATGCTCCGGTGGATGGCGGCCGACATGGAGGCCTCCAAGTGGGACTTCTCCCTTGCGGAGGAGGCGGAGCTCGGCCAGGTCGCAGAGGAGGATGAGGACGCGCGCCCGGCGAAGTGCCGGAGGCTGATGAAGCGCGGGAGCCCCGTCGTGGAGGAGAAGGAGGTGGAACCCGCCGAGTCGGAGGACTCGGAGGCGGAACCGGAGGCTCCGGTTGCGCCCCGAGCCCGTTCCGATTCCTGGCCAGAGGATTTCTGATCCGAGGACGATGGGGAAGATGTGCGGATGGTCGATGAGGTGTTGGACGTGGATGCGCCTGGGGCGCTGGAGGGGCCGGAAGGGCCCAAAGAAGAACAAGTCGCCGCGACGTCCAGGGTCGCGAGTCAGGTCGCGGAGGCGAGGACCATTACGGTCCTCACCTTCAAGCCCGACCCGGAGCCTGTCCCGCCTCCGCCCCCTACTCCTTCGCCAGCACCGGAGGCTCCGGTGCAGGTGAAGAGGGAGTCGGAGGTGAGGGAGTTCCAAACCCTCGTGCTGCAGCCGGGAGCACCAGCCGGTTTCCACGAGGAGGGTGGAGTATTCGTTCTGGATGATTCGGACGAGGAGATGGGGGAGCCAGAGGCTCCGGAAAAGCCGGAAGCGTCCGGAAGCGCGGAGTGAAGGCCCTGGAGGCCTAAGGACAAAAGGACATTGTAAATAGAATAATGAGTGTTGTATTTTGATTTGGATGAATTTTTGTTTTTTCTTGATTTTATTTTTTGTGTGATGAGTTAATATTCGGGTCCGGGCTTATTGGGAAAGTGCCGGTGAAAGTTGTCGATATGTCCGGCCGCGTCCAAGTCGTCCGCCCCAACCCAAGCGTACTGATCGTCGGTATTCTCGTATCCGAGCCATTCGACGTAGTACCGGAGCTTAGTTCGGAACCTCCGGTCGATCTTCGAATCAACAATTTGCTTGATTTCAAAGTGTGATTCGCCGTCGATGATTTCTACGGCTGCCGGAGGTGGCTCCTCACGTCCCGGGAATGGGTTCGGAACGTGCGGTTCGAGTTGGGAAATATGGAAAACTGGATGGACCTGCGACAACGATTTCGGAAGCCGAATGGTATAAGAAGCGGCACTGGGTTTGCCAATAACTTCGTAAGGGCCAAGGTACGTCTCCGAGAGTTTCGGAGTTGGCCGGCTGGTGTGAAGATGTTTTGCGAGGATGAAAACCTGATCGCCGATCGAAAGCGGAGGTTGCGGAGCCCGTTTCCGGTCTCCGGTTTCCTTGTACCGTTCCTGGGCAAAAGTGATTTGCTCCCGGAGGAACTGGTGCAGTTCCTGAAGATCAACGACGAAATCCTTGGCCTACATGTTCGCAACGTCACGCTCTGGATGGACCGTGATTGCCGGATTGTAACCCTTGTTGGCGAAGAAGGGGGAGATGCCGGTCGAAGCATTCGGAGCGTTGTTGAGAGCGAATTCCGCAAGCGGAAGGAGTCGGTCCCAATCGTCCTGTTGATATGAGCAGTAGATGCGGATATATTGTTCAACAGTCTGATTCATACGTTCCGTTTGACCGTCCGCCTCCGGATGATAACCGGAAGTGTAATGGATCTCCATATTGAGAAGTTCGCCCAGAGACCGGAAGAATGAAGCGATGAATTCGGAGCCCCGGTCGCACGTAACATGTGCCGGAACACCGTGTTTGGAAAAGACGTGAATGAGGAAGAGCTCCGGCGAATTAATATGGGTATCGCAAGGAATGAGAATGACCTGTTTGGATGACCGATCAACAATCACCAAAATGCAGTCAAACTCGCCGGAGAGAGGGAGTTGCTCGATGAAGTCCATGGAAATGGAATGCCAAGGCTGGAGCGGAACCGGAAGAGGTTTCAGGAATCCATAAGGCCGATGCCGAGGCTTTTTGTTGCGCTTGCATAGAACACACGACCGGCAGTAGTCCTGGACGAAGGTCCGGACCTCCAGCCAAGTGTACTCACGACGTACGATTGCTAGAGTGCGATTCTGTCCAAAATGGCCAGCCAACTTGTGATCATGCAGATTCTGCAGAACACGTATGCGGAGCTGGTCCGGAGCGTCTCCGGAAACCACCGGAACGTAAATGCGATCGTAGAGCCGGAGCATACCGGAAGGGTCGAGTTTCCAGCGCGGAGTAGTGCTGGAGGCTGCGGAAGCAATGCCCGCAATGGCGGCTGGATCATCGTTGTAGTGGGCACGAATGTCGGAATAGAGCTTCTCAACATCCATAACGATGGAGGAACGGAGGGTAATTTCCCGGAGCGACGCGGTGAGTTGATCTTGAGTAAAAATGGGGCGAAAATTTTGAGGATTCAATTGGCTGTAAGCCCTATCCCCCTCTTTTGGGTAGACGTCCCATCGTCTAGTCAAAGCGTCTGGCTTAGCTCCGAGCTTACCTGGATGGAACCGGATAACCATATTGAAGTGGCACAGATATTCCGACCACCGGACTTGGCGGCGAGTGAGGATTTTGGTCGTCGCAAAGTATTCCAGGTTCTTGTGGTCGGTTACGACGTCGACCGGAAGCTCCGGTCCTTCGAGATAATGCCTCCAGTGTTTAAAGGCGTCGAAGATGGCCAGGAGTTCTTTGTCGTGAGTGTCGTAGTTGAGTTCGGCCGGACCAAGTGTCCGGGACGTCCCGGAACGCAATGGGATGGATTTCGCCATCATCTCCGAGGATGGAGAGAATCGAGGCGATTGCGTAGTCAGAGGCGTCAGTTTCGACAGTGAGCTGCCGGAACGGAATCCAGTGCGAAAGTACCGGAGCCTCCGTAAACACGGTGTCGAAAGCGAGTTGGCAAACCGGGGTCCAATCCCATCGGACGTTGGAACGAGTGAGGCGAGTAAGTGGGATCGTGATCGCCGAATAGTTCCATATGAAACGCCGATAGAAATTACAAAACCCAAGGAAGGACTGAATGTCCTTCACTTTCCGGGGTTCCGGCCAATCAACGATGGCGGAAACCTTGTCCGGAGACATCCGGAAGCCTTCCGGCGACAGGATGTAACCGAGATATTCGCAGGTGGTGATGCTGAACTCGCACTTGGAGAGTTTGCAGTAGAGTCCGGCCTTCCGGAGGCGCTGGAGCACCTCCCGAACATGTTCGGTATGTTGGGACGGATCGTCGGAATAGATCAATATGTCGTCCAAATAGATGACGATGTACACGTCCAACAGATCCGCGAACAAACTGTTCAGGAACCGCTGAAAAGCGGCCGGAGCGTTGGTAAGGCCTTCCGGAACAACCCGGAATTCGAAGGACCCATAGCGAGAACGAAAAGCCGTTTTAGGTTCGTCACCCAGAGCGATCCGGAGAAGATGGTATGCGTGCCGGAGATCAAGTTTTGTATAGATGCGAGCCTTCCCGGGAGCATAGCGGTCCTTCTTCGTAATCCGATTAAGACCCCGGTAGTCGACGCACAACCGGAGGCTACCGTCCTTCTTCTTAGCGAAGAGAATAGGAGCTCCATGACTTGAACAAGTCGGGTATATAAATCCCGACTTCAAATTCTTGTCGATGAAGTCCCGGAGTGCAGCGAGCTCGGTAGGCGAAAGGGAGTAGACGTGACCGACCGGAGGCTCCTCGCCGTCCAGGAGCTCGATTTTGAGGTCGAATTCTCGATGAGGAGGAAGATTGTAAGCTTCCTGCTCCGAGAAGACGTCAGCGAACTCGTGGTACTCGGAAGGTATTCCGGAAGTGTCCGGAGCAGATGCGGAAGCAAACCGGGCACGGGCTTCTTCCGAGGGAGTGGCGCGCATTGTATATTGACAACAATCCTTGTCTCGAATGATGGAGCAGTAAGCTGCAGCAGACACGAGAGACACAAGCGGAGGAGTAGAGAAAGGACGAGGCCCGGAGGCCTCCGGAATCTCCATGGAAGGAGCAGGAGTCTCCGTAGAAGGAGCGGGAGATGGCGGAATCGTCGGAGTCGGTGTAGGCGCCGGAGCCGGAACGACTTGTACCGGAGGTGCCTCGTCTGTAATCGGAACTACTGTAGCAGATCCCGGAATAATTTCCGGGGTTGTCGACAGGGATTTCCTTGCAGGATCGGGCCGGAATGTGATAGTGGCTTCGGACCAGTTAATCAACGGATTAATGCGGCTGAGCCAATTGTATCCCAGAACCAGATCGCAAGGAGAATCGAGACGTGTGACGAAGAAGTCCATGTATTGGACTTCGCCAGAGGGAAACCGGAGCAATAACCGGAGCATCCGGTTGATGATGGAGGAAGAGCCGTCGAGATACCGGACCCGAACCGGGTCCACCGTATACGTGGGAAAAGCATTAGATTCGCAGACTTTCAATGATACAAAACAATGAGATGATCCGGAGTCCACAAGCGCACGCACACGGGAGTTGAATCCCGCGACTACTCGAGAGAGGAGAGATGGGGAAACGGAAGAGCATAGCTCCGGCTCGGAGATATCCGACCGGAGGGAGGAAATATCGAGAGAGACGTAAAGGGCATTAGGGAAGAGAGCGGAAGCGTTGAGACGAACCTCTGTGAGCACCTGTGAGTCAACACAACTCGGACCAGGTGCGGAGGATTCCGAGTTGCTGATCAATTTTTTGACTCAGCAGCCACGGCGGCCGGCGTAGCCGGAGCCTGGGTGGTCGTACCGGAGGTCGAGGTCTGGGCGGCTTTGGCGCTAGCCTGTCCAGGACGCTTGTTGCAGTTGTCGGCTGTGTGACCCTTACCTCCGCAGTACATGCAGAGGTTATTCTTCCGGCGGCGCTCGCGTTCGTCCTGCTTGATCTTCCCGCTGGCGTCGAGCTTGTCGGCGTAGGCGCGAGCGGCAGGAGTGGCGTCGGACGACTTGGCCTTGCCTTTACCCTGGTTACCGGAGGCTCCGGCCGTCGCAGCAGTGGAGGAAGGCGCAGGAGCGTTGGAGGATTTGGAACTCTTGCCGGAGTTCCGATTGCCGGATTTCGGGTTGCCGGCTTGACCTCCGGTAGCATTACCGCCACTGGAACCGGAGGGTTTGTCGCGTTCACGCTCCCGGAGCTTCTCCGCCTCGCATTTCCAGTACCGGCCATCGATGATGCGAGCGACCAACTTCACTCCGTCGAGGGTGTTGGCATAGTTATGATGAACCATGTCGTCCTTGATCCGGCGGGGAAGTCCTTCGTAAAACTGATACCGGAGGGCGTTATCGCTCCACCGGGTCAAAACCGAAAGAAAGTCGAACTCGATGATGTAAGTGGTGATCCGGTCGCCAGATTTCATCCGGCACGCGCGAATCTTGTCCTCGGCATCCCCAACCGGATCATGCGGCCCGAAGTTTAACGTAAGCTCCTGAATGAAGACGGCGAAGTTGCCGTCCCAGACCGGAATGATGGTCGGGTCGTAAAGGTTGGGGGAAAACTATTGCTGAGCGCTGCCCCGGAGGTACAAAATGATGTAGAGGATACGATCATCGTCGTCCGGAAAGTCTTGCGGGCGCTCCGCGAAGTGCAAATAGCACTGGGTGAGGAAGGACGAGAGTTTAGCCGGGTCCGATCCATCGAATGTGTCCAGATTACGGAGATTGGATCAGTTGGAACAAGGAGGAGGGGCCGCGGGACGAGCGGAGAACACGTTGATGGCATCCCGGAAGGTCTGGATGGTGTCCATAATTAAGGCTTCGTTGGCCTCAGGCGTCGGAACACGACGCGGAGCATGAGGTATACCGGGAGCTCCGGGACCACTGCCAGGAGGGCCTCCGGGTGGACCTCCAGGAACACCAGGACCGCCGGGACCGCCGGAACCTGCGGGGCCACCTCCGGGTGGACCGCCAGGTGGGCCGGGCGGTGGACCAGCACCACCACCTCCACCATCACCATTTCCACCACCCCCGCCATCACTTCCATCGCCGTGGTTACTGCCTCCTTCATGTACGGAAGGAGCCGGGTCGCGTTCGGGGAGATCCTCCGATAAGTGAAAGCTTGCAGCGTGACCTCCGGAATGTACGGAGTCTTCCGAAACCTCCCGGGGATCCTCCAGAACCTCGACAATACGAGGTCCTATGATGGGGGATACGCTGCGAGAGAGTGCTGCAGCGCGGCGCAGATGGGGCGAAGCCGGATACCTCACCGGATTTTCGGGAGTCCAGGGATTGAGTACTAACCCCGGAATAGTTGTCGGAGAAGGCATAGGCGGTGCAGGTGAGCTCCGAGTGAATTGCGGAGCGTAGCGAAGAGTGGGTGATACCGGAATGGACGGGTACATCGACGGACCAAGAACTTGGACCGGAGTACTCATAGGAACGATCTGGCTGAACATACAGGATTCTCGGCGAGGTTCCCGATCAGTCCGACCAGTGTTGGAACGTTCAATTTGTTCCGTGTTGGGTAGATTTGGATTAGGAAGGCGAGACATTGCCAGTCAGAGTAGTGGGATTGATAATACTGTTATATACCGAGCCGGAGTGGACCAAAGGATGAAGGCCGGAGGACCGGAGGCTCCGGTATGCCGGAGCGTCGGAGGGCCGGAGGGTCTGGAACGTATACGGAGAAGATTCACAACACCACAGGGGGTTAAGGGTGAGTGACTACCCTGGCCGGCAGGTATCCGATAGGAGGGGACAAGTCGGAGTACCAGAGAGAACCGGAGAGTACGGAGACGACTCAGTGCAAGGGAAGTGAACCAAGCAACGTCAATTATCAATCTGATGTACAAGACATATTAAAGACGTATTTATACTAAGTAGCTAATTGTATTCCATAAAAGGAAGGAGAGTGGTTCTTAACAATAAGACAAGTCAGATGGACTGATGAGAAGTCGTATGACAATAAGTGAGAAGACAGGAAGACGGATAAACGGGAAACGCTCAGTAATCCTTCATTGCGTAAAAACCCGATGATACCGGATGGTCCGGAGGCTCCGGTAATATACCGGAGTCTCGGAACCTACCGGAACTACCGGAAGGTCGACGAGAGGGCTGGGGATGTTGCATGGATATAACAAGATATATGTTGCAAAACAAAAACATATGTCATGAAACAAAAAATATATAGTACAAATAATAACAGTGCATTCTGACCGCCATATGTGCCAAGAGTACCAACCATTCAATGCCCCTCCCCTCCCTCACTGCGCTCAGGGGGTCCCCCGAACCGGGGCATCTCAGGTTGGCACACTAAAGACTTGTTGGTGCTTTCTCTATGAAATTAAACCTTTTCCCCAAGAAGGCCGGGCAGGCACAAGCAATCTGGAGCATCAATAAAGAGGCTGATCCAAGTCTAATCTGCACTAACCGACTCTGGTGCATGTGCTTGGCTAGGCTTGACTCTGGCACAACTCAAGCGCAACTCATGGACAAGTCTGAGTCTGGGTCTGGTGCAGTTGGAGGATCCCCTTCTTGGTGGGATGTACATAAAAAAGAATTGAGTCCACCAAAAGCCATGTGAGAGTTGTCCAAGCCTGTCCAGATGGCAGTGGCTCCTCCTGAGTTCAGGGTTCGGGATAGATTCCCAATAAGAATTGAATTTCATCCCGCTGAATCTTCATTAAGGTGGTGATCAATACCTTGATGTGTATTGAGGGTTGCAAGCATGGAGTTCATATAGACTGGGATAGTAAGATAGGACGAAAACACATGGAATGGATTCACGTTTCGCTCAAAATCAGACCAAGAAAAACCAAAACGTGTCAGGAGTAGACAAGAATTGGATAAGAAGGTCAGTAGCTAGGAAGCTGGATGTGCAAGAATCATGTTGAGCGCTGCCCAGAGGGCCGTCAACATTCCTCGGTTAAGAGCAATGATCATAGCAAAGAGTTTGTTCTGAAGAGAGGCCGAACTCATCAGCCGGGCATGGGGATGAAAATCAATACATACAATTTCACTCCCCTCTGAAATGTCGTGAGGCAACCACTGAGGCGAACAACACCGTCTTCACCTTCATTTTATCAAATAGCATCAGGGAACTCAATTCTGTCCTGTTGGTGCCTCAAGTTACCAATCCATGAATAAGAGTATGCAGCAAGGTGACTTGTGTTATGATCGTCTTAGCTGGAGGAACATTCAGGTCAGTTGATGCATTGTCTACAGCAAAGCGGCAGCCATACCACATCAGCAAAATGGCAAAAGTCCTGTGGTCTTTTTGTCTTTTTTGTCTGGTGTGGAAAAAAAAAGGTTACCCAAATGGTCCCAAGAGCACCATAGGATGGGTCAGAATTTTTGTTTTTCAGAGGTCCTGTGGGGCTTCGGACATAGCCTGTGGTCTGGTGATCCTGCAACCTGTTTAATCTTGTACAAGCCTCCACAAGCAAAGTGCCAAAAACGCGATGGATGCAGATCCAGCCTCTTGTTATATGTCGAGTTACGTCAAGGCCGATGAAATCCGACCTCGGAGTTCGCGGTTTCTCGCAACACTACAAAGAATAGAGTGAGCGACTATTCGGGTCCGCAGTTCCACACAAGACTAAAGTCCGGAGTCACGGAGTTCGGAGTTCGGAGTTGAAGTCTGAATAGAGGATGAAGGCAGGGGCTCGACCAAAGCCGAGATAGCGAAGAAACAATCAATAATCAAACTGAAGTACAAAACATAACTAACTAGCTTTTAAACTAAGTACGCTATTGTCTCTGGAATACAATAGCGTGCAAGATATTGGTAAGTAAGAAATGTAAAACAATAAGATGCTAAGGTGACTTAGTAAGGCTAAACAATAACGGACCTCGGGCTTGGTAAGGAAGCCCGAAAGAAGTTGGAGTGAACAATAAGGCAATGTAAGTCCGTTGGCCCGATGAGTCAACTGTGATTAGAAGGGAAACGCTCAGTAGACCTTCATAGCGTGAAAAACCCTTCTCGGGAATTGCCGGACCGGGCCGGCCGGTCCGAGAATGCACGGATATAACAGTATCCCCCTCTTAAGACTCTTACCCTCAAGAGTCTTCAGAGTTGAGCCAACGTGATCCGTTCGGAAGATACCGATAGCTGAAATGACCGATGACCGAGAAAGCCGAGGTCGAAGGCCGAAGTCCGATATGTCCGATAGGCTGAGAAGTCCGGTGCCATGGGAGTGTCAAACGAAAGACATATAAGAAGGGTGATTCAGTGTCGGAGTTTAAAATTCCCCTTGAACTCGTACCACCACCATGTCCAACACCATCGCACCCTGCTACCGTGAGTCCGATGTCGGCCACCATCGGCGTCGCCCCTGACAACACCGACAGCTTGCGATTGCTGCCACCGGACCGGCCGCACTTGTATGAAAAAAATCGGCAAATCCCATGGCTGCGTCAGTTGCCAGCAGTCGAAGGTGAGGTGTGAGTGGCCGTCGCGCGCCCCCGACTCCGACCCCCGAACCCCTACCGCCATCGCTAGCAGTGCGGCTGGTCCTTCGCAGCCAAGTGTGGCGCCCGCTGCAGTCGCGGTTGCGGGGCCCTTGAGGACGAGGCCGCCCGTCATCCCGCACGTCATACGGCCCACGACGCCATTCCGCCAGCGCTCATTTGAGCCGTCTCGGAGTCCGAGAAATCGGACTCCGAGGTCGCACTCCCGTTCCCCCGCCCCGAAGCATTACCGCCCTCCACGCCACAACTGTGGCCTCGCCTGCCCGTGCTGGTTCGAAATCGCCCAGCTCAAGCTCATGCTCAAGACGGTCAACGAGCGCTACCGGCTGATCCGCGCCCAACACCGCCGCAACCGCCTGAGCCGCCTCCAGCTCAACCACGCCATCCTCCAGATTGAGGAGTGGATCAAGTCCGCTGACGAGGACTTTACGATGTAGGTCGGGATTGACGGCCGCGGAGAAAGGCAAGGGAAAAGCGGTGGAATTGGAGTCCGAGGAAGAGGAAGAAGAAGAGGAAGAGGATGGTTCGGAGTGGGGAGGGATACCCCGAGAGGACTTGTAAATAGTAAGCCTTGGGGTTGTATATAGAATAATTTCTTGGTTGTAATGCGAAGTCGCGTCCGATGCCCGATGTCCGAGAGAAAACCGATGTGAGGGGAAGTCCGAATGACCGATGTCCGAGAGAATTAATAGTTCGGACCCGGCTTGTCGGGGTATCGGAGATGAAAGCTATTGACAAGTTCTGGTGCGTGAACGTCGTCAGCTCCGACCCAAGTATACTGTTCATCGGTGTTCTCATATCCGAGCCATTCCAGCTTGTATCGGAGTTTAACTCGGAATCTCTGATCTAGCTTGGAGTCAACAATATCCTTGACTTCAAAGTGCTCCTCGCCGTCAACAACTTCGACAGCCGCCGAGGCTCGGGGGCCCGAGAAGGATAAGGATTGGGTAGATGAGTCTCAAGCTGAGAGACATGAAAGACCGGATGTATGCTCCGAAGCTCCTTCGGAAGCCGAAGGGTGTAGGACATGGAACTGGGTTTGGCAATGACTTCATAAGGTCCGAGATACTGCTCGGAGAACTTCGGAGTTGGTCGGGGTGGTTCGGATATGCTTCACCAAGACGTAGGCCGAGTCTCCGATGTTGAAGGTCGGACCGGGGTTGCGACGCTGATCGGCCGTTTCCTTGTATCGGAGTTGAGCGGAAGTGATTTGCTCTCGGAGGAACTCGTGAAGACTTTGAAGGTCAACGGCCATGTCTTTAGCGTAAGTGTTAGCCACATTGCGCTCCGAATGAATGGTTATAGACGGATGGTAGCCCTTGTTCGCGAAGAAGGGTGAAACTCCGGTAGATGCGTTCAGAGAATTGTTGTATGCAAACTCCGCCAATGGTAAGAGGCGGTCCCAGTCGTCCTGCTGGTAAGAAGTGTACATTTGGATGTACTGTTCCAAGGTCTGATTAGTGTGCTCGGTCTGCCCATCGGCCTCGGGGTGATACCCCGAAGTGAAGTGCAACTCCATGTCAAGCAGCTCGCCCAAAGACCGAAAGAACACCGAAATGAACTCTGAACCCCGATCACAGGTGACGTGGGAAGGAACTCTGTGTTTTGAAAAGACATGAACAAGGAAGAGTTGAGCCAGCTCGACTGAAGTGATGTGAATGGTGCAAGGAATGAAAATGCCTTGTTTTGAAGAGCAGTCAATGATGACGAGAATGTTGTTGAAACCACTGGATAACAGTAGTTCCTTGATGAAGTCCATAGAAATCGAGTGCCAAGGCCGAAGTGGGACCAGAAGGGGCTTCAAAAGCCCGTAAGGTTTGTGCCTAGGCTTCTTGTTGCATTTGCACAAGACACAGGAAAGACAGAAATTCCGAACGAAACTCCGAAGCTCGGGCCAGGTGTAACCCCGACGTACAAGCTCCAGAGTCCGATTCTGTCCGAAATGCCCCGAAAGGACGTGGTCGTGGTGAAATTGAAGAACTCAGACTCGGAGTTCAACCGAAACTCCGTTGACTAAAGGCACATAGATGTGTTCATCAAGTCAGAGTAGGCCTTTACCGTCGATGGACCAACGGTCGGAGTCCGAAGCAGCATGTCCGAGTCCGATGACCGCCGCAGGGTCGTCTCGGAGATGGGCGAGAATGTCGGTGTGAAGCTGCTCGATGTCCATAATGACCGAAGGAAGCCCGAAGGACTGGTTCTTCAAGATAAGTGGCTCGGAGTGACGCTGATAACTGATCCTGAGTGAAAAACAGGGCGAAAATTGTGAGGGTTAACTTGGCTATGAGCCCTATCCCCCTCTTTAGGGTAGACATCCCATCGTCTAGTTAATGCGTCCGGCTTGCCACCTAAGCGACCGGGGCGAAAGCAATGACCATATTAAAATGGCAGAGGTACTCGGACCAGCGCACTTGACGACGAGTCAAGACCTTTGAGGTAGAGAAATACTCCAAGTTCTTGTGGTAAGTAACCACGTCGATAGCAAGTGGTGCGCCTTCGAGATAGTGATGCCAAGTTTTGAAGGCATCAAAGATGGCTAGGCGTTCCTTGTCGTGAACATCGTAGTTCAACTCCGAAGGATTGAAGGAACGACTCCGAAAAGCCACCGGGTGGATTTCACCGTCATATCCAAAGATCGAGAGTATGGCGGCTAAAGCATAGTCCGAAGCATCGGTCTCGACGATGATTTGTCGGCCCGGAACCCAATGGTGAAGGATTGGGGCTTCAGAGAACGCGTTCTTGAGGCGTTCGAACACCGATTGGGCCAACTCCGACCAGTCCCATTTTAACTCCGGAACGAGTCAAGCGAGTGAGGGGAATGGTGATGTCGGAGTAGCCATTGATGAAATGCCGATAGAAGTTGCAAAAGCCGAGGAAGGATTGAATCTCCTTAACCTTCCGAGGGACTGGCCAGCCGAGGATGGCATCAACCTTGTCCGAGGCCATCGCGAAACCATCGGGGGAGAGGATGTAACCGAGGTATTCACAAGTCGTAACTCCGAATTCGCACTTTGGAAGTTTGCAGTAAAGTCCCGCTGCGCGTAATCTCCGAAGGACTTCTCGGACATGCGAGGTGTGCACATCGGAGTTGTCGGAGTAGATTAGGATATCGTCGAGGTAGACGACCACGCAGAGGTTGAGCAAGTCCGAGAAAAGACTGTTCACAGAACGTTGAAAGGCCGCAGGTGCATTAGTCCAGCCCTTCGGGAACGACTCGCCACTCATAAGAGCCGTAGCGAGTCCGAAAGGCCGTCTTCGGCTCATCACCTTCGGCGATACGCAGGAGGTGGTAGGCATGTCGGAGATCGAGCTTGGTATAGATTCGGGCTTTGCCCGGAGCGTTGAGTAAGTCCGAAATGAGCAGAAGAGGGTAGCGATCCTTCTTTGTAATGCGGTTAAGTCCTCGGTAGTCGACGCAAAGCCGAAGACTGCCGTCTTTCTTCTTAGCGAAGAGAATCGGAGCACCGTGACTGGACTTCGAAGGGTAAATGAAGCCCGCCTTAAGGTTCTTGTCAATGAACTCGCGCAAGGCTTTGAGTTCAGACTCGGACAACGAGTAAATATGTCCGATCGGCGGGATTTCACCGTCTTCGGTGTCTATTCGGAGGTCAAACTCCCAATGAGGGGGGAGGTTGAAAGCTTCGGACTCCGAGAAGACATCGGCGAAGTCGTGGTACTCCGAAGGCAAGTCCGACTGGTCCGAAGATAGTGTTGAGGACCGAGCACGGACATCTTCGGCCTTCGGGGTTGCACGAAGAGTATACTGCACCATGCCAACTTGTCCGATGATCATGGTGTAAGCGGCAGCAGAGACGAGTGAGACCAAGGGTGTGGATGTCGGGGGGCTGGTAAAGCCCGAAGGGGAGTCCATAGAAGGACCGGGGTCCGGTAAAGACGTCGTCGGAGTTTCTGGTACTACTCCGAACGCTGGTATGCCAGTCGTCAGAGGGGGCTCGGAGTTGGTCAACAACTCGGAGTCCGGCAGAACTGAGGCAGGGCTAATGTCCTGTGGTGTCGACACAGATGGACCAAGCGGAGTGGAACGGAAAGAGATACTAGCCACCGACCAGTCAATCAACGGATTGAAGCGGTGGAGCCAGTTGTATCCAAGAACCAGTTCAGAAGGTGAATCAAGATGGGTGACGTAGAATTCCATTGAATGGACTTCACCGGAGGGAAAACGGATTGACAGACTGATCTGCTTTTTGTTAATAGAGGACGAGCCGTCGAGGTATCGTAGCCGAATCGGATGTATTTCGGAGGTTGGCGATGCGTTCTTCATTACAATGTCTGAAGAAAACAATGTGGACGACCCCGAGTCGATAAGTGTCCGTAAAATGGTGTCGAGTCCCGAGGCGAGTGAGTCCGATAATGTAGCATAGAGATTGAGGTATAAGGTGTTAGGGTGAAAGAGAGGACGCGTTGAGAAAAACTTCTTTCATGGGCACTCCGAGCGAGTCAACGCAACTCCGAACGGGTGCTAGAGTTTCGGAGTTGCTGGTCATTTTTTTGACTCGGCAGACGGAGTGGCCTCGGAGTTTGGGGTCGGCGGATGCCCGACCTTGTGAAGGCGTCGTCCTCTTCTTACAATCCGCAGCCTGATGTCCCTTTCCACCACAATACATGCACAACCCTTCCTTCAAACGCCGAGCGCGCTCGGCGTCCGTGATCTTGCCGTTCTTGCCCAACTTGTCGGCATAGGGCTTCGGAGTTTTGGGGGTTGCAGACCCCGAGGCTCCGGACGACGAGGCGGATGCCGAGGAAGGATTGTTTGTGGGTTTCGGGGTTTGTTGTGGCTTCTTTCCACCACCACCACCCTGACCCGAAGACCGAGATCCGGTGTTCGGAGTTGAGTCGGGGTTACCCTCGCGCTTCTTCTCCGACTCCCGCTTCCAATAGCGCTGATCGATGTGCTATGCCAAAGTCCGAAGTCCGACCAGATTTGTCGGAGGATCAAGCACCGCAAGCTGGTTCTTGATCCGACTAGGCAATCCTTCGTAGAACTGAGACCGAAGTGCCGCTTCACCCCAGCGAGTCATCACTGCCTGGGTGTTGAACTCAACGATGTAGGTCAAGATCGGGTCCGAATGCTTCATTCGAAGCGTTCGGAGTTTGCTTTCGGCATCTCCGACAGGTCGTGCGGTCCGAAGACCGACATTAACTCCTGAATGAAGAGAGAAAAGTTGCCGTCCCAGTCAGGAACAGTACTGTCCGTGGCAAACATAGCGGGTTGGAACCAGGCGGCCGCTGCCCCTTTCAGATAGGAAAGGACAAAGATGATGTGGTCGTCGTCCGAAGGAAAGTCCTGAACTCGCTCAGCGAAGTGAAGTCCGCATTGCGAGAGGAATAAAGGAAGTTTGGAGGGGTCCGAGCCGTCGAAAGGCTCGAGGTTTCGGAGGTTGGAGCGTGAACTCCGAACGGGGGCCGAATTAGCTCCCGAAAGCGACCGAAGGACCGTAGTAAGATCGTTGAGCCCGCTGAAAATTCGAGCACCGATCTCGGCGTCGTCCGGAGTCCGAGCCTGATGCCGAGGGACAGGACCTCCACCCCTGGGCCCACCTGGGCCATCATCATCTCCATCATCCCCACCATCGGGGGCTCCTCCCTCCGCATGGTCCTCTGGCTCCTCGGGCTCGGTGTTCCGAGTCGGAGGACGCTTGGGGTTCTCCTGTTCGCGCTCCGGAGCTGGAGCCTCCTCTACGTCCACCTCACGAATAGAGGCGACCGAAGGAACTCGCATCTGAGCGGGAGGAATTTCCATCGGAGATGGAGTAACCGGAGTTGCACCCCGATGGAGGAGCGGAATTGGAGCGGTATTCGGAACTGAAGCAGACCGAAGTCGGGGTATGGTTTGGAAAATAATAGGAGATGGGGGTTGTTGAGCCGAGCTTTGACCGAGAGTAGGAATGTTAGAGAAAAGTCGGGATTCCCGACGCTCCCGGTGTTGGTGTGTCGGAATTAAAGGGTTAGGAGCAGTATTGCCCGGATTGGGATTGAAGTATGATCCAGACATGGCGAACCGAATAGGTGAGTTTGATTATACTGTTATATGTTGAGTTAAGTCAAGGCCGATGAAGTCCGACCTCGGAATTCGCGGTTTCTTGCAACACTACAAAGAATAGAGTGAGCGACTATTCAGGTCCGCAGTTCCGCACAAGACTAAAGTCCGGAGTCACGGAGTTCGGAGTTTGGAGTTGAAGTCTGAGTAGAGGATGAAGGCAGAGGCTCGAACAACGCCGAGATAGCGAAGAAAACAATCAATAATTGCTGAACCTTTAGGTTTGGCTACCCAGGGGAACATCGACTTTGTGAATCAGTTTTTGATCTGTGTGTCATGCAGATTTGGTCATCGCACAAAAAACATCCGTAGCACAGAGCTAATGAGAAATCATAAGCAATCAAATTGCAAGTAGATTTTTGGAACCTTTTGCCTTCTAATTCCTGAATTCTAGCCTGTCACACTGACGGAATGTACAGCAAATCTGTTAAGTTCAATTTCAGTCATTAGTCATTTCTGCTTGATGTTCGGGTTGACATGAGAATTTACTCACGACTTCACCTGTCAGATATTGAGATACGTCAATGCACGCGCAAAGGTGTTGTAGCGGCAAATGGGCTTCTTTAGTGCCGTGTTTCGAGGCCAACTGAATACATGATGCCAAGGAACATTATCACCCATGATGCAGATGCAGCAGAGGGCTACATAAATTATTCAGAGTGATTCACTGTGTTTTCTGGAAAATATCCCACCCCGGGATAGGCTGGGATGTATGCCATAATTTTCAGTTATCCTGGGGTGTGCATAGCTCACCTATTCTCCTGGGATAGCCCCGGGATAGTTCCTTTCTGCCAAGGAACATTATCACCCATGATGCAGATGCAGCAGAGGGCTACATAAATTATTCAGAGTGATTCACTGTGTTTTCTGGAAAATATCCCACCCCGGGATAGGCTGGGATGTATGCCATAATTTTCAGTTATCCTGGGGTGTGCATAGCTCACCTATTCTCCTGGGATAGCCCCGGGATAGTTCCTTTCTGCCAGATATCCCAGGGTTATCCTGGGGTGAGTTCGGTCAACATTCTCACCTATCCTCCCAGTGGTATCCACCTATCTCGCGATGGGATTCTTGCCGTTTGCAAAATAATTGGTGGTCACGAGATTTTCATCAATGTTTCTCCCCAACTTGCATGAGCCATAACTCCTCAACCAGTGCACGGATTCCCATGGCCATTCGGTGAAATTGAATCGTCTGGTTGAGCCCAAGGTGCCCCTACTGTCAGACTTGTTGTGGCTTGGTGGTCGAGCTGTCTGGTGATTTCCAACAGACAGCCAATTATTAGATGAAAAATAAAGTCATAATTTCCACCCAGTATTTGCTTTGACTTGGGCTGCTGGAATGTTGAAGTTGATTTATGTTAAAACAAATAACCTCAATGCATTACTTTTATTCTGGAGTACCAACAAGTCTTGCAGAAGTTTCAACTGAATCTGCCACTTCAATGCTGGGACTAACCTCAAAAAATGGCCCACACATTTGCCACTCCCTTTCGCCTATAAAGGCATTAGGATCTGCTCGAACATCCCCGATCATATACTTGGCTATTTCTGTACCTGAGGCCTACCTGCACCTGCTTTCCTTGCTGCATTGAGCCTGAATGTTCTGCTTTATATCTTGGGCATGGGTGTTTCATAATTAGGATTTTGGGTCTGACTTGTGCCCCAACTTTGACCCCAACTTGGCCCCAACTCGAGCCAAGTTGAGGCAGAAGTTGAGGCTTTGTTCGTGAAACACCCAAACTGTTGATTTCTGCCCTAAATCCAAAGTTGGCGTCCCCGGGAATCGGATTGATGTGATCCACGCACGAGGACCTGAAGTTAGCCGAAGTAGGGGCATAAAGTTGGGGTCAAAGTTGGATGTCAAGTCGTGCCCTCATGCACGATTTGACATCCAACTTTGTGTCCTGGCCGATTTTGTGCTCCAACTTTGCGCAAAGTTGGGATCAAAGTTGGGGCATAAGTTGGGGCTCAAAATCTAATTATGAAACACCCTATTGTGTGGTGTTTCAGGTTTCCTTGTGTTGTGTTCTACTCACTATTGTCGGCATACTATATCTACCTAAAGGTTCAGCATCCGCCTCGAAGAGGCCTAATCCATGTCATCAAACTGAAGTACAAAACATAACTAACTAGCTTTTAAACTAAGTACGCTATTGTCTCTGGAATACAATAGCGTGCAAGATATTGGTAAGTAAGAAATGTAAAACAATAAGATGCTAAGGTGACTTAGTAAGGCTAAACAATAACGGACCTCGGGCTTGGTAAGGAAGCCCGAAAGAAGTTGGAGTGAACAATAAGGCCTCGGAGTAATATAAGTCCGTCGGCCCGATGAGTCAACTGTGATTAGAAGGGAAACGCTCAGTAGACCTTCATAGTGTGAAAAACCCTTCTCGGGAATTGCCGGACCGGGCCGGCTGGTCCGAGAATGCACGGATATAACACCTCTGGTGATTCCTGCCCAGCCCTATCCTGCCCTTCCAACTCCTACTCGCTGTCACCCTCTCCTGTCCCACTGCATTCCTCGCGACATTGGGTCAGACCGGGTTCCACCTGTGTGAACTTGCATACCCCACTTTATCCCCTTATATTCTAACTTATTCATAATGGCCTTGTGCCCTACTTATTCAGCAGGATGTCCCCACTTGGAGCACACTCTGTGTGCTCCCAGTGTTTTCCCGTACTTACAAAACATTTCAAACAGACACCTTTTTATTGCAACATATTTACAAATGTGCAGAAAGATCCCTACCATATCGTACATGACAGAGGGGAATTGATTCAAAAAAACCCTTGTGGTGGGCTCCACTGTGAAGTGACCTGGATTCAGTGGGTGGGGGCTGGTGAACAGGTATCAGGCACTCGCCAGGCTCCTGTAACCTGGGTGCAAGGGACTATGTAGCCCATGGTTTGGGACTGGATGACCCTTGGCGAGGCTCCTGTGACCTGGAGAGGTGAGCAGATATAGATGCTCAGCTGGCAAGGGTAGTCTAAGGGTTCACACAGACACTCTGGCTCTTGGGCTTCAGCTTGTCATGTCATGGTACTTGGACTGTATGTACCAGACTAGATATGCCACACCATTACGGCTGAATCAAGACCTATTTAGTGCTGGGTTTTCTTTGCTGTATGTATTGTTTGTTTCATACAATACATTAAATAATTGAGGACCCCCAGAGACCATGTATTTTATAGGTATTACAGCTATTTGCGGAACATAAGGCACGGATCATTTTTTCTAAAAAAAGCTGCTTTTCACTAATTCCCCGATATCTCTACCAATTCTTTATGAAATGCCTTGAAACTATCACCGATTGATTTCTACGGATGTTTTACAGTGCTTAGGCTGTTCAGAATATTTATGTCCTCAACTGATGACTTGGTAAGCAGAATCATGTGATTTTCCACTAATGCCCCTGCTTCAAAGGGAGGACAGGTTGTGGGACCTTTAGTTTTTGTCAGTGTATTCTGGCACATACCCTTCATTGAACTGGGTGGTTTTCGGGGCAATTATTCAGTGGTGAGGGCATAAATGAGGTCTACATAAATCCATTACTTTTAGCATGCCATCTGTGCAATACCAGGCAATGCTTTTGCCTATCAAACCAGCCAGTGCAATGCATATGATATTGAAGAATACTCTAACAAAAATTTGAGCTATACCGGGTTTCTCTCCCTTTTAAACAGGGTCAACAGTGAAAGATCATCTGATTTTGCTTCCAAACCCATTAGTAAGAAAAATGAATATGGTGAATAGCCTAAGCACTGTAGAAGATCCATAGAAATCAATTGCCGGTGGTTTCAAAGCATTGGGGGAAGAATTGAGTGAGATATCGGGGCATTAGTGAAAACAACTGTTTTTGATGAAAAAATGATCCACGCCTTATGTTCCGCAAATAGCTGTAAATGCCCCAAAGGCTCCCAAGGCTCATGAGAACTGTGGAGTAATTTAACGGTGACATCTGTGGGCTATAACATATTAAATTTATGGGTGGTCAGCAAGGCTCGGAATGCCAAATGGGGCTGTCGGATCAGATCTTGATAGCTGTCTTCGACTTTTCCCTACTTTTTCTCCCTGCCCATCGTCGACACTAGAGCCAGTCGATGCCAGAGCAGTGATGGTGCTCACCTCGGAGCAGTATTACATCTTCAAAACAACTTCCAGGCGCTTCATAGAGGAAGACAAGAGGTCGCAGATCTCTGGATCTCAACCACTTTGATCAACACGTGATGACCCCCCCCCCCCCCCCCCCTACCAAGTATTTGGCCGATAACACACACAAATTAGACATGTTTGCTGGCCCAGAAAAATCAATGCATATGTTGTGGACCATAAATGAGCTATGGAAAGGATTTGAGAACCCTGGAACTTACCTGGAACTGACTACTGACCCTAAGCTGACTACTGTCAGAACACGCATCCTACCAAATTGGGACATAAATCCGATAATATTCAGTTGAATTGAGTTCTCAGTCAGAAAAAAATCCTGGTACTC
This sequence comes from Mycena maculata, assembly GCA_029448575.1. Classification (NCBI taxonomy): domain Eukaryota; kingdom Fungi; phylum Basidiomycota; class Agaricomycetes; order Agaricales; family Mycenaceae; genus Mycena; species Mycena maculata. The sequence goes on from JARJLG010000005.1 coordinate 839,420, forward strand.
CCTGGAGGCTCTAAATAAATGAATCTAACTCGGACCTCCTTTATTTCCCCTCCAAAAGCCCTCCACAACTTTGATGCTGTTGGTCAAATCTCTTGTCACGTGTCGATCAAAGTGGTTGAGATCCAGAGATCTGCGACCTCTTGGAGGAAGAGAAGTTCAGGTTCGTTGAAACAGAGGCAGCCATGATCATATGATGGCTGTCTTCAGCTTCGATTGAAGGTCGCAGGATGCTCAGATATAGAAAGAATATTGGACTGTCTTGGGCACCGAGCACAAGAAAATGGAGAGGGGGGAGAATAATAATTGGGTACAAGAACTGTAATGCCATTTGTGCTATGAGCCTGGGAAGGAGCTGGGCATCGAGTGGACCACTGCGGACACTGAATGGGACCCATCGGCATGGTACTGTACCATTTTGACTGGATGTTCAGTCACTAGGTCACAGCTGGGTTGAATTGAACAATAACTTTATCTGTCCTGGGTCACCGAGAGGGCTGAACAATGGACCATTTTGCCTCTGCATATCTGTCAAAACTGGAATTTTTCTCCACTCCCTACATTCCGGTACTCCCGACACATCCCTGCTTCCAGTTCCACAAACCAACTACCACGGATGGCATGAATGAATTGATTACTGCTCTTTCTGTCGAAATGGTGTGGATGCACACCACTCTGGGTGGGAATCACTCCCTCATCTGGGTTGAACAATTGAGCTTTTGAATGATAAAAATGGCGGTCTCAGGTCACAACCCCGGTTGAACATCTAGCGGATGAACTTTGAAGGTCACTGGCCACACCCGCTGCACATCTGGTCGAAATGGTACGGTAGGTGTATCATCACCAAAAGTGGGAGATTCTGGTGATGCCAGGTGATATTAAAAAGCACGTGCCAAGCAGGTGGCGATCTACCTACCTTGGCAAACCCATCACCGACCCTTGCAAACCTCAGACCAGCTTGGTGGAGGTTTGCAAGATAGTATCAGCTCGGCATTGGATTGGCCTTTGGCTAACATGATGTTGGTAGGTTTGGCTGACACCGGGCATACAGGTAGAATACAACACAAGAAAAATATGGATTGAAGCTCATGATGCCTCATGATGCCCCAGATACTTGCTAAAGTCATTTAATTTGTCCTCAGAATATATATTGACCAGACATTGACCTCAGCACCAACACCAAGGGGAGTCTTGTTAGCATCCGAGTCCGAGTCGGACTTCTGCGTTGAATGGTTCTCTTCCTTGAAATTAGATCGCATTTCTGCCCTTTGACTTCTCCCTCTTCTCCTCTGGATCCCTCAAACACGGGTGGCCTTGGAATGCTGCAGACAGCTGACATCAGGCAGTGGTCTGTGCACATCAACGTGCACATCAACTTTGCCACATGATTAGTTGATGGATTTGGTTGATAGTGATGGTGCTCCTTCCCTCCTCCCACCACTCTCTCTGGCCACCTTGCTAACATTTCTCTTCTCCCTGTTCTTCTCCTTCAGCAATGATTCTGTTGCACATCATGGCTGCCACTCAACTTTGACTTCTACCTGGATGGCCCATACCCAGCTGGCCCCCAGTGCTATCCAAGTCATTGCCAGCCTTCTCGTGTCTTCAAGGCTTCAAGTCCCATCAACTTGCATTGCTATGCCTGCTTGTCTCCTCAACCCTCCTCAAGTATTTACGCGGACCTTCACCATTTGCACATCACCATTGCTAGCGGTGATCAAGATGCACAAGGCCAGTTTCAAAATTTTGTATCGCACAGCACCATCCATCCTCCCTTTACCGCAAGCTGTGAAGGATTGCATCCATCAAGTTTTACCCGAATATGGCAGCCCTTCTCGTCATTCAGCTGCATCTCTCCCTCAACTGCCCCAATGTGTTGGTCCAGTCCTCTAAGAACACCCTCGCATTCTAGTCGCGCTCTAAATTAGTAATCAACAATGATCTTGTGTGTCACAAAGGCCAGAACCATCAACCAATCTGCTCAACGTGTATCTGGATTCAATGTCGCCTCAAGTACCTCACCTCTCCTCATCTCCTTCCTCAAGTCAGGCTTGTTCTTTGTTTCCCCTCAAGTGTTATGTTACTTCTCAAGTGATTCTCTCGGGGACTTCTTCCAGCTCCATCAACCTATTTGTTGTTGTCTTTTTTCTTCTCAGTCTCTCTTGTTACCCGTGGTCTCTGGGCTGGCATCGCAAGTGGTGTTCGACTAGATCTCATTTGTTTTTATGTAGCTCAATAACATCTTTTTCTCATTACATGCGTGCAATTCTGAAATGATTTGGATGGCAATGAGTGTGGCCGAGGGTAGCGTCCAGAATCGAGACGATGCATGATAGAGGTATGCAAGGGTAGGTAGACCCTCACCAGCTCGGTGGTGTTTGATAAACACCACCAAGCTGGTGAGGTTTGTAATATCCGAGGTTCAATCTATTCACATGCGGAATCTCATATGCTTGGTGATGCTTTATAATGGATTTTCCCGATTGGGACATTTACAAGGGTATGCAAAGCCTGGTAATTCTTTCCCGGTTTTCGTGATGATTAAATACATTAAATACACTATTAAATACGTCAAAAATATCGGGCCAGCAGTGCCGGTATTTAAGATATTTTACAGACCCCTACGACAGAGCTGCTGGATGCCCTGGTATTATACGAGGTATCAAACCATCAAACCCAGTACTAGGTCACCCAATCGCATCGGTTGGTAACACTACTCACCTAATGAATGATACACCCGAGTATCTGCATGGCCAGCTCTGTAAATTAGGGGTATATACGAGAAACGAAAACGAAAACATATATATATAGAACCCTGAGCGATGGCCGCTGATGGCCTTGAGTGTCACCCGTAACTACTTGATAGCCATACCAGATCAGTGGCTATGCCCTCCCCGGCCAGCCAGCACTTCGGAGCTATCCGGCGAGCAACCTGCCATTTAGTACACCAAGCTAGTGATTTTATGAGCCCATCTCGGATATTTTGACATGCACACAAACTGGATTAGAAGGCCCAGGTTCACTCAAGTTGTTCAGGAAGAATTTGTTGGCAAAACTGGGCGCCATTTAAAGTTTAGGGGGCTGTGCCTTTAACTTGCTGGATTCATTGCAAAACCACCCATCCATGACACACAATTCAAGCCAGCCAAAATTAAAATTCACGGTACTAGATGTAATCCTATCCCTTGGTTACCATTCATTTATGTAACAGCCTAAAACAGTAACACCTCAAACTTGGCAACTAAGTATATCAATGTCAAGTTGAACTTAGAGATTCAACAGACAGAAGACATGGATTCTTGTGTTCTGGAATCCATCTGTTTGTTATCTGGCCAGTACCAATATTTCCTGGAAAAAGGGAGATATGGGTCTTTTGACAGGTAAACAAAGAATTCATTCATTCAGGTCTTGTAGAATTGTAATTAAATCAGTAGATATTAGAGTATCAAAGCGAACAAAAGGGGGGAAAGTGTACAAGTAGATATATAAAAGCAGTCAAGCAGAGTAGAGCTGAAATGTTGGTGGGATAAGGATCCAATGCCGGAACTTTATCATCACTGTCAACCGCGTACATTGGGTATTCCTCTGCAATTGCTTTAAATATCCTGTCCATGGTGTCAGGCCGAAGAGCAGCTTCATAGTTGAAATCCGGCCTTGGATGCTGAATAAGAGTCATAGGACGAAGCCCAGGAAAGAGGTTCAAGGTGGGCATTTGTGTAGGACCAGGAGGACAATCATTGATGTCAATGTTGTCATTGGAAACATAAACTGGTGATGCAAGAAATCACTCATGTATCTATTGCCAAATTACGAAGGCTTGGATGGACCTGCTACTGGCTGGGACTGAACTGGAGCCTGACTCAAAGATGGAAGTTGATGATGTAGTGTTGCAATCACCAAGTCTTTCTCCTTTGATTCACCGTGCACTGTCTTTACCTCCACCCTAAGCTTCTTTGCTTGTTTACCAGTGAGGCTGTCGAGCTCATTACGTTTCTCCTTGGTACGTGCATCTCTCTGGGACTTGCTTCGAAAGTGAGCCTGGAGAGAATTATTGGTGCATGCCTCACTGTAAGAATGACTGCCACCATCAACATTGAATAGATCATAAATTGGCGGCACCGCATTACAGACAGTTTGTAGACAATTTGGTTAGCAATGAGACTGAAAATTGAAAGTGAGTTAGTGCACACCAGTTGATTCATCTCGATGCGAAGATGGTTTACGATTGCTGCTGCTAGAATCACCCTAAAGGAAATATAACTCAGGAGACTTTTGATCAGAAAAGAATTTGTGTACCTTTGAAATGCCAGCGAAAAGAAAATTGGATGATTGTGCGGGCATTTGTGATGTTCTGGTCAAGATATCGAGCAGTCTAGATTGAAGGGTTCAAAAAGAAGATCCAGACACGTGTCAAAGTTCCAAGGACCCAGTTCCAGATAGTTGAGCATATCAAGAACTGTCTCTGTGGTGGTGGGAGTATCCAGGAAGGCAATGTAGCCGGTCAATGCGAATATTGGAGATATGGGACTGACTAAATACAATCTGTTCCGTGGACAGCAGCCTCAACAGTTTGAGAAATTGATTGTGAGTGCACATTAATTAGATGCTAATACTGCGCACCTAGAACGGCGATCCAGAGATTCAAGAAGCCAGAGACAAAGATAGCAAGATACCAGGAGTCTGGTGAATACAGCCCAGGATTGTGCTCATAAAAAGAGTGATAAAAATGATAGCCAGGTGCAGTCATCCAGGGGAGGACACTTGACACCTTGGCTTCTTGTAGCCTAAGTTGATGTGCTATAGATCCGTGCACAAGATGAAAAGCGGCAGCTTACACGCCATAATTCAGGAAGCAGCAGATTTTGTAGTGAGAGTGTTAAAGGGGGGAAGTGGGGAAAAGACAAATGTGACTGGGGCATTTTATGGTGCTTCTAGGGGACCAGGGTCATTGCTTATTGACTCGGCTAACTTTAATTGCATTGAAACCAAGTACAGAAAGGCGTCAAAAGACTTATGCACCGGCCCACAGAATGACATCTTGAGGAAGTTGTAGGTCACTTCAATTGATACTATAAATAAGAGATACATTCATGCAGCACATGGAATGACAAAGCACGGTTCTGCTTAGGTTGTGCCTGAACATTCAGCAGAACTGCATACCCGGGAGGATGTCAGACTCGAGGTGTACAGCACGTGGGCGTGTTCCGGTGTCCGGGCGCTAAGCGAGAGTTGTGACAACACGAGGCTGATGGCCAGGACAGCCGATTGACGTTGCCGTAGCTTGCCGCGTTTTCGTTTTCGTTTCTCGTTTATACCGGTAAATTAGCAAGAATAAGTAGAGTTTTTTTTACATTTAATATTCAGCGGCGTCTTGAGATCCGTGGATGGTGCCATATCAAGCACGTATCTGTAAGGGGTTGCGTTGAGCACGGTTTCTGTTGGTTCTATCACAGGGCAATGCAGGACCCACTACTCGTCAAGATGAAACACCTGGGCCATTGGTCCGTCCCCAGAAGTCGGCGGGCGTCGAAATTATCACCGAACAACGGTACAATAAGGCGGCCAATTCGCTTTTTGCGTCAACGTTGGGGAATCCAGAGTCGATGGACCGACCCAAACAGTGAGCAGGCGGGTTCCGGACTTGATGCGGATAATCCACAGGGCGCGGACATCTGAATGTAACGACAGGGAGATCCTGCGACCCACCAAAATTGTCTATTTGTGTTATCATGCAAGTCACGGTGGGATTGGCGGGAGAAGATGAAAAAAAAGACACACATCGTTCACCGCAGTGTCTCCCAAGAATCATTTGATCAATCAAATCCCCAGATAGCCCTGCGTTGGGGAATCCAGAGTCGATGGACCGACCCGAACAGTGAACAGGGGGGGTTCCGGACTTGATGCGGACAATCCACAGCGCGCGGACATCCGGTTGTAACGGCGGGGAGATCCTGCCGCCCACCAAAATTGTCTATTTGTATTACCATTCAAATCACGGTGGGATTGGCGGGAGAAGATGAAAAAAAAGACACACGCCGTCGGTGGAGCAAGGCGATGTCATTGTGATGGGAAAGTTCGGCAGCGGCTCGGCCGACACAGGGGATCGGCATACCAATTATTAGAAACATTCTCTCTCCGTCTCTTTGTTAATAGTTTGTCTCGGTTCGCCGCCATCTTACCTGAAAGGCTAAACAGATCAAGTTCATCGATCGTTCTCATGGCGGCCATCTCCTGCCACAACCGCGTCCTGGCCCCTGGATTCAATTGTTACGAATAGCATCCCGAACAAGCCGCCCGTGCCCTGTCTTGACCCAGATCGGACTCGTGGAGTTCAGGGTTACGTTCTCTCTCGCTGGCTGTTCCGTCCTCAGAGATGAGAACCATCGGCAGCGGAAGTTCCAAAATGAGTAACCAAAAGGAACCTAGGGAGCTGCTGCACTCGTATAGTCCGTGTGTGTAAATGCGACTACGGAAACACGGCCCTCGTGCGGTGTCCTGAATTTTGATTGTAAATTTTGTATTCAAATATAATTGCTGTGGGTGCCGATAGCAGAGGAGTTGGCATGTATTCTGTAGCTTAATGGTTATGTTGTGAATCATCTTTTTTGGGCCATCAGTACATCAGTCTTGCGGCAGTGGTTCGAATCCCCACGGAAGATTCCTTTTTCTTATGCCCATTAAATTGCTTAGAATCATTCTAACCATCTTGCACATTCAATTAATTAGAAACTGAATGGCTGCTGTCTTCCTTGAGCCTGGAAACCAATGTCTGCCTCAATTATATTACCCTCTGCCCTGTACTCATTTATAGTACTGGCCACCTCTTTGCACCACAGGTTGACTTGTGCTGAATGCTTGATGGCTTGTATCTTGTGCTGTTGTATCATGGGAAGTATATGGACAAAATTTCGTCATTCAACGGGGACATCTGACTGTCGTCAGGCTTCCTTGAGGTCATTACTGAAAAGAACAACAAAGAAATCCAGTGTCAACCTTTGTGTACATCCAGAAATCAGAGGGGATCAAGTAGCCATCTAGGCAACCACTATCTATCTTACAATATGAAATCTATGCCCTCTTGAATAAGATGCAGCTCATGAAGTGAAGTGAAACAGACTCGGGCATTTTGTTAAAACAAAGATACGCAATGGTGGTGGGATGTGGAAAGAGTCTCATAGCATTCTTCTGAGGATACAAGCCAACAGACAGATCTCGACCAATAATATCCTCAGGGTGCACCAGGATCTATGTAATGCATCATCATTGGATGGTCTTGAAAGGCCATTTGAATTTCAGGGGGATTGAAAGTTGGCTGGAAGCATGAAAAATGGAGAAAGCTCACATATTGAGGGCTGTAGAGGCTCGAACTGCTGGCTGGGATATCTGGGAGGCCTCAGAACTGTATTACAAATGATTTTTGGCCCAAAAAAGAGTAGAAAGAAGGAGCATTGGATCTGAAACCATCTAGAGTCCATATTGGTTTACCATAATCACGCCTTGGGGCCTGAATCAGGTTGTTGAATACTTTGTGGCCCCAGAGCTATCAATACAGGCGAAAATGGGGAATTATGGGTCCAAAATGACACGAGAAATTCTCGCGTGGATGGAGAACCCAGGAGAGAGTGTCATACCCCCTCCATAATATTTTCATATTTATTGAACCAATGAGAGACGCGCAACAATGTGTGCGGCAGTGGATTTGAACAGTTAGTCCCGATTCGGACTAACTTTGATGCTGGGAAAGATGTGTCAGCTAATAGTCCAAATCGGGACTAAATCTATTCTGGACACCGCACGACGGCCGGAAACACGGATCTGTCATCAGAATGTTCTGTACTAGTACTATTTCAACCAAAGGTTCAGTGACGGGTGACACCCAGACTTTTTTTATGTGTCCAAAAATCGCGAAACAGAATTTCTCGGTCTTCTCGGTCGATTCTTTTCTAGAGATAGTGAACCTTTGGTCGAAATAGTACAGTTGTCAGAATATCGAGGTGCCTTCGAGACATCTATAAGTATCTCGAACAAGGCGCTCAATGTCCAATTAGACCTCGCTGGCTCAGCGATGAGCATGGCCACTCGTATAGTTAGCGATGTGTGAATGCGACTGCGGAAACACGGATCTGTCAACAGAGAATCTTCTCGAAAGTGGAGGTGTCTTCGAGACACTGTTCAGGGCAGGGGAGCCCAGCATTCAGCGCTCTAGGCCCGAACGGTACATTCCTGCCCCGTCTGTGATTACGGAAACCGTGAAACGCCCAAAATATCATGCACTAAATTATCCTTCCAGCGATGCATTAACACTAAGTAACCGATATACTATAGTGCCAATAATTGATGCTCTATTTTGATTACCTAGAGCAACGCCCACGCGGGCGGCCGGAACACTTACCTTATAAGGAAGGTGATAGTGGGGGAGGCGTGCGCGCGCCTTTTATAATTGAGCCCCAGCGGCGGGCCCAGCCTGTGGTGTGCTTGTCGCACGAATCAAAGTGATAAAAGAGCGCGTCAAGCTTGTGCTCGCGTTACAACACTCAAATTGAAACTGAAACCAAGGCCATTCATTCATCGGTCAGCGTCCTGCGGACGGGCTCCCACCTTTGTGCAGAAGTAATTTGTAACGCGAGCACGTGCCCGACGCGTCCGATAGGAATGTACTACTACATTATGTAGGCGCGGTTAAATGGTCAGAAATAAATTGCGAGTCGGTAAGGAATGACGCTCCGTATGAGGGTTCGTTTGTACAAAAAATCATTTTCCCCGTGCGAAAGAAGCCCAGCGCGCGCGAAAGAGACCTGATCAAAAAGTATTGTCTAAGTTATAACATCGGTACATGGTACATACAATTGATTATCCTTCATACTAATTCGTGGGCGGTTCCAAGTCAAGCCAAGGCTTCGTTCTAAGTTGCGTGGAATCTAATCTTATCTGTTGGTCTTATCTTATCTAACAGAGACGGTATTGGATTGTTGGGCGCTGGGAGAAAAATGTAGTGTAAGCGAAGAACAAACCTAAGTAAATCTAGCATTATATATGTGTATTGGACCCATGTAGATGTCTTGATTTCTTGCCAGATTTTTTTGACACAATTCGTGCTGAAAGACCAACAACCGATCTTCTTCAGGGATGTACATGTGATCCTGGAATGAATTGACTAATAAGTCTAAGGAAGAATAGTTGGAGGCAAATTTCTTTGGCAACGGGATCCTTTCACACCTTGAAGTAATTTGGTGGATTGATTGAAAATGATACCTGTGTTGGTTGATTTATCGAAGTGGAAGCCTCGGAAGCCTCGGAGGGTCCACTTGCCACAAACTTGGACCAATTCTGTATAGGAAATCGATGTGAGTCGAGTGGATATTCCTGGGAACCACGTACGCAAAGTGCTAAACCTTCAAGTTAACAGTCATTGGTTGAATCTGTCTTGTGACAAGTTGTTTTATCATTGCAAAAGATTATTGAAGGGGTGAGTATCATAGAAATGAAGGGAATTTGTAGGAAGGAAGAGTATCGGTGGTATGTAGAGTGCTCTTGTCAAGGAAATGCTACGCAAACGGTTGGGGACGTGGCGGTATCCGCAAAGGGGTGATAAACATCTCACGTACAGTCCACTTCGCTCCAAGAATTTCTGGATCACGATACAGGGAGCATGAGGAGGATTGGGACCATTACCGCGGTGAAGCACAGGAACGAAGAAATTCAAGAAAATCTCCGAGTCGGAGTTCCCAAATGGAAGGGAACTGATCGGATCAAATAGCCGACATCGGCAACTCTTTCGCGCGCGCTCGGCCTCTTTCGCGCGCGGGAAAGAATTTTTTGTACAAACGAACCCTCATACTCCGCAGTAGATGTCGGATGCCCTCAATTAGAACTTGAAGCCACACTTTATTCTAACAACTTAGTGCGAGCACTATTCAAATCAATATAATATATATAAACGCAGTACTCCCTGAGTCACACCGAATTATTACTTTCGTTCCGCGTTTTAATTCGGCTCATGGCCATTTTTTGTATCTCTATCTTGTATGCTCTTCCACTCCATCGCCGTACTCCCCACAAGAGAGAGACCCGCCATAGCAATAGAGACATAGAATGCCGAGACTAGTGCATGGTTGTACACCGAGAGCACTGCGGGCAGCAGTGACGGGTCAATGGCATATTGCAGACTCGTCGCTCCGGCATTGAGGACAACGGCGGGGTTGACACCCGGGACCTGGTGGGCCAGGCCCGAGGTCAATTTATTGCTGAACACATTCTGCCCGACGGAGATGAACAAGGCGCCGCCTAAGCAGATCGTCAGGGACAAAATCAGAGTAAAACGAGAAGGATGAACCAAGCGTCTGCATGAACATGATGAGACTGGTGCCCGTGGGGATGTCCTCAGCGCTGAGGACTGTCTGGACGGCGATGAGTGGCTGTTGCAACCCGAGCCCCACACCGAGACCGTAGATTGCCTGGTACGCGATCCAGTGTGCGTGGCCACTTGTGACACTGAGCATAGAGAGCAGCCCAGCACCAACCGTCATCAGAACCGAGGACGAAATCATGAAGGGCGTGTAATATCCCGCAGCGGAGACCACCGCGCCGGCCATAAGAATAGAAATGACGAGCGAGAGAACTGGATAACGTGGGTCAGTCTCAGGAAGGCGCGGGGGCGGCCGATGCCCATGTACTCAAGGGTAGATTATCAATTCCGGATTTCACGGCGCTGACGCCCTTGATTGCCTGGAACCATATCGGCAGCTGAAGAAAACTTGAGTTGACGCAGCTACGAAATGTCCGACGGTGACTCACGAAGTATACCATAATGAAGTACGAAGAACCGAGGCACAGGGCGAAAAATGTTCCAGCCATCATATTTCGTTTTTTCAGGATACGTGGAGGACACGTCCCCATATCCTGTTTCCAGATTTGGACGGCAATGAATGCGGAGATAAGGACACCAAAAAGCATGAGGAGGGCAATAATGCGACCGTTGCTCCAGGGATATTTGGATCCCCCCCACTGTAGCGCTAGAAGTAGACAAACAACTGCGGGAATAAAAACAATCTAGTTGGCTATGATTAAATAGTTTCAACATTATGACAATGGCGAGGACGTACCGTGCCAAAAGGATCGAATTGATTTATGCGTTCCCAGAGTGACATGGTTTGAGATTTTCGAGTCGCCCCGGCAGTTTTAAAGAAGAATGTAATGACGAGCAAAGTGATCCCCCCTATGCAGCATAAGTCTAATAACGCAACGACGAATGGACGGTCACCTATTGGTAAATTGATGTAAAAGCACCTTCAGAATATCAAGTCAATTGCCGTCTACTGGGCCAGCATGAGAAGAACACTTTACCCACCATCTCCAGCTGACCTTGTCGGCAAAAGCACCACCCATCAGCAATCCGGCCGGATTGGCAATCCCAAACACGGCCCCAATGATACCGGTGTAAACGGGACGCTTGCGCATGGGGACCGCGGTGGAAGCGATGATGAGGGCGCCCGTGAAGATACCCGAGCTACCGATGCCAGCAATTGCACGTCCGACGATCAATGTTTTCGAATTGCGGCTGATACCACAGATCAAAGAGCCGAGTTCGAAGACGCTGATTGCGCCCATATATACCTATTAACCCGACATCAGTTGGACTGTTGGCGAACACACAATATTTTACCCATTTCATCGAGAGAAAAGAATATAAACGCCCGTACAGCAGTTGGAACGCGGCCGTCGTAAGAAGATATCTGTCACGATCATGAGAAACGCAGGGATGAACAGAAATAAGCCCTGCTCGTACGCGGATCCGTACCAACCTACGTCTTCAAGACTGTCGAACTGGTCTGTGATTTTAGGCTACTGAAATGAGAGGAGGCGAGAGCAGTAGGGAAAGAGCATACTATTGCTGTTGGCGAACGGTTAGACTAGAGTGTCAAACTGAAGCTTGGAACTAACCAGTTGCGATGATGGTGTTATCCTGGGAGAGAGGTATGTCGGTTTCTCAACTCTTTGAGTGAGATGTCGAACGCACTAGGGCAACCAGAAAAACGGAAAGACAAAGAGCAAGGGTGATGAGGCCTAGCCGTAGACCTGTAGGATATTCTATTTGGTCCTCGGACTCGGCTTCGCTACATTGCTCCGTGGTCGACACTGTTTGTTTCTCGAGTCGAAGCTCGAGTTGGAGCTCGCTAATGAGTTTAGGCTCGGAAGATAAAGAGGATCGGGGCGCTGGCGAGGCGGCGCAGCGGGGAACATACTGGGCGCTCATGATTGTGCGTCGGAGTCAGGGGGTTGAAGGTGTGAAGTCGGGAGGAGGGAGTGGGACTGTCAAAGGGGACTAGAGATTTGCGGAGGTTTCGCCGAGCCTTGCGAAAGACTCCGATTCGTTTAAAGAGGCCCAGGCCCGGGGACGATGGTGTAAATGGTGTGTGTACACCGGGAGAATTCCTGGAAACCGGCGTTAATGAGTTGGACCGTGCCGTGTAATGCTACCTACCTACTTACGCTAAGCCAGCTGAGTTCGTTGATCGAATTTACGGAATTCCGTAACGGGACAGGTTTAATCTCCGTCGCGAATCCTTTAGGTCCATCATGGGCTCGGATCTATCTCCGTCCATTGCTATATTGGCCGACGAAGTGAAGCCCCTGATCTTATGTCATGATCAAAGGTGTGATTAAGGTGGAAGTACTTGGGTGGCCGCGTTGTATAAGGCGCCGAACCACCCACGAGGTACCCTGGTATCAAAAGTCTCAGGAGGACGGACCGACGCTATGGGCAACATCCGTTGGCAGTACTTTTGACAGATGATCCAAAAGAAACTGTCGGACTCAAGCCGGGCCGCACCATTTATGCACCATCCACCAACCATCCACCCATCTCGAAATAGGGCGAAGACTTTCCCAAGATTTATTGTTATTGCGGTCACTGCAAGGCCGCTCTTGCCCTTCTTCAAATTGGTACATCTTCCATACACCAAGTTGAAGTTAACAGATATTGCATCGTTCGTGCTCAGAGTGCATCGCTAGGTTCCCGTTCTGACGATGCCGCGATGCCAAATGCCGCACCATGTAAGGCTGGCTAAAAATACGAGTACATTCGAGTATACTCGGATTTAATGTTAGAATTACCATTAAATACAGCCTCAGGATAATGTCAGGTGCTAAAATTATAGACCATTAGATTACATTAGAGTAAGATTATATTACGATGCTGGTGGTGTATTTAATCATAATATTAAGTAGTGCAGGTACACCCCTCATCGAGCTTTGCCTACTCAAAATGTTGTTCTGGCTTAGGTGTAAACTGGTTCTCGGGTCTCCGTCTTTGCATCGCCCCATGGTGGATGTCCGAATCTTTTGAGGGGTACTCTTTTGCCACTATTTTGCCAGTATCCTTCGCGTTCTCGGGCCTCTGAAGGCCCCTTTCTGTCAAAGGCAGGCTACTAAACATTGTTCCGGTGCTCCGAGAATGCCCATACTTTTCACATTCTGCTGAGATTATCATCAATCTGTCATGGTTACCTGTTGCTGTGTGCCATCCACTTTCTGACCCTCTCTCGTATCACCCATTGCAGGAGTAAGTGTTGCAGTCAAATGACTCTTTTCGAGCAGCAAGCACACCATGTCAGATGCTTGGTCTTCCATGGCTGCTGCCACCACTGCTGCCACTGTGTTAAAGAAGGAATTCCTCAACGTCGGTTTGGCAATGGGCTTGACAGTTTGGAGGGGATTAGCATCCATTAAATATGATCAAATAAAATTACGATCCAATTACAATACATTACAATAGTCTTACGAGTAAATATGGGTCCTGATGCTAACATTATATTAAGATTACAGTACATTATGCTCTGGAGCCGTATTTAATCATAATGTTCCACCCTTAGCACCATGCCGGCGCGCGCACGCCTCCCCCACTATCACCTTCCTTATAAGGTAAGTGTTCCGGGGGTTGGCGTGGGCGTTGGTCTAGGCAATCAAAATAGAACAACCATCATCGGTACTATATTCTATCGGTTAGTACGTCTCCTTTCGTTTGCGATGCCGTGTGTTCGAGCCCCGTTCATATCTTTTGTCACGTCTTTTTTTTCTCTTTTTCTTTTTCTTTGATCCACCTTCCGCAAGCCCGACTGCGTGGGGCCGCCGCGGCGAGCGGAAGCACCACGCAGTGGGCCCAGCGGCGAGCGTCAAGGGGGGTCCGCGGGGGTCTCCCCCGCGTAAGTTATCATTAAAAAAAACTGAGATTTAACCGCAAAAAATTAAATCAAAGCTAAAAAAACTCCACGCAGTGGGCCCCCGCGGCGAGCGGAAGCCCCACGCAGTGGGCCCAGCGGCGAGCGTCAAGGGGGTCCGCGGGGGTCTCCCCGCGTAAAATATGGACTAATCGAAAAAAATATTAACATAATCCTCCAGGGATTGCTGATGATGCAGCAGCTGAAATAAAACAATTTCTATGTCGAGAAACTGGCCGAAAGTAGTGCACAGTGTGTACTTACTCCTAACTCGTCACCAATAATGGTATCTGATCTTATTTGTAAGTAATTGCCTTTTTTGGAGGTGATAGTGGGGGAGGGCAAGGGGGGTTCACCATGCCGGCAGGCATAGACGGTAGTATGATGCATCACGCCGTGCTGAATGGCCCATGCACTGTGATGCATCACGGCCTCTCCTGAGCCTTCACTGTAAGACTGGGACCGGGTTTTTTGCACCCGTTCACCGAATTAATTTCCCCATTCACCCATCAGACGGGTCAACACCGGGGGAAAGGGAAACAGGCTACTTTAGCCCGAAAATACTGGGTTACTCCTGTAACCCGCCAACATGAATCATTTAACCATGTGCCAGTCCACCGAAGGTTTAACCCGTTCGGTGGTTGAATTTCACCCGGATGTTCCCGGGTTACATTGATCCGGCCCATGGTTAACTTCACCCGCTGACCCTGTTTCTACTGGACAACGCCTCGAGGATACAATGGACACACCGTATTTGGTGTAAATACCTTCCTTTCATACGGGAAGGACTCATTCATCTATCCAAGGTGGCAATAAATGCCCGGCCACTTGGCATTATGACGGAACCCGATTCATGGCACCAGCGCAAAATCCACCTCGACCGTCATTCTCAATAGATCTCGTGCAATACTAGTCTGGTCTTTTCGATTCGGAGAACAATTTCTTCGGTGAATGCATTAGGCTTCCACTGCCGGCCTATATATATTGCTAGTCCTCATGTGTCCTCTAATCCATGTTCCGCCTGACTCTCTGGACCTCAGTATCGTCTTCCGACTCTGTATCCACCTCGGTCTCCGTCACGTCTCCATCTACCGGCTTCGTCACCATTTCTTCAACATTATCCAATATCTCCCGCAACAAATTCAGACGGGCCACAAGGTGCCGCTTTGAGTGTGGAAATTTAATTCGCTTTTTCTGAAGCGAGTCTAGGAATTCCAGCACTGGTTTCATGTGCGTTCCGATACGTTCTTTCATGGCCGCCGCGTCAGTCATTCGTTGGGCGATAAGGTGTTCTGTTTCCGCTAGAATCCGAGTTTGCTCCGGCGTCGAGGGAACAGATTTTGACCGTTTGTTGATAAGCTGGCCGACACTCCGGGCGATGGGTGAGGTTACCTCCCGAAAATCTATGCTTGTGTCCCATACATAACTGGCAGATATTTCATTCAGTATCAGCGATATCAATGAGATCCAGGGAACGAATCTGCGTACTCGGAATCATCCAGCTTGCCCATTTCCATCTGCAGTAAATGCTCCAGCAACCTCTCGGCACGGTTTTGGTGCGGCCATCGCCAGTACTCATCGGGTGCCTCATCTGGTCTCTTTGTTTCTTCGTCTGGCATGGTGTCGAAAACTCAAAGACAAGTGATTACCTGATCGATCTGTGGCTGTACTGATAAATTCGCGACGCCACTAGACGAGGAACACAAAGATCTAGTCGTCTGGATCATAATACGGGCGAGCAAGATTACCACTACGATCTATGACTACCCAGTGCTTCTTGTCCGTTGTTTTTATCCTGCCAACCAGACACTGGATACTTGACACGTCTACAACTTCCACTGGACCGTCCCGCCAATAGTAATGCATGTCGAGATCATTCTTGAATTCAATCTCGCACTTTCGTACGGCTGCAAGGATAAGTGTGGTCTCACTCTCGAGCTCAAGCTCAGATGCTGCTGGGAGTTTGACCACAAAGATATTTTGAAGCTGGCCATAAAAAGAGACAGGCTCGAATCTCTGAGCCATTCGAGCATATCGAGCATTGGCGTCAACAAGAAGGACATACTGTGAAGTGAAATTAGGGACAAAATATGGCTGGGAAGATTTCGGCACAAACCCGAACGTAGGTAGCATCCCGTTGGTCGTCCGATTGAACATTCATCAGTGAGGATGCCAACATCCGGTCACCGCCATCGAGCCGCTGTACCTTGGCCCATTGTTCGACGCTGTCAGGATCAAAGTACTTCTTGATGACTGCCATGCTTCTATTGAAGCGAGTTGAGAGGCAGACGGAAATTTTCCGGGCCAGCCCGGGCGCGAGAGGATTAGAAATTCGTCGTGGTGGGAGAAGAACACAAGTGGGATCTTGACGACAAGTCAGTAGATTGTCTTGCCATCATTTTGAATACATACATGAGGGATGTTTAAAGGCGCCGTTGGGTATCTCGAGTTTTGGTGGACCAAGACGCAGATCAACTGTGTGTTTGACTTTTATAATTGAGAGCTGTGCCATCGCAACAACATGCCCATCGATACTGGCAAATGGGAAGCGACGGCTCTTGATGCAAGGCTGAAGTCGGCCGCAGAAGCGTTCCATGGGAAATGCCCAGTACGCCCATATAGGTCCCGCAGCAACGATTCCATCGGCAATATGAAGAAGAGCATGAATTGTGAGCGGGCAGGTAGAAAGACGCTCGGGAGAATATTGGTAATAAAGTCTGCACGGTTTCGAAATATCAACTAAAAATTGATGAGCGCCCAATAAAAATGGACTCACTTCTCATACTCCGTAACCCACTGGGCGAAACCGGTTCGAATAGTCGCAATGTTGTCCTTGGTGTATTCGAATTGGAGGCAAAGATGTATAAGCTTGACAAAATTAATGAAATGATTGTAGTACACGCGCCGCGTGAACTTCTTGTGCAAAAGGATGGGCCCGAGGTAAAGTAACCAAAAGGACCAGGTATCGGCAGTACACGCTGTGCGGTCTTTCGAGATGTCCGGAGGTCTGGTGCCAAACGCTGTGGGAATAGTTCCACCACCAGCGGCGGTCGCCTCCCCGATAGCATCCCAAACTGTAGCGCTGAGTTCGTATTCACCACTCCCTTGATCAAGGCCTTTATAATTTCCGGTCCAGAGGAGTACGAGGTTTTTAATGATGTTCTCGTAGATGAGGTGCATGAAGTCGTATGGGAATGGGAGTGGGAGGAAAAGGGAGGAGAGAGTTGCGAGGAGAGGAACACATTGAGCGCTTGAAAATGTGTGAAAATCACCCATTGTTCAGGTGATATTGGCATCTCGATGTTCATCAGGTAAATGGGTTGCACAACTCGTTCCCTGGGTTAATATTCAGCTGTGGCTAACAGGTCAAAATCACCATTCATTCGGGTTAAATTTGCTGCTTGCTTTAACCCGATCAACGGGTTTTGTTGCCCAGGTAGGAATAACCCATGTAATGGATTAAAGTAGCGTAGGAGAACAACGGCAAATCAGCACTTTTGACCGGGTGAAAAGCAAAAGTTAAGTGGTGAAAGTCACCCGAATACAATCCGTTCGTAATGTGTGATTTCCACCCGTTCCACGGGTTGCACTCACCAGATCTGGATGATTTCACCCCGGAGTCTGGGTTATGTTGACCCACTTCCTGGGTTACAAACCGGAGCAAAAAAACCCACTTTGAGTCTTACAGTGCTTGGTGAGTGATGCATCACACTAGCGACGCACCCTTTTCGGGTAATTTTTGGTCGCGTGCTGGGCCCTCCGCCGCGCGCTTCCTCGGCCCGCTTTTTGCGCCCTGCTTGCCGCCGCGTGCGCTTTCGGGGGTCCGTGCACGATGCGCATCACCCATCAACCTCTTCCCAATCCGGGCTTGTTGTTTCATGTTAGGATCCCACTCCCTCGCCTCCTACCCCTCACCCCGTTCGCGCTCCGCCGTCCGTTCCCGCCCCTCCACCCCCTGGGACTTCGCTCCAACAAGACTTCACCTCATTTCTTCCTTCCAGCTGCGTCCTCGGCCATCCTAGGCCGTCCCTTCCGTTCTAATTTGGCGCTACAAAAGCACCCCGTTCCCGCTCCCCCGTCCGTTCCCGCTCCTCCACCTCCCTGAGACTTCACTCTAACAAGGCCTCGCCTCTTTTCTTCCTTCTAGCGGCTTCCTCGGCCATCCTGGGCTGTTCCTTCCGTTCTAATTTGGCACTATAAAAGCCGGCCTCTACCCGGCTACCCGGCCGTGGATCCCTGCTCCTTCCCCACACGCGGCGTTCTATACAACTGTGTCCTCCTTCACGCATTGGGCCCTTACCCCCCTCCCGCTCCCATTTTAACTGTCCCCAACGGTATTGCCCCTGTCATCCTTGCAAATTCGGCCCCGCCTTTTTCTGACATTCCCCTTTCTTCCACACCCTCGCGTCTTTGTAGTGCGGTTTTTTTTTTTGTTTAGGTCTTCATCCCAGCATGTCATTCACTCATGGTCTACGTTACCATAGATCGACCTTTGCGTAGACGCAGTATGCAGTTCGTGTATTAGATACCACTTTTTACGCGTCGGTCCCCCGCTCATGTTTTTATTTCTGTGCAACGTTTTTTCCTCCAAAATCTACACTTCAAATTTTCTTTAAGTCCACAGGGTTCATTAAAAAATTTGGCGCCACCAGGACTCGAACCCGGAACGTCCGGGTTAGATTGCAAGTCCCAGGCGACTTCCGGGACTTAGAAATCATTTTTGAGGGCTTCCTGGCAAAAAAGACTCCGGTTTGACTCCCAGTCTACAATTATTACAATCCACAAAAACTTGACTGATTCACGACTAAGACCGACGAAATGAAGGAGCCCGAAGCAAGCAAGCGGTACGAACGAAACAGAACAAACAGGAGGTACCAGTAGAACGAAGCGCGAGATGGCTGGTTGAGCAGCAGGTCAGGCAGGCGGGGGTTTCCAAGCCCGCTGAGCAGCTGAATCGTAGCCCATGCTGGTTGAGCAGCGGAGGTATAACGCCAAAATGCATCTCCGTCTATGCCTTGCGCTGCCTGTCCTCCACGTCAATGACCGCGTCTTGCGCCATATGAAACACGAAATACATACCTCTTCGCACCCTTCGCGGCCGTCCCAGACCCCTGCCCTTTGCGCTTCGAGCCCGTCGTCGCCTCCTCGGCTGGGCGCTTCACTCCGGCCTTTTCCAAGAGCAGGTTCTCTGCCTTCAGCTGCTGCTGCTCCAAACGCGACATCTTCTTCTTCCAAGGCGCCGCAGCGCTCCCCTCCGCCAAGACAGGCGCTACCCGCACCCTTGCCGGCCTCAGAGTCACAATGGGCGACGGGCCATCTGGATTGGCACTGAGGGAGAAGCCCCGCGCCGCGTCCACCGCCTCCGCCTCCCGCTCCACCCGGCGTCGCTCCTGCTCTGCCGCTCGTCGCGCACCCTCCCGATTGTTGTTGGTGATGGAGAACATCGGCCCTGCGGCGGGTGGCGTAGGGGCAGTGGGACTCTCACTGCTGGTCACCGTCTTCAGGCGGCCGACCGCTCTCTTAGCGGGGGGCGCAGGCATCTGTTCCTCGGGCACCGGCGTCTCTACGATCTGCGCGGCTGGCTTCTTCGGACGCCCAGGTCTCTTAGCGGCAACCTGTGTGGGAGTGTCATCCGCCGCCGTCGTCTGTACGCCCCGCCCTCCTGCCGCCCCGCCGCGCACCCTCCCACGCCCCCGAGCCACCCCTCGACCGCTGGCCACTGCCCCCCTCCCCCCCGCCGTCCCAGCCGCCGCTGCCTTGCCGTTCTGCGGTAGTAGCACCTTGGGAATATTTGCCATGGGCCTCGACTGAGGGATTGACAACAGAGTCGTGCCTGGCACCACAGCAGTCGATGTGCGGATGTCCACGCTCGCGTTGCCGGCGGAGCCTGGGGAAGTACCAGTTGCGGCCGCGACAAGCGACAATGGAGGCACGGTATATGCGGCAGTTGACATTGACGACAGAGTCGCACCTGGCACCACCACAATTGACGTGTGGGTGCTCAATACCGCGCTCGTCCCCCTGGCTTCCACCCGCTCCGCCAACGTTAGGGCGGTAGACACCGCCGTAGTCAGTGGGGAGGTGCTGATGGCGACAGCGGACACAGCCGTTGCCATGACCGGTCGCGTCGACGCAGGCGACAGCGGGGGAGTCGGTGAGGGCATTCTCAAGAGAGGGGCGGCGTAGTTGCTCTTGAAGCTCCCAAACAGACTCGAAAGTCTTCTGGACGACGACGCCAAGCTTTCCATCCTTGACAAACTCAAAGACGGTGGGGGGGAGAAGCCTCGCGGAGCAGGTGGCGGGTATGGAAGTGCGGGAAATGGTGGAGGTGACGCCATGAAGTGTGGCAGCAATCCGCCTGTCAGCGCCGGGTCCAAAGGGAAGGCAAAACTCGGCCCGCCTCCCGAAGCATTTGCGTGTGCCTGGGCAGTGACCCTGCCAGGGCTAGGAGGCGCAGGCATCCCCTGTGGCCATTGCGAAAACCCCGGCTGTGACGACGCGCCATAACCAGAACGAGTGGTGATTGGACTTGGGGACCTGCGGAAGGAATTGTTGCCTGCAGTATCATCGCTCGGACCACCACCGAAGCAATCAAAGTTCGTGTCATCCTCGTCACTGGTAATAGCAGGGGCCGATGGCCAAGCGGTGGGATTAACAGACTGCGTGGCCTCTGGAGCAGGGGTTGCGGCGGAAGAAGATGACAAGGCCTCCGTGGCATCTGGAGCCGCGGCTGCCGCGAAGAAAGAGGTCGAAGGCTCTGTGGCATCTGGAGCAGGGGTTGCGGAGAAAAAAGACGTTAAGCTGGACCGCACAGCGGTGGAGTTTGTGGCCTGAGCGCGTCGTCTAGCGGCTGCTGGCTTCACCGTCCGTTTTGCTCTGCGCTTTGCCTTTGAAGTGGGAACCCGGCCTCCTGAGTGGGATTCCTGCTCCTCCTCGACTTCTAGTGGCTCCTCCTCCTCTGACTGGACCTCGGGCACCGTGAGCCCGCGGGATTGTCTAACATCGGCAGCTTTGTCGGAAATCAGCCTTCTTATCCCCTCATAAAAACTTTGTCGCACTCACGGAAACAGCGTCTCAGCCACTTTTGAAACAGTATGGAAACTGACTCTTGAAATGTCGCGTGTGCTTGTTCAAAGGTGTTGCCAGCGGCTGACGTCCCATAGCAGACTCTGGCAAGAGAGAAGACACTTTGATTAGATCACTTGCGACTTCCCAGTTTGGACTCACGTCTTCATGCTCAAGCTTCCATTCATCCGCGGATTTGGCCCGCCCCAGATACATATTCCCCTCCATCCTGTCTTCTCCCCGTATACCTGGTTTACTCGGCCGAAAACATCGCTGGTTTCGTCGATGCTCCTGAACTGGAATTAGCTTGGTCATACTCGTGAAAATGAAGAAACTTGCGCCTGACGTTCTTCTGGAGTGGGCTCCTCGGACGCAGCACCAACGGAGCGTTCTTTGGCTTTGGCTTTCTCTGGCACCACCTTCTCTGCACGAGCGATCTTGTCGCACTCTTCACGCTCCTCATCATCGACGGCCAACCACAATGCTGTCAACACCTCCCCACGCAACTTCATCCTGTCCTGCCTCATCACTGTCAGCCGCGCCGCCGCCTCCACGGCTGACTCGCCCATCCATGCCTCCTTATTCTTCGCAGCGACCACCGCTTCATTGAGCTCGTTGTAACCCGCTGCGTCCAAAGCGGCATCGACCGCCTCAGGGTGTCGCTGCTGCCATATCTCCCTAGCTTGGTGGCGACGAACACGACTTTTCTTCTGCTTTTTGAACAGCGCGCTCCCCAGGACCGTTGTTGCCGCAGCCGCCGGCATCCTGTTCGACCGATTCAGCGCGGTCCGCTTCGTGCGAAACCAAGTGCGGAGCTGCTACAGTCCTCGCTTCAAGAAAAGCTCCAACTACGCGATGATAAGCCGCGAAATTTGCGAAACCTCAAATTTTACGAATGCATGACATTCAGCGCTCATCCAGAGGTTGGCGTGAGCTCCAAACGTGCAGCCAAGAGCCATATTGCATTATCATCCTAAACTGGCAATAACAGCTTATTCCTGGGGACAACGCCTCTGAACATTTGAGGGTTGAATCCGGATTAAGGCTCAAAGCCCATACATCAATGTCCTGAAACACCCTCTATACGTGGGAAGGCAAAGCAATGCTCACTATCAAAGGGAGAATCATATTATCCACCTCTGGCATTTATTGGCACGCTGGGAACCTTATTCGGGAGGGAAACACCTAGTTGTTTACACGACTTTGGCTTACCCGACGTGACGCGATGGGTCACCTGATCAAGGCCTGGACCTACAATTATTACTCCTATACACCGGATCCGCGACAGCGCGATCACCGGATAAGCCGCAGGCCGGATTAAGCTTGTACTGCGTGTTTCTGGATACCGATTAAGGGCATCTGGGGTATCATTGGAAAGGTATTAAACCATACAATCCAGTCAACGATACTAGAAGTTGAGGCATCTACCACAGAGGAAGATATGAGTCAATTATCCTATTCAGGGGACTAATTACACATATAATCCCCTGATCGACGGGAGTCATTATACGGACACATAGGAGAGTTCGAGTAGCGAATAAGGGCGCCAGGACGCGCGCAGCTGATACCGATTTCAGGCTAATTAATTAAGTAGAATACCCGAAGCCTAGTAATCACGCACATGTAATAGTTTTTGTACAGTATATAAGGAGGGCAGAACTAGGGAGGACGGCACTGAACCAGACCCCAGAAAGTGAGGAGCAATACAGCCCTTGCGTACGGAGTTGAAGTTTAGGCTTGAATCTTTGGCTGTCAATTAGTCTCAGAATTCAAGTTCGGTTTTGGAATAGCATCAGTGGGATTTATAAGTGTCAGTTACGGGGCGTGAGCCATACCAAGTCCGAGGCGTGAGCCATTGTGTGTGTTGTGAGGCGTGAGCCATAGTTACGCGGCGCGAGCCAAGCAAGTTTGAGGCGCGAGCCAAGTCAGTGGAATAAGGCGTGAGCCAAACAACCAGGTCTAAACAGCCCACCGGATTAATAGTCCACCAAAAACAAACCGGTCTAGAGCCGTTATATCTGCATAGTTGGGAAACTTAAATCCACGTTGGGAACCAACCGATAAATTCAGGTTGTGTCTTGAACGCCACTTCAAGAAACTAGTTGAGACTTAGCCACCCTTGGGGGAACGGGAATTGAATACTTTCGTGACAAATACGTTTACTCGTGGTTTCCTTGGACCTATACTTGTGTCCAAAAAGACCCGAATCTCGTCAGTGTATCAAGGTCATTAAGGGAGTGTGTTGGTGTCGGAGTCTGTCTATTGTCGGTTTAGTCGTGCTTAATCTCACTTTGTGAGTTAGGTGTAACTCAGTCGTTCGATAGGGGGGATTTTGGCAGTTGCATATTTAGACCGTTGAACCTGAGCAACCCTTTCAACGGAAAGCTCGGTGAGAAGCTTCCGGAGCCATAGCAAATTTTTGGAAGCATGGGTGAGTGCAACATACTCAGATTCTGTGCTGGAAAGCGTGACCAGGGGCTGTTTCTTGGAACTCCAATCGACAAGGCTATGTCCGAGATAGAACGCATAACCGGAAACTGAGTGGCGGTCACGATGGGAGGACCAGTCAGCATCAGAATAGCCGGTGAGGGTTAGATCAGATTCGCCTAAAATCAATCTATGATGCCGCGTACCCGAAAGATACTTGAAAACACGTCGAAGAGCTTTCAAATGCGTAGAGCGAGGCTCATGCATAAATTGGGAAAGGTTCGAAACGTGGTAAGTGATCTCCGCGTGGGTGACTGTCGCATACATCAAGAAGCCGACACCCTTGCAATAATCAGCCGTCTCCTCACAAGTAAGAACCTGTGATGAAACTCCGGGAGAATCGACACTGAGATCGACTCCGGGCTCCATTGGGATCAGGTTCTGAGCCGCCTCAGACAGGCCCATCTGAGCTAGGATCTGCTCAATGTAGGCGGTCTGGCTCAGGGATATTGTTTTATTCTTTCGGTCACGTTGAATACGAATGCTGAGAAGCCAATTGATATCCCCGAGGTCAACGAGCTCAAAGTGAGAATTGAGTTGCTTTTTGATAAGGCTGACATGTGCAATGGTCCTACCAACGATTGTAAAGTCGTCAGTGGCCGCGGCAACTATGGTGAACTTGTCTCGACTGATAAATACGGCTTGATCAGCTTGCATGACCGTGTAACCAAGCGATACGAAAGTCTCGCGTAATTTGAGATACCACGATCTGCCGCCTTGCTTAGTGCCGTACAAGCTCTTGTTGAGCTTACAGACGAGTCGGCGCCCTGGAGGAACGGAGGGAAGAGGTGTGGAAGAGAATCTCTCGTAGTATTGCGGGATATCCATGTAAATGACTTCATCAATAGGCGCGTTTAAATATGCATTTTTGACGTCGGCCTGATGGATTTCCCAGTCGTGGACAGCACCGAAGGTGAGCAAGACACGTAAAGTCGCGTGGCGAACAACGGGAGCATAGGTATCGGTGTAATGAATCCCGTGTACCTGAGTCCGGCCGTTGGCAACGAGTCTAACCTTGTACTTGTTGATCTCGTTGAATGCGTCGCGCTTGATCGTGAGCACACAGTGATTCCGGATGATATCTGCGCCCATTGGAGCCTCCACGATGTCCTAGGTTTTGAGACGCTCGAGTTGTGTGAACTCGGCCTGAGCGGCGGGGATCCAATGTTTGGCATCAGGGCCATTGATGGCTTGACGCAAACTCATCGGGATATTCTCGGTTACCATCGCAAACTCGACCACGAACGTGTAGTCCTCGACGTCCTCAGCGTCGAGGTCAAGGTCCTGCTCTTCATCCTCCTCCTCAAGGATTTGGAACGCGGCAGCAACATCCTCCGAGCAAGATCCGGCATCATCTGCCCTAGCAACGGAATTCATGGCATGATAGAAACCAGGTGGTTTTCTTGCTCGTTGTCCACGTCCCGTATTCGGCTCAGGCTGTCCTAGGCCCTCGTCTCGACGTTTACGGGTGTGTGGAGGTGCTGGTGCCGGCGTCGTGTTGGCTGGAACCGGAGGTGGTGGAACTTCGGTTGGCGTGGGGTTAGGTTTGGGTGGAGGCGATGTGCGGAGGTTTTCAGGGACAGGAGGGGCCGAAGTATCGGTAAATCCTCTGTTCTGTTCATTCCCTTGCATGCTGTCGCTCTTTGGGGGTGTTTTCGGCGCAGATGAGACCTCGGGAGTTTCGAGAAGATCGTCATCATCCCACTCCCCCTCGATCGAGGAAATCCCTTGCGTTAGGGCGTCCCGCTCGCTGAAATACACGTCCCTTTCCACCTTAACCGTTCGCGTACCCGGCCAGAGCCTCATTCCTTTCGCCTCTAGGTCATAACCGACAAAATTTGCCTTTGCAGCTTGGATTTCCAACGAACCCGCGTTCTTCGTCTTATACCAGACCGGCGTGCCCCACTCAAGTAACTTTGACAGGTTGGGTTTCTTTCCTGTCGCGGCTTCCATCGGGGTCTTATAGTTTGGTAATGCAGCGGTCGGCGATTGATTACGGATCCATACGGAATGGCGCCAAGCTTCCGCCCACAGGTATTTCGGGAGTCCCGATTGGATCAGCATTGCATGAACCATTTCGATGTGCGTACGCTGTCCTCGCTCGGCTATCCCGTTCTCGCTGGGCGTGTCATGCACCGTGAGATGGCGGATGGTGCCGACCTTCTCCAAGTACTCCGAAAATTCTTTGGAGGTAAATTCTCCCCCTCGGTCCGATCCCAGGATCTTAATTGACGTGTTACGCTGTTTCTTCGCCCAGGCCTCGTATACTTTGTAAGCAGCCTCGGCCTCCGATTTCTTCTTCAAGAAGTACGGACGTTCCTCGTGGGTCGAGAGGTCAGTGAATGTCATCGCGTATTTCGATCCTTTGATTGATTCGGGTTTGATTGGACCTTTTAGATCTGTCACGACCTTTCCACCGTACTCGGTCGGCCGCTCGGTGGTTGCCTGCTTTGGTATGGGCTTCCGCGCCGCCTTTGCCTGCACGCATACATCACAGAAGTCGGGCTTGGACGTCATGTCGAGGTTGACCCCAAGAATCGTGCCCGTTTTGACTGCCCGCATCAAGTCGTCGTGATTGACGTGGCACATCCGCCGATGGAGCTGGGAGATTGTGACCATCCGAGACGAGAGGTATGCGGATTCTTCTGCAATTGCTGTAGTTTGGGCTAATGACGTTGCGCGGTACAGGCCGCGGACCACGGGGAAGACTCCAACGGCTCTGCGCATCGGTTTGCGAGATTGAATCACGCAATTTCCGTCTTCCACGTGTAGGGCATAGCCGGCGCGATCGAGCGTGCTGATGGAGATTAGGGTGAAGGCCATGTGGGGTGAGTAATAGGTATTCAATAGTGTCGCGCGGGTCGGTTTCTTATTGGGTCCCATAGGAAATTGGTCCCTATAATCACCTTTCCCGGTCGCACTAAAGGTTCGGCCATCTGCCGCACGGATAGGAATGGGAGGTATCTCCTTGAAGTTGGTGAATTTGGCACGATTCGGCGAGAAGTGGCGTGACGCGCCAGTGTCGACAATCATGTCGCAACTGGTGGTCTCGGACGCAGCGCACGCGTCAACGTCTTCACGGAAGTCGGAGGTGATCGTGAATGCGACGGGCTCCCAAGTCCCGTCGTCGTTGTCATCGTTTTCGGTCATACCGATGATCAACGCAACATTGTCATCATCTTCCGCTGCCGCCGCTGTCTTTCCTTTGCCCTTCTTTGCTGCTTCCTGCTGTTTGACATACCAGTCAGGTTTGTCGTGCTCTTTTCCTCCCCCTGGCGCGAAGCACTGATCCTTCGTATGGCCCTTTTTAGAGCAGTTCGTGCACTTCGGCTTGTTTCCACCGCCTTTACCGCCTTTATTCCCACCGGCCTTTTTGGCTGCGAACATCGCGGCATTGTCGCTGTCGATCTTCTTGTTGACACTGCGACTCAGATACTCGTTTGTTAACTCCGAGATCAACGTGGCGCTGGTGACGATAAGTGGTGGAACGGACATGCGGGCCGCGGTGGATATGGTGGTGAGAAGGGAGCGGTAGTGTTCAGGGATAGAAGCACGAATGTAAGCCGCAAATTGCATGTCGCTCAATGGATTTCCCATCTTCGCGAGAATATCCTTGAGCTGAGACATCTCCGCTAGGTGTTTCTGCAAGTCATCGTCGTCGCCACATCGCATCTGTTGGAGCTGAGTCAGGGTGTTGAGCTGCATCATATCACCCCGGTTCTCGTTGAGCTCCACCAGTTTCTGCCAGACTCTGTTGGCCGTGCTCTCGTCTTTGATTTGCGAGAAGCGTGTGGTGCTGACGGTTTGATAGATTATGTCGCGGAGTTTCGACTCTTTTGTTTCGTAGTCATCCTGCTTCTTTTCGTGTGCTTTGACTTCGTCGTCGGTCAACCGGATGTTGGTGCCGTCGAAGTACCAGTCACCGATGGCATCTTGGATGATGTCCGCAGGTATTCGGGCGGTTCCCGCAAGATGACGATGCAGCCCTTTCGACTTTGCGTGTGTCGAAATTATCTCGCTGTAATGTACCCAGTTGGATGAGTCATCCAGGAGTATAGGAAGGGTCCGCTTGGCTTCGTATCCATCTTTGCTTTCGGGGCCCATAACCTGTGAAGACTCGAGAGTTCCCACGGACTCAAGAACGAGCTAGAACGAATATAAAGTCTCAGTTATGCGGTAGCAGAACTCTGTAGTGTATACCTAGAACGAATATAAACTATGTACTGTAAGTAATAGTGAATACGAGACCGATATTGAATACTCACGTCTCAGTTATGCGGTAGCAGAACTGAGACATGATTTGTTTACAGCAGTAGACTTCAGTAAGTGCGGAACAAATATGAACAATATAAGGAGATAATCTACCCGCTGATAGCGTGAATCTCAACATCGCGCTGGCGGGACCCACGGCGTTGTTACCAGCCTCTATCCCCTCGAACTGGTCGATGCAAGCTTTCAAGGAATGGAAGTGCATCTTGTGCTCCTTGCCATCTATCAACTTCAGGAAGCCCGCCGTCATGTTGCCTTGCCCAGTGCCCATAAATGCAAGCAGACTGGAAAGCCCACTTGCGGTGGTGAAGAGGTGTGGGGGAAGAACCTGGTGGAGCAATTTTAATCCGTTCAGCTCTGCTCGAATCGGAGCCATCTGATCAGGATCATGTTTCATAGGACGGCCAGTTGTTGGATGCTGTCCTTCCAGCATTCTGCGATATATGGTAGTCTCTGGGGTAGGTTGCTTCTTGCGCCGTTGAGAAATAGCCTCTCGAACGATCACTGCTGCTATTCCAAAGGATGGTTTCTGGGGTAGAAGGGATTTCAGCGTAGGTTTGATATCCAGTGCTGCTTTTTGTATCCGTTTTCCTTTGCCCTTGGAGGTACTCGGCAGCTTCAAGAAGCAGTCATTTGCTGTAAGCAGCTCTTGAGGATTCTCGTACTCCTCGTCGGTGAGTGAATAGCCCAGCGACATGGTGAGAAGGCCGCGATGCACGAGCTCACCCAATTTCGCACTGTATTCTTCCAGCTCGGGACTTTCCACCAGTACACCAATCAAGTGCGAATCCAAAGCTTGGAGTGTCTCCTTCTCATTGGCTTCCACCGATCGAGCAAAATGCTGGTCCCTGCTGATTGACTCCGAAAACATTCTCGAAGGTCGGTGGAGAAAGGCAGTAATTGAGGAGTACGCAAACAGGCCATCCCCAAAAGCATCTGCAATGCTCTGTAGAATTGCACCTCGCGTGATACACCGATCGCGCACAGATTCCATGAACTCTCGAGACTTTGGCAGACGCTCGCTGGGGTTCAAATACTGGTCAACCGTCATCATCGGCTTCAAGACGAGGGGATCGTCCCAAACTTTGCACAGGTATTTTGCCGAGACTTTATACAGAGTTTCGTCGTCCGTGACCTTCACTTTGGGACTCAGTGGCTCAAGAGTGATCATTGACTTGCTGGCTGGAAGAAGACCGAAGAGATCTCCAGGGATCAGGGACTTTTCTGGAGGCTTGATGCTCGGAGGATTGACATCCCCTTCGTCTGGTTCGGCAGTAGCAGGTTGATCCACAGTGTTCTCAGGCCCTTCAGGCGCCTTTGAAGATGGCTTCCCAATCACATATTTTCTCGGACGCCCCCGCTTTCGACCACCATGTCCCTTTCCAGAGGTATCAGCTGACTTTGCCTTGGTTTTAAGCCGCTGCCGGGTTTGATGTGCCCGTACAAATTCAACCACATGATTGACCAACGGCGCCAATGCGGGGAATGTCTCTTTGAGTCCTGCTGATCCTCGAGATTTGTGGATATCCAATAGCTGCTCGGCCAGAGATGGGCCAAGATTCACGATCCACTGATAAGCTGCGACCAGGGAGCGGCACACCTGAGCTCAAATTCCACGTGTGACAAGATCGTGAATGCTTCCATGAGTGATCATATCTGGAATAGTGGCACTGAGATCTGCCATGCAATTAATTGTCAAACTTGCGAGGTGAGGCCCCCAAGAACTCGACAAGACTGGAAGCTCAAAGTACATCTGGGTACCAAGCTCGTTGTTGTGGTCAATCTGGTCTATGATATGTGTTGCAAGTGTGCGAGGTGGCTCATTTGCCAGCCGCAATCCAGATGCCCGGGTCAAAGTGCCCCTGGCAACCTCCACCTGCTCACATTCATCTGCGAGATGGCTTGGACTGAGAAGGTCCTTCAAAAACCTGGTATTCAACTCATGGCTCTGCAGTTTTCGAGTCACCGGCGCATTTAAATTGAATATACGATCAAGGCGCTTCGAGCGAGAGTTGACGGTATTGCCCTTTGATGCCGGCTTTGGTTGGAAATCCTCATCGGAGGACTCGGCATATGGATAAAAGCTCGTAATGCTCGAGCAAGGGGATGGACCACGGGAGAAAGGCGCTTGAGGGAGCCCATGCTCTGCATTGAATAGATCAACCAGGTTCCGTGCGTTACTACAAGATCTGTTAGTACACTAAATTTGAAAATGTTAGAAGCAATACCTGAGATCCTCTAATCCACACCAACTATCCTCAGAAGAATCAAAACCCTTCCAGTGCACGTACCACTCTCGACGCCCATCCTGATATTGAAATTATTATATTATCAGGACAAAGGAGCAAAAAAAATAAACGCACAATTTCTCGGTGGTCCTCTATCCCTACAACCTCGTATTCGTCTTCCTCGAGGGGAGCCTCCGACTCTGATGAAAGAAGTTCCACCACTTGGCGTCTACGCTTTTTGACAGCTGGGAGAGATTTTTTGGCTGCTGCATCTGGTGCAATTGGATCTAGAGTACGCTTCCGTTTCTTAGAAGGCGTGTCTGAAGTTTCCAATTCAGTTGAACCGCCAGAACCTATAATCTGTGGCGCATCAGGCTCCTGTCCATCACTACCAAGTCCTGGAAAAAGTGACAAGCTCGCAATAGTGGTAGATGTCGACGCTGTAGCATCTGTACCCTGGGAATTTTGTTCTGCATTCACTTGCATTGTGGATGAGAAAGCACCGGAGCAGAGCATCTCCTGTTGGGCAACAGATTGCGATAAAGCAGGATCACAATCATTGCTGGACAGTGGATGGGGAGCGGTATCAACATCCATAGCATCCGAAATAGCAGCAGCAGGTGGAGGCTGTTTCCGTTGACCGTGCTGCGTGATGTATGCGAGACATTTGGCTCCATTTGCACCCAAGTTCAGCCTGTGGAGTAAAGTTTTGGATCCTACATATACAAAGTGTTTTCAACGACATACCAGTCAGTTGTTCTTTCAGCATATTCTTGCTCCTGAGAGCTGCCTTCAAGAACCAAGGTCCACATTCCCTGAAATGAATGTGCTCGTCAATGTTGAATTCAATATATGGGACAATTTATTTACCTGACCCTTGTGCTGCCGGCGACTCACTACCCGTTGGATGACTGGATATGACCCGGCTTGTGGACCTGGAAGAACCTTTCGGAGTCTGGGAAGAAGGTTGTGCTCGGTAGGTGGAATCTTTGGCTGCTGTTGAATGCCAGATAGTGCAGCACTGATCGCATCCTGAGATTGTAGGAACTGGGATTTTTGCAGTCCAAGAGAGTACTTCTGGCTCACGAGATTTCGGAGCCAGGAATAAAACCGCCTGTACAAACACATAAGCTCGTAGATCCTGTCATCTTCTACATCCAGGGGGGTTTGCACAAGCGCGCGCTCGTTGCCTTCTTCATCCACAAAGGTTGTATTTTTCAGGAGATCATTAACACCGTAGCGAAGTCTGAGCCCACACTGTAGGAGCCAGTTTTTGATAGCATACATTCCCTCGCGTCCGAAACGATTGGCGCTAGAACTGTGATCTCCGAGAATAGTATCTGCATCCTGTGAAAAATATCTCCTAACAGAGTCGCGGTTGTTGGGAGCTGGAGAATAGAGGAAGTGGAGGGAGCGTGCATACTGGATCTGAGTGCTATGGGTTGTCGCAGCCCTACTCCAGTAAAGAACATATCCGCAGCGCACTTGTTTTCCGAATCGTTTGAACAATGCCCTGGCCGACTTTAGCTTAATCCAAGCCTGCTGAATTTTCTTGACAAAGGTGGGTGGCTGACCGCAGTGAAGGTCCTGGCCCTTGAAAGACGTGAAGAGGATATACACATCGATTTATCGCAGGTAAATCGCCCCGCGCATCCACAGGAAGGTCCCGAGGTCACTACCTGGAGCGACCCGAAACATCAGAACAAATAGGGTGTAAGCAATTATATCATCTTGCAAATCGCCATGTGGGCGTCCCTGAGGGCCAAGACTCTTCCCGAGACAATTCTCGAGGAGGAACTTGAAAATCTCGATCTCGTCTGTATCTTCGGACTCGTCAGTCACCGGTGGAGCGCCTGGTTGATTGTTGGGAGGGCATGGTGGATTGACATCTTCATCAGGGATATCAACATCGATGTCAACAACATTTGCAGTGGATGAGGCGTTAGTTTGAACGCTAGTAGGACCCGGATTTAGTCCACCAAACGCTATAACATTGTTTTCTAGAGCGTTGAATTCGATCATATCCCACTCGAGGCGTGAAATGCAAAGGGGCATAATGAGACGATACAGCTTGTGTAAAATCTCCAGCACCTCTTTGATTATTTTTGCGGCCTGTGGGGTATTTGTCTGGACTGCTGGCATGAACATCCCATGCCCTTCACCCTCTCCGCGTGTCGAGGCTATGTTGAACGATCCATCCCCATCAACGAGGTTGCTCAGATTGACATGCTTCGAGCGCAAGTTCCTCTGCATGCCATCCAACTCAAAGATCCCTTTAACACCTGGATCGGTATCTGTTGCAGCAACACCCCATGTAAGCTCCATGAGTCTAGGTATCAAGGCCTTAACTTTGGGCCCTTCTTCGTAGTCCATGAGCGTCTCCAGCGTATGTGCGCAAACTACGGTAACTGCTTGTTTGGGATCGCCGTCTATATGGTGAACAAGAGGGATTCCCATGGGGAGCTTGACCATGCCTGGAATATCTGCGCATCGGAAAGTGCGGGTTCGCTTGTTGAAATGAGTTGGGAGGACGTGGGGAGGTATTCGAATTTTCAACATGCGGTCTAGCTCTATGGCCCGATTCTCTGTGAAATATGGGGCTGAGTATGCCCACCCGCACCGATAGGAGTGGTCAGGCTCCAAACTCAGAGTGTAGATTGGGGCTTGAGGGTAACAGCCAACCTCAGGTTTAGGTGCGGCTGGCGCTGGAATCAGCTGGTCCAGCTCAGGTTTTCCGCGCTTGGAAATAGAGTTGGCGGGCCACTTGAAATATTCTAGAGGTGGCTCGAGCGGCAGCACACCTGTGAAAGGCATACCAAATTGCCTTGTTGTATCTGGCTTCAAGTATGCTGCACAGAGTTAATCCTCAATAAAGTTTAGAACATCGACACGTACTGATCTCTGACGGTGTATGGCCATCTAAAGGAATATTGATCCACGGAAACTGGGAAGAGGCGGCATGGGGCACTTCAGAAAGTGCACTTGGTATAGCGTTATAACTAGATTCAGGTCGAGTTGGCATGGACGAAGTTGCAGTTGGTGAAATAGTTGCTGGGGAAAATATTTATCACCATTCCAGACTTGTTACATGCTTGTAGAACACACCTGGAGTTGCACCTGGTCCTTCCCCAGGGTTTGTAGACGTCAATGCCTCTCCATGTGGTTGTTCTGCAAGTTTTTGGAACTCTGCCTGTGTCGCTAAAACAACGGCTTTTAGGGCTGAGATATGATGTGCAAGTGCAGGAGGCGGATGTTCAAGGTCCAAGTTTTGGACCTGAGCCAGCAGGGATTGAAGCTGGTGGAGGTTTTGGCTTGACATCGGCTAGAAGACGGAGGCAAAAGCAGAATGCGGGGAGAGGCAAGATGAGGTTAGGGTTAGGCACAGCCTTAAATGCCCGGTGTTAGGCTCTACAAAACACAGCCACTCGTAGAGCCTGACACCGGACCTCTACCTCGATTTAAATATGCTCCTCTGCTGCCTCTGCCGTCCAAACACCACCTCCAACCCCATTATAATTGCCCTCCAGGACCTTCTATGAAGCCAAAATGTGGAAAAAGAGGCACAATTAGGTGCGTGCTCAGTGCATATCTCCTGGACCATTTCTGACACCAAGACATGAATTTCAGCCTAGAGGTCCCATTTTTACTTCCAATACCCACTCTCAAAGCCGACCCACAGGACTGAATTTTTTGGTGAGACAGTATGATTTAATTTCAAAGTAAAGACGTCACCCCGTGTATGCCTGCAAGACACGGCCTCTGGCCTTGATCAATTTCACCAAACCTGGGTATCTACAGAATGAGAACACCCCCCTCTATGCTCGACAACTCGCTGTTTTGGCCCCCGAGACCCCATTCTCAGACGATTTGACCGTCAAGATCAGATTTACTTCAAAATAGTAGCAGCTACTGTACTGTGGGCACCCCTCGCACACCTTCTGTTCCTTTCAGCTGATTCCTGTCCCAAAACCCATGCCAAGATCCTCCCCAACGTTGGCTAGTCGCACGCACCCCTGGTGTTGCCGCCATTCACCTCCGGGAACAATGACTTTCCTTGAAATAGAGCCAAAATGCGCATTTTAATACTCCCGTGAGTACCTCTCTCCCAGATGCTGCTTGTTTCAACTGATTTCTCTCCCCAACCCTTCCCTGGATTCTTTCCAACATTTGCCAGGCGCGCAAACCCGTGGTATCACCGCCGTTTGCCTCCGGGAACCACAAGTTTCCTTGAAATACAGCAAAGATGCGCATTTTAATACTCCCGTGAGTGCCGCTGGCGCGGATGCCGCTTGTTTTGGCTGATTCTGCTCTCCGACCCTTCCCTAGATGCCCCCGAACGGTGGACAGCCCTGCGCACGCCCGAGCCCGCTGGCACCGCCCCCACATTCACGCCTTTGCGAGGGGGTGTCCGAAAATTCGAATATATTCGCATTTTTAGTGGTTGGACTCACAGCAGGTCAGTTCTGCACCAAATCACTCGATACAACGTACCTAGTCCTTCATTAGGATGCCCCCCATCTGGGCCCGTGCTCCCCGAGCCCGCCGGCGCCATCCCGCCCCGCCCGCCGCGACCCTGCGACACAGTGTCCGAAAATTCGCATTTATTAGTGATTGGACTCGCAGCAGGTCAGTTCCACATTAAATCACTCGATCCGACGTACCTAGCCCTTCATTAGGATGCCTCTCGTCTGGGCCCGTGCTTCCCGAGCCCACCGGCGCCGTCCCGCCCCGCCCGTCGCGCGCCTGCGACAGGGTGTCCGAAAATTCGAATATATTCGCATTTTTCAGCAGTCAGACTCCCAACAGGTCAGTTTTGCACTAAATCTATCACACCAAAGTACTAAACCCTTCATTAGGATGCCGCCTATCTGGGCCCACGCTTCCCGAGCCCGCCGGCGCCGCCCTGCCCCGCCCGCCGCACCTCTGCGATGGGGTGTCCAAAAATTCGAATATATTCGAATTTTTTTAACGGTCGGAGTCCCAGCAGGTCAGTTCCGCACTAAATCTCTCAAACCAAAGTACCAAACCCTTCATTAGGATGCCTCCCGTCCGGTCCCGTGCTTCCCGAGCCCGCCGGCGCCGTCCCGCCCTGCCCGCCGCACCTCTGCGACACAGTGTCCGAAAATTCGCATTTATTAGTGATTGGACTCCCAGCAGGTCAGTTCCACATTAAATCACTTGATCCAACGTACCAAACCCTTCATTAGGATGCCTCCCGTCCGGGCCCGTGCTTCCCGAGCCCGCTGGCGCCGTCCCGCCCTGCCCGCCGCACGTCTGCGATGAGGTGTCCGAAAATTCGAATATATTCGAATTTCTTTAGCGTTCGGACTCCCAGCAGGTCAGTTCTGCACTAAATCTCTCAAATCAAAGTACCAAGCCCTTCATTAGGATGCCTCCCGTCCGGTCCCGTGCTTCCCGAGCCCGCCAGCGCCATCCCGCCCTGCCCACCGCACCTCTGCGATGGGGTGTCCGAAAATTCGAATATATTCGAATTTCTTTAGCGTTCGGACTCCCAGCAGGTCAGTCCCGTACTAAATCTCTCAAACCAAAGTACCAAACTCTTCATTAGGATGCCTCCCGTCCGGTCCCGTGCTTCCCGAGCCCGCTGGCGCCGTCCCGCCCTGCCCGCCGCACGTCTGCGATGAGGTGTCCGAAAATTCGAATATATTCGAATTTCTTTAGCGTTCGGCCTCCCAGCAGGTCAGTTCCGTACCAAATCTCTCAAACCAAAGTACCAAGCCCTTCATTAGGATGCCTCCCGTCCGGTCCCGTGCTTCCCGAGCCCGCCAGCGCCATCCCGCCCTGCCCACCGCACCTCTGCGATGGGGTGTCCGAAAATTCGAATATATTCGAATTTTTTTAGCGGTCGGAGTCCCAGTAGGTCAGTCCCGTACTGAATCTCTCAAACCAAAGTACCAAACCCTTCATTAGGATGCCTCCCGTCCGGTCCCGTGCTTCCCGAGCCCGCCAGCGCCATCCCGCCCTGCCCACCGCACCTCTGCGATGGGGTGTCCGAAAATTCGAATATATTCGAATTCTTTTAGCGGTCGGAGTCCCAGTAGGTCAGTCCCGTACTGAATCTCTCAAACCAAAGTACCAAACTCTTCACTAGGATGCTCCCCATCTGGGCCTTTCCTGATTGAATCTTCGTGGCCACATAGTACCGTGTGGTGCCATAGATTTACAACTCTACCCAGACAAAGATACAGTGTATTAAATAATTGTATGATTATTGTTAGAGTGGGTAAAACGACCGACAAATGGCAAGGGCCTCCTTCCAGACTAGCTTCCGGGCCAGCATAGTCCTCGATTGGAGGTTGACAACCAATGCGAGCCGGCGATCCAACTCTGCACACTGCTCAGCTGTGAATGGGCAATTTGGGGGCACCACTATAACCTCCGACATCGTCTCCGGGGTAGAAATTGAATACGTCCCGAATGGGTTGTGGTCTGCCGCGTTGGAAGGGTTGTTATCGTGGTGGTGTGCAACAATGGCAGGTATTCGCTGCGCTTCCCAGTCCACGCCAAAGTCAGCGATGTTCGGGATATCATCTTCCTGCTGATGAATTAGGTGCCCAATCCCGCGTGGGCCCTGCTCGAGCAAGCCAAACGTGAACATGTCCCGTGGGCTGCGCTTGCGATGGGCCGTGATAGTGATTTTATGAGAATTCCATGCCTCCACCCATTCAAGTGCGTCTTGATTGAGGGCAGAGAGGAACAAGTGGTGTAGGAGCCAGAGATGGGCGGTGTTGTCTGCATGGAGACCGTAGGTCGTTTCTAACTCATGGAAGAAGCGGTGCCACTTCTTGCCCACACCACGGGTGAAATCTACCCATAAGCGTTCAATGCGGATATTATGGACAGAGCTGTGAGGGGTTTTGTAATTAAAACGAGCAGCAGAGAATAGGCACGACTCACGGGCCCCAAATATAAGAGCCCCGACCACGGCCCCGAACCTCTTCCATCCGCTCGGCAACTTTGATGTTCTCAACACCATGATCTCCTCGAACCCGGCTCGGCCAACCGTACAATGCAGCGGCAGACTCCAAGACATCCAGCACCGTCACACCGAGGTTATTGGAGCTGACCCGAAGTCCAGTCACCAAACGCGATTTTCCATCGATGAAGGCATGGGTGACAAACTTCCATCGAATGAGACCTGCTCGAGCGATTAATAATCGCTAGAGGAACAATGCAGTGGTACGATACACACCATGCTGGCCATCATGGTGCCACAGGGAATTGACCCCAGGGACAGAGTAGATACGGCGGTCAATGTCGCGCTGGTTAAACATCGGGGGAACTCTGCGTACACGCAGGTAGGATGCGGCAATGTGATTCCTGGGGACACGGAACCCTCGCGATCGGAGTGCCCCGGATATCATTTCACGCCCAAAGTGCGGGAAGAGCTGAAGGATTTCACCAACTTGTTGGTCGAGGGCCTCCGGATCGTCGCTGATAGCAGCAATCGTAGGGCCTGTAGACTGCCAAATCTTGACCACGGTCCCGTCTTCCTGGACCTCGCGTCGACATACAGGTGGGGCCGGAATAGCCAAACCCTGTTCTATTGCGCGTCGGCGGACAGTCCTCGGATGGCAGCCGATAGAGGTGGCAATTCCTGTTGGCCCTCGCAGTTGCAGAACACCAGATAAGAATTGAGGGTCTATCTCGATTCGGTGGCGGCCAGTCCCTTTGCCGTTAGGTATTTTCTTGCTAACCACAAGCAGCGGGGTCGTCAAGGGATCTGAGGACTGGTTTACTGCGGTGTCAAGTGCATCTTGCATATCGGCGACACTGGTGCGAATGATCTCAAACTCGGCAGAGCTGAAGAGGCACCAGTGCTTGAACTTGGATGAGAAAATGAGGGTGGAATGTACATCAGAGACGTACGGGCTCAGCTGCACTGAGAAAGGTGGCGACCTCATGCGATCTCTGCGCAAGTCGATCTGCATCCCCCATTTGTGTCCGTAGTGCGATGTGAACCTTGCGTTTAAGCTTGTTAAAGGCATCCCGGATGCCTTCGACCACCTGGGCCATGGAGGAAAGGTGACAAGCCGAACGGCCCAAGTCGGCAGTGAAGAACGACGACAAGATGTATTTGATTGATGACTCATAGACAAACTAGGCTACGACAAACGGCTATCGACACAAAACAAAAAAATTATAGGGCATTGTAATCTCCTCCTTGCAGGCTGAACTCTGAGGACATCCAACGATCGAATTCGGTCTCTTTCTGTGGGTCATTGAAAGCAGCGGGCTCGAGGAGAATATTGTCGGTCCACTCGTTCAAAGGGATGGCGACCTCGATGGTGCAATCATGAAAGAACAGCGAAGGCCTGTTTGTTGCCGGTTTGGCAGCATTGGTCAAGAAGCGACACAGATGAATCTGACAAATGGGTTAACCAAAGGTGTCTGACAGGAAGGAAGGAAAACCTACGTTCAGGGTGAATTCTTCGTCCAGAGGGATCACGAGCATCTCTGTCACCGAGTAGAGGAAGCGCTCCGCACGGATAAGAGGGTTGTGCCTTTGGGCCTTGAATTCCTCTATGGGGACGTACGCATTGCGCACCGACCGAGGATATCCCACACCACGCAGCCAACGGACGAAGCGCAACTGGAACATTTGATGCTGGAGGTCGGCGATGGGGCTAGCGGGTTCGGAGGTGAGGAACACGACACGCTGCAGCACATCATCCACAGATTTGATACGGCGATTATAGACGGCAGCCAAAATGTTTTTGAAGTCGTCACAGTGCTGGAGGGGGCGCCGGTGCTCAGTATGATAAAGGTGAGACGGACAATGACTCACGCTGAAGAATGTTTGTGATCCTTTCAGGCGGATATTGAACCCCTTGGCGAAAGCAATAAACTCAGGATGTATGTATGGATCCCAATGCCCGAAGAAGAAGTAACACAGGAGGCTGCAGTGCAGGCTTCGATGAAGCTCTGGCGCACGTTCCTTGATAAACTCGGTGAGCTAAGAGATGTATCAAAGACCCGGTGGCATCAAAAAAAATGAAGTGGACGAACCGCGACAGGGAGAAACTCTGCAGCCAGACGCAGTCCCGGGTGTTGGGCGTCATTGGGAAACTTGAAGACCATATCGGGGGTGATTTCAAACCAGGGCGCGAGAATCTTCGCTGCAGAAGGGTCCAATGCATGGATGTACTCCAAAGAGAGATCGGCCACCCAGTGCCGATCCTTGCAGGTTGCTGCCAACAACAAGAACGGGCAAATAGGATCGGGTCCGACCCCAAGAGTCACCATGTATAGAGCGGCCCATGCACCATCGATGGAGAAGGCCCGAATAGTACCCTCACGTCGGACATCAGGCAGCCCGAAGAATTTGGGGCGAGAGTACATCCCGCTGGTGGGCGTCCAACGCAGCCCATCAGACACCCTGAGATTGAGGCCCTTGACATATACCGATCGTTCAACACCGTGTCCTTGGGCAGAGCTTATTGGATTCTCTGCAATGCTAATAGAGATTTCAGGAGCTGGAAGCGGAAGTTGATGAGTTACACACATTTTGAAAGATCGGTCAGGGGCAAAAAATCCTGAAAATAGGGCGGGGACAAGTCCAATGTCACGGACGAGTTCCAGTTCGTGGATGTTCTCGTCGTAGATGATAGCACTGACCAACTGAAACAGGGTGGTCGCAAGGGCAATCACGTTGGGTCCTGCGATGTCCAAGGGCTTCATATCTGTGGGATCAACAAATTTGCAGATGTCGGTCCGCCACATGAGGACGTCATGGGCAGTGAGCTGCTTCAAAGCGGGAGCACCTGAGTGCTGCGAGCGCTCTTTCTGAATGACCTGCTGGACGACGTCGACTGTGGAAGGGAGGTCTTCGTGGATAGGGGTGGCACTGCGACCAGTGTCTGAGAGGTCATCTATCTCGAGATATTCAGGCTTAGCCTTGCGCTCGACGGGAATTCGAATTGGGAAGCCGTCTGAGTCGGAAGCGCCGCCGGTGCCACTGCTGAAGTCGTCCTCCGAATCTGGATTGTCGTCTGAGAACTTGAACCTTTTGGATTGCTGGAGAAGAGTGAATGGGAAATCAAGTCGCCTAGAGCGAGCATACCTTTGGTGCAGAAGGACGAGGAAGGCGCTTATCTCCTGTTTGACTATGTATCTGGGTCAAATCGACCTGCTTGAAATGAGACCTGCACATGTATAGGAGGAGAAAAGATGACAATGTACATCGTCGACACCTGGGCAGCCAACAATACACTCATCTACTGGGGAGTTGCCTTGAAACAGATCCGTCTCATGAAATACTCTCCAAGGGAAGCAAGCGTGGATCCCATTGGTCCACTCATTGAATCCCAACAGACCACGCAGGTTTCCCCAACGAGGCACTGAGGAAGAGTTAACCGGGGCAATGACACGATGGATCAGATTATTCACC
The DNA here is from genome assembly GCA_029448575.1 of Mycena maculata. Lineage (NCBI taxonomy): Eukaryota > Fungi > Basidiomycota > Agaricomycetes > Agaricales > Mycenaceae > Mycena > Mycena maculata. The sequence goes on from JARJLG010000005.1 coordinate 880,093, forward strand.
AACAAAGAGGATATGGATGTCGTCAGTAGAGGGATGCCGGATCTTCTTCGCATGACTGTCCAATTTGGTCGTCGTGAAATCCCTCTCGAGGCAGTTCTGGGGTGGGGTCAGGAGACGGCGTTGACCAGGATTGTTGTTGCGCATGTGGACCAGCTCCCAGCCGGCGTAGTCGAAAACGGCAAGAAGGTCAGGATGTTCAGGATGAGGGGCCATATGAATGCCGTGTCGAGAAAGGTGTGAGCAGGTTTTCTCGTTCAGCATGGGCCAGAGATCCTTGCCGTTTTTGCGCACGTCAAGAGCTAGTGTGAGGTGAGCTGCATGGAGGGTCTCCAGCAGTTTGCTCAGGTGGGTCTTCGTAACGAGAGACAAGGGAGGGGAAGGATGTCCCGGTTCCTCGTGGGCTCCGCTGCCGACCTGGATGAGGTTTGGAAAGGGTATAGCATTCAATGAGGCAGCGAACTCACCGTGAAAGGCACTATGGAAATGAGGTAACGCTGAAATCCTGGTTTGGCTCCCTCGGTAGGAAGGCTATCGGAAAGGCTATCGGCGTCGCCTTCGACGTCATCTTCAGTTCCGAACGGTTGCGGACCAGACATTTTGCTGGGACTCTTCTTGCGCTTGCCAGCAGTGGTCTCGTTGTTGAGATGCATTCGATGTGCACTGGAATTACGCTGGTTCTGTACCGTGCCCTGCGCAGGCCGCGGCAGTTCGAAGGGGGTAGCCTGAGTGCCGGCACCGAGGAAGGTAGTAACAGGCGAGGGGAGAAAACCGGTGCCGAAACCGCCACTGGCGTTCGGACGTTGGGAAAATGCTGATGGGCCAGCACCAGCGGCTGGAGGAAAGGCGGAACTGAACGCGCTGGCATCGGGAGCTGGGGAAAATGTGGACAAGCGAGGCCCAGAACCTTGAGCAAAGGCAGAGCCAAAGACGCCGGTCTGCGGAGCTGGGGAAAATGCGGATGGCCCAGCCCCAAACGCAGCGCTGGCATTTGGATGTTGGAGAGATGCAGATGAGCCGACGTTGGCCCCAAAGGAGAAAGGACCATGATGAGCGGGGCCGACGGCATAATCCTGAGGATCAGGTTCCGAAGAAAAGGAGGGGCCAGGAAAAAGGGGGACAGAACCAGGGGCCTGCACTGATGTCGCCAAAGGATTGGTGCCGCCTATGAGTCTGACCCGACCGCCTGGGTCCCGGTCAGGAACAAGGTGGGCTAGATACGAATGAAGGCAGAGACATTGGTCGTTGGGGCCGTTCTGAGGGGTGTCTCTGTAGTCGGCCTAGGGAACAAGATGAAGAAGCCAGATAAGGGAAATCCTGAATAAATGGGAGACGCACGTCAGAATACCGGAAAGTCGTGCCTTGACATTCGCAACCATTATGAAGGCAGCGTCCGCGGGGAGGAAGATAGTCTCCACGGCGAAGGTACATCTTGGTCGGAAGGGAAAGGTACGCAATGCGGACAGCATTTGATAAGCTGTATAGGTTCACCTGGATGTGGCGGGATTTGGTGGAAATTAAGAAAGGGGCAAATTGTCCCGATCCGGAAGATATTGCCCAAATCAGAAGCGACGGTGTGCGGCACGGATGCAGCATTCGTGCAACATTTTATATGTAAATTATCTGCGTGACACGAGTGCAAGGCATGCTATAAAGGTACATGCGTGCAAAACTGATTACAATCCCCCTTGAACGCGTTCAACATCCCAACTGCACGGGCCGGAACGGACCTGCACGCATCTGCACGGATTGGCACGCGTGCTGCACGTGAGCACTCGTGCAGCATCGTGCAGCACGGACTTTTGTCCAATAACGACCGTCATACATTAGTAACGTCTCGGAACCGATCCTCGGACTGGTTCGTTCAGGAAGTCTTCTCGCCAAGAAGCGGAGCGCCACTGAATTCGCGGATCGCCCGGATGGGCGTGAAATATGCCGCGGGCAATCCACACTAGGACCTGCAAGGCCAGTGAAGCTGTTCGTTTTCCATTTGTCTTCGTTCTGTCGAATTGAACTTGAAGGCGACAAGGCACTCGAGTCTCCCTACTGCGCCGTCGATATCGGGAATTTCGCTCGACCCGCGGTGTATCGTACCAAGGCACAGAATACTTGTCAACTGGTCAGTTTCAGCGTCAGAACCCACGGGCCATATTTCTTCTCGTATTTATTGTGGCGTTTCAATTTTCTATGGGCTAACGTGGTTCCGACTTCTTTAAATTGAATGCGTATCCATCCAGATGCTCAGCAGCAGCGCCTAGGCCTCCCAGTTGGATCTAAAACTCTTCGAATTCGTGGTGCCCTCGGATTCTCCGCCCTTCCCCTTGTCTTCGATGTCTAAACTCTCGTCGCAAGTCCTGAAAAGCGCATTCTGAGACCCATTGATTCCGCATTTTTCTGACGTCGGTGGATCCTTGGGCCCGACGCGTCTGGATCGCGATTCGTTTTACAGCTCACGTATAAAAGGCCTCCATGCCTCCTTCATCTTTAGTTCTCGAACTACCAACCCGCCCACCCGTCTGTTTGAATTCTCCACCAGTATGCGCTTCTCCACCGTCGTCCTCTTTACGTCTTCCCTCGCGTCGACCCTTGCTACCCCAGCAGTAGGTTTCCTTCCTTCGCCTCCCCTCGATATTCTTCCTCATACGTTAGTTATTTCAGCCTCAGACCGTCGACTCCCTCGTTTCCAAAGCATCCATCGTCATCACCCATCTCACGCAGCTCACCGCCCTCGGGACCCAGATCGCGAAGACCCCCTCCTCCGCCCCCGAAATCCCCGGCGCCGTCGAGCAGATCAACTCCATCGTCGGCACTCTCGTCCCTGTCGAAGCCGGCGGCCTCTTGGACGAACTTTTGGACAGTATTCTCGGCGGCGGTGGCGGGCTCGGGCTACTCCTTGGCGGCGACCAGAGCATTGTATCTGGTCTCCTCCCGGGCAACCTACTCGGCGGCCTCCTGGATGGCAACGGGCTACTCGGCGGTGACCTCCTCACCGGGCTCCTCAATGGCGTGCTCGGCGGCTTGCTTGGTGGCGGGCTTCTTGGCGGGCTACTTAGCGGCGGCGGCCTCCTCGTGTCGATCAGCGGCCTGCTCGAGGTGTTCCCCGGCCTCGGTGCATCGTGCGGCACGGACCTCGTCAGCGAACTGCTCGGCGTCGTGCAGAGCTTGGTCGCGTCGCTGACATCCATCGTCCCCGATGCGCAGGGGTGCGACTGCGAGGACGACGAGACACTCAGGGCGGGCGTTGCGGCGTTGATCAAGTCCAGCCAGAACCAGCTCGCTCCCATTCACTAATCGGTGCGTCTTTCTTTTCTTTCTCATCTTCGTCAACTCCATCTCACTTCATTACAGCACCACCAAAATCGTATCCTCTTCCCTCATTTTTCTTTTGTGCGTATTTAGTTTGTCGTTCGGTGTTTCGTCGCTTTATTTCTTGTCGCTACGCATTTTCTTTTACTTACCGTCCGCCAAAACATGTATACTGTGATTACTTACTGCTCTCTTCCAATTGATGATCTCGAAAGCCTTTCCGGCGTCTATTCATAAGCTGTATATTCTCTTCTAACGAAAATATCAATCCTATTCACGACATCTCTCGTAGCACTACTTGAACTGAACCGCTTCTGACCCGGAGAAGTGCGAGCCTTGTGAGATGCCTTTCAGCTTTAAATTCTGGATCTGGGCTAGAGTCCTAGATCTGGGATGGCTCATCGGTTGAAGCGCCGAGAAATTACAGAACAGAATAAGTACAGTATGTATAATATTGGCACAAATTATAATATCAACTCCACCCCATCCTCCTCAGCCTTGAAAAGTTTCCCAGTCGGATAGGTCCCACTCAGATTTGAAGACCGAGTCACGGTTCAAGGCCAGCCCGTCCAGCCGCAAGTTCAGCCGCAGGCTGAGGATCGCGGAGAATGCCCAACACGTTCTATTAAGAATGAGTTTGGAATGCGCTTCTCTGAAGCACAGGAGTGTCGTACGATACAATAACGAAGCATTGCCCTGCCTGGAGAAATAACCGACGTCAGAAAAAAGAACACGGCGGTGTGGCGTCAAATACATTGCCGACGATCGAGCTGACGAGGTACGCGGTGCGGAGAGCAAATAGAACCTACGTATTCAGTGGTCAGAATAATTTCTCTTTCTAACAGAGGAATGGACCGACCAGAAGGAACGTCAGGCCGTCTCGTTGCAAAGAGGATATAAGCTCGATGTGGCTTCGCCGCGGGCTTTCCAGCGCGTTGTAAACGGCGAAAGATATTATCAGGACATCGAAGAACGACTGCCCAATGGCGAAATTTCTCCAAGTCAGCGACATGTTCTGGATCCCTTTGTTCGTCTTTAGTCTCTTACCTGAACTCCGAACAGCACAGGCAAGATCTTTGGTTTCACGTTTATCACGCAGATGCCCAGAATTTCGGAGAAACCGGCTGGAGGCGCATTTGTTAGACGGTAACGTGTTTACCGTGAATGGCTCGTACGTTTTAATTGCACCTCCGTGACGAACCCGATCATTACAGTGGCGCCAATGCAGACGACGAATACATAGATCAGCGCGTTTGCGACGCGTTTTCTCTGGTCCCAGAGATCGTATATGCGGAGGACTATAATCGCTAAATTCCGAGAGTCAGAGTTCCGAGCGGGAAGAAAATTCCATTCATACCCTGTGATATCGCGCCCACAACAATCGCGCTGCCGCCAAAGACCCAGAGAAATCTCTGGCATCTTTGGAGTATATGAGTTCGTGTATTTCGTTCCCGCCTTGGCCATCCGAACACTTACGCCTGCCACGAGTGAGATTGGAACGGAGAAGGCGAACTCGGCTGACTCACCGCATTATCCAGGCCCTGCGCAGCCCCGCTGAGAACTATCAAGGGTCGCGTTGAGAATCGATTAATTGGCAACCGACAGGTAATGACCGTAGACGGTGTACGCAATAACTCCCTCTGTCATGTACCGATTCACCCCGAACGCGAGCTTGGAGAGGAGAGAAACCTTCTTGTTGAGCCACACCACCTGCATTTCGACGTGGGCGGTCAATACGTGGTCGTACACCATCGCGACGAGGCCGACAGCTGTGGAAAATTCAGGATTCAGTTGTCGGCTAATCTATGGCAGGAGCGGAGCGCACCGGAGAAGTATTTCATGAAGAGGACAGTGTTGGTAATCTCGGAGTCCATGCTCGTCGACGAGGAAAAGGCTAAAAATGAAAGGAAAAAAAGACAGTGACAGTGAAAGCGAAAGGGAAAGGGAAATGTAAAAGAAAGACAAGAGGAGAAAGGAAAATGGCGTCTTGCATCAATTGAGCGGATATATAACGTCGACCGTTTGTATTGCCGCGCGGGTCGGCAATTAGCGCGTATCATCACTTGAAACCGTTTGTCAAGGGTTGAGCAGATACTCCCAGGTATTGCCGTAAGGATCGCCTGTGGTGTTTTATCTCCTGCAGGATATCGTCGGAAGCGCGACGAACGGTTGAGCGCTCGATATCCGTCTTCGGCGACACGGGCTTCCCCTTGCGCCGAGCGAGCGTATTTTCCACCGCAGCGCTATGTGCGTCGATTTGAGTCAGCTCTTCTGTAGGCGGCACAGGAAGAGCGCGTATCGCGAGGCTGTCGCAGTTAGAAGGGACGTAGTTGGTATTCAGCTAACTGGTCAAGGAATTCGGGCCGAAACTCCGATCGTAATCACCATCTCAATCAAATGATAATATAGTTCAACAACAGTTCAACTTTGCAAAATTCAAATACAATTCCTCCCTCATACATTGAACCAACAATATTTACCCCACTTGACAGACAAATGGATTCAAAGCTGTGGGATAGGACTGACCGCGGGGCGCGGTTGGTTCGTAATGTGAGGCGTGAACGACTTTTGCGGAATTAAATTCGCCGTGTACTTGTCGAGCGCGGGCGGGGCCTCCAATGGGTGACATTCCGTGTTCCACACATCTACAAGGAGTTAGAGCACAACATTGGGATATCGGCGGGTGACGCACGGGTGTCGAGACTGATGTGCGTTGGGTCGTCGAGGGTGAGGTACCTGAAGAACGGTCAGGCTGGAGAGCCAAGGAACAACAGTCAGACGTACAAGTACTTCAGGACCTCTGCGAACCTGGGAAGGATCAATGTCAACAGATTTCATGATGAAATAGAATCGGGACATACCAAAAACTCTCCATGATGTCAATGAACCCGCCGTCCGCAAAGTTGTTCACATCGTTCAGGGAGGCAAACGCCACCGTGGCGGGGAGCCACTTGTTGAAAGAGGCGATCGCGGACAGGGCACGATCCAGGTACTTGGTGTCGCCAGTCACACGCCAAGCGTAGAAGTTCGATTCCAGAACTAGGTATTTCTTTATTGGACGCGGTTCAAACGAAATCGAAAGGGACAACTTCCTACCTTCTGGGCGCTGAATGTAATCGGAGGTGGTGATGTAGAACCCGTGCCGGTCGTAAAATGCCAACTGTTCAGGGGTGATGGGATCCCCGCCGGTGAAGTTGCCGTCGGAGCTGATATATGCAAAGTCCTCCGGACCAATCCCGGTCCTGAAGTTCAATCAGTCGTAGTCGAGACATATAGAGATTAGGAACACAGCATACACAGTGCTAGCATATGTGTTCTGTGCGTCAGATCCGTCAGTGGAGAGTGAAAACCAGGGTGAGATAACTTGCCCAGCACCCGTCGTTGAGCAACAGCGCGGTATCGACGATTGTCTTGTTTTGAAGCAACTGTCCGCCTACGAGAGACGATAAGCCTCACTCGGAAAATGCCAACGTACGATGTACCAAGGAGCCAATTGCCGGCTAAGAAGCATGCCAAGTGTCTGGAGATGCCCATTAAATTTACCCGCCACAAGTTTGAGCAGACTCACGATCCTACATGGCGGATCAGACCCTGGTCGTCCTGGTCGGCGAGGTAGGAGAAATCCCCAACCGTGGTCGTCTAATACTCCGATGAATAAATAATGCATGAACAAGAGAGAGAGTGAGCACCTTGAGGAGCGTGTGGATCGAGGAATCCACCGCGGTCTGCCATGATGCGACTGAATACCGTTTTGTATGACTGGAAGCGAGGAAATTCGTACAGCCCAGGTGTCGAGGAAGATGGGGTTCTCGTTGTTGGTGTAACGTGCGAATTTGACGAGATATTCGAAGTAGCTGTCCGAGCCTCCGCCCCAGGTCGTTACGAGAGGTCAGGACATACTCATGGTGATGCGCTCAATGGTACTCACTATGTATGCATCATCGAATTGACCCGTCGAAGGGTCAATGACCTGGGGAGCAAGACCTAAGGGAAGTGAATACATGACTGAACACACTCTAAATAGTAACTGACCTGGCAAAGGCGTCGCCTGTTCAATGGAGAATTAATACCGGTATTAAACCAGGACAAGCGGCTCACAAGCCCTGCCACGTAGAGAACAGCATCTTCGGTGAGCTTCCCGTATGTCGCGTTGCCCGTGTATTTGCTCAAAACCGCCCATTCCAAGTCCAGCGTCCCAATCTGCGCGATATTGGTCTGCATTACTCAATCAGGAATGTCGATCAACAAAAGACGGTTAGTTAAACTTGCAGTCCCAATCTCAGGGGCATTGATGGTGAAGTTCATGGTGTTGTAGGGCAGGACATTATCCTGGGGGTTCGCGTTCAGGTACATACACACTAATAGGGAAACCATTGACGGTCTCACCCCAACCCAGGCAAAAGCCAATTTGTCAGCGAATTCCTTCGCTTTGGTGACCAGAATGGGGTGCTGCTTCCCGCTGAGTTCGTACGCCGACAACAAACCTCCGACCCAGCGAATGTTTGTTTCAAAGACACTACATAGCTTTGAGCGTTCTCAGGATATCGAGTAAACACGAACGTACCTGATGGTTTGAGGTACCGGCGGGATGTTGGGGTCGAGCGTGGCGGTGTAATTGAGCGTTTCCTCAAACAAATCCTGGAACCAAGTAAAACATGCTGGGGCGCACTCGGGGCGCTAAATTACCGTAAGACCCATGACGACCTGCCGCTACTATAAGCCGGAGAAGGATAATTGATCGTAAGCTTACCATAGTACCCTAAAGGGGATAAACTTGAAGGTTGAACGGAATTCTAGGGAATGGGGGAAGGGCGCACCATTGCATCGACAAGCGACGCTCCCCATCCACCCAGGTCATCATTAGGGGCCACGCTCACGGGCAGTAATTCGTCGTGGCCAAATGCAAACTCTCTATGTTTGAATCAGTCGTGTGTGCCACAAAATAGGATCGACTTACTTGTACGCGGCCCAACTCGTTGTAAAGATCTTCTCCACTGCCGCCTGGTGGCTGGCGTACGAGGCGGGAACAGTCAAACCGGGTTTCTGGACAGTAACTGCGGCCAAGGAGTATGCGCTAGCGCTGAGCAGTGTGAAGATACGAGGGAGACGCATGGTGTCTGACAAAGAGACCGCGAGGTTCAGTGGATTTAGCGATAGCTTTTATATGTAGGGCCTGCATGTGCTCCTGACACCGACACCAGCTGATCCCCGCCGGCCCCGACGAAAGTTGCGAGAACCCAAGAAGAACGTGATCCCCGCGCTAAATCCGTCGTCGCAGGGTCACTGCATAATGATCAACGACGAGCAAATGGGCAAGAGGTAGGCTCAGGCGAGTATGTGGAACCTGTGATCCCTATGTTCAATTGTGGTGTCGGAGGCAGTAGTAAAAGAGGGCATATCCTGAGGCGGGCTCGAGGGTTCCGTCGTACAAGAAGCTGCAACAAGCCTCGAGGAACATGCCGATCAGAATTTCAGGAATCAGAAGTGGAGTCGCATGCACATCGGAGGAAATGATACGGTGTTGAAGAAGTTTTTATTTTGGCAGCCTCGAGAAAAACCCGAGAAAGTGGCGACCTTGCTATTGTTTTGCGATGGGAAGCTCAGACTATTCAAAAACAAATGAGGTGGGGAAATGAATAACGAGAATATTTACGAACTTGAACATCAGTTCGGCATGTTGAATTTTACATAACCATGGTCCTTTTGTTCAAAAAGGCAAAGCTATTTTTGAATTGAACCCCACGCTTATTTTTGTCTCGCCGACGTGGCATTGCATGGGTGTTATCCTCCGGGTGTGGCCATGTCGCAAGGATAAAATTGTCGGTCTCGGGAGTTGCACCTGGAAACACACCATTTTTAGGAGGATGCAAACGGCATGCATGTATTTTTATCATCAGGCCCGAGCCAGGGGCGCATCAATGTATTCCTAGCCGAATTGGAAGGAGATATTTCAAGACCTATGTGACGATAGAAAAATCATTCGGAGTCTTCGCGGCGGTGTTGCGCCCAGTTGCGCCTGAAGCAGAAAATGTGAGATATATGCACACGAACAGAGCCACAGACCTGGCCAACGGTTGTGTGATATGTGACATTTATGTTGTCAAGCGGAGATGTGACAAATATGACACCTTTGATGGTCCGGATCTCACGTGCTTCATCGACTCTTGCTCATCTTCCCCACCTCGCCTTCCCTCGCCCCCCACTTGGCAACAGCTATCCCCTCAAAACTACTGCAAAATGTTCGCCATGTTCAAACTCTGGTTGGTATTCCGCAGTTCGTTCAAGAATACCAAGTGTTAACCCTTATTTTTACCTTTTTTTTTTCCCTCAGCGTTCTCTTCGCACTCGCGGCACCCTTTGCATCCGCCCTCACGATTACCTCAATCTCGGGGAATGTTGTCTCTGAAGGTTCCATAACTATTGACTGGACGACTTCTACGTCCGACGCGTATGTTATTTTGCAAGCGCCCGACTGATTTGACGCTGAAATTTGTGTATCACAGGGCCGGAACATTCTCCATCGAGCTTGATCACCCCTCCTTCGTAGGTTTACTAGGTCTCTCAACAATCGTCTTCTCATCATAAACAGAACAGCGCCCTTGCCATCGCGAACAACGTAGACTCGTCATCCCTGAGCATCACCGTTGCTCTGCCCAACGTGCCCGCACAGTAATAATCCTGTTGCCTTCTCCCTACTATCTTTCAAAACTCTCCTTTCAGGGACGGTTATACGATTGAATTCGTCGCAATTGATGATGTCAACACCGTCTTCTCGACCAGTTCGGACTTTGCCATCGGCGCTGTGTCTGCAACTCAGTCTACGACCGTTACCGGCGCCAGCAACCCACCGACCTCCTCGTCCGCGTCCACGTCGGCGAGCAAGACTGCTTCGGGCAGCGGTAGCGCTGCGAGTGTGACCCTTCTCTCGTGAGTTTGGTGTTTCAATTTGCTGATTCAGTCCATGAACCTTCCTCGTGTACCATACTTCACCGCCTCCATCTCCCCTCTCCACCCGCTTCCCTTCTCGCCGCTCTGACTGAAATCTTGCATTAGGACCAAGGCTGAGCCGTCAAGCACCACAAACACCGGCTTCGGAACCACCGCGTCTGCCACCAGCCCCGCCTCGGGTGCCAGCTCCGCGGCCCCCAGCACCACCGGCTCGAGCGGCGCCCTCGCCGCCCGCAGCATCTTCGGCGGAAGCGTCTCGGGCGCCCTGCTCGTCGCCCTCGGTGTAGTCGCCGGTGCCTTCGCGCTCTGAGTCCCGCCCTCCCTGCCAAAACTGGATCGTGCACTGGACTACCGTTGATAGCTTTTAATGGATGACCGAATTTTACATCCCCTCGGTGTTTTATCTTTATCACCTCACTGTCTTTTATTGCTACTAGTAGTACTATTGGAGCTGTGAATACCTGTAGCAGTGTAGCTTGTATCGAAGTACATTACTACCCGATTAGCGTACCAATGTCCTGTCTTTACGTGTAACACTCTTACTTCACTCTCATCTCGTGTGGTGGCCCTACTCTCGAGCCGAAGCTCCCATCCTGAAGTCCTTTCATGACTGGATGAGCCCTTGTCTCCGAGGCGGATCGTTGGCTGCTTCATTGGTCGCATGCCATGTCGAAGCGTTTAGTCCCCATGGCCATACCTCCATTGACGGAGCACACAGACAGCCAGCAGGTCTCCGTGCCTCGAATTTAAGTTCCTTCCTGCGTCCACTGCCAAACCTTTCCAAGCACGGTGGCACTTGGAATTCACGGTGGCAGTCTCCGCCCAAGGTCTTCCGAATCAGTCCTAATCGTCCTAGGCGTCCGCGCACTGCGGCTTCCATTCATCTCCCCAGAATCTCGATGCGTGCCCGTCACTTCTCCCTCGTCTCAGGCCATTCAGTTCCCCGAAATGACCCGCTTCTCCTTTGACCAAGAAGCGCGGACAGTGGAGGTCGTCCGTGCCTAACAGTGACATTCAAGTCGTCCATCCATGCGTGCACTGCACTGACTTGCCCTTCGAGCGCGTCTGTGAATTCACTCTGGCAGTCGCGTCCGAACGATCTGCCGGAAGTTGCTTCAGCTCGGGCGGGGACTTGGTCCATACCAGCGGACCGGCAGCTTCTATTCATCTCAGCGCCAGAATCTCGATGCGTGCCCATTGCTTCTCCCTTGTCTCAGGCCATCCAGTTCCTCGACGACCTGCCGCTTCTCCTTTGAGGGTCCCTTTGACCAAGCAGCGCGCGGACAGCCAAGAGGTCGTCGATGCCCGGAGTCCGAGTCCACCGTTTACGTCCACTGGCTTGCCCCTCAACGCGTCTTTGAATTCACTCTGGCAGTCGGTGTCCGAACGCTCTCTCGGAGAACTAAACTGTACCCTCACCTTGAGTGGGGACTGGATCATACCAGCGCGCTGGGTGGCAGCAACCTGGGCTTCAGCGGATCTTTTCTCTCCCAACAATATTATTTACATGTCAATGCCAATCCGCCAGCGCCTCTAGGCTGAGCGGACCCCCTGTTCCATCGATGGCTTCACCCGTTCCTCCATCGTTTCAGGCCATCCAGTCTCTCGAAATGACCTCCTTTGAAGAAGCGGGTCGTCCGTGCCTGGGAAGTTGCTTCGATCGGCCATGCATGCATGCACTAGCTTGGCACTGCCTCAGAGCATCCGAAACTTGGAACTGCATAGCTGAGGCGGGTCAAACCGCCCTGGGCCCTGGGTGCGAATTGCGGTCAACCTGTTCTTCAGCGGATCTTTTTCTTCCAATAAAAATCATTCTGATGCCCATCCCATCCGCGCGGCTGCAAGCTTGCGCGGGCCTCTGGATAACTTCACTGGCCTTGTGATTGTTCGGCTTCGAAGTAACCGACACATTTTTGGATCCAGTTTCCTGTTCCGCATGACTTGTACGGGTCCTGAACTCGTTTGCAGCGAGGCGGTTTTTGTGAACACCGGATATTCGTCCAACCGATACCCGGAATATTAGAAACTCAAGTCGTCTGCGTGAAACTTGGACGCTTCACTGTGGATCAGTCCATTCCTATAGTGAATTCATCGTACTGGTGGGTTATTGGACGTCATTTATCCATCTCATCCTTTGACGCTGGTGGATCTGGTCTGGTCTACATCCACCAGCGTCAACCGGCGCTCAAGTTCTATTTCATCGTGTCCTTCAGCTGACCTCGGTTTCGGGTACACACCTATATTCGGCTGCAATTCTTCTCTCTAGTGTACCCGAACATATGTTCACAAATCGATATAAAAGCTCACTCCGGTGCAAGTGAAATTCAGCAGTTCACGACATGCTTCGCGCTTTCGTCACCGTCGCAATTCTCAGCCTGCTCGCCCTCGCGGCGCCCGTAATTGAGCGCCAGGCAGGGTGTACCGATGCTATCGTGCGTCGTCCAACAGTATATAGAGTATGAAAGACGGCGGACATCCTAACCGCATTTTAATGCAGATGATCTTCGCGTGCGGGACTTTGGAACCAGCGCCCATAGGAATTCTCGTGGGCCCCCCTCTCGAAACTGCACTTGAAGCGGCTCTGGGTGGGAAAACCTTGACCTTCACTGGTGTTGATTATCCCGCAAGCATTGCTGGATTCCTCGAAGGAGGGGACCCCGCTGGCTCTACTACTATGGCTGAGGACGTAGGCCTTCTCATCCTCTTCTGAAATTATTTGATTGCTCTTTTTATCCCAGCTGACCAACGCGGCGAGTTCCTGCCCGGACGTAAGTTGGACTGCAACCGGCTTTCCTGTTTAGAATCTTATCTAAACCCAGGCGGCCATTATCTCTTCCGGCTACAGCCAAGGCGGCTAGTTGGTGCACAACTCGGCGAAGCAGCTCTCCTCCAGCGTGGCCGCTCGCATCAACGCCGTCGTGATTTTTGTGGGTCCGGCTGTGCGACCTCTAGTCGTCAAATCAACGAGTTAATAACGCAAAAGGGCGACCCGGACAACGGCCAACCCGTGCAAGGAATACCAGCCTCAAATGTTGATGTCTTTTACGACGTTGGCGACGATATTTGCTTGGGCGGCGATCTGATTTTGGAGCCCCGTTTGTTCGTTTGCTGCTTCCGCTGCGAGGTATATATCGAAGCTGACTCGCGATATTGATATCTAGGACCTATGGATTGGACACCCCGGCTGCTGCCGCGTTTATTGCCGCCAGAGTTTGAATCTCGTCTGCTGTTCAGTGTCTTTGTAGTATTATTCGTATTCTGGATCCAAATTACTGTTGGAGGAAGTTGCTGACGACCCATGGTCATTTCTGCCACCAGCAGCAATACTAGTCTGGCTATTCCAATTGTGGGACCGTGTCAGTACAGGATATTTCTTTCCTAACTTTCAGTTTCGTTGTTGAAGGCCCCGTGAAGCTCCGGCAAAGGATTATTAAATCAAAGTTCTATTAGTGCGCGCGGGCCCCTTGGGGCCCATGTGGCACAGGGCGAGGCGTAGGCGGCGGAACCGGGGACACGCGAGGAGGAAGCGGGGGACGAGGCACAGCGTGCTGGGAGTGAAAGAGGAACGCGGATTGGAAGTTTTTTTAGGCCGAAAATTTGCCATTTCCTTAAGTTTCGAGCCCAAATAGGCTACCACAGCGACTTGGCCGTTGACGTCTGTAGCGTACATAGGGCACCAATAATAGGGGAGCTCAAAGTTGAAACGTGCCGGACCCTTTTTCGCTTTTTCGCCGGACGCTTAGGGCTGCCACCCGTTGCCGTGACGGCAACGGCCGTCGATTCGACGACCGTTTTTCTTCTTCCCGAAACCTTGACGGGACGGGACGGGCGACGGGACGGCCGCCGCGGCCGTCTCGACGGGTAGGGTGGGGATTTAAAACTTTACCTTGCCTTTTGACCCTAATAAAATGTGGATTAGGACTGCAATGTCATGAGTTTAATACCTACCTGCCCACCCTGATGTTTTCGTGCTTCCAGCTAGAGAAACCGACCCAAACCTTGAGGTTGCACGTCGGCAATCATGATCGGGAGTTGCCGAGAACCCAACACAAGCAATATACCGTCTGTTTGGAGCCCGCAAAAATGTAAGGTGAGCAGGAAGGTGTATCCCTTCCAAGATGGGAGTCTTTGTGGACTAAATGATGATAGAAAGTGTCAGTTTAAAGGGTAGATTTATATGACCCGTTGAAACGTCCGTCACGGCTGTCATTTGACGGGCCGTTACTTGAGGAAAATAATGGTTGACGGGACGGGCACGGCACCCGTTTGACGGGTGCCGTCGAACCGTCGTGACGGCAACGGGCGGCAGCCCTACCCGGGACGCTTTTCGTCAGGTGATTTTTCGATTGTGTTTGGACGGTCACATCAAAATGAGCGCACCAGCTTGGCACTACTATCAAAACCCCTCGTTTGCAAACACAGGTCTGATGGCAATGCCACACCCGCAATTCATGTCGTACAAGGCGCGGCATCCACAGGCGCTATCATTACCACTGAAGGATGTTGGATCCAGATTTTCTAGGGATTTGGAGTTGAATTGAGGCCGCAGTGAGGTTGCCGAGCCGAGTGCTCAAAATGACCAACCTTTGCAAAAGAAAGTATCGCTTTCTCCTGGACTCAATTCCGCTTCGGATATTCTACAAAAATACAGGTAGATTCCTGGGCATCGAAAGTTTCCCCTCATACTTGAGTTTGAATCAATTGAGGGAGGATTTGTCGCTTTCTCCTGGACCCAATTCCGCTTCGGATATTCTACAAAGCTACAGGTAGATTCCTGGGCATTGAAAGTTTCCCCTCATACTTGAGTTTGAATCAATTGAGGGAGGATTCATGTCACAAAGTCGTTCAACTTTCTTTTGCAAAGGTAGGGACTTTTGCATAGGAGGGGTATTGATAGTATCAACGAGGCTGGTGATCATTGCCGGCGTCGTCCGCCTCGCTGTTGCCTTGTTGTCGACATTGTCGAACACGCCAAATGTCAATGTCGGGTGGATGCCAATTGCTTATAAGAAATACCATGTAAGATTTCAGTGGTTCTCATCAAGAGAACAGTGCTCTGAGCGACGCTAAGAGGGGCGGGCAACGCTGGGGAAGCGACCTGATGATGCCCGACGCTGCGCCCGACGATGGAGCCGACGATCGGCGCGATGGCCGTTCATATTTGGTTTCTGTGATGTTACAAGGAAATTACCAAAAATCACCTGACGAAAGGCGTCCAGTGAAAAAGCGAAAAAAGCGTCCAGCACGTTTCAACTTTGAGCTCCCCTAATGTCGGAAAAAATCAAATCACCTTTTAAGCTGAGACAATCTTATAAGGCCTAATAAGGCCTTAAAATCACTTATAAGGCAAAAGGCATTTGAGATTTTTGCCTTATAAGTGATTTTAAGGCCTTATTAGGCCTTATAAGATTGTCTCAGCTTAAAAGGTGATTTGGTTTTTTCCGACACATGTACGTCAGTACAGTACCTGCTTGTTCCTGATTGGGACCTCTGCAGTAATACACCCCTCCTCCTCCAAATCCGGTGTCACAATTTTTTTCAGATTTTGCAGGCCAAGATTTTGGCCCATTTGGCGGAGGAACATCCTCGTGTCAAGTTTCGGTGTTGTTCGAGTTCCGATGATAAGCTGTGAAATCAAGTACACATGAATTTTGCGATTTTGCACAATTCAGCGTGTCAACATGCACTGAGGGACCATCAGGGCACTCTGACTGAGTGGTCCAGTCTATTAGTACAAGCTACGAGGTTAACGAAGACATCTACCGGTACCTTCACAAATGGGGCCACCAGATATCTTAGTTAACTAAGGAAACTTGACGATGGTGGCAGAGAAACTAGGACATACAAGGACTAAGGCTGCTTGCTAGGACACAAACAGCATACCAAAGAGGTTGCGAGGTCGATACAGTCAAAGCTGTCTTAACCCATAGGGGGTGGTGGATGCTCCAGGGTATGGGGTACCGCAGATTTATGGGTTATCCCTGTCAAAAATGAGGCAAAATCCTCCGAAAAAGTATGGCTTATGGGTAATTATGGGTTATGACAGCTATGGGTTAAGACAGCTTCGACTGTATACCAATTGCTGGCAAGCAACAGTGGGAAGAACCCAATTATTCACGACAAGACTATTTAGACCTGTTTTACCCAAAACTGAGGACGCGTTTGATCACACATTGGGTCCAGACCGAGTCTGGGGATGACTTGAACAGTAGGACATTTAGCCGCGAGGATAAACCAGAGAGAGAGAGACAGATTGTGATATTGGGGATGAACCACCAAACCAAACCAGGGACTATGGGGTATCATTGGGAAGGTAGAAGAGAGGTGCATGAGCTTCAAGACTATTCAGGCCCGGGACAAGAGGCTACAGACGAAGAAGACACTTTCTATCCACTTAATCAGCAATCACATGTGTCGTGTCGAACACCACATGTCTACCATATGTCTCAACAAGACATGACCAATCAGGAGCCAGGGATTAGGATTTGGGTACCGTGAACCAACGGACATTGTACAGTAATCATCGTGATGTAAACCATAGGGCAGCAGAAGGAGAGGGAAAGCTAGCACATTTAGGGGCGCTGTACACGTTGTGTCAGCCACTGGAACCGTTGCTCTGATAGCCGTGGAGGTTAGACTGTGTACAAATGATAGATTGCTTTGAACGAATTGGATCAGAATCAGAACACAGCAATTGATAGAACACGGCAATAGTCAGAACATGGCAAACAGACCCAGAACATTGAACAGAACACTGAAACTGTCGAAAGACACAAAAAGCGCAGACTTAATGGTTATAAAACCTACCCTATACTGTCTCATTGACGTCCTAGACGTTATTTGCCCAAATACAACTTGACTTGACAAGTCAAACCTTGCAAAAGTGCGAGCGACCCTTAGTTAACTAAGCGATCGACCGAGAAACCAGCTGCTATCAAGTCTAATACTTGACTTACACCCCCCTACCTACCAGTTTCTCCTGAGCCTCATGTCGAGCACAAACACGAGATGAATATTCCTCGATGTATGCCGCATAACTGGCCACAGGCCTCGGGAACCCGGCAAACTTGCTGAGGCCCACCAAATACACCAGAAAATACCATCATGTTGGGCATTGAGCAGTCGCCGATGAAACCTATTTGAATGGACTTTTCTCTCCGAATCTGATCCGGGACAAGCTATTCTCGCTGGTGATTCTGCTCACACATACTTGGAATCTATCTATCTTTTGTTACAAGCAGAAATGATGCTTTCCACCACCATCAATGGCTCTGCGGAAGATATCGGGCGATGACCAGACAGCTCCACAAAATGAGGTCATTCTTCAGGCGATCTCGGGCACAGCCAGCATCGAAAATCTTGCTCTAAAAGCCGAATCGGCATTTCAAATTGAGCACGCCAAGCTCATATGCATCTGAGAAGGGAACTATGCAGAGACTGGTAAAGTACACATTTGATATTTTTGCAGTGTTCCACAACTTGTGAGGTTTTCAAACCCACCCAATATGTATATTGCATATTGAAGTAAAACCATGTTTCTTCATAATATACAGTGAACGTCCTACGCCCCTGTGGACTCTGGCTTCGCCTCGAGATACCAACCAGTATTTGTTTTTTTGTACTTGATGTTGGAGGTGGAGCGGGGTTTTGCAGGTATTCAAGGGGCTAAGCTGTATAGTATCCGTAGCATACATCTGACACAATGTATGTAGTACGGGCCCCGGCTGTTTCTTAACGGGACCGCGCCGGAATATACCTACCTACCTACCCCCGAACTTGCACTCTGACTCTCTCTATTGAGGGGTTAGTTGTTGATAGTGTTGTGTGTTGTGTGTAGTTTTGAGTTCATAGTTCTGCTGCATTAGCATTTCACATTTCGCATTCACACATACCTGAGAGTTAGCGTTTCACTGACGTGAAGCGACGTCGACTCGATGGAGATGGATTGCCGAGCACAGGTATATAGAATCGAAAATATGTTGTTGCCTTTCACGGCTATTGATCCAACCCAAAACTCGACTTGTTGATTTGACCTCGATTTTTGGCTGCTGATTCTTACAGATCTGATCATGTTTTCTTCGGTCACCTACTTGATCTGACATGCTGTGGTTACTGATTCAGCGACTTCATCTAATTGATCCGACCCCACTTTCAACTGCATCACGTTATTGATTCAACCCGACTTTTGAGACTGGTCAGTTATTGATTCAACCTGACTTTTGAGAATGGTCAGTTATTGATTCAACCCGACTTTTTAAAATGGTCAGTTATTGATTCAACCCGACTTTTGAGAATGCTCAGTTATTGATTCAACCCTACTTTTTAAGAATGGTACCGGTTAGTTATTGAATCAACCTGACTTTTCAATATTTACAGTAGGTTATTCAAACAGTCTAACTTTTTGAGTTATCAAGACAACCGGCCTTTTGTGAACCAACTACAGCTATTTGCATAAGTTCGTGAAAACACAATTTTTTCTCTCAGGGATCACGTGCTGATTTGTATGGTGGTCAAAATGCACATTTAATCGGCCCCAACTATTTTTGCCTGATTTGGATATTCCCCAACTATTTTGTCCTTTTGATGATCATGCCACAACTTTTAGCCCCCTCGGGGATACCCAAAAATAGTTGTGGCGGAACGCGCCTCCCCCAACTATTTTTTTCAGCCTCCCACAACTATTTTTTTTGGTCCCAACTTTTTTTCAGATTCCATCTCATATCTTGCCACAAATATTTTGACCACCGTTCTGTAGGTAGGTAGGTAGCATTACACGGCACGGTCCAACTCATGAACACCGGTTTCCAGGAAGTATCCCGGTGTACACGCACTACGTAATTACACCATCGTTCCTGGGCCTCTCTAAACTCTGATAACTGAGCTCACGGTCGCAGCAATCAGTCGAGACTTCAAAACTCGCCGTTGTAGAGCTAAAGGAGCCTAGAAAAGCAGAAAATCAGCACATCAACTCGGATTAGCCTCTCCATCGTCCAATCTATACACGGGAACGGCATAAAATATCTTCAGGACATCGTGCATGTATTTAGCCACAAGTGCAATGGTAGACCGTGGATATATGATGGCCTTGAGAAACTCCGTGTTCGAAAGTTCCGCCATCTGGTCCTGCAGATCCGGTAGATCAGTGAAGAGTTTCGCCAGAAATATTGCCCTAAGTTCAACCACTGCGTGCGATGACTCGCAGGTGATGAGGGCATGTTCAGGTGTCTCTACTTCTTTTCTACAGAATCTACAGAGCCGATCTGATCTTGGCACCGGTTGGTATGCATGATCGACGTAACGCAAGACTTCCACGGCCAACAGGTGGGTTGATACTGACTCATAATTCAGGCCGGTTGACTTGCAAGTGGTGATATTGTCATAGTACTGTACCAAAACAAATGATAGCTTACATATGGTGTGAACACTGCCAAAAGGCGGATGTATGAATATCAACTGACAGTATTGTCGGGAGGCTGGCCTGGGGAGGCATGCCATACATGCTATTTACTTTGGAAAGCTGGTAGACTCATCCACTGGCCTCCAAAGAACCTACCCAATCACTAGGGCTATATTCACCTGCAATCCAATTCTGTAAAGTCCATAAGTTATGAAGCTTGGCGCAAATAGTAACCTGGACACGCGACATGTCATGCTCACATGATCGATCTGCCAAATGTCTAAGTCAGTAATGCCAGGAACTAGACTAAATACAAGGCCCCGACCCTCTATCCTCTATCTGCTCATTTGTGCAGCTATGGCACCATTCAGAATAGGCGAGACTGTCTGCAAGAGAGGCATTCTCTGCAAAACAAAATAGATGAGGGAACACACCCACAATTGACAAGACATATCAATGCTTGTCTCTAACTTGAGTACAGAGACCTTGGCAGGCAACATATTGACTCGAACACAACAACCTCAATGGGCAATGTATCAACTTCAACGAGTGCAACAGGACAGCCTCAGTGCCAACACAGTAATATGAACTGCACCACTACCAGCTCATCTGGAATGAAGGAACTCGCCCCAGCAAATCATTCAGCTACTGGCCAATCAACTTTAGTCTTTCTTCTGGCCGAAGATCATTCTGGATCAGGATCTGTCCAGCAAATTGTCGACTCAGTGAAGAAATATATATTATCTTTCCACACTCTCAATAACATCCCAACCGGATACAGTTAAATTCATACAAGAACAAGAAATAGTCCTCACAAATCTTACAACATTTTATGCAGGTTAATCCCAGATTATCCAGTTCTAGTTTAATATTTGTAGTGTCTTTTGTCAAGAACACCCTATTTTCCCGAATCTATTTCTCGTGGCACATATGCATTGTTTCCAAGGTAATTCA
The DNA here is from genome assembly GCA_029448575.1 of Mycena maculata. Classification (NCBI taxonomy): domain Eukaryota; kingdom Fungi; phylum Basidiomycota; class Agaricomycetes; order Agaricales; family Mycenaceae; genus Mycena; species Mycena maculata. Next base: position 900,695 of record JARJLG010000005.1, read on the forward strand.
CCCCCTCATGCTCTTATTAACATGCCCAAGAACTGTCCCAATTTTTCCTGAAGGTGCTTTCTTCACCTGCATCAAGATTTGTCGTACAAACCCTCAAACCAGGTCCAAACTATCATTCTCTCTAGCCAATCACAGCAAGGAATGAGGGGCTAGAAAAAATAAGGAGGTACTGATTACAGTCTTTGAACCCAGTGCAACACGTCCCAATTTTCTCTGTTGCTATTTGGAACCTTCAGAGCGTAAACCAGATGCCTTTGGGTCTGATCATGTGCTAAGTGGTCGCTACGTTGACACGGTGGCTATGGGTACACTGATGTTCACAAAGATAATCAGAAAGCTGCTAGACTGCAACTAACCAACTAAAAACACTACAACCAACACACACACACACACACAATTGAGTTCGGGTCATCCTGCAGTTTACAGGTAAGATTGAACTTCTCAGGTTCGTGTCTCAAAAATGCCAACTCGATAGAAGTCTTATTAGGACTAATATGAGCACAAAATAGTCAAAGATTGACCAGGGATTATCTACTTCGACTGAAGCGATATGGGTTTTATATGTTTTATACTTCTAGACACCTCAAAAAGATATCTCAAAGACCTATAAGTCTCTCTAGACTTAGATAGGATTTCCTGCCATACTCTGACGGAGACCGCACTGGATCTAGACTTTGGATCGCGACTGAACTCACTGGAATGGATGCCAACAGCAGACCTGAGATAACAATCAACAGGTGCCTTTCACACAAGTGTCGCGACTCTCCACAAACATGGCTTAAGTCCTTTAAAGCGTTTTTAATGCCAACGAGACCACTTTTATATTTGAACGAAAACAACAAAGATAATTATATAAACATATCTCCACGCTAGGCTCAGACCAGCACCAACACCGTTACCTTGGTGGGAGATGCAGTACTGAATCACGGGATCTGCTAGGCTTTATATACGATACAGGAATTGTAGATAGTAATGAGAAATGAGTCAAGATATAAGAGAGATTTGATGTACACAGAACTGCGGAGGTATGCCGCTGGTATTCGTAGTTCGAGGCCGAGACTAGTCATCTAGACTTGACCAGCTTGAACCCATACTAGGTATATTGGTTTGTTCCTGAGGCCTGCCGGTCCTAGCACGTATGCTAGCTGGACACGTGCCCCAACTGCTTGCCGTGTGACCACGTATGTCACAGCATATTTCTAGTTTTCTATTGGTCGACGTGACACGGCTGTCCGGCCGTATCGACACGTCTTGCTCATTCCTTCGGTCCAAGCGCCTGTCATCGATTCTGATGACTATCTCGTTATGTGTGATTGCCATCGCAACACGTCTTTCCATGATCGACACTTGTCGCGATCATTTCCCGACGATCTCCGATGTCTCGGCTTTCTCGGTTTCATGATTCTCGCTCGAACTACTGTTCGCAAACCAAGTTATAGTTGTCGCGACTAGACCCCGTCCGGAGTCTAGTGTATATATATGACTTTCCATGCCCAATCTGTGGACTTCATGCATGTTTCTCAAGTTTAGGCGTTTTTACCTCCTCGATACAGTGTCTAGCTTTTAGTACAACCAACCCTTTGCGAAGTCAATTCAATACTATGAAGCCCACTGAGTCCCAGACACCGCACGCTAACCCCCAATGGTATAAGGATCAAACCGTATTGTATCTAGAAGACAATAGTCCTCTCGCGTCATGAACACCCAGCCAGCAGCTCTAAGCTCACTCTGACTCTACTTGTATATCACCGGATAGAGGCTCTAGTTGGCGACTAGAAGTGCAAAACTGCACGATTCCACCGGCACGCAGTTACGAGCCGTATCAACGTCATGTCAATTGTGGCTGTGTATTGACATGATTCTCTGACCACTTACACCTTTTCCGGTTTTCTTGATCCTCCCTTGCACTCTCCGACTTTCAGTCACACACAGTTCTATGCAGATTCTTCCTCTCAATCTTTTGGTGCCACTTTCCCCCCAATACACTGAGCTACTTGGCCCTGGATTGGATCTTCAAAGAAGCGTCATTATCCTACAGGTACTATTTTGCCTTCTGGAGTGGTTGGGACCCATCAGCGACTGCATTTTATCGGCTGCTGTTTCCTGGGCTGACCTCTTGAGGAAATACGGCCTCAATGTTCAAGGTACGTCAATTACCAGGTGATCAGTATTCTAGCTGCTGACCCCCTCCCATAGATTTACCACTTCCGGACGGCCGTGTTTGACGTGCACCTCTGGAAATGCCTGTCGACCCGACACCCTCGTCTACCTGTTGCGGCATCGCCGTCTCAGCACCTTCCATTGTCACCACCCCCACTGTGCCCATACCCATTGTGGTCACCTCACCCTGTGCTCCCAACCCTTTGTCGTCACCACACCCCGTCACCGTAAAGTTATCAGATATGTACGTGTTCCACGAGTTCACACAATCTTCCCACTAACTACTGCATAATCCAGCGGACTCGGTGCGGGATTGATAATCCCGATCACCCCGTTGCCCAAGGGCATCGTCCAATGTTGCTCAGGCTTTGATGGACATCTGCTGGGGAGGGCGACAAGTTGTATATATGGGTGTACATTTGTATTGTAGATTGTAGACAAGCCGTAGAATCATGATATCATCGTATTGGCCCTTTAAGAGCGAAACTCTACGGATACCCGTAACTTGAATGCGATAGGTTTTATATCCTCTTAGAAAAAATGTTGGTGTTGGAAAAAGAAAAAGTTGTGGTTAAAAAAAAAAATAGTTGTGGGAGGCCGAAAAAAATATGCCACAACTATTTTTGGGTGTCCCCGAGGGGACAAAAGTTGTGGCATGATCATCAAAAGGACAAAATAGTTGGGGAGGAGGAGGGGTGTATTACTGCAGAGGTCCCAATCAGGAACAAGCAGGTACTGTACTGACGTACATGGCGCCCTATGTACGCTACAGACGTCAACGGCCAAGTCACTGTGGTAGCCTACATACTGTAAAGTACATAGACATCTCACGAGATGACGGATGAAGACGGGAAAAGACAGCTATCCTGGGACCCTAAAAACTACGGGAAAATACCTGGGAGTCTCGTCAAAGATTCTGAGGACATGGAAGATGAACTTCGCGAAAATATGCACTGCACCCCTCGACGAGACCAGCTTCAGCATGAATGTGTAATTGGACACCGTTGAAACGCTAACTCTCAGGTATGTGTGAATGCGAGATGTGAAATGCTAATGCAGCAGAGCTATGAACTCTAAACCACACACAACACACAACACGAACAACTAACCCCTTAATAGAGAGAGTCAGAGTGCAAGTTCGGGGGTGTAAGTCAAGTATTAAACTTGATAGCAGCTGGTTTCTCGGTCGATCGCTTAGTTAACTAAGGGTCGCTCGCGTTTTTTGCAAGGTTTGACTGGTCAAGTCAAGTTGTATTGGACAAGTAACGTCTAGGACGTCAAGGAGACAGTATAGGGTAGGTTTTAAGACCATTAAGTCTGCGCTTTTTGTGTCTTTCGACAGTTTCAGTGTTCTGTTCAATGTTCTGGGTCTGTTTGCCATGTTCTGACTATTGCCGTGTTCTATCAATTGCTGTGTTCTGATTCTGATCCAATTCGTTCAAAGCAATCTATCATTCGTACACAGTCTAACCTCCACGGCTATCAGAGCAACGGTTCCAGTGGCTGACACAACATGTACAGCGCCCCTAGATGTGCTAGCTTTCCCTCTCCTTCTGCTGCCCTTTTATACTACTGCCCTATGGTTTACATCACAATGATTACTGTACAATGTCCGTTGGCTCGCGGCACCCAAATCCTAATCCCTGACTCCTGATTGGTCGTGTCTTGTTAAGACATAGGGTAGACATGTGGTGTTTGACACGACACATGTGATTGCTGATTAAGTGGATAGAAAGTGTCTTCTTCGTCTGTAGCCCCTTGTCCCGGGCCTGAATAGTCTTGAAGCTCATGCACCTCTCTTCTACCTTCCCAATGATACCCCATAGTCCCTGGTTTGGTTTGGTGGTTCATCCACAATATCACAATCTGTCTCTCTCTCTCTGGTTTATCCTCGCGGCTAAACGGCTGGATCATGTCCTACTGTTCAAGTCATCCCCAGACTCGGTCTGGACCCAATGCGTGATCAAACACATCCTCAGTTTTGGGTAAAACAGGTCTAAATAGTCTTGTCGTGAATAATTGGGTTCTTCCCACTGTTGCTTGCCAGCAATTGGTATATTGACCTCGCAACCTCTTTGGTATGCTGTTTGTGTCCTAGCAAGCAGCCTTAGGCCTTGTATGTCCTAGTTTCTCTGCCACCATTGTCAAGTTTCCTTAGTTAACTAAGATATCTGGTGGCCCCATTTGTGAAGGTACCGGTAGAAGTCCTCGTTAACCTCGTAGCTTGTGCTAATGGACTGGACCACTCAGTCAGAGTGCCCTGATGGTCCCTCAGTGCGTGTTGACACGCTGAATCGTGCAAAATCGCAAAATTCATGTGTACTTGATTTCATGGCTTATCACCGTCAAATGCAGAGCATGCAATTCTGGATCACGATGTGTCAAGTCATTGAGGAAGTTGGACCTCAGGTCAATGAGGCGGGTGTTCGCGAGGCAATCAAACAAGGCATGTACCTCATCTTCAATGGCCCCCCAGACAGAATCGGCACAACCGGTGCTGGCGTGGAACCACTAGCCTGCAGTGTTGGCAAGGTCAGTCAATGACGGTCAATCAAGGTCAATGATGCCGACCTGTCAATGCTCCGGACCGGTCACCGACCCGTCATTTGACGGGTCAATGCTGTTGTTCCCACGCTACTTCGCTTCCTTTCGCTTCCGTTCTGCCTCCCACATACACGCGTTTCTCCCTTCCACCACGTGTCAATAGCCTCTAGATACATTTGTTATGAAGAAGGGACCCATTTGGGACCTGTTTTACACCGATGATACGAAATTCAAAACAAATCAGACAAACTCGAATGCGTGGTGTCTAGCCTGCTTGGATGTCGAAATCGCACGATTGCAGGGTCAAAGCGTACTGGCAGCAGCTCAGGCGTCAATCCCTGTGCCTATTCATGACGAGAAAGAATGGAAAAAGATCGGTGTGTGTCCCTGAAGCGCTGGCCGTGAGATGAATATATTACCTACTTTCTCCATTCTAGCTTCGAGAAATATTCTGCCTATGTGTGGGAAGACCCCAACAATGCGAACACACGCTCGGGCGTGTTCTCACGTCAATAGTTCGGTCGCGAGGGTAGCGCAGCGAGACAGTGTATTCGCACGCATGGACACTAGTTCTAATGCTGGATCTCAATCCCAGTCATCGACCAGTCTGATCCCCTATCCGCATGCCCCCTTGCCTCAGTATCTGCCTCCATTCCCTCAATATCCTGATGCCCGATTCCCGCCACAACCAACCCCAGGCTATGCCTTTCCACCGCCTCCATTAGGGTCTCCATATGCATCGCCGCTACCATCTTACTCACCCCTCCCCGAATCAACGCACCCCGATGGAGTTACTGCAGCTAATAAAAGACGAAGAACCTCCACGGCTTCCGCTTATTCCCAAGCGCCCGAGAGCTGGGATGTTCCCGCACAGGAGGAATTTGCTCAGGATCTGTGCAAGCTGTTTGTTACTAATCGATGGGCCTGGCAAACGGCCGAGAATCCCGAATTCAAAATTTTCTTCGCTAAATATCTACCCGCCGCTAAATTACCCCCTCGCCATGTCCTTTCTGGTCGAATCCTCTCCGGTGAGGCCGAGAAGGTCATCCTGCGCACCCGGAAGATCACGGAAGGAAAACTCGCAAGTTATTCTGAAGACGGTTGGACGAACATTGCAAAAACACACCTTGATACGTCCCTAATCAGCGTGGAAACTCAGGTTCATCTATTTACCGTGTGATTTAATTCAACCTTAACCTCAACTTTGACAGCCTTTCCTTTTGCGCACGCACGATATGACGGGACGACCGAAAACGGGTGATGAATTGTTCAAGATCATGAAGAGTGATTTCGAATACGCGTCGAACACATATGCAGTCGAGGTCATCTGCGTAACCACTGACGACGGACTCTCGACGCTTGGTACGCGAACAACTTCCGTGGATCGCAACGTTCGAATGCTGGGCCCACCAATCAAGTTTGATCACCGGTAATTATCTTAGTATCAAGGCACCTTGGATGAAAGCGGCAAAACAAGCCGTCGAGGTGATTAAATGGTTCAACAACCATGGCACAGCTCTCGACCTCCTCCGATCCGTTGAACTTACCACTCTCGGGTGTTGGCTCGCTCTCATCCTTCCCGTTGTTACTCGTTGGGTTTCCCAATACTGCGCTCTCCGTCGTCTCAAGAAACTCGAACGGGCAGTTCGAGCATGTGTCATCACGTATGAGGAGCGTCTGCTCGTTTGTGCTGGAAGAAAGGAGGAGCAAATGGAGATGGCTGCTCGTATTGTTGAGATCTGCAAAGATAATGATTTTTGGAAGAATGTAGATCGGTACAGTTTTCCTCCCTTCCCCTATTTACGAGATAAACTCACCATATACCCAGTATTGCGACCCACATTGAACCCCTTGCGATTGCGTCGAACATTCTACAGGTGCCGACTTGCCGCCTCGACACCGTGCTTCTCTGTCTCGGCAATCTGTACCGAATCTTCGGTAATCTTCCACCCGCGGATGCTATCGTAACCAAAACCGTCCAAGCCAGTCTTGAGCGTCGCTGGGCCAAGACTGACCAGGAGCTTATGATCTTGGGGGTATTTTTCAATCCCTACATTCGTTCCCATACCTTCGACCCTGACTCCCTTTCGTGCATGGATATGTTCCATATTGCAAGACGTGCTTACGAGCGACTGCTACGTCAGGATGCCGATGGAGATGTCGAGTTCATGACCGCGTTTCAATCATATTACGACAATCAAAACCATTTCTCGGCAGAAGCGATGTGGATTGAGGGCCATCGGCAGGCATATGAAGCCACGGTAAGAGCTTTGTGCACACTGTCTTTTCTGTAACTCAGTGTCGTGCAGAAAAGGCCCATTGGCTTGATACCACTGTGGAAACGGCTCGACGGCGGCTCATCATCACTCACGGGACGTAGCGGTTTCGTCAAGCTGGCTATTCGGATCCTCAGCATGCTCCCAAACTCCGCAGGACCAGAACATATATTCAGTTACTTCGGTTTGACTCATACACGCCATAGAAATCGACTCGGCCCATCGAAGGTCCACGACACAACAATTGTACGCAATGATCGTCAAAAAGCACACATTGATGCAGGTATGGTATATCAGCGCCGTACCAGGCGCTTCAGCCTCGCAGAAGATCGCGAAGAAGAATCCGCGACCGATGCGTCACCGGTTCCGACACCGGAGATCGATATTGATTTCAATACCCTGGCAGACGCCCTCGTGAATCTTGCTGCCGAGGAAGATCACCACTCGGTCGAGTCGCCTCCGCCTCCGCGCCAGCCATCCCCACCTCCATCTGCCACCAGCACCATCACCAACGCCAACATGCGCATCCCGGCGTACAAGAAAATCACACTCAAGAAATTGTTTTTATATCCCCAACCAGGAACTCCGGCGTCTGAACTCAAGTTCTTCTGGAAGGGTGGCCAAGAGAGTTTAGATGAGGAGGAGGAGGAGTTTGGGGTAGAAGCACGACAGATAGCCGAGGAGAGGGCACAACCAGGAGGAGCAGAGGCCTCAGAGACAGCGGTGTCGGCATAGACATGTAATTTATGATTAAATCAAATCTGAATTACTGGATTGACAGTATGTAACAATGTTCTTGGGATTCCCTGCCAAATGGGACCGGATACTTGCTTTGGGGAGGCCAAAGCACTGGAGCGCGGTAGTGATCGGTTGGTGATCGGAAAACATCGGAGTGTTATTGACGGGGTCAGATCAAAAAGGTCAAAACAATTGACATTGACCTGACCCTTTTGACCGACCCCGTCAGACCCAGTCAATGACAACACTGCTAGCCTGTAACGTGCAGGATAACGGAGGCGCTCAATGCTTAGGTTGTGGTCCCCGAGTAATAGGCTGGTCATAGCCTTGCGATGCGCGGGTACAGCAACCATGACGAGGTAGTGCCGTAGCCGCTGGGTGACGAGCTGCAATGACTTCTCTTCACCCGTTTCGAGTCGGTTGCGCAGAAGGTGGGTTTTGATGAGTCGGTCAATGTCACTCTGTAGATCAGCGTCTACAATGCTGACGATCTGTTTGGTGAGGCCTTCAACAAACTCCGCACATAGTAGGTCATCGGCAGATGCCTCTATAGCTGTTGGGAGCTGCCAGAGCATGATTGTCAAGTCCGAAGCCCACCCAGGCTTTCCTTCGCGTAGGAGAGAGATAGAGTTGAGGAGGGCATTGTGTACGACACGGCCAGGGCCCACACCAACCATATACTGCAACCGACCAATAGCAAGCAAGATCTGACGAATGTGTATTGGCATTTGACCAGTTTCCGTGAAAAGGACAGCGAGGATTGAATGCGAGTTCAGTCCGAGTAACCGACGTAGGAAATGATGCTGTGCGTCGATATGTTCCGTGAGCAGCGAATTGTCGGTGTTGAGAGAGAGCTCGCATCCAGACGTGAGGTAGCAATCCACCCTAGCCATATACAGGATCAGCGCTTCCCGTACTGGAAGTGAGCCGAGTTTGTGCTTGAGAGCAAAGATGGCGTTGCTGATACCTCTCGCCTTGGACGCTTTTATGGCGTAGTGCCTTGTGAGGACATTTGCGTGGACCGATGAGTACCAGATGCCTACATACTTGAACTTGAAGACGAGCTCAACAATGAGATCCCCGAGGCGAAGGGTAGGTATAACTGCAGGTAGTGGGCCAAAGATCATCCATTTGGACTTTCTTGCGCTGATGAAAACACGTTTGTTGGCGCACCACTTGAAGAACAGGGTAACCTTCGCCTGGAATGCGGGAAAGGATGTCGACATGATGAGGTTGTCATCGGCTTGTTCCGCTTGGGATACAGGACGGCTGTTGAGATGAATGTCATCTTCGTGGGGAGGGAGGCGGAAATCTGCGAAGTAAATATTCCACAGAGGGGGCGATGCCGAGTCTCCAGTGAATAGACCGATGAGAGACCGAAATGGCATAGAGTGCACATCACCGAACTTGACCGCATATCTCATTCGCGCGTATATCATGCGCATGAGGTCAAAGAAGGGCCCAGAGACTCCTGCCGCATACATGTCCGTCCACAGCCGTCCGATATCGGTGTATGGAAACACATTTGTCATGTCACCAAAGAAGACATACAATGTTCTACCTTCTGCACGAGCCCGATGGATCGCACAGAGGAGGATGAAGGAGTTGTCATCTGTTTGGTGGTTCTCCTGGAAGCCGTTCTGGGAGTCGGGAATAATGCCGTTATCTGCCGCCCATTCACGGAGCCGTCCATCGAGGAGGAGAGTCAGCACTTTGAGTAGACAGCACTCAAGTCCAACGAGTCGGTAACTCTCCGGATCATCTACTGCACGTCCCTGCTTGAGGATCCCAATGAGTAAAGTCACAAGCCAATGCTGGGGTGCGTCGATGTTGTTGAGGCACGCGTGGAAGAGGGTAACCAGGGCCTCATTCGGAATTGTTCGGATTTTCTCGTAAGAGACACCGTCGATCCCATGAGCGCTACAAAAAGATTTCTTTTTCAATTTCCGCTTGATTTCCTGGATGTCCTTCACCGTGATTCGGTGAGAGAATGTACCGTTGGGCATGCGATCTGTGGTTTTTGGTGGGATGGTGTCGTTAAGGGCAGTTACAATTTGGTGCAGATTGGCGTCAAAGAATTCGGGGAGTACATCAGGCGGGTTACTCCGAGCTTTGAAGGAGTCATGGAGCTGATCCATGGTGACTCGAGGCCTGGTTGGTTTGTCGTTCGTCCAAGACCGTACGAGGTCCCACAGTGGCTTACTAGACTTCCCAGTGCAAGCGGCCAACTTCGCCCGATTTTCTGCCATAATTTCCCGTTCCCTATATAAATAATTGTTTCAGCTGTTGTTCATTAGCCGGGAGGTTCACAGTACCTCAGACGACCTCTATGGGTAATGTCGGGATCTAGAATTTCCTCGAGACTGACATCTGGCAGCGTTTTCGATTTGGCTTCAGGGACCTCGCGTAAAGGTGTAGACACCTTTTTCACGTCGATAGTTGGAGTCTCAGATTTGTCATGGACCTCGGGAGGCTCAACGTAGAGAAAGAGGGTGCGTGCGTTTGACTTGAGCATAGCCTTTGCTGCACCTTTCGCCGGGAGAAACGATGGGTTTCCGGATTTTGAGGACACCCATCGGAACTGTGTTGGCGCATGGCGGTAGGCCAGCCACTGGATGGAGTCACGGAGTTCCTCCCCATTAGCGCATGACCAACCCATAGTCTCGTTATCACCCGCCCAGTAGCAGAAAGAGCGAACAACATACTCCGATGCCACATAGATGATGAGATTTTTATCGCGTGGGGAGAGTTGTGCAGCGCATAAGACCGCTAGAATCCCAGCTCGTGCCTCGGTGGCAGAGCTTTCGAGAGCATAAGCACAATTCCTCTTGCTGTTTGTACCCCACCACAGAGCGAACGCAGGCCGTCCGTTTCGCATAGATGTTGTGATGTGGACCACAACTGGGTCACTCTGAGCGTAGACCGGACCGTAGAGGCGGTGAAAACGCTAACTCTCAGGTATGTGTGAATGCGAAATGCGAAATGCTAATGCAGCAGAGCTATGAACTCTAAACCACACAAAACACACAACACTATCAACAACTAACCCCTCAATAGAGAGAGTCAGAGTGCAAGTTTGGGGGTGTAAGTCAAGTATTAGACTTGATAGCAGCTGGTTTCTCGGTCGATCGCTTAGTTAACTAAGGGTCGCTCGCGCTTTTGCAAGGTTTGACTGGTCAAGTCAAGCTGTATTGGACAAGTAACGTCTAGGACGTCAAGGAGACAGTATAGGGTAGGTTTTAAGACCGTTAAGTCTGCGCTTTTTGTGTCTTTCGACGGTTTCAGTGTTCTGTTCAATGTTCTGGGTCTGTTTGCTGTGTTCTGACTATTGCCGTGTTCTATCAATTGCCGTGTTCTGATTCTGATCCAATTCGTTCAAAGCAATCTATCGTTCGTACACAGTCTAACCTCCACGGCTATCAGAGCGACGGTTCCAGTGGCTGACACAATGTGTACAGCGCCCCTAGATGTGCTAGCTTTCCCTCTCCTTCTGCTGCCCTTTTATACTACTGCCCTAGGCTTTACATCACGATGATTACTGTACAATGTCCATGTTCCTGTGGCCCAAATCCCCATCCCTGGATCCTGATTGGCTAGTGGCCAAAGAGACATGTGAAGATTGACACAACCCATGTGATTGCTGATTAAGTGGATAGAAAGTGTCTTCTTCGTCTGTAGCCTCTTGTCCCGGGCCTGAATAGTCTTGAAGCTCATCCACGTCTCTTCTACCTTCCAAATGATACCCCATAGTCCCTGGTTTGGTTCAGTGGTTCAACCACAATTGCCTAAAAGGTCTGTCTGAGGTGTCTATCTCTCATTGTCATATCTTCTACTCATCCGGATAAAGCGGATAGGAGTGTCATGTCGTTCAGGTAAGTCTTGTCAGACCTAGGCCTCGGGTCTGGACTCAATGCGTGATCAGACGTGTCCCCAGTTTCAGGTAAACAGGTCACAATAAGTCTAGTCTTTGAGATCTTTGGTTCTTTCCACTGTTGCCTGCCAGCAATCGGTATCTCGCCTTCGTAACCTCTTTGGTATGCTGTTTGTGTCCTAGCAAGCAGCCTTAGGCCTTGTATGTCCTAGTTTCTCTGCCACCATCGCCAAGTTTCCTTAGTTAACTAAGAGATCTGGTGGCCCCATTTGTGGAGGTACCGGTAGAAGTCCTTGTTAACCTCGTAGCTTGTGCTAATAGACTGGACCACTCAGTCAGAGTGCCCTGATGGTCCCTCAGTGCGTGTTGACACGCTGAATCATGCAAAATTGCAAAATCCATGTGTACTTGATTTCACGGCTTATCAGCGGGCCGTAGCCTCTGGAGTAATGCAGGCCTCCAATGTCGCTTTGAGGAGGAGATCAAGTGTGGTATGTGTGTCAAAGAGGATTGGGGGAAGGACGTGGGACAACCGGTGTGCAAAGATCATCTATATGGATGTTCGGGGCAATGACTGCGACATGAACCTGAGCGTGGTCCGACCATACAGGTGATTTCTGGATCCGAAGGCCGCCGTCAAAGATTCTAGGAACGAGTCCCGCAGAGACGACGCAGTAGTCAATGTCGGAGCTGCCAAGAGGCTGGAAAGATGTGAATGCTCCACGTCCTGCAGATTCCTTCGTTGTGCCATTAAGTATCGTCATTGTGGTGTCGGAGCAAAGTCGCAGCAACCATCTTCCTCTTGTATTCACGGCATTGTCGGAGGAGAAACGCCCAAGGAGAGCTCCGGCAGGAATTCTATGACCGAATATCCAAATCGGGCAAAAATAGTTGGGGCCGATTAAATGTGCATTTTGACTGCCATACATTTGTATTGTAGATTGTAGACAAGCCGTAGAATCATGATATCATCGTATTGTCCCTTTAAGAGCGAAACCATCCTCTACAGATGTATCGTATACCCGTAACTTGAATGTGATAGGTTTTATATCCTCTTAGAAAAAATGTTGGTGCTGCAAAAAAAAAAAAGTTGTGGTCAAAAAAAATAGTTGGGGGAGGCGTGTTCTGCCACAACTATTTTTGGGTATCCCCGAGGGGACAAAAGTTGTGGCATGATCATCAAAAGGACAAAATAGTTGGGGAATATCCAAATCGGGCAAAAATAGTTGGGGCCGATTAAATGTGCATTTTGACCGCCATAGATTTGTGACACCGGAAACACATTTCCGCTTTTAAGCGCCCACCATCTTGGACCTTTTCATCAACTTCTTTGACCCTTTCACTACCATCTATGCATATTCCAAGACCAATACAAGTTCTCCATATCAATATCTTTGGCAGCCCCACTCTTTTGAGCCTCTTTCTGTCCTCTGGCTGCTCCTACGTTATCATGCGAGCTTGGCTTGGTTGCTGGCATCGTTTTGACTTCTCCCGTGATCTCCATTGTGTGAGGCCGATTGCTTACCTCTGTCACAAAACTGGACACGTGATCCCTGAGAAAAAAATTGTGTTTTCACGAACTTATGCAAATAGCTGTAATAATCCACTTAATCACTCGAGAGTCACACCTCAATTGTCTACTCTGACTCTATTGAATCAACCTGTTTTTCAGTTTCATTGAAGAACAGGATGTTGTTTTCCTGTTACTAACAAGCACAAGTCATTCAATGTGCATTCCTCCAAATCTACGCATCAGAGGTTCAAATCTATGCATCTGAGGCCAAGTTGGTTTTCTGGTTGTGCATTAGGTTTGTTGTTGAAAGCGGATTTTGAAAATGGAACACAAAAGTTGCTGGTGGGAACTTCGAGAATCGTGGGATGTTGCCAACATGTGGTTGCACAATGTCGAAGGTGGGGGGGAAGGCTGGGAGTCACATTACAACTCATGAGAATGTACTGGAGCTACAAGAAAATGAGGTTGATTCAATAACTTGAGTGAAAAAAAAGTGGGGTTGAATCAATAACTTGCATTTTTCAAAAGTGGGGTTGAATCAATAACTTGTATTTTCAAAAGTAGGGTTGAATCAATAACTCGAAAGTGGTGTTGAATCAGTAGCATGACTGTGTAAAAAAAATGAGGGTTGAATCAATTGCAGTGAAAGTCAAGTCAAATCAACAAGTTTGGGTATGCCTGGTCAATAACCAGTTGCCGGTTGGTCAATACACGTGAAACGTGGGCTGGATCGGTAATGGGACCTCACCAGATCAATAAGTTCAAAGTCCACCCAAATCAATAACTGAAAAAGGCAAAAACATGTTTTGCATATAGAATAGCCATGTCACGATGTACTAGCTTTAACACCCGTGTCTTTGACACGAGAGTTCACAAAGACACGGTGGATACAGAGTTCCGGGGTCGGAAGGGGACACGGTGGATTCCGAGACATCACGTGAGAAAGCGTGTGACTTATCACCTGATTTTCGTGGCTGACCGTCCTCTTTTCATATACAAGCTTTACAACCCGTGCCTTTGGCATGGACACTCGCTGCGCTCGGTCCATACCTACATCGGGTTGACAGCTTGTTGGGACTCCACCCCAAACCCCGGGGGTGGCTCCACTGAATCTCTGTAATGACACTCAATATGAAAAAAAAAGAATACATTCACAAATAGGTAAACAAATATTAGATATGGTACAGACACTGAGTTGGAATCAGTTTTTTCTCATGTTGGAAAAAAATGAGACTTACAAATAATTAAAGTAGCACTTCTGGGTATACAATATTTTTTGTGACTGTGGTATTGAGGGTCTCCTTGAAAAGGCCCTTAATGCGTTGACTGGAAGTGCATCGAGACAGGGCCACATATAACTGTCCATGAGCAAAGACATCTGTACAAAGATCTAGACCAACATAGTGAACAGACTGACCTTCAGATTTATTTATGGTCATAGAAAATGCCAGGCAAATGGGGAATTGACGGTGCTTCATAGAAAAAGCAAGCTGTTCAGCAGAGGAGAAATTGTGATATGTGGAATGAATATTGTTTTCCCATTGTGCTCCTCCCCAATAAGCCAGATCTCTAACACATGGGCTGACATTTTGGTCAGAATCCCTTGAGAGCATTGTACAGACCATTTGCTGCATCAAGGTTTTGAAGGACAATGATTGGACATCCAACTTTGAGTGCCAACTTTGCAAGTGGGAACCCAGAGGCCTTGATTGAACTAAGGTACTCAACAGGATATTGGAAACCACTGTCGACTCCCTCCTCTGTCACCAAAGAATCAGCAATGTGAAAGACTCTTGCATCTCCAGGGAATTTGTCAAGCAGTGTTTGATTGCTTTCATCAACATCATCATTGCGTGCTGAGAGAATTGTGTGCTCAAGGAAGTATTTGTCTCGCTGACAATCTACAGCTGGTCCAGGAACAGATATGCCCAGATAAACTGTGTTGAGGAGAGATTCAACAGTATTTTCTGGGAGCTTCATAATATCTAGAATGACAATATTCTGTGCTGCATCCGTATGTTTTCCATGACCAACATCCAGGAGCCATTCAGCAAAGTCCTTCTCCTCTTGGGGTGCATTAGGCCCTCCAAGTCTCATGTTCTGGGTTAGGTGAAGTATTTCAACCTTCCTCCATAGCTGAGACTGTAGTCCGACAATCTGTTCCCTTCCACCTTTCACAACAACAGGTAGGATCTGTTGAAAGTCACCACCATAGACCATCGTGGTTCCACCATAAGGCCATGGATCATTGTGAATATCTTGCATTGCCTTATCCGAAACCTCTTGGCCACATTGATCCTGTTTTGGAATTTCATCCCAGACAGACCTGACAGAGGAGATCTCCAAGCATTGTGCCCTTTTGAACACATTGCAAAGAATGCCTTCCCAGAGTTGAATCAGAATTTTTAAAGTGGAGTTTGAGATTCTTCCACTCAAGAGTAGCAATGTAGCCATCCCCAAGGATGCCCCACAGAGTACAATCATGCCCTCAGCTCGCAATGCATGACAGAGTGTGTTGTATACATGAGTCTTTCCAGTTCCACCTGGTCTATGCAAGAAGAACAATTTTGGCTCATTGTTTACAACTGAATGCATTAGGCCCTGTTCGGGATCCCCAGGTAGGCCTCCAGGATGTACCTGTGCCCTGCCAAAATCTACCTGTACAGAATGTGCTGTGATGTAGCGTAGATGTACCGGAAAAAAGTGTTCGGTAACCGCCACATCTGCTCACATCTGTACCGTTGACTGAAAAAGGAAGTCACGCCAGGAAGACACGTCTTTTCTTTTCTTTTCTACACTACTTCTACCACATTCACATTCTTTTACCATGGCCCGGGACAAGGCAAATAAGGAGAACGAAAACCCGCCCGCTGCCACCCAGGCCAAAGCAGGCAAGGCTCCGCGTGCCATATGGAATGCCAATATGAGGAATATCCTCATTGACACACTGGGAGCCCAGAAAGCGGAAGGTAACCAGGCAGACAATGCATCCTGGAAGTCGGATGCCTGGACAGCCTGTGCCGAGGCGCTCAAGGGTACGGAGAAGGGCGCAAATGGGTCAGGTGGGCCAGCCAAGACCGCAAGAATGTGTGCCACTCGTTGGGGCTCAGTATGTGTTTCCTGCTTGACCTTATGCCCTTCATTAACCGCAAAGCAGGAAAAGGTGGACTACCTGGCTGTCAAGAGCTTGCAGAATCTGTCTGGTGCGGGCTGGGACGAAGAGAATAACCTGGTCATCCTGGAAGAAGATGTCTGGCGGGAACTAATCAAGGTGTGTGTATATCACCCTTTCTTGCCTACTTCGGGCTCACCCACAACAAACCAGAGCAACCCCAAGCTCAACAAGTGGCGCAACAAGCCTTTCATGCTATACAACGAGATGTCAGACCTCATCTCATCGATGGCGGGGTTGCCACGGGTGACCAGTCCTTTGTTCCCGGCCAATTGACACCTTCTCGGCATGACGAAGAACCTGACAACGAGGATGATGACGACCTCAGCTTCCCCCTTGACCCCCAGCTTCGTGGCAAAGACGGGACTGTCCATCCCTCGAGCCAGGACGATGATGAGCCGATCGACTGGGAGCCATCTGATAAAGGTTCGGATGATGACGAGCCTCAGGAAATCCCGGTATAGTCCCTCCTTGTTGTACATTCATTGTCCTCATGTCGTTCTAGCCGCCGTCGCAGCGTCGCAAGCATGCCCGTGCCAATTCCAACTCCACTCTGACAAGCTCTGCGAGCGCAGGGAAGCCCCAGTGCACTGATGGGCACAGCCACAGGCGGAAGCCCAGTGCAGGCCATGCCATGATGGCTGTGTCTGATTCACTCAAAGAGGTCGCCAATGCGCTCGCACGTGACACCACAGGCCCTACATCAGGCAAAACGCTATGAAGTACAAGGGCGGCTATGTGGGTCTATTGTGGTCTTTCATGGTCTTTCAAACTGATGGGCCATCTTTGAGTGTCTATGGTTGTCTATAATGAGTTTCACTAGGGCAGAGAATTATAACTGAGCCTTAACTTAATATGGAGAGACTGTCCTGGGTTTTACTTATGACTCAGAGCATGGCTGTCATAGCCTAAATGAAGCCAGCATTTCATGCACACTGGAGTTGAGACTAAACTGCTCGGAAAATAGGCACGGTTCTCGGAGTGGGGGAAAACCTGTACTTACTTTCTTGCCATCGTTGTTGGGGATTACAGCCGTTTGCAAAATTGATGACAGTAGCCGAGAAACAAAAGAAAGAGAAGTTTTGATGCCAGAACTTGTTTTGCTCATTTCTCCTTCATTTCTGGTCTGATTAGGCTGAGAATAGAGGGGATCAAGAGGGTTTCTCAGGGCCTTCATAACAATACCATACTCACCTCCCAATTCACAGAGTCAAGCTTGATGGTTTTCCCCTTGTAATCAATGGATTTGATGGATGTCCAATTCTATAACCCACATATCTCCTTCATTTCTCAATAGAATTACATGAAACTGGGAGCGGATTAAAACCCCAATTCACCTGAATCTTCTATGTGCTTTTGGACCATCATTGGCCCTCATCCTCCGGTGTAATGTGTGATTATGATGGGAGGGGTTATAAACAGACTCAGGTAAATTCACCATTGCGCATGATCAGTGAGTCACCTTTATTTGTACAATGGCAAACCATCTCGTGGCAAATTGGGGCTTTCGAACGCACCCACCCACATTTAATTTCATCCAGAAATGAGGGAGATAGGTGTATTATAAAATCGGACATCCATCAAATCCATTGATTATAAGGGAAAAATCAGCAAGCTTGAATCTGTGACACCACAGTCTGGCAGGATGATATATCATCAGCCCACAAGCTCCCACCTGCCATGATATATAAACTCCCAAGCTGAGAGACCTGGCTTTGATATATCACCTAGGGACCCATCCCAATATAGGCGGTAAAGAAATCAGAAAAAGAAGACAGTGATGGGACTCAAACCCAAGACCTTGTGGTTACTTCTCAAATAAAGCAACACACAAAGCAGTTAGACTAAGCAAGCGACAAGGGAACACAGAATGATGGGGTGATACCATGGCACCATGGCCACAGAAATCATTCTTACCCTTGGCCCCGCCTCAGGGGCCAGGTTAGTGGTTCGGGTTAGGTTAGGTTGGTTAGTGGTTAGAGGTTAGAGGTTAGAGTTAAGGTTGGTTAGAGGTTAGGGTTCAGGTATATATGATTTTGTTGTTGTGGAGCATTTGATGGTTAGATGGTTAAGGTTAGTTCTGGTTGGTTAGGGTTAGAAACACCCACAAAACACAGAATAAGCATGTAATAACACTTTCAAAGAGCTTGCCTGCCCTAGGTCTGGGTATTAGCAAGTCCCGGGTAGGGTAAGGGTACCTTACCCTAGCCGGGACACAAACATGACCTCATATCGGTAGTCTGGCAAAGTGGTTAGTATGTTCCAGCATCTTCGGGCTTCTGTGCTCTGGCGGTTGTGGGTTCGATCCTCCCTTTTGCTTTGATTTACCTTTATTCCCGAAAAGGGAAGCTGATATATCAGCTTTGTGTCCGCAACCATAGGCCTTGATATATCATGGCAGGTCGGAGCTTGGTGGGCCGATGATATATCAAAACCCCAGATACGCCTGTCTGTGAGTTGGGTGGTGTGTATGGTATGGTTGTGAAGGCCTTAGAAAACCCTCTCAATCCCCTCTATTTTCAGCCTAATCGGACAAGAAATGAAGGAGAAATGAGCAAAACAATTCTGGCATCAAAACTCTTCTTTCTTTTGTTTTCTCAGCTACTGTCATCAATTATGCAAACGGCTGTAATCATCAAGATATCAAGTATGTACTATCAAGTCAATTCGCCAAGAAATGCCAAGGACGTCCATCAATTGAGGCCGTGCATCAGTGTGATCCCATCTTTTGGTTGACGGCATTGCCACGTCCTCTCTTTAGCCACGATGCCCCAGTTTTCTCCTGGCTCCTTACTGCCTTCTGCCTGTCCTGCTGGGAGTTACACGCCTCAAGAGTGGCCAATTATTGTATTCAAGACCTCATCAACACCACTTCAAGCTCTGTGATGCTGTTGTGTCATCCGTGCCACCTCAATGCTGTCCCGTCACAAGTCCCAAAACCAAGTCGTCACCAAGAGAAAGCCCAAGTTATATAAGAGCCTCTCTACTCAAGACTGTACACTCTGGAGTGCTCCTTCTGCCCCAAACTCTGTGAGAATGGGCAAGCTGCCCCTGCGCGAGTCGAATCAAGAACCTCGGCTTCAAGTGACTATCAATCGCCGCTTCGGCTCAATTTTTTTTGCCTCAAGATTGTCAAATCAATCCTCCGACTTTTTATTTCCAAGCATTGGCAAGCGGCAAGTCCTGAAGGCCTGAACACTTCCGACCATCTTTGCTTATGTTGTCTTCGGGATGTTGTGACATCACTTTCCATTCCTCGTATCATTACATTTGTCTTTAGTACATTGATGCTTATCGAATATATTTTTTCCATTCGAATTTTGGTGTGCTTTGAGAGCTATGAAGGCTCTGCTGGCTATACTGTCTATGCGACTTCATAGACTGAGTGACGGCTATGGCCGTCTATGTGGCAACTCCCGCCCCTCCCACCTTTCTTTATAGACATGCCTTTTCTATAACGTCTTCGGTGTCTTTCTTGGTCTCTCGTGGTCTATGGGGGAACTTCAGGTTTTCCTGATGTACCTCTCCGCAGCGGAAGGCCCAGGCCATTACGGCCGTCATGAAGATGAATCTGCCCAATACAGAGAAAATTCGGGGATACTAGTGTCGCCGATGTCCTTCTTGCAATTGGAGAAGACAACCCGATGCGTGAGGAGTTGTTCTTTTTTTGGCAGTCATTCGCTATCATACTAAATCTGACTTTATTCGCTCATATAGTATCCCAATGTTCTGTTACATAGTTATCATACCATTCCACTCCCTTATCCGTACCACATACATCCAAATCAATCCTCCTCTTCATCCTCTACGTATTTTTCCCACATTGCCCTAGCTATATTGTCTCTAAATGCAGTTGCTCTCTGTTTCTCTGCCTGTGAGATGTAGCGCCCAAGTTCTTCCTCGGGGAATTCTCTCCGCTCATCACCGTCAATTTCTCGGAGCGTGAATGTTGGATTGCGTGGTCCACCTTGTCCCGGGCCTTTATCGGCGAAGTCGTCAGGGTCGTGGATACGGATGAAATTGTGCAATGCTGCCAGTGCACATGAGATTTTAGCTTGTGTCCGAACCGAGTATTCGGGGGCCACGGTCATGAGTCTGAACCACCGTTTTGACACACCGAAAATCTGCTCAATTATATTGCGCAGACGGGCATGGCGAAGATTGAAGAGTTCTTTGTAATTTGCAGGGCTATGTATCAGTTCAGTAACAACGAATGCAAGGAGAGAAATCCCACCGTAGGTTGCCAGATTTCCTCCACTCGTTCAAGTGGTATAGAACCCCACGATAGGGCACTAAAAGAGAGTCACAGACAGGGAAACCTGCATCTCCAAGGTAATAATAGCCAGGAGGTATCGCAAGTCCCTTGCGACGTGCATCAGAGAATACGCGACCATCCGCTGCACTCCCCTCCCATCCAGTGAGAAGATAACAAAACAACCTATTGAACCGACATGCAGCAAAGGTGTTCTGCGATATACGGCCCTTTCAACTGCGATATCTAGCCATCGAAACGAAGCCATCCAAGAGAGTCCCATTGACTGCACCCAAGCATTTCTTGAAGAAGGGGTAGTAGTGCGGATTATTGCGGATTTCAGGAGGGATGGTGGTTGCATCTGGGAGCTTCACATATCGACCATAGAATGCTGGGGACATGATCATGTTCAAGATCCTGTGAAAACATCTAGAGCAGTCAATAAGCACAAAGAAACGACAGGATTCCAAATTTACTTCGAAATGGTCTCCCCACTGCGCTGGAACCGTTCTTGGTGTTCCCGGTTTCCACGCCCAGTTACAGCGATGCGGAAGAAGATGGCTAGTTGTTCTTCACAAGACAGATGCCGGGTTGGGGCAAGGTGGCCGTTGACCCGAAGCGCACAGATCAACTTCAAGAATACATATCTGGACATTCCCATGGCCCGTCGAAAGCGCTCTGGATGACCTTGAAAGCACCACAGCAATTAGGCAGGACAAACACATGATGACAACAGAAGCACGGACCATCTACCAATTCTTCCACCCATTTCTGCCCTGTAAGGACAGATGTATGCATCAATGTCTTCTCCTCGGATGAGGAAAGGACAATTGCTGCTGCCGACACACAAGCTGCAAGCCCGCATGCCCGTCGAACCCGTTCCCGATGCAGTAGATGCACGATGATACGGCTCGTAACTGCGTGCCGGTGTAATCGTGCATTTTTGCACTTCTAGTTGCCAACTAGAGCCTCTATCCGGTGATATACAAGTAGAGTCAGAGTGAGCTCCGAGCTGCTGGCTAGGTGTTCATGACGTGAGAGGACTATTGTCTTCTAGATGCAATACGGTTAGCACAAGCTACGAGGTTAACGAGGACTTCTACCGGTACCTTCACAAATAGGGCCACCAGATCTCTTAGTTAACTAAGGAAACTTGACGATGGTGGCAGAGAAACTAGGACATACAAGGCCTAAGGCTGCTTGCTAGGACACAAACAGCATACCAAAGAGGTTGCGAGGTCGATATACCAATTGCTGGCAGGCAACAGTGGGAAGAACCCAATTATTCACGACAAGACTATTTAGACCTGTTTTACCCAAAAACTGAGGATGCGTTTGATCACGCATTGGGTCCAGACCGAGTCTGGGGATGACTTGAACAGTAGGACATGATCCAGCCGTTTAGCCGCGAGGATAAACCAGAGAGAGAAAGACAGATTGCGATATTGTGGATGAACCACCAAACCAAACCAAAGACTATGGGGTATCATTAGGAAGGTAGAAGAGATGTGCATGAGCTTCAAGACTAATCAGGCCCGGGACAAGAGGCCACAGACGAAGAAGACACTTTCTATCCACTTAATCAGCAATCACATGGGTTGTGTCAATCTTCACATGTCTCTTTGGCCACTAGCCAATCAGGATCCAGGGATGGGGATTTGGGCCACAGGAACATGGACATTGTACAGTAATCATCGTGATGTAAAGCCTAGGGCAGTAGTATAAAAGGGCAGCAGAAGGAGAGGGAAAGCTAGCACATCTAGGGGCGCTGTACACATTGTGTCAGCCACTGGAACCGTCGCTCTGATAGCCGTGGAGGTTAGACTGTGTACGAACGATAGATTGCTTTGAACGAATTGGATCAGAATCAGAACACGGCAATTGATAGAACACGGCAATAGTCAGAACAGGGCAAACAGACCCAGAACATTGAACAGAACACTGAAACCGTCGAAAGACACAAAAAGCGCAGACTTAACGGTCTTAAAACCTACCCTATACTGTCTCCTTGACGTCCTAGACGTTACTTGTCCAATACAGCTTGACTTGACCAGTCAAACCTTGCAAAAGCGCGAGCAACCCTTAGTTAACTAAGCGATCGACCGAGAAACCAGCTGCTATCAAGTCTAATACTTGACTTACACCCCCGAACTTGCACTCTGACTCTCTCTATTGAGGGGTTAGTTGTTGATAGTGTTGTGTGTTGTGTGTGGTTTAGAGTTCATAGCTCTGCTGCATTAGCATTTCGCATTTTGCATTCACACATACCTGAGAGTTAGCGTTTTCATCGGGAACAAACCAATATACCTAGTATGGGTTTGAGCTGGTCAAATCTAGATGACTGGCCTCGGCCTCGTACTACGAATACCAGTGGCATACCTCCGCAGTTCCGTGTACATCAAATCTCTCTTATATCTTGACTCATCTCTCATTACTATCTACAATTCCTGTATTGTATATAAAGCCTAGCAGATCCCGTGATTCAGTACTGCATCTCCCACCAAAGTAACGGTGTTGGTGCTGGTCTGAGCCTAGCGCGGAGATACGTTTATATAACTATCTTTGTTGTTATCGTTCAAATATAAAGTGGTCTTGTTGGCATATATAAGCTTTAAAGGACTTAAGCCGTGTTCGTGGAGAGTCGCGACACTTGTGTGAAAGGCACCTGTTTGGTTGTTACCTCAGGTCTGCTGTTGGCACTGTTCCAGTGAGTTCAGTCGCAGTACCTGGTCGTTAGCATCCGTTCCAGTGAGTTCGGTCGCGATCCAAAGTCTAGATCCAGTGCGGTCTCTGTCAGAGTACGGCAGGAAATCCTTTCTAAGTCTAGAGAGACTTATAGGTCTTCGAGATATCTTTTTGACGTGTCTAGAAGTATAAAATATATAAAACCCATATCACTTCAGTCGAAGTAGATAATCCCTGGTCAATCTTTGACTACTTTGTGCTCATACTAGTCCTAATAAGACTTCTATCGAGTTGGCATTTTCGAGACACGAACCTGAGAAGTTAAATCTTACCTGTAAACTGCAGGACGACCCGAACTCAATTGTGTGTGTGTGTGTGTGCGTTGGTTGTAGTGTTTTTAGTTGGTTAGTTACCGTCTAGCAGCTTTCTGATTATCTTCGCGAACATCAGTGTACCCATAGCCACTGTTTCATCTGGAGCCCACCGCGAGGGTCCATTTTGAATTTTCTCAGTTTGAAAAGTCAACAACCTAGAGGTTGAACTTAGTTCTTTGTGAACTAGAAGTGTTGGAGGTTTCCCTAGGAAAACTCTCTTTGATATAAAAATCAAATGGCCAATCTGTCGCTAGGGCCACCACCCAAAGCGAAAGACCCGGCGCCAGAAAAGAAAAACCGGAGTTCAACTCTTGTACCAGAGCCTCCCGCTTTCCTTTCCAGTTCATCTAAAAGGACTACCCATAACTCGAGGAGTGCTGTTTCCAGCGCCCCAACGGTTTCGAGACCAACCCGTGCACCCGTGAGTGGTACCTCTAGAGGTCGTAGCGAAACAGTCACGCGAACTGATAGTCGTATCATGGCAAATGCCGAGTTAAGATTGAGAAGACAGCAGTCCGCACCACCTAGTGGAAGTTCCCCAACTGTCTCGAACCTTCAGGAATCTCCGGATCCCTTGATTGATAGCGCTTCGAACTCGCGACCCAATCAGAACCCAAATTTATCGATTATTCCAAACGCGATAATAGCCATGGATAGATCGAAAGTTCCCCAAAACTATGGCAGAAATGCCTTACAGCTCAATGGTGAAGAACCAGAGAACTTGGATTGGTATCTCGGTAATATAGACGAGTTCGCGACAGCGTACAAAGCTACTACCGATGATGATAAAAAATGGCTAGTACTGCGATACTGTGTGCCCACCACGCAGAGAGAGTGGAAAGCTCTAACCACGTATGGAAAGGACTATTCCTACGATGAGTTCAAAGCCGAAATTCTTAAGAACTATCCGGAAAGCTGCGAGGCTGAGGAAGGTTCTATCGCCTTGCTAGATCAGTTGGTGAAGAAGTTTAGACGCAATAAGCTTGAAATAGACGATACGGTGGCATTTATGTCGTTCGCGCGTAAATTTAAAGCTAAAGCAGAAAAACTCACCGGGAGAATCTCTAATTGAGAAGTGGCTGCAAGGATTCTGGCATGTTTCTCGGAGGACCTCCTTGAAGCTACCAAGTCCAAACTGCGGTTGACGGCAGTTGAGCACTTACCCTTGACCAAGCTAGCCAAGAAGGAACATGACGTGAACCAGGCAAAGAATAATACCAACTTGCCCTTCGTGACACCTTCGCGGGATCGCGAAGATAAGTACGTCTGGACAGACGTGCTCGCGATAGCTCAAGAGATTATAGAAGAAGAAGCTGTATCGTTTTACGATACCGAGCTAGTCTTCAAAAGGACAGCGAAAAAGGATGACAAGAAAGTCGTACTTCTACATAATGTCGAGCGAGAGCAGCAGCAGCTGCAGCAGCAGGCGCAACACAAGCAACAGTTGCAGCAGCAACAGTCTAGTGACCACTCAGATATTAAAAAACTTCTGATGGAACATCAGAATCAAGTAGAAAAGAGCCTAGCTGAGAGTATGAATAAATTGGTCATGTCCAATCATAAAAATTGGGTTGAGATAAAGGAAATATTGGAGGCCATTCGTGGCAGCCGACCCTCGAACTCGAACAATACCCCGAAACCGTGGGAAAACTCGAGTCGCCCAACTTCAGACAATATGAGGAGGATAACCTCTAATGACTGCTTCTATTGTAATTACACAGGACACTTCCTGGGGGATTGCAAGATATGCCATGCGCATCTCAACGCGGGTTTAATCAAAGTGGTAGACGGGAAAACTTTGTTCTTTGATGGGAAGTCTATTCCCTCTGAGCCTCGAAATAAATCTCGAGCCCAGAAAGTTGAAGAATACTATAAGAACCGTGGACCCAAAGACTTTAAGTCAGTAGTTGTTTCTCACCAGTACTCCTATGAAGAAGAAGGAGAGGATCCGAATTATGATCCTAGACCTGATGAGATTCGGACCTTGAAGTTCGAGACGGAAGAACTTAGGCAGCGGTTGTTGCAGGAGAAAGAACGCTCCAGGCAGCAGACACTCCAACGTCCGACTGAACTACTCGGTGCTCGTATAGGTGATGAAGAGTTAGAGCAGCTTCTACACGCCCTGCGTCAGGGACTAGGACCGTCTCGCGAACAACTCGTTCAGACCCGCGCGAACCATGGGGGGCAGTCTAGCGAGGGTTTTCAGTGAATCCAATGAAGGGGAGACCTGGAAATCCACCGGGTCGGCGAAAAACCCCTGAGGATCTCGAGAAGCCGAAAGTTCTGAGTTCGAATAAAGGAGAGCCTGACAAGGTTGTAAAAAATATGTCGAGACAGGTAGAAGTGGTTATCGAGAAATCGAAACCTAGACCCAAGGCAACTGTGGAAGAAGTACCGGATGAAGATGACCCTGTCGCGAAGGTCGTTGCGGACAAGCCAAGAGAACTGGCATTTCGCGACGTACCTCCTGTAGAACATGTGTTGTCTAGACCAGTGCTACCGCGGAAACCTGGGGTCGCGATCAGTACTGAACCACCTCTAGCCCCGGAAAAGGCATATGAGGTGAAGTCCAATGTCGATGATCCAGAAGCCATAAAATTAATAAGGCAGAAGATTATGAAAACAGAGGTCTCAGTACAGATAGGTCATCTGCTTGGAGGGAATACTGCGTTACAACGCGACTTCCACCAGCAGACCGCGAAAACCAGGAGGCCTATATACTTCCCTGGTAAAGACAAATCTAGGAAGGTGCCAAATTTTACGGCCCAACTAGTTGAGGAGGGCTCGAATGATGATGACGAGTCGCCTCAGGAAGAATTATTTTCTGACATTCCTGAACTAGAAATTCAGGAGGACGCGATTCATGTTGAGGAATTACCCTATGACTCGTATGTGATGATTTTGTCTCAAGACATAGGAGATATGCCGGAAGGGTCTCTTGTAATGGACAATCCTGTGCTACAATACCTCGAGAGTCTAGCCGAGGGAGAAACCCCTAAGCAGATTATCGTTCGGGAACTTAGCTCGGCAGCGCTGCGTTGTCTATACCCGATAATTAATCGGAGTGGTGAAGTAGAAGCCATTATAGACGGAGGTTCGCAAATCGTGTCAATGTCAGCAGAGGAAGCTATGCGTAGAGGGGTCGCGTGGAACCCTGATATTCATATAGTCATGCAGAGCGCGAATGGTCAATGCGAGCAGACTCTAGGACTTGCTAGAAATGTTCCATTTGACTTTGAGGGACTTATAGTGTTCTTACAAGTACACGTTCTGCGTTGTGCACCATATAAGGCGTTATTGGGATGACCATTCGAGATCTTGACCGAGAGCGTGATAGTAAATTCTCGAGACGGAAGTCAGACAGTCACTATGAAGGATCCACATTCGGGGGCACGGGTAACAGTCCCAACCCACCCGAGAGGGAAGCCCAGAATTCTGACTAGGGCGCCTAGGGATAAACTAGAGGATCGACCTGCGGGTCAAGTCAAGGATTTTTGACTCTATTCGATGATCTCAAGGATGAGGGAGAATTAATGACCGCTTGGGATTACGATCGGGAAGGAAATTTGGTGTGCATTGGATATGGCTCGCCTAGCGAAGGCAAGGTGGCCTCAGAAGAAGATAAAAAGAAAGCATACTTGTGCGCGTCGCAGGAAATCGTTAATCAAGACGCTGTCGCGTCACAGTTACTAGATCAGTATCTGGGAACTACTACCACTGAAGAGGGGATGGAAGTCTTCGTTTTCAAGGAAGTAGGTGGAGAAACTGGAGCGCCGGAAAAACCGAACCGTGGGAAGAAACACCGTGGTCCGCGGAAACGGTCGCGACATATGAATCTAGTGAATCTACGTGCTGGCTCGAGACAGACACCGAATAAATGCGAACGCGCGCGTGTGCCTTCTGTTCCGAGAGTACCAAGGGGAAATGAACCCAAGGCCTCGGTTCTGCTTGGCAAGAAATATAAGCCTGTCGCAGATAAAATCAAACCTATCTTGGCTGAGTTACCACAGAAATTCCGTATAGAGAGAAAAATAACGGGTGATCCATTGCAGGACATGCCTAAGTTAGACCTGAAACCACCAGAGTTCGAGCCTAACAGATGGTATACTAGTGAACGAAAGGAACTTATTGATAAAATTCATGACGATGGTCTTCTAGAACCAGAAGAGCGCAAATTTATGCACCATTTCATGTCTTTACACGAAAAGAGTTTCGCTTGGGAAGAAAATGAGCGTGGGCAGCTGAAGCATGAGTTCTTCCCACCAGTAGATATGCCGGTGGTCGAGCACACTCCTTGGGTCTGCTCGCAGATTCCAATTCCACCTGGTCATTTCGATGAGTTCTACAGAAATATCAAGGCAAAGATAGACGCAGGAGTATACGAGCCTTCAAACTCCTCGTATCACTCGCCGATTTTTGCTGTAATAAAGAAGGATGGAAAATCTCTTCGTATAGTGCATGCTCTAGAACGGTTGAATGAAGTAACAATTCAACACTCGGGTGTAACACCAGGAACAGAAGCGCTAGCAGAACATTTCGCTGGTCGCACCTGTGGAGCTGCTCTAGACATGTTTGTTGGTTACGATAATCAAGATCTAGCGGAGACATCGAGAGACTATACCACGTTTCAAACTCCTTTCGGAGCATTGCACCTGGTTAAGTTACCTATGGGCTGGACAAACTCAGTGCCAATCTTTCATGATGATGTTACATATATATTGCAGGATGAGATCCCGCATGTAACTATTCCATATATAGATGATGTACCGGTTCGGGGACCGGCCACTCAATATGAAACCAAAGGTGGAGATTTCGAGAGGATACAATTTTTGCTCCGGATGGACTATCTAGACGAGACCCGCACCCAGGAGATGAAGTTTTCAAAAATTCTGAGGAAGGGTACGATAATAACGACCCGCCCGAAGATCATGAGGATGCGGACTTAACCGGCCAGCAGCCTTATGATTTCGAGGACTTCAAACATGAAATAGACACTCGAGGAGGATATTTTCTGGAGATAGGTGACTCTGCGAGTTCACCTGCGGATTTCGAGAGAGAAACTGCGTGGAGTTTAAGCTTTGAGCAACAACTTCGCGTCTCAATAGAAAAAGCGTATGAGGACGCTAGTATGCCTGTTCCACAGTATGTGAACAAGTTACGGGAGTTACCAACTGAACCATTAATTCCAGATTTGGAATCGAAATGGGATCCTGATAAATGGGAGCCGTATGAAGAAGGCCACCGTTCTGAGGACGCGAAGTTACAGGATAAAAGGTTGTCGATATTAAAGGATTGGTTAAAGGATCCTACAAAACGACTGAAAGGAATTCATCCTAAGAAAATGAGAACGTTCCTGCGATGGGCCTCACACTTCTTTTTAAGGAGGCGGAGGTTATATAGAAAATCGCTAGGTTCGGCCCATCAGCTAGTAGTTGATAAAGAGCACCGAATGTATATGCTCAAAGCGTCACACGACAGCTTGGGACATAGAGGGTTCTACGCTACAAAAGAGCTGATCGCGCTTTGTTTTTGGTGGCCAGATTTCGATCGAGACGTTAGTTGGTATGTCAAGTCTTGCCATTTGTGCCAGTCTAGACAAGCAAACATGATCCGGATTCCACCAGTAGTCACACACACTCCTAGTATCTTTCAGACAATCCATGTGGATGTTATGAAAATGGGAGAAATGTCCAATGGCTTCGATATGGTCGTAGATGCCAGAGACTCATTGTCGTGATGGCTGGAAGGACGCCCTATAAAGAAAGATAATGCTGAAACATTGGGAATGTTTCTTCTAGAAGATGTTATTTGTCGCTGGGGATGCCCTAGGACAATTGTGACGGATAACGCGAAACAGTTCTTAGCAGCTGTTGCGTGGTTAAAAGAAAAGTACGGGATCACAAATATTCAGATCTCGCCTTATAATTCCCAAGCAAATGGCAAAGTTGAAAACGGTCATTACCCAATGCGTCAATCTTTGTATAAAGCTACCGGGGGCAATCCTAAAAAGTGGTGGTACTTCTTTCATCAAGTCCTTTGGGCAGATAGAATTACCATACGAAAAGGGATGGGCTGTTCGCCCTTCTTCCTAGTCACTGGCGCTCATCCAATATTGCCGCTAGATGTGGTCGAAGCCACTTGGTTAGTGGAATTACCAGGTCGAGTCCTGACAGATTCTGAACTTATTGGGTATCATGCGCAGGCGCTAGCAAAGCATAGCCAACATGTGGAAGCTATGCGCGCCCGCGTCGATCATGATAAGCTTTGAGAAAGTATGAGAAATATCATATGAATACCATAGTCAATTATGACTTTCAACCTGGACGGTTGGTTCTAGTCAGACACGCGGAAGTTGAGAAAAGTCTAAACGCGAAGATGCAAATCCAATATATAGGACCTCTAATAGTAATTAGACGGACTAAGGGTGGTGCCTATCTAGTGGCCGAGATGACCGGAGCCATGTTCCAAGATAGGATTGCAGCTTTCAGGGTTATTCCTTATGAAGCGCGCCATAGCATCCCGTTACCAGCAAATATTCATAAGCTGAAAGACATCTCGAGAGAGACGCTAGAAGAACTGGTTAACGACGAAGGACAGCCAGCGGCTGGCCTCGAACAAAGACCAGAAGCAGCGTTGAAGGGTTATCAACCAAAACGCAAGGTATATAAGGGCAAGGACATACAGTTCAGTAAAGTCCGCCTTCGCATTACACCAGAGGACTTTGAACTCAGTGAGACTTCGGATGAGTCGGAAGCTGAGGGAGCAGATAAATCGGACTCCGAATCAGAAAACGAGACGGGTCCTAGACGCTCTAAATGAACCAAGAAACGGTTCTAGACATAATCGCTCGAACTTTCAAAAAGGCCAAGTGAGCAGTCAACAAAATATATTGGCTAGCTACTGGAAAACAGAAGACACTTTGAAAGAGAGAGATAGGCCATTTGGGTACGGTTGAACGTACAGAGGTACTGTTGAAGTACGGAGTAGGATTGGGAAATTGAGAAATCTTAAACTTCGGGGGAATCCTGTTCTAGAGATTAGAAAATGGGACTCGAAGGCGTCTAGACGCGACGTACAGCGTTCAGGACGTCAGTGATCTCGCCCTCTTCATCATCGGCTTCGATGGCTTTGGCATGAGCGGCAGCGAGTTGGCCTAGTTCGGCAACAAGCTCGTCGCGACGGTCCAAATAGTGCTTAATGCGGTAAGAGCAATGCCCGAGCTCGCCCTCGATCTCTTTCTCGCGGTGAGCACGGCTAGGGTCATCCCCGGAGGTCTGGCCGAGCGAAAAACCGACCACGGCCTTGGCGCGAGTGAAGAGACTCGGGTCATCCACCAAGTCTGTGAAAGACCAAAGACGTAAAAATCCAACCCAGTTCATTGCGTGTCTATAAGGGGACGAACCTGAGGTGTTGTCCTCGACATCAGACTCCAGATCATATATAGACCCAGAGCGAGGCCGCTTACGAGGATAGCGATTGACCGCTTTGGTAGCCTTCTCGAGGACCCTGACGGCCTTCTTATAAGAAGGGGAGTGAACGTTTAGAAAACGGATTTGCTCGTAGCGAAGGCGTACCGACTCGGGATGCTTGGGCAAGATGCTTGGGCAAGGGCTAGTAAAATAGAATAGGGGGTCAGCTCGATGCACTAAATCAGTGTCTAGAGGGTGGCATATCTTCTTATTGAAAACCATCTTAGTGACCATACCGCCGTTGTCGGAGACAATGATATGCGGGTCCTTGCGAAACTTTGTGCCGCTGGGGACGGGTGTCTTGGTATACTCGTCGGTGGTAGGACCGGTCGCGACGTCGTCCACGTCCATCTTGAAGTTCGTGAGTTTGAGTAAAACCCAACCGAGCTCTATAGAATGAAACAAGAGCACCTTGTCAGCAGAGGGAGACTCAGCGCATTCGTCAAACAGACTTTTGTTTTCGTCCGAGTCCTCGCCGTCGGTGTCAGGAACGATGGGAGAGCTCTTGACGCCCTAAGATAAATGAAGGATACAGTCAGTACAGTGGGAGATGGTCTATAGACATAGCAAGCGCACCTTTTTGCCCTTGCCTTTGCCTTTAGCAGGACGATCAGGTTTCGCGGCAGCCTTGGCAAAAGCCTTGGCCACTGCTTTCTCGACCTTGACCTCAGCCTGAGCCTTCTTCTGGGAACAGACGACCTGATAGTACTCGAGCATATTGAGGAGCTCTTGGAAATCATTGTTCGGTGGGGTGAAAGTCAGCATGCTTTGAGAAATGAAAAATGTGGGCTAGACACCAACCGCAGTGTGGAGAGCAGCGCAAACGTGCTTCAGGTAGAAGGGGCCATTGGTTGGAGTCTTGGTGATGCTCTGGAGGTCGTCCCAAAGAGAGTTGATCTTGGCGGCCTCGGCCACAGCAGCCTCAGCGTTGTTGAGAGCAGGCATAAGACGTCTAGTCGGAAGAAATACAGCTCGAGCCCGAAGATTGAATGGACTCGTAATGTAATAGAAGGGGCTTTTATAGCGATGGTGGCTATAATTGCAAAAGTGGGGATATTTCTTGATAAAATCTTCGTCAATATTTAAATGCGGGAAAAGATCCATCCTGGGCAAAGTTTCGTTCACAAAAAGACACAAGCGGGGACGCTTGAACTTTTAGTGAGGGGGAGAGAGCCGAGGATACGCATGCCGAGGAGATTCGCAGATGGTGTGTGGACTAGATGACAAAAAAATCAGTCGCGACCATGCGCGAGACATCAGGAGAGTCTCGGGAAGCAGACACAGTATTGCTATTTTTAGCGAGAAGCGGACTTGGCAATATTGATGATCGAAGCTCGGTTCGTTTAACGAGCCTGTCAGAAAGCACCGATCATGGCTGTCAAAGTCACGAGAGCGGTTTTTACTATATCTAGCGAAAAGATATTGGCTCGAGTGATCGAGAACAGACGCGTGGATGGTTGGCAGGACCATAGCGAAGAAAATTTCTTGTGTCACGACCACATGTCGCGCTGAGGAAAATTGTCGCGAAACCCGAAAAAGTCACTAGAAAGGAGATAAATGGTCAGACAAATCGTAGCGAGCAGATAACGGCTCAAGATGGTGGCAAACACACATCTAGACATGGTCTCGGCTGGGTTTCAGAGCACTTAAAATATAAGGGCTAGAGAACCGGCTCGCGAATCGGTTTGGATCATCTATAAAACGGTCACGTGCTGTCTAGAAACCATGCTAGTGCGGAGGCAAAATCGCCTCGCAATTTCGAAATTCACGCGATAATAAGACATAGACAAGTTGTGCCTAGAATTGGCTAACCAGAGCTGTTGTTGAGACAAAACCATGTATCAGAAATGATATTTAAGTACATCTTGAAAGAGATCTAGTACTATGAAGTTGTCTCAACGGGACGTCGCGAATTCTATAAAAAGAACACCATGTACATTCTGGACGAAGTTGAGTTCACGAGCACTATTGTCTCGAAGAACTTATAGACTTAATTTCGCGATCTCTTAGAAATTCACACTAGAGAGCAAGAGATAGTCGCTTATTCCAAGAAAAGTAGTAGTACATATGGGTGTCGCAACAAGACACAAGGCAGTAGGAAAAATTGTAGTAGCTCAACTACCAGCATACAGCTAAACGACAAGTAATTGTTCATGTGATGGAGCTGGTATGAGTAGTCGAGTGGGGCCAGACTTCAGTATTGCAAAAAATATAAAATGTGTGCCCCCCCCAAGGACAGCGACGCCGGCGACATTCAAGCTGTAGAGGGAAATGAGATGAGAAAGATCAAGAAAACAAGTGCGGAGTACCGAAGGACGGCTCTGCCCCGCTAGCCCAATCGTTCTCCTCGACCTCCTCCATGGGCTCTAAGTCGTGAAATATTAACAAAAATTGAAGTCAAAAAGAAAAATTGCGTACCATCAACCGGTTCCGCCTCGGGGCCTGGGAGAAGGGACAAGGGTCAGAGATAACGACCCAGAGAGAAAGCGTGGAGATTTACTTGGCAGCGCACCAGGAGAGGTCGAGGCCTCCTGGCCAAGCGAGCTCAAATCGTGAGGCTGTGTCACGAACGGGTTCGGCGGCGGAGGAAGGACCGCGGACGACAGGGAAGGCCGCACGGGGGACTTCGTGCGAGGGACATTCTTCGGGGGACCAAACTTGACTTGTGCGGTTCGCATCACGATGCTCTTCGGTGCAGAAGCTGGACCAGAACGGTGACCGGGCGTCTCCATCGACAAATCGGCGTCGGGATCGCCGGGCTCGTCGTGGGCCTGGGCTGCCTCGGGCAGGACGACCTTCTCGAGACGCTCGAGAGGGGTGGCCAAAGAGGGGTGTTGCGGTGGCAGGTGCACCGCATCGTTGGTCTCGTCCTCGAGAATAGTGCCCACCAGATTAATGCTCTTGAAGTGCTCGAGCGCCCTCTCGAAGGTGATATTGAAGGCCGCGAAAAGGTCCCGGATGGCGTCCTGGGTCTCGAAGTCCTCGAAACGGGCGTTGAAATGCTCGGTGGGGAGGGCCTTCTCCGCCTGGAGGAACTCGAAGGCGAACTCCTTGAGATCGTCCATGTACTGCCGCAAGTGCATAGCCGTGAGGTCCTGGTGTAATTGGACGAGACGGCCGGTGCACGTAATGGCCTTGAGATGGGAATTGAACCCTAAGAACCGATCAGTGAGAGTAAAAACTTGTAAGGGATAGGAACTTACGGCGGCTCGTCGTAGCCAGGATCGGCTCAAGACGGTCGAGCGCAATCATCGCCTGATGAGAGCTAGCACGGAGAGTGCACGTCTGTCCGCTCTTGATACGATTATAACAGCGCTTGCCAGGGCCGGAATAAACGCAGATCTGCCCACACGAGAGGCAGTCGTAACAGGGAAAGAGCGACTGAGAAGTCAATTAGTCGCGAGGTGACACAAAAAGACAACAAGGGACTTACTCGAGTATCTTCGGTGGGGAGTGCCGCCGAAGCCACCAAATGCTTGGCCACCACCGTAGGAGCAATCGGTGGGGCAGGTGGCTAGAAATCGAGTAAGTACCAAGATAAAAAGATGGGAATGATAAGGGACGTACCAAGCTGCCGAGCACCTTGGAACCCTTACCCTTGAAACGAACGTTGGCCTTCTCGATGGCCGCCGGGTCAAAATCGCCAGGGTGCTCCACGGGGTGGTGGTCGCCTGGCTTCACGACGACTTGGACGCTGTCGTCGTCGGACTTGTCGTAGGTCTTGAAGGCTGGGGGAGGCGAGTCGGGAATGGGGTCGACCTGTCGGGACTTGCTAGCCTTCTTGGAAGAACTAGGGGTGGGGGTATCGAGAACGACCTCAGCATTTTTGGCTTGATAATTGGTGCGCGGAGGCGGACAAGTGTCGCGTGTGCTACACCGAGGAGCAGAATTTTCCTCCTAGTCCAAAAAGAAGTAAATAAAAGGGAATAATAAAAAGAGTAAACCGTAAAACTTACGGTAGGGAGGTCCTCGTTGGAGATAGGTTCGGGCGCAGCTGGGGCTGCGTGATGCTTCTTCGGTAGGGGCCGGACGGGCGAAGACGAGCCAACATTCTTGAAGGTCGAGGGAGCCAAATCAAAAGGATTGGGAATCCGCGTGCGCATTTCGGGAATCCGGAAGGTCTCCTTGAGCCAATGCTAGGACAGGTTCAGCACAGTCAACAAAGTACACCAAAGGAAAAGTTACTTACGGACGGGGGCTCGTGCTGAATAAAAACCTTCTTGAGATCGTGGAATCGGTCCTTCGCGAAGCCGGTGTACATTTGCTCGAAAGACTTGAACATGACACCAACTTGGAAAATAAAGTCCTTGACAGCGCTGGCATCGGTGTGACCGACAGCAGCCTGTTCGGCCTGACGATATTTAAGCTAGAACATGGGGCATTATTGTTCAGTCCGCTAGAAAAACGAAACAAGGTGTTAAGACTCACAAAAGCGGGCTCGAGTTCTGTAAAGACGGCGGTTGCTTCCCCGCGATCCAGGTCTTGGAAAGAGCCATCAAAATACAGAGCAACCTCATGGCAAGCCTCGTAGGGACGAAGCTGTGCCCAATGGTCATGGTTGAACTCAGCGTGAAGGTCTTCGTTGTCGACTTTGCGCTTTTGAGGGCGAGACTGAGACATCGCGGGCGTAAATGAAAATGAGGGAAGAGAGAGAACTGGATGAGATGGTGGTTGAGAAACAAGTCTAGAGAATGGGGCTGTACGATAAAATTTTCATTGAATGGAAAGGCCTTGTGGCATACCTTCTAGACAATGTTATTCCTGGAAAATCATCAGGGTATAAAGGAAGTCAACTGTGGTAGTCAACTCAATTGGGATGGTGGCGTTAAGGTTTGCAACATCAGAAGCGCAGCAAACCTTGAAACCTCCCAAAAATAAATGTTTTTGGTGTCTCTAGAGGAGAGGAGGACAGTCGAGTGCAAAGACCGGCTCCTAATGAGACACATCTAAGACGTTTGTGATGTTTAGGGAGCATTTTCGGAAAATTCCGTCAGATTCGATCGGATCAATCAAGATAAGATAAGATAAGATCGAGCCTGGCGGCCAAGTTGCAAACTTGTCGCAAAAAGCAAAATAAAGACCAAATGAGTACATGTTGTACCCAGACTGCAGTAACAGCGCACAGAGTGCAATGTTGTCAAAAGAGTTGTAAATGGCGAAATAATTTGGATGCCTCGACGAAGCTATCATTCATGAGACCGCTGGATCGTTGTTCGCGATAGCGCGTGAACACAACTGGGGACAGTCGAGATTTAGTGAAGGGGAGATGATACAGCTCGTAACTGCGTGCCGGTGTAATCGTGCATTTTTGCACTTCTAGTCGCCAACTAGAGCCTCTATCCGGTGATATACAAGTAGAGTCAGAGTGAGCTCCGAGCTGCTGGCTAGGTGTTCATGACACGAGAGGACTATTGTCTTCTAGATGCAATACGGTTTGATCCTTATACCATTGGGGGTTAGCGTGCGGTGTCTGGGACTCAGTGGGCTTCATAGTATTGAATTGACTTCGCAAAGGGTTGGTTGTACTAAAAGCTAGACACTGTATCGAGGAGGTAAAAACGCCTAAACTTGAGAAACATGCATGAAGTCCACAGATTGGGCATGGAAAGTCATATATATACACTAGACTCCGGACGGGGTCTAGTCGCGACAACTATAACTTGGTTTGCGAACAGTAGTTCGAGCGAGAATCATGAAACCGAGAAAGCCGAGACATCGGAGATCGTCGGGAAATGATCGCGACAAGTGTCGATCATGGAAAGACGTGTTGCGATGGCAATCACACATAACGAGATAGTCATCAGAATCGATGACAGGCGCTTGGACCGAAGGAATGAGCAAGACGTGTCGATACGGCCGGACAGCCGTGTCACGTCGACCAATAGAAAACTAGAAATATGCTGTGACCTACGTGGTCACACGGCAAGCAGTTGGGGCACGTGTCCAGCTAGCATACGTGCTAGGACCGGCAGGCCTCAGGAACAAACCAATATACCTAGTATGGGTTCAAGCTGGTCAAGTCTAGATGACTAGTCTCGGCCTCGAACTACGAATACCAGCGGCATACCTCCGCAGTTCTGTGTACATCAAATCTCTCTTAGATCTTGACTCATTTCTCATTACTATCTACAATTCCTGTATCGTATATAAAGCCTAGCAGATCCCGCGATTCAGTACTGCATCTCCCACCAAGGTAACGGTGTTGGTGCTGGTCTGAGCCTAGCGTGGAGATATGTTTATATAATTATCTTTGTTGTTTTCGTTCAAATATAAAAGTGGTCTCGTTGGCATTAAAAACACTTTAAAGGACTTAAGCCATGTTTGTGGAGAGTCGCGACACTTGTGTGAAAGGCACCTGTTGATTGTTATCTCAGGTCTGCTGTTGGCATCCGTTCCAGTGAGTTCAGTCGCGATCCAAAGTCTAGATCCAGTGCGGTCTCCGTCAGAGTACGGCAGGAAATCCTATCTAAGTCTAGAGAGACTTATAGGTCTTTGAGATATCTTTTTGAGGTGTCTAGAAGTATAAAATATATAAAACCCATATCACTTCAGTCGAAGTAGATAATCCCTGGTCAATCTTTGACTACTTTGTGCTCATACTAGTCCTAATAAGACTTCTATCGAGTTGGCATTTTCGAGACACGAACCTGAGAAGTTCAATCTTACCTGTAAACTGCAGGACGACCCGAACTCAATTGTGTGTGTGTGTGTGTGTGTTGGTTGTAGTGTTTTTAGTTGGTTAGTTGCCGTCTAGCAGCTTTCTGATTATCTTTGTGAACATCAGTGTACCCATAGCCACTGTTTCAACGGGGTTGCTCTTCTTTTATGTGTCTCAGGCGGAATAAAGACCATGGCTGTTAAAGAGTATAGAGGATGTCAATATCAATGTATTTGTGACGCCCCACAGGCCTGATGTACTGGGAAAACACGTGTTTATCGCATGTTCTTAATTAATCACATGAGGCGCCACAATGTGACCTTACACGTAGATGGAGTCCAATCGGTCGGATACAGCTACATCACAGGGTACCCTTTTCGGACTACAGGTGCTATGGCTCCATCTACATCCTGGAGGCCTACCTGGGGATCCCGAACAGGGCCTTATTGTATCAAAGGCTGCATGCTGTTCTGCATTGAGACCTGCAATTCAAGGTTCAGCTAAGGCATGCTGCTCATCCCAGTCATATGCAAGCTGCTCAGCAATCAAACGGTTGTCTTCCATCTGAGCCCAATTTTCAACTGGTTGTGGCATAGGGGGGAAATTGGCTAGTGACTTCCCAGATCTATGGAGTAGAGAATCCGGAAGGTAGAGACCATAGTTGTTGTAAGGATCCTTACTCATTGCAGTGCGCGCCGCCATTACCTATTGTCGCTTACTATATTATTTGTTACCATCATTCTGTGTAGTTACGAGCGGCAGCGTTACGTGGGCCCAACTAATCTTGGACCCAACGCTGACGCTGCCCTATTCTAAAATATAGAACTTGGACCAGTTCAGCCGGGTGTGAGATATAAGTTATCCCAAACCCTTATACTTTTTTGAACTCTATTGGCTCTTCAAACGAGCAATTCTATCTAGACTCGTAACTACGTGGTTACCACCAGCAAAAAACTTTCTTCATTGTTGACCACCATGTCCACGACGAATCCTAGAGCGGCAGACGAAGCCACGACTTGGAGAGCGCCGCCCCCCCACTTGGCTAGCGCCCCCGACCAAGCCCAAGCTAGCTTCATGATGGCTGCCACCTCACAGCCGGCCGAAAATTCTATGGCTCATACCCCGCACCTTCCTATCCCCTCTGATAGATCCAACGGAACCCATTCGTCCGTGGACCGCACTAGCTCCCCTTCTTCTCCGTCCGGACTCACCGCTTCCGTGGTCACCGCGCCCTCTGGGGAGCGATACCTCATGGAAAATGATACCCAGCTCCGGGTCGACCTGCGGAACGGAGTAGTGCTCACCGACGACGAATACGCCAACTTACAGCGCCGGGCCAACCACGGAACGTCTCCAGACCATCGAAACGTTCTGTCGCCCGCTCATCGCTCTCAGACGTACTCGCCTGTCTCCCTGACTAGCCGATCTGCTAATCATTCGCCTGTGTCCAATACCCTCGCACCCGGAACACCAGCCCCTCAGTCGGCGTCCCCCACGCGGAATGGCACCCACTCGGAGCTTAATGGCGAGCCCCTTCGACTAATCCACGAATTGGTCCAGGAGCTCAGCTTGGCCAGCACTCCGGCTTCCGCGGCTCAAATCAATACCCTGAACGCCCTGCGTGGAGCATTCACCACCGGACGCCAGCACCTTCTTGCGACTACCGCGGCCGCAATAGACCAGCGCGACTCGGCGGCAAGAACACACGCTTCCCTGGTCGAATTAAAAGATGAAACTGTACGGAAATTGTACGATTTACACAACGACATCGGACGCCAGCACAGCCAACTCGATAAGTGCATCGACGCCAGCATCTTCGCCCTTCGCAACTTGGGGATCACCGAAGACGCCCTCGGCGATGTCGTAAAACAGCTGGCCGATAGTCGCGAGAAGAAGCTCGCAGCTCCGTACATGGCCGGATACGCGCTACTATCCCCCACCACGGTCCCTGCCGATACCCAGCAAGAGATCGAGGGTGTCGTTCCTGCTCGCCAGCCCGAAGAATCGGATTTGGACTACTCGCGCCGGGTCCACAGCATTGCAGACCGAAAAGCCAAAGCGGCCAGCGCATTCTCCATTAAGGGCTCGACACCCGCTGAATCAACTCCGTATCGGACGCTGCGCTTTGAAGAACCGGCCCAACGGACTCGAGATGAACCCTCACATCTATTCAACACGTCATTTGCATCTGGACTTGGGGTATCGCAAACCGGATACACTACCGCTTCCGGACCAGAACCCAACCCGACCCTGGACGTGTTTGAAGAATTCAGTCAGGAAGCGGACCGCGAGATCCGTGCCATAATCGATCGCTAACTCAGCGAGGACGCCGATGTCCCTATGCGCATCAAACCACCTAGACTTGAGGCCCCCGGTAAATTCAAGGGCCAAAATGATCACATTGTCTTCATGCTGTGGCTGGAGGTCGTGTGCACCTGGATGCAAGCTCAATTCTATGGAGGACCGTCCGCGGCTCGATACCGAATCATACTTCTTAAAACCCTGATCGAGGGCCTTGCCCTCGAATGGTTTGTAGATTACGTTGAGTCCAGACCAGGACGCATTAGCGAAATAAAATATGATTTTGCCAGCATCCTCTGCGCGCTCCATCGTCGATTCGTGACCGCAGCAACGGCCCAGAAGGCTTCCCGCGACTTTGACGCTGTCCGCTACTCCGCGGACGAAGGTCCACTGAAGTTGATGGATTCTCTAATGAGCGCCTCCCGCCGGATGCGCGAACCCATGACTCAGTTCATGATAGTGCAGAGATTCCTTAAATTACTGCCCGATAAAATATACGATATGATGCTGCAACAAAGAGGATTGTCAGCAGAATATTCTTCTATCGAGCAGTTACGACTCAATGCTCACCAAATCTGGTCTACTGACCCGATGACCCGGTCCTCAGCCAGGACGCACACGTCTCTCCAGGCTCCCCGCCGACCTACCACGGCACCGACTGCCAAGGCTGAAAATATCGCGCGACTGCCCGTGCGCCCTGACACTTCCCGACCGGGCACTGGGCACCAGGCACATAATCATGCGGCCGCAGGAGCAGCGACCACCGACAAAAGGTGCTTCAAGTGTGGAGTGATTGGGCACATAGGGTCTGACCCTATTTGTGTTAAACACCCTAACCACAACCCTAAAGCCCGAGTCGGCGTGGCCGCACAGCGAGTGTTAGATACGTATGCTGAGGATGAGTTCCCAGACGAAGAAGGGGACCACACCCCTGAGGACGGGCCATGGGGCAGGTCGCAATATGATCCTGATGTAGAAGTTGGGGACCGCGACCCGAATGAAGCTCCTGACCTTGGAGATCTCATCGACCTAAAGGCCGACGAGAACCCTCCGCGCATGGGAGCCATGAGAACCCAGTACTTCGCGCTCCGAGTCGAGCCTCAAGTCCCCATAGAACCTCGGGAGATACACCCGGTAGTCGGGCCAATGGCGAACCTAACTCCCATTCAGCGCGAGCTAGCGGAAACATTCACCGAAGACTGGCACCTGGAGGTTATCCAGTCCCGCGATGACCTCTATAGTTCCTCAGCTCAACTAGACCTTGAGCGGCTCGAGGACCATCGACGCCGAATGGGCATTGAGGCGTTCAGCGAGTCCGAGAGAGAGACCCACCTCCTTGAGCTAGTACGTGGACATGAGTATCGCTTCTCCGGGGAAACCACATTCGCGGGACTCGCCCAAGCCTACCAGCTCCGATACGGTACTCGTGCGGAGTCGAGAGAGCCCTAGCAGTAAGATATAGGCTAAAAGCCCTGGATGTAGCCATAGAACATTAGGCAAAACACCTGGACCTAGCCAGGGCCTGGCTACAGCCAGAAAATAGCATTCAGTGATGATTTCAGTAATAGCTGACAAAATGGATTGCAGCTGCCTGGATTGAACCCAGACCACCTTAAATAGCATGATTACCAAAGACACATCATGAAGAAACCCTTTAACCACTGCACTAAACAACTGTTCTAAACCACTTGTTGGCCCTGGCTAGGGTAAGGTACCCTTACCCTACCCAGGGCTGCTTATACCCAGATCTAGAGCAGGCAAGCTGCTCTAGATCTTCGAAATTGTATGTTTAAAGCTTATTATGTATTTTTGTTGTGTTTCTAACCCTAACCCTAACCAAACCTAACCACCAAACCCCTTACTCTAACAACAAAATTTAATATACCTAGGGGCTAACCTCTAACCTCTAACCTCTAACCCTAACCTACTAACACTAACCTCTAACCTCTAACCTCTAACACTAACCTACTAACACTAACCAGGCCCCTAAGGTGGGGCCAGAAGGTATGAAACATCTCTATTGTGAATTATCAGAGCTATGATATGGCCCTATGAATTTCATCCTCCTTCACTCCCTCTTAGCTCGGTTGGTTAGAATGTTACTTAGGCTGTCAATGCTTATGTAACCCTAAGGCTTTTGGTTCAATCCCTGCTTCGGCCACTTTCTTATTTTAAGTAAATTTGGCAGGCAAAAAAAGCTAGCCAGGGGCTGGTAAACTCCATGTCTTTAGACAACGGGTTTGCTGGCTGTGTCCAGGTCATTAGGCAAAAACCTACAGCTACAGGTGGTCGAGAGCATCCACTGAAGAGTGGAACGCCATTCTCCAACTCGGAGGCGCCGAAGACGCGGCACGAGTAGCGTCTCGCATCTGGATCGCCCGCCGCGGAAACACTCCCTACATCTCCGTCGCCACCCTCGGGCGTAGCAGCGAGATACTCCGCGAGCAGTCCGCCCACTTTGCGGAGGTGCTGGCTACCAACCACGACGTACTGGACGAGGCTGTGCGGTGCGCTGATGCAGCGCGGGAAACAATCGATGAGATTGACGTGCTGCCCCCTCCTTCACGCCTCGCAATTGGGCAAATATTGACCCGGGCGAAGGAGATGCTGACCACCGTCGAGGAGGAGATGCAGGAACTCGTGGGACTGATCAACCACGAGACTCCGCGTCTTCGAGCCCTGCACAACGCTATCGGCGACGAATTAGGCCGGCGCTACGAGGAAGAGCACCCAGACCTTGAGTCAGAACGCGATGCCGATAACGAGAGCGTCGAGGCAGCAGAGGTCACTGCGCCTCAGACGCCTCCCCCAAGCATGAGCTCCCCAGGCCCATCCCACGTCCCCCCATCTACTGTTACGATTGGTGGTGTGAGGTATGAGCTAAGTAGTGGACTCGGATTGGGATCGCGATCATCCAGCTCTACTCCCAGTACGGAAGAACTGGACTTACCCATAATTATAAGCGCTGAGGCGACGTCGGAATCGGAATACCCCAGAGCGGGCGACACTCCCCCGCCGGAATACTTCCCAGCCGGGACCCCATCGAGCATTATCACTTCGGCTCACGATGACGCGGCATTGTGGGGAGAAGTCGGGGGTGTGAGCGAAGAGCTGCTTGACCATGAGGCCCTCCGCCCTCTAACTCCGCCCCCTTTATTCGAGATGGTAGCTGCGCCCCCGACTGATGACGAGGACGTGATACGCCTCGCAGCCGACGCATCCCTGATGTCTCTAGGGATACTGTTGTCCACCAATGATGAAGGAGTTGGCTTGACCGGGGACACGGAGGAAGAGGACGATCCCATGAGAGCAATGCCGGGCTCGTTCCCGGCTGATGTGGCGCTGAGAATGTTCCGGGTCATGGAGGAGGATGCCCCGTACACTGACCCCACCTTCGGGGACATATGGCGGGACGCGCGCCAGGCCGAAGTCGCCCGTCTTGAAGAAGAGTACTTGCCCGAGGAGATCGAGTGGATTCGCGGCCCGAACTTCGCCAGAGATAGCGAGACGGTGTTGGACCCGGGACCGGACTATGGAGAGCCTTATTTCCGAGATCCGTCGCTGCACAGCCCCAGGTCCTCGGACTCAGGAGCCGAATCCAAAAGCGGCAATCAACCAGAAGAAGCTCTTGGACCAGCCGAGCCCCGCGACAGCGACGAATGTATACTCAAGAGCATCGTTACCTTCGCGGGCGAGGCTGAGCTGTACTCCACGTATGTCGATCACCAAGGACGACTCTACTTCAAGACACAGCCTGTACACGCGCTCCATCCCCAGCGACTCGAGAATCGGATCGCCCATGATCTCGCTATGGCGGAAGCTATACTGGAATTCTCTTCAGCCTACGGTCTAGACGCCGAACTCGTCGAGGATATCTACACGTGGAAGCCCAACGAGGACGATCCGGATAACCGCACCCAGCACGGCTTCCGCGACA
This sequence comes from Mycena maculata, assembly GCA_029448575.1. Classification (NCBI taxonomy): domain Eukaryota; kingdom Fungi; phylum Basidiomycota; class Agaricomycetes; order Agaricales; family Mycenaceae; genus Mycena; species Mycena maculata. The sequence continues at coordinate 944,645 of JARJLG010000005.1, forward strand.
CCTCGCCGCACCTATTTCCCGGACAGGTGACTCACGAGCGTCTCGCCTCTCATGATCCTGAGGGCGACAACGTGGAGGCATTGCCCGGATCCCGCGTCCGGTTCATGACGCAGCGTATTGAGCATATCGCCAATGTGAACCGCCCACGATCCGCTCCCCGAATCGGAATATCCGATCAGCCCACCCGACTCGCCAAAGATCTCGCGTGTCTGACGGCCGAGTTGGATATCGGCGGTACAGAAGCCTTTATGCTGTTTGATTCTGGCAGCAACACGGACTCATTGACTCCGGAGTTCGCACGCGCCACAAATTGCCGCATATTCAAGCTGGACGAGCAAGTGACACTACAACTAGGCTGCGTTGGAAGCCGATCTCGTATCAATTACGGCGCTCGCGCCCCAGTCAACTTCGGCGGGATCAAAGGCCATGCATACTACGACCTCGTGAACTTGGACCGCTACGACGGGATCATTGGGACTCCCTTCATGATCAAACATGGTCTCATACTGGATTTCGGTAAACGAGAAGTCCGCCTCCCCAGCGGTAAGGTTATATCCACGCTGTCGATCAGTGACGAAGCCAAGCTCGTCCGCCAGCGAGAAGACGCACCCCCTCGCTCTCGAAGCGAAACTCCAGCACGCCCATTTGACTCTTCAAACTGACGGTGTTGGGGAACGTGTCCACCTGCGGCACAAGTACCCCGCGCAGTCGAGAGGGAAATGGACAAAGTGAGAGGCGTGGATCGCCCCTTTTGTACAATACCGTTAATCCCGGCCCGCTCATTTGGACGAGCCGTTACATTGGAAGATCTTGAAGACCCCAATGACTGTGTATACCTACCATCGCTGCCGGACGGCTACCCCGCTCTCCTGGAGCTTGAATCTGACTTTCTATCGGGTCAGTATATACCCCCGCCTGCGGCAGCCCCACTCCCTCCAACTCCGCTTGAGGCAGATCTCGAACCCGACTCTGAATCCGAAGAGTGGAACGACCAAGACCACGATTCGGATGAGGACGGGGACACTGGCAATTTGCCGGCCAACCCGCTATATTTCTTTATCCGACCAAACGAGGACGATGCCCTAAGGTACTCGAGCACTGGCGCCTACGTCCACATGAAGGGCTTGCATCTGGTTGATCGGATAACTGAGCATTCTTCGCTCAATCCCACGTCGCTATCCGGTGAGGCCGATCCTCATGGCATTAACGAGGAGGCGCTCGAAGGAGCGGTACAGGTCCTCCGGCTACACGCTGGGCGTACCGTGGGTGAAACGACCCCCGTCCTCCCCGAGGACCCGCGAGTGCATGAGTTGCGGGCTCGCTGGTACGAGAGTTGTGCCGACCTGATGGGACCCATCCCACTCAGGTTGCCTCCATTCCGGGAGATCAACCACAAGATCAATCTCGTGGACGAAACGGCCAACTACAACTACCATATGCCTAGGTGCCCCGAGGCGTTGCGCCCCCTGCTACATGAGAAGATACAACGCTATATTGCTGCAGGCTGGTGGGAGATGAGCCCCGCGTCCCAAGCGGCTCCGCTGTTGTGTCTACCCAAAAAGGACAACGGCCTACGCACCGTAGTGGACGCCCGCCAGCGGAACGAGAACACAGTTAAGGATGTGACCCCGTTCCCTGACCAAGACGCCATCCGGATGGATGTTGCACGCGCCAAATATCGATCCAAGATTGATATGTCTGACGCCTACGAACAGATCTGTATTGTGCCAGAGGACATATGGAAAACAGTGTTCTCAACGCCGTTTGGGACAGCGTACTCCCATGTCATGCAGCAGGGAGATTGTAATGCGCCCGCCACCTTCCAGCGCCTTATGACCTGGACATTCAGAGATGTGATTGGCCTCTATGTCCACGTCTACTTGGACGATATCTTCATCTTCTCCGACACCGTGGAGGACCATGAGAAGCATCTTGACCTGGTATTCTCACGCCTCCGGCAACAGCAACTGTACCTCAGCAGGAAGAAGTGCGATATCTATTCCAAGGACATGGATTGCCTAGGACATCGGATAGACGACCGTGGACTCCACGCAGACACGGCCAAGATCAACCGGGTCCTCGAATGGAGGCCTCCTCGCTCCTACAACGAAGTACTTCCATTGCTTGGACTGGTCCAGTACCTCGCCCACTTCCTCCCAGACATCACGCACTTCACTTCCCCTTTGGAGTCGATCTGCCGCAATGGCCAGCCTTTCCTCTGGCGGCCCTTCCACCAGCACTGCCTTGACGGGCTAAAAGAGGTCGTCCGCAAAACGCCTATACTTCGGCCAATCGACACCCGCAACCCCGACCCTATCTGGGTTGTATGCGACGCTTCCAGCGTTGGTGTAGGGGCAATGTACGGGCAAGGCCCCGATTGGCGCACATGTCGCCCTGCTGGGTTCCTGTCCAAGAAATTTATGTCTGCTCAACGATCGTACAAAACCTATGAGCAAGAGGCGCTGGCCATAATCGAGTCCCTCATCAAGTGGGAGGACCGCCTGATCGGCCGACGATTTTGCATTGCGTCAGACCACCAAGCCCTGACAAGCGTAAAGACAGCGGCCCGCAGCACTGGGAACGGTCGACTCATCCATTGGGACGAGTACCTATCACGATTCGACTTCGAGATCAGACACGTCGAAGGAATCCAGAACAAAGTGGCGGACTGCCTCTCTCGGTTCTACGAAAACGACACGGACGAGGATGTGTACTCACCGGATGATTTCGTGAGCGCCGACTTCCGCCTGGACCCCGATCTGGAAGACATGACCAGGCTGCGCGCGGCCGAACTAGACCCCGGAACCGTGGAAATTCTCGCCCGGAGGATTAAGAACCCCATTGAAGACAGGGTTATAGAGGCCCAGGAGCTCGAGAAACACGCCGAAGCCCTCACCCTGGAAGGATTTGACACTTCAGCCATATCCCTGGAGGACGCCCTCAAGGCCGACCCCCCAATCGGCGAGACTATCGAGGGCGACACGGCGTTCATGGAGGATATCCGCGTGGGATACGCGTCCGATAACCTATTTTGCAAGATTATTGAGAAGCCCACTGAATACGAACAATTCACCTACTCTGATGGGCTCCTGTACTGCAATAATATATCGGGTCAACGTGTTCTCTGCATCCCGCGCACGCTTCGAAAAGGTGGCCGCAGACTCACTGAGGTGGTACTCGCCCAGTCCCACGCGACACTCGGGCACTACGGGGAACTTCGGACGTCAGAATACGTACGCCGTTGGTTCTGGTGGCCAAAAATGGGCGCGGACATAGAACTCCTGTGCAACACCTGCGGAACATGCAAGATGCACAAGTTGGACACCCGCGCCCCCTCCAGCAAGTTACACTCCATGCCTGTGCCGGAATTCCCATGGGACTCCGTCGGGCCCTTCCCATCGTGTCTTGAGTACAACTACCTTTTGGTTCTGATCTGCAGGCTGACAAGTATGATTTCATTGGCACCTATGAAAGTTACGGATACGTCCACGGACGTGGCCTGGCTCTATATTCGGGATATAGTCAGGCTGCATGGAATGCAATTGTCCATTGTCTCAGACCGCGACTCAAAATTTACCTCGAAATTCTGGCGCGAGGTTCACCGACTCACGGGCACGAAGTTACTCATGTCCACCTCCTTCCATCCGCAGACGGACGGGGCCTCAGAACGTGCCATTCGGAACGTTACCCAGATACTCCGGTCATTGGTCGACCCCACACAGCGCGACTGGGTCTATCACGTCCCCATGACTGAGTTTGCTATCAATTCCAGCATTAGCGCATCCACCGGATTTGCCCCCTTTGAGCTCAACTACGGGTACCTACCGCGTTTGAGCAGCATTCCGAACCCCAATAAGGAACTCCCCGGCGTGAAGGATTTTGTCAATAAAGCCCTCGCAAACATAGTACGTGCTCACGACACCATAATCGAGGCCCGGGTCCACACTACGTTCCAATCCAACAAGCGCCGTTCCGAAGAAATTCCGTACGAGATCGGGGATAAGGTGTTCCTATCAACGAAGAACCTGAATCTTCCGAAAGGCCGCGCGAGGAAATTGGCACCAAAGTTCATTGGCCCCTACACGATTTCGAAAGCGAGCCCAAGGACGTCCACGTACACTTTGGAGCTATCCACCGAACTCAAAAATCGGCACATCCACCCGACATTCCACTCCTCCCTACTTCGGCCGCACCAAGCGAATGATGAAACAATCTTCCCTAGCCGGGAGGCCAATCGGTTTTACGATTTCGGCATGCCCGACGATCCCGAATGGTTCATTGATGAGATCATTGCACACCGCTGGGTCGGGCCTCGTTCAGTCGAATTTCACGTCAAGTGGACCGCCGGGGACTTCACCTGGGAGAAGCCCAGCGCCCTCAACGGGTGTGTCGCACTCGATGATTACTTCGAGGTGATGTCTGTCCAGAAATGGCAGGATCTCCCTCGGCCCGTTGGTCCGTGATTGGCGGATCACCATGTACTACCATCTTTCGCATCAAGATACCCACGCTGGTGCTTTCTCTTCATAATGGCATGGGCCCACATCTCGCTTGAAATCCCATTCCCCTCCACTTCGTTTCATCCCACCCGGCCCACTCTAATGTATTCCAACACGTACTGGGCCGACAACGAGCGCTACATTGAGGCTCGCCACCAACGCGGCAAGTTCTACGACCGAGTTCTCGAAGGTGGCACCTGGCAAGGCCCCGACGAGATACCCACTTGGGTCCCTGCCGTGGGCGTCCCAATTGACGTTCCCCCACCGCCCTTTGCCCCACGCGCTGTCCGAGACGCGCACCTCTCGGCCCACGACCGTACGATTGCGGATGTCAATGCCCTCGGTTACACACAGCCCAGACACGACGGGCGGCCGAAGAGCTCCGGACACTTCGGGGCCCGGGCACCGTCTCGGAGTGAGGACGACCGCGGTCCATACGCCCGCGATGAGCGGTCCTTCTTCCGCTACGAAGAGCTTCCACAAGAAAGCCCAAGGTCAGTGCCCCGCGCGCCCGCTCCTGGCATGGACCGACCCGTGCCTCCCAGAGCGTACTACAGGTACGGACCGACACCGCCAGTCGACACGCACGTGAGACGCCGCAATCGCTCACCGTACGGACGCGAGTCGACCACGTCATCGTCAAGGGCGTCCTACAGCTCGCGAGGCTCTCATACGTCATCCCGCACCTCGTCATCCCACCACCGCGGCCGCAGCGTCTCCCCACGCCGCGACTACCATGGTGCGCAGCGCCGCGATACCCCGCACCACCGCGGCAAGCCGTATGAACACCGTGTATTGCCGTACGACAGCCACGCCACCGTGGCGTCTCTCCGTGCCGTTGCGCTGGACTCCCGCCGTGACCGCACGTCCAAGTGGGTCCGCACCGTGCACCCTCCAGAGATCGCGACGGCGGATCGCGACGAGCAGGGCCACCCGATTTGCCCACTCGAGGATGGCCGCGACGACGAATCCGACTACGGGGAGTCCGCCCGGCTACCACACAATTGGGCCGCGGACGAGCATGAGCGCCGCCAGGCGGCGCTCTCAAAGGAGAAAAACGGCACCGTCTACGACAAGAAGCCGTTGCCCCAAGGTCCCGAGCTTGGGCCATGGGCTGGCTTGGATCTGGTCACCGTCGAGCAGGGCGCTAACATCATCCGCTGGGTCCGCCGCACCGAACCGGGCGCATACGCATACATGCACTACTGGATGCGGATGTCTTCAAAAGACGCTACGGCGGCGCGTTCCCCCGGCCTCATCTACCTGCTGAGCAAACAGGGATCTGCTACACGGGAGTACCATATACTCACTACGGGATCCCCGTTCGCTCCACCGAAGAAGCTCCGGCCGCCCCGCCGCCGCGCCCCCGCACAGATGGAAGCCACATCGTCTGAGCTCCCGCCACCCCCGCCGGAGACGCCTGACGTGCCACGGAATACGGAGGAGGATGTCGTCATGACAGATCCCGCAGCGATGGCTCGACTCGGCGAGTCAGCGGCACCAATGGACCAGACGTCCGTTATCCTAACGGATGCCGCGGCCGCTGACGCGAAGACAATCTCGGCGACTCACACGTCCTACGCTCAGGCTGGGGCCATCTACGAAAAAATTTGTCCGGTCGACTGGCCGCATGGATTTCGCGTCAGCGAGACCGAATACGCCCCCGCCGACAGCGTGAGCCGCACGCCCTACTCGCCGGACGTTGCCTCGTGGCTGACCGCCAACGGGCTATTCCCGGTGCACGTCCGCAATGGCACATCCATCGAACGCGCCCTGTTCGCGGAAGTTGCGTGGCGAGTCCTGTCCGTGTCCGGCACATACACCCGAATTGCGGAGCTCGGAGAATACGCCTACGACGACCTGCCCCTGGAGCACTACCCGTTCTCAACCAGCAATATTGGCTGGTCGCACGTAGTATCCTGGTTCATGCAGCATGGCATCGGCCCCAACAGCGACGCTCTTCGCAGGCTCGAATCGTTTGCACGATCTCGCCGGAACGTCACCAGCGCCCGCTCCGACCCCACGCAGGAGGACTTCCAGGGCGCGCTTCCTTGCAACCGTGCCGATGTCGACGCCATAAGTGCTGCCGACGTCATCCCATGGACGAGCCTTCACCATGTCGCCCTCCCAGGCACCGTGAGCGGCTACCCACTGTTTCCAGCGGGTGCGACGAACGCCTGAAGCATCGACGTGGCCGCGGGTGTAGGACGCGTAATGCGCCTCTCCGTGGCCGTGGCCTGAGAATGATCTGCGTGACGCGGACACCTCTGCTTTCCAGCCTCGTCGCCCGCTACAGCCGTGGACTCTGTCCAGGAGGGGGGGGTGTAAGGATCCTTACTCATTGCAGTGCGCGCCACCATTACCTATTGTCGCTTACTATATTATTTGTTACCATCATTCTGTGTAGTTACGAGCAGCAGCGTTACGTGGGCCCAACTAATCTTGGACCCAACGCTGACGCTGCCCTATTCTAAAATATAGAACTTGGACCAGTTCAGCTGGGTGTGAGATATAAGTTATCCCAAACCCTTATAGTTGTGGATCTGATGGTCAGAAAGATTATTCCTTTGTTAATCAGCTTGTGGGAGCGTGGTTGAAACACCGCTCTTCGCATTGTGGCTGAAAGGCTGCTCACGTGAAAAAGCATGTGACTTAACATGTGATTTATCACCTGATTTTTGTGGCTGTGACTGAGCTCTCTTTATGTTTGGGACTAGTGGGGACCGGCAATCCAGGCCAACGAAATGTCTCTTTGTATATGTTTGTTCCCCCACTGGCTCACATCAAATCAGTGGCAAATGCCCTTTTCAATGTGTTTGAGGGGTCTCAGGTGTCCAAAAAAACCGAAGCAGCAGATACGTTAGTTTTGTTGTTTCTAAGTGAGCCATAATTTTCCTCCAGCAGCAGATGTGCTATAGTGGCTGGAGCACGTCAATGAGGGCAATGTTGATGGGATCAAAGTGCCATTGCTGCCTTGAAACGGTCAATTTTGTAAAATTGGCAGGAGCCTCCACATTCCACGTATCACTTCAGAAAAATGCCCTAAAATGATATAATCATCTTATGAAGGTATTGTTTGGGACAGAATTCCTCCCTACACATTTTCAGGGTTTAGGTCAGTTAAGACTGAAACACCAGAGCACAAAACGGGATTTCTGTCCTGGACAATACCTTCATATATGAGTTAGAAACATATTTTGTGCTTGCAACAAGTTGAGAAATGGAGTGTGTATCGTACACCGCCAAAATTCTCACACGTGGTCACAAGCTGGAAGCGACATGTGTTCCAGATGTCGATGGGGGCTGGGACTCAGCTGAGATGGGACTGGCTTCCAGCATCAATCACCTATGGGTTCGGCATGGGTCCAGGTTAGGCTGGAGGCCAGCCATTGGGCCAGGCAAGTAACAGTCATATTATTGTGTCATCAACATGTTTACGACCGGTGGTTTACTCTTGGATATCCTGGTGCTCGGGTGGAGAAAGGGCACAAAATAAAATAGATTGCTAATGAGCGTGTATTTCAAAACAGCAGTTATAACAAATGTAGTAGGAAATGTGAAAATCTAGTTGTCCTCGGCCTGAGGCTGCGGCGCAACCAAACTAGCCAGATCCGCAACGCCAGCGTTGATGAGATCATTGACCTCTTGCTGGAAGTTGTCAACGCTGGTGTCCTTGATTTCGTAGTCACCTTTGACCCCGTGCTTGGCCTGGTCCTGGGTCAAGGGGTGGTGAAAGACCCTGATCAAGAAAATGGACGCTGCCATCAACATGAGAGAGCAATAAATGGCTGGGCACGCACCTTGTGATCTTTTTGGCTTCGCCGCCAGCCTGAGTGCGAATTTCGGCGAGGCTACTATCAAGCTTGTCCCAGAATTTGGGCCTGGACTCTTGAAGGAATACTTTGCGCTGCAGACATAATTAGAATGATCAGTGATAATAAAAGGGTGAAGCTACCATGAGAGCAACACATGTGCAAAGTTTGATGGTAACTGTGCACTGTGTACCTTCGACAAGGACCTGCGTGAGCTTGAAGATGTTCTGATGATGCTGAGAGCTTGGTGCAATCTCCTTGTCGGTTTTGTTGACCTTCAAGCCAGCCAACAACTGCGCCAAAAAATGATCAGTATTGCACCAAATAATGAACAAAAAACTTGCCTCTTTCTTGATCTTGGAGCGTAGTTGAGTGAAAGTCTCTTGCACAGCTGCGACGACCTTGGCAAAGTTGGCAGGGTTATGTTTGATGCCTGGGGGAAGATTGAATTGATGTTTCTTGACAATATCCTGCATAATAGAATAGTCAGCGTGGCGAGGACAAGGGACCAAACAATGAGAAGTTGGTGGGAACAGACCCCTTGTAGGCCACAATCTTGCTCGAAAGCATGATAGCCGCACCGAAGTTGTACAAATTTTTCTTGTGCAAGCATCAGCTGAATGAGCAGTAGTGGATGAAGCAAGTACAATGTACCAGCAGGGCGGGCGAGGGCTCGAAGCCTGGCTGCGCCGTCACAATGGCCCCAACCTGGTTGCTAAGATGGAAGATATTGGCCAAAATTTTAGCGTGGTGGAAGGTGGGCGGGTCCTTGTAAAAAGCAAGGAATTAACATTGAACAGCAGAAGATAAAAAGGCCTCACATTGATAAGGAGGGTGATCTCATTGGCTTGTTCGACACGAAGCCGCTTTTTCTCGGTGTAGCGCTGCACCGTCGAGATGATGTTCTGACCGGTCTGGAGGACCAAGGGAGAAACACCACCAGTGTCTTCCTTGGTATCAGATGCTGTCTGATCAATGGCCGAATGGGTTCGTTTCTGCGCCATAGTGAGGGCTGGCGCGATGGGGGATTCCTCGTCCATGGCACCGAAGATGTCGCTAAGCGGGTGAGGGGGTGGGGTAGAGGGAGCAGAAAATGACATTGCAAGTGGAAAACAAATGTGGGGGGGTGGATGAGACATGGAGACGAGTTTTGCAAGCTTTTAAGTCATTCTGTGCTCTGATTTATTGATAAGTGTTCCTTAGCGTTGGAGATGGTGGAGAGGATAATGATTGGAATGGAGACAAGAGTGGCACAGTTCAGGTACACGGTTGCAGCTGTTGAGTAGCGAAACCCTTGTGATTGATGGAGATATCTTTTGTCCTCTGCGTTGATGCCGCCCAAAGGGAGTGGCGCCTTGTGCGAAGAAGGTACGAGATGGTTGAACCAGCAAGTAAGAAGCTGACCCTTGCACATTAGACTTCATATTCAACGAGGATCGCACCAAGGCTCAGTGTAAAGTATGCTCAGCCAGAGTTCTGGTTGAGCGGCGGACTTGGATGAAAAGTGCAGCAAAACATCTGCAGTACCCAGAGCACAAGAAGGCAGTGGAGCGTGTTGAGGGTGCCAGAAAGCAAGCAGAAGAGCTATGGAGGGAGAGACAAGCTGAGTCAGCTGCTTCAGGACTCCGGAATTCTACATTTGCGGCCCCAGCGAATATTCAGGGTCCCATCGCAGCTGCCGTACAGGAGCGCAGTCTGGCTGAGGTCAAAATGTGGGAGGCTTATGAGGCTCATGGGGTGAGTTTTGATGCGGGGGATGTTGTGACAGATACACATATGCACCTCGAGCGGTTGCGGAGAGAGGCGGAGGTTTTTCACCTAAGGCACCTACTTCTGAGTTATGTAAAGGGCCTGTTAGGTAAGTTAATGTGTAGTATAACCTACCTAAGAGGTGTCTCGAAGGCGAAGGTTTTCTGCTTCTCTTAGTCACATTAGTCAAGTTCGACCTTTCCTAATTGGGCAAGAGCTTTCGTCTTCTTATGCCGGCCTTCGTCGCCTTCGTCGCTGTGGATTAAATTGCAGGGATCATGCTGGGCATGCTGGGGATTTATACACAAACAAGATCATATTTAGATTAGCTCAAGTATACAAGAAACTACGGTGTATACAATATCTTGACAATATCACAAGAAAAAATGTTCCACAAAAGAAATCTACAGCAGGAATACAGCAATTCTATAGGTTCAAAAAGATGGTAGGACAACTATACAAGATGGCAAGACATATACATACACATAGGAGATATAACAGTCCAAGAAGTGATACATGTGAAGGCCTTCCCAATACATGAAGGCCTACACGGTATCACAGGGAAAGGGTACAGTATGAAAACAGGAATCAGGAAGACAATGGAAAATAGTACATGGATATCTGGTCATCCATATCCATATGGGTGATATGGTAGCCTTAGAAACAATGCAAACAATGAATGTGTAGGCCTTCACAGATGTGCGAAGGATGTGAAGACCTTCACAGATGCACGAAGGGTGTGTAGGCCTTCATGGGTGTGGGAAGGGTTACAAAAGTTCAAACACTGCATGTCAGGTGGAAGAAATGGCAGCAGTAGAAGCACAGTAAATGACTGATTGGCAAGGGATTCAGAAGACAAGGCTACCAAGGTAGAGACAACTCCTGAAGGTGCAGCAAAGGGTTGAAGGGTATTGGACCATTAATTCCTGCTCAGAGCCTCCAATGAAGGCAGAGGCAGGGAAGAGGAATCTTCAGAGCCTGCTTCCTCTTCGTTACATGTGAGGTTCTCGGAAAGTGATGCCACTCTACTGTTTGGTCATCATCCTGCCACTTGGTGGATTGGCACTGAACAGGTGCAGACCTCATGAATACAGATAGGTCAGTGTGATTGTCTCTGGAGAGCTTCAAAAACCCTTCACAGTGGGCCTTGTCTTTGGTGCTGCTCAAGATATGTAGGAGAATAAGGCCTTCGTTAGACTTCAAAAGGTGGTCAATACATCAAGAATGAATGCTGGTGAAAAAGATGGAAAGAGATGGCCAGAAGGATGCAAAAACACGAATAAAACACCATGGCAGACCTTTCACTTGAAGTTTCAGATTGAAGGTTTACAAGTTGTACCTTGTCATGTGACCGTGACAAATTTCTGGTGTCGCCAGTTACGTGTAAAACATCAGAGGAGGTGATGACGGTCTTCGCAGAGGTCATCGCATCACGGACTCAGGCAGCGGCAGAAAGAATTTTCAGGGAAGGCAGCAACGATACAAAGAAGGTTGCCATCTGCGAGTCGCCGCCTTCTGCAAGACTATTTGTGTCGTCGCCGCCTTCCGTGACGACCTCCGTGAAGACTGTAGCCACCTCCTCGGAGGCTCCTCCAATGTCTTACACGTAACTGGCACCTCGGATCACATCAACTCCGCAGCCAATCAGAGCCATTATAAACGTCAACCCGCACCATTTTTTTTTCATACAAGGATCTCCAGACCAAATTGCCTGCTTCAATGCCGGAAATTTCATTTCTATACTGCCCCAAGGCCCCTGATTTTAGTTTGGAATTTTCTGCAATTGTGGGAAACCAATTCACGAAACAAGCTGAAAGGCCGCCAAGTTCTCATTAGATCTTTAACCTCAGCTACCATCTTTATTGTAGCCCATCAAGAAAAACACCTCTCCCATGCCCAGCAAGCCTCAATCAGTCAAGACAGTATTCTCAAGTATATTAGAAGCCTCAGGTGCGTGTTCATTGTCCTATTCAGTGTGCTATCCTATACTAGAAAACACAAGGTGACAGGCACAGCCCCAAAAATCATGTGAAAAGTCACGTTACCTCGGTACCGAAACACATCGGCCGCAAATCTGCGCTCGGCCGATGACATCATGTGATCTACCACCTGCGCCGCCTCAAGGCTTATTGCCTCGAGTGCATGTAGGCCTTGAGGCTCAGTTGAGGCTCAGTCTGCCTTGCTTGCCTTTCACCCCCATCATCTCCCTGCTGTTCTCCCTCACTGTAGGTTGCTTTTTGCTCCTTGGCTCCTCTTTTGACACAAGTTCTCTCAACAGCATATATTCACCCCTATCTTGATTTGGTAACTACTGCAGTGGGAGTGCCTCAAAACATCTGTTTGTACCTTTTCATGTATGTTTTTTTTTTTGGGCTATTTTGTTTTTCAATGGTTCATACTACTCATGCAGGGATCAAACTCCCCCAAATACTCCACAGCGCATTAGGCAGGCTGCACAGCAACAGGAACGGAATAGCCGTACTCTGGACAGTCCCCAGAGACACAGTGTACCTGCATTACCTTTACAGCTGCCTCCTCCTCCTAGCCCTTTTGTTCAGCATGGCCCACTTTTAAATAATACTCCTGGAGATATCTTTGGTGGACATCAGATTCCACCTCAACCTGCCAGAGCTGGCCAGCCTCAGGCTCCTGATTTAGATGCTGTGCGCCGTCGCTTAGCTGAATTGCGTCCTCCACTTGAGTTTCAGCCTCAACCTGCTACCCGCTACAGCTTTCTGAATCAAAATGCTGCTGCTGGCCCATCTCAACCTACTGGACCTCTGGCCCAGCCCAATCAAAATTCTATTGCTGGACCATCTCGACCTACTAGACCCCAGGTACCACGTAATCAAAATGCTATTGCTGGACCATCTCGACTGGCTGGACACGAGCCCCAGCCCAATAGAACAACAATGGATGCTCTTCATGATTTAGAGGAATGCAATTCTCCTTCCAATTCCCAAAATCTTCCACCCATTCTATTATCACAAAATGCACGGCGTGCAGCACAGGCACGATTGGCAGAATTGCGCAGACCACACAATTTTCAGCCTGCTCCATATAACCCAAGACAAACTCTACAGGAGAATTTGGCACGAGGTGCACTGCAAGAGCCTCAGCCTCAACAACAGGCTCCACCACCTCAGCCTCAGCAGCAAGCTCCAGCACCAGAACCTGATTTCAATCTTGACTAGGATTTACCCCCAATGGAGGATGAGCCAGAGCCCAATTTTCCTGAGTTTATAAATATTGCAGATTTACCAAAATATGCTCAGCCCTTCAACGAGGCTAACATCGAGCCTATCTCCCTGGGTCCCATGGACATTTCATGCTCTAGATGTGGTGCACGCCATTGGAAGTGTAAACAGCTTTCAAGTTCCAGGCCTCTGCAATGGCTCAAGAGGAATTTTAACTCGAGTTTCCTCTCGAGTTTTGGAGATCCGCCTCATTGGTGGGGACCATCGTGGCAAGACAGCATTTATTCCCCGAATAACCCTTACACCATCTGAAAAGCAGGTCGGAATCTGCATGAAACGCCGCCAGTTCCCTGTCCGTCTTGCTTTCTCAATGACAATCAACAAAGCCCAAGGCCAGTCAGTAGACTATGTTGGTCTTGACTTGCGAACCGATGTCTTTGCTCATGGTCAGCTTTATGTTGCTCTGTCCCAATGTACATCCAGCCATAGAGTAAAAGCACTATTTAATCCGGACAATTATGATAGTTGTATCACAAAAAATGTAGTATACAAAGAAGTATTAACATAATAGTTTGTGCCATTTATGAGAAGCCGCGCCGAAGGCACGGGTCTTATACTTGTGGACTATATAATTACAGGGTTCAAACTGTCCACGTGACCTTCCGGCGCCCCCGAGCAGCACCATGCTCCCCGCCCCGGCTGGTGCATCGAGCACGTAGGGCCACCCCTGCTGAGTCCTTGTGTGCCCGTCTTTGTGTGTCAGCGGGCTCTTCATGCGTGGGAAGCGGTACCTGTCCGCTGCGGAGGCGGCGGATGCGGCAGCGGAGGCATAGGCGATAGCAGCGGAGGTGGAGGCGGCAGCGGAGGAGGCGGCAGTGGCAGCAGAGGTGGACAGCGTAGGCGGAGGTGGATGTCCAGCACATGTCGTGGTCGGTCTCGTCCTCGGGGTGCGGGCTGAGGGAGATGGGGGCGGGGCACGCAGAGTGTTTGGACAGCAACACTGTCTGAAAGCACGTTAGGAGGATATTTGAAGAGTGGAAAGGAAGGAACACACCTCGAGCCCTTTGTCCAGCGTGGGGAAGGACATCACCTTGGGCGTCCTCGCCTCGCTGCCCCCGTCACCGCCCCCGTCCCCATCCTCGCAGGGCGTGGATGGCGCGGAGCGTGCACGCAGGTGTGTGAGGGCATGCGCAGCACGCTGTACGAGGACATGAGTGGCTTGCCTTTCAAGAGGAGGGTGAGCAGCGTGCTCGCCGTGCGTGCGGGGAAGTGTGCGGTGCAGGGTGCGGGCGAAAGGGGGAGAGGGGCGCGGTGCAGCGCACGGGAAGGGCACAGAGGTGACGGAGGTGCTTGACGATGGCGGCAATGAGGAGGTGCGTGGGGTGGGCTTGCGTGTGAAAGGCGTGGGCGGGGTGAGGCGGAACGCAGGCGCGGCATGCAGGCGCAGGGGGTGGGGGGCCGTCGTTGTCATGCTCGGCGATGGGCTTGTTGCATGGCGAGTTGCTCGTTGGAGGGTGCGGTGGCATCGGCGGGGCTGTGGGCGTGGGAGCGGGTGCGGCGAGGGGGACTAGGCTGGCCAGTGAAGGAGGTGACGAAAGTAGCGAATGTGCTTACCAATGACGTTTTGCGGTCCGTATACTTGTGTTAGTAGCACTGTTACCAGAGCCATGGTGCTGCCGAGTGAGGTGGAGGCAGATTCCAAATGTTGTTGAGCTGCTGTGCACTGCTTCCAGTGAGATCTCGCAGCCACGAAGGTGACGAAGGTAAAGGTGACGGACCCAATTGATCCAATCCGCCTTAGTTGCGGATAGCCCCATTAACAGGGATGGCAGGGGCGGCGTCCCGAGTGCTGCCAACCGGCGCACGACACGGGAACATTTGAGATATTGGGTGATCCTGGTGTGAGGAGGTCGTCCTCTGACCGCATCCTCGCCCTTCAACAGTCCTTTTCTGGCATGTATTGCATGGCTTCAAGGGACTCTTGAAGAATGTGCTGAGACCTGCATGCGGCGCGGGCTGGGAGGCGCATACAGAGTGTTTGTCGCCGGTACAACGTGGAAGGAAGGAGCACAGCATTTCCCAAATGGGAAAAGCCGGGAAATGCCGTTGTCTTGACTAAAAGAACGTCGAAACCTTCGCCCAGCGGACACCTCTTAGGTAGGTTATGCTACTACACAATAACCTACCTAACAGGCCTTTACATAATACAGAAGTAGGTGCCTGGGGTGAGGTTTTTGGCTTGATGAACCCCAAAGCCATGGCCAAGAAGTTGGGGTTTGGGGATCAGAGTGTTTGGAACGATATAATGGGCAAGGATTCAGAGGAGGATTTCCTGAGCGAGATAATGCGGAATGCAGGTGAGCGTGTTCGTCGATGGTTCGTTTTTGTCCAAATTGTGATTTGATCCGTCTGTCACGGTCACCTGACCGGAAATGGTTTTCCTCTCCCCTCTTTCCCCTCGTGATTTGAATGCGCAGGATGGTTTCTGTCAATGAAATTGTTCCGGCCTTTCTGACAATATTTTAATTAGCCCTCGAAGACCCCAATCCAGTGGAGATCCAGTCAGATGGGCAGCCAACCTTCCAATCATCCTTCGAATGGTTCCCATATCCACAACAAAAAACGGTGAGACGCCCTCTGCTATTCCACATAAATAAATAAGGGTTCTGAATTTCAACAGATGTTTCTTTTGGACACTTTGGACAATTTGCCGAGGTTGCGAGTGTCAAACTCGCTCATGCGTGTCTTTCTCTGGGTGTTGAAGGAGGCCCAGTGCAAGGATGTCCTGTCTTTTGACCACCTGCGGAAAATCCAGAAGCAAATCAGATCTGATTCTGGAGTGCCGAGCATCCCTTGCAAGACCCCGCTTGGGAATGTCTTCTTCATGAATGATCCCCGAACGATCATTGCTCAGGTAAATTCAACCAAGTTGAAACGAGGGGATTGCTCATTATTGACCTTAGGATTGGGCTAACCCCTCAACTCGCAGGCTAATACATGTTTATCCAGAAATTCCAGAGGATGGCGTCATCCGGGAAATTTGGCATGCCCAAAAGTGGCGCAAAAACATGGACCTGAGTGTGTTGAGCCCCATGTACGATGCAGGATCCTCCCATTATTATGTGAACAAGATTTCTCGACTCAAGAATGGTGATTATGTTGTTCCAATCCGCTGGTTGCGATTCCGGGGCAAGGTGTATGCGGACACATTTGCGGTCCAAGTCCTGGAACAAGCACTGGAACACATACATGACGCACCGCAACTTGCCGAGGAAGCTTCTCCAACAGGAGTTTCATGTTCACTTCGTCTCGACATCTCCGAACGCTAGGATATCAGAGCAGTATCAAGCATTTAAAACTGTCATCGAGTCAGCGTATTTGTTCTGGATACCTTGCACTATTTCTCACCATCTGTTTAACAGGTCCACTCACACAGACCCCGTTCCAGTCGAGGATGAGTCAGGCAACACAACATGTTTCTGTCTTTACATGAACGGCGGCCCATCCGACAATCCCATGCAGAGCGAGGTCTCAGGCCACATTGGTGGTAAAGGAAACCGGTTCTGTCGCAAATGCAACATTGGTGGGATGCAAAAGGAGAAGGCCACCAACGAGGGTTTTCATGTGCTGTTTGAGGTAAAAATTGACCCATCTTTCAACCCTTTTTGCTCAGACTGTTTTGAAGGCCAGAGAACCCCGTACAAAAGATGAAATTGTCGCAGAGCTGGAGAAGCAAGTCAAGTTGGTGTGTTCGGGGGTCATGAAACCCATCCAAACCTCTCAAACGCAGATGGGAATCAAAGATGTGTATACACAGCATTGGATCGACCACCTGCTCTCGCCATTCAAGGAGGTCAAGACATCTGAACCACAACGCTCCCACCAAGACATTGAGGAGGAGTTGATCCAATGGACGGTGGATCATCGTGACAAAATTTATAGCGCATTTCTGACGATAGACGGTACCCTGTTTGACTCTGCTCCCCTTATCTTTGGACTAACTCCGAGTCTGCGTCAGGTTTCGACCCAACGAAGGATACCCCTGTGAAAATTCTACACACCATACTACTTGGAGTCGTGAAATATATCTGGCACTATTCGCACACCCCGTGGACCCCGGAACAGAAGAAATTGTACTCCGTCCAACTACAATCTACAAACACAGATGGGCTCTCTATTCACGCAATTCACGCCAACTATATTATGCAATATGCAGGTTCCCTCATCAGCCGTCAATTCAAAACACTGTCTCAAACAAACATTTTTCATGTCCGCGGCCTCGTAACGGATCATCAATTCATGGCTTGGAAAGCGGTCGGAGAGCTGGTAGCACTTTTCTGGGTCCCTGAAATAAAGAATATTGATGAGTACAAGGTACGTCTGCACTGTTTTTCGATCCAAAACTCAACAAGTTGAAGTCAAGTAAGCGTGATCTAAAAGTTGCTGTGGCCAATGTGCTCGATGTTTTCTCCCTCATAGATCCCTCAAAGATGATAACAAAAATTAAATTGCACCTTCTCGCACACATTGACGATGATGCAATTGAATTCGGCCCTCTGGTCGGAGTGGCCACGGAAATATTCGAGTTGTTCAATGCAATTTTCCGGTACTGCTCCATTCTCTCCAACCATCTTGCCCTGAGTCATGATATTGCACTTCAACTTGGGGATCAGGAGGGCCTCAAATACCGCTTGACCGGTGGATGCTGGTTCTGCTGTGCCGAGGAGGGATGGCGGAGAGCCGGACCTGGCATACGGCACTTTATGGCAAACCATCCTGTGCTACAAAGGCTTCTCGGGTGGAGTGAGCAGAAGTTGTTGAAACAAGGTGAGTGCTCATTTGACGAACTGGTTGTTTTATCTGATGCTTTGCCAAAATAAAGGAGAGGTAAAGCTGGAGGCACTGAAGAGTGGGGAAAAGAAACGGCCCGTATTCTCTCTCAAATCGACAACTGCCTCCAAAGCCGTAAATTATGGTTTGCATTCCCCGGAATCGACTTGGAATCGTTGCTCATCGGTGGTGGGTGAGCAACTGGATGAATGTTTCAGCGGTTCCTGGATTTTTGCCCAATCAGCTACCAACACGGTGAGTTCTTTGTCCAGACTTGACTTCCCTCACACAAATTTTCAAGAACTCGAGCGGGGGCATCACAGATATTTTGACCTCTAAGAACACTGTTATTGTCGTCCTTGAAGTTTTCCAGGTCCTTTCTGTCCGCGATAATCTTTACGGGATGCCCGTATTAGTCCGGCGGGATGGGGAGACTTCGTTCACCATCCTTCCTGCCAAGGTACGCCCGCCAAGTTACGCAACTTTATTACTTTGGAGAACCAAAACATTCACCAAAATCCCTGTAGAACATCAAGTTCAAGGTCAATGTTCAGCATGATTGCTGCACAGCAGGGTGTGAGGCCACAGGCGAGCGTCTGCAAATGCAAGAACGAGTCAAGTCTGGCAAGACCGAAAGCTTTATTGTCCATCAGCCCTTGGACTGCTGAAACGCTGACTATCTGAACAAGTGTGAAATGTAGTAATATGTAAATCAGTGCTTAGAGCACTAATAACACAAAACCAGCACTAAACACAAATCCAAACAATAAACGGTGCGAGTGCGGGGATCGGACCAAGTATTAGATCTCTGGTTGTGCTAAATATAAGCAATAGCTATTTACGCGTAAATACTGATACGATTCAATTAGCCGATCTAGGGTCTCAGATGAGGTCTAGAGGAAGTCAAGAGGTGTTTTATCTCGTGGGGTGGTGGATTAGTCCTTAGACTTTTGTTATCCTTTCAGTGTTCTCGGTCCCTTATGATTATGTTCCATGTTCTATCAAATCCCTTTGCCTAAATCCTTACGAAACCCTTGTGAAACCCTTGTGAAACCCTTATGAGTCTGTTCCGTGTTCTGTTTCCTTAAGATTCTAGCGTGAGATGTGATCCAACAACCAACAATATATTGACCGAAATAACTAAAAGAACTCTACAAGTTCCAAGAGGTACTCCGAATGAATACAAGGCTTCCCAAGCAACAATACCAGCAGAGCTGAATACATCTAGCAAGAAGGCACTGGCTTTCCACTCAAAACCTGTCAGTATTTATACAGGAATTATACATCACTTGATAAAATAAATACTACAATCAGTCCACTTTGGTATATACGGATAAACAGACCTGGCTATTTAAAGGTACATGCATCAAAAGACCCGGTTAAACGGTTAAATAAGTGCTCTATCCCGAGAGCGGTGCGTCTATCTTTCTGTTTTAAGGTGTTGCCATCATATCTTGATGGACTTGTTATCTTTAGACGTGCCAAGTATAGCGTGTCCGGATAAATTGTGGTAGAGATTGTCCGGGCCAACCAGCTTAGCCTTATAGATAGACTGGCTGTCCTGCATCTCTGCCTGATGATGCCTGTTTCACCCAACTATTCCCATAGTGCCCCAATTCAACCGAATGGTTGGACTTTGATTTACATGTAAATACAATCTTTGATGATTTACGCGTAAATACGCAGCAGGCTGTTGATCCTGATAGCGTTACTGAATGTCCCTGAACAATTCCTGAGCTCTCCAAGGCATCCAGGCTCGTGTGATTAAAGTTACAGTGACTTGATATATCGCAAATGTTGAACTTGTGCTTGCAACTGCACCAACAACTCTGTCGATTTGATTTGACCTGCAATCTGGATCCCTTATGAGTCCACAGTCTAGATGGATGGTATGTGTTATGTCCTTGATATATGACGCTTTCCAAATGTCCCAATTCGATTGAATGGTTGAACATGGAATTACGTGAAATTCCATTGTAGCCTACCTGGCCATTGACCCTCGTGGTATCGGTGACCAGGCAAGTCTATACAATGTAATCTCTTGTGAAGTGCCTTTAGCCAACAGTCTGGACCTCACTATGGCTCTCATTGTGGGCAGAGTAATAAATAAGCATAGTTCTACTTCAGTAAGTAGAACAAGAACATTGAAATTGATTGATTTCAAGTCTGGTCATTTTCCATGCTTATCACCGCTTTATTATCAACTGGCACACTGATACGGCTCTTAACTGCGTGCCGGTGTAATCGTGCATTTTTGCACTTCTAATCGCTAACTAGAGCCTCTATCCAGTGATATACAAGTAGAGTCAGAGTGAGCTCCAAGCTGCTGGCCAGGTGTTCATGACGCGAGAGGACTCTTGTCTTCTAGATACAAGATGGTTTGATCCTTATACCATTGGGGGTTAGCGTGCAGTGTCTGGGACTCAGTGGGCTTCATAGTATTGAATTGACTTTGCAAAGGGTCGGTTGTACTAAAAGCTAGACACTGTATCGAGGAGGTAAAAACACCTAAACTTGAGAGACATGCATGAAGTCCACAGATTGGGCATGGAAAGTCATATATATACACTAGACTCTGGATGGGGTCTAGTCGTGACGACTATAACTTGGTTCGTGAACAGTAGTTCAAAAGAGAATCATGAAATCGAGAAAGCCGAGACATCAGAGATTGTCGGGAAATGATTGTGACGAGTGTTGATCATGGAAAGATGTGTTGCAACGGCAATCACACATAACGAGATAGTCATCAGAATCGATGACAGACGCTTGGACCGAAGGAATGAGCGAGACGCATCGACACAGCCGGACGGCAGTGTCGCGTTGACCAATAGAGAACTAGACAATATGCCGCGACCTACGTGGTCGCATTGATAAGCCGTGAAATTTGTGAAACCTCAAATTTTACGAATGCATGACATTCAGCGCTCATCCAGAGGTTGGCATGAGCTCCAAACGTGCAACCAAGAGCCATATTGCATTATCATCTTAAAACTGGCAATAACAGCTTATTCCTGGAAACTTCACCTTTGGGACACTTGGGGGTTGAATCTGGATTAAGGCTCAAAGCCCATACATCAATGTCCTGAAACACCCTCTATACGTGGGAAGGCAAAGCAATGCTCACTATCAAAGGGAGAATCATATTATCCACCTCTGGCATTTATTGGCACGCTGGGAACCTTATTTGGGAGGGAAACACCTAGTTGTTTACACGACTTTGGCTTACCCGATGCGACGCAATGGGTCACCTGATCAAGGCCTGGACCTACAATTATTACTCCTATACACCAGATCCGCGACAGCGCAATCACCCAATAAGCCGCAGACCGGATTAAGCTTGTACTGCGTGTTTCTGGATACGATTAAGGGCATCTGGGGTATCATTGGGAAGGTATTAAACCATACAATCCAGTCAACAATACTAGAAGTTGAGGCATCTACCACAGAGGAAGATATGAGTCAATTATCCTATTCAGGGGACTAATTACACGTATAATCCCCTGATCGATGGGAGTCATTAGACGAACATATAGGAGGGCTCAAGTAGCGAATAGGGACGCCAGAACGCGCTCCGCTGATACTGATTTCAGGCTAATTAATTAAGTAGAATACCCGAAGCCTAGTAATCACGCACATGTAATAGTTTTTGTACAGTATATAAGGAGGGCAGAACTAGGGAGGACGGCACTGAACCAGACCCCAGAAAGTGAGGAGCAATACAGCCCTTGCGTACGGAGTTGAAGTTTAGGCTTGAATCTTTGGCTGTCAATTAGTCTCAGAATTTAAGTTTGGTTTTGGAATAGCATCAGTGGGATTTTATAAGTGTTAGTTACGGGGCGTGAGCCATACCAAGTTCAAGGCGTGAGCCATTGTGTGTGTTTTGAGGCGTGAGCCATAGTTACGGGGCGCGAGCCAAGCAAGTTTGAGGTGCGAGCCAAGTCAGTGGAATAAGGCGCGAGCCAAACAACCGGGTCTAACGGCCCACCGGATTAATAGTCCACCAAAACAAACCGGTCTAGAGCTGTTTAGCTGCATAGTTGGGAAACTTAAATCCACGTTGGAACCAACCGATAAATTCAGGTTGTGTCTTGAACGCCACTTCAAGAAACTAGTTGAGACTTAGCCACCCTTGGGGGAACGGGAATTGAATACTTTCGTGACAAATATGTTTACTCGTGGTTTCCTTGGACCTATACTTGTGTCCAAAAAGACCTGAATCTCGTCAGTGCATCACGGTCATTAAGGGAGTGTGTTGGTATTGGAGTCTGTCTATTGTCGGTTCAGTCGTGCTTAATCTCACTTTGTGAGTTAGATGTAACTCAGTCATTCGATAGGGGGGATTTTGGCAGTTGCATATTTAGACCGTTGAACCTGAGCAACCCTTTCATCTGGAGCCCACCGCGAGGGGACCAGAGTTGACATATCACTTGTTGAAAATTCACGGTTGCCCTTGGACGCAAGCCCAGTAGCCGAAAGTTGTGGTTGGAAAGACTTTGTGTCAATTAAAAACCCCAACAACTCCGTTCTCCAAATAAGGAGGGCTGAGAATAAAATACCCCACTTTGTTTTAACCCAGAAACGAAGAAAAAGATTCCGTCTCAACGCAAAGAGCAATCGGAGCAGAGCGAGAGTCAGGAAGCAGAGTACAGTGGATTAGGACAACCAACGTATTGGGAACGGAAATCAGTTTGTTCACAGAACAGATTAGTTGCCAATTGTTCTCCTCCTCTGGATCAATCAAGCGTTTCCACATCAAGAAATTGAAGGCCTACCCCAGCTGAAACAGCAAGGGCAGAGCAGTCAAGCATCTCACAACATCGCGCGGACGCATATCGTTCGCAACAAGCCAGAAGACAACAACCAAGGCTTAATCCAACAGTCCAAACTAGCCACGAACTTAGTTCAGACGCTGGTCCACCAGGTTCTCTAATTGATCCTGCTCAAGTCGGTTTACCTCAAACACCAGAGGAAGAAATTCCTTTAGTGTTACCGTTGCCTGCAATAGTTCCAGTTACCCAAGCCGTGCAGGCTCCACCAGTACCATCCGCACCACCCCCTCCAGCACAGAATAAGAAGATGCCCGTTCAAGGTTTCAAGATTCCGGTGTCGTATGACCACAACGGGCTGAGTTTCGATGGAAAGACAGCCGGGAGTTTGAAGAGGTTCCTCTGGCAATGCAAGGAGGTCATGACCAAGGGACAGGTCAAAGACGCAGAAGAGCAAAAGACGTTGTTGTGTGGATACCTCAGAGATGAAGATATTTGAGAGCAGTGGGAGGCTCTCTCGGAATATAAGATGGGAAAGTTTGAAGATTGGTTGGCCGGGATAGAGGAGTTATACCCAGAGTTGCAGACTCTAGAGACAGGTTCTTTGAGGAAGTTGGCCAAAATCTGTGATGACGATTTGGGCATAATCGCGTCCGATAAGGGCAAGGTTAGGCGCTTCAATATTGCCTTCCAGACCGAAGCCCTTAAACTTCTTACGGAACCCGCTCTAATCACCAACCTTCGGTTGGTGGAATTATACCTTGAAACCCTTGACAATGCCTTTGCGCTGGAGATCAGAAAAATGATCAACCAGCACAAGTATTTGCAGGATAAGGGGATAGTTGCTAAACCCGCAGCACCCACCACGGGGGCTGCACCTGTTCAGCGCGACGAGGACACCTTGCCACTTAAAGATGTCATGGAAATTGCGGAGTCCTTAACCAAGATCGCAAATGATCAAGGACTTGGCAAAGCTAGTGGGACACCTAAAGATATGGGATTAAGCATCAAGCGAGAGATCACTGAGAAATTAGAGACTTTCGCTGGTGAAATCACCAAGATTAAGGATACCCAGGCAGAGGTATGGAAACCGGGAGCATCACGCTTTTTAAGCAAGCTTCGGCACTGATGCCCGTGATGGGAGGTGATGGTACATTCCATTTTGAGCTGCGAGACCCCAAATACCGCAGTTGATGCACCCGGACTATGTAATCTATGTATGGCATTCCCCGCTTCAAAGGAAAAGTCTATAAAATCCAAAAATATTGGTAGAGCCTCTTAGGCATCCAAGGAGTGTTCAATAATTGTTTTTGAGACTTTCTGCCCAAGGAACGTGGTGAAAGAAGCTCGAAGTAACGAAGATCAGAACGATCAAACAAGACAAACTCCGATACTGCACGGATTGTTACCCTTCAAAGGAAAAGGCTATAAAATTCAAAAATATTGGTAGAGCCTCTCACACATCCAAGGAATGTTAAATAATTGTCTCTGAGACTTTCCGCTTAAGGAGCGTGGTGAAAGAGGCTCGAAGTAACGAAGACCCGAACGATCAAACAAGACCAACTCCGATACTGCACGGATTGTTACCCTTCAAAGGAAAAGTCTATAAAATCCAGAAATATTGGTAGGGACTCTGAGGCATCCAAGGAATGTTTAATAATTGTTTCTGAGACTTTCTGCTTAAGGAGCATGGTGAAAGAAGCTCGAAGTAACGAAGATCAGAACAATCAAACAAGACCAACTCCGATACTGCACAGATTGTTACCCTTCAAAAGAAGTTCCTCGAAAATCTGGAAATATCGGTAGTGCTTTGTGAACATCCAGAGAGTGTTCCATAATTGTTCCAGGGATCTTTTGCTTCCAGAGTGTGGGGAAAGAAGCTTTAAAGTAAACAATGATCAGATGAGCAAACAAGAGCAACACTGATACTGCACGGATTGCTACATATTCTGCTACAGATAAATCTATAAAATATACGCAGGGAGTGCTCTGATAAGGTAGAAGGGAAGTGGCTTTAGGCCCACTTGTCATGCCTCAGATCATGCCGGGTATGCGCAAGCTCCTCATTGGTCGTTAGCAGCCCCTCCAATTTTCTATCACCTCTCAATTGGTTGTCCTACTTATATTTCTCCTCCACATCATATTTCTCTCACCTCCAGATCCCAATTATGGGCCATGACTGCAACAGCGTGCTAGTGTCGTGAAGAGTCGCGTTCCATCAAGCCACGAGATGGCGCATAATTGCGCGTCACATGTTAAAGACATTGTAGGATGGGCTCGGTCATCCATACTCATTAAGCTGTTCTTCCTCTCTATCATATTTCTCTACTCACATACACCATTTTTGCTCTGATACAATCCAGGTATTACCTACACTCTGACGGTGACACCCATACTCCACCCCCACACGGCATTTTCCCTATCAAGCCTCGATTTCCCTTTCACACGTCTATGCGATTCTTGGAACTTGTACTCGACTTTCTGCTTCACCCTTACACCCTGTGTCCCAGACATCCAATCAGATGAATCTTGTTGTGTATGTGTTGCTTTGGTCATTCAATGGAGCCGGAATGATATTATTCGAAGAGGATAATCACTATCAAGTAACTTTCTATTGAACCTACACTCCGACGGTGACACCCGTACTCCACCCCCACACGGCATTTCCCCTATTAAGCCTCTATTTCCCTTTCACATGTCTACGAGATTCTTGGAACCTGTACTTGGCTTTCTGCTTCACCCTTACACCCTGTATCCCAGACATCCAACCCATATTTCTGTCCCCTAGCTGATGACTCGCTAGTGTAACAACGTGCAGCCGCAAAAATCACCATTCATCCACATCCGGCCCCTCTGCAAACTCTTCATCGGAGAACCAAGCAAAGGAGAACCAAGCAAAAATATCACTTGTATCATCGTCCTGTTCATCCTGTTGAACTATTGGCTCATCTTCATCTAACATCCTGTCCAACTCCCCTGATTGTTCTGCATCTAGGTTCAAATTAAATGTGTTAGAGCGTTGAGGGTAGAAGACAGAGCATGGGTTTACTCAATCCTTCTCCAAATTTTGTGGGATGTTGTGAACACTGTCAAGATTATGAAACTGACCCAGGAGCTGCAGGTATACGTCCCAGCAGGATTCTCAGGTCACTGGAGGCTGTCCGAGTTGAACATATATCTCAGTTATAATGGCCTGAAAATCGGGTGGAACCAGTTGAAAGACCTCGTGGTCTTTAGGGCCATACAGCGCACGAACAGAATCTACTGCCTCCTGTTCAACTTTGATCTGCATCAGATATCAGAGCTTGGGAGTAACTGAAAATATATCTACACCTTGAGATCCAATACACCATAGTCTCCAGGATGCTCAGACATGTCAGTCAGTACACCATGAGGAAGGACTTTGTTCCTGTCTGCTCATTTGGCAGTGTTATTGACCCGGTCGCAATATGAATCAAGCTCTTTCTGGAGCCATGGGATGAACACCCAATGGAAAACCAAACTGCAATCTAACATAGGATTAGTGAACACCAAACATAGCAGCAAGGGCATCACATATGCCTCTAGCAGGATATCAGGATCATACCATCCATTGTTGACCCCAACATCCAGGATATCCTCGAACCCCGGAGTGAACCGATGGCGCAACTGAGACCAACCAATCTCAGGTATAACATTTTCTTCTCACGCTTTACTCCATTGCAGAGTTTCTGTGGTTCACCCAACATGTTCAGTACGTCAAGACGGGTGGAGCAGTATTTTTGTCGGACTTGCAAGTATCAGAGGTAACGATCTAAAGAATATGCAGATAGCGTCTCAGCCGCACTGCGATGAGAGTGAAACGACTAAAAATTAACTGTACCTAAAGAATACGCAGATAGCGTCTAAATAAAATAAGTACAGGTTCGATGTAAGTAAACTAAAGACATACCTCAGCCGCACTGCGATGAGAGTGAAACGACTGAGGTTCTAGCCAAATAAATAAAAGTGTATGGGCGGAGGCCCACACGTAAGCAAGATATGTCAGGGCACTTGTCAGGCGCCTACTCGATGATCTCCGACACTCCCACTCGTGTACAGCCGTAGTCCCATAGCTTTGGCAAACTTCCAATGCTTGTCATGTGGAAGGGACTTGGTGAAGATATCAGCAACCATGTCGTCCGTGGGGACAAACCGAATGACAGCCTGCTTGGTAGCAACCAGATCATCGCGGAGATAATGGTACTTTCGCTGAATATGCTTCGTCCGAGCTCGGAACTGAGCATCTTTGGTCAAGATGATGGCGGCTTGGTTATCACACTTCAGGACGCTAGGTTCTCCCTGGGGATGACCAATGTCTTCAAAGAAGGTGTGTAACCATGCCAAGTGCTGACCAGCATAGCACAGCCCAATGTACTCGGACTCTGTGGAGGACAACGTGACCATGGTCTGGCGCTTGCTACCCCAGCAGATGGCACCACGGACGGAGATGAAAGCGAAGCTGGAAGTTGATCTGGAGGTATCAGAATCTCCACTCCAGTCCGCGTCCGAATACCCGTGGAATGACATGTCCATAGAAATGTCACCGCCGTCGTACCGGAGCTCCATGGCTGCCGTGGCCTTGAGGTACCGTAGGGCTCGCTTTGCAGCTTCCCAATGGCACCGTTTTGGGTTTGCGCTGAAGCGGCCGAGCAGGCCAACCGTGTACGCGATATCTGGACGAGTCCCCATCATGGCGTACATAAGGGAGCCGATGACAGTGGCGTAAGACACTGTGTGGCCATCGATAACCATCTCAAGGTGAGTGGTGTTGTCGATGGGATCGTCCGATGTTAATTTGCAGTTGGCCGCAAGCGGTGTCCAGGCGGGTTTACCGTTCGACATGTCACAACGCTCGACCACCGTCTTGATATATTGCTCCTGCGAGAGCGAGATGATGCTTCTTTCACGGTCCCGTTTGATCTGGATCCCGAGGATGTATGATGCAGGTCCCAAGTCGCGCATTTTGAATGTCTTGGAGAGCTTCTCCTTGATTGAATTCATAAATGACCGGGAATTAGCTGCGAGGATAAAGTTGTCGACGTAGACGACAAGGAAGCAGAGTTTGCCCTTGTCTCGGAATACGTACAGGCACGTCTCGGCATTTAATCTAAAGAACCCGAGATCTTTGAGCTTACATTCCAGGGTCGGGTTCCACGTGCGGCCAGCTTGCTTAAGCCCGTAGAGGGAACACCGTAGACGCCATCAGTAGCCTGGAGGGATTGCAACACCCTCGGGGGGAGACATGTAGAGTTCTTCCTCAAGTTCGCCGTTAAGGTACGCCGTGGCGACGTCCATTTGGTCAAGCTCGAGATCATACTTAGCAGCTAATGCTAGGATGATTCGAATCGATTCGAGGTTTGCGACGGGGGCGAAGACCTCTTTATAGTCAATGCCTTCCTTCTGGGTGAATCCCCGTGCGACGATGCGAATTTTGAAGCGTTCGATGTCGCCGTTGGCGTCGAGCTTGATCCGCATGACGATTTTGGATGTAATGAGTTTTACTGCCACTGGTGTTGGTACGACCTCATAGACGTTGTTGTCTATCAAACTCTGAAGCTCCTCCTGCAGTGCACCTTGCCATTGTGGGCCGTCAGGCGCGTTGAGGCTTCCCAGACTGTATTTGGGACTGGGCGATGCAAGGGGCTGGTGCCGGCAATGCCCGCGAAGAATATGTCCTCGGGGTCTGCAGGTGGCTCGTCTGAGTTGTCATCATCCTCAGGTGTTTCCAGCGCACATGCTTGGATGTCCAGCGATGTGTGGTGAGGGTTCTCGGCATCGGCACCTTGGCTCTCCTTGGTGCGCCCGTTTCTCCTCTCTGACCATTCTTTCGTAGTCTTTGTTTCGGTCCACCGTCTTGGTTACGCGGCGTGATCTGCTAGCGGCAATGGACGTCGGATCGGGAGAAGCTGCGCGGCCTCGTTTACGAGACGGAGCTGGAGGTGGAGGTGGAGGAGGAGCGGCACGAGGTGCAGGCTCCCTCGGAGCTATGGAGATAGGAGGTGTTTCTGGTGCGTCAAAACCAGCCGAGTCTGCGAGTCCATCTCCCACTGACGCAGGTAGATCTGCAGTTCCCACTGGCCCCGGTGATAAGCCATGAAATCAAGTACACATGAATTTTGCGATTTTGCACGATTCAGCATGTCAACACGCACTGAGGGACCATCAGGGCACTCTGACTGAGTGGTCCAGTCTATTAGCATAAGCTACGAGGTTAATGAGGACTTCTACCGGTACCTTCACAGATGGGGCCACCAGATATCTTAGTTAACTAAGGAAACTTGATGATGGTGGCAGAGAAACTAGGATGTACAAGGCCTAAGGCTGCTTGCTAGGACACAAACAGCATACCAAAGAGTTAAGGTCAATATACCAATTGCTGGCAAGCAACAGTGGGAAGAACCCAATTATTCACGACAAGACTATTTAGACCTGTTTTACCCAAAACTGAAGACGTGTTTGATCACGCATTGGGTCCAGACCGAGTCTGGTGATAACTTGAACAGAAGGACATGATCCAGCTGTTTAGACACGAGGATAAACCAGAGAGAGAGACAGATTGTGATATTGTGGATGAACCACCAAACCAAACCAGGGACTATGGGGTATCATTTGGAAGGTAGAAGAGAGGTGCATGAGCTTCAAGACTATTCAGGCCTAGGACAAGAGGCTACAGACGAAGAAGACACTTTCTATCCACTTAATCAGCAATCACATGTGTCGTGTCAAACACCACATGTCTACCATATGTCTTAACAAGACACGACCAATCAGGAGTCAGGGATTAGGATTTGGGTGCCGCGAACCAACGGACATTGTACAGTAATCATCGTGATGTAAACCATAGGGCAGTAGTATAAAAGGGCAGCAGAAGAAAAGGGCAAGCTAGCACATCTAGGGGCGCTGTACACGTTGTGTCAGCCACTGGAACCGTCGCTCTGATAGCCGTGGAGGTTAGATTGCTTTGAACGAATTGTATACCAGACTCAGAATCAGAACACGGCAATTGATAGAACACGGCAATAGTCAGAACACAGCAAACAGACCCAGAACACTGAATAGAACACTGAAACCGCCGAAAGACACAAAAGCGCAGAATTAACGGTCTTAAAACCTACCCTATACTGTCTCCTTGACGTCCTATACGCTACTTGTCCAATACAACTTGACTTGACCAGTCAAACCTTGCAAAAGCACGAGCGACCCTTAGTTAACTAAGCGATCGACCGAGAAACCAGCTGCTATCAAGTCTAATACTTGACTTACACCCCCGAACTTGCACTCTGACTCTCTCTATTGAGGGGTTAGTTGTTGATAGTGTTGTGTGTTGTGTGTGGTTTAGAGTTCATAGCTCTGCTGCATTAGCATTTCGCATTTCGCATTCACACATACCTGAGAGTTAGCGTTTTCACCGGAGTGATGGATGAAGTTTTTCTCAGTCCAATGTATTTGTCATCGTCAGATGCGGAAGAGGGGGTAGAAGGTCTCCCGGGTCGTGGTTTGGTATGGAGGATGTCCTCCCACTGCTCCGGCATGGACAGCGTGTCCTTGGTTCTCAAGTCGACAATAGAGGGTGCGGCACCCATCTCATCGAACTCGACATGGGAAAACCTTGTGCGTGACAGTGTCTAGAAGGCGATATGCCTTTTTACCGGTTGTATAGCCAATCATTATTGACTTCCGCCCCTTGTGCGCGAACTTCCAGGACCACTTTCCTTTGGGAATAAGAGCATACGCCGGGCAGCTGAATGGTCGAAACCACGAAGCATCAACTTTGCGTTTGAAGATTTTCCCTTTAAGTCCGGACGCTGGGTTACGAGCAGTGAGGTACGCAGCCGTGTGCATGGCATTGGACCAGAATGACTTGGGGAGCCCCAAATGAGCATGGCGGTCGCAGTAGTGGCGAGCGTTTCATTCATGCGCTCGGCCATGCCGTTTTGCTCGGGAGTATCCGCTGCAGTGGTGTGATGAATAGTACCATCCCGTGACAGCTCTGCTTGGAATTGTGCGTTGACATATTCCCCACCACCGTTGGATTGGAAGAAGCCAACGAAACCTGGAGATAGGTGAAGTTCCCCGATTTCCTCCTTGAAGAATTTCTGTACATCATTCTTCCACTGCCGAAAAATGGTGATAGCTTCGCTCTTCCGTTTCATGAAGTAGATCCACGGGAAGCAGCCATAATCGTCAATGAAAGTAATCCAGTAACGATGGCCGTGTCTGTCAGCTGGAGTGACTGGTCCACCTACGTCGGAATGGATGATTTGAAGCGGGCGCGTTTCACGCTGGCCTTTGTGCTTGAACGGGTGCTTTTTCATCTTCCCGAGTACGCACGGCTCGCAGAATTTCGGAGTGCCAGTTACGGCATCAATTTCCTCGAGTCGTCTGTCTCGGACCATCTTCTTGAGGCGTTCTATTGATGTGTGCCCCATGCGACGGTGCAGGACATTGATGTCGACTGCGAGATGAGCTGTCTCGGTGTGGATAATCGGAGTTACGTCAAGGTGATACAGACCACTTTTGTGGTGTCCCTCGAGCACTAGCTTTCGACCCTTCGACTCCTTGACCTGGCAGGATTCCCCTTTGAAGACTGAATAGTAACCGCTCTTGTTGAGCCAGTATACTGATATCAGGGCCACGGCAAAACTGGGGACGTATAAGACTTTGTCAAGCCGAATAGTCTTCCCTTTCACGCTCTTGCTCTCGAGGAAAATTGAGCCGATGCCGATGGCTTCGACGAACGAGTCGTCACCAAAATGGACCTGACGCGGAGGGTTGAGCGGACGGTACGAGTTGGGGATGAACCATGCGCGAAAGGGTGTCATAT
The DNA here is from genome assembly GCA_029448575.1 of Mycena maculata. Lineage (NCBI taxonomy): Eukaryota > Fungi > Basidiomycota > Agaricomycetes > Agaricales > Mycenaceae > Mycena > Mycena maculata. The sequence continues at coordinate 976,343 of JARJLG010000005.1, forward strand.
GGCCTGATGCTCCTGAGTCGATGAGGATCTCAATGAGTTGTTTGAGAGTCGAAGGCTTATGGTGAGTCCCAAGATAGGCTTGAATGTGTGTCATTAACGCTTTGGAAACCTTTACATGGTGGCTACGTGATTTCCCTTTCCGACTTTTGGTCAAGTGGGCATGCTCGTCTTCGGAACTCGAGGATGAGTCGGAGGAGGCCTCCGACTCGGAGTCCGAGTCTGACGCGTCATCGGCCCGATGTGCCTTTGCCCGTTTCCCCTTCTTTTTCCTTTTGCCTTTCCCGGAAGCCTCCTACGCTGCGAGCATCTTGCATTCATCTGTGTTGTGAGTGGTGGATTTGTGAAATTCACACCACTTATTGGACTTCAGATGCTTGGGAGGCTTCGATGTCTTGAGTGCCGACTCGGCGGGGGTATTCTCCTCCGCATCGCCTTCGACCCGCGTGACCTCAGCTATAAGCCGCTCGGAGACGTCGTCAAAGTCAAGGGTTTTCCCGGAGGGAACGGCATTGATGATGGAGAATTTGAAGCTCTCCCACTTGAGAGAGGTGGGAAGGGTGTGAAGGAGGAGGAAGGCAAGGAACTCCTTGTCGAGGGGTTTCTTCATGGCCGTGAGTTTGTTGTCGCCGGCGTTTATCAAGCCGATGTGGTCCTCGATGGAGCTGGCACCATCCCATTGGAGCTTCATCATGCCCGAGAATACATAGAACGCGTTGACACCGATATTGGCGCCTTGATGGATCTGCACAATTTTGGCATAGAGCTCCGCGGCGGTAGGGAGGTGAGCGACTTTGAGGGCTAGGCGATCAGAGATGTGGTCCACGATGATGCCATGTGCCTTGGCGTCTCGGATCTCCCAGGTGTCCAGGTGAGTGCCTGTCGCATCTCCAGGTAGTGGAACCTGAGTCGCCGTGGGTTTTCCTTGTAGGGTGTCTGCGACCTTCTCTCGGCGCAACTTTCCTACTATCCGGATGTTCCAGATATGGAACGTCTTGGGCCCGTCGAGGACAGGACAAGTGACCGTGTCTTTCGAAGATGTGGCCATTGGCGTGTGACGTGGCAGTTTCCGCGGAATCGAAGAAGAGCCCCGGTGAAGGCTGTGAGAGTGGGAAAGTCGAGCGTAAGCTCGCGAGTCGTTGTAGATCTTGTATCTGAGATTATAGAGCTCTATGCGGGGCCCATAACCTATCAGAGGTAATGATCTAGAGAATACACAGATAACATCTCAGCTGCACTGCGATGAGAGTGAAACGACTGAGGTTCTAGCCAAATAAATAAAAGTGTATGGGCGGAGGCCCACACGTAAGCAAGATATGTCAGGGCGCTTGTCAGGCACCTACTCGATGATCTCCGACAGCAAGGTGTGCTATCTGTATTATTGTGTACTCAACACTCTGACTTGGTTGAAGGGACCACAACACTACTCCCTGACTCACAAATTATGACATCTCCGTATGCTTGTTGCTTCAATCGGTCTCAATTTGTTTCACTGAAATAAATCAGGGAAATTGCTGGAGACACAGACATTTTCGGAGTCGGAGAAGGCAATGTTGGCTCGGTCTTCAAACTATTCCCAGTGCAGCATGTCTGCAACAAATACTGCACCTGGTTTCAGCTCCCGCTCATGACTTGAGCCTGATGTTGTATATGTTGTGCAAAATGCCTTGCTCTGTTTGCTTATGCCAAACTACTATGCCTTTAAACTCTATGAATATAAATTTATGTGTTTATGCCAATGTTTAACCCGGCCGCCGATAAAATCCTCCCAATAATCCCTGCTTGTTTCTCACACTATTTTGTATCAGTTTAAATATATTTTCTATAGGGTGGGAAATTTGGGAGATTTGGGAATTTGATGTGAACGTTGATCTGCTGACAGTACAAAGCAAAAGTGGTCTGTGACTCTGTGAGGAATAAATTTGGTGATGGCCCCGGCTGGTCCCGAGGTGAATGTTGCATGGGTGGCCAGCTCATCTACGGCCATCATGATCATCTACAGCCATCGTCTTATGTATATGTTTTCGTCAAGTTTTCGTGTTCGATTTTTGACGATAACTCATACTTCAAGAGAGATAAAAAGGAAGAAGTAGTCTAGAAACAATTACATGGGACGGGATGGCCATCATGGTCCAGACTTGAAATTGGCATTAATGGCTGGGTACTGTACTTATGGTGACTGTGTACTTCCACCCTGTGGCTACCTACCTTTCTCACTGCTGACGCCCATCCTTCTCATGCATAGTACTACCCTAGAGCCAAGGGGCCTGCACACACTCTAATGGAAAGTGAATTGAATTGAGAATGGGTGTGCGCTACTATATTCCCGGATGGCCAGTCGCACGTAACCGGTTTCGGGGTCCTACGTGATGACAAACACGCAGCATCACACAGCATCAATGCCGAAGCTCGCTTGAAAAGCGTGATGCTCCTGGTTTCCATACAGAGGGCTGATACACAAGCGAAACGACTTGGAGAAACTTTCAAGAAGCAACTGGCTAATTCTGAAAAGAATATGGAGAAGTCATTCAAAATGTCCTTCGCCCAATATTCTAGGGACGTTCCCCCTCATCAGGATATTAATCAAAGCCAGGGATCCTGGAATAGGAATAACCAAGGCAGACAAAGGACGAACCAGGATTATAAGCCTGATTATAATCATAACAATAATAACCGCAATGGTTACAACAATTATAATCGAGGACCAGATAAATCTACTGGGCTTAATGGCGAACCCTTGTGCTTCTTGTGTTGGCTCGAACACTTGGTTCGTGATTGTGTCTACAAACAAGAATATATTGATAGTGGAAAAATCATAATTGAGAATGGGTACATGGAACTGGCAAATGGGGACCCTATTCCTAACACTGGGAATTGGAAGAGCAAAAAGGCAAGAGTGGATGATTACTATGCAAATAATCCGCATGTGAAACCAGTTCCACCTGCGCTGCAAGCCTATGGGGGTTTACCCTTCATGCAGTATAATCAGAATGCTCAGAGTGATTGCCTGAGGGGAGAATACAACACGAGGGACTATGAGATTAGGTCGTTCAGGGTTCAGAGGGTGTTGCAACAAAACAACCTCTTACCCCCTGGACCATCCAATCTACCTACCAATCCGGGCAACACTCAATTTGTTCAAACTCCACCTGGAGGGTTACCTGCTGGAATGGATATCAGTCAGTTTGTAAGCCTAATCGATTACATTCGGACACAAGATGGAGGTGGAAGGGCAACGGAACAGCTCGTACAGACTAGGAGCGGGAATAGAAGTGATCCCGCTTCAAAGTCGAATTTCTAGATGGCACGATGAAGGAGGCTGGGGCTAAGCAAAAAGCTAAGCCCAAAACCCTAACTCAGCCTCTGGAGAGCCAGAAGAAAGTTAGGATTGCAGAAGAGTCGGAAAATTGGAGGACCAAGATTAAAGGGGTTACGGCTGTTGAGGATAATGTTAGTGATGTTGATGGTGAGCTAGAGGTTGAAGAAGTAGATGATCTGGAAGAAGCACCGGCCAGGTCCGTTCATAAACCAGCCAAGAAGAAAATATTCTTGGATGATGATTTCTCCGATGAAGAAAGGACACCAATCTCCTACGAGAAATTAGTGAACGAAGCGTATAGGCATAATCGTGCTAAGGAGGCAGCCAAGAATCGGAATCCGGACCCAGTAACAGGGGATAAGGCTTTCCAATTAGTGGCTCCTATTGACAAGCCTGGTATTGCCGGAGAGATAAACAAGAAAATTGCAGACACAAAAATCGAGATTAGGCTAGGGGACATGTGGGCTCTGAGTACGGAATGAGCCAAGGAACTTAGGTGTTCCATTACAAAACAGAGGAAACCCACCCAACCAATCTTGACTGGTGGAGTGTTTGCACAAGGAGGTCCCTTCCCTTACATGGAGGACGGGGGCGGAATAGAGAAAGAATTCGATGCCATTGATGTGAGGAACCTTCCTCGAGTTGATGCATTCTATATTGCCACAGATGAGGACATAGGATGTACAAATGGATCGTTGATTGTTCCAGACACTTCTCTGGCTTATTTGGCAACTTTGGGGCCAAATGAGACTCCTAAGCAAGTCTATGCGTCCTTAGATTTGGCGGCCTTAAGGGCTGTGTTCCCTTTGGTCGGGGGCAAGGCACACGTTGAAGCTGTAATGGACAGTGGATCCCAGATAGTGTCCACAGCCTTAACCAAAGCTGAGGATTTAACACTAACATGGGACCCTGACATTCAGATCTTTATGCAAAGTGCTAACGGACAACTCAAAAAATCTGCGGGACTAGCGTGCAATGTTCCGTTCAGGTTTGGAGACATCACAGTATATCTCCAAGTTCATGTTATAGATCAACCAGCCTACCATATCCTACTCGGAAGGCCGTTTGATATATTAACAGAAAGCACGGTGCAGAATAAGCGAGATGGGTCGCAGACCTTGACGATTAGGGACCCCAACAGCGACCAAAGGCAGACTATTCCTACTCACGCCCGAGGAGTCTATTCCACTGTAAAACAGCCTAAACGGGCAACGATGGAAGAGGTCCCCGATGAGGAGGATAAGGTTAAGCCGGGCAAGGAGAATAAAGCAGAAGGAACGGGTTTTCGCCAATCTTCGATGAATTGATAGCCAATCAAGGAGAAGAACTCGCGGTGCAACTAGGATTCAACATGGCAGGGGAGCTGGAGATCCAAGGATATCTGGAACCCAGAAATGGGGACACATTTTCGGGAGATGAGGTTAATGCCGCTTACCTGTTGGCATCAACAGATTGTTCAGAGTTAAAGGAAGATGAAGTGGCGGCGGCCTTGTTACAAGAATTTGTGCAGCTGCCACCCCGGAAAATCGATGGACTTTATCATCAAGTTTTCACATTTGATGAAGAAATTCCAGACCACATCGGATTAAAGAGGCCACCAGTACAGGAGAGCATCAAACGTGAGAAACACATGGTCGACTCGAATGTACGATGTGTCTGCTGTTAGACAGCAGATTGGCTGGTTCCCAAAGAGTCACAGAGTGATGAGGGAAGCCAGAACCAGAAAGTACCGATTAAGGAGGTGAACCTGGGAAAGAAGTATAAACAGGTCGCCAGAAGGTCAGGCCGATTTATGGTGAATTACCGGAAAGGTTCAGGATCAAGAGAGAGATAACGGGAAATCTGTTAAAAGATATGCCGGGACTCTCTCCTAATCCAGCTGATTTTGCACCAACTGGTCGGTATACTCTGGAAAGGAAGGAAATTATAGACAAAATTGATGCACCATTTTATGATGGTACAAGAGGAAGCCTTCGCCTGGGATGACTCTGAACGAGGCAGTTTTAGAAAAGATTTCTTCCCGCCGGTAGAAATACCAGTAGTAGAGCATAAGGTATGGGTGGAAAAGAGTATCCCTATTCTGCAGGGTCAGTTAGAGGAAGTCTGTAAAATAATTAAGAAGAAAATAGATGCTGGTGTCTACGAGCTGTCTAATTCTTCTTATAGGACAAAATTCTTTGGAGTAGTAAAGAAGGATGGCAAAAGCATCCGGCTAGTGCACTCCTTAGAGCCCCTCAATGCTGTCACCATTGTGCACTCTTGAATACCACCAGCAACGGATGAACTAGCGAATCATTTCGCAGGGCGGAGTTGTGGAGCTGTATTGGACTTGTACTCCGGGTACGATCATAGAGACTTGGATGAAGACTCCAGAGACTTTACAACGTTTCAAACCCCGTTCGGAGCCCTAAGGCTGGTTAAACTGCCTCAAGGGTGGACCAATTCAGTACCAATATTCCATGACGATGTGACATATATCTTGCGAGATGAGATACCACATGTCACTATTCCGTATATCGATGATGTGCCTATTCGAGGGCCAGGAACAAGGTATAAAAACTTGGACAGCTCATTCGAAGCTATTCCTGAAAACAAAGGAATAAGGCGGTTCGTATGGGAACACTTCCAAAATCTGAATAGGATCGTCCAGCGGATGAAATACTGTGGAGGAACCTTTTCAGGATTAAAAGCTCTGTTATGCATGGACCAATTCCCAGTAGTCGGACATATCTGTTCGTATGAGGGAAGAAGACCATCTACAGACCGAGTTGGAGTAATCTCAAGGTGGCCACCTCTAGAGAGCGTCTCAGAAGTCAGGCAATTCTTGGGCGTCGTAGGATATATGAGAATGTTCATCAAGAGCTATTCTACTATGACCCGCCCCTTGAATAAGCTACTAAGGGCCGATGTGGAGTTCGAATGGGGAGAAGCGGAACAAGCCTCCATGGATGCTATCAAACTGGCCCTGGAGACGTGTGAAGCACTTAAACCTATTAACTACGAGTGGGAAAGCAACGTGGTCCTAGCAGTCAATACCTCCTGGATGGCCGTTGGAATAGAGATATACCAAGTAGATCCAGACGACCCGAAGAAGCGTTACTTTGCGAAGTTTGACTCAATTGGTTTGAATGAGAGGGAGGCCAGGTTCTCTCAACTAAAACGTGAATTGTGCGGCCTGCTCAGGGCGTTGCTTCATATGCAGTATTGGCTGTTGGGTTGTAGGAAACTTGTGGTCGAAACCGATGCCATGTACATTAAGGGCATGCTAGCTAATCCTGGCATGGGTCCTAATGCAACTATTAATCGCTGGATAGAGTCTATTCTGATGTTTCATTTTACCTTGAAACATGTCAAGGGCCTTACCTTCTCACCGGATGGTTTGTCCAGGCGCAAGCCACAACCAGGGGATGAAGAGCACCCTAACCCGGAAGATGGGTATGATGAGAACCCGCCACCGGAAGATCATGCTGATTGGGACTTCAACATCCCTCAACCAAAGGATTTCGAAGATTTCAAACAGGACATAGATACACGAGGAGGCTATTCTCAAAAACCATGTGAGCCACCTGAAGGGGAAGGAGATAATCCCACCCAAAGTGTGGCAGACTTCGAGAAGGAATGCATGAAAGCTTCTCTGGACAAACAAGACCACCAGGCCTCGATAGAGAAAGCTTATTCCACGAAAAGTTTGGTGGTGCCACAGTACATCACGTCACAAGTTCAAGAGGAAGAGCTCCTGCTACCTGACAAAGCCTTTAAATATGACCCGACGAAAAGGGAGAAATACCCAGAAGGGCATAGGCACAAGTCTGGGATTAAGCTGGACAAGAAGCTAAGGCTAGTGAAAGCATGGTTAAGCGATCCAACCAAACATCCCAAAGGATATGATGACGTTGGTTATCGATCCTTCATGAAATTCGCTTCCAAGTTCTTCTTAAGCAAAGAGGGCCGCTTGTATAGGTAATCTGAGGATCAAAACTGGTAGTGGAAAAGGAGTACCGGATGTATATGATGAAGGCAGGCCATGATAGTCTGGGTCATAAAGGAGTGCACTCGACTAAATCCTTAATCGAGGTACGCTTTTGGTGGCCAGAATTAGAATGGGATGTCCAGTGGTATGTGCGGACATGCCACATGTGTCAAGTAAGGCAGAAGACCTTGTTAAGAGTTCCACCAAGGGTCACAGATACCCCGGGAATTTTCCAGAAGGTCCACATTGATGTAATGATTATGGGAGTAATCTCGAATAATCACCGATTGGTCGTGGCTGCAAGGGATTCCTTAACCAGATACTTAGAAGCCCGGGCAATAAGGGCTGATAATGGAGAGACATTGGGGAAATTCCTACTAGAGGAAATAATCTGTAGATGGGGTTGTCCAGCAGAGATCATAACAGATAATGCAGGGCAATTTTTAGCTGCACTTGCATGGCTACAATCCAAGTATGGTATCTCGGGAATAAGGATTTCTCCTTATAATTCAAAGGCCAATGGGCCAGTCAAAAGAGGCCACTGGGATATGAGGCAGGCAATGTATAAAGCTACAGGAGGAGATACCAGGAAATGGTACTGGTTCTTACCCCAAGTAATATGGGCAGATTGAATAACGACTAGGCGAGGCCTAGGATGTACGCCTTACTTCACGGTAACAGGAGCACATCCGACGATCCCCTTGGACATTGAAGAGGCCACTTGGCTTGTGGAATACCCTGATACCATAATATCGACAGCTGAACTGATCGGATTAAGGGCGAAAGCCTTAGCCAAGCATATTCAACATGTGGATGAAATGCGGAGCAGGGTTTCTGCAGAGAAGCTAGCCGCAGCAAGGAGGTATCAAAGGATTCATGAGCACACAATTAAGGATTTCAACTTTCAACCCGGGGATTTGGTACTTGTACGAAATACCAAGGTTGAAAAATCCTTAAACACCAAGATGGATCCCAGATATCTAGGTCCAATGGTAGTTGTTCGAAGGACAAAAGGAGGTTCATACCTATGTTGTGAAATGAATGGTGCAATGTTGCACGGAAAAGTTGCACAATTTAGGGTCGTACCTTACAAAGCCCGAAAGGATATTGAGTTACCACAAAAGATAGAGGAATTGATAGACTCATCTAAAGAATTATTAGAGGCCTTAGCAGCTGAAGATGATGTTCAAGACGAGTACCTGGGGAAAGATATGCAATTCCACAAGATAAGGCTTAATCCGGACTGGAAGAAGGTCAAGGAGGAAGACTTATCCAAGGAATATGAAAGTGAAAATGAACCTGATGAAGAGGATTTAGGTCCTGAACCTGTATACAATGTTGAAAATCCGAAGCGGTCCACGCGAAAGCGTACTTAAGACTGGAAAATTTAGAGTCTTGACATGATCACACCAGGAGTTTCAATGGGTAGACACAGGGATGGATTGTAAAAGAGTGTGGGATACAAGTTTGGATGCGAGGTAATGATTCAGAAGCCAACACTATAGATGGAAGCATCCACAGTGATGACAAAATCTACTTCTGGGAGTCATTCGGGAAGATAGGCAGAAGAACTGAACTCGAGGCAATAGTCATAGGTGTCAAGGTCTCCCAAGTCCTCTTCATCGGACTCAGGGAGGTAGGAACACGAAGCTGGCGCTTGGCCGTGATCCGGGCATGGGACGTGCGAGTCGGTGTTAACCCTTGGCTTAAGAATCAGTACGACTGATAGGATAATAAAACGGGAAACAGACCTACTCGGAAGTCCCGTAGTTGATGGGACTGAGATTAAGCTCCTTCATGATGTCCAGAAGGCGCTGATGTTCAGCCTCGAGCTGCTCGTGGATACAAACGTGGTAGCACAACTGATGGGTGGCGTAGGCCATGTGAGAGTGGACGTTACGCTCCTGATGGCAGACTGCGTCGTCAGGGACCTCGAAGCGGGACTGAGCCGCAATATGGCAAGCGGAAGCATCGAGGGTCTCGGTAATCTTCTTGGGAGTAAGCTTCTCGGGCTGCTTGGCAGAGGGATCAGCGACTAGGCGTCCATCAATAACGTAGACCGGCGCACCCAAGTCAATGATAAACACACCCTGTAGGCCAGAGTGAGCTTCCTCATATTCATAATTGGAATTTGCATGAGCACGCTTGCAAGGGGGAGGAAGTTCGTCAGCTACCTTGCTAGCCTCCTCAGGGGCAGTCTTGTCGAAAGTAGCCTTGGCCTGGAAATGTAGAAAGGACCCAACGTCAGTACAAAGAGAGTACGGGTGAAAAGGATGTGCACGGTGTCCTCCCTGACATTTTCCTTGGGAGAATTGTCCTTGATCTAAGAAAGATCATGAGCCATCAAGAGTAAGGTTCCCTGGATTAAGGAACTTTACCTTCTTGGTTAACTTGAGCTTCAAATTGGAAGGATTAGTGACCTCTTCAATCTCCTTGGAGAAGGCATCGGCATCGATGGGTTCAACCGTGGTAGAAGCCTGGGAAGAGGCAGAGGACTCCGTGGTAGACGGCTCGGACGGCATCTCCATGGACGAATCCTCATCTCCAAAGATCTGTAAAATTAAGGGTATGAGTCCGGAATAAGACGAAGTACTCGGAATAAGCGGACCTTGAGAGGAGGGGCGTCGTTCATAACAGAGTCCTCGTCCCCGACGACCTTGGCAACTTCGTCCTCACTATCGGAGGAGGAATCATCGGAGACAGTAGCGCAAGACTTGACTTTCTTGGACTTGCAGCGCTGCAGTTGAAAAAGTTGGGAATAAGCTCAGATGGCAGGATTAAGAGGGCGGAAGTTACCTTGGACTCCTGGACCTCAATAAGGGCATCCTCACGCTCAGTACGCTCACGCTGATGACGAGCCTCGTCAATGTGAGGGATACACTTGCGGAAGCGAGTGATTTTGTCACAGAAATCAACAACCTGCTGGATAGCGCGAGTGAACCTGCCCAAGCGAAGGATAGCAAACTGCTGATACTTGTTGCGGAAATTGAAGTAGAATTGGCCAATCGGGTGGTGGCGAGCACAGACCTCAAGATACTTGAGGCCCGGGAGCTAGACAAGAAAGTTAAACTCTGAAAAATGGGGGAAACCAGGGAAGCATACCATGGCCTCAGCAGTATCAAGGAAAAGCTTGGCCTGACGGTCTGGCTTAGGAAAGTTGGTAGCCATAAGAGTCTCCTCGGCAGAGGAAAGCTGCTTGTGTATACCAGAAGGCATGGCCAAAGGGCCAGGGGATTCTGCAGTCTGGGACGCGGCACGAGGACCAGTAGGAGGAGCCATGCTTAAAGAACGAGTGTAAAGGGACCCAAAGGTTAAGGAATGAGCCCTAAACCAGGCCATTTTCATACCCCGTAATAATAGGGTACGGATAAACGGCACAACTGAGGGCAGTTGTTACTTTAAAAATGGGGGAGGGTATACACTAGGGCCGCTTTTCGCGATCGCCTTTGAATACATTCGACCCCTTAAACAAGTTAAAATTGGCTGCCGCAGCCCGGAATAGGATCATTCCAACAGGGGAAAGGTCCTTATTCCCGCTACTCTATTCAATGGCTTATTCTGAGGCCGCAAGGGAGCAATCACATCCGTGGTTGAATTCATCGGATTAAGGATAAACCAGTCCCAAGACCAAAAAGATAGGAACCAATGGCAAAAATAGTAAAAACATTGAGCCAGACCGTCCTATTCTAGGATGAAACATACCTGATCTGGAAGGAGTACCATTATTCGTGGTCAAACCAAAGGCATAGCGAATAATCAACTCGATTCTGGAATAAGGATTACAAGGCAGTTATCTACTAAAGATAATAGTCTACACGTCCTCAATGTACGCTCCACAGCCAACAGTGTCAGAAGGATTAATGAAACCGGTGTAAGACTTGTTTAGAGTCTACGAAAGGGGAATCATTGTACGCTTGCTCTGGTGGGAGATAAGGCTTGCAAAGTGGTTGCCTGCTGGCGACAACCCTGTTTGAGGATGGAAATGGATTGGAAATAGGTCAAGAATGGAAGGAGAGTAAGGGCTTCGTAGCTATAAGCCCGTCTCCGATAGTGTAGTGTTTATATTGTGTCGCCTAGTGCGCTGAGCTGTGTCTCAGAATGAGTACGGCTTGGCGCTCAGGTGAAGGCTTGGAAGTGTAGAAAGGTGTCGCCTAATGCCTCTATCTCAAAGAGATTCAACGAGGACTGCTCGGAGTAACTTGACGAGTAGGATTTGGAGGCGCGATGGCAATGGTTTGTGATAAGATGATAGATGATGGTGTAATACTGTGTACATGTCGAATTGTACCTAAAGAGTACCCAAATAGGGAATGCCATTCCTTACAGAGTCCCCTACTCTGCAGCTGCAAGAAGACTAGATCACACCGACAAAAGTGAATGTTCAGCTCAGCTGAACATGTTGCCGAAAATGATCATTTCGGTCACAATATAAATGGGGTTTAGATTGTAGTCGAAAACGACAATTTCAGCAAAGCTGAATGAGTTGCTGAAATGGTCTTATCCAGTAGCAGTTTCTGCAATGCCGAATGTAATAGTTTAAGCCGCAAATTTTTCATGCCCGAAAATGAAGCCTGAAATAATAGCATCAGCGGCAAATTCAGCTTGAGCAAAAATAACAATTTTGGCATTGTCAAAACTGTAGCTGAAAGGGTCTATTTCAGCTGCACTTTCAGCTGCGTCGAAACAATAAGATTCGGCAACGCCGAAACGGCATGCGAAAACAATAGTCTCAGCGACAGTTTGGGCGCAACTGAAATGACAGCCGAATCTTATTGTTTCAGCCCGTGCCGAAAGTGAAACCTAAAGCGTTGTTTTCAGCTCGAGTTGAAAGTAAGCGGCTAGCAGCCGTTATCGGCCGCGCAGATTTTCTGCCATTCACACAATTTTTTTTTTGTTTGAAAAAATATGGTTTGATTGTTGGAAAGCAAGTAATTAAGTACGGTACGACAGTTCCAGAGCCAATAAAAGAAAGAAAGAAAGATATGAAGAAGGAATAAACAGGGGGAACGAAATTCACCCACCTGCTTCACGTCAATATTCCTATTTCTGCGCCGCCGATCGATCCTCATCGCGATGCAGAGCACAAGCGCACCGAGGACGGAGCCGATGATGATGCCGATGAGGTGCGCGCGTGATAGCGGCACAGTTGAGGATGTTGCTACTGAAGCGGAAGAGGAAGTGGGTGGTGGTGATGAGGGCGATGTGCTTGTGAGGGAGGTTGTGGGCGTTGCCGTACACATAGACACAGATGAAGATAAGATGTAGGTATCGCGGAAGATGAAAATGTCCTAGCAGAAGAAGTCGTAGACGCAGCAGCAGTCGAGGTGCTCACAGGGCCGATCCACCATGGGAGATCTGGGGGTAGAGGGTTAGTGGAAGGAAAGTGGGGGGAGGACAGGGAGCGAGCGTTGGGGGAGGAGGCGGGAAGGGAGTGAGGGCCCGCGGCTCGCTAAACTCCCAATGACGCTGCTCCTTGCGTGAGTAGTCGATAACCTTCAAGGCCTTGGCCTCGAACTTGAGACTGAGCCTAAGATTTGTCTTCTGGTTGTCGGACGTGATGACAAGGAAACTCGAGGTAATATGAGACAGCCCGCGCCCCGACAGCCCGACCATATCCGCCACCTTGAAGGACAGGAAGAACTAGAGCAACCATGAGGATGGGATAAAGCGTATAGAGCAGATACATACAGCGAGAATGACAGAGAGCGTGATATCCGTTGAAAACGCTAACTCTCAGGTATGTGTGAATGCGAAATGCGAAATGCTAATGCAGCAGAGCTATGAACTCTAAACCACACACAACACACAACACTATCAACAACTAACCCCTCAATAGAGAGAGTCAGAGTGCAAGTTCGGGGGTGTAAGTTAAGTATTAGACTTGATAGCAGCTGGTTTCTCGGTCGATCGCTTAGTTAACTAAGGGTCGCTCGTGCTTTTGCAAGGTTTGACTGGTCAAGTCAAGTTGTATTGGACAAGTAGCGTATAGGACGTCAAGGAGACAGTATAGGGTAGGTTTTAAGACCGTTAATTCTGCGCTTTTGTGTCTTTCGGCGGTTTCAGTGTTCTATTCAGTGTTCTGGGTCTGTTTGCCGTGTTCTGACTATTGCCGTGTTCTATCAATTGCCGTGTTCTGATTCTGAGTCTGGTATACAATTCGTTCAAAGCAATCTAACCTCCACGGCTATCAGAGCGACGGTTCCAGTGGCTGACACAACGTGTACAGCGCCCCTAGATGTGCTAGCTTGCCCTTTTCTTCTGCTGCCCTTTTATACTACTGCCCTATGGTTTACATCACGATGATTACTGTACAATGTCCGTTGGTTCGCGGCACCCAAATCCTAATCCCTGACTCCTGATTGGTCGTGTCTTGTTAAGACATAGGGTAGACATGTGGTGTTTGACACGACACATGTGATTGCTGATTAAGTGGATAGAAAGTGTCTTCTTCGTCTGTAGCCTCTTGTCCTAGGCCTGAATAGTCTTGAAGCTCATGCACCTCTCTTCTACCTTCCAAATGATACCCCATAGTCCCTGGTTTGGTTTGGTGGTTCATCCACAATATCACAATCTGTCTCTCTCTCTCTGGTTTATCCTCGTGTCTAAACAGCTGGATCATGTCCTTCTGTTCAAGTTATCACCAGACTCGGTCTGGACCCAATGCGTGATCAAACACGTCTTCAGTTTTGGGTAAAACAGGTCTAAATAGTCTTGTCGTGAATAATTGGGTTCTTCCCACTGTTGCTTGCCAGCAATTGGTATATTGACCTCGCAACCTCTTTGGTATGCTGTTTGTGTCCTAGCAAGCAGCCTTAGGCCTTGTACGTCCTAGTTTCTCTGCCACCATCATCAAGTTTCCTTAGTTAACTAAGATATCTGGTGGCCCCATTTGTGAAGGTACCGGTAGAAGTCCTCATTAACCTCGTAGCTTATGCTAATAGACTGGACCACTCAGTCAGAGTGCCCTGATGGTCCCTCAGTGCGTGTTGACACGCTGAATCGCACAAAATCACAAAATTCATGTGTACTTGATTTCACAGCTTATCACCGTTCTGGCAACTCACCATCGAAACCGACGCCTCCGATTATGCAATTGCCTTGTTTCTCTCCATCCTCGGAGATGACGGCGAAATCCATCCCATTGCGTTCCGGTCCGGCTGAACTCAACTACGACACTCACGACAAAGAGCTCCTGGCCATATTCAATGCCTTCAAGCACTGGAGGCATTACCTCGAAGGACCGGAGCTTCCAGTGGACGTCGTAACCGACCACAAGAACCTGGAATACTTTGCAACAACTAAAATCCTCACCCGTCGACAAGTCCGGTGGTCGGAATACTTGTGCCACTTCAACATGATGATTATCCAGTTCTGTCCAGGTAAGCTCAGAGCCAAGCCAGATGCTTTGACTAGACAATGGGACGTCTATCCTGAAGAGGGGGATAGGGCTTACAGCCAATTGAATCCTCAAAATTTTCGCCCCATTTTTACCCAAGATCAACTCACCGCATTGCTCTGGGCCACATTCCTCAAGGAAATCTCCCTCCGTTCCTCCATCGTTATGGATGTTGAGAAGCTCTATTCCGACATTCATGCCCATTACAACGATGATCCAGCTGCTGTTGCGGGCCTCGCTTCCGCAGCCTCCGGCACTACTCCGTGCTGGAAACTCAACCCTTCCGTGTTGGTTTTAGAGCCTAGGGACAAAGCGGAGCTCAGTGACCCTCTGCAAACACGCAGAGGTCTCAGTAGAATTCATCGAGTACTTATACAAAGAGGCTATAATCAACACGGAAGGGGATAGGTACGAAACGGGACAAGCAGTGTAAGGCAGACAAGTGAGCGCGAGATGAATGAGTCAAGGGGAGTAAAAGGCTGTATATAAAGCTGTAGAAAGGTACCTGCTGTCGCGGAACTGAGATTCTGTCTCAGCGCTCGTACAGCTTTATTGACGGTGCGTGGTGTTCCGATTGCCATTCCAACATTCCGGTATGCTCTGGTTGTACGATCACATTATGTTCCGGTGGTTTCCTGAGACACTCCGGACCACTTCCACGTACGTGTTCTGCAGAATTAGCATGATCACGAGAATCACACTCTAGCACTTGTACGCTGCAAGTACACTTGGCTGGAGGTCTGGACATTTGTCCGGGACTACTGTCGGTCGTGCATTATTTGCAAGCGCAACAAAAAGCCTCGACATCGGCCTTACGGACTCCTGAAACCCCTTCCGGTTCCGCTCCGGCCTTGGCATTCCATTTCTATGGACTTCATCGAGCAACTTCCTCTCTCCGGCGAGTTTGACTGCATTCTAGTGATTGTTGATCGGTCCTCTAAGCAGGTCATTCTCATTCCTTGCGATACCCATATCAATTCGCTGGAGCTTGCTCACCTCTTCCTCATTCACGTCTTTTCCAAACACGGTGTTCCGGCACACGTTACATGCGACCGAGGCTCCGAATTCATCGCATCCTTCTTCCGGTCGCTGGGCGAACTTCTCAATATGGAGATCCATTATACCTCCGGTTTTCACCCAGAGGCCGACGGTCAAACAGAACAAATGAATCAGACCATTGAGCAATATATCTGCATCTACTGCTCTTACCAACAGGATGGTTGGGACCGGCTTCTTCCGCTCATGGAATTCGCTCTCAACAATGCTCCGAACACATCGACCAGCATCTCCCCTTTCTTCGCCAACAAGGGTTACAATCCAGCAATCACGGTCCATCTGGAGCGTGACGTTGCAAACATGTATGCCAAGGCTTTTGTCGTTGATCTTCAGGGAGCCCTAGTCGTAGTAATTAGGCAAAAGGACATGGCGCTAGCCAAGGTGTTGTTAGCCTAATGTCACGGAGCCACCCAACCACTTGGCTAGCACCAAACACGTCCTCCAGGGCCTATTCGGGGGATTCCGGGCTCTCTCCCACGGGGAGAAAACCTTTGCGTGTATTTGCGGTCTGATGCAAATCAACAAAATAGTCATTAAATCTGAAATTTTGTTTCCCTCGCTGATGGGTATCTCCAAACCCATTTGGCGTTGCTTGCCTCCCCCCCGGCTTCGTGGCGTGTTTGTACCTTGTTCCCACGCTCTCTGCACCCGGGGGCTCGGCATCTCGTCCTCGGCAGCCCTCTCCCGGGTAATCCCGTACCATTATTTTATTTCCCCGGCATTCCGGAGCTGGTAGCTACTGCCGACTAAATACCATGCAATAGCACAGGCCTCGGTGTATTCCCCCCCAAATGCCCCAAATCTTGCCCTCGGGCCCCCTTTGTATGTGTTTGGCTACAACCTCCGACTGCTCCGGTTTCTCAGCATCCCTGGGATCAGGGCTCCAAAAATTCGTTCACACCTTCTAGCTGGTTCATCTCGTCCTCGGCATCTTCTGGTATGTTTCAATTCCACATTTCGCCCTGGTTTGCTGATTAAATCACCCATTTCGAATCGTGTTTGTCTACATTTACTTCTGGCACCAACGCCAGGGCTAAAGCCCGGGACTCTAGGACTTCATCCCTTCCAACATCCTTCTACTTTGCTTGCCTGTGAGCTCAGGCCAGGCGAGCTTGCGA
This sequence comes from Mycena maculata, assembly GCA_029448575.1. Lineage (NCBI taxonomy): Eukaryota > Fungi > Basidiomycota > Agaricomycetes > Agaricales > Mycenaceae > Mycena > Mycena maculata. Next base: position 993,199 of record JARJLG010000005.1, read on the forward strand.
GCCGGCCTAAGTGGGAGACAAGTGTAGATGAATATAGATAGGATTCTTTCCGTCGTCCCGTTTGAGGTGATCGGACGCGGTCCGATCGCACTGCCACTTATCGCGTTTTACTTCCGCACTCTCTGAGCTTCAGTAAAACACCTTTCCACTCGTCCGAAACCGTCCTCGTCCAAGGAAAAATTTCAAGTATGCCTACATCTCGATCCAACCTCCCTCTTCCCCTTCCCGTTGATTTCGACTGCGATGCGTACGCGACGCGCCCGGCCGACCGTCTTGCCCCCACTGGAATGGAACTCGAGGACAAGAACGCTGCCAACGTTCTCATCGAGGCTTCCAACAAAGCCAGTATCGTCTTAACCCGCGCCTATGCCACCGCACGCGCCACAGCTGCCGGAGTGGGTAGTCTGGACGTCGGCCTCCCGCTCCAGGGTTTGTGGGCATACACCGACGAGGAGAAAGTCATGCTGTTGCACTCCCCCGATTTGGTGACGGCCACGGGACCTCTCCCTTTATCCTTAACGAAACTCATCGCCCAGCACCGTGCCACGACCGCCACTCAGCGCGAGAAGGAACGAGCGGATAAAGAAGCTGAAAAATCAAAAGCTAACCAAACTCTTCTCGGCTCCATGGTTTTCACTCACGCACACGAAGTCACGCCTATCATCAGGCAGCCGGTAGTTATTCCCGCTATCTTTCTTGTTTCCCTTCGCCACAAGGTGTATTTTCCCTTGCATTGGTGGACAGATAGGATCATCCGGAAGGCGGCGGAGTCTCTGCATATGATCTTTAAGGAGTTTTCGCGCGCGGAGCAGGCGGCGACATACTCTATCGGGGAGAGGGTCCAAGTGGTGGACGTGACAAAATGCGCGAAGCTTTTCGACGGCGAGGACGAGTCGAAAGGTTTGACGCCGAGTTTGTGGTGTCAGGCGGCTAACAACATCCTTACCGCGTTCCAGCAGCTCTGTCCCGTCCCAGACCCCCTTGATCCCTCCACGCGCAACTACGCCTCCGAATTTGCATCCCATTTTACTTGGTTTTCTAACCTGACTTGTTTCGACACGGCCATGGAGCTGTGGCTCCCTGTCGAGCGAAAGATGCGCCATGCGATCCTCGCGCAGGGCCTCTTTTGCCCGCAGACGTGGACGGATGAGGTCCGCTCTGTCTTAAGGGCTCATGAGGCGGCGGCGCCTTTGGCTTCGGCTCTTCCTTCCTCGGGCGTCAAGCGCTCGTCGGGGGAGGAGGCTGATGTGGCCTCGAAGCGCGCGCATTGGGGACGCGAGAGTTCAGGGCGCACCGACGAGAGTAGGGGGAGTACTATGTCGCGCAGCCCCATCTGCCTGATTTGTACGGGTCCGCACGCTGCAGCCGATCATCCCGGGAATATTTCTTCCTTTCGGGATGGTGTACCTTTCTTCTCCAAGTGGGACGGGCGCGACGTACGTACAGTCGGGTCGTTTCGGGGCAACACCCCGAGGTCAATCTGCATCTTCTTCAATGTCACCGGGCGGTGTGTCGGCGCCCATCCGCCAGAACGCCTTCATATCTGCTCGTTGTGTGGGGGCGAGCACAGCGCCCTTTTGCGGCACCACACCTGTAAACGAGTCCGGGACGGGGCTTTTCTGCCCTGAACCGGTCCTTCCTTTGCATGCACACACCGAGAACATCCTATCCCCAACACAGACTAACCTGCAGTATTCTGATCTGTCCTCGTTCGTTGGGCACCGCCCTGCTCCGAGTGTCGCGATTGATAATCTATCCTTTCTTTTGGATCGCATCGTACAGCCCTACGACGTGGACGCCCTCGACATTTTGCTCACGAAACACAATCTAACAACAAACTACCCTTTATTGTCGGGCAATCTTCGCAACGGTTTCGTGTTGGGCCGTATGCCCCGCCTTACGTCGACCATTGTTCTCGAGAATCACCCTTCGGCCCTCGAGGAGCGCGCTGCCACCGTGGAGTATTTGGACTCCGAGATCGATGCGGGTAGGATGGAGGGCCCCTTCTCGCGCGAGCAGATGGAGAAGATTTGTCGGGGCCCATTCTATGCGTCGCCGTTGATCGTGGCTTCGCAAGACATGGGCCCCGGTATGGACCCGAAGCAGCGGGTTTGCCGGAACCTCTCGAAAGGGGATGCGCGTTCGGGGACGCCTGCGGTCAACGAGTTTATCTTCAAAGAGGACTTTCCAACTTCTTTCGATATGCCTTGGAAGATGGCCGAGTTGGTGAGTTCTCATTCTCTCAGTTTCCTTTACCCCTTTCCATTTCTTCCGGGCCGCGTTGTCCCTCCTTTATGCCAAAGCTTCGGCAGCGGTTGTTATTTCATGTGCCTGTGCACCCTCTGGTCCCGCGCTCATGCACCCATCTGTCCCGCGCCCTGCGCTTGTTTGTCCCGCGCTCGTGCACCCGTTGTCCCGCGCTTTGCGCTCGTTTGTCCTGCGCTCTGCGCCCGTTGTCCCACGCTTGGCGCTCGTTTGTCCCGCGCCCTGCGCTCATTTGTCCCGCGCTCTGCGCCCGTCTGTCCCGCGCTTTGCGCCCGTCTGTCCCGCGCTTTGCGCCCATTGTCCCGCGCTTTGCGCCTGTCTGTCCCGCACTCGTGCGCCCGTCTGTCCTGCGCTCATGCGCCCTCTGTTTCGCACTCGGGTGCCTGTTTGTCCCGCACTTGTGCGCCTGTCTGTCCCGCGCTCATGCACGCCGGTCATCTCATGCATCGAAGTTGTTTGCACGTCACGCGGCCCGTTGTTTTATTAGGGTTCCTTTGCAGTAAGTTTGGGAGGCTGATATATAATTAATTCCCAGGTCGCGACCTTGCCTCCGGGTTCACAAGGATGTGCTTTTGATATCAAATCTTTCCATCGTACATGTCCCGTCCTTCCCGCGCACAAGCCGTTCCTCGTCGTGCACTTCGAGGGTGGCTTCCACCTCGATCACTGTTTTCCGTTCGGAGCTGCCTCTGCCAGCAGCAATGCGGGGCAGATCTTCAACGCCATCATGGACATGTGGAGGGCGGAGATGGGTGTGGACGGGGAGGCAGTGAAGTATGAGGACGATTCGTGCGTGATTCGCCGGCCCAACGAGTTCGGCCCATTCTCTTCGGGAGATTGCCGTTATCGTTTCGATCGGACAACTATTGTTGCTCCCATCGAACCCGTCCATACACCATGGCACCCGGTGAAGACCGGCGACCGCTTTCTCGACCAGGTCGTCTACTTGGGTCTCCTCTAGGACTTCGTCCGGCGTCGCGTCTCGCTTCCGGACGTCAAGCGTCGGAAGTTTTTGGCGCGTGTCCGCGACGCGGTACAGGCGATGCGGGAGTCGCGCCGGTTCACACTGTTGCAGCTGGAGGAGCTGCACGGCTCGCTATGTCATTTGTGTTTTGTCATTACGGATGGTGCTTCACGGATTGCCGTGTTTTCCAACGCGATGGCGGCTTTCAAAGGCAACAGATTCGCCAAGCGCCATCTTTCGAATACCGCCTTCAAGACGCTCTTGTGGTGGGATGCGAAGTTGTCCAAGGTTTCGCTCTACCGCCAACTCCGCCCGCTCGGAGTTTTGCGGGATTTCGGGATCTACGTCGACGCGAGTACGTCCTGGGGCGTGGCCGTCGTCATTGGGACGCGTTGGTTCGCTTGGCAGCTTGCACCGGATTGGAAGCAGCCAGGCGTTGACATCTGTTGGCTCAAATCAGTGGCAATCGAGCTGTTATTTATGTTCTTGCAGCAGATGAACTTCCGCGAGGTCCATCTACTCGTACGTTCAGACAACAAAGGTGCCATCGGTGCCCACAAGAAGGGGCGCTCCCCCAATGTCGGGATCAACCTCTGCGCGCGACGCACTTTCGCGATCACGGCGGGTTTGTTGATTACCCCTAACATTATTTACGTCCCGTCCGCCGACAATCTCGCTGACGCTCCATCTCGCGGGCTCACCTGTGACCACTTGCGTGCTGCCGACCGCCTCGTCTGTGGGTTTCAGCTTCCAGCTGAACTCGCTGATGTCTTTGTCTAGCACATGCTCTGAATTCTCTCATCTGCGTGCACTCGATGGCATCTCGCCACTTTCTTCATTGTCCGCGCTCGCCCTCGCGCTGTCTCGCCCGTCTCCCACGCCGTCGTCCGTGCCCGTAGTTGTGTCATCGTCACCCGATTTGGGAATTGCGTATGTTGTTTTGGTTTTCAGCGTGTCCCATCACCTAACTGGGTCCAGCTCGTTCGTTTCGTCTTCACCCTTCTTTTCGTTGCCTTCAGCCCATTCTGTTTCCATTGGGGATTTGTGCGTTGATATACTGTCTTGTCCCTGGTGTTACCTAATTTGCAGTAGTCCGGTTTTATCTCCTTTTTTGCCGCAATCTTTGCGCCAGTCGGCCCTTCCTTCCATCACCCAGTCTCCTGGTTTGTTGGCCCCGCCCTTCGTTCCGGTGGAGCCGCTCCGAGGCCTCCACCTCGATCCTCTTCACGTGCTGGCGGACTCAATCATCCATCCCGCACCGTTCCCACGTTCGCGTTCTGCATCGCCATGGCGTCGCCGTTCCTTTGACAATCTATCCAACCACGAACTCGGGACCCACATCTCGTCCTCCTCGCGGGCCGCGGAACCCCACGTTGCTCTTCTCGATGTGCGGACAGCTGCCGCGGCCTCGTTGCCCACTAAGCGCGCTCGCCGTGCCGCTAAGGGCAGGGAGCTGGCCGTTTCGCAGTATCGTCCTCACGTTCCCGCAGACCGGCGCGTGCTCTTGTGGACGTCCCCGTTCTCGCTGGTTGCCCACGCCGCATTGGAGGCCGCAGGCGTTCGCCTCGATTTGCAACGCCGCATCTACGAGGGATTGCTTCAGGCACAGGTATCGAATACTCGGGACTCCTACGGTGCCGGCCTCCTCCGCTTCCACCAGTTCTGTGATCGCGAGGGGATCCCTGAATCCGCGCGGATGCCAGCGGATCGGTTCCTGCTCGCCGCGTTCGTTGCCGAGGCCATCGGTTCGTGCACCGGGGGCTGCATTCGAAATTGGCTCAGCGGTCTTCGTTTATGGCACCTGTTCAATGATGCGCCGTGGCACGGCGATGAAGGGTGGCTTCCTGCGTTGAAGAAATCCGCTGACAAGAGGGGTATCACCTTCAAGCGTCCACCGCGTGGCCCCGTCACGGACGAGCACATGCGGGCGCTGCGTGCTTCCCTCGACTTGGGCTCCCCATTTGGTGCAGCGGTGTGGGCGGTGGCGTGCTCTGCGTATCGAGGCTGCCGCCGCCTCGGGGAGCTCCTCATATGCAGCGCTTCCAAGTTCTCGTCCTTGCATGATACTTGCCGCGAGACCCGGATCTCCCATTCACGCGTCAACAGGCGCGAGGTGCGGGATATCCACCTGGTTTGGACAAAGACGACAACGATAGCTGGTGGCGAGTGTATCCTCACCGAGATCGTTGGGCCTGATGCCGACCTTTGCCCCGTCTGGGCGTTCGACAACCACCGCCGCGTCAATCATTCCCCTCCTGCTCACACGCCTCTCTTTGCGTTCCGCTCGCCAACGGGATGGGAGCACCTCACCAAGGACCGTTTCTTGCGTTTTGCCGCAAATGTCTTCAAGACGGGCTCGTTGGAACTAGTGTTCGGCCACAGCTTCCGCATCGGTGGTTCGTTGGCATTGCTGGTCGCGGGGGTCGCACCCGAGGTCATCATGAAGCTGGGTGGTTGGTCATTGTTGTGTTTTTTGATTTACTGGCGCCGTTTGGAGAAGATTTTGCCCCTGGACATTACTCGTGCGTGGGACGCGCGCATCGCCGAGTTCGCCGCGGCGCACGGTCACCCCGCCGGTGGCGACGTGGATTTGTTTGAATTGTAATCTTTTGTTTAATTGAGCTGCAACATGTTTTATCTGCCTTTCGCTGCGCTCTGTTTGGGGCCCTCGGCCCGTTTCACTCGCCCTCGCACGAGCCTTCAGCTCTTGGAGCTCCGCTCAGCTGGGTTGCTTTGGGGCTTCGTTCGCCGTCCCTTTGCGGCCCTTGTGTACGGGTTCGGTCGTCCCCGGCGCGTCCTTTTCCGACTCGGAACTTCCCGCGGCTTTCACGCCGCCTCGGAAAGTCGAGCCGCCCCGGGACGCCCGAACCCCCCCACATACACACAAAACCGTCCCGTTATATCGCGTGTATTGTGGCCGCATAGCGGTGCCACAACTTATCTCATTCATCAGCCATCCTTCCGAAATCCGTTGATCATAGCATCTAACTTGTCATTGGTATTCCTATGTATCTTCGAACAATATCCCAGACTTACATTATTACTTATGATTTGAGATTTTGGTCGACCTTAGAAAAATTTCCGCCAAAGTCCTTAAAGGTTTCATTTTCTGTGGGGCTATAAACCTCAAGTAGAAAAGCAAGCCACGATTATTTAGCACAATGGTAATGCGCCCGCTGTTGTTGCCTCTACCACATATGACTTGCAGGAAATCCTGGGTTCGAATCCTGGGTTGAGCGTTTTACTTCTTTTTTTCGCTTACCGTCAGGATTACACCAAGTCTTGCCAATTTTTTTTGCGACTCATACATACATACATAGATATGAATTGCATTGAATTGACTCAAAATTTACGGCTGAACATTTCGTAATCGCCAAACCCTCAAGCATCCATCCAACATCCAAAACTGCGGCCTCCCACATTGATCTTGCCTCGTCGTCTTCGCGCACGGCGCATCCCCAAAACAGCAGCGACGCGATGATGCTCAGCGTCCCGCTCACTCCCCACTGATACAGCGGGCCCCATTCCTTCCCATTCGCCCCGTACCCCCCCGTCACCGCCCATGTTCCGTCCTCTGCTCTCTCCCTCCAAGCCAGCTGGAGGGAGTCCCACCACTTCTGCCACTTCGCCGCGTACGCGGTGGGATTCGGCACCGACGTGTCGCATGCCCGTTTGCCCCGCGCACTCCCGATCCACGCGGTGACCTGCGTCGGGCGCGACTTGTTGGGTAGGTTTGTCGGCCCTTGCTCGTATCGTGACGCCGCCTCGACTCGGATCCATGCCGCCACCACCGCATTGTAATGCGGCCCCAGATCCTCGCGGGTGATCTGGGCGTGCGCCTCCACGAACCACGCCAGCGCCTTAGGCGGGCAGGCTGGTGCCGGCACGTGAGCCGGAGTTGGCATGGGGGCGGTGGGAGTCGCGGCGTGAGTGGGCGTCGTGGGCACGTCAGCAGGCGTCGTGGGCGCGTGAGCGGGAGTCATGGGCCCGTGAGTGGGAATGGTCGGCGCGTGAGCGGGAGTCGTGGGCAGGTGGGTGGGACTCGTCGGGGCGGTGGGAATCAGCGCGTGAGCGGGAGTCATGGGCGGGTGAGCGGGAGTCGTTGGGGTGTGAGTGGGGGTGGACGCACGGGTGGGGCCTAGTTCCTGAGCAGTAGGCAGCGTCTCCGTGGTCGCGAGGCGCGTCGACTTGCACGTTGCTGCAGGCGCCCCATCTCCCTTCGACCTCCGGCGCTTCTCCCCCCGCGGCATCTTCGCGGGTGGAGGCGCGAAGAGGGGCGTGTCATCGCCGAACATCTGCTGCGCCAACGCCTGGTTCTTCGCGATATTCGCGTCCCTCTGCTGCATGTAAGTCAGGGGCGAGGTCCCTCGGACTGGCGGGGCGGTCGGCGGGGATGCGTTTGCGTTCTCCTTGCCCTTGTGCTCCGCGATCCTGCGCTTCTTCTGCTTGGGCCGCTCCTCGTCTCCACTGTCACCGTCGGAATCTTCGTCAGAGTCTGACCCAGACTCGGAATCAGACGAGTCCGTGTCAGCGTCGGCAGCGGTGACCTCCTTCTTCTTCCCTTTGGCCTTCGAGACATCGGCCGCCGAGCTGCCAGAGGCGTGGTCAAAGTCGCTGCCTTGAGAAATTGTGTACTTGGCCGCCATCAAGTCGGTGGTTGGTATGGCCACAGCAGCGCACTCCGCAGGAGCTTGGGGTTCCTCCGTTAGTCGATTGCACAGAGTCATATTGTTAAGCACTCACTAAAGGTCTTACGCAAGTATTCCTTCATGAACTCGAGGACTTCCCGATTAAAACGCGGTCTATCATATTGCGCAAAGTGATGCGCGGCACTTGTGTTGCTGCGGCCCGCAGAAACACTGAAAACTCGTGAGTCTATCTGGCGCAGAAAAGAATAACATGTACTGGAGCGTCCTCAGGTCCCCACCATGCTTTGGGATGGGCCCTCCCAGCACCAGCACGGAATGTAGGCCGGTATAGTCTTGTATGCCACTCAAGATTGGCCCCATGAAATCGGGGATAGCATCAATGCACCTTATTTTAATTAGTTAGCCGCATTCTAACAAAAATGACAAGCTTACTCTTGAATTCGAGCAGGATCCCGTGACGGCGGCTCAGTCAGCGCCTGCTCATACTTGGTGTGAGCCGCCTTTGCCTCTGCCGCTGCCCGAGCTCCGATAGCAGTACGTTCTGCCTGGGGTAAGTCGTTGAAGATCTTACGCGCGACTTGCGCGCGGAATCCCGCCTTGGGTGCCTTCGTGGGGTATTTTTGAGGGTCCTTTTCGCACGCTGTGTCCCATTCGTCTTTGATGGTAGGTAAGATTTTGTCTTCGTACGCTTCCGTCATGTACTGCTGGAATCCCTGTCGAGCTTTTGGTGGTGCCTTCAAGCCGGAAAGTTTGGCCAGGAGGACTGCAAAAGGGTCTTTAGTGGGCTTCCTGCCGTTGTTCCCGCGGTGCTTGTAGACCTTGCGCGCTCCGTACGCAAGCCATCGACGGATTCGCTGTTGGTGGTGAGCTCACTGTCACACGTGATGCTGATGGCTTACCCGATTCAGCACATCAATACGAGCGCGCTTCCGTTTCTCGTCGTCCTCGGACAAGATTTCCCTCTCGACTACAGCTTTGGGGTCGTAATCCGTTAGAACTGGCTCTTCGTGGTCCGAAAGTCTCCAGTCTATGCGCGTGTGGAACTCGTTGCAAACACTCCTGTGGTAGGTCCGCTCTGAGCGCCGCCAGTACGGACTGTCGTGCTCCTTCTGCCCAGGATTTCAAGTTCTGCCGCGATTCTTTGGGAACACGTTCCCGTGCCTTTCTCTTTTCTCGAGCCATCTCTGCACGATGGGCCTATTCAGTTTCGCTCAGCAAAGTCACTCAGGACTGGAAATTTACCCTCGGAAACTCCTGTTGGCTCTGTCTGTCCCGTTGGCTGTGTCCGTGAAGTCGTCAAAGGTGAGTCTTGTTTGTTGCAATTTTGTTTATGTCCCACACCTCGCTCGATTCCTCCTCTTTTACCTGACATCACGCGGACTTCGAAACATCCTTGCGGCGTATAAAGGAGGAGCATGTGCGCCCCATCGCTCCATCTCTCCTTCTTTCCCCCATCATCCAGCCCACCCGGCCCCCTTCCGTGATCATGACTGCCCATACACCCACTGCTCCTGGCACAGAGATGTCCTCTGTCCCAGGAGCGGCGCCCCTCACGGGCAGCGACAACGGTATCTCCTCTTTTCCTTTTTTCTTTCATGTACTGACCTCGCTTTCTCCAGCCCGAGCTGTCGCTGCTCTTCAATTCTTCAATGCGCTCACTGCACTTTCCCAAGGTAACTCTCCCGTTCTCGTCGACTATATCAACTGTTAAACTCTTCATACAGGATCCTCGGCAGCCCCCACGGTCAAGCACACCGACGACGCCCTGGATGTCGACACGGCGCCTGCTGCGTCGGTCGCCGAGGACCAGCCGCCGTCCCCTCCTCCCCGTGCTGGATTCCAGACCAGGGGCCCGTGGATCGCGGGGAACCTATACATTGTTGTCCCCACTTCGCACCTTCTCCCCATTGCCAAGGACCCCGTCGCAGAGGGTGAAGACTCCCCCCTTTGGTACGCCATCACCAAAGGGCGCTACATTGGCGTCACTCTCAGCAACCCCTTGGCGCTCGCGTCGGTTGTCGGGGCCTCCGGCAGCCACATGAGGGCCTACAAGACTCAGTCCCAGGCCCTCGACGTGTTCAACGAGAGCCTCGACTACCGCATGCTCGCCGTCATCTCCGCCTGATTGTAAGCCCCACCATCTTTTTCGATGTTCCTGTCTGATGGTGACTTTCCGCAGGCCAACTGGCGCATGGGCTCGAATCCAACCGCCTAGTTTAGTGTACTCGTCGCGTAGCCTCGAATTGTCCCGTAAATGCATTTGATTCGCGTGAATCCATTTGGGGTTCAATATCTATGATCCAATCAAATGCCGTGGAAACAAATGGGGACAGATCGTGTCTTGCTTCTTCTTCTCCCCCATCACCACCAACTCGATCTTCCTCGTGGCATGTTTTGTTGCACAAGAGCCCCTTCCACACGAAAGATTCCTCTCGGTGCTCGAGCTTCGTCTTGTTCTCTCCTGTCTGCGGCCCTTAACTTCCCTCGGTGAGCTCCTCCAGTCAAGTTCCCCGCTCGCTCGGCAACTGAGAGCACTTACCATGCGGAGGTTTCGCATCCTTGCAGGCGGCCAGTTCTGATGGTCGCTCTGATGCAACGCCTGTACTTCTGATGGGACCTTTTCGATTTCTGCTGCGACCTCTTGGCCATCATGATCCTCTTCTCACTTCCGTCTTTTCACTTGCCTTCATGACCACCGACGCCTTCGACGACATTGATCCCGAGTTTCTTGCCCTCCTCGCCGGTCACAGACGCGGACAATTCACTGACACCTCCGAGGACCCCATCTCCGCGACCTCCACCTTACTCTGAGCGCCACACCTTCCCAACTGCTCGACTGCGCACCTACACCTTTGCGCCGCTTGAACGCTCACCCGTCTACCGATTTCAGTCACCCAGTGGCTCAGGATCCAGCAATAATTGGTACGTCCATCCTCTTTTCCGTGGCCCACCGATAACCACGTTGTTCAGGGACGACACAGGATTTGCCACTCAGGGTGTACCCGGGGCAACAGTCCGCAAGGTGCAAACTGGCGGCCGCCGCAAGCAAGCTCACACGAAAAAAGCGGCCTACGTCGTCTTCTCTGGGATCCGTTGCGGTGTTATGCGTACCTGGTAAGTTCTGCCTCTCCTTTGCATCCACATCCCCCCTCTAATCATTGATCAGGGATGAGGCTGGCCCACTCGTCTTAGGCGTTCCGTGCTCGATTTACCGTGGGTATTCAACCAAGGCTGAAACCGACGCCGCCTTCCGATACGCTCAGGAGCGGTCCTGGGTACGAGTCTCGGGTTCACCACCCAGGCCCATTCCTGCCCTCCCCCAACCTGCGGTCTCAGGCGAGCGCGCCGATGTGAACCCACTCAACGGCGCCGAGCAACTTGATGACCGCTGGTTCGTCGTGTATCGCGGCATTATCCCTGGTGTCTATCGTTCCCAGTAAGTTCCCTCCTCTTGCCACGACAATCACAACCCTGATTTGGCCCGGCATAGTCTGGAGTGTCAGCTCAATACCCTCGGGGTGCCCAACACAATCCACGAGGTGGTCGTTGGACGTGCAGCCGCGCACGCCAAGTTTGCGGGAGCAGGGGGACGTGGGCATGCGGCGGTTGCATCTGCGCCAGTGTACTCAGAGGACCTCGATGTATTCACGTAGTTTTTCATATATATTATCTTTGTCCGTATTTCTGCGCACTCCCAGGGAAGACCTTTGAGGTACCACAAGTGCGAAGAATGCCAAAAGTCATGTGAATTGACCACAGTAATAGCAGACTTGCGAACTCGGCACAACGGAGCCCCCATAAAAATATGTGTGCCTGCCTCTGTAGGCTCCTATGAAGCCAAACTAGTTGTACATTATACGTGTGAGATGCCCTGTAACATATCCCTATAGGCTTTGGACTCACCACAACTTCTTTCTATTCACAATGTGACGTTCCTCGTACTCAGAGTGCGAACTCGGCACAGAATCCGGGGTTTGGTGAACTTGTCACAAAGCCGGACAACATTTTTTGCGTCCCCATGCCCGGATCTCCAGCTCTTCCGCAAAGAAAATTCAGCGAAAAGAGACCTGTCGTTTTATAGTTTCTTCATGTACACTTCAAGGCCCATAGATGCAATGGAAGAATTAGGAATTATATTTCCAGTGAAGACGCCGTGTGAACTTGTCATCATATCACACTTGACACTCTTTCACGTTTCACATTGCAACTCTGGTACACTTCGACCCTCTTTTGTGCATTGACCACCTCAAAATCCTCCCAAATTCTCCAATTCGATCCCAGTTTATCTAGAAAATACCAATCCATCGTCAAAACCTGCCGACACGCATCACTATCGCTGGAAAGCGTGTTTCATTTTTGTGAACTTGGCACACGGGCGGGCCCGTCCTTTGTTCACCTGCGTGCCCAGGGGTCCAGTGCTCGCTCGTTTTTTAATTTCCAATATCTTCAGGACCATCCTAGGTTTGAACCAGTGCCCCGTCACTATTATATTTCAGTATCTAAAGACGAGCAAAATTGTTTGTGGTGGCGCCTGTGAGCGAAATTGTCACAAATTCATATTTCACGGCAGCGGCCCTCAAAGCGCAACCCGTTATCTCACCAGCTACCTCAACGGGAAGCCGATTCCCCATACAAAACCGAATGCCACTCCAGAATCCGCCGAAACGCGTCCCTTTTGTCACAAAACGCGTGTCATTGCACAAACTGCCCACAAAAATGCGGAATCCGCGCGCTGTGGCCGACTACCACCTCGGGCCACTTCCCTTCATATTTTATGTGGGCATTGTGCTTTTCAATCTCGGGTACAAGGTGCTCCCTTTCAACCATTATATTTCCACGCACATACCCTTGCAGTGCCATTTTCCGTACTTCGCCTCCGCGAACTTGGCACGAAATAATGTTTCATCTCTTCCCGACTGTCATATCAGCCCCCAGAGCTGGTTGCTGCGCGCTCATTTTTCGGAATCTCAACCTATTGGTCGCTGACCTCTAGAATAGCCATCCATTGGAGCAGGTCCCCCCCATTTTCCTTTTTTCCCTGGGCCGGCACGCCAACTCACCACATTCTGTTGCCGGGATCATTCTGCTTTTGTTTGCCCCTTTTTGCGAACTGCCCATCCATATATTTGTTTGGTCAAGAACATTCTTGAATCCATGCCACCACCTCCTCTGACGTCCAAACACCGCAAAGGCCTCACTTCTTTTGAACTCCAGTCAGTTATTTTCCACCTCCAGGCCCTGGCACTTAACAAATGGAGAGTTCAACGTGCAAACCACCGCCGAGAGCAAGCACGCCAGCGCATGGCAAGGTTCGTGACCCTGCATTCCGAGTCTTCCTTTTACACAGACAGACTCACCATTTTTCTTTTACAGAACTCGTGCTGCTCTTAAACTGAGGCCAAAAGAAGAGCAAGATCTGGCGGCTGAGCGAGCCCGCGGCTACCAGGCCAAATCCCGTGCCAAGTATGTCCACCCTCTGCTTATTTGCCTGCAATTCACTCCCTTTTCAGGCATCGGGAGGATCTCAGACTGTGGGAGGCCCAGCGCCGAATCGCGTGCGTGCCCCCTAATTTGTTTCAAACTACAAACAATTCAATGAATTCATACCGCCAGTGTGTACAAGCGCCGGTATGGGAGCGAGGCCTACGTACAGTACGCCCAGGCCAAGCACGAGTGCAAACGCAGGGCGATGGAGAAGTGGCGGGCGCGTGTGGGCTACGACGACCACATTGGCAACGCTCGTGATGGCGGACGCATCACATCATGATGCGCTGATCGCACCCGGCTAGTTCTCCTTGCTACCTCTCTTTCGCCCACTTCCCAGCTGCATCCCTTATATCTACATACACTCATTCTCAGTACCAATACTACACACACCTTCAGATCGAACAAGGACGAATGAATTCGTGGGCACGAAGCGCCGACGCCCCTTCTGATACCGGCTGATACAATCAGACAATTGACATGTCGGTCCGCGGATCCGATCTGGCCACGCTCGTTTCTTCAGTCCAAATCCACTCAAGTGTCCAACGTTCGCGTGAGGAAAGGTAGGGTTTTTGCAGAGACGATATGCTGACTATGCTAGGTAGGATACATAGGTACTAGAACTACTAGAACACAAATATATCCTGCAATTTGCCGTACCGTCTCACGTCGCCGCGCCGGTTGCACGTCGCGTGCCAATCGGTCAACTCTGCATCTGTTGCGAACTCCTCAAACTGCACGTCCGACCTGCCGCCCTTCTCCACCCAGCGCAGGATGCCTGTGTTCACAGACTGTTTGAAGATGTACATCTTCTCGTTGCCGGGCACTGGCAAGAAAGAGTAGCGCTTGGTGGGTCCCCAGAACAGAACTGTTTCCCCCGGGAGCAACAGGATCATTGTGTCGTCCTCCCAAAAAATAACCCCGCCCTTGGTATAATTACCACCTGTTGTAAATGCCACCATGCTGAACATCGCCGCGTCATAGATCTTGCGTGAGAGGTTGGGCATGCCGCACACAAGGATTTTGCTGGTCGTGAAGACGGAGTCACGGAAGGGCGGGATGAGGCCGCACATATCCTTCAGCTTGGATACCTTATCCGAGCAATAGACGAAGGCGACGGGCGCGACTTGCTGGAAAAGGTCTGCTTTCGTCAGTATACCAACGGCGATCAGGTTCCAGATTACTGACGATTTTGATAGGCCGATATGGCTCGGAAGGCCTCGGCGTTGCGGATGAACAAGATCTCCCGTAGGTTGACTGATTTTTACCAGATGCGATGAGGTTTCTACGGCATGTAAGCACAGGGATCACAAGCTTGAACAGAACACCTACGGCTCCGAATTCCCCATAGCCGAGCCCAAAGCGGACGCCCGACTCCTGGCCGTCCAGACTAGGAGAAAATTCCCCATTGCGGTAAAGACACCCCATTGTCTGGCTGGCCTTCTTGACGTGTTGTGCCCACAGCGGGGATTCACCTTTTGGGGCTCCGGCGATCACTGCCATAAGGAAGCCCTTCATGTCGATCAAGGGTGTCAACGTACTTCAGATCAATGGTGAATTTCCTGGCTGGAACTCGAAAAGAAACTCACTCAGGCTTGTGGTGGTAGACGACGTGGCCAAGATGGAGGAGCATGTCCACATCCCAGGTGGTAGTTGGATTGGCGCGCTCCAGGCGCTTGGAGCGACGTGGAGGACCGCGGTGGGTGCGCTTCTTGGTGGCCTGGCGCTGAGCGGCGTTGCGCGCAGCACGCTCCTGCTCGCGATGTCTCTCCTGAGCTTGGAAGCGCCGACGATCACCAGAGGCGTAGGTGACTAAAGCGCGGTATCCGATGCCGGGGCTTGGGGCACGCGTGGGCGGCAGAGGCGTGAGGGGGCTGCTGAATTGCTCCAAGGCATTGGCGTTAGACGGTTCTGGGGTGGTTGGGCGGGTCTTGCTGTCGTCCGAGGAGTACACTGAGTCCTCGGACTCTACGTCCGTCACATCTTCGAACGAGTCGCGGTCGGCAGATGGCTCGCGGATGCGGAATTGGCACGAGTGCTCAGGACGACACTGATGAAATTATTTCAGTTTGTGAAACATGAGGCATTAACACAAGAGTGCCTCGCCACGATAAACTACATCCTCCTCCTCACGATGCATGGTGAGGTGGTTTTGATGCGCCAGGCAGTCGGCAAACTCATAGGGCTCTACAGGTCGCAGTGGGGGTCCTGGGGCTTGTCTCTCGAAGTGGAAGGCGTTGATTGAACGCCCGCGGCGGGGGAGGGGCAACATCGTGTAGGAATTGACCGAGGCACTGTCTAAGAAACTGACGGTCTTTTTAGAGACTTGATTGGACTCAGCCAACGCCTTGGCTGCCAATTCAGATCTGAGATCCTCGGATTTTTTTTCGCTCTTCACGCCGTCACATTCTGAGCTGATCAAAGCACCAGGTCGAGTTAGAGCATCGGATCCACTGCATCGTTCCGCCGGGGATCGAGCACATTTCACAAGGCCAGAATGCCACCCGCATCAGGTTTCTGGGCCGAGATGACCGCGAGGCCGATTCACGGACGGCTCAAAAGGTATCTATCCAGGAACTCCCCAGGATACGCGCTGATATTTATTTTTTGCAGGAACTCACCAGGATACGGGTTGATTGATCAAACCGCATCGGGTTTTCTGGCATGAACAACAGCAAATAACGTGTTTTGATTCCTACGATGTACCACAAAGAAGATGCGACCGAGTTCCTGTCCGAGGACGAGGAAGAGGTGCCCGACCTGGTGGAAGTCGTCAGCGACGACGACGTGAATGCGACAGGAGAGCAGCGTGAGCGACCCCTCAAAAAAATGACACTGGCACTTACCTTGGAATCCAGGTCTCGTCATGTACGCGCACCCGCACTCATCGCTCCCGAGCCGAGTTTTGTGAGTTTTGTGCTCGATTGCGAGTGGTGATTAATGAAAGATTACCCAGTATCAACACCTCGTGTCTCTTTGCCTTCTACATTGCCTATGATTCGAAGTTTCAATTCAAGAATCGCTACAGGTGCACCACCGACCGTGGCAAATTTTACAGCTATCCCGACTACCAAGTGGCGCATACCAACAGGGAAAGCGTTGAGTACCACTGGGCAGTGGGGAACCTTGCGAACGCTCGTCAAGTTCCGCCTGGGGAGTTTCGACCCTGCAGATCCCTGCTGTCACTGACTTTGGCTGATTTATTGGCTGATTTAGTCGTTCCAAAATGTAGAAATGGTAGAAACATGTAAAAAGATTTCGTGATATTCATGCCGCGCTTTTCCGACTGTGCGCAGTTCGCTTAAGAGCAATAAACCTTTAAGGTAGTGGTAGCAGCTGATATCCAGCTGGTGCTTTTCGACCCGTCGCTTAAGAGCCGAGAAACAAGATAGTGGTGTGTTTCCAATTGCAGGTTTCCGGGTTCTGATTGGGTTCTGATGGTGATGCGGACGAGTGCTGAAATACAACAAGGTGTATACCTTACTGCGGGGATTTTCAGTGAGAGAAGATAGGTGGCGTCCCACTTGTCATTGTGATGCGGCCGACTGGCTGGTGCTAAATTACAACCAAGGTGTATACCTGAATGCTCGCCAGCGGAAAGATAGGCGGGCGGTCCGGGCGTCCCAGCCGTCGGTTATGAAGCACATTGCGTTACTTCTGTCGGGTACGCAGCACATTGTGTTACTTCGCGTATCACCCAGAGCAGTGATGAGTTGCTCCCTGCGGCGACGCGACTTGCCCCTTGCGGCAAGTGAAATAGAGAGAGAAACCTGGAAAATATAATATGTAAAGGGACGGTATAATAAAGAAGAAGTGAAATGGCCTGGGTCCCCAAGCCCCCACCTTTCACCGTCTACCGTCGCGGCAATACGACCGACACCGCAGGCTCCCGAACTCTTGCGCGCCGTGTAAGACGCATGGAGGCACAAATTCAAAATCGTCCCCCGCGTCACGGTCGGTCTGGCTTGAACTCTGGTGTCCGGCGGTGTCTGACGTTACGGTCTGATTTACAGGACGCGAAATCCTGACCACCGTCGTGTCGCCAACTTTGACCATCCGGCATTACACTCCTTTGGCCACGACTGCATCTGCCACCACCTACGCTCCTCCTCCAGGCCCCCCTCCTGCGGATGACGAGGTCGACAACTCGCTGGCGGCTATACGGTCTCGCGTTGCCCAGCTCGAGGCCGGGTCGAGCTGGCTGACTGCCCCTGCGGAGATTTATCCTCTCAGGCGCGAGGCTCGTGAGGCGCAGTGGGCGCGTGATCGTACGCGTGAGCGTCAAGCTCGTCTGCTCGCAAACCGCGAGCGTGAGGCTCGCGACTTCCTACCTTTCATTCCTCGTGCCAATGGGCGTCGAACTCGCGTGGTGCGTGGATGGCCGGGGGCATCCCGCCGGGATCGCGACATACCTCTGACGGAGACCGATCTGCTGATCAATGGCGAGGCACCCCCAGAGCAGTTGCCCAAGAAACCTCACCATAAGTGCAGCATCTGCCACCTCGTGAAGTCGCACCCGGTTTCGTGAGCACCATTATTTTGATTCAAGAACTGAAGACTTGTAGTTATATATGCGGCCATTCTCACTGCTATGTGTGCATCCGCCTCTGGCTCGAGCACAAGTGGACCTGCCCGGATTGTACCACGCCCATGTATCGCCCGCCGTTTCGCCAGTATGGGGAGGAGGATTGGATCGCACAGGAGTATCCCAAGTGGAAGGATCGTAGCCAGGTAGACTATAGTTGGGACGGCTTGGTCTTCCCGACGCCTGTGGCCCCGCCGATTACCGCCCTAGCCCTTGAGTAGAAGCAGCGCAGTAGCCAAGTAGCCAGTGCCGCGCCAAAGTCGTGCAGTGAGAAAAGTGTTTGACCCGATTGGGATGTGAGATCAGTGGCAGTGTCCGTCAATCAGCTTGTCATTTCTCACCTGGCCACTGGTCGGTTGTCGAGTTTTTGGTGAGTCTTACGAGCCCCGACATGCCGCACACCTGAGATTTCTTTTTTCACAGTGAATTTATCATGCTTTTCTTTCCATTTCGTATCAATATTAGCCTTTTTTCTTGGTTTTCTGCCTGATTATCTTGCAGCTTTGGGCCGCATTTTCTCTTGGCTTGGATTCTCCACCATCACTGGGGATCATCTACAGACTTTTTACTGTAAAGTCTAGCCCCACCACCGTCACTTCGCCACCCAAATCACACGTCCAATCTCTCCGGATCCCGACGATTCTGCAATGCGCCCTCAGGACTACGACCTCGCGGTGGGTTACGACGACGATGATGACGACGAAGTGGTGGCCACCTACGATCGAGGTGTATACTTCTCCTCGGATGGGCGACGCCGCCAGGAAGAAATGCTCAATGTATCGCACAAGAAACGCCGTGTGCAACCAAAAGATCTCACAGATTCCTACGCCGAGTGGATTCCGGTGCCCAGCGGGGCCTACGAGGATATTGTCGAGCGGGATTCTCAGTCTAACCCAATCAATCGGGTCGGAACGAAACGCAGGGAGTATGCCAGTTCCGTGCGTGTTTTTTTGGTTTTGGGTTATGCACAGTTGACGGTGAGGCCAGGATGACCCGATGTCACAGTGGCGCCCTCTCAAGGGTCTGTTCGGCGACGAGCTGCTGCACCATGACGGTTTGGGGGACCATCTCGATCACCCAGCCTGTGCGTTTTGTGAGAAGGAGTACAGCGCGACGCTGAATGGCATCACTCGGATCTTCCAGTGTGGTGACTGTGGGCAGTTCTTGCAATGCAAGGACTGTTGTCTGTCTCGACATGCCCTAATGCCTCTCCATACACTACAGGTGCGTCACCCACACATCTGAGCCCACATGTTAGCTCATTCCAAGATAGGAATGGAACGGCGATTTCTGGGCTAAAGCTTCCCTCGCAGCACTCGGGCTCGTGTACCAGCTGGGTCACGGGGGATTCCCCTGTGTCTACCCTGACGAGCGGGTCCGTAAACTCACCATTATCGAAGCGCTGATAATTCACGATGTCCGCGTCCGCTACTGCAAGTGTGACAAGTCGGACGAAGCGGATAACCTGGCGCAACTGCTGCGAAACGCCTGGTATCCCGCGACCGTCACCGACCCTGGGACTTGTGCGACATTCAAGACGCTGGATGCTTTCCGACACTACAATGTGGAACGTGCACGACTTCGTGCATGCGATGGAGCGGACGACAGATGCAACAGCATCCACGGGGATGACCTGGCTGCCGGTGTGTATCTTTCTCTTCTTTTTTTCGATGGAAATAACGTAGATTTATTGAACACATTCTCCAGGACCGTTACAAGGCCTTCCAGCGGATGGCCCGGCAGTGGGGGTTCCTGAAACGTGTCCAGCGTGCGGGATGTGCGCATAACGCAGGTGGCGTTGATGCTACGGAACAGGGTGGAGCCGCCGTGGTCTGTTGGACATGCCCGTACGATGGGAGGAACCTGCCGCCAGATTGGCGGGATGTCGACCCGCAATATCGGTATGTTCCCTTTGCTTAAAGCGCCGCAGCGGAACTGATTTATGAAATGGCAGTTTCTTGTACATGCTTCTGCTTGCCGTCGACGCGAATTTTAAATTGAAAAATCGGATGCGCCCCAACGAGATCGACGACCCGTCACTCGGCCCAGGCTGGGGATATTGGGTGGAGCCTCGTCGCTACAAGCGCCATTTGAAGAACTATATCGCTGAAAAGGATGTAGGTGACCTTGTTTGTAGTTGCTATTTCGTGACTTACTCGCCAAACATCTAGGCCAGCACATGCATCGCATTTGCAGCGCTGCTTCAGAAGGACACTCGTCTCACCACGGGCCTGCGGGCTTCCGGGGTGGGTGGGTGTGTGTGCGCGAGACATGAATGTGTCAGACCTAACAGGTTGGGAGATTTACAGAAGGGAGAGAGGTGCGTCTCTGCCTTCAAGCTCAAGGTCGCCGATTAATTGATTTTCAGATATGCTAACATGGATTACATTGTCATGTCGGCACTCGCAGGCTTTACCCTCATGCTTCTCACAATCTCATATGACATCGCCTGCCAATGGCAGAAGAACATGAAGGAGCGCAACGCAAAAATGCCCGAATCAGTCCGTTTACCACTGGAGAGTTTCACCTTCCAGTGCGCGCTTCCAGTTTGGCACGCGGCGTCCCACGAGGAAGATTGCAAAGACGCTAATAGTCTCAGCTTCAAGCCCGGCGTGGGGAAGAGCGATGGGGAAGGGGTGGAACGAGTGTGGTCAGTGATGAACCCAGCCGCATACCACACGAAGGATGCGGGGCGCGGGCAACGGGCGGACACGCTGGAGGACAAAATCGACAGTCACAATTACCTGAAGAACATCGGTCAAGGTATGAGATATATTCATTCGTTCTGAGATGGCGTAGCTGAAACGAGTCTGACAGGGGAAGCACTACAGAGGAAGTTGATCGTGGCCATCGCTGAGCGCGACCGTCAGGTGGAGGGCTTCCGAGAGGTGATGCGCACGGTGAAGAAGGAGGTGAAGAAAGAGTGGAAGACAATGATTGATGAGTGGCTAAAGGACCCGTCGAAGCCAAACCCGTATACGCTGAGTCGTAAAGGTGCGTCATGGTCGGGAGTTGTGCGCGTGCTGAACTGATGCGTCTGCGTAGATTGTCCCTCGGAGGCGCAGGTGCGCGTGGAATGCCAAAAGGAGGAGGACGAGACGATGGCCGGGGCGACGGCTGAGATCCGAGGCCGCAGTGCAACAGCTTTTGTGGCTGCGGGTTTACAGATTGAGCAAGCCCAGTATGTGCGCTCGCGCGCTTCGTTTTCCCCCCAGCTGACGTTTTGGCAAAGGCGGCGCATCGTGTCCGAGCTGTCGGGGCGTGTCCTCGTTACGGCGGATCGGGAGAGCAAGATCATCGAGTGGCGACGGACCTTGTTGGGGAAGATACGGAAATTCAGGACACTGCAGGCGACGTATATGCCAGGGGCCGCAGCAGCAATCGCCATGGCGGAGGAGGCGCGCGACGGGGACGAGGCACCCCCCAAGGCCGAGCACATCAAGCTGTTCATGCCCAGCGAGATGGCACCCGGCCGCGACGCTCTGCGGGGATGCCTATCGGGGCTACTTGCGCTGGAGTCGAAGCTGCGGGTGGCCCAGTGCACCAATGCGCTGGTAACTCTGCGCTCGCGGCTCCACGCCAAACGTCACCTCATCATGTTTAGGAACGACAATCTGGCGGGGCAGAATTTGGCGACGAAGGGCGCGACGTTGATCGGGCAGGTGGGGGAGCGGGTGGAAGCAGCTGCGGAGAAGTATCGCGTGGGGCGCAAAGCGCTGGTGGCGCTCGAAGGCGACACAGCTGCGGCCAAGTTCAGGGAGCTGCGCCCCGAAGATGTACAGCTGGATGGAGACGCAGGGGAAAGTGATGCCGCTGCGCGGGCGAAACTGGCAATGGTAAGCTCCGGCCGCGGTGCACGCGCACCAAGGAACGCGCCCGGCACGTCGAGGCGCATGATGTCATGGATATGGACCGCCCCTGGAGCGCTGGACGACGAAGAGCAAGCTCTACACGAGTGTAAGTCGTCGCGTTTATGTTTAGCCCAACGCTGATATAGTTTGGTATGATAGCGGTCCGCGTGGAATGGACGCGCGCGCTGGCGCGGAAGATGCGCTGGGAAGAGGAGGTGAAGACATTGCGCGAGGAAATGTGCCGGGTCTTACGCTACCTGGGGTGGCAGTCGCAGTGGTGGCGCGACCATGTAGACGAAAGGTCGGATGTCTCCCAGGAGGTCGCAGCGGGGATACGGGCATATGCTTTAAAGCAGGCTGACCTGCATGACCGCTTGGCAGCGTTTTTCGAGAAGAAGTGGAGAGTGTCGATATTGGACGCTGCCAGACATTTGGTAGCAGTCGAGAACATGGCGGAGGTTGAGGTACCCGACCTAGCCCACTTTTTCTCTCAGCCCAGGTAGCTATGTAGTGTCTAGGTAGAGATCTTTGTGCTGTATTTTCTTGGAAGAACGGCCGAACGGCCGAGTTCCTCCGGTCCGACTATTCCCGAGACAGGCCGGAATGGGATAGGGGCTTGCTGGCCGCAAGCGGACGAGCCAAGGGGTCCATCGAATATTCAATGATATTGTATATTGCGACTGCATTATTAAATGATATTTAATGAAGCCGAAGATAGGGGCCAACGGCATGTCTTGAAGGGGCTACCGGCCAAAAATCATGTTGCGCATGGTAGGGTGGTATTTAGGCTAAAGTCCACGGCACCAGCCAACAGTTGGCTGGAGTCATGGAAGAAGACATCGGTACCCATGGCTAGCACCAAGACGTTAGCCTAATGTCTACAGCTATGGGTGCTTCAGGAACTGCATCAGTTCCTCCGGGAGCAAATCACTTTTGCCCAGGAGCATTACAAGGAAACCGGAGACCGGAAACAGTCACCGTAACCTCCGCTTTCGATCGGCAATTAAGTTTTCATCCTCGCAAAGCATCTTCACACCAGCCGGCCGACTCCGAAATTCTTGGAGACGTACCTTGGCCCTTATGAAGTTATTGGCAAACCCAGTGCCGCTTCTTACACCATTCGGCTTCCGAAATCGTTGTCACAGGTCCATCCAGTTTTCCACATCGCCCAACTCGAACCACACATTCCGAACCCTTTCCCAGGACGTGAGGAGCCGCCTCCGGCTGCTGTAGAAATCATTGACGGCAAGTCACACTTCGAAATCAAGCAGATTGTTGACTCGAAGATCAACCGGAGGTTCCGAACTAAGCTCCGGTACTACGTTGAGTGGCTCGGGTACAAGAACACTGACGATCAGTACGCTTGGGTTGGTGCGGATGACTTGTCCGAATCATCCAGCACAAAAATCCCGCCTTCCTCATGGAAACCCGCTGGTGCTCCCGGTTGGAGCACCAGAGTCTGGAACTGCCGCTCCTCCGACTCCCTCTTCACGTGCACCAGAGCCTCCGGTGCGGGCGGCGGAGTGGGAGGCGGGGGTGGGACCAGCTCAGGGTCAGGTTTGAAGGTGAGGGTGGTGATCGTCCTCACCTCCACCTGGCTTGCAGCGTGGGATGCTGCGGTTTGTTCATCGGGCCCTTCCGGCCCCTCCGGCGCATCCACTTCCATCCTCACATCCTCCTCACCCTCCATGACCCGCATGTCCTGGGGCCATGAGTCGGAACGGGCTCGGGGCGTGACCGGAGCTTCCGGTTCTGCCTCCAAGTCCTCCGACGACTCGGGCTCCTCCACCTTCTCCTCCACCTTGGGACTCCTCCTCTTCATCAGCCTCTGACACTTGACGGGGGGGCTCCGGCTGCTCCTCATTGTCGGATGACACTCCAAGCTCCTCCTCCTCCGCCAACGTCATGTCCCATCCGTTCTTCCCAGCGTCCTCCTCCATCCAACGGAGCATCACCCGAGCCCCCCACGGCACCGGCGTCTTGCTCTCCGGAGCTGCACCAAAGAAAACACCCACATTGCAATATGCAACAACGCTATAGCCCGCCGTATTGCAATGTGGCCCATGTTTCATGGTGCGATGCTATATACCTGCAATGCAATCCCACCATGAAGGCCCTGCCTGCCGTCCATAGCTGCCAGATCACACTCAGCATCCTGCGGCAAGGCCCATTTCCACCGTTTTTGCGCCCAAAAGAAAAAGGTCGGCATCAAAATGACGCAATCTGGTCGAGTATTGATATCCCATCATATTTTTGACCTTTTTAGGACTTTTGGGTGTTTTTGAACGCGTACTCGCTTATTTGTATATCTACGCGACGATCCGACATCACAGCGTGCTTGCCGCCCCGTATCCATCACAATCCTCTTCGGCAACATCTTGTCATTCCCCCTTTGCATGCACTACCTGGGCTCTCTTGCCGGTGCTCTTCACGCGTTGCAGCTGCATCTTGGCGCGCCAAACTCATTACCACTCCTCCCCTTCGCGCACAAACCTCCATGCACCCTCACCCCTCTCAGCGCCTTCCCAAACAGGAAATTTGAATTACTCTTCTACCTCGTCATCCCCCTCATCGGCGTAGTCCGGTGCCTCCTCCTCCGAATCCTCGCCATCATCCCCGTCATCATCCCGCGGCAGTCTTATCTCGACCCACGCGGCGCTCTCCCTTGCCAAATACGCACGGCCCCTCTCCCTCACCGGCGCCCACCGCTTCTTCAATTCCTCACACGTCCTCTCTTCCCGCTGGGCCTGTTCCATCGAGTAGGCACACAGTCCCTCCCGCAGCTCTGGCCCAACAACATCTTCTCGTGTCGCTGCCCGCGCCCTCCACTCCAATGCCGACCAGTAGCCGTACTCAATAGTGTGGCGTGGCCAACGCCGCGCCCGAGCGTACGCCTTACACCATTCCACCCTCAGTGCTGGCCACGAATCGTCAGTCCAACAGACGCTTCACCCAAAAAAACCTGCAACGTACCTTCGACCAGCTCTGCTTCGGTGGGCTCTCCCGCCTTCGTGGAGTACCAAATCCACAACAGCGTCCGCCTAGATTCCCCCAACGCTACCATCCCAAATGACGCCACACCGCCCTCCTCAGCCACATCCTCGTAGTCATGGATTGACTGACGCTGCGCCGCCTCCTCCTCCGTCAGGGCGCGCTCGTTCAGTGCGCGCACATCACCATCATTCAAGACCTGGAGCTCCTTCTCCCACGAGCCGTGGCCTTTCAGGCGGAGCAGGGCGTTCTGTACGTACCGATACCGTAACTTCGCCTTGTGAATCTTCATGTTGATCTGTCGTAAGACACCTTGTCCCCGCGTCAAAGCTCGCTGGCCAGTGCAATTACGCAGACGATAACGATTTGTCATTGTCCGCGTCTGCAGGCCCGCGCGCAAGACCTCCAGCGCCTCCCGCGCTTCTCCAATCCGCAGCTCCCCCTCAACCGCGGGCAGTCCGACCGTGCAAGCTCTCTCCCGCTTCGTCTTGTCCGTGATTTCAGACGGCATCAAGAGCCGTATACTCTCGGCTTCCCGGTCACCCTCCGTCTCCAGCTGCTCGCGTTGGGCCACGGCCAGATAGCGGCGCAGGTGTGGCATGTACGTCCGCTGCAGCCGCCGAAACGTCCGAATGCGTTTCAGCAACGCCGTGTGCCGCTTCAGGAAATCGAGAGACTGCTGCTCTGTAGGATTTGCCACGGCCTTCACGTCAATCGCCAAATATCGCCTATCGGTCCTGTCAGATCATCGGCCCGCGTTAGAAAATGAATCCTTACTGGGACTCCTCGATCCCCAAGCCCAACAGGATGAAGGTACTCGGGGTATCTTCTCGCTCCACCTCCACCCCCTCCCCGCTCCTCAACAGTTCCTCCCTTGCCAACTTCAACCGAATCTCTTGCATCGACATCACTGCCAGCCATCAGCTACTCTGCGTCCCCATAACGAACGGCATCACTTACCAGTATCCCTCACTTCGAATGGCAACTCCGTACCGTCTGTGTGCTGTCGAGACTCCCAGTCTGCCACCCATGCCTTCCACTTTTCCACCATCTCCGGCACCGTCTCCCTGAGCGCCTGGTCAAACGTGTTGAATGTGTCGCGATGGATCTGCCCCTCTTTCACGTTCTCGCCCATCCGTTTCATGAAAATCCCCCGCCACGAGACCAGCCTCCGCCAATTATGAAACCCAAACAAATCCTCCAGCGTGGAATGCCGGGTCCCGATCCCCATCATCTTCGTCGACGCCGCTGCTCGATTCGTAAATTCCCAATTTTGCTCGATGGTTTCTCCGTGCGTCCGTCCCGCGCCCCACATGTAATGGAACGAAAATGGTGAGTGGCCAGGGAGATGGAAGTTGGGGACCTTGAACCAGACACGCGCCCTATCTATGAACAGCCGGAATGGTTCCGGCAGGCTGTCCATCCGGGTCCAGAAGTTCTTGCTGTATTGGCACGCCACGTCGTACGACAGGATGAGGTAGAATATGATCGAGTTCAGTAGCGCCGAAAATAATATAAAGTCCATATTACATTGCCTATGCAGCCGTCAGATTTAGCCTCAAAACGATGAACCAATGTGTACTGCACCTCTCTCCGAGCTGCAAATCGCCAACCCCATTTGGACGCCACATATTGTGACGCGTGCATGTTACGCCCCCGACCCCCGTCGATCACAGCCCCTTGATACGCTTCTTGTTCGACAGGAACATGGCCTGAAAGCCGGAGCATGTCGATATCTCTTCTTCGGAGACATGGTTCCGCAGGAAGTCCGTGTACAACGCATTATTCACGAAGTAGCCTAGCCCGTCTCCAATTATCAGATCGTTGGCGGCGGAGGAGATGTTCCGGCTTATAAGCCGAAAGTTGCAGTCTTGGGCAAGAAACAGGAAGTATTTGTAGCTGTGACTAATGTCAGTATGCTCTCTTTGATCTGAACCGGCGTACACACCGAAGGTCCTCCGGCATTGCCGCCCAATTGATATTTTGCCACCCTTGAGGCAAATTTCGACCGTCCTGGGGACAAGCTCTGCACCGCACCGCAAGCTCGCCCTGTGCGGTTCCCCCCGTCCCGGACAGCGCATGGCCGCGTCCCGCTCGTTTCATCATCGAGATTATTCGATATTGGCACACGATGTGTCTGAAAGCGCGGCGACGACTCTAACAATAAATCAGTGTCTGTATCCTTCACGAATGAGCGACATACCCCCTTTGGAAACAAATCCAACCCATCGTTGTTTGTCAGCAATTCCAGCGAACGCAGAAAGTCGTGTGCAGAAAGTTTCCCCAAGCAATTCATAATCTGAAATAAACGCACGACTGCAAAGGTTGCGCACGTCTGGGGATCCCGCGCTGTCGCAGGCCACCAACAGACGCGCATCAACTGCTGTCGGTGCTCGACCCTGCTGTCGCAATTACAGAACCGCACGCAGACTGGGTGTACCCCCGTCACATCAATGACGGTGAAATGCACATGCGCGGGGGTCGAGTTCGTACAGCTGTACCCCGGCGGGTGTCCCAGCTGCATCACCAGGCCTAAGGAATGGAGGCTGCGGCGTTGGAAGAAACTCCCGTTCCACTCCTAATTCACTTTGAGCGCCATGTCGTCCGGTCCATCATACTGACTCACCTCGACCCAATGTGTCGGTAGCACGCTGTGCTTCTCCATGATGCACTTCTCGCAGAATAAGCCAGGCCCATAGCACATCTGCCGGGAACAACGGAAAGTTGGATCCGCTGTCCCACATCCACCGCACGTCGAAGAGATGCTAGCGGAGCCGCGCCCCTCGAGCCGCAGGACCTCATCTAGATACTCGTCCATATGGAGGGCCCATGTCTTCATGGGAAAGTTCTGCCACCCAGACCAGATGAGTCCTATAATATTCCTTCGGTCAAAGAAACACCCACCGAATTGTCGGCAACTTTCCTCCTCTCTGAGAGGAAGATACCGTCTGTCTCCTCTGGCTGGACTTCTGCAAATAGGCCGGTGTCGCCTAGGTCATAACCGAAGTCAGGACGGTCCAAGGCAGCATTCGCAGCAAGGTCTTCTTGGAAATACGATGGTACGGGCGGTTGGGTGTCCACAACTTCGGGTCTGGCATTAGCCCTTCGGCCATCCGACGAGGTGGATACTACCTCCGAAATGTGCGGTTGATGCACATACATCCTCGGGGGCGTGGGAGCACAGTCCCCGCCGCGTTGTCTCTTTCCTGACATTGTCGTGCGAGAGCTCTGAGGTTAGCACCGCCACCTCCTTCCAAATCCCACGTCCTGCCAAACAACTGAATTGCATTACAGGAAAAAACGGGCATTGGACACAATCTGTTCTGGAGCTACGGACAACGACTAAAAGAGACTTGGGTGCCTACACAATGTCAGCTGGCTGGCGTGCGAATATCACGCCCTCCCACGAGTAAGAAACTCTGCTACCATTCTCGAGAGCCGGATATGCGGCGGCCAACGACGCCTCCTCTGCGAAGTTGCGGAACGGTGGGCAATCTATGGTCGCCAAGCATTCCGGACAGGTCGCCCTGTACTCCAACCACACCCGCACACACATGTAACAGTGCCCGTGCCCACACTTGTACCTAGTGGAAAACCAGTTAGTGCTGTGTGTCACAACAAAAAGAGTCAGTTGGCCACCTACGACACAGGGTGTGATTTCACAGCCCAGCAAATACCACATCGATGGTGTGGCTCCCGAGCGTCCAAGTCCAAAGGGCGCGCCTCGTCCAGATACAAGTTTTCGGCCTGTAGACACATCGCCGGTGGGAGGTGGGGCAAAGGAGGAGGAGCCCGAGGCCGCACCAAAGGCAGCGCAACAATCGCAGCAACACCCTCCTGCTCGAGTAGAGGCGGCTGTGCGACTGGATCCCCTCCTGCACGTGTTCCTCATGGGCCTCTCGGTGCGCCCTTAGCCCCCACAGAGCAACACGGAGCCGATCCACCTCCCTCACCGCTCCTGGCAAGTCCTTCGGTGCTGCCGCCCCGCCGTGCGTTGGCCGTTGGATAATGGTCGACTCTGATCCATATCTGATATCACGACGCGCTAAAACAAAACAAATTCCCAATCAGAGTCCTCGCACCTGTCGGTGTTGAAGCGCCCACCTGTGACACTTTCACCACTTGACGCGGTGGGAACCTTTGACGTGTTAGTCGTGTCGTTTCGTTCACCTCTTGACGTGTTCGTCGCGTCCTTTCCTACGTTTGTGCGATCTCACGAAAACAAAGGTATTTTTAAAAACGCAAATACTTCAAAAGACCCACACTCACCTTGCAAGACCAAAATCCCGCTCTCCAGAAGGCACCACAGATTCGTGG
This sequence comes from Mycena maculata, assembly GCA_029448575.1. NCBI lineage: Eukaryota > Fungi > Basidiomycota > Agaricomycetes > Agaricales > Mycenaceae > Mycena > Mycena maculata. The sequence continues at coordinate 1,022,305 of JARJLG010000005.1, forward strand.
CAGATCCAGCAAGTTTGTGCATGGGGCTGAGACGAGAGCCTAGATTTGTGATTTCAATTTGACAAACAAATCACATCACAACTGCAACTGATGCATTTGCTCGATAACGCGCTCGGTTGCGCAGACGTTGTTGCCGTTCCAGCGTAACCATCCCATCTCGCGAAGCTGGGCCGCAACCCCCGGTCCCCCCACGCATCCGCAAAAAACTACATCCACGCGCATGATCCCATGCTCACTGATCAGGTCCCAAGATGCGGTGCTCTGTGGAGACGGGCACACCTGACCACCATGGCCGAGCCTCACCTGAATGCCCAGCCCCCGCAGCTCGCACGCCTCGAAATGTGATCCATTCCACTGCTAGCATTGAGTATTCAGCCTCTGACTGCAGTAAAGTAAACAGAGAAATGTGATACCTTGATCTTGTGGAAAGGAAGCTGTTCATGCGTGGAGACGATACAAATCTTGCACAGCAATTCGGCGCCCGGACAAACGACACAGATGTAATCGTTCTGGCCCTCTCCAGAAACAGTGCAAGGACCTCTGTCGCGCTACGCCCTAGTCAGACGACGTGGCCCCAAGCTGACATTCTACGCACCTCAGGAAAATCTCTCATAAATTCCAGCACAGTAGTAGGCATTGAGATTGCGATAGGTTATTGAAAACGCGGCTGGAACTATTCTACACCCCGATTCCCATCATTGCTTGCTGCACTGCATGATACCGCCTGATCGCGCGTTGGATGTTGAGGTTGATGCGGCGGAGCGCCGCATCACTGCGTGCGAAGCTGTGTGGGCCCCTCGCATGTAGGATGCGCAAGCGAGTCTCAGCACGCCGGGTGCGTCTGCCTGTGAGGATATCTTCAAGGGCCTCGCCAGCTTGAGCGATGAGCGCCCTCAGAGTCCCAACGCAATTGTCGCATGTGTAACCAGCATTCTCATTGCAGCCGCAGGATTGCGCATCATTCGAGGCCTCGATCTCCTGATAACCAGGGTTTTCAACGGTTGAACCCCTTTAATAGCTGACCACCCGTACCTGTCATTCCACGGGCTCGGAGCCAGCGGACATCCTTGCTTTGTGCCTTGGAGGTGTGTTTTAAGGCAAGCCTCCACTGAACGCGTTCGAGTCGGTATTTGAAGGGCAACCAGGAACCAAAGATACGCCAAAAGGGAATAAGCTAGCTTCCTTTGATAATGCCGGAAATGCACATGAGCGATCCCACTGGTATCTCGATCAAGGGATCCTTCGGAGTGCAGATCGCAGCAGGCAGGATCGGAGCGCATCAAGCAGGGAGGGAGTCGACGGAGGTCCTTGCAGAGAAGAGAGGTCCCATGAAAGAAACAGTGTTCATGCGGACCGCGCGGGATGGTGGCAAGTCGAAAGTGGGCAAGTTGCCCAATTTTTGTCGCGTGTTGTCACGCCACGTGATGAATTGATCCGAGTTCCGCTCGTACATTTCACACATCTAATCTACCAGCTCGGGCAACTCCTCATCATCGTCCGTCGGTGCAGACCCCCCTTCCAAGAGAACACGCATCCATCGCAAGTATTCCTGGTAGTGGCAGAGGAGCTGCCACTTTGCCTCTTCCGAGGTCGGTAGGTTATCCCTATCTCAAAATAAATTTTGTGGCCACATGAATCCAAGAGGAACCCACTTGAAAAATCTCGCGTAGGTGCGGCCCGGCTCCAGTCAGCCTAAGATCAATCGGCACCGAGCCCGCTCGCATCCAGCGGGGGATGAATCTCGCTGCAACCGCCGTTCTTCAGCCTCCGCCATTAGCAGGCGCTGTGTGCACTCTCTGCGAAGAAGGGAGGCCAAGAGGCGGTCAAGGTGCCGGTTACGCTCCCCAACCTCGGGGTTGATCACCGTCGCCCTTGATACATGATGATCAATGAAGGCGAGCCAATATTGAGCCAATAGGCAAAGACTCACCATGCGTGCTCGGGGCTTTCTCCATTGGTGCGCAAGTTGGGGAGCTGGCCCGCGAACACCCTGGATTGGGGATCAAGGAACTTGGGTCAGTGAAGGGCGCGAATTGTGCGTGAGAAAAAAAAACCCACCAGGCACGCTCAACGTTTTCTGCGCCGCTGGTGTGCCAATGGTCCTGGGCCCTGGTCCCTTAATGTGAATCGAGAATTTCGCAAGGAAATTTGTTTTCAAACTCACCAGACGCTCTCTATCTGTTCTGCGGACCATCCGCCCTGGTGGTGCAGAATTTCAGGCAACGGCATCTCGTTGTGAGGTCGAAGGGGAGAGACAGTCAAGGAGCGGTTCATGATCATTTATAGGCCGAGAATTGAAATATCAGATGTCACGAACATTTTCACAAAGGGGAACAGGTCCAGGTTCGTGATCATATACTATATATCACGCACAATGGACCCTCCGATTGCTCCTCCCGGGGCCAAGCCTTCCCCACATGCTGCCGCTCAGGCTCGCTACCGGGCAAGGTGCGCGTTTCGTGGTCGTTCCGTTCTCATGTGCTCAGGGAAAAAATTTGACAGAAATGCAGAAGCAGAGCGCGAGAAGGCTCGACTGCGAATGCGGAAAAAACGCGAGCAAAGCAAGGAGCAAAGCACACTCCCAGCAGAATTATATACGACGTGAGTCCCATTCAGAGACCGCTGTCTGCCGCTTGCTTATCCCTTAAAAAGACCTGAGTTTCTAGAATTCAGAGAATTCATCAACAAGGTCAAGACGGTCGAGCTGCGGGTTAACCGGGACGACCCTGCTGAGCTCGCGGAATTCAACAGACTGATAGCCACCAACCCATGTGTGGAGGACCTTGGGGCGGCCACCAACGAAGTAGTTGCTTATTATTACTGCCTGCAGGTCCGTTTTAATCGGTACCCTGAATGGCAAGAGGAACTTGCGGACTACAGAGATATTGTGCAGGAGCACACGACGGAGGAACTCGACCAGATGCAACTGGACGCTCGCGCAAGATTGGCGAATAAAATGATCATCCTCGCGAGGGGTGGTTTTTAATATATATATTTTTTGAATTGAAATAATTTAAATGACAGCGGGAGGATGTAAATGGGCCAGACATTGGAGGTACACCAAGCGGAGACTCAAAAGGCTCCACCTGCCAACGATGGGTGGATCGCGAAAGAATGCCCTGATGCGTTTGCGACCCACACGCCGGAGACGTCGGGACTGTGGATGACGGCGAGGGAGAGGTGCTGCATTCCCCCACCCAGTTCCCCACCCCGTGCCCCAGCCACCGCCGTTGCCGGTTCCCCACCCCATGCCCGTGCCCGTGCCCCAGGCGCCTGTGCCCCAGCCGCCGCCGCCACCGCCGTTGCCGGTGCCCCAGACGCCAGGGAAGGTGGCATTGGGGAGAGGAACAACAACAGCAGTGCTCACCACGGGAGCAGGGGCAATGGCCCAAGAACGAACCTGCCAAGGAGGGCAGGCATGCCATGCAGCGAGGTACTCGTCCGTGAGGAGTTCAGACACTTGGGACAAATGGAAACATCAGTCCATGCCAAGGAAGATTGCGAGAACACTGACCAGCATCATAAAAGAGCACAGCAGAGGCGGCTAGGATAACGGCGGCTTCATCGCGCTGAGCAACGGCGATGAGGTACGAGTTGAAGATCCGGCAGTAGTCATGAATGTACCAGATTGCGCGACTGCATCCTGGACGAGGGTCAGCAGATGTGGGGGATAAATAGATTAGGGCAGAAAATTAACCGAGGCGGGCCTCCAGCCGGGCACGATCGTTGAAGAAAGACGGTGTTTCCGCGAGCCGGTCAGGGTGGGTGTACGGGTACTGGCTTTCAAATTTCAGACGCAGTTCCGCTTGCTCAATGCTGGCAGCGGCGCCATAGGTAACGAGATCAGGACCTTGAGCCAAATACTCGGAGACGGTGACTAGCGCGCCATTGCGATCTTGGACGCGAGGGATTCCGAGGAAGGGGTTGACACGGGGGATGAGGGGAAATTGCATGATGGTGATGGTCAAGCAGAAGATAAGCACGTGTCGAGTGATGAGACCCTCTTCGGGTTCTAACTCAGCCTGCTCCTCCATCATGGGCGATAACAATGTCTTGGCCGCGACAAACATGTCCGCGAACGACATGGTTCCTGACTTCGCGAACCTGGACCATGACCCTCGTTACTGGTGTTTGCCCCCGATGCGCGATGAAGAGGGCAAGAAGCGACATGGGGCGTACCCCATGTACCTGGTCACCCAGGGGCGCCAAGTGGGCGTCTGGCATAACTGGTATGCGCGGCCGAACGTATGACATATATGAGACTGAATTCTTGGCTGCAGGACTGTGGTCAAGGCCATGACCACTGGATACCCGTCGGCCGCATGGTGCGGCCACCAATCGGTCGAAGGATGCATCCAGGAGTGGCAGCAGCATTGTGCCCTCGGGGTTCACCCTCACCCGGCTGCGCCAGCGGCGCAGACAACACGCTCGGTCATGTCGTCCTCGGAGCACTCTGCGTCACATTCTGCATTGACTGCACGCTCCGACTCTGCATCCACACGCTCAGGATCTTTGGCAGTGTCGCCTGGCACGCGTGGGACGTCTACTGCCGTCGCACACTCTCCATCGGTGGTGGTTGGCTCAGAACGAGCAGCGGTATCCACACCGGCGGGGACTCAAACCCCAAGGACTGATACGGGGCGTCCGGTAAAGGGTAAATTGCAGGAGGATCTGTGAGTCTTTTATTCCATGGGATGATGTCTGCCTGATTGGGCCTGGTCATAGCAAGAGATTTTGCATGCCGAATCTGCCCTCACGCCATGTCGCTGGCTCGAGCTCGAGCCGCAACGAGGACCGCTCGCTTGGGAGCGTCTCCAGCATGTCAAGCGTGACGGCTTCAGCTATGGATCCAGTTCTGCGCCCCGCAAGATACTACGCAATATGGGGCGGTGGAAAGGTTTTTGCCGATCGGTACATGCGTGATTATCTTGTGGGCAGATTTGTGACTTTTTCCGGGGCGTTAATAGCGAAGAGGCCAGGGCCGCATTCCGGCGAGAAGAGGAGCGGGGCGCAACAGCACAGATGCTGTCGACGAAGCGGCACGCGGAGGCCGAACCTTATTCGCAGGGGGCTATTTGGATTTGAAATTAAACTACACTTGTACATGGGACTTTTTTTTTTTTTTTTTGGCGCGCGCAAATTTTGGAAAGGAAAGGAATCCCTGGTTTGAAGGAATGAAGATCAATGATTGTGCGGAGTGACGGGAGACAAATGACCCACGTGAAAGATTATTTGTCTTGTTGATTCGCATGTCTGTCACACCCCCGCAAAAAAAAACTGCGGAAAGCCCCAATGGACACTGAACTGGTAGACCCGCTGAACAATGTTCCTGGCAACACCACGCTGCCGCAGGACAAGGACGCGCCCGCTATCGCCTCTATGCTCACTGAGGACACGCGCCCGCATTCCCCTATGCTCACTGAGGACGCACATCCGCATTCCCCTCTGCTCATCGACAAAGATGGCGCGCCCGTGACCCCTCTGCTCGTTGATGTTCCTGGAAGCACCAGCCCGCCGGAGGAGCAAGATGCGCCTGTGCTGACCACGACGCTCACTGATGACACGCGCGGGAACGACCCCCTGCTCATCGACGAGCACGGTGTGCCCGTGAATTCTGACAACGTGCCGGGGAATCCCGCTTTGGGTGTTCCTGGGACCGGTGCGGTGCCCACCGAGGAAGCACGTGGGATCATCCCTCTGCTCATCGACGAGCACGGCATGCCTGTGAATGCCGACAATGACCCCGGGAATTCGGCTGTGGGCGCTCCCAGGAACGGCACGGTGCCCGCCAAGGACGCGCCAATTCGAGCTCTGGGCACTTCGGGGAATGGTGGTATGCTCAGTGACGAGGCCCCAGGGTTTCCCACTTTGCTCAGCGATGGTACACCGGAGAGTATCGCCCCCCAGAACAGCAGTACGTCCAAGAGACCCGCAACCCTCGAATTTGATGAGTTGCTCAACATGGACGCTGCATGGACGCCGCCCCCCCACCCACGCATTGTGAAAAGGCCAAAGGAGAAGTCGGTGCGGCACAAGAAGGGTGAGGCAAAGCGGGCACCAGGAAAGCTGTCTTGGGTATGGGGGATGAAGAAGGTGTTCTTCGAAAAAAGGAAGGACGCGTGGCTGTGCCACGCTGAGAAGAAGGACTCCGGGGTTTTTTACACGAAGATAGCAAAACTCTTCGTCCTGAAGTACGGATACGATCTTGGGGATGACGAAGACTTCGAGGTGGATGTGGAGGATCCCCCGGATGAGGCCGCGGAGATGGTCATGCACGAGATACTGCCAGAGGGCGAGGGCGAGCGCCGTTCGGCATACAAGAAGAATCTGCGCACCGTGAGCATTGCCTTGGTCATTGGGAAGGAAAAAAAGGCTGACCAGATATTTCTAGCGGATGGGCCAATGGTACCAGGCAGAGTACGGCTCATTGCTGAAGAGTGAGAAGACCGCATTCACGGATCTCTTCACAGGCGCCTTGGACGGTGCGCCTCCGAAACTGCAGAAACCGAAGATGATCCACTATTTCTCGTGAAAGTTCTATGTGTCGCTCATGAAGGAGGAATTTGAGCGCCGCAGGGAAGCCCTACATCGTCGAGCTGTGTACACAGACGAGAAAGTCCTTTCGGACTTGGAACTGCGAGGGAAGGTGACACATGATGTGTATGAAGCACAGACGGCGGCGTTCAAGGAGGATCTCAAATTGCAGCGGGACAAGGAATGGACGGCGGCAGTGAAGGGGTGGGAGGCGTCGCTTGCCGATAGCCCAACGAGGATGGCGGAAGAAATCGCGACGTGAGTGTGAGAGAACAGAACGTCAACGCTTTAGACGCTGACATGACGCGCTAGGAACTTGGAAAATGCAGCTTTTTATCTTCAGCCATTCGTCGACGCGATCATGGAGCGCTTTGGTATGGTTGCGGCGGTACTGCTGGCAGGGCCAATAGGGAAACGCGGTGGTACTATCGGGATGCAGAGGTGAGAATACGACAGCACATATAGTATTATGTCACTGATATTGATCGAGTGTACATGCCGGCGTAACGAAAGGACTCGGGCCTGTCAACTGGCCAGAATTTGACAAATTAGGATTCGCGGAGGTGGAGAAAAGTATGGTCGCATTTGCAAGGGAGTGCTTTTGTAGGTAACGAATGCGTAAAGTTGGACATAAACTAATGATTTGGCCGGTAGCTGAGGCAGAATGCCGCGCGCGGGTACCCAGGGCCGAGATCGTTCCACAGCGCGTGGACACATCGAAGTCGTCAAGTGCGATGGAGCCTGTGGCGGGGAGGTCGGGCCGCAACCTCCGGGCCGAGGGGGGGACTGAGAAGGAGAAGGGAGCTGGGGCTGATGGTGGGGGTGAGGGCGAGCACGAGTACGAGCACGAGGGGGAGGGCGAGGGCGGGGGCAGGGGCGAGGCAGAGGGGGATATCCACATGGAGGACGACGGAGACGGTGCCGGGAGCAGGAAAGGGAGTGCTGGAGGGTCGGCGCCGCCAGTGAAGGAAGGGCCGGCGCTGCAAGCGCAGATCGACACATTGTGGCAACGGGATGATCGAGCCGATTGGACGGAGGAGCTGGGCAGGGCTCACGCGGCAAAGGATGGGGCCCTGAGTGGGCAAAATTGGTGGCCTCGTTCTTCGACTTCGAGGCCTCGAAAGGGTACGAGGATGGGGCCCAGATGGGGACGACTAACAGGCCGACGGTGGTGGGGACCTGGCTGGGGCGGGGGAGGAAGTGGAACATGACCATGGACCTGGGGACACTGGGCGACGAGAAGGACGAGGAGAGCTTCGTCGCAGTGTGATGGAGGTGGTGGCACAAGGTGCTGTACAGCAAAGGCGCGCAGGAGGCTGACTGGGAGGGGATGAGTAGGCTGTACGGCAGGAACAGGGTGCTGCATGTCATGGCGACCCTGCTTTGGTGGGGCGACGTGGTTGCGGATGGAGACAACGAGGAAGCCGTGGAGCGCTGGAGGCTAGCGGTGGAGGACGTCCAGTGGGCGCTCAAGAAGATGCTAGAGTGGGAGGGGGAAGAGTGAGTGGACGTGGGCTGTTTGACACAATGACTCACCGACCAGCATAAACAGAGAAGAGATCGGAAAGAAGAGGAAGCGTGCCAACACTGAAAATGGGACTGGGCAAGTATTGAAGCAAAGGCATGAAGGTGGACGACTGATATGCGCACGTAGAACACAAAAGAAACGTCGAACGGCAAAAGCAGGCGAAACGACGGAGGTGCGACGGACGAGATCAAGGTAAGCCCTGCCCGCTCATGCGAGGGACAGAAGATGCTGACAGAAGGCTGAATGCAGTGCGGAGAAGCCAAGGACCACCAGAGGGAAGGCGAAGGACAAGGCGAATGGAAAGGCAAAGGAAAAGCTGAAAGAAAAGGAGAAAGCGCGGCCAAAGCCCAGGCCCTACAAGAAGTAGGCGGGGACCTCGACGTTTGCATGCATTTGGGCGGGCAGGACTACCAGCGTGAACGCCGGGAGACCCAGTAGACGAGTAGAGTAGAACTATGTACTTGGGGTGAGAGAAAACAAGGATTGAAGACACCCTAATGATCAAGACTTCTTGTGCCGCACAAATGCCTAGGCCACGTGCATAGAAATCCCAAAGCGGAAGCGCTGTCATTCCTAAATGGTGTCTAAAACACCGAGGATGATCACGTCGAGTGGAATGAAGGAAGGAGTGAACGTTTTGAATACGAAGTGTGAAATAGTTCTTGGTAATTCCATTGTTTGAATGTAAATAATGATCAAAATGGTACTATTTAAATATCTAGATCAGCTAGGTTCTTGGAAATAATTGAGGCGTCAGGGAGAACACATTAATGGTGCATGTCGACATACACAAATGCCAGAGCGTAGATTTAGAGGGAGGCTCATTTGGAGAAAACCGGATGATGACAGGAGAGGGGCGGAGGGCTACGTGACGAGATGCTAACACATGTCAACAAATGTGGCGGCTTTTGATGGACAGCTGCGGGGCTGATGGAAGGGCGGAGGGCGCAGGCTAAAAATAAAGATGTCGGCGGCCGGCTATTTCCTGCACATCAATGCTATCAATAGATTACAAGAAACCGGAAATGGGGCCGAAAGAGGCCCTACGGATCAAGCCAAATCAAGCCACATCAAATATATGTGGAAAGCCATTTCGGGCAGCGCCAAAAGGCACAAATCTGTGCATTATATAAGCTAAATACCCTATTTTTCGCCCAGGTAGGACCCATTTTAGAACTGGGGGGCATTCACAGCAGCATTGTATTGTGGGTATATTCCTTGGTACCATGCTTTATGGTCCACATTGCAATACGGCATGCCTAGCACATGGGCCGTATTACATTACAGGTACCATCTTTACATGGAGCTGCCAGCGTCCGGAGTACAAGCTGGCACACCCAATAGGCCAGCTTGTAGCGTCCCATGACGCGGATCTGCTCCTGCTCCAAGAAGTTGACGCAGTCGATGAGGGCCCGGAACTTCCGGCCTCGACCCTCGGACTTCCCCTCCTTGCATGCCCTCCGCTCCCGCTCCCTCCTCGTGCGATCCCTCACCTCACGGTCGCTCCGGTCAGCCCGACCAGTTTGGGCAGTCCGGCGCGTCTGAAAGGGCCTCGCAACAGGAGCGGATCCCTGCCTGCAGGCCTCTTGTGCTTCCCAGTGCTTGTTGATGCGCGGGGGACCGAGGGGGCATGCTCGGCTGCACTGCACATGCTTAGCATGGCAGCAGCGGCATGTGGTGTGCCCATGTTCGACAACACAGACCTCCCTGCTCTTGCGGCAGGAGTCGCAACCTAGAAATTGGTTAAGTAGTACCAGAACTTCTGGTATGCACCGCGATGCACCATTCTCTCCCTCCTGCTCCATGTCGCTATCCTGCTTGTCATTGAGCTCATCCTCATTCTCCTCCTCACCCCCTGCACCCTCCGCTCTCTCCGGGGATGCTGACTTCAAGTTCTCGATTCCGGGTGCCTCATCAAATACCGGAGCCTCCACGTCGAGTAGCTCCAGGTCATGAACAAGCTGGAGTGCACGTGTGGTATCTTTGTTGGCCACCTCAGCTCGTTGCGCTGCCTCCACTGCCTGCTCCTCGTACCTGGCAATGAGGGCCGCCCGGCGGTCCTCACGCTCCTGGTGGTATTGCTGGGCGGCCTCCTCGCGCAGCTGCGACGTGGTCGCACGTGCCTTGCCCTTTCCAGTTTTCTTGCTGTTGCCGGCGTTGCTGTGGTCATCGTTGTAGGACCCCTCGCGCCCACTACCCTTGCTTCCGTTGGACGACATCGAATTATGGTGTTTTTTACCAGAGGTGGTGGTGGTAGGGAAGAAAGAAATGTTCTGAGTCAAATCCAACAGCACGTGACTTTCTGATCTTGTTTATTTTCCCACGCTTCCTCATTGTTTGACAAACTTGATTCCTTTTGGGTTCCTCATGGGAGAGGAACCTAAGAGGGGGATACTGTTATATCCATGCAGCATACCCAGCCCTCTTGTTGATCTTCCGGTACTTCCGGTAGGCTCTGAGGCACCGGTCATATACTGGAGCCTCCAGACCATCCAGTATCATCGGGTTTTTATGCAATGAAGGATTACTGAGGGTTTCAAAGAAACTCAAATAGATTCTTTGAGTTTCAGTACTGAGCTATTTATGCCATTGGTAGATATAAATAGCAGGCCAATGGCATAAATAGCTCAGTACTGAAACTCAAAGAATCCATTTGAGTTTCTTTTTATACAGATTTTGAAGGATTCATTATGCGTATCAATGTACATTGAAATTTTACCGAACCCGGTGTGTGGCACCCTTCATCTGAAATCGAAGATCCATGCATAATGCAAAAGTGAATGGTGGCTCTCATCAATGTGCTCTGCCCAGAAAGGAATCTGAGAGTGGCTTTGGCCCAAACCCATTGTGGCCAGCAAGTGGTTGGATTGTCTTTCCCTGGCGCCGCTGTTCTTTGTTTCTATCTCTCATATCTCTCTCCTCTTGCTTTCTGCCCTTCCATCAACTCCTGCTTGCAATATGCCTTCCAGCAACGATGGTACCTTAACCAATGCCCAAAACACGTATCTCAAAAGTCTCGAGCCAGATTTCAAGGCATACATCATGAAGAATTCCAAATGCAACAAAACCACGGCGGAGAAGTCTGCGAAGAAATGGAAGGACAACCATGCCTCTGAGATTCTCGCCAAGATAAAGGCTGAATATCCTTAACCGTCGATGTGGAGCAGGCCTACGGAGGATGGGAAGGTGAAACAGGTCAGTGACATAGATCACCTTCTCACTTGATTCCTGATATTATTTTGGCAGTACATTCGTCGTTCTTTTGGCAAAGGGCACCCTGGTTCGCACAGGGGTGCTCCAGGCTGGTCTAGCAGAGCCAACGAACAACGCTATCTTCACCGCGCCCGCACCTATGACTGCACGGCAAATATATGAATGCAAGGAAAAGGATGAAGTCCTCACTTTGGCCGATAATCTGAAGAAAGAAACCGGTGGCAATGTGACCGGTTGCTATCAGACCACTCAAGACACTTTGGTCGACAAAAGAAGCCGATGTGAAGGCAAAGTACGAGGAAGCAGCTCTGGAGCAGGCCAAGAATGTGGACGTCTCGAGGTAGTTCATTACACTATTTTTGAATCCTGGAACTCATGCAGGCAAACTAGAAACCAACGTGACTTTGAAGCCCACATCGGTGGCACCCTCCAGGATCTGTGTACCAAGGGTGCCCTTGGACCTGCAGAGATGGTACTGCTTGCATCCTTCAGAGGGGCCAATGGGGATCTGGCTACCTTCGTGTTGGTGCCCTTGTACTCACTTGTCAGTGGCCTACACTGACCAAATTTCCACAGGGTACATGCTCATTCTGATGAGAACCAATGGTCCTTCGCGGATTTTGTTCCAAATTTCTCAAGCATTAGAGCTGAATGGGATGCGTTCTCTGCAGAGGCATTGCCGAGTATGTGGCTGTTTAGATTCAAAGTCATATTTGATACCAACCCCTTTCTCATTTAAGTGCCCTCACTTTGAAGATCGTGAAGCCTGGCAAGCCATCCCATGCAACGCGGCGGGGATCTCCATCTTCCCACCTATCGACTTCAATGATACAACGTGATCTGGGCTTGCCCAGGTTACTGAGTTATTTCTCCGGGTTTGCTGGGGTGTGTTACAAAACCACATGACCCTCACATTCATAAGATCACACCTGGCCTTTGGACAAAGCCTACAACGGCTTGCCCTACAACGAGCTCATAAAACACCCCGAAGATTTCTACAATACAGAGCGCTTTCTATTCCAACTGATGCTCGGTACCCCCCTGCAGCAAATGTCCCTCTCCCAGATCAGCAGCCTCGTTGAATACTTTATTTTGATTTCCCACAGTGACTGCCCATTCATCTTCCGGGACAAGGAAACAATTCTTGTGCTTCAAGGGGCAAGGTCATCGATATCTTTCTCCTCCTGTCAAGGAATCTCCTGTCCCCCATCTGCCACCGCTGGCTTCTCTGTCTGCCCAGACAAATGGTACGAAATCCGATGGTGGCAAGGAAGCTCCGCCACCACCACCCTCTTCTCTCATCGACACAAATGGTACCGAGTCCGGTGGTGGCATGGATTCCCTCACTCCTCCACCACCGCCGCCACCTTCTGCGCCTGCCCCTGCAAATGGTAGCAGTGGTGGTGAAGGGGATGGTATTCTGTCCACCCACACAAACAGTACCAATTCCGATGGCGGCAAGGAAGCTACGCCACCGTCACCTTCTTCTCCCGTTGACACGAACGGTACCAAGTCTGGTGGTGGCACGGATGTCCTTACTCCTCCACCACCGCCGCCACCTTCTGCACCCGCCCCCGCAAACGGTAGCAGTGGCGGCAAAGGGGATGGTATCCCGCCTCTGTTTCCTCCGCCTGTGGCACCTGAGAAGAAGGGGGGCCAGGGTAAGAAGCAAAAGGCAGAAACACAGCTTGTTCCAGAGGGGACCGAACCGGACCCGGAGAACACCAGTGTTGGGTGAGGTACTAGAGTCCACAAAATACCCAATGTAAGTTTCAGTTTCGAACCAGCTCCTGTGCCATCTGAAATCCCCCATCCATGTAGCAAGCTGCAGAAGAATGTCGACTCAAGACCACTGCCGCAGTTGGTGGTCCAAGAGCCAAGCCAAGGTATTTTCTGTTGTATCGTTGCCAGGTAATATTCTGAAGCCATTCTTCTGTACAGTTATGAGTACGTACTGAAGAGCCCTGCTAAAGCGCCGACGAAGCGACAGTATGCATCATGTCTGTATGTTCCGACATTGGCTGACATGCAAACAGCAGTTAAACGCGATGGTTAAACGCACAGATTAGCAGTGGTTCAACAGATACGGTTCAATGGTGTTAAATGGATGTGGGTTCAACAGCCGGAGGTTTAACCAGTGTGTATGGTTGTTGGTTTACTGGTTGATTTACTATAGTTTAAACTGTCTGATCATTTGGTTCAATGCTTTTAATTTTTGGATTAACGGCTTGGTTAAACATGGTTGCAAGGTGTTAAAGATCCCTGCCCACCCTACTGAGAGCTTGGTGGATGGCTGGTTAAACTGTCCAGTTTAACCGGTTGAAATGGTTAATGATTAACAACCTCCGTCGTTTAACTAAGCCCATCTGAGTGATTCTCCAGAGGTTCAGAATTGGAAATCACCTGGACTCAAATAATGCATATAATGTTCTCAGACATGAAGACATCCCACAGAAGTGAATTAGAGCCTAAAGATAGAATATTATAGCCCTTCTCTGAGCGGGGCGAATATTTTGCGTTCGGATGTGACGCGGACTTGGCAGGTCACACTGCGTGACAACCTCCCTGATCTGACCGTTTTTGAGGATGGCTGGTGAATAACTTTGTCCTCCAGGAATAGAACACTCTGAAAACACATGTATCATGAAGCCACATAACTAATACTACCTTCAAATGGCAGGGGAACATTATCCTGCAGGAAATAAATATTTGCAGAGCATCAAAAATGCGTGTTTTGGCCACTTTTCGGGCCCTCTAGCACAATGAATATACCATGAATCCTTCCAGGCAATCAATGAAAGTTGTAGCTATACTTATGATCTACAACTATTACTAATGGACCTGGGGCATTGAGGCCACATTCAAGAGCTGTAAGGTGATCTCCAACCCCCCCGATTTCGGAAGTCTGCAGTGACGAAGGACTTGCAAAGGACGTGTTTGGTCTGTTTGGTCTGTTTGGTTTGATGTTTGGCGTGTTTGGTCAATCCGGCATCACCAGACGCTGGCTGTATGATGCATCACGCCGTGCTAAACTCCAATGAGCAGTGATGCATCAATGTCGCTCATGAGAATTGCAACCTGATGCATCACCTTACCAGCAGTCCAAATCCAGCCCACAGCGTGTAGGCCACTGAGCCATGCGTCGATGTCGTCGGAGGGCAGCGATCAGAAATGTGTCTTTGTTTGTACTGACTTGCCGCATTCGGACCGCGACGTCAAAAGGCTTTTGACATCGTCGGCGACGACCACTAGAATTCCCCCCCAAAAGAAAGTAAAATCACCAAAAAAAAAGGCGATACCGTACATCTGTTACCGTACATCTGTATGCGTATACTAAGTAGTTAATGCCACTGGTCTCGCCCTCCTCCCTGACTGAGGCACGGGCTCAAGTTCCTCATCCTCGTACTCGCTGACCTCCTCGTCGCTCACCTCAGCCCCGGCGCCCACAACCAGCCCGCCCCTCGCTGCACTGATAACCTCCGTGAGATCCACCCATTTCGCTGCGAAGCTATCACAGAGCCGGCTTTGCAAATCAGCTTGGCGCTGGGCATATGCACTGTCTCCCTCCAGCTGCGTCTCGTCCACCTTCCCTTGACGTCGTCCGATCTGCGCCATCCACCAGGCTGCGCGCCAGCGCAGGAACTGCTGGATACGACGCATCTCCTCCTCCAGGAGCGAGACTTCCTCTGTCCAGCGCAGCGCCTTAGCACGCGTCTTCGCCCACTCAATCCATAAGGCTGTGAATCACGTCAGTTTGTGATACTACCTCGAAACCCAGCTTACCTTCAGCCAATTCCGGATCTTCGCCCTCTGGAGTCTCCTTGCCTTGCACCACCCAGATCCACGAGATCGGGCGCTCCACCGTCGTCTTTCTCTTCTTCTTCGGCGGAGCCTTCCCACCCCTCTGCCGCGCCTGCTGCCTCGCCTTGTCGCCAATCTCCTTCTTGGGCCTCCCTCGTACATCCTCTGGCAACAACACCTTCAGCGTCCTCTCCCAAGCATCCGTTCCCAGCACAGGCCCGAGTACCTGCAACGCGCTGTGTGCAATCTGGTACACCGCCGAGCATCGCCGAATGCGCTCCTCCACTGAGTGAATCTTCGTCAACGACCGCATGGTCGTCCGCACGCTCGGCCCCAGGTTGTCCTTCTTCATGTAAAGATGTGTCCGCTGATAAGCCGCGAAATTTGCGAAACCTCAAATTTTACGAATGCATGCCATTCTGCGCTCATCCAGTGGTTGGTGTGAGCTCCAAACATGCAACCAAGAGCCATATTGCATTATCATCCTAAACACTGGCGCCTATGGCTTATTCCAGGAGACGGCACCCTTGGATCACTAGGGGTCAGATCCGGATTAAGGCTTGAAGCCCAAATATCAAAGTCCTGAAACACCCTCTATACGTGGGAAGGCAACCGCAATGCTCACTACCAAAGGGAGAATCATAATATCCACCTCTGACATCTATTGGGACACTGGGAACCTTATTCGGGAGGAAATGCTGAGTTGATTACACAACTTTGGCTTATCCAACGCGACGCGACAAGTCACAGGATCAAGGCCTAGACTCAATATTGCTATTTTAAACACCAGGTCCGTGAGGACGCGATCACCTGATAAGCCGCAGACCGGGACTAAGCACGTACTATGTGTTCCTGGATGTCGATTAAGGACATCTGGGGTATCGTTGGAAAGGGAATAACCTATACTATCCAACTAGCGATACTAGAAGTCGGGGCACACACAACAGAGGAAGATATGGGCCAATTACCCTGTTTAGGGGAATAGTGGAACATATAATCCCCTGATCGACAAAGGGTTGTCGATCACCGGATAAACTGCCGACCAGGATTAGGCATGTACTGTGTATTCCTGGATGTCGATTAAGGACATCTGGGGTATCGTTGGAAAGGGAATAACCTATACTATCCAACTAGCGATACTAGAAGTCGGGGCACACACAACAGAAGAAGATATGGGCCAATTACCCTATTCAGGGGATATTTGAACATATAAACCCCTAATCCATGAGGGGTTGAAGGAGTCATTATACAAACATTTAGGAGGCTAGGAACGCCAGGGCGCGCACAGCTGATACCAATCACAGGCTAATTAATTAAGTAGAATACCCGAAGCTTAGTAATCACGCATATGTAACAGTTTCTGTACAGTATATAAGGAGGGCAGAACCAGGGAGGACGGCACCAAACTAGACCCGGAGAGTGAGGAGCAATAAAGCCCTTGCGCACAAAGTCGAAGTTTGGGCTTGACTCTTTGGCTGTCAACAGGCCTCAGAATTCAAGTTTGGTTTTGGAATAACAAAAGGACCGAACTAGACCTGGAGAGTGAGGAGCAATAAAGCCCTTGCGCATAAAGTCGATGTTTGGGCTTGAATCTTTGGCTGTCAAATAGCCTTGGAATTTAAGTGCGGTTTCGGAATAAGACTTTGTTTGAGGCGCGAGCCATAGTTACGGGGCGTGAGCCATAGTTATGGGGCGTGAGCCATTGTTACGGGGCGCGAGCCATAGTTACGGGGCGCGAGCCAGCAAGTTTGAGGCGCGAGCCATTGTTACGGGGCGCGAGCCAGCAAGTTTGAGGCGCGAGCCAATCATTGTCGGAATAAGGCGCGAGCCAACAAAACCGGGTCTAAACGGCCCACAAAACCAAGCCGGTTCACAGCCGTTATCTTTGCACAGTTGGGACACTTAAATCCACGTTGAGAACCAACCGATAAATTCAGGTTGTGTCTTGAACACCACTTCAAGAAAGCTAGTTGAGACTTAGCCATCCTTGGGGGAACGGGAATTGAATACTTTCGTGACAAATACGTTTACTCGTGGTTTCCTTGGACCTACACTTGTGTCCAAAAAGACCCGAGTGTATCTTGGTCGTCAAAAGAGTGTGTGGTGTTGGAGTCTGTCTACCGTCGATTTAGTCGTGCTTAATCTCACTTTGTGAGTTAGGTGTAACTCAGTCGTTCGATAGGGGGGATTTTGGCAGTTGCATTATTCTGACCGTTGAACCTGAGCAACCGTTTCACCGCACCAGCAGCTGCTTCCAGATCTCGTCCAGTGCCTGGCTCCCCTGCCCCACACGCATCCTGTACTCGTACTCCAATATCTCCACCTTGCAGACCTCCGTCCGTCCTCGGCGCCCTTTCCACATCGCCGATGGGAGCCACAACGACATATCTTCCACCTTGATCCCCGGGACGACTTTCCCCTCGGCTGCGCGCTTGCGTGCCTTGTCGTCCAACTCCCGGAGCTTGGTGACGACCGGGAAGAACAGGACCTGTGTGTCTATCCATGTCCCGATCTTCCAGCGCAGCTTGCTCGATCGCTCGATCATCGTCCTGCGCTGGTCATCAGTCGGATGCTGGCCCATCGCCTCGATGTCGAATTTGAGGTCGATCCTATAGCAAGGTCAGCAAGCAGGTCATCATTCGCACGAGCAAGGACTTACTGCTGTTCTTCTAGCTGAAGCCCCATCGCCACGAACTCCGTCACATGCATCTCCTCCTGCACGTCGACCTCGTCCTCTTCCCCCTTTGCCGCCCTCTCAGCTGCGGCCTTCGCTAGATCGGCCCGCACCTTCGCCAGATGGTCATCCTTCTCCAACGTCTCGAAGGGATTCAGATTAATCGAATCCACCTCCCATTTCACCGCCATATCCAGCCACGTCGCCACCGACTCTGGCGTCAGAGACTGCTCCAGCTCCTCCCGCGCCCGCACAGCGTCCACCATCTCTGGTCCTGCCCTCAGAGTCTTGCTGCGCATGATGCGCCCTTGAGTAGCGTAGGTAGGTCAGTACATTTCCTTGCTCCCCTAAGAAAATGCTCACCGAATGTGACTATTTTCTTGTGGTTCCAGTCATTGAAGTGGGCATTGATCGCATCCCGCCTCGCTCCCGGGCCCATCTCCTTTGTGCTTCCCGCCATGGGGTTAGAGTTCGCCCAGCCACGCTCTGGGGCCTCCCCATCCGTTTGACCAACGTCGCGTGTGAGGTTGAAGGAGAACAGCAGATTGCACGCCTCAATATGCGCGGGCAGATGGAACTTGGGGACCAGGAATGTGACGAATTTCCCGCGATAATCGAAATGCAGTCGAGGCTCGTACTTTTCCATCCGATTCCAGATGTTGATGTGCCATTGACAGGCGATGTCGTACGAGACATAAAAGCGCTGGAGCTCTGTCCCGGCGATGCTGGAGAAAAACATATAATCCATGTTTATATACCTGCGTGGCGCGCGTCAATAAGAGACCCGAACGACCGACACTTGATGACATACCGCTCTCCTAACTGAAGATCGCCTACAGCCTGTGGCCGCTTCATATTGTGCCGTGCACAATCCACGGCACCAATTCCCGATGAAGCGGTTCCACGAGCCTCCCTGTCCGGCTTATCCACGGCGTCGTGTGAAACGCAGTGGCTTCTCTGCTCATCTTTTAGCACCACTAATCCCTCCCAAACCAAAAAAACGTACCTCCTGTGGCATCTTCCGATGCTTCGCCAAGTGAGCCATGTACATTTGAACGTCCCCATAGAACGCCCAACCCCGCGCCAAACCGGGGTCCTTCTCCTCGCTCGACACATCCTTGCGCTTCAATCGAAAGTTGGCATCGATCGCCACGAAGAGGGCATACAGAAATCTACCAGGGTGGCCTGTCAGATCCGAGCCGTATACCACAATCCTCGTACTTACTTTTGATCTTCGGGCACGTCTTCCCAATTGGGGGGCAGATTCTTCCCTGGTTGTGGGCACGCCGGGCAAAGCTCGCTGGGCGCTGTACCCGCCCGTCCTGAGGGATCGTTCCCTCGACCTGCGCGTTTGAGCATCTTGATGTGATCCCACATCCTCGTCAGTCGCCGAAATTGAGTGTAGCGATTCTACAAGCCCTACTGTTAGTTGAAGCCTAGTAGGATACCAAAGAGCCTCCATACCTTTGGCGGCCTGAGGCCCATATTATCTGTTTCCCGGGCGAGGCTCTGGTAGAAATGATATGCAGAGCATTTCGATTCGAAAGACAGCAGCTGGAACCGGCGCATCACACTGAATGTGGGGGCCGTCCGCGGGTTAGTCCCTGTTGCTGGTAACAATCCCGCACGCAGGAGCTGGACGTAATGTGACCCGCCCCTCCCACACCCGCAAAAGTCCAGCCCCACGTCGTGCACTCCGTGGTCGTCGATGATCACGAAGCCGTTGTTGCGTACCCGCTCAGGGACAGCGCACCTGCGCTCGCGGCCATGCCAGTGCCCTAACTGGATCCGTAAGCCCAGGTCTTTCAGCGCCTTGCGCTCGAAGAAGCCCCCGTTCCAATGCTACACATTTCGTCAATATCTCCTGCTACAAGGTCTCAAGACACGTACCTGAACGACATGCAGAGGGAGACGCTGGTGCCGCTCAACGATACAGGACTTGCACACCAACCCCCCACCACTAAGGCATTCCATACAGCGGTACACCGCCGATCCCATACTGCACTGTGGGCAAGTTTCGAAGCCACGGTGCTCGCCCCGTCCCTCGGACCGCAGCTCCTCATCCAGGAATACGTCGCAGAACCGCTGTGCCCACTGCCCCAGCGGATCGTCCTACCTCATCTTGTCAGCCTGGGTCATGAACCGCCTCGATGGCAAATGACATACCGAGTCGCGCGTGGCCTGCCCAGCCTCATCCTCCGACTCGTCGCCTGACCCATCCTCTTCCTCCGAGTTGTCATACTCGTCGGGAACGTAGTCGTACACAGGATCATTGTGCTCGGTGTCCGGGTGCAGGTAAGGTGCGCGAGGGCCTCTGGTGGTCTTTTTGGGAGACACTTTGACATTGAAGATCTGTGCGGTGTGGCGAACCCTGCCGTCCTCGGCCAAGTAAGTTGACTCTTGCAGCATGTGCCCCCGCACGGGTCTATACTGTCGCGGTAGCTCCTGGTCACTCTCTTCATCGTCAGACTCGCTGGGGATATCGTAGTGCGTTTCTTTTGGTTTACGTTTGGCCATGACAAGACAGCGAGAGCACACCGAGAGACCAGAGAACCCGGAGGTCAATGTTGAGCAAAAGAGATGTGCATTAGCTCCGACGGCGCGCGCGCCAGGTTTGGCTTGCCAACAGTTTGATGCAAGGTTCGTTGATTTCCCACGGCTGATCCCTTTTGCCCAATCTAGCTGTCAAATTCACAACAGGCAATGGACGATGTTCACAAATCTACTAGAGTCCACTGTGTTCGACACGAAAGCCTCGACCAACAAGATGTTTATTCTCCCACCAGCGACGCGAAAGCCCCGACCAAGGAGATCTTCATTCTCCCATCAGCGCCGCCGCCATCGACTTTGCGCTGGAACCTCGTTGTGAGACACACCCGGACAAAAACGGCTGAAGGTACGCACTGCTCACAAGCTACACACACAATGAAATCCGGTTCCTCCAAAGCTGGCATGTCTTCATCAGTCTCCTCGTCCGCATCTGCGTTGTCCATGAGGTCCGGTCGGGGAAGAGGAGCGGTGCGAGCGGGCGAAGGCGGGTGGAGTACCATCCACGGCTCTGGGTTCTCCCCAGATGTCCATGTATTGGGATACAGGCATGCCGTGGTGCACACCCGGGGAACCGTGGGGAGGGCAGGGAGGGCAGGGGCTTGGGGCAGAGATCCCATGTGTCGACTTTTGCGGGGTGTGGGTCGAACCTCGAACTTGCGCTTCATGGTGGGGCACAAGGGCTGGGGTTCCGTTTCCTTTTTCTTATCGTACATATTTCTCATAGAACGTGAAACGGGGTTTATTGCAACTGACAGAAAATCAGCACTATTGATCCTTCGAATGATCGTTTATGATTGCTTCCCTGCCGATGGTTCGCATCCTACAAAGAAAAATTAGCAATGGAATATCCGTTTCCTTTTTCTTATCGTACATATTTCTCATAGAACGTGAAACGGGGTTTATTGCAACCGACAGAAAATCAGCACTATTGATCCTTCGAATGATCGTTTATGATTGCTTCCCTGCCGATGGTTCGCATCCTACAAAAAAAATTTAGCAATGGAATATCCCCAAAAAATGAGCAACGCATACCGTGCGGCATAGGTAGGTGCCTCCCAGACTGCGCGGTATTCTTCCGCGGTCGGGGGTGCATATGTGCCCCCTTGACACAGGGCGACAGTCCGCTCGATTGCATTCCCTTCCTTAGAGCCGGCCCTGTACTTGCTCATTCCAGTCGAAATCAAAGTAAAAACACACTCGACGTACATGTAAGAGCCCTCGATGAGGAGGGTGTTAGGTTCCACCGGTGTCGCCGTGTCCTCGTCTTCACTATCATGAAACCCATTGTCCCTAAGCCTCCAAGTCAGCACCCTTCCGGAGAAATCGACACGACATACCATTCATCGCACTGGCCTCCCTGGCCCATCTCCTTTGTCGGAGCCTCGAGCGAGGAGAACTTGTCCTGCCAATCCGAATACTTCGCCCGACTTTCACTGCGTCCCTTGTGGAGCAGCCATGTGCAGCGCATGCATCGTCGGGCAACATCATGCGGCGTACCCGCTCCATCGGATCCAGGTACGCCAGGTTTGATCTGTGAAATTGGGGAGTGACTTCTTGATAGACTTGGACTGGCCTTTGGGTGACCCCACAGCAATTGGGTCTACGTCTAAGCCTGGGACACGACACTCAAGTCCCATGCCCTCAACCTGTCGTGCAACAGGACTTTACTGTTATGACACACGCAGGTCTCGTCAAGATTGATGTGGTGTATTGCGGGTGCCCGAACGCGCCATCACGATTTGAGCAGTTGATGGCAGCGGGTCTCCTTTCAACTCAAGTGGCGAATCCCGGGATGGCGGCCGAGTTTAGACTGGTCCGGAGCATGCTGCAGTAAGGGGTAAACTGTATATATTCATGATGGCGTTGCAACTCGGTATATCAAAGTTTGGAGCGGGGATAGCAGGTGCGGCAAGTGCAGTGATCGTGATAGTAGGTTTGATCGTGAGGGACGAGGTCGGGGATTTCGTCGTCATCTTCAGCGTCGGCGAGGGTTCGAGCCCTAGCAGTAAGATATAGTAAAAAAGCCCTGGACCTAGCCATAGAACGTTAGCCAAAACACATGGACGTACCAAGGCCCTGGCTGTGTTCAGCATTGCTCTCAGACCTGTTCTGCGGGTTTTTGGCGGGGCGGTTTTGGCGGGTTTTACCGGCCCGGGAACCCCTTTTCCCGGTTTTTTTTTGCACCCAGAATTTGCTGGAAAAATGTTTTGGTACTGCCCATTTTTCCAGAAAAAGCCAGATACCCATCTGGCCTTGATTCTACCGCCGATCCGCCATACCCCATCTAAAACTCGGCTCTCCTGCGTCCGTTCCCTCCCGATGCGTCCTATTTTGCCCGCGTGCTGTTCCCGTCCGCATTATTGGCGGCGATCAGAAATTCATGTAATCAGATCCTCCTTGCTCCCGCCCCTCATGCCCCCGTGCCATTCATACCTCCATCACCTCTGCCCGACATCGTCCCGCCTCCCACCTCCCGCCCACCGCCCGCCGCCTCCCGCCGTCCGCGCCTCTCGTTTGACTTGGGCATGGGCTAGATCTTTTCATTAAGTGTGTAATCCCTTTACTTTCTTCCTCTCTGCTAACCTCCGCATCTCCATGGCCAGCGCTGCTCGTCCCCGTCTTTGAGCATCCTTTATTTCCGTCGTCGCGCATCAATTCATCAATCACCCCGCCCGCTTGTGTTGTACGCCCTCATTTCCCCGCTATCTGAGTCTGCGCGTCGGCGACTGCAGCACCAGGTCCCGGCTGCCTTGTCCCTCCACCCCATACCGTCCCTGTAGGGGCCCAGCAAGTTTGAGAAGGAGCGGCTATTTTTTTCCTTCAAATACCTCCGCACTTTTCCTTCCTCTACCTACCTTAGCGCGCTACACCTTCCACTCGCGTCGACTTACTCTTTTAACTCTCTCTCACCAATAAAATATGATTTTTCATTCTCCTACGACGTAACATATGTAGTCGTATTTCAGTCCAAAATCTTCTAGCTACGACATCTTGAAAGACAAGTCAAAACTGAAAGAACGCACCAAACAATTAATTGTTATGGGGCCGGAAAACGGGCTTTTAAAGACAACAACACAAAGTAGTTTTTTTTCCAAAGACAACGACAAAAATGTCGGACTCCAACGGAACTCCGTCTGCGAGCAGCGCACGCGCAACGCGACGGCGAAATCGCGGGCGTTTCCACGTACGCGGCACGCGTGACGCGATGCAAAATCCATGACACGTCTTGTTTGGTGCCCAATGAAGATTTCTACACCGCATATGTTAACTTCGGAGAGGTGAAAGAAACACTTACTTCAAGTACTTATCCTCCTCCTCTCCCGCGTGGCCAGCGCACGCGGCGACGCGACGCGAAATCGCGGGCGTTTCTACGAACGCGGCACGCGACACGTCAGAAACGCTGTCATTTGGTGCCCGTCATGGTGCCCATCGAAGTCTACACAACACGTATTAGCTTCGGTGAGGTGAAAAAATCACTTACTTCTACTTCCAAGTAAAACTCCTCCTCTCCAGCGTGGCGGGCGTCGAATCCGGGCACTGCAAGAAAAGAGGGTTAGCGCGGTGTTGCATGCGCCCTTTGAGCGTAGACCCACCTACATTGCCCTGCCGTACATTTGATTGTATTGTAAACTACTATGAGCACGGTGTCAAGCCAGAGACCTCGGGGCGTACGAAGAGGCGTACGAATTCAGACTAGACGGCGACGAGAATGAAGCCTGCGAGGACATCGCGAGGGAGCTGGACGAGGACTATCCCGAATTGTACGAGTGCGAGGTCATGGGTCGATGATATCCCTGGGGGCTATACATGGGCGTTTGAGTCGCTGTCGCCGCAAAGGGAGACACGGAATGGTGATTGTGGCTATCTTTGGTGTCGGGGTCTCCCGCAAGCAACCAAGGCAAACACGAGCTGCTGTTGCGGGACTCTCCGGAATGGTGTCCAGCGTATCTTGAATTCAAAGTCGCCGAGCTATCAGAGTCCCGCCGGTGCGATGGGATCTGCAATGGAGTGGGATATGGGTTGGATCGATTGCGCGAACGATCGACGTAAACGTTGGAGGTGGGTGGCGAAGACGACTGGTACGTCTCGCCTTGCCAACGTGCAGAAGACAAATTCCAAGAATCTGAATGGGCGGCCTCTCGTCGGCTCGAGGGGTGATGGTGTGAAGTATGAGAGGAATGCGAGGACCAGGCATCCGGACGGAGGGTGGGGACCGGGACCGACCACCGGTTGCTGTGGCCCAATCTCGGATACGCCGATGCAGTGTGCGACGACACCGGGTACAGAGCAGTGCCAGCGAATGGATTTTCAACCGGAGAACCTTGGTTGCTGCTGTCCGAGCCCCAAGACGTTGGCGAAACAGAGACGCTGTAGGTTTCGTCTTCAATTTTGCATTCAACGACGTCGGTCGATTCCTCGGTCTCACTGTTGGGGGAAAGATCGGTGAGGCCAACGAATTGAGTGGAGCTAGCGGAGACTTACTCAAGCCGAGAGGTTCCATCTGGCGCTTTCTCGACCCTGGGTCGAAAATTCGTGGCCCGGAACAGACGGGGATCCATAGGAAGGTTCATGACATCAAGACGGGTCGTCGGCCTCTGAACAACGAATTAGAATTTAACTAGACGGTACAAGTTGACAAACCTGGCTTTCCGGAGTGCTGATCGCTCGAAGTATAGTAAGAAATTAGGTGGAGGTCGGATCCCTCGATGGTGACAGTAATTGTCTGAATTCGCAGAGTGAGCCTCATGAACTTGAAATAGCAGTGAACGTACCTTCTTCATCAACCCATTGGGCTTAAACGTTCCGTGCTCGCTAGCCTGGAGGGCAGCAATGTCGGTAAGTGCATTGCGGAGCTGCGCCAGGGAGCGGGCACGCACAGACATGGCGCGAGATGGCTTGTCGGTGGGGTAGAGTTTCTTGTGGCTCCCTCGACTGTTAGTCCGCTCATTGATTTCGCGGTATACCTGCGCGAGATGTCAAGGAATGCCCGCGTTGAAAATATGAATCTAGTCTTCACCAAAAAATTACCGACAATGCGAGAGGGCGACCAGAGCAAACCATCTGGGGAAAGGGCATCGCATCAATACCAACGTTGACGAGCCGGTGTTGACAAAATTATACCTGTCCAACGCTTGATGCCGCTTTCTTCAACGCTGAAGACGAATACGGCACCACTCTTGATCATCGTCCTGCGTTCGGCATCGTTTAGGCGGCGAGTAATGCGAGGTATTACACCTTGTCGGGCAGCGTGTATGAGACGAAGGGCGTTCATGGTGGTTTCGACGGCACCATAAAACGGCGGGATATCGGTCGGCTGGGAGGAGCTCATTTAGACGCTAAGTTTGAGGTTGTCGGGCAATCAGAGATGGGGATGAGCTTACGAGGTATGCCCTTTATCCCAGTTTCGCGCGTTCTTGCAGCAACCCTCCGTGGATCACGGTGATCACCTGTGTCCCGGTTCGCCGGTTTCCGCAGGAACTGTGGGTTTGAATCCCACCGAGGCATTCTGATAGAACTCATCGACTTTTTTTTTCTCTATCCTCAATTCAATTCATTTAAGCTTGAGCTAGTATTGGTGAAGGATTTCTGTATTCACGCTACTACGAGTTACACTGCTTTGGCGTTGCACGAGTCGTGACAAGAGTATTGAAGACATTCGACATTGGAAGGCATACTATGCGAAGGAATGTGACGAAAGGAAATAAAACAGAAGGACCTGGATTGTCGGATTCACAAAGAAAACTCCCGTCTCCCCTTCTTCCGAACTGTGACCTCTATCGACACGTCGATTCCCTCGAGCATCCACACAACATCTTGTACTCCTCTCTCCCACGCCTCTCGTACCGCCGCTGATTGAGACGAGACCCTTCCCCAGAAGTACAGGGACCCGACCACACTGAGGCAGCCGTTGGGCCCCGGCGCCTCCAGCGCGCCCCACTCTTCCGTACCTCCCCGCTCGCCGCCCACCTCCCAATACCCATCCGCCCCACGTGTGCGCCATTCGGGCTGCATAGAGTCCCACCAGGTCGCCCATTCCTTGCTGTATTCGTCCACATCGTTGATGCATGGCGGCACTTTCGTCTTACTCCCGCGCCCGCCCTTGATCCATGAATGGATTTGCGCTGGGCGACCCTTGATTGGCAGCTTCCTGCGGTTCTCGGACTCCCAGCCGTACTTGCTTTCCAGCCTCACCAGCGCCGCCTTCAACGAGTCGAAGTGGCATCCCAGATCGTCCTCCATCCACGTGATTGCGTCACGTAGCCACGCCGGGCAATCCGGCGGGAAGACGATCTCCAATCTCTCTGTTGGCAGAGGGGGAGGGGACGGAGGGGGCTGAAGCGCGGTCTGGGTCGGCGGCGGGGTCAGTGGCACTTGGGTATTTACAGGCGGAGGGGGCGGAGGCGGTCCAGGCGCACCCTGAGTCGGGGACGCGGTCGGTGAGACTTGGGTATTGACAGCCGGTGTCGGGCCCGCACTGTCCGCTGCGCCCGCGCCGTTCTCGAGCCGGCGCGACTTCCGCGGCGTAATGGTTGTGGGGTCGATGCCTTCTTCGTCGCCTCCGTCGTGATCGTCGGCATCGGCGCCGCGTTTGCGTTTGGGCTTGGGCGGGGAATCTGAGCTCGCCACCTTCTTCTTGTTTGCGATAGACGCGCGCAGCTCATCGTATGTCTTCTCTTTCGACTTCTCGTTCCTTCTCTTCCCATCCACCCTCTCATTCTCCTTCTCCTTCACCCTCTTCTCCTTCTCCTTCGCCCTCTTCTCCTTCTCTGCGGCCTTCTTTTCCGTTTTCTTCTCCTTTTCTTTCCTTTTCGCCTCCTTCTTCTCCTTCCTAGTCCGCGGCGCGTCTGAATCGTCCGAATCATCATTCGAATCGGACCCTGAGATGTCGTCGTCCGAGTCGCCGGAATCCGAATCCGATACGGGCGGGTCAGGCTTCATGGTGTACAAAGCCCCTTCGAGTCCGTTTGGGCGGGCATCTTCAATGTCTTGGTCCGCTGAACTCCCGTCAGTACGTTCCATCATACCTGGAGAGCCTGACACTCACTGAACGCAGTCTTGAGGTATTCCACCATTAACGCCAACACGTCGTCGAACCGCTGCTTCCCCCACTGGGGGAAATGCTCCGCGGCAGCTGTCTTGTTCCGCCCATACGCCATGCTACAAAAACCCGGCCATCAGCCCCACAATGCCATTTCAAAACGCACACACTTACTACACACATCTCAGCTCCCCGTCGTACTTCGGGATCGGGCCTCCCAGGATGGTCACGGAATGCAAGCCCGTCCTTTCTTGGATCCCTTGGAGGATTGGGCCGAGGAACGCCCCTACATTTTCGATGCACCTTGAATTAGAATGTAATCAATGAAAACCCAGCAACCAATCGACCACTCGTCCCGTACTTTTGCCGTGCTTCGGGCGATTTCGAGGGCCCAGCCTTCATGGCTTTGTCGTACGCCTCCCGCGCCGCCTTCCCCTCCTCTTTTGCGCGTGTTGCATACGCCAGGCGCTCAGTCACCGTGAGCTCGGCGAACATGTCACGCGCGACTTTGGCCCTGAACGCCCCATTCGGCTTGGCCGTCGTATTGAGCATACCGGTGGCGCCATTCGCAGCAGCCCACTGTTTGTCAACGACAGCAGAGACTTTGGTGGTGTATTCTTCGTGCATAAACTGTTGATAGGCTTGACGTGCCTTGGGTGGTGATTTCAAGCCCACGAGCTGCGCCAGAAGGATTGCCCATGGATCTTTGCGGGAATCCAGACGAGAGCGGAGCTGCTTCCGCAGCCTTCGAACCCGGTACTTGAGCCATCGACGAATGCGCTACATGAAGATCAGCACGGTCATGTGATTCCCGTCATCGTCACTCCTCTTACCTCCTTCATCAGCGCTTGCCGCGTCCGCTTCTCCAGCTCCTCTGCCTCGGTCAACTCCTCAGGAACCTCAACCCAGACAATGCTGTGGTCGAACTCCGCCAGAGGCAGTTCCGGTTCCTCATGGTCCCCAAGCCTCCAGCTGATACGAGCATTGAACTCGTTGCACACCTTCTGCAGGTAGTCCCGCTCGCTGCGCCAGTTCCGCTCCAGAGCATCGGCGTACATCTCTCTGTGCGGCGTGAGAATGGTTTCCCCCGCTCCCTCTGCCCACAAGCACAGGTTTTTCCGCTCTTCTTTGGCGATATGCCTGCGTTGTCTCGCCTTGGACGCCGTCATCTGTGTCGCAATGTCAATATTCCCATCGGCCATTCATCTAAACCCGTACTCGACTCACTCTGTTTTCGGGGCTTTTCTATTGGCTGGCTTTCCTGGCTTGCGTCGTCTCGAGTTTCGATTAGGTGGTGGTAACGGAGAGAAATTGTTGATAAGATGATGGTATTTTGCCTCGTTTGAGGCCCCGGCCCCCACCGGTTGCCTTCGCACCAGCACACCTCCGCCCGGCCGGGCCACATGTCTCTACCATCAGCGGAGTTCCAACCTACCTCCCTTAAAAACCTCAGTTTCACGCCAAACAACCTCCTACACCCCCATCTTTCCCGCTGTTTTTTCTCCTCCCAACATGACCGACAACAACACAAACGCCGGCGCCGCCTGTACGTTTCTCGCTCTACCTCTCTACCCTTAACCTCACTCGTCCCGTCATACCCAGTTCACGCTGCCCTGCAGGATCTACTGACCGCGATCGCGAGCGCCTCGGCCCTCAGCGCTTCTGCCCTCGATAGTAGTGTCCGCGATCGTTAGTTGTCATATCTTCCTTTCTAATATGCGACTTACCTTTCTACCCAGTACACCAAACCCTCGTGAACTTGAGCGCCGCCAACACCGCCATCACCAAAGCCGCCAGCCGCCTTTACAACGTCCCGTTGGCCGCACCCGAATCAGGTAAGCCTCTCGCTCTTTCCTTTCCCAATCCACATGCTCATCGGAACCGCTTTCTAGCTGCTCAGGTCAACGCTCCCGCCGCGGCGCCAAAACCCCACCATCCGGCCGTCCCCACGTCTTTCAGCCCCACGGGCCTCCCTCACATGGATGGCCCATGGATCGCTGGGAATCTTTACGGTGTCGTCCCGACGATGCCTCTCCAGGCGGTCCCCGACAACCAGGACAAGTGGTTTGCCATAACGCGCGGCAAGTATGTTGGGCTTACCAAAAATTCTGCCATCTCTATCAACGCTGTCACCGGTTTTGCGGGTGCATTGTCGGAGAAGTTCGGGTCGCAGAGCGAAGCTCTCAAGCACTTCAATGGCGCCCTCGTTTGCGGCGCGGTCGCAATCAATCCGTCCTGATCTGACGTGCGATTAAATCGCCGCGACCGCCGGTGCGACTTTTCCCCTAGAGCTATTTCTGCCGCGTAGTTTATCGTTTGTAATGAATTTTTTGTGCCGTCTCGACTGCCAGATTCAGATTCCCAGATCATCATTCCTGACGGGGTTGCAGTGATCTGCGTCCGTTTTGGGCCTACTTCTTTTCTTACCCCTTCAGCGCTGTTTCATCAGCTTCCTTTGATCTCTCATCCCCATCCTCATCCATTCCCATCCTCATTCGAAATGGGATTTCAGGGTCTCGCGCCTTGCACCTCGACCAGTGCCGACCATGGTCGACCCCGACCCCACCGAACTCGACGAGATCCTCCGCCTCATTGGAGAGCTGAATGTCGGCAATGGCAATGACTCTGCCCCGCGCACCGCACCCCGCCTCCCGCCTCCCCCATCGCCTGCTCAGCGCTCAGCGGCATCGGCACCCGTCGCTCACCGATCTCCACCCGTATATCGGGCCAGAGCACCTTCCCCTCCCCCTTTTCAGCCCTTGCCCGCTTTAGGAACACCAGAACGCGCTCCTCGCCTTTACCATGTTACAACGCCCACCCAAGGTTCCCTTTACACTGAGAATTGGTCAGTGGTCGTCCCAACCACGACACTCCCTTTGCTGACTCGCAATAATACAGGGAGCACGCGGCTCACCAAATCCGAGAAGGCGGCACGGCTCGCAGACTCACCCCCAACACGAAGAAGCGCAGGCACAAGGGAGGCTATGCTGTGTTCATTGGCAGAGACGTTGGTCCCTTTCGCACTTGGTGAGCTGCCCCACCAGCATGCGTCGTGCCGCGCTTAAGCTCGCAGGCCGGAGGTCGAAGCTATGGTCCGCGGAGTAAGCTGCTCCATTCAGCAAGGATATTCGACTTTCGAAGGCGCCACCGCTGCATTCGAGTACGCGCGGCTGCGGGGCTGGACCCGCCGTGTCCCAGACGACTCTTTCATAGTCCCTTCTGCCGTGCTGCTGCCTGCGATCCCGTGGCTCCCTCAGCCACCTGCATTCTCTGACGCCCCCAACCCTCTGCACGGCGAGCACAACGGTCTCTGGTACATCGTGTACTGCGGCATTACACCTGGCGTCTATCCCTCCAGGTATTCTTCGGTTATCTATTCGTGACATTCCTTCTGATCGTCTCTCTTCCAGTGTTGAATGCCACCTCAATACCGTCGGTATCACGAACTCTGTTTTCGACTCGTGCGACACAAAAGAGGTTGCGATCCTGCGGTACCAAACTGCCTTGGCCGACGGGCGAATCAAGGTCCTCACGCCCATCTATCACTCATAACGTAGTGTACTCGTAGTAGTGAAATATAGAATACATGTGACCGGTATTGTGAACGAAAGTTCGAGTCCCCGCCCAAGTCCATCCTCAGACAAAAGCCAAGATAAGATCTCGGCCGAACGAACTATGTGGGGAGTGTGCACACTCCCCGTCACTCGCCACACAAATCGCAATCATAATTTCTCACTTCGAGACGTGGAAATAATCGGCGGCCCAATTCTTGGAGGCCAAAATGTCTGTATTGGCATTGTACATCTTCACTCACGTTAAATAGACCTTGCATCGAATGCCATGATTTTCTATGAATTAATGAGTACAATGATGGGCCGTCACTCTCTACAAATTTGGCACAAGACTGCGATTCCTTGTTTAGGTGTGTACTTTTACCTGCCTGCTCGTCTCTTTCGTGTCCCTTTTCCTTCAACATCTTCCACAACTCCTCATTTTGCAATATTCTATTACTTGTGACTCTGCTGGCCGTCCTGGAACTCTCGGTTTCCCTGGGAAGTACGCAACACCTCGGTTTATTGCAAAATAGTCAAAATCATCGATTTGCCTGAAGCACAATCATTGCCCCTTCTGAGATCCTTGCAATCCTTGAGTCCCACTCTCTCTGCTGACTCTCAGCCTTCCTCAATTTCTCTCCGCCCCAACTTTGTCCAGGGGGCGCTGAATTCCTCCTTGTCTGAACATGCCCAACCAAGCCGAACGTCGCTCGCGCCGAGGCCCATTGCCCCACACCTCAAATCATATCTCATTTGAAACTGGTAAGTGGCACACCAGTACATTATCTTTAAATAATGACTGAGAAATCCTTTCTTCCGCTCTGGACAGTCAGTCATTGGCGTCGCACTCGCGCCTTATCTCCGCATTTCCATGACGCGTT
Organism: Mycena maculata; assembly: GCA_029448575.1. Lineage (NCBI taxonomy): Eukaryota > Fungi > Basidiomycota > Agaricomycetes > Agaricales > Mycenaceae > Mycena > Mycena maculata. Next base: position 1,054,079 of record JARJLG010000005.1, read on the forward strand.
ATTCGCGTCCTCACCGGCGAGCACGTGCCAAATTGTTAGTTCGTCGCCCGCTGCCCTCAGAATCGTGATTTCTCCCTCTCAATCTGTCCACCGCCCAGCATCCGCTAGCCGAAGTCTGATTTATGTTTGTTTGCATTAGTGATCAATTGCTTCTTGCTTCGTAGAATGTCTTCTTCTCAGTCCCTCTCTGGCGAGGCTTTTACGGAATACCAGCTCATGTGCATCTTATATGTCTCTTGCTTTCCCCTTCTAAACGATTTCAGGCTTCGCAAGAGAGAAGAACAACGCCAGAAAAACCGGGAGCGCATGCAAAGGTAATCAGTCATCCGTGTCCCCGCTCAAATTGAACCGCTTGCAGGTACCGTGAGCGACTGAAGACGGCCCCGGCCGAGGAACAAGAGGCGCGCAGACAACGCGCTCGAGAGGCGCGCGCGCGGTACCGAGCCAAGTAGGTGTCCTTAAACATCGTCCGCCCACGAGCGCCAACATTCCCTCAGAAATCGCATTCAGCTTATGGTCATGACGCGCGCGAGGCGCATCCAGTGCGTGCATCGCTTTGGCAGCGAGACAGAACACCATACTTATCTCGCACAGAGACTTCGGCTCCAAATATGGCCTGGTCGCCTTCGAGCGCAAGATGGAGGACAAGATCCAGCGCAGGCAGGAGACGCGGCGCCGCAAGGGCAGGCACTCCACACCGCCGACCACGGTAACCTGGAAGAGGCGCCAACACCACTCTGAATCCTCGGGCGAGGACATTACCCCTAGCAAGAAGCGGCCGCGCACCCACGTACCCACCAAACGACGGCGTCGGCGGGATCCCAAGTCAGCACTGTCTTCGTCTGATGACGAAGCACACCACGCCCCTACGCCGTCCGTGCCTAAGAAGGCTCGTCCCAGCAAGCCTACCAGGGTCGCGGCTCCCGACTCCTCCGATGAAGACGAACCCACCCGCCTGGGTACTGCCGCGCCCACAAGTACCAGTATTCACCGCGGCGCGGCTTCCGCGCGAACGCAGGAGTCCTCTTGGGGCAACGGCGCCCGTCGAGGCAAACCACTGCTTGGCCGCGTTCGCAGGGCGCCGGGATCGCCCTCGCCTCGCGGGAGCCGGGGTGACTCGACCGACTCGACCGACTCGGACTCCAAATATTCAGAGTCTGAATCCGAGTCGGCGATTCCGTTTGGCTTGAACCACTATTAGACGCTTTGCCTCTGTTGTCGTTCCCTGCTGTCACTGTGTCTGTCGGTTTTTATTTGATTTGCCTCCATAAGTACTTAGCATTGTATATAGCAGAATAAAATAAACAGGTTTTGGAAGACTTTCTATATGTCTTTACACTTTGGACTTCTGCTACACCCTCGTGGATCAACGGGAGATCCTCTGCGAACGATGTCGAACCATCAATGTTCAGCAGGACATTGTGGGTTCGACTCCCACCGAGGGCATACCCTCATCCCAAGTTCCTTTTTTCAGGGGGGGGTTACTTACGGATATCTCAGTCACAAATTTTCCTGGCGTCATAAGACGATAGGGCCTACACATTAGATCCCGAATAAATGAATAAAAAGACCTGGCCCCGAATCGAACGGGATCACCTCGGGAAATACCTAGCAGAGACGTTACTACTACAAGGGGTGTACCACTACACTACCAGGTCCATACTGCCATGTGCCCACCATAGATTAGGTAGGTTTTTTTTTGCTCTCCTTGGTCCTCTAAATAGGAAGCGACGTAGTAAAGCATATTGATTTTGTGATCTACGGTGCGACAAGCAGGTAACTAACTACCTAGGGTGATGAAGGGACGATGCGTGGTTCGGGGAAAATGAGGCCGTCCCACGAGTATGTCACGAAGCTACGGTCCATGCGTTCCGGGTGCGCCCGCGCTATGGCGTCCTCGGAGGGGTAGTCAATTACCGGCCGCTCCTGGATTTCCGCGGGGCAATCTGGACACTTCCAGCTATTTTCGAGCGCTTTGCGAGCGCAGACATAGCAGTGACCGTGCCCACATTGATACCTAAGGGCAGAAAGAACGTGCGTCAGTAGAGTCCAGGGTCGTCCTCAGAACACGTACATGACGGGGTGAGATTTAATGCCCTTGCAAAGAGTGCATTCGAGGTGCCGGTGGACGGTGGTCAAGAATTGCGGCCGACGCGCACCTAAATACAGCTCGTGGTCCGTGAGCGGTACTTGGCGTGGGAGACAATACCCCATGCGCACAGCGGCTCGAGCGGCGGCATTGGCGAGAGGTCCAAAGCGGATACGGGTGGCCCCCGGCGCGGTGGAGTTGGTGAGACGGCGGGAAGGCACGCGATATCCCTCCATCCGATAGGCGGCGTGGGCCTCAGCCAAGGCCAACGCATTGGAAAACTCGGCGTCGCTGAGCGTCACGAGCTTGCCATTGACCAACTGGGTGCGTTGAATGATGGTGGATGGAGGGCCGAAGAAACTTTGGCGACGTCTGGGTTTGGGTTTGGTCTGGCCGTGGACGACCGTAGCAGTTGGGGCGTAAGTGTTGCTCCGACGACGTTCGCGTGCCGCCGCGAGGGGAAGCAAAGGGTCGATATTCTCCTTGCCTGTTCGGACAGAGCCACTGCAACGAGGAAGGTCAGGCGCGAGGAGTTCTAGGTAAAATAAGACTTTGCTCAATACAACACCCTCCCATTAATAGATATACACTCACCATTCAGCGATCGCACGACCAGACCGTCGTTATTAACGAGAAAAGGGTTATCGGCGTTGCCCACCAGTGGTGGCCGGCGATTGGGGCGCACCTGTAGCTGTAGGTTTTTGCCTAATGACCTGGACACAGCCAGCAAACCCGTTGTCTAAAGACATGGAGTTTACCAGCCCCTGGCTAGCTTTTTTTGCCTGCCAAATTTACTTAAAATAAGAAAGTGGCCGAAGCAGGGATTGAACCAAAAGCCTTAGGGTTACATAAGCATTGACAGCCTAAGTAACATTCTAACCAACTGAGCTAAGAGGGAGTGAAGGAGCATGAAATTCATAGGGCCATATCATAGCTCTGATAATTCACAATAGAGATGTTTCATACCTTCTGGCCCCACCTTAGGGGCCTGGTTAGTGTTAGTAGGTTAGTGTTAGAGGTTAGAGGTTAGAGGTTAGAGGTTAGTGTTAGTAGGTTAGGGTTAGAGGTTAGCCCCTAGGTATATTAAATTTTGTTGTTAGAGTAAGGGGTTTGGTGGTTAGGTTTGGTTAGGGTTAGGGTTAGAAACACAACAAAAATACATAATAAGCTTTAAACATACAATTTCGAAGATCTAGAGCAGCTTGCCTGCTCTAGATCTGGGTATAAGCAGCCCTGGGTAGGGTAAGGGTACCTTACCCTAGCCAGGGCCAACAAGTGGTTTAGAACAGTTGTTTAGTGCAGTAGTTAAAGGGTTTCTTCCTGATGTGTATTTTGTAATCATGCTATTTAAGGTGGTCTGGGTTCAATCCAGGCAGCTGCAATCCATTTTGTCAGCTATTACTGAAATCATCACTGAATGCTATTTTCTGGCTGTAGCCAGGCCCTAGCTAGGTCCAGGTGTTTTACCTAATGTTCTATGGCTACATCCAGGGCTTTTAGCCTATATCTTACTGCTAGGGCTCTGGGGCGACGCTGCATGGGATCACGGCGTCGGTATGTAGATCTATGTAAGATTTGTCGAGCGTTGGCGAGTACAATTGAGACGTGAGGGAATGAGGCAACAAAGTCACCCACCAATTTATAGGATTTGGCGCAGCCTCCCATCAGTGTCGGAGATCGGGGCAATCTTGAGACATATATGTAGTATTGCAACGTGAAGTAGGCAAGAAAGAATTTCAATTTGGTCGTGTTATTTTCCAGCCCTATTGGCGGTACGAGCACGTGTTTTCTACCCTAGACTCCGAACGACGCGAACTCTAATATTGAATCCTCCAAGTCCTGCCCCTCGGCTGCGTCCCACTCGGTCACGGTAGGCAATAACCCGATCGCCTCCCGCGCGCGCACCAAGCGGTCCGCCTTCTGGGCTGCGCGCGATGGAAACTCTGGTTCAGGGTGAGGTGTATACCTCTTCTCGCGCCCGTCGGCAACGTATCCGTGCAAGCGCGCCCCGCAAGCTTGCGTTATGATCATCTGGTACCCTGGCTTTTCGACTGCGCAAAATGAATAACGAGTCAGGGCCCCGAGGAAGAAGAAGGAAGACCCAGGCGGGAAATCCACAACCGTACGGTCGTTCCAGAGTATCAGGTCGCCCTCCGTGTAAGGATACGCGCCGACTGCAGTGAGGCCGCGGATACTGGATGGGTGGTCGTCCTCGTCGCGGCGGCCCATGGAGTCTGGCAGGTCAAAGCGATATTCGACCTCGGAGAATGCCGTCGGCTGGTATGGTCCCTGGTTCCCTAGCTGGAACGGGACGTGGAGGTCCCAGTCGCTCTGAACTACAGCATCGATGATTGATCTAGTGTCGCTCCAGGCTCGGGGAGCTATGCCCTGGAGAACGGCTGCAGTATATGGTGACTTTGTATTCTTTTGCGGAGGGAGCGAGCGTACTGACCGTTTTGAAATGACGTTATATCCTGGACCGCGCGCGAGTTTCTTAAAGACGCTAGCGCTGCAATATTGTGCATGGTATAACAGTGGTCGATTCTCCGGGGACGCTGAAGTGCACGGTCAGTAGCTTTACCGCGCCGAACTAATTGGGACTTACTTTAGCTGTTGGGTCATGGGTGATGCCACCCCGAAGATAGTTGTGCGTGTCGAGGTTGGCGTGGTTGATGCTCGCCCTGGCCATCCGCATCACCACATTGGCCTTTCGGACAGAGCTTTCCCAGCGCTGCCGCTGGTGCGGTGGACCGACGAAAACAGCTCCAATGCGCTCCTCCAAGTCCGTGAAGACGCGGGGCCTGTTATGTCAATCCGGTAAGCAATGAGTTATGCAGCAGATGTGTATCGTGGCTAACTCTTCCCATCTCACGCGTCTGAAGCCCAGCTTCTCCACTAAGAAATCCGCAGTGATGGTCTCGGGGATAGGAGTGATGTCGGCCAAAGCGGGGCGAGGGCGGGGGCGCAGATTGTAGACGCGCGGTTTGCGCACGTAGCCCCCGCCCGGAAGTGTATATTCGCTGTCAGACTCTGACGAGGACGATTCAGATAGAGGCTCAGTGGTCCGCCCTTCGAAATTGCGGCCCTCGCGCTCGAGTTTTTCCAACTCGCCGGCAAGAATATTGCGGCGCTGGCGGTCGATGAACGCGTATTGGCTGGCGAGCCTGTCGACAAAAGACATTTGCAGGGGAATTACTTGGGTACGCGGGGAGATGGTGTAGGAGGACCAGAGCGGTACAGTCGGGGCGCGCTCCATGGGTTGAATTGTCCTCAATGGTGAGCGCGTTATCTAGTTTTAATGATCTTTCTTTCTGTTTTACTTGAAAATAATAGTTATTGTTTGCGCCCTGACCCTTCGTCGGAGATGTCGGTAAATAAGATTTGTGCGGGGTCTCGTAACCCAGAAAAGATTGTCCAGGTTCGTAGGCCCGTGTTTCCGATCTCCAAGCTATAAAAGATAGCGTGCGGTATTCTCTGTATTGACGCCCGCCCTTTTCTTTGCCGCACTTACTCACAAGTAACCTTTGCTGAAAGGCTCGCCGGAACCACATCATGCAAATCAATACCTGTGCGTTTGGTTTTGGCGCGGGACGGGAATTATCAGTTTTGATTATGAACTAGGTCGCGCTGTTGTGCGGTACATGCCGGTCTGGAAGCCCGAGTGGTACGACGAAGTTCCCCCGTTAGTCTCACGCGAGGAGCAATTGATGTAAGTGTGTCGCTTGCTCATCGGCTGCATGTATTTCTAAATGTATCTAGGAAGGAGCGGACTGGGAATCTTCTTCACCCGCATTATGGAACGCTGATCACCTGGGTCCCAGGCCAGTGTGTGGGCGAGAGTGTGGAAATTTTCTGGCCGGTTCAGCACATATCGGGAAGGGCCATTGAAGCGTACAACTTCCGGGGACTCGCCAAAACACCCTCCCCCTTCGACCTCCAGCGCGGCGAGCGGTCCGAGCGCGCGGATCTAATTTGGACGGCAGCTTGCACGAGCGCGAGGATGCCTTGGTTTGCAACGACTTACTCCGTCGTGTGTCGCCGTTGCAACTGCCTCAAGGTACGGTCTCCTTCTTTGCCGAATCGGGATTGTAACCAGAAGCACACAACAGCCGAAATTGTGATACCAATGTGCGAAGGGTTGCTTGTCGGGCAGAAATTCGGACGTAGAAATATATGTGGTTAGATGAAAGGGAATAAATCCGTTCTGATTTCAAGTATTACTCGAAATTCGATGTGGACATGTGGCCCCGACGAAAGGGTATAAACATGCGGTCTCATCCCAACCAGGGGCAGGGAAAAAAAAAAAGATGGAGTTTACACACTCCCAGTAGTGCGGAGAGTGCGTATCGATGATCGGTGACGCGGAAAACAGCCGAAATTGTGAAGGGTCGCTTGTCGGGCGGAAATTCAGACCTCCGCCGCGCCTAAATTGCCTCCGAAATTGAAATCGGGGGAATCCGCGGAAGCATAAGCCGAGGCGAGGAGACAAGGAAAAAAAAGGTGGAGTTTGCACACTCCCCGGAGAGTGTGTACGTATCGAAGATCGGTGATGTGGATGACAGCATTGGATGTTTGATGTCCCGACGATCACCAGTACAGACCGCCCGTTCCCAGAGGGAGGGGGTAGGTATCGTGTCGCCATTTGTGGTTTAGTCGGTGGGAGTCGTGTTAGCTTACCGCACACTGGTCAACTGTAGAAAGGGAACGTTTCAGGCATGGGTGTATGTGGGTGTATGTTCTCGTAATGATTGGGTAATGAGTACGGCAACAGGACAAGCGAGTTTATGAAATATGGGTGGTCTGCTTGATGGAGCGAAAGGGGATAGCTTCGGCCCGGCCTGGTAAGAACCTGACGATGTTTTTTGAAGCCAGAGGAGAAAATAAAATATTACCTGCTTTCCCCCCACACCTGCGGACGACTCCTCTGGGCGTAATGCCGACAACCCTCTCTGAGGTAGACCAGGAGCTCACTGACCAAGAGCTCACCGACGACGACAACGAGTGCCCCGGCCTCGATGATCACTCGGATTCTGACACCACCATGTCGGAAAACGATAGGGATTATATCAGCACATACCTGAGCTCGAATGATGGGCCCCGCTCCTTCCGCTCCCTCGGCCGCTGCGCCTATTGTCAGTGCACCCTCGGAGGCGACACCGATGTCCCGACCAGGGCCTTCCGCTGTGGCCAGTGCGCCGGCTCCCTGCAGTGCGGGGAGTGCTGTCATAGGATACACGTATGCGACCGCGTGCATGCGTTAGAAGTCGGTTACATTTCGTGAAACAGCTTTGAGTAACAAATTTGACATACCGTTAGGAATGGAATATCGCCACCGACGAGTGGGTCAGTGTACCTCCGGAGGAGGCCGACCTCAGCACCGCGTACGCCACAACCTGTGGGCATTGCGAACGGGTTGTGGCCGCCCAGGGAGCCAATATCCCTCGAGGAACCCTGCTCTGCGACCGGTGCGGTTTAGGCGTGCTTTGCCACCGCTGCTGCTTGAGCTTGCACCAGGAAGATCCCTTGCACCATATAAAAGTGAGTAACAATTGGACGTGCTAGATTTAGGGATCGTACTTACGGTGGCGACAGATCTGGTCCGGGAACCATTGGCGTTCGAGAAACTTGCGTCAAGATGGATTCGTATATAAGATTTACAGGGCCTTGCATGATGGTGGAAGCTGCCCCAACCTGGATGAGCAGCTGTCTCCGTTGATTGTAATTGGGTTAGATGGTGTCTTTCCCATGACGGTGAGGTTTTGTAGATGCCCAGACGAGGACGGCGTACCGATGTCCAATTGGGAAAATATTCGCGCGAACGGGTGGGGGCCGGCGACCATCCGGAGTCCAGACGTATGCGTCTGTTGCACGTTCCGCATGTACGAGGAGATAGAGTTGCACGCGCGACAGACAAAATGGTTGACGGTTTTGGCGTCCGTTTTGGGAAGGCGTGAGAGCGATGACATGTGGAATCAACACAAGCAAATACCTCCGCGTCAGACTTCATCGTGCATTTTTTATCTATTAATTCGCGAAGGAGAGCCGAACGACTATAAAATGGCAACAATCTTTTCTGATCTCCCGTCCAATTTGGGACCCAAATCCTTTCTTTTGCGAAGACGGTTCGTGGACGTGGGGTGGACATCAGTTTCGGACTGGAGGGCGTTTGCTCTGGGTCCCTCACCGCGGATCGTGGTATTTCGGTCTCGGACGACGGCGCGCGGGGATACCAGCACCTCCACAACAAGGCCCAAAAGAAGCGACGCATTGTTCGCCTCCCCGATGACCTCGACAATTCTCTGGCGGCTTGGGTGCCTGTAGACGATGCGGACTACAATCACAAGGAGGATTTGGACACGGTCTCGGGTATAGACGGGGGCTCGTCCCGAAAACGCAAAGACTACTCAAGTTCGGTGCGTACGCGTTGTGACCGGCAGACGCGTGCTCACCCTGTTTTCAGGACAATCCCATGTCTGAATTCCCAGAAGTACAGCAGCTCTTCTCGGACGAGATATTACGACGCGCTGGGCTTGGAAACTCATTCAGCAACCAAGCATGCGCGATTTGCGAGAAGGCTTTAGCAGGGTCAGCAGAGATTTGGACCCGCTGCTTTCGGTGTGCTGAGTGCGGCAAATTCCTGCAATGCGGGGACTGCTGTCTAGAGCGTCATGCCTCCAGTCCATTGCATTTCCTCGAGGTGCATAGCGTTCTGTTCTTGAAAGGTGAGACGGGGGGCTGAATGGCTCACGCAGGAATGGACGGGCCAGTTTTGGAGGGAGCGGACGCTGCACTCCCTCAACCTGATTTACCAGCTCGGTCACGGAGGTTTCAGGTGCAAGTTCCCGGACCCTGTGGTGCGCACCATGGTTGTCATCGACCTCTCCGGCATCCACAAGGTTTGCTACCGATTCTGCGGGTGTTCGGCATCAGACACTGCCAACAATTTGTCTCAACTGCTGCGAAATGCATGGTACCCGGCCACCAAGACTGATCCGGAGACGTGCGCCACATTCGAGGTGTTGGACACATTCCGGCTGCTCAACGTCGAGGGGAACGTGAATGTGAATGATTTCATCGGCGCTTTGGAACGCAAAACAAACGTGCTGGTGGCGAGCGGAATGAAACGAGTGCCGGTACGTTCTCCTCGAATGATCTGTGGTCGTGATCTAAAACGGGGGATAGGACCGCTACAAAGCGTTTCATAGGATGTCGCGCCAGTGGGCGTTCTTGCAGAGGACGCGGTGTGCGGGTGGAGGTCACAACCCCGCGGGGATTGCCGCCACCAAACTGGGGGGGAATGCTGTGGTATGTTGGACGTGCCCTTTCGAGGGCCGAAACATCCCCAAAGACTGGCGGGACGTGGACTCAAAATATCGGTGCGTTACGGCTGCTCGCGCGCGGAGGAAGAGGGCTCACACGGCAGTGGATTAGGTTTCTTTACAAACTGATTCTGGCTATGGACGCCAACTTCAAGATGAAAAATTCGATTCGAGCTAACGAGCGCCACGACCCTTCGCTGGGGCCCGGGTGGGGAGCATTTGTGGAACCGGTGGGGTACCGTAAACATCTACAAAAGTACGTTGGGGAAAAGGATGTAGGTTTTATTATCATTTCATGGGATGGGACTGGACTGACGAGCCAAAACAGATAAGTACGTGTATTGCGTTCGCAGCACTCATGCAAAAAGAGACACGCAATGCGGCGGGGCTCCGAGTCTCGGGCGTGGGTGGTTGTGTGTGCGCTCGGCATGAGTGTATGCGACCAAACGGACTGGGTGATCTCCAAAAGGGGGAACGGTGAGTGTCCGGCCGCACGAGCTATAGAGATGCTGATGGGCGGGAAGGTATGCCAACATGGACTATTTCGTGATGTCCGCGTTGCGTGGCTTCAATCTTATGGAGTTGGCGATCTCCTACGACATAGCGTGCCAATGGAAAATCAACCTACCTGAACGAATGGCCCGCCTTCCCCCCGAACTTATTCTTGACCTCGACGCGGTATGTCTGCAATGTGGACTGCCGGTGTGGCACGCGTCTGCCCACAACAAGTCCTGCGCCAACAAACACGCTCTGGGTTTCCTCGCCGGCCTTGGGAAAAGCGATGGGGAGGGGGTTGAGCGGCTGTGGGCTGACCTCAATCGCGCTTCGTATAACACCAAGGACATGAGTATGGGCAACCGCGCCGACACCATAGAGGACAAGATTGACTCACACAACTTTTTGAAGAACCTGGGGAGCGGTACGTCTGGTGGGGAGCACGTCGGTGAGGTAGACAACTAATTGCTTTGACAGTGGATATTCTGCGGCGTAAACTGGTCGTGGCCATCGCGGAGCGCGCGAATCAGGTGGCAGCATTCAAGGAGATCAACAAGACCATCACCCCCGTCGTCTGCGGAGACTGGCAGGGAATCATCGACGCCTTCATGAAAGACAGTACGGGCTTGAATCCCTACGTGCTCTCGACGCAAGGTCAGTGAATCCAGCAAGAGTTATCGGGTCGCTAATGACATCGACAAAAGACGGGCCAACAGAGGCGCAAATACGCTTAGACCTCAGGATGGAAGAAGCGCAAGAGGCTGCGAAGGGGACGGCACCTCTGCATGGCACCAGCGCCACCGCTTTTCTCGCCGCCGGACTGCAATTGGAAGATGCGCAGTAAGCCTCATCCTTTCTTTGCAATAAGCGGACTGACGGGAAGTGGACACAGACGACGGATTCACGCAGAGCTCGCCGGGGCTGCGGTCAGCGCAGATCGCGAGAGCAAGGTCAACGAGCATCGGTTGACCTTCCTCTCCAAGCTCCGCAAGTTCCGCGACCTCCAGCGCGTGTACACCCCGGGTGCCATCCGTGCCCTTCTCGCAGAGGAGGCGCTGCGCGACCAGGACGTGCCACCCCCAAAGGCGGAGAACATACACCTCTACCTTCCGTCGGAGCTCTCAGCCGAGGAGCGCAAGAACGGGTGCCAGCGGGGGGTCGTGGAGATGGAGGCGCGACTTCGGGAAGCGCAGTGCTCAGACGTGCTGGTGCAGATCCGTGCCTGGCTCTATGCCAAAGGGCATCTCATCCTGTTCCGGAACGAGCACGTCACAGGCCAGGTGGGGACAACACGCTCCCAAACTCTTATCGCGCACGTCGGTGCTCGAGTCTCAGTTACCCACCAGAAGTACAGGCGGGCGAGGGACGCGTTGCACGCTCTCAAAGGCGACGACTACGCACCTCACTTCAAGGAAATGCTTGCGTCGGACCTCACGCTTGACGGGGAGGATCGGGAGAGCGACGCCGGGGCGAAGGAGAAGTTGGCGAGGATCGGGGCGGGAAAGGAGCGTACGGGGAGGAACGCGCCGTCGAAGAACAAGGTTCTTTCGTGGATCTGGACGGCGCGTGGAGCCTTGGACGACTCCGAGAAGGAACTCCATGAATGTAAGTGGATTGGTCTTTGCATGGATGGGTGCTGACACATGGACTAATAGCCTTGCGCATAGAGTGGTGCCGCGCTAAAGCTCAGAAGACGCGCTGGGAAGAAGAAGTGACCCTTCTCCGCGAGGAGATGCGGCGCGTTGTGAGGTACCTGGAGTGGCAGACGGGGACGTGGGAAAACCATGGGGTGGTAGCGCGGACACGGCTGGACGTTTCACCCGCGGTGCGCCAGGGGCTGGAGGCATATGCCATGAAACAGGCGAGCATCCATCGGGATCTCAGGGTATTCTACAAGCAGCAGCTGAGCGTTTCGATGGGCGCGACTGTATCCTCCGTGCTCGCGTCGGCGCAGGAAGACGGTGCCGAGCTCAACGAATTCTTTTCGCAAGGTACGTAGAATTACCCCTCCCGAAGACGATGCGAAACTAATGCGGACTTTGCGTGCAGGCGAGTAGTCTAATTGGATACAGTGACGGCTTTGCGTTGTTACCCACTTAGATACAGTGGTGACTCGTTCGCCGTTCGTTGCCCAAAAAGAAACACCAATTTGTTATTAAGTAGTATAGTTGTTTGTCTGTACATACTGCATATAAGGAATATACGAATACGATGAGTAGCAGCGCCTGTGAGGACGGAGACAGACAATGCCTGTGAAGGAGGCTGTGGTCGGGTCGGTGCGTCCTGGATCAGAAGGCGGGGCGGGCAGAGGATGTCGAGCAGGACGCGGCAATGGCTGGAATGATGCGCCGAGTGGCGCACGCGAGGGTCAACGGAATTGGCCAAGCGAGTTGCCAAGCGACTAGACACAAATGCCTGTGAAGGAGGCTGTGGTCGGGTCGGCGTGTCCTGGATCAGAAGGCGGGGCGGCGGGCAGAGGATGTCGAGCAGGACGCTGCAATGGCTGGAATGATGCGCCGAGTGGCGCACGCGAGGGTCAGCGGAATTGGCCAAGCGAGTTGCCAAGCGACTAGACACAAATGCCTGTGAAGGAGGCTGAGGTCGGGTCGGGTCGGCGCGTCCTGGATCAGAAGGCGGGGCGGGCAGAGGATGTCGAGCAGGACGCTGCAATGGCCGGAATGATGCGCCGGGTGGTGTACGCGAGGGTCAGCGGAATTGGCCAAGCGAGTTGCCAAGCAACGTCGGACTAGACACAACGGGCGATGATGGCAAGGAAATGCGCGGCCTGGCCGAATTGGAATGTTTGATTGCGGCGGTGATGGCAAAATCTAGCTGAAATGTACATTTGCACGGAAATGTCCCATTTCCTATGGGGGCAGGTGGCATACGACACGCACAGAGCATGCATGAATTTGGCAGGGAAAAAAGGCCAGCCAGGGGCTGGTAAACTCCATGTATTTAGACAACGGGTCGGCTGGCTACATCCAAACCATTAGGCAAAAACCTACAGCTACGGGTGAGGGTTCGATCGTTCTGCAGTTCGAACCGTGTGTAGATACTAGCAGACACTGAGTAAATGTTGGGGGTGAATGGGATGAGTGAGACGTACGCGAAGATCATAGCGTATAAAAGGTCCGTGGCTTCATCAACCTCGCCTTTTTGCCAGTCTAAGAAATATTAGTAAGAATCCTGCGGGGTAGGAAGTGGACGTACCGGTGGTAGGCGCTGGAAGGTCCATGATCCGACAGAGGTCTTCCCTTAACAAATCCAGCTCCTCCCTCCAGAGGGCGGCGCGTCTAGTGACCTCATGCATTTGTTGTCGCAAGTTGATGGAGAGACGAAGGAGTGAGTTGATGGCTGTTGATGGTTGTAAAATTTGGCGCATGAAAATCCAGTACGTGAAGAACACCCGGATAAATTTCAGCGCGACGGATCATATTCGACATCGTGAATAGCCTGCAAAACGAGATCCTGCATACAGTTTAGTACGACCCGGCGGAGGGAGATCTACTCACGCGTTCGCAGGGGTCCATGATGGCGAGAGGAGAGATAGAGATCAATTAGGTAACAGATTCATCACGTACAAACAACGCGTACGACGCGTTGTTTGGAGCCCAATGAGGCAAGTAAGAACGAGGATAAATCCCAGACCCCTAACGTCAAGGTTTTGAAGCCTTTCGTAATTGTTTTTCTTGCATTCTTGCCTTATTTTCACATGCATCAAGATCATACTTTCCCTGGCTTGTGATTTTTTTTCAAACCAGAAACCTGATCACTGGCATCCTGCGTCTTGCCAACAACCCCAGTCTCGCCTGCTCGCCCGCTCACCCCCGTTGCCGCGCTGCTGACACTATGTCGCGCAGCTCTTCACCCTCAACAGAGCACAGTGCTCACAGCCACGCCAATTCTCCAGCGCCAAGTAGCGACAGTGCCGATGATATACGAGGAGGCTTCTGGTCACTCAGCAACAACAGCATATGGTACCTTTCTCCCTATGGCATTATGACCCATGATCAGTGAGCTCTCCTTCTCCTCTACGCCACGTCTAACTAAGTAAGTCAGTGCACACATCTTCAAGCTGGCGCTACAGCAACTTTCCCCGCCCACTGGGTTAGACGATTGCGACTTCCCCATTTGTGCAGCATCCACATACACCCGCCTCCTGCGTTTTCTCCCTCTCTGCCTCAATCTCAAGCCAAATTTTGAGCGGGGCCGGGATGGCCTAATGACGAAAATCGCGCCCATCTTCTATGTTGTAGAGGGGATGGGGGAGATCTTTGACACTCCGTACGCACCTCATCTCTTCCTTGTGGAACTGTACTCATGCCCTTTTTTTTTACAGCGAGGAGGCTAAGATGGCCTTTGACGAACAGGGGGATCATTGGGCGGTGATCCGTGCCCTGCCTAGCCTAGATTCTGCGAGGGCCCAGCTTGCTGAGCAAGGCTTGGAAGGGAGGCGACCACTGCGTGGCGATTCACGCGCTGCCTAGTCGCTTTCTTTATTTTATTACGGCCCTTCAATGCAATGCTTTTCAAATTTATGGTCCCTAAGCTTGAGACGGTCTAATCCACAGATTTTGGTTCGCCCGACCCTCCTCCCGCCTTCGCACGAGCTCCGCCACATTCGCCTGCTTCAAGGCCATCAAGTGCTCCCACTCTGCATCGGTCAAATTATCCTCGAAGCATGGTTTGGGCGCGGTCTCGCATGCGATACTCTCGGCCAACCAGCGCATCATGCCGACGCTCGGGGGCCCTTTCTGGCGGCCTTCAAGATATTGAATTGCCTCTATAAATTCGGGTCAGCGTTCTTCTCTATTCGAGGGTAAGGGACCTCACCCTGTTTAAATTCGCGCTCAATCACGTCGCTCAAAGCCTGGTCGGTTTGCGTGCTTGCGTCAGGCATTGGGAAGATGCCTAATTGAATTATTAGCATGTGTGGGGGTGGGTGAATTAAAGCAGGTGGCGGCAGGCGCAGGTGATTTCTTTAGGTACGTGTCTTCTGTTGATGTTGATGTCGGTTGGCTATACAGAATACGCTGAGGTTGTAGATTACATTCACATATATTCATTCGTTCACTTCTGTACCTGGGCACATTATGTATCGCAAAGACTGGCGTCTATGTATTATGAAAGGCGGCAGCACGATCAGCAGCTAATTGGTCGTATTTCGAAAACAAATCTAGAGCCCATCTCCATCGTGACCCAGGTACACCATCAAACCTGGCCTTCGCCTCCTTCCCGCCCGGTGTCGCTAAGAGGGACTTGGCGGATTGGAAGCCGTAGGCAGCCCACCGAAACAGCCCGCCTGCGGCATATTGGGTGAACGAATGTCGTGTTTCGCCTTCTTGGAGGGGGGTGTTTCCGTGGTCGCAGCTTCCCGACGGGATCAGCATCGAAGAGCCGCTGGGAAACTGGATCACAATGCGGAGCTGTCGCATGTGGAGCAGGGCGCTGCGTGTGTGGTCAAAGTTGCCGCTACATGTGATACCACAGAGGCCGTGGCTGAGATTTAGGAAATCGAGGTGGTCGAAGGTGACAGCGTCGGGGCCGCAATTGAAGGTGGCTGAAGGGAAGACCGAGTTGCTGAAGATGTGGTGCAAGCCGGGGTGTTGCTCGAATAGGGCTTTGAGGACCTTGCAATAGTACTTATAAAGTTTGGGCGCGTACATCGCAAACCCCGCTGGTAAACTATCAGCCTCTACATAGAACCTACAAGGCGTGACCTACTGGATTGAAAGCTGGCCCAGCGCCGAATGGCGGAGTTGCGGAGGAGACGGTCGATGAGGTTGCACATGATTTTGGTGTTCCACAGGTTACCTGGTCGCTAAAGGAGAGAGGATGGATGAGTAACGGGGGGAAGGGGAGAATTGCACAGCACCTTTTGACCGCCACCAAAGGATACCCCGGTGGTGAGCTTGAAATATCCACCGCGGCGATGAGCAGACCCTGCGATCCAGACCCCTAGTCGTTCTGCAGTTCTTCGAGCGCGAGCGAGGGCTTCCGTGGCCTCCTTGCATACTTGAGGCCAGCTAGGATCATTGGGCGTCCCAAGTAAAATGGCCACAACACGGCCTTCCGCATCAAGTATGAGCTTGGGATCACTGAAGATAACCTGTCAGACAATGCCAGGGCACAATTGTGTGAAACGCACCGGCCATTCCACTCAATAACCTGGCAGCCCTCAGCTATGAGCTCGGGAAGTGTGAAGAACTGCCCCTTCGCCTTCTTGGAACGCGCGCCTAACCAGGCACCACTACTTGAGGCGGGTAGGTCCTGGGCGTCTACCTGGACACTGTAGGGGGGTTACTCTCGATAATCCTGGGAGTGGCGCGTATCGGGTTCGCGATCAAAGGGAGACTGGGGAACCATCTTCTGGCGCCGTCGATGGCGGCGGAGGACGGCGCGTTCCTTGGCACGCTGTGCGTGGATGTGCCCGGGAAGAGCTTGAAACCGAGGGCCCTGGGGTTTGGCAGTGGTTGGGAATCGTGTGGAGGGGCTAGGGGATCGAGAGGAGCTGGGTGAAGAGGGGAGGCTAGAGAGTGGCGAGGGAGGCGCGGGCGTGAGCTCTGCGCCATCCTCCCATCGGTCAGCCTCAGCCGGTGTGGCAGCATCGTTTTCGAGCTTGTTAGCGTGCTCGTCGGCCGCTAAGAGTTGAGTATGCAGGAGGGAATCAAGGGACACATCGGTTCTGATAATGCCGAAGTCGCGACCACATATGTTGACGACGTCGACGCCGTCGAGCTCGTATGGAGAAAACCGAATGCCAGTGCGCGTTGTTCACGACACCCCACTAGACGACGCGCGCACTGCTCGTGGCATCCCACCGAGGGACGTCCTGCGACAAAGAAGGGCATTGTTAGTGTCTGGTAACAGAGGACCCAAAACCGGGAGAAAAAGAAAGACAAGAAGGGTCTACTGGCGCGAAAGTTCCCTGCAGATCGAGTGTAGACCCGCCATAGCTACCATGGTAGGTCTCAGCGCACAGCTCTACACCCGGTCCGTAGGGAACTGGCGCGTCAGCAGATCGTCCTCAAGGACAACTTCGCAAGAGCCCGCAAGAAGAAGGAGAGACTCACCAAGGGGCTGCGGCGTCGTCGTGGTGTAGTGTAAAGAAAAGACAAAGAATTTGAAGCCTCCAGTGGCGCGCTTGGCTGGCATGGTGGTGGTAGACGTAAAGGACAGCCGATGGATGATCATCATCCATCAACCACGCCTATTTGGGGTGGATCGTTCACATAGAGTCGAACACACTGAGAGGGGAATACATGTCAATTTCTGCGTTAAATATGACGAATGTGTTCTACGTTGCGTGCCACATAAGAGCGTACCGAAATGGTGCATAACGTGGCGATCAGAAAATCATTAACCCGCTGTTGAGGCAGCTGGAGGATGAGTTTGATTTTTGAAGGGCAGTTGACTGCGAGGTATCGGTGAAGGAGGTCAAGCCTGGTCGAAGAATATACAATATTTGGATGTGGAGTGTGCATGGGCAACGCACCCTTGAAGTGCGGCTGAGGCACATGTTTTCGAGGCCTAAGAGTTCGGAAGAATATGTTTTGAATATTTGAGATCGTAAAATGCCTTGCAGAAGTTCTTAAAGAGTCGCAGAAGAAGAAAAGTTACAAAAAGTGTGTGTTCAGAAATCGTTAACCCCCCAGGTCGGATGGTACGAGACGATTACAGGATGTATTAGCGCTGGGAGTATCAAAAGGGACTATGGAGCTTGGAACCAGTGACCACAGTATATTGGTTGTTGAGTGGTGGAATTGCGGAAGAAAGAGGTGCAAGGCGGCGAGTTGGAACAAAGGGTAAACACAGCACATCATTCCTTGATTTGTCTTGACTTCCACAACAAAAATGACCTCTCCGTGTCTTGGTCAACATGGGCTTCCGGTGTTGTTCCAGAGATGATGAAGATGAGTACTCCACTACGTATGTAAGTGTTCTGTGCAGTTATTCTGTCTCGCTCACGCGTTTGAAGAGCATCCAAAGCCGAAAAAGCTGCGCAACACTGAAAGGCTTCACGGAAGTATTATGCTAGGTACACTTGCCATAGGCGTCTACTTCTACTTTATGGATTCAGTACACCATAGCCATCCAGAGGTGCGGGAGAAACAGCGGTGGAGAATGGCAGAGCGCCGGTACGTGGTCATCCACCTCCACAATGTATGACCTGTCATCGCAAGCATCAAGGGCCGTGGCCAAGGCCAAGAAACGTCGCTGGGATCCCCCCAAGAGACCCAAGCACCCCGAATCTCTCAGGACATCTGCGCCTGGGATAGACGACCGCATCAATGACCATACCTCAGAGGGCGAGGCGGCGCTCCCCTCGGAACCATCGTTCCGAGATGCGCGGGCGAGAAGCCGCTACGAGCTGTCCTTTGCACCGCTGGACGGTTCCGAGAAGTGTGCAGCGGGAACTGCGGTGTCTCCGACTTCAGACGAGCAGGTGGCGATCCAAGCGCTGGCAGCGCTTTCACGAGACGTGGTGGAACGTGCCATTCAAGCGCCTGATCTTGAGTGTGTATACGAATTATTATTTTATTATTTGACTAATGCTACTTGTACAGGTCTTTGGAGGGCGGCTTGCCGTTGGGCGTCCGTGCGACAGAAGGGCCACAGGAACCCACAAAGTGGATCCAGGAGACTCTGATGCAGGTTTTGGCGCTGAACGCTGGGACACTGACTCCTCCGACGGTGGAGGAGGCAGCTTCCTGGCATCGTGTTCCACTCATCGATGGAAGTGCGGTCGATGAGAGGGCACGCTGGTTGATTAAATTTTGGCGCGTGGAAGTCATGAAGGCGGCGCAAAGGGCGAGGATCAATGGCTGGGGGATTCAGGACGGAGAATTTCTGGTGAGTTTGGGTGTTGCACATGCCAGCGTCTAAATGGAGCTCTGGCAGGAGCCTGAGGACGATGATTCGGAAGCAGAAGGATCTTTCGGACTTATCAAGGTCTCAATCAATAGATCCACATGAATACCTTGTCTCTGATTTTGTCTCACGTGTGCCGAAATGATATTGGATTTTATTCTAATTAGTATTATTCACGCAAGCAAGGCACACCAGAAGGGGAGGCAATGCATTCAGAGGAATCAACTACATGGTGTACAGAACGACTCGCCGACCCTCCACTGCGGGCAACTGCGAAGTAACAACAAATAAATACGACATCTGAGAGCGGGAATGTAATGAAGCTTTATTATCTAGTCAGAGGCGAGGGCTACCAGGGCGGCAGCGTTGGGAGGATCAGTGGGAGCGAGAGCGGCTTCAACTTCCGCAGCAGTGGCATCCACAGGGATTGGAACCATCTTGCGCACCTGCTGCTTGCTGTGCCGAAGACGGTAGAAAGTGAGGGCCTCAACGCGAGAGGTCTTCTTCTGGCGGAACTGGTTGGGCACGCCTCTGATCTGCCGGTCGGCTTCATTTCTGGTAGACATGTTAGCATTAGATGAGCCAAAGAAAAGGAGAAACGTACACGCTCGCGTAAAGGCCGGGCTCGCGCCCGATGCATACAACGTGCCACGAAATGTCGTCCCCTATGCCGGGAGGGTAGTAGGCGTCCATTTCATCAGGGGTCCGGGCAACGGCCTCGACCCAGTCGACTGCTGTATGGTAGTTAGATGAGAGGGTGTTCAACGAGCAAGCAGAAACTTACCGGCGAGTTCGGGATCGGCGTACTCTGGCCCGGCACCGGTGAGACGAGCAAAGAGCTCAGGAATTGCGACTGGCAAGAGCATAGGTGTGAGACGGAATGACCGAATAATGAATGGAGGTGCGCACCGCGGAGGTCCATACATCCGCGCATCATTTCTGAGGCCTGCCTAGCGAGCGCAATGCCAGGGACGGTTTCTGGCATGTGGAAATGAGGACGAGTCATAAGAGGGGAATCGGCGAACGCACCTTGGACATCGAGGCAGAGACGAGTCATGTCCAGGGACATGCGGGTGAGCTCTGAGAGCCGTTTAAGCAACTCGTCCAGCTCCGCGTGGGAGCTGGACGAGTTGTTTTCAGAGGCCCTGAGGGAGGTGTCCGTCATTGAGGGGGGATGCAAGTTGCGCAGCTCGAATCATTCATAAGGCGAACGCAACGGTCCCGTGGTCACGGCCAGGGTCCAAAGTTGAGCCGGTATCACAGAAGCGGATTAAGCATATGGTGCGGAATAGCTGATGGAAGATTGTATCAGAGATCAGCGAGGTGTCCAGTTCGGGAACCTTACCATGCTGTTTACGGGTCGGGCGTGAAGCGGCGGTATCCAGGGTTTGGGTCGATCATTGGGGAGAAATTGAGGTTGCCTGGATAAAATAAAATAATTGGTGGTGAGCGGGGGTGATGCATCACAAATTGGGAGAGGATTAGGGAGAAATTCAGGTCGACCAATAAATCGGTGGTTAATGGCAGGTGATGCATCATAAAGAAAACAGCTTCAGTCCTGAAAACTCCCCTTTGGCAGATTAGGGAGAAATTCAAGTCGCCCGATAAATCGGTCGGCGGGTGATTCATCATAAAAGACGACAACTTGAGTCCTGAAAACTCCCCTTTGACTTCATATTTTCACGGCCTTGCTTGTCGACCATGGCTCCTCCTTCGTGGGCCAACCCGGCACAGCTGGTCATATTGAACTCATTCTTTGCTGATTATATGAAGAAGCAGGCGGCGAAAGACCTCCCAAGTTTCTGGGCTACACTGTACGAGGCTTGGTTTAGTGCCTTTTCAGAGGAGGAGGCGTTGGGGTACACGAGCCCGAACACACCGGACGCGAGCCCCTTGACAGACGCCCAGCTGGAGGCAGTCAGCAAGGCGACAGTGGCGAGGAAGCTAGTAAGTCGCTGAAAGGGTTGCTCAGGTTCAACGGTCTAAATCTGCAACTGCCAAAATCCCCCCTATCGAACGACTGAGTTACACCTAACTCACAAAGTGAGATTAAGCACGACTAAACCGACAATAGACAGACTCCAACACCAACACACTCCCTTAATGACCTTGATACACTGACGAGATTCGGGTCTTTTTGGACACAAGTATAGGTCCAAGGAAACCACGAGTAAACGTATTTGTCACGAAAGTATTCAATTCCCGTTCCCCCAAGGGTGGCTAAGTCTCAACTAGTTTCTTGAAGTGGCGTTCAAGACACAACCTGAATTTATCGGTTGGTTCCCAACGTGGATTTAAGTTTCCCAACTATGCAGATATAACGGCTCTAGACCGGTTTGTTTTTGGTGGACTATTAATCCGGTGGGCTGTTTAGACCCGGTTGTTTGGCTCACGCCTTATTCCACTGACTTGGCTCGCGCCTCAAACTTGCTTGGCTCGCGCCCCGTAACTATGGCTCACGCCTCACAACACACACAATGGCTCACGCCTCGGACTTGGTATGGCTCACGCCCCGTAACTGACACTTATAAATCCCACTGATGCTATTCCAAAACCGAACTTGAATTCTGAGACTAATTGACAGCCAAAGATTCAAGCCTAAACTTCAACTCCGTACGCAAGGGCTGTATTGCTCCTCACTTTCTGGGGTCTGGTTCAGTGCCGTCCTCCCTAGTTCTGCCCTCCTTATATACTGTACAAAAACTATTACATGTGCGTGATTACTAGGCTTCGGGTATTCTACTTAATTAATTAGCCTGAAATCGGTATCAGCTGCGCGCGTCCTGGCGCCCTTATTCGCTACTCGAACTCTCCTATGTGTCCGTATAATGACTCCCGTCGATCAGGGGATTATATGTGTAATTAGTCCCCTGAATAGGATAATTGACTCATATCTTCCTCTGTGGTAGATGCCTCAACTTCTTGTATCGTTGACTGGATTGTATGGTTTAATACCTTTCCAATGATACCCCAGATGCCCTTAATCGGTATCCAGAAACACGCAGTACAAGCTTAATCCGGCCTGCGGCTTATCCGGTGATCGCGCTGTCGCGGATCCGGTGTATAGGAGTAATAATTGTAGGTCCAGGCCTTGATCAGGTGACCCATCGCGTCGCGTCGGGTAAGCCAAAGTCGTGTAAACAACTAGGTGTTTCCCTCCCGAATAAGGTTCCCAGCGTGCCAATAAATGCCAGAGGTGGATAATATGATTCTCCCTTTGATAGTGAGCATTGCTTTGCCTTCCCACGTATAGAGGGTGTTTCAGGACATTGATGTATGGGCTTTGAGCCTTAATCCGGATTCAACCCTCAAGTGTTCAGAGGCGTTGTCCCCAGGAATAAGCTGTTATTGCCAGTTTAGGATGATAATGCAATATGGCTCTTGGCTGCACGTTTGGAGCTCACGCCAACCTCTGGATGAGCGCTGAATATCATGCATTCGTAAAATTTGAGGTTTCGCAAATTTCGCGGCTTATCACCGTATCACTTCCCAAGCCAACAACTCTTTTCTGTGACAACCAATCAGCTATTGCATTGACCAAGGACGGAGCTTTCCATGCACGTACCAAGCATATCGACAACCGTTTTCACTTCATCCGTCAAACTGTCAACGACGGCGCCGCATCCATCATCTATTGCCCAACCAACGATATGATAGCCGACGTTTTCACCAAATCTCTTGCGCGTCCCAAATTCACTCGTTTCCGCGAACTTCTTGGAATAGAAGAAGACCCCGCTTTGGCGTGAGGGGGAGTGTTGAGATTCACGCTATCAGCGGGTAGATTATCTCCTTATATTGTTCATATTTGTTCCGCACTTACTGAAGTCTACTGCTGTAAACAAATCATGTCTCAGTTCTGCTACCGCATAACTGAGACGTGAGTATTCAATATCGGTCTCGTATTCACTATTACTTACAGTACATAGTTTATATTCGTTCTAGGTATACACTACAGAGTTGTGCTACCGCATAACTGAGACTTTATATTCGTTCTAGCTCGTTCTTGAGTCCGTGGGAACTCTCGAATCTTCACACGCGATGTTGTGCGAGAATCAAGCCATATATGGGCAACCAAATACGTGGTATAGCTTGCATCCAAGTGTGGCGACCAGTCCAAAGACCTACGTCAACCTAACGTTGGAGGAAAAGTTCACGCCCTACTTTGCACCAGAGCCTCAAAGAAGCTGGCTGGCGTTCCTTGGACCGCTTGCGGATCAGGATCCAGCCTTGTCAGATGCTCCAAAGAAGTCCTGGGAGGACGTCGTACGATGGATTGTGCAGTCCGGTATACGTGGATTTGGCAGTGGTCTTGGTGCCCTCCAGTTTGCAAATAACATGGTGTTTGCGAAGATTGCCAGTGTTCCTTCTCCGGCCGCAATGGCCCAGTGGATTTTTGCAAACAAGAACTACGGCGCAATGGACGGTCTCCGTGTTCTTGGGTTCCAGCTTCCCAAGCGTAATGTATCTCCAAGTGCCGTGCGGGCAGCATTCATGTGCTTTTACTTGTGGCTGAATCACCATCTCAGTGAAGAAGACAAGGAGGTGGTACACTTTGATTCAATTTTTGTGGAGCAGTTGCTGTGCAAGATTGGGCGCTGGAAGCATCGAATGGAAAAGCTGGCCAGCATGGATCTGGTTAAGGATGCAACCAGGATACTTGATGCCGAAGAATGGGAACTTCAGGCCAACCTCAACGACCACACAAAGTTTCCATTCCCCTCATGCAAAGGTTTTGCGCTTTCTGTGTTCTGCCGCATTGTTGAAGAAGGGTGAGAGTTCTCTGCAATATAAAACCGAGGCACTAACCTGATTCAACACAGCGCCAAGGAATCAGACATTGATGTTGATATGGACGGTGAATCTTGAGCGGATGAGAGGGAGTATCTTGTTTGAGTTGCGGGTGCGAGAGCTGGAACATTGTAATAATAATTAGGTAGAAAATAGAGCAGTGGACTTGGATTCCAGCATTTCTGATGCAACTTCTTATTCAGACCTCCTGTTTCCTCAAAATTAATATTTTCGTGATTTGTAACCCAGATTTTGCCCCGATCATTCAAAATTACCTGTTTGGGATGAGTGCGGTGGTGGCCGAATCAGGAATTGATTACGTGAGAGGCTGTGCCACATCTTCTCTTTAGCGACTTCCCCTCTCTGTAAAACATTCTTATCAAGTATGTGTATCTGAGCTACAAAGACGAGGGTACCTGATAATTCTTTCAGATATGAATCCCACTGCAAACAATGACTCGGATCTACCGGATTTGCTCGATGTGGCACTCGTCGAAGTGGATATGTCGCCCACCGAGGTCTCTGTACTCGAGTTAGAGACAAGTGTTGGTGTGTCGTTGTTACTTGTGGGCGTGTTTCAATGCTCATCTGTTATGTTTTGTAGAGAACACTGCTCTTGCAGACAGTCTGGCCTATGCTGGATGGCGGCATAGCCGCCCAAATGAGCGGATAGAGGATCGGGGCCCCATATTTTTGGCTTGGCAGAGGCTAGCTCGCTTGAGCCGCTACCTTTTGTTTTGAGTCTAGCCCCAGGAAATACGGGATGAAATAAACTTGTTGGGCGCGTAATCCCAATACACTGTATCTAGACATCTGCCGTACTATCACTTTTTCTTGTGCACAGCAAACCCTGGCCGCGCCAAAACCTCTTGGCAAAACTTCTTTATGTCTTCGAAGCTGAGCTCTGTCGTGGGCTTGTAGACAGCGGGAATGGGTTTCCCGGGATCGTGGATGGCGTAGTGGATGGCATAGCCGATCGCATTATACAGTCCCCGATCCGCCTCAGGAATGCCCTGGGGATTCTGCTGCCGAAGGAGGTCTACGACACGGACTGCACGTCAGTAAGCGTTGTCATGATTCCGAAAAGTGGAAGCCTCTGGGCCGCCCCCGCAGGCGAGAATATTGGCGACAGCTAAATTGACATCGTGGCCCCGTTTCTTGTCACGGACGGTGAGAGTTTTGGGGAGACCTTTGCTGGGCCACGCAATCCCAAGTTTGTTCGCGATCTCACGCACCATGCGAACCCCAGCCATGACTTTGTATCCGGACTGGTACGCAGTTGTGGAGGTAATGATTTGATATCCCTTGACCAACTCGGGGGCATGCTGGCGCACGTACGACTGGGCCAAGGGAGAGGAGGTCAATTCCGAGTCGGAGTCGATCTCGATGACATCCGAAGGGGAAGTAGCGCTGTTGCGAATGGTCTTGGGCAACGTTGTTTCCTTTTTAACTTTGGGACGGACAGGCGAGAACTCGCCGGCTACAAGCCCAGCTGCATAACTCGCTTCATCCTGGGTGTAAATATTAGACCATAGTGTGTGCCATAAAGAAAGGAAGACCAACGTGGTAGAATAGATATATGGCATAGACCTCAGCGCTCGCAGGCACCTGGTAGAGCTGCTTAAGCTCATTCAAGCCATCCACGGGTCGGATGGCTTCCGAGAGGATGCTATCCTTGGGACCATGCGCGCTATATGCATTGCCCATGATAGCATTGTAATAGCCGATCTCCCGGAAACCCGCCTCCCAGTTGTTGTACCTGGTATTGTCGATGGGAAAGGCCGCGCGGGAAGTGGCTACCCAGGTACGTTCAGGTGTCCACTTGCGAGCCAAGATTGTGCTGATGCGTTGGCTCTTGGTTATGACGAGATTCAGAAGTTCGCTGGCCCACACCAGGATAGGGATATCCGCAACAATAACCTGAGTCTCTTGGGTGACTTCATCAAGTTTGAGGCCCACCATGATGAGTCCTTGCGCGGCGGGCGTCGGTAAGTCCGACAGACCATCATTGACGGTGGGCACCACATCTTGTAGATCAGGCGGAGTGGGCTTCGTCTTGGGCTCCGTGGGTTTGGGCTGCGGGGCCTGCATTTCGGAGGGACGGATGAAGGCATGGCCGGTCGCCTCGAGCAAACAGGACAATGTGTCCTGAAAAACAGAGTCGTCGATGACGGCTATTCTGAGGAGAGTACGCTGGCCCTCTACCAAGTCTGGGGGTTGATCTTCAGTGCACAGAATATTAAGGTGAAGCCATTTACATGCACCGAGAGGGGACTGTTCTCCCGGAATCTCAGCCTCTCCCGGCATTTCTGTCTCTGGGTCCTCCTCGGTTATGGGGCTGGGGAACTCCGGGTGGTCAGCACGAAAGCTTAGAGGGACAAGAGCCAGGTCAGGTCGAAGGGGACGGCGGCGGTGTGACTCAGAGCGGAGTTGCCTATTGGTGCTCATACAGAGACGGACAGCCGATAAAGAGAGGGGTTCAAGACATTGACGGATCGGGTAGGTTTTCAGGGGAAATGTTCTGATTAAAAAAAGCCTACAAAAATGAGGAACACAGCATTAGTGCGGAACGAATGCTTTCCGGGTTCAGCATTGATGCTGCACGGATGTGGAACGGATGCACCACGGATGCGGTGTCAATGCTGCACGAAGTTTGGAACGATGGCAGGCGACGGATTTGCATGTTGAAGGATGCTGATAAAAACAGCACTCACAGAACAGCAGGCAACACAGAAAGACGAGAGGTCTAAAACCCATGCACGGGTGCAGAACGCGTGCTGGAACGTGTTTGCATGCATTTGCACGCACGTGAACGCGTGCTGCACGCTCTGCACGAATGCAAACGAGTGTGAATGCGTTTGCACTGGACTTTTGTCCAATAAAACCAGCTATACTAATGGCTGCTAGTGGCCACGCCGATCCAGATTACTGGCCCAGACTTGCGGCACGATAGCGCGATTGGAAGGAGAGGAAAACGCTCGAAGGACGCGTCTAGGCTGGGCGCGTTCTCCGACATCCACTTTGGTGGAACAAGAAAAAGAGTTGAGTTTGGAGGTGTTTACCAGGCACCATCGACACTGCCACTGGCTGCTTGAGCGGCAACTTGAACGCTCGTCATTCTCGCTCAACCTCTTTCGCCGGCTTTCTCACTGGATCATCTATCCATCACAAATACAACACATATATCCATGTCTCGTCTTCCCAGATAGCTGCAGTGCCCCCCAAATGATTTCCTGACCAGCACTGAAACGACTATTAGCCAAGGACCGCAAGCGAGGCTAGTATGCGTGTCGCAAATCCCAGGCTAGACCTCTATATATGCGAGAATGTACACAGTCCGATACCCATAATTACCGCCCGCTCCGTGACAACTTCCTCCACAATCTTTTGATGGTCCCCTCTCGCTCAACCGACGCCACCGCAACATCTTCGCCCTTGGTTTTTCCCCAACGGTGCTTTTTCCGCTTCGGAATACCCTGCTCCTCGTCCTTCTCGTAGGCCTCCGGTTCATCTGGTGGTGGAGGGGTAAACACCAGTTTCGGTGTGCCCGGCGGTGGGCTCTCCGGGCGGGAGGAGGCAGAGCTGTTCAGACTCGGGACACTCCCCAAACTCGTCACGCTCCCCGACCCCGCACTCTTGGGCCTCTTCTGAGTCTTCGTATCTTTCCGCACCGGCATTACGACGCCGGGCGCGCCCAGGCCCAGCCGCGAAAATCGGGGTGTTGCATCGTATGGCGCGAACGTGAGCCAATTCGCCCCGGATTCGCGGAACGACGCACGCGACCCGGGACGTGTAGGCGGGGGAGTGGCGGAACTGGGAGGGGCAAATCCTGTGTGTGTTCCGCGATCCTCGCTCCGAGGGTCAAGGACATCGAAAACCGGGACGGGTTGTGAAACGCTACGTCGTTTCCCTTCGCGCTTAGAGAGGGACTCCACTCGGAAGGACGCGGGGTCTTCCAGGCTCGTCGATAGGGCAGGATGACTAGTTGGGACCACTCGCCGAGAGTACGAAGAAGACGAGTCTGCCCGAGTGTGGAGGGATAAGAGTGAGGGTGATCTGGATGGAGGAGCGGAAGCCGCGCTACGGAGATGGACCCTCGTTCCATCCTCGCTGGACAAGACTGGGCCAGCCAAAGGTGAAGAGCGAAGGGGGCGGGGAGTCGGGATCGCGCTGTGGCGTCGGTTCATCTGAGGGACAGCACGAGTTCCCGCCTGGGTCAGTGCTGGGCTCAAACGAGTGGTGCTCCCGGAGGCCTCCATGCCGTGGAGAAGGGACAGAAAACGGTGCGTAAAGGTTGTGCCATCTTTGAATTTATATTGCGGTGACAAGCGCCGACCCTAGGTGTAAACGCCCCGAAAATCTATGATGTGATCGGCGCCAAGATACTAATAGATTCTTATCGTTTCGAGCTCGGCGCTGGTCTCCTCTCCCTGCGAGTCGTTACTGGTACTCGCTCAAGTATGGCGCAGCCCTGTATGCGACACCCTACGCCCCCATAAAAAATTCAGATCACTGCGGCGTGTGGCCTGGCGGTTAGGGCGTCGCCAACTCCAGCTGCAGCCAGCATCCCGCGTGTCGATAGCGCTCGATTAACGATGTCTTACCCGATTAGGACATGTTTCCAGATCCATTCCCAGATTCCGGTGTCGTTAGACCGTGCCGTGACCTGCCGTATCGCCGCTGTTTCAATATTTCGCCGCCTGCACCGAGCATTCAAGAAAAATACCATTTCTTGGAGTGCTACGATGAGCTCTGGATACTGCACGGGACGACACGCATCGCGTCGACCGTGCATGTGGGTTGAGCGTGGCAACAACGAGAACCCGTGGATTAGATTTCCACAGCCCTTAAGAGGACTCCTTCCACTGCGAGGACCGTGCTGGATTTGGGGTAGTATAAATGGCATACATATCGGAATTGTGGTATGTACAGAATTAAAACTCTTTCTGGCGCGAGAACTGCGATAAAACATTTAGAAACTGAACTAAATAAAATATGCGAGAAATCGGCGCTTACCACTGCAACCCATGTTCCGTCGTCGAGCTGCACTTTCCGGGGAGCCAACACATACCCGAAGACTCGCGGAAGGATAACACGCCATGTCGCCCAGTAGAGGACGCCCACAGCCATAACGGCAATTCCAACCAAGCAATATCTATCGGAAATGAGGGAGGGTTCTGAAGTAGAAGACAGTACGTACAGATAATAGGGCAAAGGAGGCGTATCTCCCACTTTGTTTGCTGGACGAAGGAATGGGGCAACCAGAACTGGGGAATAAATCAGGATGCGAGCAAAAAACGACGGGACGAAGGCTAACGGAAGACGGCTGCAGCTAGGAAGAATACTGCGAGCGGTAACCAGACTACAGACGATGTCAGTGGGATGTCCAAACGTGAGTGTTTGTGCTTACCTTTGAACGGGCGTTTAAAGTTGGGCTGCCTATATCTCAGCCAGAACAGTCCCTGAACGGGCAAAATCGGGGCTCAGACAAGGACACATGTAGTGATCCAGAAAGGTAGACACGCACCAACACGACGAACAAGTTGATAATTTGCGCAGGATATCCTTCAACGTCGAGAATAAAAGGATATGCGACCGCCGGTGGTGGGGCAATTATAACAATAGCCTAGAACATTTACAATCAATTCCAGTTCGTGGATCCCGGGGAAGTCAACTCGCAGATGGAATCAAATGCACGATGAGCCCAGGAAGCGGAGACTTGCCCGTGGGCCAGTTGGACGCCCAAAATCGATTTCCGAAGGGGAGAGGTATGCCTTCTTTCGCAAGCTCTAGATAGATCAAGTCAGGAAACGGCCGGGGCAGCGCGTAAATAATAAACGACCTTGGTTGACTTTTGAGGCAGTGAAAGTCTGGGTGTGTTTAGATTAAAATTTCGGGACCTTGAAGACACGCACGACGGTGATGATGTTCTACATATATTCAGCTACAAAAAAAGGAAATCACAGGATTTTACTTACCCTATTCAGATCCAGATGGTCAGACTGATTAGATAGAATAACCAAATTCTGTAGTGCTCACCCTAATGCACTTTATCAAGAGAGGATATGAATATTTTATCCACTAAGCAGAACACAATGAAGAACAAACCTCAAGCCAACCAAGACAGAAAGCGCCCTTTCTGCCTTGACTCCAAAGACATTCTTGAAAAACAAAGATGCGACTGTGACATTGGCCCTGAGGATCTCAGCTTTTGTCGCCGCTGCAAAGTACGCAATGTTCGCGAGAAGATACAGCGCGGAACATATGCCAAGCCCCAGTGGTCCCGCGATTTTGAGGGTCCGAATAGGATTTCTCACATCGTTGAGTACATAATTGACATTCGACCTACACACTCATTAGACTTCATGGGAAACAGTCCAAGTGAAAAAGACGAACCATCCTGAGTAAGCAAACAAGACCTTGAACGTCGCCGTGGCGTACTGGGCAATTGACATTAGGTTTAACTCGAGTTCCGAAGGGGCCAGAATAAATACATCGTTGCTGCTGTGGGAGCTACCGGCGAACGCATCGCGGAAATTCAGGTGAGGATCTTGAATGTGAGTTTTTCCCGAAAGAACAACCCAGCCTAATGGTTGACATGTTCGTGAGGTCGGCGGAGGCAAACAGGCGGCTAGCGCACCTGTTATGACAACGAGCAGAAGTACCACAACCTTGAACAGGCTGAGGGCCTAGCAAACGATATATGTGAACGTAATGAAGCCGGGAAAAGATTGATCGCACATTCATGATCAATATTCCTAGTCTGGGAGTCAAGCCGTGGAGCAGCGTCGCGAAAACAATAACTTGATGGTGTAAGCTTGCTTCTGAGATATTGAAGAAATGGAAGCGCACCTCCCAAAGCGATGCCGCGAACAGCCCATTCAGGATCGGCTCGCCCTGCAGCAATCAAGATACTGTTCCATCTTCAGTAAACGCGCTCCAGCACTGAACAGAAACGGCGAACTTTTCGGCAAACACCTCGCATCATCTTAGCTCGACGCCGGATAAGCGAATCAAACATAATACTCACGATACAACCAGAGGCAGTAAAACCAAGCAAGATAGCGTTCGTCGCGAAAAGTACGGTCGCAAGATATTTGGGCCTTGTATAAATGGCCTCCAGATACACCTTTTCTCCGCCAGACCGCGGGATCATGGTTCCTAATTCCAGCCATATAAACAGCCCACAAAATGACAGGGCGAATCCGAGGACCCAGAGCATCAAGGATGCTCCAACTGAACCCACAGACCCCAGGATCGAGCTCGGGGTGGAAAATATGCCTGTTCCGATGATTCGACCAACGCTAGGTCCAGATAGATCAGAGAAAGGAAAAAAGAGCATTCACTACACACATCAGCATCGTACAAGTGAATATACCCAAATGACGCCCCATCCCTCCTTGGACATCTGGTCGAACATAATGGTGAGTGAACACAACAAATGTAGAAGGTGAAGACGATCACCTTCCTCGTAGGTCAGCTCCGCTCCGGCGGCTAAGACTTGAATGCTGG
This sequence comes from Mycena maculata, assembly GCA_029448575.1. Taxonomy (NCBI): domain Eukaryota; kingdom Fungi; phylum Basidiomycota; class Agaricomycetes; order Agaricales; family Mycenaceae; genus Mycena; species Mycena maculata. The sequence continues at coordinate 1,085,156 of JARJLG010000005.1, forward strand.
TTTCATCGCCGTCACCGGACTTGTCAAAGCTCGCCTCTGCTTGTTTTGAATCCTCAGGATAAGACGGCGGACTGTCGACGGTGCCCGCTGTGCTTTTAGTCTGAGTGAATCTGGAGAAGAGAGACATCTCGATTACGACGAGAGGACGAAAGAGCGGTGATGGCTACGGCCTCTTAAGAGCCCCACCCGTTGTACGCAATACCATGGCCCCTCGGCATCTACGGACCTCGATAAGCAGGAAGACTTCGAGGTGGGAAAAACAGATGCGCACCACCTCGGAATTGAGTTGAATGACATGCCTGTCGACAGTTGTGATATTGCGCCAATAAGGCGTGCTGGGTTTGAAGTTACAAGAGCGCGCCGGGGCGGGGCCAGATCCGATATCATCTTCTTTTCTTTTTCTTTTAAAATTGCGTGTGGCTGAAGCCTTTAAACTCCGCCCGGCCATCTCCGCAATGCTGACAAAGGGTTGCCGGGCCGCGAGATTCAATTAGTTTCAGTGGAGTTTCAGCAGAATTTCAGCACCATTGAAGTCTTTTGATTCAATGGCTCTTTCAGCGCCACTTAATCTATTTCTTTCTGTGCAACTGATAATGATACAGATTCTTAACATTTCCTTTTAACTCTGAGAGGGCCGCGCAGGCTTAAAATCAACCTATGTTTCAACCAGTAGTTGGATGAAACGAAGTTGTCTATAGGTTACTTTCAGGATGAAAATCAACAGCCTATAGGTTACATCTGCTAGGTTGAAGATCTTCCTAAAACGGTCAAAAATAACCTATCGTCTTCTCGCCCCTCTCGCAGGTTTATCAACCTATTGTAGAATGAATGTGGTATATGTACTACCAGGTCCGCTTTGGTTGCATTCGCCCATATTTCACGCCTCAAATGCAGCCGTAGCCACGTTGAATTACGACCAAGTGAATGAATTACCAAGACGAGGCATATGTTAGGGTACAAATAAGGACAAGTGCAAGGAAGGATGCTCAGATAACCAGCCTGCTCGACCGAATCGACATGCTGGTATGGGACACGAAGGACGGATGTCAAAACGGCACGCGGTGATGGGGTGAAAAGATTGTCGTAGTGGCGTGAAGCATACACACCACGGCGTAGTCAGGGGGCATGGCAGGGAAGGTGGGGTTGAGAATGAACAGTAATTAGCAAAGATATCAGAGTGAAAAGGACTTCACACCTAAGCAATGTTGGGCGCCAAGCTACCCCCAAGACCCTTTCTATAACACCAAGCACAGGAAAGAGTCAAACGTTGCAGGTACAACCGAGGACTTGAAGAAGCAGTCACGGGCCGAGGATCAAGGGTAAGACACAGCCGTAGAGACCAGGAGAAGGTAGGGGCCTTGAAGGACATGCCTTGCGAGTCTTCAAATTTCTAGTGGTGCTGGCATTGGCCGAGGAGTGCCCGAGGGATGCTTCAATGGATCAGTGAGACAGACAGATGCCTTGAGAGGATTGGAGAGATAACTTGAGGACTTGAAATATGCCTTGAAGGTCCTAAGGGTCTTGAGGTATCTGGCGACGGGCGAGTTGTTGGGAGGGAAGAGAGAAGCGGCGATGACTCGATCAACCATCGAGCACGCCATCTCATGTGATCGATCGGAGTTTAAATTGACTTAGCTGAATGTTCGTTTGATGCCGTGCGCTAATCATCCTGTGCTAGCAATAGTGTTGTGCATGGGAATATTAACCTCTCTGGGTTTACGGGGAGCCTAACCTTCAAGATTTCAAAGTGAAATGTATTATTTCACGGGTGTTATTGATTTTAATCCTAGTGTAGGTTATTCTGAACGTATTTGAATTTCCATCGCACGGCACCCCGGGATGGTCTCATGAAGTCAGAATGGACAAGATTCTCATCCTCTTGACTCGGATATCTTGCCTGACCCCCCGGGACAGCCCACCTGAATTTCAGGCGGATATAGGTTGAAAGTATTTGGTTGATGTTCAATCTACTCCATAGGCTGAAAGAGATCAACCTATAATCACCCGAGTATAGGTTGGAAGCTATTCTTCAACCTATGGTTAGTTGAAAATCGTGCGGATATACCTCCATAGTGTAAGTTTCACATTTGCGGGAATCCTGCCTTTCATGCAGCGCTGAATTCCGTACAGATTTCAAAGGAATCATTATGTGTATCAATGTACATTGAAATTTCAGTGAATTCGGTGTGAGGTCATCTTGTGCTTGCTGGTAATCACCCAATCTTTACCTGCGAGGTTGATGCAGTGGACGACAGTGTTGCCTGCACCAGAGTGAGTTGAAATTGACTCAAAATCACAAAACACTCTGACCAATTTTTTTGCGTTGGAGTAGTCACTCCTGATGCTCTGTCGCCAGTCGATAAGGAATCCCGCAATGTCGCAATGCAAGGGATAAAGCAAGCTGGAATCTGATCTAAACACATGCAAAGAGATGACTAATCGGCCCGAGATCCCGCCAGACGCGTCCACGCGCACTACCGCAGCGTCACTCCCCGAATACAATTCAAGATTTGTCTTTCAGAAGTTCAACAAGATTTCCAAGGATAGGGACACCTTGCCCTTGAACACATGTTTGAAGTTTGAACGGCCAAGAGAGATCAGATCCGGACGCTGGAGGATGCTTGGAAATAATTGGGACATGTGAGGTATGGGGCTACGCTCCAGCTTAATTGTCTTAAAGTTTGGCAACCCTAAATGTCCCGGTATTTGGGTAGGATATTGAACATCCATGGATCACACCAGAATTGTACGGCTATTGCGGAAGTGAGTTTGAGGTCATTCAAGGGGTAAATAAATTTTGAATATAATGGTTCTAATTTGAAGAAAGTCCTCAAGGCTGACATATGAAGAAGCCCATTTTGAGAACCAGAAAAACCGCAACTGCAGATTGAATATGGGAAGAATTTTCTCAGTCACACAGGGGGCAAACATGATGGCAGTTGTCATACCGGCATCTGACAGGCATCCGCTGGGCATCGGACAGGCATCGGACAGGCATGTGTTCGACATGTGTCAGGCATGTGGCAGGTAATTTCTCACCTGCCTGCCATGCAGTGGGAATGTTTGAGAACGAAACTAGTGTAAGGCTATTGGCGGTCATCATTGTCATGGTTAGTATAGTAGAGTGGTTGATGGTGTCTTTTGTCATTGTTTTGTCCATTTCCATTGGGCCTGGGTTCAATCCCTGCACTGTCCATTTTTTTCGGTTTTCCCAGCAGAGTTCGTCACGTCAAATTGATGCAGGCTTGCACATCTGAAGACCCTTCTATGGTATCCTTCTTAATGTTTTGAACCAAGATAAAAAGTCAGAAAGTGTGGTATCATTGTGCACATTGGGTCTGAATTTGAATTTGCACTGTCACATTTTTCTCTTTCCTCCTGTCCTCTTTCCTCCCGGAGTTTTCCGGGATTGTTTTCCATACATCCTGTCTATAAATGTATGAGATAACTAAGGGATTCAGAGAGTGCAGGATATCAAGCAAGGGTCCGGCAACCCATCAAAGTCAGTGATTCTCACAAAGTTGTCAATGCTCTGGCCTTGCACCTCATCCCAACTTCCAGGAAAAATTGAGGGGCCTTTTGTACCTTATTGAAGCCGAGAGCAAATAAGATGAGAGTAAAGAGAAAAATGTGAAATTCACACCAGTGTGCAAATTCAAATTCAGACCCAATGTGCACAATGATACCACACTTTCTGACTTTTTATCTTGGTTCAAAACATTAAGAAGGATACCATAGAAGGGTCTTCAGATGTGCAAGCCTGCATCAATTTGACGTGACGAACTCTGCTGGGAAAACCGAAAAAAATGGACAGTGCAGGGATTGAACCCAGGCCCAATGGAAATGGACAAAACAATGACAAAAGACACCATCAACCACTCTACTATACTAACCATGACAATGATGACCGCCAATAGCCTTACACTAGTTTCGTTCTCAAACATTCCCACTGCATGGCAGGCAGGTGAGAAATTACCTGCCACATGCCTGACACATGTCGAACACATGCCTGTCCGATGCCTGTCCGATGCCCAGCGGATGCCTGTCAGATGCCGGTATGACAACTGCCATCATGTTTGCCCCCTGTGTCAAACGAATGCAAGAGGAGGCGAGAGCAAAGTTGAGCCTGAGGCCTTTCAACGAAAATGATGTGACTTCTGAATTTGGCTTTCCCGGGCCACGCTCCGTTTCACACTTGCTGGGACAGATGGGCGCCATGATCCTAAAGGGACCAAATATTGTATTCTTCTCCTTGCCCTCTTGATGAAATAATTGATGTGAAAATTTGCGGAGGACTGCTACTAGTACGATTCAGTTGAAAATGACTCACCAGAGAGGCTGCATGACTTAGCGGTAAACAGCAGTATTGGTCTCTGAGTAAATCAGAGATCACCGGGCCTTGTGTAGATCGATTCAAAACTCGGTGAAGTCGCATTTAGGAGGGTTCTAGTGGGTATTACCAATTTTGGTTAAGTCCCACACTGTAAAAGCATTCTTGCCGTTGGTTTTGGAGATTTCGCCTCTGTCCTTTGCAGATCCATGGGGCTGATCAATTATCAGTTGCCAAAGGTCATAACAAAATGCACCACCCAAAAAAAAAAAAATGGCTCACCAGTAACTACCACGATCTCCCCGTTAGATTTTGATTCATTGGTGGTGCATTACTGTCGAGTCCAAAGGTAACTGTGGAAGCAGACGCACAACAAGAGTGGTGACCGGAGCCATGGACACGATACGGTGCTCATCATCGAGATATCTCAGAACAGCCTCATGGTCGTTGTCCTTTGAAATGTGTTCCATCGGGTATTGGCATGGATCACAAGTACATGTATACTCACCGTGCCCACCCGCTGGATCCAGAACTTGCCATACAGGCCATTCTGCATCCATGTTGGATATTCCCATTTCGTGCGCCAGTATTAGGCGATCACTCCTTCGGTTTCCACTGTGATGAGCGTGCTAGTTTTTGGAGTAATATAAAAGGTATACATGTCTAATTTCAACGCATAATTAAAGCTCCTTCTGGCGTGAGAACTGCGACAAAATATTTATGAAGCCGAACGGAATGCATGAGAGATCAGGGCTTACCAGTGTAACATAAGTTCCATCATCGAGCCGCACCTTGTTGGGAACCAACATATACCCAAAGACTCGCGGAAAAACGACACGCCACACCGCCCAGTAAAGAATGCCCAAAGCCATTATGGCGATTCCACCCAAGCAATACCTGTTGGAAATCAAACTACTTCGGTTTCGTGAAGATGAGAATCCGTACAGGTAATAAGGCAATGGTGGCGTATCTCCCACGTTGTTGGCCGGGCGTAAGAACGGGGCAATTAAAACTGGCCATAAGAAAAATCAGACGACAAAGAGATGAGTGCGGGAGCACCGTGCGACTGACGGAATGAAGCAGCTGCGAGAAAGAATACAGCCAGCGGCAACCAAACTACAACGAAGTCAGAGAGTTTCGGTGAACCGTTGTAAGGCACCTGCCTTTAAAAGGCCGGCTAGCGTTCGGCTCCCGATATCTGAGCCAGAACAGTCCCTAGGAAAATTAGTCGGAAATATTAGTCCACAAAATGATGCACACAATGACGATGAAAAAGTTGATAATTTGCTGGGGATATCCTTGGATGTCGAGAATGAAAGGATACGCGACCGTTGGGGGAGGGGCGATGATAATGATAACCTAAAAAGGCACTAATCAATCCCGGATCGTGGATACAAGTTTGATGAAGCTCGCCGTCGGGATCAGATGAATGATGAGCCCAGCAAATGGCGACTTTCCTGTGGGCCAATTTGATGCCCAGAATCGGTTTCCGAAGGGAAGGGGGATTCCTTCTTTTGCAAGCTCTGGACAAAAGAATAGATCGGGAAACGACTTTGGCGGTGGATAATGAATTAATGACCTTGGTTGACTTTTGAGGCAGTAAAGGTCTGAGGGGGTGCCATATTAATTTCATCCGAATGCAGGCGACATACGCACGCCGGTAACAACACTCTGCAGGTTGTTCAGCTCTCGCATACGAAAATAGAAACAAGTTGGTTCACCCTATTCGAATGTCCCGAATAGATAAATAAAAATCAAACGAAAAGAAAATTTGAAGCTGACCCCAATGAACTTCATCGGATTGGCAACAATAAGATGGCAAAAGGATAGAAGATAGTGAGGAACAGACCTCAATGCAACCAAGACAGACAGTGCTTTTTCAGCCTCGACTCCAAAAACCTTGATGAAAAATATGGATGCGACAGTGACATTGGCTCCCAAGATCTCAGCTTTTGATGCCACTGCGAAGTACGAGATATTCGCGAGAAGGTAAAGTGCGGAACATATGCCAAGCCCCAGAGGCGCGGCGATTTTGAGCGTCCGGATGGGATTTTTCACGTCGTTGAGGATATAATTGATATTCGACCTTCAAGCACATCAGACCTCATGGTAAAGGTGGGGGGGGAGGGGGTCAAAGGAAGTAAGAAGAGTACCATCCCGAGTAAGCAAAAAGGACCTTGAAAGTTGCCGTGGCGTACTGGGAAAAAAAAATCAAGGTCAATTCAACCTTTGAGGCGCGGAGTAAATACATCGTTGCTCTTGTGGGAGCTACCGGCGAATGCATCGCGGAAATTCAGATGAGGATCTTTAATGTGGGTTTTCCCGGAGAGAACAACCCAGCCTAAGGTTGCAAAGTTGTTCAATTGCAACGCAAGGAGCCGGTGTCAGCTCACCCGTCATCACAATAAGTAGAAGGATACCGATTTTGAACACGCTGAGGGTCTGGAAAACGGTCAGTGGACAGGTAAGAATATCCCAACGAAAATTGAACGTACATTCATGATCAATATTCCCAGTCTCGGAGTCAAGCCATGGAGCAGTGTCACGAAGAAAATAACTGAATGGTCGGTGTCGGAGGCTGTCGGTCCACTCAAGGCTTAAGAAATTGAAGCGCACCTCCCAGAGCAATCCCGCGGACGACCCATTGAGTATCGGGCTGTCCCGCCGCAATCAAGATGCTGTTACCCTTGTCAACGGCTTCGTCCGCACAGAACCGAACCGAACGGGACCAACGTTTCCGCGAACACCTTCAGAGAACACCACTTTAGCTCAAGGGCAGATTAACCAATGATTAACGATACTCACGATACAGCCAGAGGCGGTGAACCCCAACAGAATTGTGTTCGTCGCGAATATCACAGTCGCGAGGTATTTGGGTCGTCTGTAGATGGCCTCCAGATACACCTTTTCTCCGCCCGACCGCGGAATCATGGTCCCGAACTCCAGCCATATGAACAGCCCACAAAATGACAAGGTGAATCCGAGGACCCAAAGCATCAAGGATGCCCCAATCGAGCCCACAGATCCAAGGATCGAGCTCGGCGTTGAATATATGCCCGTTCCGATGATTTGACCGACGCTGGGATTAAAGATTCATCAGTGCAGAAAGGGGCTGGTTCCATGCACGCACATTAACATAATGCAACTGAATACCCCCAGGTGGCGCCCCATCCCGCCTTGCACATCTGGCAGAATCCGATGGTAAGCAACCGAACAAACTTGTACAGGATGAAGATAATCACCTTCCTCGTAGGTCAGCTCCGCGCCAGCGGGGTGTACAACCTGAATGGAATCATCATTGTCGAAGCTGTCCTCTACTTGCTTCGAATCCACAGGATCGGCTGGAGGAGTGTTTGCGTCAGTTATTGTGGTATCGGAGCGCGTGAGTCTGGAGAAGAGGGGCATGTTCACTGCAAGGACAGGGTCGATGTACAACGTCTTCTTAATAGCGCAAAGGTCTTCTTAAGGTCCCCTTTTACCGCACAATGCACTCCGGGATCTGGAAGTTAGATAAAGGCAGACATCGTGTACAAATAGAAGCAGGCGACGTCTCCACAACGAAGAAAATGCGGTGCGCGCTCCCGTGTTTCAACAGAGGGGCTCGCATACCCAGTCGGGGAAGGGAGATCTATGTCGGCCTTGGGGAAAAGGTTACAGAATAACATGATTCTGTAGGCAGTGTCGAAACGGAGGTGGCAGTAAGGCGGCAAAGACTGTCATGCCAAACATGCTCGATATGTGCAACAGTGGCGGAGCAGCTGCATGAACCGAAGGTATCCTTCCCGTCCCTTAACGTTAGAGATATCACCACACAGAGCGGTGTGTGCAGAACGAAAACGGATAAAATTGGAAAGTGTTGACGCCCCATCAGTCTCCATCAGTATCATCTGATTAGTCGCGCCGAAGTCCGTCCGCATGAAGAAAAATTTCGTTCAGAATCAAAGTCGGTCAGGACCCCTGATAATAGGTGGGAAGGCCTGATTTCCCCGGAGGGAAAATGTCAGGACCGTTCTGGAGAATTTTGTCAGGATTACAACAGGCCTTGAGCCCAAAATCCGACCGAAAATGTCAGGATTTCGCACCAGGCCTAACACTTCCTCGTGTTTTGAACTTTTTTCTCGTATATTGAAATTTTTTGGGCTGCGGGCGCAGGTTTTGTCAGGATTTTGACCAGACTTCTGGGCCTCAGAGACGTGTTCAAGTTTTATCAGGATTTCGACCAGGCCTGGCAACCAAAATCGTCCAAAAATGTCAGGATTTTGACCAGGCCTTCCCACCTATTATCAGCTCTACAACTCCCAAGCCGAGCTCACGGTCGCAATCTCTCGACTTGTTGCATAAAAACATGCAGTCACATATTTCACGCGGCCTTGTTTGTCCTTGTAAAAAACTTGATCCTAATGATGGCCGTGATAAAGGGTGAGGGCCTACACCTAACTTTGACCTGTTTGCTGCCTGAGACTTCTCTGCAAGAATGGTTTTCCTGCTCGAATTTTATGTGGAATTTTAATGAATGTTTTTGTCGTCTTCGCCGTAGACGCAGTAGACCACCTGACCATGCGGCCATCCGCGGATCAACTTCGTTACGGGAACAAATAAGGCTGCGTGAAATTCGTGACTGCACGAGATTTAGACCCGTGTCTTCGACGCAGAGGCTCGCCACGACACAGTGGATACAGAGCTTGCAAAGACACGGTGGATACAGAGTCCCTGGTTTGTAAAGACACGGCTAATTCCGAACCCGGTGCTGACAGAAAAGCGCTGACTCAATGTTTCCCGTGACTTTTCACCTTAAAAGGAAAAAAAGCATGTGACTTTCCTCGTGACTTTGTGTTTTAATGAGGACAAGTATAAGACCCGTGCCTTCGGCGCGGCTTCTCATAAATGGCACAAACTATTATGTTAATACTTCTTTGTATACTACATTTTTTGTGATACAACTATCATAATTGTCCGGATTAAATAGTGCTTTTACTCTATGGCTGGATGTACATTGGGACAGAGCAACATAAAGCTGACCATGAGCAAAGACATCGGTTCGCAAGTCAAGACCAACATAGTCTACTGACTGGCCTTGGGCTTTGTTGATTGTCATTGAGAAAGCAAGACGGACAGGGAACTGGCGGCGTTTCATGCAGATTCCGACCTGCTTTTCAGATGGTGTAAGGGTTATTCGGGGAATAAATGCTGTCTTGCCACGATGGTCCCCACCAATGAGGCGGATCTCCAAAACTCGAGAGGAAACTCGAGTTAAAATTCCTCTTGAGCCATTGCAGAGGCCTGGAACTTGAAAGCTGTTCACACTTCCAATGGCGTGCACCACATCTAGAGCATGAAATGTCCATGGGACCCAGGGAGATAGGCTCGATGTTAGCCTCGTTGAAGGGCTGAGCATATTTTGGTAAATCTGCAATATTTATAAACTCAGGAAAATTGGGCTCTGGCTCATCCTCCATTGGGGGTAAATCCTGGTCAAGATTGAAATCAGGTTCTGGTGCTGGAGCTTGCTGCTGAGGCTGAGGTGGTGGAGCCTGTTGTTGAGGCTGAGGCTCTTGCAGTGCACCTCGTGCCAAATTCTCCTGTAGAGTTTGTCTTGGGTTATATGGAGCAGGCTGAAAATTGTGTGGTCTGCGCAATTCTGCCAATCGTGCCTGTGCTGCACGCCGTGCATTTTGTGATAATAGAATGGGTGGAAGATTTTGGGAATTGGGAGGAGAATTGCGTTCCTCTAAATCATGAAGAGCATCCATTGTTGTTCTATTGGGCTGGGGCTCGTGTCCAGCCAGTCGAGACGGTCCAGCAATAGCATTTTGATTACGTGGTACCTGGGGTCTAGTAGGTCGAGATGGTCCAGCAATAGAATTTTGATTGGGCTGGGCCTGAGGTCCAGTAGGTCGAGATGGGCCAGCAGCAGCATTTTGATTCAGAAAGCTGTAGCGGGTAGCAGGTTGAGGCTGAAACTCAAGTGGAGGACGCAATTCAGCTAAGCGAGGGCGCACAACATCTAAATCAGGAGCCTGAGGCTGGCCAGCTCTGGCAGGTTGAGGTGGAATCTGATGTCCACCAAAGATATCTCCAGGAGTATTATCTAAAAGTGGGCCATGCTGAACAAAAGGGCTGGGAGGAGGAGGCAGCTGTAAAGGCAATGCAGGTACACGGTGTCTCTGGGGACTGTCCAGAGTGCGGCTATTGCGTTCCTGTTGCTGTGCAGCCTGTCTAATGCGCTGTGGAGTCTTTGGGGGAGTTTGATCCCTGCATGAGTAGTATGAACCATTGAAAAACAAAATAGCCCCAAAAAAAAAAAACATACATGAAAAGGTACAAACAGATGTTTTGAGGCACTCTCACTGCAGTTACCAAATCAAGATAGGGGTGAATATATGCTGTTGTGAGAATCTGTGTCAAAAGAGGAGCAAAGAAGCTAAAAGCAACCTACAGTGAGTGAGAACAGCAGGGGAGATGATGGGGGTGAAAGGCAAGCCAGGCAGACTGAGCCTCAACTGAGCCTCAAGGCCTACATGCACTCGAGGCAATAAGCCTTGAGGCGGCGCAGGTGGTAGATCACATGATGTCATTGGCCGAGCGCAGATTTGCGGCCGATGTGTTTCGGTACCGAGGTAACGTGACTTTTCACATGATTTTTGGGGCTGTGCCTGTCACCTTGTGTTTTCTAGTATAGGATGTTTGTATGTAGACCAGTAACGGGTCTGTCTATGGAGGTAAACCTGTCTATGGACAGGTTTACCTTCATAGACAGGCCGGATTCAAGCCTAGTTTTTATGCAACACCCTGTATGGTCTGACTACGGGAGACTAGTCCTGTCGAGAAATTCGTAAACTTGGGGTTGCAGATCCCGTCTGAGATGCGACTGCTCCACGCAAGAACTCGGGCTTGTGCCAGTGACCTAACTCCGCTAAAGCTCCACCATTCTCCGCCGTTTTCATTTACACCAGTACTACGCGGCCGAACTCGGCGATGCTGGAGGCGTATTCCAGGATGGGCCGGGTGGCCGAAGGCAATCCGAGTCATCTTGGCCGAATCTACATATGGAGGTAAATGAAAAGGTCGCGATTTAGCATTTCGGTCGAAATAGTCACCTAGTGGGTGGGTGAGACCGTAATCATGTCGGAACAGCTCCAATGGACGGCCGACGAGAAGAGGCTAAAGCAAAAACGATCCAAGGCAAGCAGGCGAACCTTTTTGCCTCGGTGCTCACAGCGGTATACGGGACAGCGAGAGCGCGTTCCGAGATTCCCCGCCCCACTGCGCGATGCTACAGATCATATTCCCACCCAATCACCCCAGCGAGCTCCTTCGCACTTACGTAAAGGGCCTCTTAGGCCTATTCTTCTGTACTAGTAAAATAGGCCTAAGAGGGGTCCACGGCAGCGAAGGAAGAAGCCAAGAAGCCATCACTTACGGCACCGCACGTAATGGCTTCCAGCGGCTGCCGTTACGTCTGCCGTCTACCCTCGTCGTCAGCAGCTGCAGTTGCCGGTTTTTTTTTTTGCCTTACCTCCTTCGTATCTGAGCTCAGCTGTTTGATTTCTTCAATGTGACTGCTACTGCCACCAATTTATATAAGTGAATGGGCTAGCCCGCTGCCATGGCAGTGACGGCACCTCTAGGCAGACATTCTCAAATCCTTCTCAATACTATTTTCTTCGTGGTATAGGTTTTATTCATGAAATAAGACACACTACAGCAAAGGTAACTATGTGGAGACAGACATTGCCTCCACCACCGCTGCCATCAAAATTCTCAGGTTCTCACTTGCGCTTACTAGTGGCTCTATAAGGTGAATGTTATCCAAATTTTGAGGTGGGGCGATGCAAAAAATTATAATGCAGCCGCAGCGGCCGTGATGGCGGTGGGTAGGCAGTGATGGCTGCAATGCCACAACAGCAGCGTGGCCTGGTGCCCAGTGTGATGGCCCAGCAACGACAGGGTAGCAGTGGTGGCAGGTACGACCACGTACACTAGAAATGCAGCAGTGGTAGGTACGACAGTGCATCAGTGGTGACGGCAGTACGGCAGTGCGGCAGTGATGAAGAACCAGTGGTGTCAGAGTGCGGCGGCGGGAGGTACCACAGAACATATCTGTGGGTGTGACCAAACAACAGCAGTGCGGCGGCGGCGAGCATGACGGTGTAGTACTGCAGCAACCGGTGCAACCACAAAACATACTTAGTGATGTCTCACGGCGGCAGTGGCGGCGGATTGGGTGCAGGTACATAACCCGGGGTTTCTGGGTGGGATCAGGTGTGTTCGGGTGCGGGTTGTGAAGTCACGATGCCTTCAACCCGTGGGTATTTCGGGTTAACTCAAGCGCCGCAGAAGTCGCCGAAACTTTAGAAAGTTTTAAGATGAAGGCATAATGTCGGAAACTCACCGAGACAATGGTTCCAATTCGAATATTGGCGGCAACTGGTTTCCGGTCCGGTGCCGGCTGTGATGCCAATGCTGCTATTTTCAGGGAATTAGCATCGTCAATTGGACCTGTGAGTACGGATCTGTTCCGATGCTCTCATGTTGTGCTTTGAAGAGCTTGAAGAATGGAAAAATCCTCTTATCTCGGATCCTTGATCACAGTTATCAATCAGTGCGGCGACGGAGGTAACGTCAGTGAAGATGGAGGTGGCGGCATTGATTTTTGAGTCCCAGAAACAGAGTTTAATGGACAGTGAACGTGCAGAGGATTCACAGAAGTATCGATGTCGTGTGTTGACGGCAAAGACGGGACGTGGTGAACGGAGACATGGCCGAAACGTAACGAGCCGATCCACCGATTCAGCCTGAAAATGTGGTCCTACCTTCTTTCACCAATCAGGAGGTTTGGCGTGTCGCTGTGATCGGCGGTGACAGAGATGGAGGTGGCGGAGGTAACATTTAAGTACCAAAACAAGAGTTGAATGGTCAGTGAATGTGCCGAGGATGAACAGATGTTTGGTTGTGTGCTCAATTTATTGTGTTGACAATAATGAAGGAGGACAATACCACGATGGATGTGGTGGAGGCTGCCGCGGCCGCCGACGCAGCTGAGAAGGAACGAGCCGCTGTCACCTGCCGTCATTTACCTCACTCCGATCAACCAATCAGAAGACGAATAACGATGAACATTCTGGAGTGTTTTTTTTGTGGGGGCATTTCGTCGCAAACTATTAGGTTTCAAGCTCAATTAGGGGTCTACTACCATGCCCCCTGCTCACCATATATTTTTTAGATTTTGTCCGTACGTCTGAAATCGCGTGCACGATTTCGACCGAAAGGTCCACCACCATTACTGTAGCCAGTTCAAGTACAATGTTTTGCCTCAACCACCACAGAAAAAATTCTCAAGGAGTACGATATGCATTTAAATGACTGTACTACTGTAAGATACTCCCAGAGCTCCTTATTCCATTCTCCAGGCAGCTGAAGGATGGCTGTTCCCTCACTTTTCAATTGTCTCAAATTATTCCAGCATCATAAAAAGTTGGAATTGCATTTCATTACAGTATGTAGAGAGTGTTTGTGATCATATTATAGTAATGATAAGGCAGACAGTGTTTGCGCATGCAGCACACGCCGGCCGTCGAAGAAAATCACATCGCCCTGTGCGATCATGCACTCAAAGGAGAGCACGGGGTCCTCCGGCGCGCACGCGAGCACGCCGAACGCGGTCGCCGCATAGAGCACACGGCGTGCCGAGGTGAAGCGGGGCGGAGAACGAGGGCACATAAGTGGAAGGAGGAAGTCGCGCCACGAGGAGCGTGAAGGCAGCGGGAGCGTGTGCGCGGAGGGACATCGCCTCGAACGTACGCACGCGAACGCGCCAAGCGCAGCGTGCCGAGGGGAAGCAAACGGGGGCACACAGCTGATTTGGTGATGGCGTCGGCCGAGGCGCAGAGCTCGAGCATGGAAGGAGAATGGTACCGTCGTCGGAGTGCCATCGTCGTACGTGAGCAGCAGTATGTGCCACAGCAGCAGGAGGGGCAGCAGGAGTACCATCGACGCCCCCGCCCCCACGTACGCCAGCAAAGCTGCGCGCCGGACTGGTAAAACGATCCCCGCGCCCGTCGTAGAAGACAGCAAGCCCGGGCCCGCGGAGCTGGCCACCAACGTCGGCCCCGCGCCTGCATCCACGAAACTAGCGGGCCACGGCCGCAAAGCCACCACGGAGCTGCAGATCGAGGACGAGCCCGTCGCTGTCGCTGTCCCCGCTGTGCCATCAAAGCCGCCTCGCGGGCACGAGGCCACGGTCAAGCCGGAGACGCAGAGCGACAGGAAATCAGGGACGCCCCTGTGCGCCGGCACCCGCCCTCGCGCCTGCCGCAGTTCCAGCACCCGCACCAGCAGCAGCAGCACCGCCAGGAGCGCTCAGCGAGAAGCACGAGAGATGGGAGCACCGGCGCCAGCGCCGGCGCCGGAGAGGCGGGGCTCCAGTGCGGGAGGAGGCGGCTGGGGATGTGCGCGTCGTTCGCACCCCCGGGCAATGCACCCATTGCAATCCCTGGTGCCGGGAGCGCGAGTGGGAGCAATAACGGTGGGGCGGGCGAGCCGCAGCTTGCGTCGCCAGAGTTGTCGTCGTTGGGTGCGAGCGGGAGCGGGACGGGCTTGACATAGCTTGCATCGTCGGTGTCGGACGCGGGCACGGGCTACAGCGGCTGCCGCGCGGGCGGCAGGCCAGAACTCTGCATGTGCCGGCACTTATAGCGGGCGCTGAGGCGAAGTCTGACGATGGAGCATTGGGAGGGTGGCGCTAACGGACCTGTTTGCGCCGTTTGCAGATGTCAAGCGCGAGCGGGCGCAGTACGTCGTTGCAGCAGCAGCAATAGCAGACCCAGCTCCAGCAAGCAGGACCGTTGTTGCTCCCGTGCCTCACACCCACAGGACGTCACTGAGGACCGCGCCCCCGTGAGCGCTACGCCAAGCCCGCAGGCAGCGCTGGTATGGTGTTGTCGTCCAGGGCCTCGCGCTCCTCGACAAAGCGCACGGAGTGGAATCACGCGCGGCGATAGGAGGGCGTCCCGGGGAGGTATACAGACGCGGGCGGCAGCGAGCGCGAGGGGGAGCCGGCAGTAAACGTGGCAGGCGGCAGGAGCGAAAGAGGGCTAATAAAGCCACAAAATGAGCTGTAAACGGGCAGGGGGGGGGGGGGGGGGGGGGGGTAGAGTAAGGCGTAGTCGTCGGCCCAACCGATGTGCAGACCATCAGCGGCGAGCACGAGCGAGGCAGAATTCGAGCGGACGGTAGTGGCAGCGGCGAGGGAGGCAGCAAGCGCCAGCAACCCAATGGGGAAGGACCGGCAGATGCCGTGGCTTCTCAGCTTCTTCCTTCGCTGCCGTCGACCCCTCTTAGGCCTATTTTAGTACAGAAGAATAGGCCTAAGAGGCCCTTTACGTAAGTGCGAAGGAGCTCGCTGGGGTGCACCCAATCTCCGTTTCCAGACGCCACAGACAGCGAAGAAGTAAGAATACACCTCGGCCTCGCTTCGAGGAATGACATCGGGCGGCGTCGAGGAGCCTGGCGGTCGAATGACACGGAGTTGTGGTATTGCGTAGGCGCTTCCAGGTTCGAGATCAATCAGAGGCAGAATGCCCGAGTCGACCCGTCCGTGGATTGTGCTTGCCCGTAAATGAACGAGCCCCCATCTTCGAGGCCCGAATGCTTGGCCTGCGTGCACGCAATCTTCGTGCATGGGTACCCTGGGTCAGCGAGGTCTTCCTCGCTCCATGCCTATAACCAAATCATCTTTCTATCAAGGGGCAAATTCATTTCGACGACGAACAGTTCTGCATAAGATTCACTTGGGGAAGGGCTTGGAAACCATCCTGGTTAAGTTCATCACGCAAAGAAGATGTATGGAGGATCCGAAAGCGACCGTCTGAAGTATTTTTGTACCGGAGACTGCGGGAAGGGGAAATTGGCGATATAATGGAACAAACGAGTCGTGAATATATGCATGTAGTACGAGAGACACGAATTCTACGCAAGCAATGAGTACGCTGAAGTAGGACGAAGCTGGGATGACATACTGGGACTGGGTTCGCCCTAGGCTAAAGCCACGACAGGATCTTCTGGCTCTGTGAGCCGTAACTTGTCGACAGCGACGTCAAGGTGGTCGGCCGCTGTCTCGAGACTCGTTGAATCTGCACGGGAACCGTCGGTGCTGTCCACGGGCAAGCCCGTTTCCTCATCCCAATCGGAATCTACTTCGAGAAACATTTTGGAGTACGGTTCAGGCCCCTCGAATGAGAAGGTGAGGTCAGGCTAGAGAGGCGGCATATCATTGAATAACTTTTCCCGTTGTGCGAGTCGCACATCTGAGACTTTCAGGTGAGGGAATCGCTTGGAGTATTCGTCGTACCACTCCAGCGCCTTGTAAGTGTCGCTATCGGGCGACACTGCAGAGTGTTGGTACGGCTGAATCAAATGGCTCGGGGAAGACGCACATTTATGTGAGGTATTCATGAATTTGAGCGAGTCGAGCACATCCGCAAGTTCGGCACATCCCACTTGCTTTGGAAACAAGAGCGAATCGAGGGGTAGAACAGGGACCCTGCGACTGCAAGCATGTCGCGCGCGCGTCGCCGAAGTCGACGACATAGCAGGGGGCTTTTCCGTTGAGAAGATCGGCACGGGACAGCCCCGGAGCGTCCACGTCCAAAATCAAGTGTCTGAGGTCGGCGGGGTAGATGATGCCGCCGTGGATGGCACCGTAATCATGCAATAACTCCATGGTACGGCCGACGAGAATTCTAAAGATGTACGAGGTTAAAGCGGTATTCATTCAAGGCAAAGAGGCGTACTTGTTCGCTTCGGTGTTCATATAGGGACGCGATAGCTCATTCCACGACTTCCCGCACCACTGCGTGATGCTACAGATCACATTCCCAGCCCAATCCCCCCTTTCCATAAGCCACAGCCCGTAGCGAACGGTACGAATACGCCCTCGGATGTCTGGAATGAAATTTGGCATCACGGATGAGCCTGGAGTAGGTATCGAATGAGAAGGATTTGCGGTCGCGCGTGGCCTCGTCCATATTCAGAATGAATCGGAGGCAGAAGTTGAATTTCCCCGGGGCAAGACGATGTTGTTGGTGGGAAGACGTTCAAACGGCTCGTGATGATTGGGATGCTCCAGTATCTGGCCGTGTATTCGCGGGCAAGCCCTTCGAAAGAGATTTGGATGGTATTCGTGGTATTACTCCAAAATGCTGGCGCGTGTAGAATCCAGAGACTATCCAGGGGCACGTCTGCGAAAACACCGCGCTCGTAACAGGAAGAAAGAAACTAGTATACGTTGCTTGAGCATAGGTGATCGAGGAACTGCGCCACGGGGGGTTGGAGGCATATAAATACAGATACAAGGTACATAAGTACTCAGCAGAGTCAGGTGCTTGCTAACAACCTACATCGTACACGATGCGCCCCGACACCCAAGGATACGCATATTTATGGTGGTACCAGTTCCGCACCGACTTTCTCTCCCCGATGCGCGGAATGGTCGCGTACGACCCACCCAGCTGATCGACAAAAAAGGTTAGGCGCGGGACGACATCGAAAAGGTAGGAGACACAACGCACCACGACCTGATGCGCTCCATCAAAAAAGTCCGCCGAGTACCTAGAAAATATCACATCTCTCAGCCCTGATGTACATCCGAAAGGAAGGAAGGACGCGTACCCAGGATACAGCGTCGACGGCACAAACCCTTCGTACTTGTCGAACACAGTCGAGGTCCACTCCCACACGCCCCCATTGCTCCCCTTGCCCCCACTGCGCTCCCCGCCCGTCGTGGCTCTGATATCAAAACAAAACGGGATCAGGAAGGAAGAGCTCTGCAGGGCCGACTCACGGGATGGGGTGCCAGTTGCGGAACCCGAGGTTCGCGCCGCCTTCGTAGCCTGCCTCGAACTTCTCAAGGAAGACGCGGAGCTCGGACTCGGTGGGGAGGCGCCCGCCCTGCACCGTCGCGTACTTGGAGAGATTGCTGTACGACGTCATGACGGGCCAGTTCTGCGCGATCTTGATCGGGATGGGCCCGTAGAGCGTGCGCACCTAGAGCATATGTGAGCTGAGGAAGAACGTCGAGCATATAGACCTACATGCATCTTGCCGTCGAGCTCGACCCAGCTGGCGGGGATCGGGACCGCGCCGTCCTGGCCGATATAGTACTTGAAGAACTGTCCATTCGTCACCGGGCGCCACTCGATGCGGAACTCGTCGACGTGGACCTCCCGCTTCGGGTGCTCATTGTCCTGAGGACGATGATCAGCAGACCGCCACACGTGTGATGAAAGCGTACCCATCCAAACTCGTGCCCAGCCACGTCCGTCGCAATCTCAGGGACTTCGTCCTCTGCCTCGTTGTCGTCATGGCCGAGCGTCACTGTGGTGGGCCCGAGCGTAACGGAAGACGACACCGGCTCAGGCGCAGAGTTCCACGTCTCCGCGAGGGACTCCCACGGAGGCGGGGCGAATCCGGGCGGGGGGAGGGTGCCGCTGCCTGCACGCTGGAGTAGCATGTAGAGAAGAGTCTCGGCGTGCAGCGCTTCGTGCTCGAAGGTCATGAAGAGGACGCGCCCGACCTTCCTGGTCATCGCGCGGTTCCCGGCGTCGAGATCTTCATACAGCTTTAAGACCCTAGCGCGCACGCGGGCCTGGAACTGCAGGATGGACACGAGAGTAGGCCAGTCCTCGTCATTCTGAGGGACTTCGGAGTGAGGCTGGAAAGGGATATGAGAAGGGGCGGCCGCAGCTTGGGCGGGTGGGACCTACATGGCAAACAGTGGGGTCGTCGACGTCGGGGTCAATTCCACGCTTCAAGGACAATGAGCCAATTTCGACATACACCAGGAACGTAAAAGAATACCTCGAAAATATACTGCACAACCGCGTCAGGAAGGGGACAGACTGAGAGGGGATATAAACGAACCTTGAAGGCCTCCGGCTCCGTGTGAGGCTCCTGCAACAATCTCGACAGATGGATGTCGAGGAACGTGGGTATGTGCCCGAGGTAGAAGAGGCAGATGTGGCGGAGGTCGATAGGCTTCTGCATGAGCATCGACGGGGGGATCATGCGTCGAGTGATGCAGTCCCATGCGGCCCAAAGGTTCTCCCAGTCCTGAGGTGAAGGCACACCGAACGGCGACGACGAATATGGCTTCTTCAGGACCAACTTCCCGCGGCTGTTGCAAGCTCGGGGCGAGGACAGCAGGGGGAAAACGAATGGCGGGCGTTCGAGGAGCCATAAGGAGTAACGGGACGTGCTATCCGTCCAGCGCTGGATGGGACGAATGCCGCCCTCAGTGAATAAGGTGTACGCATCGACCTCCGAAAACTGGAAATATATTAGAAGTATATTCCGTGGAGACGAGTCGTGACTATACCTTGAAAGACTCCTCGATCTTGACCTTCTCGTCCTGCACGAAACTGATCTTCTCTTTCGTCGATGGCACCACCACTACATGAGGGCGCTTCGCCTTGAAAAAGGCTTCGTGGCGACCTACTCAAAATAAATGAGCAAACGCGGGGCGACCGGGTTAGTCCCACGCACGATCAGCAACGTCGTAATTCTGTGCTCAATTGAGTATCCGGCAGTCAAACTCCGAACCAACTTACATTAACATACTCCCAGTTCTCCTCATCAAACAGCGTCTCGTCGCCAAGGGCCTTCCCGGCGCCCTTCAGCCCGTTCATGATAAACTTCTTCGTGTAGCCCTGGCGGTCGTTGTACGCCTCTTCGATCAACGCCTTCTCGTTATCATGGTCCATTCCGATGAGCAGCGTATCACCAGAGCCCGGGCGCAAGGGCAAAGATCGAAGGAACGCTGCACCGTCGGTCCGAGAGAAGTTCCCTAGCGAAGAGCCCAGGAACATGAGGTGCATCGGCGGGGGGACATCGTCCGGCGTCGAAAATGGCGACGTAGCTGCCTCCGAAAAGCTGCCAGAAGATCCGGACATGGGAGATGGGTCCCGCGCGTCGAAATGAAACGGGGTGGCAGACGCCCGTGAGAGGCGTTCTGCACTGTTTGCGCTGTGCAAGCCACCCGATTCGGCGAATTTGAGTCCCTGCTCGTAGGTGGCACAGAGACCGCGCGTCTCGACCTTTCCTTGCAAGCTTTTCCCCACGTCTGACACGGCAATTTCCGCCAAAGTGCGCTGGAGCTCACGCTCTTCCAGGTCGAGGGCGTAGTATGTTACAGGGGCGTCTTTTGTTCCGGCCTGGCCATCCTCCACGAGGCGCGACAGAGCCGAAAGAATATGGGACGTCTTGCGCAAAGCACTAGCGGTAATGTGAGCATTTCGATTCGCTTGGACACAAGGAACGAGGGAACGAGAGATTGATGCGAACAAATGATGCAACTCACCCAGCACCCAACTCCAGGACGGCCTCCTTGGCGAACAGACCCCCGGTACCCTGGTGCATGGCGGCGACGATCTCGTCTGCCTTGTTCTTCAAAATCTCCTCCTCGGCGCCGAATAGATAGTACTCTGGAACATGCGTGGTGATATCGTCGTATAACCTTTGGACGCGCGTTAGTTTTCCAGACCGAACCGTCCTAGGCGCGCTCGAAGAGTCACCTCAATCCGCGTTCGTCGTACAGGAGCATCGTGGGCAAGTGCTTTTCGCCCTTAGAACCCTGCAGTCCCTTCAACACTTGCGTTGCCATGTCGGACGCGATGCCCTGCTCTTCATTCTGGATATTGATGATTTTCGCGGCCATTTAGTGAGTAATGCGTATACGGGGCTGACTGGCGAATAATAAAACCGCATTCCTGGTGGTGTATTTAAACTCAATCCCGCCGCATATGACATCACGCAAAGGGGATGAATCAATCTGGAATTGCAAATACATACCTTTCTTTGCCTTTCTTACCAAGATGCTTAGAAATTTAGACCCGAATGGCCGTGCTCGCCGATGCAAGGGCGGCCCGCAGCAGTCGGTCCCGCAGCATCTGACACGGGTCTGGGTGCAAAATCAGTCTTCACGGAGCGCGAGAAGTGTTGAACGTCACCGATTCGTGGTTCGCGCCGTGCACCCGATCATGGCCGCATACAAGGAGGTGAGTAATCCGGGAGAAGGAGGGGGAGACTCCAAGTTGAATGCTTCCTCTTATATACAATGGCCCGCTGAAGTCGCAATAGCACGACAGCGTGGCCTTATATCTCGCGAAACCTGAAGGACTCCACTTGTTCCCTACGCAGAGGCTGCCAGTGCGTTTGCCTGAGCAGGTGGATTGGGACCCGACTTGTCTTGGCTTCCCGTTTCGGCTATGCATGTGGATGCGCGTGAAAGATCCGTGCGATCTATTTTCGAATGGCGAGGTAGGTATATTCTGGCGCGGTCCCGTACATCGCATAATGAGCCCTCAATATTTTGTTGAGGTAAGTACTGGCGGTTAAAAGGAGGCCTTCCCGCTGCATGAGCCCTCCGTTTATCCGACCGTAACTCTGACATCAATCAATCCAGAAACGGAGCCGCCTTATAGTTCTGACAATAAAAGCACCCTCAAATCGTTGCCCCATGTGCCGCGGCCACGAGATGTCGTGTCGCGGGAGGTCGCGGGCGGGGCTAACCCTTCGAAGAAGCGCATATGCACGTTCGCACCAAACGTTCCCGTGGGGCAACCAGAGCGGTTTAGGCCCCCAAACCTGGCTTCTCGTTTCGGTTATGTGCCCAGATGTGTGAAAGATCCGCGTCAAAAGAGCTTATTTGGAATCATATCCAAATGATCGTTTTCGAAGCTAGCAAGAATCACATGCCCTACCTACCTTCAGAAATATTTTATCAAGGCGAGGAAGGCAAGTAAGTGGGCGGGCGGTTAAAAGGACATATACACGCCCTCCGTTTATCCTGGACCACGATCCGCACCCCCCAGTTTCAGGATTCAAACAGCGTGGACACAGAAAGCTAAATAATATTGGAAAGCAGGACAGAGGACGAAGATAAAGCTACACGACGATGGAAACAATAGGATAAAAGAGAATTCATGGCTGGCGGCCGAACTGAACGGCCGAGCCGCAGGTAGTCTACAGTACTAGAGTGTAGCAACACAACCCTCACCGTTGTCCATGCACGCGCCGTTGGTCGCAGGGTCCTGAACGCTGGAGTGCAATGATCCGTCAATTTTGGAAGCTGCATGTGCAAGGGAACAACGTACATCTCAGGGACGGTGATGGCGCTATCGCCGGACGCGGTCGGGAGCTGGGGGAACGGCGTGTCGGCGCACGCCTGCTCGACGTCGGCGTTGGAGAGGGTGGGCGGGAAAAATGCCTGGGCTGCGCTGGCAGAAATGGGCGGGGGTGTGGGGATGACATCGGAGCAGTCGACCATCGCCGAAACGTCCTGGCCAAGGTTCTGCATCTTTATGTACGCCTGCTGGAAATTGAGCGCCATCTGCGCCTGGTTGTTGACGTTCGCTTGCCAGAAGCAGGCGGTTTGCGAGTCACGAGCAAGTTCGGAGTCGGACTGAAGGCGCAGCTCGCCGGCGATGGGAGACTCGACCTCGCCTTGGTTTCCGCCCGTTCCCGGGAAGAGGGTGCCCCTGAGCTGAGTCTCGACGAAGAACTGGGTGTCGAAGACCGAGGGCGTCGAGTCAAAAGGCACACCCTGAATCGTCGGGTCAATATCGTCGGCTCCGGCGATGGAGTGGCTAACATGGCCGTGAGCTATGAGTAAAATGATCGATAGAAATTACTTACGACGCGAGAAGCGCGACAACCTCCGCAGGGGTGAAGCCAGCGTCGCCCATGCGAGCGAGAATCTCATCGACTGACTCTGGAGAGGATTTCAGAGAATGTCGACGCCTGTATTCAGCCAGCACTTACGGAAAGGCTCCGGGACGGTGCCATCCGGAGCGGGGAATGTCGCGTCGACACGGCCGAGCATGAACGGCGGTGCAAGGACACCGGGGCACTGACTCAAGCTAACGGCGCCGGCGAACTGGATGCTAGGATAGATGTAAGTGGGAGAGACGTAGACGTGTTGACGGGAGGCCGTACAAGTCGCCAACCGAGATGTTGTGCTTTGCGATGAAAGGCGTCTCGAGGTTGAAGGCGTCGGCGATGCCGAGGTTGGCGGCCAAGGCGAGCTCAGTCTCCCCGAAGATGAAGATCGAGCCGTCTGCGCCAGTACTGTTGCATTGTCAGCCACGGTATCAGCAGGGGAGAAAAGGATATGAGTTCATACCCGAAGCTTGGGTCGCTTTGCGAAAAGCCGATCGCATCGTGGAACGAGACGCGCAGGGCAGTATGAGCGGCGTCGCCGCACTCGCCGAAGTCGAGCATGTTCGCCTGGATGTCCGCGAGCACGGGGAACAGAACGCAGCAGGCCTCATTGGTGACCGTGTTGCCGTCGGGGCACGTCACACGACGAGTGAGCGCCGCTACAAACGCTCGTCAGCTCAACATACTTGGGTTCAGAGGAGAGGCGGCACCGCCGTTGGAGACAGTCGCGAGAGCCGCGAGCAGAACGAATGTCGTGGACAACATTGCGGTCGATGTTGAGGATTCCGAAGACGGTAGGCAAATGAGCAGGTAAAGCCTGAGTATCTCTGGGCTTTTGCAAACCTGCCTTTATACTACTGCTCGTCGACCCTTCCAGCTATCTTAAGACGATACGCAGCGAGTATTGGGGCGTGTTGGGATGGAAAACGGGGGTAATTCAGGGAGTTTCACGTCGGTCCAACGCGAACGTGTCTGTCCGGAAGGTCAATAGAGGCGGCGGGCGGGACCGACACAGCGGGCAGATGTTGCGAGTAACGAAAGAAGTACATGGTTCCCGCGTGGTGCACTGGATAATTTCCAAAATCAATGCGTGTCCCCTCGGTTTTAAGAGCGTGTCTGACCGGGAGGAGAGAGTCGACTCTTCGGGGGCGGCAATACGACCGACACAGCGGACAAAGATACGTTATTGCGTATAATTTTGGTGCAAAAAATGGAATGTGAAAATAGATCGTTTGGGATGCGACCGACGCAACGGGCAGACATCGGCTACTGTCCAGAATCTCGTTTCAGACGATACACATTCCGCGGTGATGCCATCCCAACATACTGGATGAGATGTGCATTCCATTTTTCGTGGGTAGCAACCGCGTTCCTTGTTATTACCGGCGCTCCCGACTGCTGCTTGAGTATATTCAAAGTAATGAGCTCTTCTGTGGGTATCCTTCCACTCCACAGGGCATCTGAGAGAAGGAGACGGCGCTACCAGTGTGTTCTCACGAAGCGCCCATCGCATTGGATACATCGGCACCGAATTAGTGGTTTACCCTGGCGGCATTGTGAGCGAAGAAGCGTTCCAAGAGCGTGAATGAATGAAGATGATTCATGGCGTACTAGGTCCCGGATCCGTGTTCTCACAAATCGCCACCGGCACCAAATTAGTGGTTTACCCTGGCGGCATTGTGAGCAAAGCAAAAAGAGTACTAGGACAACATACCGAGTTCAACGAAGATCGTAATCGATGTGATTCAGGGCATGAGCCTAGGTATGGTCCGTAGGATCGTCAGGAGAGGAAAGACTTGGGATGAAAAGGTTGCAAGGCTGTTTCCAACTAAGTGTCGTAGAGACGACGGGCACTTTCAAAATTTACAAGTTCGGTGGAGCTCCACCAGTTGCGCTTTTTTTGGGACTCGGCTGAACTGTAAACCTTCGGCCCGGACTTTGCTCGAGAAAAAACGAAGGGTGCCTATCGTTTCTCATTTAGCTGTCGCTGTATAGAAGTAAACTTGTACCAGATTAGCCCATCCATGAATATCCCTCGTGAGAGGAGGGCGTTAAAATAGCATCTCGCGCGCAAATAGACGCGATGCCACAGAGTTGGAATTTCGCCGGCGAACTTGAAAGATTGCTTGGGCGCGGCAAGCGATACACACTTGCCAGGGTCAGGAAACGACTCCGAAACCGACGATCGTGTTAGCGGTTTTTGACTCAGTCAATGAGCGAGGAATCGTAAATTTCAAGGAGAGCCAGGTTAGTCCCGAGTGGAGAGAAATGAGTTTGAGCAAGGACAGGATCAAAAGACAAATCACCGGTCATCGCGTGACCTTGGTAGAAGCGCGCGCCGCGCGTCAGTGCTGCTTCACGGCGTGCATAATGATATGTATGCACCTTCGCGCCCAATTCCCTGGGGCGGACGGTGGGGTCCGCGTAGAGATGTGTATGTATAACGAAACGACGGAAAGGATCCGTCGACTAATTAATTGTGCTAATCTACAAGTATGTACGTTGTAATTTGTCCGGGCCAATAAATGAGAACATATATTAGTTGCGATGGCGGTCACGATCGTCCACCTTGACAAGCTCCACCGCAAGCCGCTGCAGCAGCGCCTCCGACTTCGGGTTTCGCGGGAAGGTCCGCCCGTCGCCCGGCCTACAAAACGCATCACATCAACGTCAGTACTGAGGCGGAGAAGAGGGGACGTACGACGCGCCGCCGCACCACAGCCGGACGGCCCACCCGTACGGGTGCCGCCACCCGAAGACCTGCGCAAAGTTGCGCCGCCAGCCGAGGTCGTAGAGGCGGATGTACCCGTGCGCGTCCTGCACGAGGAAGCGCTGCGCCCGGGAGAGCTCTGGCTCGAGCGGCGGGTCGGAGAGCGCATGCCCCGTGCGCGGGAGCGGGGGAAGGTGTCGCAGAATGAGAAACGGCGAGAGGTTCTCGATCGTCGTTTGGTTTATGCTGTGCAAGGCGGGGTGGGTCAGTACGCACCATCTCCGGGTAAGGACGTACAAAACAAGGTAGATGTGGTATCCGTAGAAGGAGCCCATGACGAGCGCGAAGACCACGCCGAAGAAGGCGAGGAAGATGGCGTGAAGGGGCATTAGTTCATTCTATAGGCAGTGAGCGGCATGTGCGACGGGAGGAGGACGGATGTTAATTACCATGGCGAGCGGATCGCCGAAAGCGTGCCAGAGAGCAGAGCCACAGACAACAGCAATGTAGGTAGCGAGCAGCGTTATGCACAGCAGAAAGTGGAGGAACGCGGGGTATGTTCTATGTCCCTGCAGGACTGTCAGCACGCGGACCTACGCGCAAAGGAAAGAGGGCGTACGATGCAATTATTGCCCATCCAAGGACAGTGGTGATCTTAGAATGTCTATCAGCAGATGATCCAGGAAATAAATGGACGAGCATACCCATTTTAAGAACGCAGCGCCCACAAACGCTGCAATGATGGGTCCTTTCCGGTTTAGGACCCTGCCATCCGTTTATGAGCATTCTATAAAGGGACCGGGAGAAGGTACGCACCCAGCACTTGCGACACCACCGTCCTGGCGCAGAGAAGTCGTCGTGTGGCGACATGAGTGCCTCGGTCAGCTCCACGCCGTCCGGGTCGTTTTGTGCTTCTTCCAACATGACTGGGCCGGGATCCCGCGCGACACAGACGATGAGGGAGGAGAATATCATGAACGTCAACGTGTATGAGACTAGCAGATGTGCGACGAAGACCACAGGCTTGTGAAGCGTCTGGAGATGGTAATCAACGAGGATATAGAGCCACGACGGCTGCGGTAACAAGATGAGGAAGACAGCCACTGCAAATTTGAGGCTCGTTAGACTCCCAGCGTAATGGACAGAGGTATGTACCAGAGAGTGGCAAGTAGTGCCACCATCGCTTGACCGGTGCTTCGGGGTCAGACGAAGGGCCAATCTTTGGCGAAAAGTCGACAGAAGAGTGGGAGGGGGACCGTAATGCGATTGTTTCCAGCGGATTGAAGGGGGACCTGGGGGCCATAGGACAGTAGAAAGGCTTTTACAAGAAGTACATGGGCGGTTGGGAACTGATCCCAAACCAAATCAAGAAGCAAAGGGGAATCAAGTGGCTGTTCGATCGTCTTTACTCTGACCCGTGTAGCCGTTGGCAGCTGCTCCGGTTGCAGACGCCAGGGATCATTCAGAATCAACACAACTGTGAGCGCCGTAGACACATTTGACGGTGGAGACCACCTTTCTTAACAAGTGAGTACCAAGTGGCTGACAAGCAAACAACCATCACCGGCTACCAGTTGACCGTCATGCACGCAAGCTTTGCTGGTTTACATCCTTAGTCTGCTCTGAGGCTTTCGAAACTTGCACTGTCAACTTCCTAGACGGCGCGGAAATCTGTTTTCTTCACATGGCGCCTCTTGGGGAAGCTATAAACGTCACCTACGATGGACCTCCCAACGCTGATACAAAGGTGTATCGCGGTAACGTCGATCCTGAATGGACAGTTGGGCAGTACGTCGATGTGACCTCTCAGACGATCCTTCACTTATTAGCCGTTCATCAGCGTTCCAAACGGGGGTCAGCCCCAGTCTCGTCTCATGAAATCAGCCATTTGACTGCATCCCAGGTTATGTACTCGCTTTGGCCATCCAGGCATGTGTTCAATATCAAGAATCCACCCTCCACCGCGATCCTATCCATGTTACGGCTCACTTCCTGCAAACTACTTCTGTAGCACCGTTTGAGGTCCGCGTACGCACCCTCAAACGGGGACGCGGATTTACGAATGTCCTCGCGGATCTAGTCCAACAGGTAGGTCTCGTGAGCTTCGTATTCACGGTATCCTCTTATGTCGCACGCAGGATCGAACGCGTATCACGACCCACATGATATTCGGGTCCCTCGCGCCTCAACCCGGCTCGGTGGGCGGACTGGCCCCGCCATCCCGCTACGCCCGCCGCCTCCCGCTGTACGTCCACCCCTCCACGGCCTCTGAGACCAACATGGTGCGGCCCTGGCGGTTCAAGGAACACATCAAGTGGGCAGGCGACCCGCACTTGCGCGCGCAGAATCTCCCTGACAGTCCGTCGCGCACCGACTCCGCGACGGTAGGCGGCGGCGGCCTCGTATGGGGCACCTGGCTCCAGCTCACGGGGCCCGACGAGCGCATCACGCCCGCGTCCATTGCGTTCCTCGCGGACACCTTCATTAATCTCCCGTCGCTCCTCCCCCGGAGCGAGCGCGGGGGGCTCGTCGCCTCCGAAACGTACGCCGCCGCCACCAACTAATTACTTGCGTGCTCGCGCTCATCACCCTTGTAGCTGGTTCCCGACGATGACGCTGGTCATCGAGTTCAAGGCACGCATACCCGCGCCGTCGGAGAGGCACGCCGCACGCACGGTGGGGCTCTACGCGACGGGTACGTTCTGGGGCGAGCCGCAGGGGCGGCACGACTCGTACCTCGAGGTCTGGACGGCGCCGTCTGAGCTCGGAGCGGGTGTCGACCAGGCCGGCTGGCGGGACGACCAGTTCTGCATTGCGACGGCGACGCAGATGGCGCTGTCCCTGCCCATGGAGGTGAATGCTGGCCGGGCGAAGTATGATGCACCGAAGTCGAAGTTGTAGCTTTTGTAGAGTGTAAGAATTTATGCAACGTTTTCAAGGCTGCTCACCATGCAAATTTCCTTCGCGAAGGGCCTGGCCCCGAATACACGGCCCGCTGGTGGAACATCCCGGAGCCTCTCCCGAACAACGACCTCGTCTTGCCCCCGGCGGGTAAGCTCCCTCCTCTTAGATCGGTTGGGAGACAGGGTCCCCGGCGATCAAGTTCTTGGATAAGTACTTCACGCTTGCTTCACGCAGATGTATGTAACGTCTTCCCCGATCCATAGGCCCCGGGAAGCTCCACCAAAGGATGGTCCCCAAATGTCCGCAAATCCAGCCTCAAAAAGTCACTTGTCGGGGTCGTTTGGGGTCTCAAAAAGCCACTTTCGGACAAGGGTGGTCATGTCAAATTTTCGCCCAAATAGTCGTAAAAAAAATCTCCGCTGCACCTCACACAAATGTGGGTAACAACACTTTGGAGCTTAGTATTTGTAGTCTGTCTGAGTGGTTAAATGTGTATATTTTTTCTCTCTCTTGTCAGATGACTACCGGAGTTCGGTCACCTCCTGTGCCATTCTTTTGTCAAGGCGGACCTCAAAAAGCCACATTTTGGACAACGAAATCACAAAATTTTGCTCTCAAAAAGCCACTTTTGCGGTCCTTTGGTGGAGCTTCCCGGGGCCTCGATCCATCTTATTCAGTGGTAGCAACACTGCACTCTCAGGACGTACAAGGCTCTCAGTGCGGCCAGTGGCACGTCGAATATTCCAAGCGATTTCCCGACCTTGACGCGCGCCCAGTGAAAACACCGTCTTGGGGGGTATCGGGCAGTATCGCGTGGTCTGAGAAATATCGGCAGGTCTCAACTTTGGCTGAACTTTGTCTTGAGCTGTCTCGAGACACAGTGCGATGACATCACACCAAATGTCCAAATTTTATTCCAAGTCCCGTCGGAACCGGTCCGGGTGAGTCAATTGATGGCGCGATGACACGTCACCGCAGCGACGCGCAATGCTCTTGCCTTCCACCACGGCGTGACACCGGACCCTCTTAGTCGCTTGTCTTTAGCCTCCCCTCAATGCAGAGATGGTGGACTGCCCTGCGGATTCCATGGACCACAAGTCGCTCTGGGTGGTATTGTGTCATGGCAAACAACGGCTGTCGGCAGCTCTTCCTCCATTTTGTCTTGCACCGCAACAACTCTGGCGGCTCTGCTATCTGTACTAGGTCTTTCAAATCAAACTCAAGCTCCAACAATGCAAGCCTATACGTCCATGACAGGTCGAAATACAACATAATCTCGTGTCCAAACTGGCAAGATCTCAAGATCTCAAGATCTCAACCAAATCTCAACGCTATATATCTGAAGGGACAAACTACTAGCTAGTCAAGAGCTCATCAAGAAGAACCAAACCATCGGGGCACAAGAACTGCTCGTAGCGGCTATCAAGCAAAAGAAGAACAAAACCAGGTTCTACAACAAGCTCGTGAGCACCGACACAGACGCGGTGCGTACGTGGGACGATGCCGAAGCTTGATCTGAGCACATCACACGAATATGGGGCGGCTCGCGAACGACTGCTAGGTTTATTTCAACCGGCGCCGCCGACTTGGCTGCGAACGTGGCGGATGGATCGAAACAATGGGAAGAGGATCAGGTGCGTAGCTCCGCCGCTTCCTCTTTGACGAGAATTCCAGTCACTTATATACATCAGTAAATCGCTCCTCGGCCCCCCTTCGGATCCCCTCCCACTGTCTCTGATCGTTCGGAAGTGTAATTCTTTGCTTCTTCTCTCAAACATTCAATAGTTTCCCTGAGCAGCTCCTCCAACACCTATAAACAGGTAACATCCTTTATTTGGCGCATGCATTGTCTAATTACGAGTCGCACAGGTAGACAATATCCGATCATGCCTCCCAAGCGGCATTCCTGAAACCACGGGGCTCGAGGTGAATCGTCAGACGTACCCAGCTACTCCGTTTTAACCCCCAGAGAATGGGAAATGGTACGGCGGCAAGGGGAGCGAACGCGAGCTGGATGTAAAGGAGGGAATGGTTGCGTGCGGGCAGGTCGAGCAAATGCGGTACCATGGCCGGAACGGACACCGAGACAGGCGCACAGCGAGGGATGCGCGGGATTCAGTGAGCCTTGTTCCGGTTCTGTCGCGAGAGACACTAACACATGGCAGGTGGATCCTGAAAGCGCGTGTCTGGTCCGCGGGGAAGCGCTCGAGCTCAACGCGCACAGGCTGCAGTCGTACGCGCAGTGCAGGGCGAGCGCGCATGTACACCCCGCCTTCCCATTGTGTACAAGGCGGCGTTCGAGTGGAGCTGGAAGGTGTGTTTCCTCTCAGCTATTTACTCATTCCAAACTGACTTTCATCAGGTCCCGCTCACCACTGCTCCTACTGAAGGCGAGACACGCGGAGGCACCGGCATCGCGGGCACAACACTGCACATGGACTAGCCGACGGCTGGCGCGAGCTGAGTGAGGTACATCCTCATTTCTATCCGTCGACATGGGTAGCTAAAACAGGTCGAAATGAACATCCAGAGGATCGCTGCAAGCTCATCACTATTTTCGTGTGTCAGGGGACCGGAGTGGAAGGGAGGAGGATGTGAGGCGGGGAGGGGAGCATGAGCGCGAGCGCCGAGTGGGGCAGGAGGGTGGGACGGAGCTGGGCACAGTACTGTGTATTTTAAATAGCAGTGGAAGCATATTGATAGATTTGATACCCCGCGATACAGCACGATGCAAATTCCCATTTTTGCTAGGTCTGGCATCGCGCTGTATCGCGTGGTCTCGATTTTGGTTTCCCGAGGCTGCGCGATACTGGCCGATACTGGCCAAGACGGTCTTTTCACTGGGTAGCTTGACGGCTTAGATGTCCGGCTCGCGCAACGTGCAAAATCTCCATGAATACCAGAGGATCTGGACAAGCGACCTGGCAGTTGGACGGTCAGACCGGTCCGAGCATCACCAGCGATCACCACATTTGTCATAGGGGTTGAGATCGTTGAGATCTTCATCTTGAGACCCATCAGTGCCACTGGAGATGTCCACCGTCTCGATATTATTTGAAGGGCTACCTCGTGATTGGAGCCTTCCCAATCACGAGGAACCAGTCGAACCTCTTCTCGCCGATGCCCTCGTGGTGTCCCACTCTCTTCTCTTAAATCGTGCAGGGGACAGGGTGCCGAAGAAAGTCAAGTTCGAGCAAGCGAAATATTGGGGTCTCGAAGACGGGGACTGTGCACTTTACGGACAGGCACAATCCAAGGATGGGTCGACAAAATTCTGCCTCCGATTCATTCTGAACGTGGAGGAGGCCACCCGCGAGCGCACATCCCTAACCTTTCAGACATACGTTAGACTCCTCCTGGACGCCCGATTCCACTCTCAACATCTCGTCAGGGCCGAAGGTGTATTTGTACCCCGACACTACGGCATGTGGCTCATGGACACGGGCGATTGGGCTGGGCAGGTGTTGTGCAGCATAACACAATGGTGCGGCAAATCCTGGAACGAGCTCTCGCGTACCGACATGAACACCGAGGCGAACAGGTGTGCCTCCCTACCTTGAACGAATGCTATTTCAAACCTCATTTATCTTCAGGATACTCGTCGGTCGTATTTTGGAGATGCTACACGATTTTGGTGTCATTCACGGAGGCGTGGGGTACCGTGCCGACTTTCGACACCTGATTTTGGATGTAGACGCCCCGGGGCTGTCTCATGCCGATCTTCTGAACGGCAAGGCTCCTTGCTACATCGTCGACTTCGCCAACGCGTGCCCCCGACACACTTGCACACGCAGGCTTCCTGTCTTACCCCTCGATGCACATGTGATTGCAGGGGAAGTGGGATGTTCTGAACTCATGAGGGTGACCCACTTGCTCGGATTCATGAAGAATTTACCTAGATGTGGGTCTTTCCGATTGACTTCATAGCTCGCACTCATTTTCTGCAGTATCGCCCGATTCCAAGACGTACAAGACTCTTCAGTGGTATGACGAATATTCCAAGGTGTTTCCCGACCTCAAACGCTCAGACTTGCTGCTCGGGCAGCGGGAAAAGTTCTACGCCGAAATGCCACCAATCTACCCAGAACTTCACGTCTCCTTTGAAGGCCCAGGGGAGTATCCGAAGATGACTGTATATCGGGACCCTGATTCGGATGAGGAAACGGTCCCGTCTGTGGACAGCGTCTATGATTCCCGTGCAGATTCAACGAGTCTTGAGACAGCGGCCGACAACCTTGACGTCGCTGTCGACAAGTTACGGCTCACAGAGCCAGAAGATCTTGTCGTGGCTTTAGCCTAGCCCAATTCCAGTCCCAGTATGTCATCTCAGCTTCATCGTACTCATTGCTTGCGTAGAATTCGTGTCTGTCGTACTATATTCATGCATATATCCACGACTTGTTGGTTCCATTATATCGCCAATTTCCCCTTCCCGCTTGCTTCCCGCAGTCTCGAGAGGTTACATGGGCGGGCAGAGGATTTACTGATGCTTCTACTTTGAGTGGCATGGTCATGGAAGGCAAGAAAGTTCATAGACAAAGACAAAGCCAAGACAAAGCATTGTTCAACGAGAAAGTTCAGATGGTCAGACCGGGCCGAGAGTTAGGGAGCATCGCGATCGGCAATCCCAACACCACGTGACTCGTTACGAGTCCTAAATTTATTTAGACTCGTTCTTGTCAGCGCAGCGTCCGCGAAAATTTGAATCACGATTCAGCCCTTTTTGATTGAAGTTGTCGTTATTTGTTGTTGCATTGATGCACGTGCTGATGCATTTTTCCTCGCCTTTTTTTCCGCTGTTTCAGCCCTTTTCCTTCTGCAGCACGTGTTCTCCTCTCCACGTGTTTTTTTTCTCCTCAACTTTCTCTTCCGAGGCCTCCAATCCTGGCGCGATACTCGTGCTCGTGGCAGATACTGATACTAAATATTATGTAATATTTCACGTGATCTCAACGCGTCAATTCTTTCTGAGCCGAAACATCCAACAACAAAAGATGCTCAGCTGGTTGCTTTGCCTCAGAAACAATTATTGGCAGACAGCCAAGGTGTCCATACATTATATCAAGTCATTCTGGCCAGTAAGTCACAGGTTTGTTATGCTGTGACACCTATAAAGAATCAACAATCTTAGATAGGAGCTTGATACTCTAGGAGTGCCACAGACTTGAAAAAAATGGCCAGGACACAAAATATGGTAATTGTAATTCCCTTGGATCCATTTTCATGTTCCACAGGGTTCATTTATTTTCCTGTTGGCAGAATCCCAAGAAAAGGTACTGAATGATGTATCAGTGTTGTCTGGGAGTGCTGCGGGCCTAAAAAAAAAATGAGGATTACATGAGAGGAAACCATATAAGGTCAAGCAAAATTTCTTTGGTGGAAAGGTTTGGCAGAACTCCCAAGTTCAGTTTGCATTGACATCATAAATGTGAATCTCAGATGGTTCTGGTGGTGCCGCAGGCAGGGAAAAAAAGCTTTCTATATGTGAAGGGCATGGATTTCCAAGAACCCACTGTTGCCTTTAAGTTCCTTCAGTGATACTTTGAGGGTAGAGCAGCATTGATTTATTTAGTCCACAAGGAACTTGGTTTGAGAGTGCTGCAGGCTGAAAAAAATTGTTTACCACATTGGAATGGTCAGTTTTGAATACCGAGATTCTAATCAATCCCACCTGTAGGGTAAATATGCTATGAGAAGGTAATAGAGATGATATACCCAGAAAACTGGCCTGGGATCTAGAAAACCCAGGAGGTGTAGATGCTTTACAGGGACAGACAGAGGATAGGGTTGACAAAATGAGGACTGGGAGATTGGATCCAATACTCCAGAGTAATTTGGAAGATAATGAAGAGACGGTGAGGTGAAACAGAAAGAAAAGCCAAAATAGAGAGCAGTGGGGATTGAACTCAAGGAGGAAAAAAAAGCAAGTGACACACTAACAAACTGAGCCAAACCATTGATATAAGGGCATCTGAAGTCACCCGACTCAGCAGCTATCCGCATTGGGAATATTTATTATAATTTTTATTTTTTGACCACAGACATCAGTATCGGGCCAGCTTCCTTGCTTTCAGCCCTTTTCCTTCTGCAGCACGTGTCTATTCTTTCTCCTTGACTTTCTCTTTGTGGCCCGATACTGATGTCTGTGGTCAAAAAATAAAAATTATAAAAAATATTCCCTATGCAGGTAGCTGCTGACTTTGGATGCCTTTGTATGAGTGGTTTGGCTCAGTTGGTTAGTGTCTGTGCTTTCTTGCTTCCTTGAGTTCAATCCTTGCTGCTCTCTTATTTTGGCTTTTCACCTTACCGTCTTTTCATTATCTTCCAAATTACTCTGGAGTATTGGATCCAGTCCTCATTTTGTCAACCCTATCCACTGTCCCTGTAAAGCATCTACACTTCCTGGGTTTTCTGGATCCCAGGCCAATTTTCTGGGTATACCTTCTCATAGCTTATTTACCCTACAGGTGGGATTGATTAGAATCTCAGTATTCAAAACTGACCATTCAAATGTGGTAAGCAATTTTTTTCAGCCTGCGGCGCTCTCAGACCAAGTTCCTTGTGGACTAAATAAATCAATGCTGCTCTACCCTCAAAGTATCACTGAAGGAACTTGAAGGCAACAGTGGGTTCTTGACAATCCATGCCCTTTGGATGTAGAAAGCTTTTTTTTCCTGCCTGCAGCACCACCGGAACCATCTGAGATTCACACTTGTGATGTCAATGCAAATTGAACTTGGGAGCTCTGCCAAACGTTTCCAACAACGAAATGTTGCTTCCTCTCATGTAATCCTCATTTTTTTTAGGCCTGCAGTGCTCCCAGACAACACTGATACATCATTCAGTACCTTTTTGTTGGGATTCCACCAACAGAAAAATAAGTGAACCCTGTGGAACATGAAAATGGATCCAAGGGAATTCAAATTGCCATATTGTGTGCCCTTGAAAGTCCTGGCCATTTTTTTTCAAGTCTGTAGCACTCCCAGAGTATCAAGCCCCTATTCAAAATTATTGATTCTACATGGGTGTCACAGGATAACAAACCTGTGACTTACTCTCCAGAAAGGCCTGATGTGATGTATAAATACCTTGGCTATCTGCCAATAATTGTTTCTGAGGCAAAGCAACCAGCTGAGCATCTTGTTGTTGGATGTTTCAGCTCAGAATCGACGCATCAAGGTCACATGAAATATTACATAATAATTAGTATTAGTATCTGCCAGTATCGTACCCTTTTCCTTTTGCACCATGTGTTTTCCTCCTCAACTTTCTCTTCCTCTGAGTCCCTTTCACTGTCACTTTCCAGCCATTTCCTTTCTGCAGCCCGTGCTGTTATCTTGTCGCCTCTTTCGTTCACTCTTTTCGCTCTATGGCTCTTTGTGTGTGCGTTTTCAGTGTTCTCCCCAATTTTCTTCCTATGTCTTTTTCAGGTTCTGGCCTGCGTCGTAACTCAGCTAACCTGCCATTCCATGTTCTTCTCCAGTCAGATCTTCTATTGTTTTTGTTCTCTTGCTGAATGACTTTATATTTAGTTCAGCTCCCCTTTGTCTTTGTTGTCTGACCTTCCTGACTCCCCTCTCGTTTCTCCTCCTTGTACTGCAAGTCCCACCCTGTTTTCTTTGCCCTTTCCTTTTCTTTGGCATCTCTCCATCATTGACCCTCATGTCTGTTCGATGTAATGTTATGAATGAGGATGTCCTTCTGGTTTGTCTCTCCTGTTCTCCTTCTGCTTTCTTTATACTCAGAGTCTTACAGACAACCAATCCTTTCCCTCATCTTCCCTTGCCTCTACTCACGCTGCAGGCATCACTGTTGACTGGTTGTGCCTGTTTAGCGGTGATGGCCATGTGCAGCATTTCTTTAGCCACCTATCCCAGTGCTGCAGCTGTCAGCCACTCCCTTCATGAATTGGCCTATGACCTTAGTCGCTATGTTACTTCCGACTATGATTCTCATCTAGAACATTTGTTGTTTGGCTCCTCTGTATTGCCGCAGTCTGTGTACTACTGTACTATTTCGACCGTAGGTTCACGCCCTGTCACCCGTCACCGAGCAAGTTCACTAGAATCATAGTTCATTCCTCGGCAATCAAGCAAAAATTCCCATAAATGGTAAATCGGCAACTGCCGGATCAAAGATTTTCACGTTTTTCAGCCTTTTTGGCCTCAAAACTTCTCTGTCACCGTCACATGTACCAAATAGGTTCAGTTCACGACCCTATGTCAGCCGTCACTTGAACTTACGGTCGAAATAGTACAGTATGCTGGTGCGCCTCCATTCCATCACTTTGTCTTGAAGTCTAATCCTTTTTAAGATGGTCTGTATCTTTCTGAAGTGCAACATTTTTTTTGTCTGCTCCTCATCTCTCAAACGCACCTGGAGTACTTGGTTCTCCTTATGGACACCCTTTCTCGTTTACCTACTATATGATTATTCCTGTCTTTGCTTTCTTACATACTTCAAGTAACTAGTCTGTCTATCTTTCCTCTGATGTAAAGCTATTTTCTTCTCTTTCTTTTTCATCTCTCCCTTTGTGTTGCTCCAATGGCCATTGCACCTGTGGCTGTTGTAGAGGAAAGGGTTGTCCAGGGGGTGGACTCAGAAGCGCAGGTCGTGCCAGGGAAATGTATGTATGAGTGCCGTAAAATGCTGAAAGCCCAGGGAGTCGAATCTAGAGTATGAGTAGAGGGGAATAAAGACTTGGAATATGATAAACTTAGCACAGATGGATCACAGACACTCAGAAGTGGTCAGGGAGGAGACAGGAAAACTTGATGGTGGTGGTGGGAAGCAAGAGGCGAACCCCTGTACATGACAGTGGTAACAACCGTAAATATGATCGGTCCAAATATAAGTAAAGAGTCCATAGGTATGGTGCCTCTGCTGGAGCAAAACCCTCGTCGTTGAACAAACCGGTGAAAACGCTAACTCTCAGGTATGTGTGAATGCGAAATGTGAAATGCTAATGCAGCAGAGCTATGAACTCTAAACCACACACAACACACAACACTATCAACAACTAACCCCTCAATAGAGAGAGTCAGAGTGCAAGTTCGGGGGTGTAAGTCAAGTATTAGACTTGATAGCAGCTGGTTTCTCGGTCGATCGCTTAGTTAACTAAGGGTCGCTCGCGCTTTTGCAAGATTTGACTGGTCAAGTCAAGTTGTATTGGACAAATAACGTCTAGGACGTCAAGGAGACAGTATAGGGTAGGTTTTAAGACCGTTAAGTCTGCGCTTTTGTGTCTTTCGACGGTTTCAGTGTTCTGTTCAGTGTTCTGGGTCTGTTTGCCGTGTTCTGACTATTGCCGTGTTCTATCAATTGCCGTGTTCTGATTCTGAGTCTGGTATACGATTCGTTCAAAGCAATCTAACCTCCACGGCTATCAGAGCGACGGTTCCAGTGGCTGACACAACGTGTACAGCGCCCCTAGATGTGCTAGCTTTCCCTCTCCTTCTGCTGCCCTTTTATACTACTGCCCTAGGCTTTACATCACGATGATTACTGTACAATGTCCGTGTTCCTGCGGCCCAAATCTCCATCCCTGGATCCTGATTGGCTAGTGGCCAAAGAGACATGTGAAGATTGACACAACCCATGTGATTGCTGATTAAGTGGATAGAAAGTGTCTTCTTCGTCTGTAGCCTCTTGTCCCGGGCCTGAATAGTCCTGAAGCTCATGCACGTCTCTTCTACCTTCCAGATGATACCCCATAGTCCCCAGTTTGGTTCAGTGGTTCAACCACAATTGCCTAAAAGGTCTGTCTGAGGTGTCTATCTCTCATTGTCATATCTTCTACTCATCCGGATAAAGCGGATAGGAGTGTCATGTCGTTCAGGTAAGTCTTGTCAGACCTAGGCCTTGGGTCTGGACTCAATGCGTGATCAGACGCGTCCCCAGTTTGAGGTAAACAGGTCACAATAAGTCTAGTCTTTGAGATCTTTGGTTCTTCCCACTGTTGCCTGCCAGCAATCGGTATCTCGCCTTCGTAACCTCTTTGGTATGCTGTTTGTGTCCTAGCAAGCAGCCTTAGGCCTTGTATGTCCTAGTTTCTCTGCCACCATCGTCAAGTTTCCTTAGTTAACTAAGAGATCTGGTGGCCCCATTTGTGAAGGTACCGGTAGAAGTCCTTGTTAACCTCGTAGCTTGTGCTAATAGACTGGACCACTCAGTCAGAGTGCCCTGATGGTCCCTCAGTGCGTGTTGACACGCTGAATCATGCAAAATCGCAAAATCCATGTGTACTTGATTTCACGGCTTATCACCGGGAGCTACACAAAGACGGAATAGGGAGAGCACATTGTGCCACTCAACGGTGACTTGTGGGTGCCCAGACCACAGTCAGCTCAATCCCCGGCATAGTCCGAGAAGGCTGAAGACTTGGATATTCACTTGTCGTGTTGGTGTACGTAGATGAAATGGAAAAATGTCTGTAAAGAGCGGATAGGAAAGTAAATAAGTGAGAGTGCGAGTGGAAATGCCAGATGAGAAACATATCAATCGAGAACCAATATTTGTAGCTGTGCTTGAAGACTCGGTGAAGAGACGGTGGAAGGAGAAATAAGGAGTGTGTGCAACGCTCAAAGAAATTGAGGATGTCGGTGATAAGCATGCAAAATGGCCAAGCCTGAAATTTACCAATTTCTGCGTCCTTGTTCCACTTACTAAAGTGGAACCAGAACTTATCTATATCTTGCCCATAAAGAGCCATAGAGAGGTCCGATCTGTTGGCTAAAGGCACTACGCCTCTAGTTACATAGTAAAGACTTGTCAGGTCACCGATACCACGAGGGTCAACGGCCTGGGGAGCTGCTGTGTATTTACGCGTAATTCAAAGTCCAACCATTTGATCGAATTGGGACAGAGATAAAGTGTTGTACCAAGGACATACACACACCATCCATTCTGACTACAAATTACACCTGAAAAAGTACACTACTGGAGTTGGGAATCAACAAACAAAGGAACCTTTGCTGAAAGTGGAACACGGCCTGAACAGTCCGGCAGTAGCCGACGGATCAATCCACGGCATGTTTGATATTCAACGCTTGGACCGAGGTCTGGATTGGGTAGCGCAGTTGTTGCCTAGGGAAGATTGATCCACTAACTCCATCATTCATGTGTTGGAGTAGTTTATCCGTTTTCCCACACCACAAGTCATACTATATGACCATTTAACCGTGGTTCTACAGAGAGGGCTAGACACGGGTAAAATCCACATCATAATATGATGCCATCTCTGGGATTAGAATCAAATCAGAACATAGGTCTCGGAACAAAGTATCTATTTAACCGTTTATTTATCCGTTTGTATTCATTGCGTGCTCATTGCTAATTATTCATGTACTATTTATATTTTATTAGTCCTGCATGTTGTGTCACTCGTTTGTATAAATACAGACAGGTTCAGAGAGGGAAGGCAGTGAATTCACCCCTTCTTGCTAGACGTATTCAGCTCTGCTGGTATTGTCGCTTGGGAAGCCTTGTATTCATTCGGAGTACCTCTTGGAACTTGTAAAGTTCTTTTAGTTATTTCGGTCAATATATTGTTGGTTGTTGGATCACATCTCGCGCTAGGATCTTAAGGAAACAGAACACGGAACAGACTCATAAGGGTTTCATAAGGGTTTCACAAGGGTTTCATAAGGATTTAGGCAAACGGACTTGATAGAACAAGGAACAGAATTTTAAGGGACCGAGAACACTGAAAGGATAACAACGTCTAAGGACTAATCCACCCACCCCACGAGATAAAAACACCTCTTGGCACCTTCTAGACCTCATCTGAGTCACTAGATCGGCTAATTGAATCATATCAGTATTTACGCGTAAATAGCTATTACTTATATCTAGCACAACCAGAGACCTAATACTTGGTCCGATCCCCGTACTCGCACCGTTTATTATTTGGATTTGTGTTCAGTGTTGGTTTTGTGTTATTAGTGTTCTAAGCGCTAATTTACATTTTACTACATTTCACGCTTGTTCAGATAGTCAGCGTTTCATCGGAGATGCAGATATGTGGTTGTGGCCTTGATTCGGTCATAGAGAGGGATAGTGCGCACAGAATAAAACTCGACACGGTCAGGTGACTATGATTGCTGGATGTGCGGAAAGCCCGGAGGGCCTGGTGGCAATGTGCTAGCCAATCGTCACTTCCACACCGTGCCCTTTGGTTGATCTGTCCACACATTGTGCTTTGCCTTTGTTTGGCTTTCTTGTTGACAGTCACTGTCGAGCATCGAGCATCTATCGAGCCTTGGGCATCTATCAAGCATCGAGCATCGGTTCCAATGGAGGTGGATTCAAATGCTTTCAAAGCTCACTGTAAACAACTTCTCCTCAATGATGGTCTTGCTGCCACTTGGCAGGCTGAGCCCTCTCACTTTGTATCCCACCCTCCCTCCTTTTGCTTTGTTCCTGTCTGATTATTCTCTAGCCTTGTTGCACCTGCTCTAAGATCCCAGCCACCTGCACTCGGAAGCTTGCCTCTACAGGCTGCCTCCACTGTCTAACCAAGATGTGATCCAAGTGTTCTGTCCAAGAGGGTTTTCATTTCGCGCATGCACAAGGTCCCTTTGGCTTGTCACGCTCTGCCTTTGATGATGCCCCATTCTCTGCATACTCTTCGTCCTCGTCGAGCAGGTTGTGCTGCTGCTCCCTCTAGTAGCCAGGCTTGCATCTCCTCCATGTGCATAATTGTCCTTTATCTCTCTCAACATCCATCCTTTATGAAGCTGGTATGCACAGTGTTGTCCGAGGCCAGGCCGAGAGTCAAAAAGGTCTGACGGATTTGACCTTGACGGCCGCTTGACAGGGTTTTGACCGTATTTGACCATGTTTTGACCGTGGACCCACAAAGCTGATTTACACGCTTCCTGCGCCTCGCCACTCATAGTCACTACATATATCTACCAGATCTTCTTCAGCTCCAGACTACTTTCACATGTCCTCCTGGGGCCAGGAACACTTCCGGCAGGGAAAGGTAAAATACAAAAACGATAAGTCTCACTGGGAAAGTCGCTGCAAGGCCTGTATTGCTCGACGGGTCCGGGAGTTGAGAGATGCAGACGAAGCGGAGGTTATTGCGGGTTTGAGGGAGTACATGAGGTCCCCGACAGAGTTGGATACCCAAGGTGCGTAGCGCGATCACACCGCGTCCTGATGACATCCTGACCTCTGACAGCGGAGGAAGACGTACCGCCGGTGTCCGGAAAATTGGAACGTTGGCTTTCCCATCTCTCTCGGTGCGATAGCGTGCCACCCGAACTGCAGGCTCTCACGAAAGCGGCGTCAAAGAAGGAGAATGCCAACGGCCCAGGCATTAGACTATCCCGCGTGCAGGATGCCGCCCGTGCCGCTACTATCCTCCCGTCCCCACATCCGCGATTGACGTTGAATGGCCCCGGGCCGAGTAGACATCACGCGCCGCCTTCCTCGATTCTGAACGCGCGGATGACTTTGGACGTTCCCCATGCGATTTGTGAGCCTCAGGCATCAAGCCTAAGGTATGGGGTCATGTGGGAGCCGCCCAAGCAGGAGAAGTTTGCACAAGATTTGTGCAAGCTATTTGTCGCCTGCAATATATCATGGAATTCTGCAGCGAATCCGCAATTGAATCTGTTCTTTTCTAAATACGTACCTGAAGCAAAAATTCCGGATCGTCGGGTGCTTTCTGGGCGCGTTCTGGATTCACTTGCCCTCCAGGCAGAAACTGGAATGAAGTCCATCGTCACGGGGAGACTCGGTACGGGGCAGTGTGACGGTTGGAAAAGCGGCGCCAAAGCTGCGATTATAACCACATCCGTGACAGTAGACATACAGGTGAGTTCTTGATCCAAATATGTTGCACACCAACTGACACCAGTTGTCTCATAGCTATATATGATTGCTGCGCATGACGTATCTCCCCGAGAGAAAAACGGCCGACAATTTGCTCCAAATTGTGTTGGAAGACATGGAGTATTGTGAAGAGCTTGGAATCATCATGATTGCTTATTGTACCGACGATGGTGGGGATGCGAGGGGAATGCGTGTCAGGCTGAAGCGCGTAAAGCCCAAACTTCTTGTACCCCCGTGTTGGGGACATCAGGTGCGTTTCAAATGCGGCTGAAGATCCGTTCTGACCGGCCGCCGTCAATCAGGTCAATCTTATC
Source organism: Mycena maculata (assembly GCA_029448575.1). Lineage (NCBI taxonomy): Eukaryota > Fungi > Basidiomycota > Agaricomycetes > Agaricales > Mycenaceae > Mycena > Mycena maculata. Next base: position 1,127,970 of record JARJLG010000005.1, read on the forward strand.
GTTGCTGAGGTCCTCGAACTTGACGTTCCGTGCATGCTTTCGATCGACGATGGCCTAAACATAGTCAAGTGGTTCACAAACCATAGCCGCGCAATTGGGCTGTTGAACGAAGAACAGAAACTCACAGAACGCTTCGAAAAGACCCATCGCCTTCTTCGGCTAATTTTCCCGGTCATTTCCCGCTGGATATATCATTTTCTTGCCGTACGGCGGATACTCACGCTTTCACACCGCCGATGCGTACCCTCCACTTCAATCATCATGACAAACTGATCGAATGTGCTGGGTGTTATATCCATGCAACATCCCCAGTCTTCTCGTCGACCTTCCGGTAGCTCCGGTAGGTTCCGAGGCTCCGGTATACTACCGGAGCCTCCGAACCGTCCGGTACCATCGGGTTTTTACGCAATGAAGGATTACTGAGCGTTTCCCGTTTATCCGTCTTCCTTCCTTTTCACTTATTGTCATACGACTTCTCATCAGCCCATCTGACTTGACTTATTGTTAAGAACCACTCTCCTTCCTTTTATGGAATACAATTAGATACTTAGTATAAATACGTCTTTAATATGTCCTGTACGTCAGATTGATAATTGACATTGCTTGGCTCATTTCCCTTGCACTGAGTCGTCTCCGTTCTCTCCGGTTCCCTCCGGTACTCCGACTCGTCTTCCTCTATCGGGTACCTGCCGGTTAGGGTAGTCACTCACCCTTGACCCCCTGTGGTGTTGTGATCCTCCTCCGTATACGTTCCGGATCCCTCCGGCTCTCCGACGCTCCGACATACCGGAGCCTCCGGTCGCTTCGGTCATTTACTCTTCGGGTCCACCCCGGCTCGGTATATAACAGTATTATCAATCTCACTACTCTGACTGGCAATGTCTCGTCTTCCTAATCCAAATCTACCCAACACGGAACAAATCGAACGTTCCAACACTGGTCGGACTGATCGGGAACCTCGTCGAGAATCCCGTATGTTCAGCCAGATCGTTCCGATGAGTACTCCGGTCCAAGTTCTCGGTCCGTCGATGTACCCGTCTATTCCGGTATCACCCACCCTTCGATACACTCCGCATTTCACTCGGAGTTCACCCGCGCCACCTATGCCATCTCCGACAACAATTCCGGGGTTAGTTCTCAATCCCCGGACCCCCGAGAATCCGGTGAGATATCCGGCCTCACCCCATCCACGCCGCGCTGCAGCAATCTCTCGTAGCGTATCTCCCATCGCTGGGCCTCGTATCGTTGAGGTTCCGGAAGATCCCCAGGAGGCTTCCGAAGACTCCGTACATTCCGGAGGTCATGCAGCAAGCCTCCACTTGTCGGAGGAGCTTCCCGAGCGTGATCCTGCTCCTTCCATTCATGACGGGGGCAGTAATAACGGCGATGGAGGCGATGGTGGCAGTGATGGTGGTGGTGGTGGAGGTGGTGGTGCTGGTCCACCGCCGGCCCTCCCGGAGGTCCACCCGGAGGTGGCCCCGGAGGTCCCGGCGGTCCCGGTGGTCCTGGTGTTCCAGGTGGTCCACCCGGAGGCCCCCCTGGCGGTCCACCTGGTGGTGGTCCCGGCGGTCCCGGTATACCTCGGGCTCCTCGTCGTGTTCCGACGCCTGAGGCCAACGAGGCCTTAATTATGGACACCATCCGGACCTTCCGGGATGCCATCAATGTTTTCTCCGCTCGTCCCGCGGACCTTCCTCCTCGTTCCAACCGATCCAATCTCCGTAATCCGGATACCTTCGATGGATCGGACCCGGCTAAACTCTCGTCCTTCCTCACCCAGTGCTATTTGCACTTTGCGGAGCGCCCGCAAGACTTTCCGGACGACGATGATCGTATTCTCTACATCATTTCGTACCTCCGGGCAGCGCTCAGCAATGGTTTTCCCCCAATCTTTACGACCCGACCATCATTCCGGTCTGGGACGGCAACTTTGCCGTCTTCATTCAGGAGCTTACGTTAAATTTCGGGCCGCATGATCCGGTTGGGGATGCCGAGGACAAGATTCGCGCATGCCGGATGAAATCCGGCGACCGGATCACCACTTACATCATCGAGTTCGACTTCCTTTCGGTTTTGACCCGGTGGAGCGATAACGCCCTCCGGTATCAGTTTTACGAAGGACTTCCCCGTCGGATCAAGGACGACATGGTTCATCATAACTATGCCAACACCCTCGACGGAGTGAAGTTGGTCGCTCGCATCATCGATGGCCGGTACTGGAAACGAGAGGCGGAGAAGCTCCGGGAGCGTGAACGCGACAAACCCTCCGGTTCCGGTGGCGGTAACGCTACCGGAGGTCAATCCGGCAACCCAAAACCCAGTAATCGGAATTCCGGCAAGGGTTCCAAATCTTCCAACGCTCCCGCACCCTCCTCTACCGCTGCGACTGCCGGAAACTCCGGTAACAACGCCGGACGCTCCGGTAACCAGGGTAAAGGCAAGGCCAAGTCGTCCGACGCCACTCCTGCCGCTCGCGCCTACGCCGACAAGCTCGACGCCAGCGGAAAGATCAAGCAGGACGAACGCGAGCGTCGCCGGAAGAATAACCTCTGCATGTACTGCGGAGGTAAGGGTCACACAGCCGACAACTGCAACAAGCGTCCTGGGCAGGCTAGCGCCAAAGCCGCCCAGGCCTCGACCTCCGGTACGACCACCCAGGCTCCGGCGGCTCCGGCTACGCCGGCCGCCGCGGCTGCTGAGTCAAAAAATTGATCAGCAACTCGGAATCCTCCGCACCTGGTCCGAGTTGCGTTGACTCACGGGTGCTCACCGAGGTTCGTCTCAACGCTTCCGCTCTCTTCCCTAATGCCCTTTACGTCTCTCTCGATATTTCTTCCCTCCGGTCGGACATCTCCGAGCCGGAGCTATGCTCTTCCATGTCTCCATCTCTTCTCTCTCGAGTAGTCGCGGGATTCAACTCCCGTGTGCGTGCGCTTGTGGACTCCGGATCATCTCATTGTTTTGTATCATTGAAAGTCTGCGAATCTAATGCGTTTTCCACGTATACGGTGGACCCGGTACGGGTCCGGTATCTCGACGGCTCATCTTCCATCATTAACCGGATGCTCCGGTTGTTGCTCCGGTTTCCTTCTGGCGAAGTTCAATACATGGACTTCTTCGTCACACGTCTCGATTCTCCTTGCGATCTGGTCCTGGGATACAATTGGCTCAGCCGCATTAATCCGTTGATTAACTGGTCCGAAGCCTCTATCACGTTCCGGCCCGATCCCGTAAGGGAATCCCTGTCGACAACCCCGGAAATAATTCCGGGATCTGCTACGGTAGTTCCGATTACGGACGAGGCACCTCCGGTACAAGTCGTTCCGGCTCCGGCGCCTACACCGACTCCGACGATTCCGCCATCTCCCGCTCCTTCCATGGAGACTCTTGCTCCTTCCATGGAGATTCCGGAGGCCTCCGGGCCTCGTCCTCTCTCTACCCCTCCGCTTGTGTCTCTCGTGTCTGCTGCGGCTTACCGCTCCATCATTCGAGACAAGGATTGTTGTCAATATACAATGCGCGCCACTCCCTCGGAAGAAGCCCGTGCCCGGTTTGCTTCCGCATCTGCTCCGGACACTTCCGGTATACCTTCCGAGTACCACGAGTTCGCTGACGTCTTCTCGGAGCAGGAAGCTTACAATCTTCCTCCTCATCGAGAATTCGACCTCAAAATCGAGCTCCTGGACGGCGAGGAGCCTCCGGTCGGTCATGTCTACTCCCTTTCGCCTACCGAGCTTGCTGCCCTTCGGGACTTCATCGACAAGAATTTGAAGTCGGGATTTATATACCCGACTCGTTCAAGTCATGGAGCCCCTATTCTCTTCGCTAAGAAGAAGGACGGTAGCCTCCGGTTGTGCGTCGACTACCGAGGACTTAATCGGATTACGAAGAAGGACCGCTATCCGCTTCCTCTCATCGCCGATCTCCTCGATGCTCCCGGGAAGGCTCGCATCTATACAAAACTTGATCTCCGGCACGCATACCATCTTCTCCGGATCGCTCCGGGTGACGAACCTAAGACGGCGTTTCGTTCTCGCTATGGGTCCTTCGAATTCCGGGTTGTTCCGGAAGGCCTTACCAACGCTCCGGCCGCTTTTCAGCGGTTCCTGAACAGTTTGTTCGCAGATCTGTTGGACGTGTACGTCATCATCTATTTGGACGACATATTGATCTATTCCGATGATCCGACCCAACATACTGAACACGTTCGGGAAGTGCTCCGGCGCCTCCGGAAGGCCGGACTCTACTGCAAACTCTCAAAATGCGAGTTTAGCGTCACCACCTGCGAATATCTCGGTTACATCCTGTCGCCGGAAGGCTTCCGGATGTCTCCGGACAAAGTTTCCGCCATCGTTGATTGGCCGGAACCCCGGAAAGTGAAGGACGTTCAGTCCTTCCTTGGGTTTTGTAATTTTTATCGGCGTTTCATATGGAACTACTCGGCGATCACGATCCCTCTTACTCGCCTCACTCGTTCCAACGTCCGATGGGATTGGACCCCGGTTTGCCAACTCGCATTTGACACCCTCAAGCACGCGTTTACGGAGGCTCCGGTACTTTCACACTGGATTCCGTTCCGGCAGCTTACTGTCGAAACCGACGCCTCCGATTACGCAATCGCCTCGATTCTCTCCATCCTCGGAGATGATGGCGAAATTCATCCCATTGCGTTCCGGTCTCAGGACACTCGGTCCGGCCGAACTCAACTACGACACTCATGACAAGGAACTCTTGGCCATCTTCGACGCCTTTAAACACTGGAGGCATTACCTCGAAGGACCGGAGCTTCCGGTCGACGTCGTAACCGACCACAAGAACCTGGAATACTTCGCGACGACCAAAATCCTCACTCGTCGCCAAGTCCGGTGGTCGGAATACCTGTGCCACTTCAATATGGTTATCCGGTTCCGTCCGGGTAAGCTCGGAGCTAAACCAGACGCTTTGACTAGACGATGGGACGTCTACCCTAAAGAGGGGGATAGGGCTTACAGCCAATTGAATCCTCAAAATTTTCGCCCCATTTTTACTCAAGATCAACTCACTGCGTCGCTCCGGGCCACATTCCTCGAGGAAATCACCCTCCGTTCCTCCATCGTTATGGATGTTGAGAAGCTCTATTCCGACATTCGTGCCCACTACAACGATGACCCAGCCGCCGTTGCGGGCATTGCTTCCGCAGCCTCCGGCACCACTCCGCGCTGGAAACTCGACCCTTCCGGTATGCTCCGGCTCTATGATCGCATTTACGTTCCGGTGGTTTCCGGAGATGCTCCGGACCAGCTCCGCGTACGTGTTCTGCAGAATTTGCATGATCACGAGTTGGCTGGCCATTTTGGACAAAATCGCACATTAGCACTCGTACGCCGTGAGTACACTTGGCCGGAGGTTCGGACTTTCGTCCGGGACTACTGTCGGTCGTGTGTTCTATGCAAGCGCAACAAAAAGCCTCGGCATCGGCCTTACGGACTCTTGAAACCCCTTCCGGTTCCGCTCCGGCCTTGGCATTCCATTTCCATGGACTTCATCGAGCAACTCCCTCTCTCCGGCGAGTTTGACTGCATTTTGGTGATTGTTGATCGGTCATCCAAACAGGTCATTCTCATTCCTTGCGATACCCATATCAATTCGCCGGAGCTCGCTCGCCTCTTCCTCATTCACGTCTTTTCCAAACACGGTGTTCCGGCACATGTTACGTGCGACCGGGGCTCCGAATTCATCGCTTCCTTCTTCCGGTCGCTGGGCGAACTTCTCAATATGGAGATCCATTATACTTCCGGTTATCATCCGGAGGCTGACGGTCAAACGGAACGTATGAATCAGACTGTTGAGCAATATATCCGCATCTACTGCTCGTATCAACAGGACGATTGGGACCGACTCCTTCCGCTTGCGGAATTCGCTCTCAACAACGCTCCGAATGCTTCAACCGGCATCTCCCCTTTCTTCGCCAATAAGGTTACAATCCGGCAATCACGGTCCATCCGGAGCGTGACGTTGCGAACATGTACGCCAAGGATTTTGTCGTTGATCTTCAGGAACTATATCAGTTCCTCCGGGAGCAAATCACTTTTGCCCAGGAGCGGTACAAGGAAACCGGAGACCGGAAACGTGCTCCGCAACCTCCGCTTTCGATCGGCGATCAAGTTTTCATCCTCGCGAAGCATCTTCACACCAGCTGGCCAACTCCGAAATTCTCGGAGACGTACCTTGGCCCTTATGAAGTTATTGGCAAACCCAGTGCCGCTTCTTATACCATTCGGCTTCCGAAATCGTTGTCACAGGTCCATCCAGTTTTCCATATTTCCCAACTTGAACCGCACGTTCCGAACCCATTCCCGGGACGCGAGGAGCCGCCTCCGGCAGCCGTAGAAATCATCGACGGCGAGCCACACTTCGAAATCAAGCAAATTGTTGACTCGAAGATCGACCGGAGGTTCCGAACTAAGCTCCGGTACTACGTCGAATGGCTCGGATACGAGAATACCGACGATCAGTATGCTTGGGTTGGGGCGGACGACTTGGACGCGGCCGAACATATTGACAACTTTCACCGGCGCTTTCCGAATAAGCCCGGACCCGAATATTAACTCATCACACAAAATTAAAATCAAGAAAAACAAAATTTCGTCCAAAATCATAATACAACACTCATTATTCTATCTACAAAGTCTTTTTGTCCTTAGGCCTCCAGGGCCTTCACTCCACGCTTCCGGACGCTTCCGGCTTTTCCGGAGCCTCCGGCTTCCCCATCTCCTCGTCCGAATCGTCCATCACAAATACTCCATCCTCCTCGTGGAAACCGGCTGGGGCTCCCGGCTGCAAAACGAGGGTCTGGAACTCCCGCACCTCCGATTCCCTCTTCACCTGCACCGGAGGCTCCGGTGCTGGCAGAGGAGAAGGAGGCGGAGGCGGGACAGGTTCCGGGTCGGGTTTGAAGGTGAGGACCGTAACGGTCCTCGCCTCCGCGACCTGACTCGCGACCCTGGACGTCGCGGCGACTTGTTGTTCTTCGGGCCCTTCCGGCCCCTCCAGCGCCCCAGGCGCGTCCACTTCCATCCTCTCATCCGCCCCACCGTCCGTGGACCGGAAATCCTCCGGCCAGGATTCGGAACGGGCTCGGGGCGCAACCGGAGCCTCCGGTTCCGCCTCCGAGTCCTCCGACTCGACGGGTTCCATCTCCTTCTCCGCCACCTCGGGGCTTCCGCGCTTCATCAGCCTCCGGCGCTTCGCCGGGGGCGCATCCTCGTCCCTCTCCGGCTCCTCGGCGTCCAGGTCGAGCTCCGCCTGCTCCACGAGGGAGAAATCCCACTGGGAGGCCTCCATGTCGGCGGCCATCCAGCGGAGCATCCGCTCTACACCAGGCGGCACCTCTCGACCAGTCTCCGGCGCCGCGAGTGTCTTGAGGATAAGCTGGCACGCCCGGTATGCCAGCTTATATCGCAACATAGTGCGCCCCACCTGCTCCCCGAGGTATCCGACGTGAGCATCGAGCTCCCGGACCTGTTCTCGCAGACTCTCTCTGCCCTCAGCCTTCCGGGCCCTCCGTTCCCGCTCCTTCCGCGTGCGATCACGCACCTCGCGGTCGCTCCGGTCCCCCCGCTCCGTTCGGGGGTTCCGGCGCGTCCGCGAGGGCCCCGCAACCGGTGCGGACCCTTGGCGACGGGCCTCCTGTGCCGCGTGTCGCTTGTTGACGCGAGGCGGTCCGAGGGGCCGTGCGCGACTGCACTGGATGTGCTTCGCACGGCACCGGCGGCAGGCGGTGCGTCCCGCCTCGACGACGCACACCTCCCCACTCCTCCGGCAAGAGTCGCAAGCTACGAAAATCAAAACCGTTAGTACCGGAACCTCCGGTTTTCACTGCGACGCACCGTTCTCCCCCTCCTGCTCGACGTTGCTGTCATCCTCGTCGTTCAGCTCGTCCACCTCGCCTCCCCCCTCCGCACGCTCCGGCGACACCGACTTCAACGTTTCTATCACCGGCAATTCGTCGAATTCCGGAGCCTCCGCGTCGAGCGCCTCCAGGTCTCGAATGAGCTGGAGGGCACGAGCGGCCTCCTCATTCGCCACTTCCGCGCGTTGCGCGGCCTCCTCCGCCTGTTCCTGGTACGCCGAGATAAGGCGTACCCGGCGCTGCTCCCTCTCCTCGTAGAACCGCTGGGCGGCCTCTTCACGCAGCTCCGTCGTGGTCGCTCGCGCCTTCCCCTTCCCGGAATTTTTGCCGTTGCCGGCGTCGCTGCGGTTGTTATCCGTCGACCCCTCGCGACCACTGTCGGTGTTTCCGTTGCTGGACATCGAATTTGGAGGATAGTATGCCGGAGGTGGTGGTGGTCAAGAAGAAAGAAACGTCTGAGTCAAAACCAACAGCACGTGACTTTTTGATCTTGTTTATTTTCCCACGCTTCTTCATTGTTCGACAAACTTCATTCCTTTTGGGTTCCTCATGGGAGAGGAACCTAAGAGGGGGATACTGTTATATCCATGCAACATCCCCAGTCTTCTCGTCGACCTTCCGGTAGCTCCGGTAGGTTCCGAGGCTCCGGTAGTATACCGGAGCCTCCGAACCGTCCGGTACCATCGGGTTTTTACGCAATGAAGGATTACTGAGCGTTTCCCGTTTATCCGTCTTCCTTCCTTTTCACTTATTGTCATACGACTTCTCATCAGCCCATCTGACTTGACTTATTGTTAAGAACCACTCTCCTTCCTTTTATGGAATACAATTAGATACTTAGTATAAATACGTCTTTAATATGTCCTGTACGTCAGATTGATAATTGACGTTGCTTGGCTCATTTTCCTTGCACTGAGTCGTCTCCGTTCTCTCCGGTTCCCTCCGGTACTCCGACTCGTCTTCCTCTATCGGGTACCTGCCGGTTAGGGTAGTCACTCACCCTTGACCCCCTGTGGTGTTGTGATCCTCCTCCGTATACGTTCCGGACCCTCCAGCTCTCCGACGCTCCGACATACCGGAGCCTCCGGTCCTTCGGCCATTTACTCTTCGGGTCCACCCCGGCTCGGTATATAACATCCGGCAGGGAAAGGTAAAATACAAAAACGATAAGTCTCACTGGGAAAGTCGCTGCAAGGCCTGTATTGCTCGACGGGTCCGGGAGTTGAGAGATGCAGACGAAGCGGAGGTTATTGCGGGTTTGAGGGAGTACGTGAGGTCCCCGACAGAGTTGGATACCCAAGGTGCGTAGCGCGATCACCGCGTCCTGATGACATCCTGACCTCTGACAGCGGAGGAAGACGTACCGCCGGTGTCCGGAAAATTGGAACGTTGGCTTTCCCATCTCTCTCGGTGCGATAGTGTGCCACCCGAACTGCAGGCTCTCGCGAAAGCGGCGTCAAAGAAGGAGAATGCCAACGGCCCAGGCATTAGACTATCCCGCGTGCAGGATGCCGCCCGTGCCGCTACTATCCTCCCGTCCCCACATCCGCGATTGACGTTGAATGGCCCCAGGCCGAGTAGACATCACGCGCCGCCTTCCTCGATTCTGAACGCGCGGATGACTTTGGACGTTCCCCATGCGATTTGTGAGCCTCAGGCATCAAGCCTAAGGTATGGGGTCATGTGGGAGCCGCCCAAGCAGGAGGAGTTTGCACAAGATTTGTGCAAGCTATTTGTCGCCTGCAATATATCATGGAATTCTGCAGCGAATCCGCAATTGAATCTGTTCTTTTCTAAATACGTACCTGAAGCAAAAATTCCGGATCGTCAGGTGCTTTCTGGGCGCGTTCTGGATTCACTTGCCCTCCAGGCAGAAACTGGAATGAAGTCCATCGTCACGGGGAGACTCGGTACGGGGCAGTGTGACGGTTGGAAAAGCGGCGCCAAAGCTGCGATTATAACCACATCCGTGACAGTAGACATACAGGTGAGTTCTTGATCCAAAATATGTTGCACACCAACTGACACCAGTTGTCTCATAGCTATATATGATTGCTGCGCATGACATATCTCCCGAGAGAAAAACGGCTGACAATTTGCTCCAAATTGTGTTGGAAGACATGGAGTATTGTGAAGAGCTTGGAATCATCATGATTGCTTATTGTACCGACGATGGTGGGGATGCGAGGGGAATGCGTGTCAGGCTGAAGCGCGTAAAGCCCAAACTTCTTGTACCCCCGTGTTGGGGACATCAGGTGCGTTTCAAATGCGGCTGAAGATCCGTTCTGACTGGCCGCCGTCAATCAGGTCAATCTTATCGTTGCTGAGGTCCTCGAACTTGACGTTCCGTGCATGCTTTCGATCGACGATGGCCTAAACATAGTCAAGTGGTTCACAAACCATAGCTGCGCAATTGGGCTGTTGAACGAAGAACAGAAACTCACAGAACGCTTCGAAAAGACCCATCGCCTTCTTCGGCTAATTTTCCCGGTCATTTCCCGCTGGATATATCATTTTCTTGCCGTACGGCGGATACTCACGCTTTCACCGCCGATGCGTACCCTCCACTTCAATCATCATGACAAACTGATCGAATGTGCTGGGCCAAAACGAGATGCGAGAGCGAAAGCCGAGAAAATCCTCGCCCCGATAGAAGACCCACAATTCTGGAAGAATCTTGCGGAGTATGGCCCTGCTTACATTTATGAAGAATCCAGTTAAATATTTTTAACAGGGTCAAAATCTTGTTGGAACCGCTGGCTATTGCGGCGAAATGCATGCAAGCGCCGGATGCCGGACTCGATCAGGTGCTGTTGATGCTCGGAAACCTATACCAAATCTACGGTTCCCCCGAGATCAACTCCCGCGTCCGCAGCTGTGTTCGTAAAAGTTTGGAGAAACGTTGGCTTGCCATGGAGCGGGAGGTGTTTATCCTAGCCGTCTATCTAAACCCTTATATCCGCGGCTCCGCCTTTTCACCCAAGAATCCCGCCTTGAAAGTGATCAGCCTCTACAATGTCGCCAAGCGCCTTTTTGTGCGCTTCTTTGACGTGGAACCTGATCTTGATTTCCACGCTGCATTCTTCGATTACAGCAAGGACCTGCGGGAATTTTCCTCAAAGTATATGAAACGCAAATGAAACTACTGTACGAGCGCGAGGTACGTGACTTTCTACGTCAAAATGACCTAATTCACTGGAAATTCTACTAGAATAAACGTGTCAATGTGGCAAAGGTGTGGGAGCAGCTGGATACCGGAGAAGCGAACGGACGTAATGGCCTGGTCAAGCTGGCGATTTGGATTTTGAGTATCATTGCGAATTCAGCCGGCTCCGAACGTGGGTATAGCAAGTTTGGATTATTTTTGACCAAACTTCGTAGCCAGCTCTCGATTCAAAAAGTTCGAAAGATGACGACGGTGGATATGGATCTCAAGCGCCAGCACAAAGAATTGGGGCTGACGACGGATCGGATCAAACGAAAATTCGTCCATTTTGCGGAGCAGTATGTGGACGTCGGCAACGGAGCCCAAGCGATGGATTACGACGAAGCTGACTCATTTGCGAGCCTTACGACTCAGCTCCGTGATGATCTTACCAACAGCCAGGATGTGCCGCCTGACGAAGAAGAGGAGGACGACGAAGAAGCCATGCCAGCTGTTCATTCACAGTCCAACTACACCCTCAAGGAACTATTTCAATATCCGACGGACAATACGGAGAGCCTCGAGAACGGGCTTGGGTTTCATTGGCAGGGTGGGGTGAAGGATCTCCAGGATGAGATGGAGTTGTACGACCTTTTGATGGAGGAATTTGATCTATAGATTCAATCTCGTATTACTGGAATTTTTTCTGATTTTTTCTGCAATTCTACAAGCGTTTAAAACGGGTTTTCCAAAAAAGGAAGCCGGCCTTTGACGAAACGGTCAAAGGCCGGTCAAAGGTCTTGACGTTCGGTCAGACCCCATCAAAGACAACACTGGGTATGCAGGTGTGATTCCTGTTACAGATCCTGCCGTTGACCCTCCTCGTTCTTCTGCTTCGATTCCATGAGGTCCTTCTGTCCATTCATCTTCTCTTGACCCTGTATTGGTTGGCCTCTCTCGCATTGCTGGCTCTGTCCCTGAGACAGCTCTGCCCGATGATCTCGAACCTGTCGTTGACAATTGTGTGGCTGTTGTTCAGTCCTACCTGTCTGATGATAGTGTCTCTGGCTTGGACCGGGACCAGTTACTTTGTCTGCAACAGAAACATGGTGAAACCAAGTATGTCAACATATGAATTTATGCAACACTATTGCTGAATGACATGGGCAGATTGCAGCGATATTGTACCGTCTTGGTGACTGGATTGCATGTCGGGGCTGATATGGCAAACAACAAAAGGTCCACACTGGGCGCAATTATGCGGACTGTTTCATATATGCAAAATCTTCACTGGCCTACATACGATTAGTCTCTCGTAGACAGACACTTCAACAAAAATCACTTCGTACCTCAGTTTGTTGAAGTCTGTTAGTTACCGTGGGGTCTTGATTGCGTAGAATCTTATCATGTAAACTTTATCCAAGTAAAAAAGCTCGCCACTAACAGACCTCTCGTTTCTTGCTGGATTACTCTCCCAGGAAGTGTGCCCAACCTACCTATTGACTATGGCCTCATCCAGGATTTTTTTGAGGGTCCATGGAGACCATGTGGAATACTTTCTGCACGTCGGCCGATGGATCAAGGGATTATCGGAGGTCCCTCGAAGGCAATATTCGTGCTGAATTTTCGAAATTCTGAAGAGACAAAATGAACAGGAATGGATGTAAGACTGATTCTGTGTACTCAGTCTATGCATGGACCCGTCGGCTCTGACCCACCGCTCGAGGGGAAATCAAACTCCGATGTTTATGTAATAAGATTCTACGGCGATCGAGACCCCGCGGTAACAACAAGACTAACATACGATCATACACATATTTTTTACATTACAAACATTCTATACTGTTGAACGACCAAATTAGCGTACAGACTTATGGAGTAGGCAGCCACAATGGGGGATTTCGAGCGTGAGGAAGAGAGCAGATCGGAGACCTCCGTAACATCTGATGTCGGCAGCGACTAAAGGACCAAAAAGAAGGGACTCGTACTGCCATTAATTGGCCCTCATCAACAGGTTCAACTAGGTTCAACTTAACCCTACCTGTCTGTAATCATCCGAGGCATGGCATTTTACGGAGCCCAAGTCGCAGATCCATATTTCATAGAATTCCTTGACGAGAATCGGGATTACTTGGCTGCATCCGCTTGGGCCTGAATCACGAAAGTAAGTAGCCCGTTTTTGCGCTCGTGGGTCCTTGAATTTTCATTATTCGCAGGACGAGACGCAAGCCTTCAGGCTTCAGGATTGAAATGCACTGGCCATGGTCACATTTTCCAAGTTTGGACTAGATGCTTGAATGTTGGTAGACTGGGAACATGTTCAATTTTCGGGTTCTAATTCTCTGAGACCTCGCAACTTATCCCTGGTCGGAGTAGTCTCGCCTACGGAGTTTGAGACTACAGTCCCTGGGCTGATAAATTTGAAACCACTTCCTGACACCTCCAATAGCCTAAGATCTCCCGGTGCGGGAGGGGACGTTTAATTGAGGTCGCAAATAGCCACTCTAAAGTCTTCCGATTCCTACAGCACAACGGTGACCAGATAACTTGAGGTTCATTTCATTGGATGCGCAAGACTGACGTTCAAAACGCACCCGTGCTCAAAAATCTGATATACGACACTATACGAAGTAAGAAAATCTAGTAGGTGAGGGTATGACGCCCTGAGTGATTCTATATAAAAGAGACGGGCAATGAGAAATTTCGTGCTGACAAGTGCGGTTTACCCTTCTCGTGTACATGAAACAAAAGAAAATATTTGGAGTGAACCCGTGAACTCCGACCTAATGAATCTCTCCAGGTAAATGATGAGCTGGGAGGATTTGTTCAAGGTTATTCTCCTCTCTGGCCACGGTGGCACGGGTGGCGAATTGTCCGCCGCATTTGCAGCCTGGGCCCATTTACCACTTCGATTTCCCATACCGGAAGACCGTCTCTTTGAATCATCCACGGGAGTTTCGTGCTCATCTTTTACCCTTCTATATATTTTCTGATGGCTATGAAGTTCCGTGAGGCTGTGGAAGTCCGCTCAAGGAACGAACTTGGCTCGAACTGACACAAATGGTTTTATACACGGTCTCTAGGGTTGCACACCGTCGCTGTCTTTACAGGTGTGACGGGCACCGCTTACGGGTGGCCGCCCCCGCCCTGTCAGGAACCTCCGCGGAATGTTTTTGCGGGGCGAGTGCGGTTGCCCCGTCTTTCGCCCGTAACCGTCTATGTGGTCCAAATGACGGCCGTATTCAAGGCAGTTCTCAATTAACCTTTCAGTCTTTCTGTAAGGTGATCACGTACCTGACAAGTCTTTCTATCCAGATTATCAGAGAACGAAATCTACTCGGAAACCTGGTTTGAGGTCAGTATTAGTAACTCGGAGTGATGTCATACTCAACATCGAGAAGCCTTTTCTCCACGGATACGACTCTGTTGAACTGCAGAAACTTTCAAAATCAATCACAACGGTCACCGAAATTCTCCACTAACTCACCGTCGTCAACGTGACGAAAATAATGGGATAAATGAATACACAAGACCCTCCCGCATTTTGCGGTCCGTACCCTTTTTTTTGGCCGTCCCATACCGTCTCGACGTCGCAAAATCCCAGAAAACGGCGGTCTTTGTGGCGGGCCGTACCCGTCTCGTGGCCAGGACTTGGCGGCCGGCCCGTAACGGGACGGTGTGCAGTGCAGCCCTAACGGTCTCTGAACTCAACCTTGCCCGAAAGCTCCTCGATTTAGTGTTTTCGAAGTCGTACTTCATCGTATGTACTTTTCATCGTTCATTGAAATACGCTCGAGATAATTCTGCCTCTCTGGTGCTTCTTACTTGTAAATTGCTGCTCTGGTCTTATTTCAAGACATATCTTTTAACGCCGCCATTTTTTCAACTTCTGCTCCTTCTTCTGCTCGGTTGCCGCGTTTGGAGGTAATCGCCGCATTTGCCGTACCACGTCTTTGAAAACATCTTTGACACGCCAGTTATGTTTTGCCGATGTTTCGTAGAACGGTAGGTCCCATGTCCTCGCCAGAGATTCGATTGTCGCGGCGGACACCTCTCGTTTACTTACGAAATCGCTCTTGGTCCCGACAACAACGATGGGCTGCATAGAGTTTCGTTCAGAGTTCAGACTACAACGGGGAGGTGAAAATGGCTACGAACTGAATCCGGGCCTTTGAGTTTGAGTATCTTCCGCCGAAAATTGACAACCTCTTCGAGACTGACTTGTTCGGTCAAGCTGTTCAGGAGAGATATCAAGAACAAGATATGGTGAGGGCGACGTGCACATGGAAACTTCCCTGAAAACGAGAATGAATCCTTGAGCAGACTGGAATTTGTGCATCAGTTCGGGGAGGATGTGCATCGTAGAATTAGAGTGTCAACCTCGATCCAGTTGTCGATCATGAACGTGTACGTGTCCGCAGCACCTGTGTCGAGGATTTCGAGCTGAGACACAGAATCAGATGTGGTTTAGATGCAAACGAGAAGGAAGGACTTGGTATCGAATGAACAATACCCACCGAAGATGACTCCCCGTCCACCTTTATTGGCTGGCGATACCGGTCTACGCAAAACTGTAGTGACAGGTCCGGGGCCGGGGCTGGCACATACTTTCTATTCTGTGGTCGGTTTAGTCTCACGGGCCAACTGCATATCGGTTGAAGCGTACGTAGGATCAAACTCGTCGACGACGAAGACATCGTGTATAAGGCGGCCTGTGCTGGAAAGTCAAGCATGGGCGATGAGACAAAGGTCCAGCGTACTCGTGAGAGCTGTTTTCCCTACAGCACTAGCTGAAACAAGACATATAAATTTCTAGATGGGTTTAGGGGCGGAAAGGATACCTCCTAGGATAGCGATAGTGAACTGCTGCGTGGGCTCGGTATTCTTGAACGACGTGCCCGAGGTCATCATGTCCTCGAGAAGGACGGAAAAGTCGGCTTCTTGCGCAACAGTGAACTGCTGGCTATCATTCTCGAACGCTACACCCGAGGTCACCATAGTCTCGTGGGGGACAGACAAGTCGACGGCTTGTTCAGGCGAAGCCGAGCCATGTGCCCGAGATTCCTGCCCCGGAATATCAAAGTGTTCCGCGTAGTATAGACCAGCGACAGGCGCACGAGACTCGTCGGCAGGTGTGGTGTTTGTCGAAGATTCAACCAGAACATCAAACTCGACCTCGCGACATATGTGTGGTAGGTCCTTCTCGAAGGAGCTACTAGTGGCGAGAGAAAAGGAATTGGGCAAAAGGGCCGCGGCCAGTGGCCTGAAAATAATGGACTGTCATGGGCTGGCAAGCGTCGGAGAATAAAATCGTACCCACCGACGTAGGAGTTGAACAGCCTCGCGAAAACCTGCGTACCAAGGTTGCAGAGCCCGATTCATGAAATCCATTTCCCGGAGCCAATTGGACATCCCCACCAGAATGGCCTCAGCGAGAATATCAATGCCTTCGTAGTCGAAAGGCGCCTCTAACTTGGGAGATTCGTCCGAGGGGAGCGTGTCGATCGCAATGTCTTTGAGGATCCGAACCATGTCCAAGCACAATTTCTTCGCGACATCGTTATACACACTTCCACTATCCATCCAGAATCCAGGTAATTCGAGGATCCCTGCCAGATACCGGATACAAAGTGCGCGGGAGAAAATAGACTCTGCTCCTGTCCTTGATGTGCCCTCATTAGACCATTGAATCTAGTTCGACACGGGACACGTACTGACAATTGTGTGCAATCAGTAGTCGCTCAATTGCACTGAGACCTCCACCATTCTGCGAACAATTCGCCCGCTGAGAAACAGGAAGTTCCTCCAAAATCACCGCAATGTCCGTTTCCGACAAACAGGTTGCAGCGAAGGTCCGCCAAAATGACCACTCCGAATCCAGGGAACTGTCAGAACGGTCCCAGAACGCAGAAATGTCGCTCTGGAAAATCGAAACGCCCTGCATGCACTTCGCACCCAGGAAAAGAGGTCGTAAGTCAGGGAAGCGTGTGCTGAGAGTAACAATCCTCTCGAAAGCCTGCCGCTGCGTCTTCGGTGATTCGTCGCTACGGGGGTGAGGGGCTTGCTTAATCTGCCTGTGAAATGAGAAGGGAGGACGAACACTCACGACAGTGAATACCCCATGAGTCTAGAGCAATCTCTTTCCAATTTCACGGATCTTTCATTCCGCAGAGAAGTAAGCCGTAGCTGCCGCTCCTCTCCTGTGCCGAAAAACCCTGCAATCTGTCGGGCGACAACGTCGGGGCCTAAGCCCAACCGGTACGCCATGCGGTTAGCGTGGGTCGCTAGAATCTGCCCAGTAGTCGAGTAGAGCTCATTCAGTGTCCGACCCGGGGTCGGATTCAAGATGATTGCCCATCTTTCCGGGTTTCCTGAGTGTCCGACCTCCCTTGAAGTTGGGGGGTCGGGGTAAGGGACCAGGGCACCTATGGAGGTCATTGCGGGTACGAAGGGAATAGCGAAGAGCTGTGGATGTCACAGCTCTTGCCTGGCTATGCCATTGCACCGCCTGGCACAGTGGCAGCTTCGTAGCAGCCGTGAATTCTTGGCGGGAGATTTCATTGATCCGTGCTTCACGTCTTTGGGATTTGTAAGGGATCAGAGATCCTAAATTGGACGTCGGATCATTCTTCCGTAGGGCCGATCGCCAAAAATCCATGACTTGCTACCAGCTGCCAGCAGCCAGTGTCAGGCTTATAGCATAGCTGACATGCAAGAGCTGTTACATCCACGGCTCTTCGCTATCCCCCTTCTTAGGAATGACTTCCGCAGGTGCGCTGGTCCCTTAAGCTTACCCCACCCACCAACTTCACGGGTCGTGTGGCTTCGCATGGAATGCCGCTACGGCTGCTTATCTATATGGCGCGATTCGTTTGATGGATCGAGTCACTTGTTCCTCTTCAAACCAAACCAGCATGATTAGCGTCCAAAAGGCCTTAGATGAAATAGGCCTGTCGACTTTCCTGTCGTCCCCTCGGGATGTTTACCTCATCATCCTCCAGCGCGCCATCCGCCTGCTCGTTTATGGCCAATCCGCCATTGTTCTTACAGCGTTCCTGAAGTCACTCGCATTCACCGACTTTCAAATGGGTCTCTTCATGACCTTGACTTTACTAGGAGACGCAGTAGGCTCACTTATCCTCACCATCTACGCGGATCGGCTCGGTCGGGCAAAGGTCTTGCTAGGCGGATCCTTGCTGATGACCGCCAGCGGACTGGTTTTTGCTTCATCGCAAACCTATATAGTCCTGCTTTTGGCGGCAATGGTTGGGGTGATCACGCCGAGGTGAGGGTTGGATTTTCCTTGAGACAACGTTTGATGGCTGAGCTTCGCATGAAGCGGCAACGAGATAGGACCGTTCAGGGCTGTTGAAGAATCCATTCTCGCCCAACTCATCGACAGCGATAACCGAAGCACGATCTTCGCGTGGCATTTTACGTTGACTCTGCTTGCTCTCGCTCTTGGGAATCTCTCGGGCGGTTGGCTCACTCGGGCGTTACAGCACCATCTTGGATGGGCGGCTATGACAGCCTATCGAGCAATGTTTTTGCTCTACTCGACGGCGGGATTGTTGAATAGCGCGTTGACCATGGCGCTATCGGCTAACGTCGAGATCCAGAGAAGATCCAGTGGAGGGGAAGAGGATGGGTTGTTTGAGATGGGTGAGGCCGAAGAGGAGGTCGTGGAGGAAACGAAGGAGAAGACGACATTCAGTTTCTCACCCGAAACGAAGAAGAAGGTGTGGTTATTGTCAGCCCTGTTTGGGGTAGATAACTTGTCGGGTGGATTGGTTCCAGTGTGGGTGGCAAAGCCTTTACTTCGGTCGCGTGGACAATAGCTGATAACCGTTTGCAGTACCATCATCGTCTACTTCTTCACGCAGAAATTTCACGTCGACGAAGGCACCCTGGGCAACACATTCTTCACCACGTCCCTCGTCGCCGCCATCTCCAACCTCATCGCTGGCTCCCTCGCCCGCCGTTTCGGCAACGTTAAAACCATGGCTTTCACCCACCTCCCTTCGGCTATCCTCCTCGCCCTCGTCCCGCTCCCGTCTAACTTTCAGTTCGCGCGCGCCATCCTCGTCGCCGTCTTCTGTACCACCAAAATGGACATCGCCCCGCGCACGGCGTTTCTGACGTCGTACGTCTCCGCCGAGGAGCGCACGGCCGTGATGGGGATCATAAACGTGGTCAAGACCGTCGCGCAGAGTCTCGGACCGACCTTCACGGGCCTGTTGGCCACGCACGGTAAGATTTGGCTGAGCTTCGTGATTGCGGGCGTCCTGCAGGCGTTGTATGATCTCGCGATGTTGTATTTCTTCACGCGCGCGGTGTCGGTATCTTGGTATGTGGGTTTTGATGACGGGCATTTCGTTGCGAATGACGTGAACTCCAGAATAGAATGCATGAATGAATCCTCTCGTGTCCACGAAGCCCATAAGTTCTATCTTGGAACGGGAGGCTGTGTATTGTACCCCGTGAACTCGCAGGCCCCTGCCACTGCAGTCCTAAGCAATCCTCAGGGCTCTCAGGCTGCATGTATCTCCTTCTCCGTATGCCCTCGTATCCCGCTCGTTGGGCGTGTCCACTTTCCGTAAGTCACTCCACTCGCCTGTCGTACTATACCGTGTGCGCTCTCTTCGTTGTGTGTTGATGGCCTCCTTCTCATACGCCATAGCCGAAAAGCTAAGGTGGAAATTTTGGTAGGTGCGAAATTTCGTTCAAGTTCTCACACCCGAAACTCACTCCATCCAGCGAAGCTCAACTGCCTGTAAATTGTGTTGGAGGCTGTGATCACCACTAGACTACTAATTGCACAAGATGGGAATGCTCAGCATGAGTGTTAATCATAATGTTCGCCCGGGCACTGTCGACCTTGGACGTCGGATCAATCTCCTATAGGGCCAGGAATTTTGACGGACCTGACTTGACCTGCTGCTAGGACCAGGCTGTGCCATGGGATAGCCAGGCAAAAGCTGTTACATCCACAGCTCTTTGCTATTCCTCTTCGTACCTGCAATGACCTCCATAGGTGCCCTGGTCCCTTACCCCGACCCCCCAACTTCAAGGGAGGTCGGACACTCGGGAAACCCGGAAAGATGGGCAATCATCTTGAATCCAACCCCGGGTCGGACACTGAATGAGTTCTACTCGACTACTGGGCAGATTCTAGCGGCCCGCGCTAACCGCATGGCGTACCAGTTGGGCATTGGCCCCGACGTTGTCGCCCGACAGATTGAAGGTTTTTTCGGCACAGGAGAGGAGCGGCAGCTACGGCTTACTTCTCTGCGGAATGAAAGACCTGTGAAATTGGAAAGATATTGCTCTAAATTTATGGGATATTCACTGCCGTGCGTGTTGGTCCTCCCTTCTCATTGCACAGGCGGATTAAACATGCCGCTCGCCCCGTAGCGACGAATCACCGAAGACGCAGCGGCAGGCTTTCGAGAGAATTGTTACTCTTAGCACACGCTTCCCTGGCTTGCTACCTCTTTTCCTTGGTCCAAAGTGCATGCAGGGCGTTTCTATCTCTCAAAACGACATTTCTGCCCTCTGGGATCGTTCTGACAACTCCCTGGATCCAGCATGGTCGTTCTGGCGAACCCTCGCCGCAACCTGCCTGTCGGAAACGGACATTGCGGTGATTGTGGAAGAAACTCCTGTGACTCAACTAGTGAATTGTTCGCAGAATAGCGGAAGTCTCGGTGTGATTGAGCGGCTGTTAATTGCACACAGTTGCCAGTGAGTCGTCCGCGCCGAACTAGATTGGATGGTTTGATAAAAAAGAAATAAGGACAAGAACGGAGTCTACCTTCTCAAGTGCACTTTGCATCCGATATCTGGCAGGGATCCTGGCACACCGGCAAAAGTGAATATTCAGCTCGGATTATGCTGCCTAATCGTCACCTGAAAAACACTACTTTCGGCAACATGTTCAGCTGGCGGCATTTTTGCCATTGGCTCGGAAAATGCCGAGCCAATGGCAAAAATGCCGCTGGCTGAATAGGTTGCTGAAAAGGATCTTTTCAGTTAACAATCAGCTGAGCTGAATATTCGATTTTTCCGGTGTGTGGAGTTACCTGGGTTTTGGCTGGACCGTGGAACGGTGCATAGTGATGTTGCGAGGAAACTGTGTTTGGAGATGGTCAGGATCCTCAAAGATAAGTATTGCGATCGACACGGACGCGTCTCCCCAATTAGAGGCGGCTTTCGACTATGAAGGCATTGATATTCTCGCTGAAATCCTTCTCGTGGGGATGTCCAATTGGTTCCGGGAAATCGGTGCCATCGACCGGGTTTGCAGCCTTGGTACAAAGATTTTGGCGAGGTTGTTCAGCTCTTACGTCGGTGGGTCTTATGTCATCCTTCGGCATTCAACGAACCCATGACAATACATTATTATCAGGCCACTGTCTGCGGCCCTTTTACCCAATTCCTTCTCGCACGCCACAAATGGCTCCCTCGAGAAGGACTTCCCAACCGTATGGCGCGAGGTTGAATTTGATGTTATGGTTGAATCTTCAACCGCCACCACCCCAGCTGTCGACGGGTCTCGTGCGCCTAGGGATGGCCTATACTACGCGGAACATGATGAGGCGTCGGGCCAAGACTCTACTGAATACATGGTCGACTTCTCCACTGCCATAGCTCAAGAGACTATGATGATATCGGGCGTGTCGTTCGAGGATGCGGAGCCCACCTCACAGTTCACTCTCGCGGAACACCTTGATGCTTCGGGCCAGGAAGCTCGGTCATCCTCACTTGAACAAGCGGTGGACTTGTCAGTCTTTCCCGAGACCATGATGACTTCGGGTGTGTCGAAGTTCGAGAATGTCAAGCCCCCACAGAAGTTAACCATCGTTGTTCTCGGAGGTATGCCTCCATCCATACAGCGACTCGGGCATTCATGTGGTTTGTTTCAGCCGCCTGTGTTGGCAAAACGCCCCTCATCAGTGCGCTGGATTTTTCTTTGTCGAACTTGCTTGACTTTCTCCTCTCAGCCCGATTCATCGACGGTGTCTACAATGACGAAAATGGCCCTACGTACGCTTCAATCGAAATAACGATTTATGAGACTAACCTCACTACAGGGTAGAAGGTGAGTGCCGCCAGACTCAGACTCGCAACTTCACAATCTGCGTAGATATATACCATCATTCAATGAAGGTCGACGGCGAGCTGGCTTCGGTGGGTCCTGATTCAATGTCGTTGTGTTCTTCAAATTCCTTCCATTTCCTTCTTTCATTTGTTGTAGTAACCATTGCTCCTCTGATTCTTTATCTCAGCTCGATGTCATCGACACGTCCGGCATACTACCCGAGTATGGGCCATGATCGAGAAATGCATCGAGGTTCGCTCTAATTCTGCGATGCGTAGCGCCCAAACTGATGCGCAAATTCCCAGTCTGCTCAAGGGTTCATTATCATTTTCAGGCAAGTTTCCGTACCCGCGTCCCTCCCGCCCTTCCTTCATGTCTCTCCCAAACAGTTTGACCTCTCAGAACAGTCTGGATAAAGCTGAGAAGTATCGGGAGAAAATACACCAGCTCAAGGGCCCGGAATCAGTTCGTACTGAACCTCTTACCTCCGTACCTATGACCCTGAGCCGATCATGCAGCCCATCGTTATGGTCGGGAACAAGAGCGACCTCGTGCTTGAACGAGTGATACCCGCAAAGACAATCAAATCCTTCTCCATGGATTGGGAATTGCCCTTCTACGAAACATCAGCGAAACAGAACTGGCATGTCAACGATCCCTTTGAGGACCTGGTAAGGCAAATGAGGCGGCCCTCTGGTGTGTCGTTCGACAATATCAAGCCCACGCAACAGTTCACCGTCACTGTTCTCGGAGGTATCCCTTCCATCCCTCCAGCGACTCAGACACTCATTTGATTTGTTCAGACAGCACTGTCGGAAAAACACCACTCATTAGTACGCTGGACTTTCGTCTTCTCGCATTTACTTGATTTTCACCTCTCAGCGCGCTTCGTCAACGATGTCTACGTTGACATATGGGATCCTACGTACGCTTCAGCCAATATCAACTCGGCCTGTGAGACTAACCCGTCATAGAATAGAAGGTGTGCGCCCGCCACGGTCGCGCAACCGTAACTTCATAGTTTCTCGTAGAGTCGTATCGTTGTTCCACGATGATCGACATCGTTGTTCCACGATGATCGACGGGGAGCTATGCTTGGTGGGTCCTGTTCTAGCGCCGTTTTGCGGTCTCGAAGATTTTTCGATTCCTGCATCTGTTGCAGTAGTTACATTGCTCTGTTAATGCTTTTCCTCAGCTCCACATCATCGACACGTCTGGCCTAACTGAGTACAGGATCTTCGCTGGGCAGCACATCCGGGTTCGCTCTAATTCCACGATGCCGATGCTTAGCGCCGAAACTGACGCGTAAATTCGTAGTCTTCTGAAGGGATCGTTATCGCTTTCAGGCAAGCTTCCGTGCGCACGTCGCTCCCGCCTTTTCTTGATGCCCCTCCTCAACAGTTTGACCTCGCAGTCCAGTCTGGAGGAAGTTGACAGTTTTCGGCAGGAAATACGCCGGATCAAAGGCCCGGATTCAGTTCGCACTCTCTTTCCCTCCTTACAATTATGAACTCTGAATCAAAATCTACGCAGCCCATCGTCGTGGTCGGGACCAAGAGGGATCTCGCGAGCGAACGAGAGGTGTCCGCCAAGACAATTGAATCCCTTGCCAAGAGTTGGGACTTGCCGTTCTACGAAACATCGGCGAAACACAACCGGAATGTTAATGATCCATTTGAAGATTTGGTACGACAAATGCGGCGAAGAATTCTCCCCCCCGTGGGCAGGGAAGACAGAAAGAAGCAGAAAAGGGGGGAATGCATTACAATGTGAACCAGCTCCTACCTACTGGATTTTCTCACCTCGTATACCGTATAGAAAATTTATTAAACCACGAGTGCGCTCCATCTCAGACGTGGACCACATATTTGAACATGCCACGCTTACATCCGAGCAGATGTTCAGATTCGAGAACGTTATCGGGTCCTTGCCGAGGTCCATGAGCTTCTATCATGGGCATATCGGACACGATTGTTCTATGAATTATTAAATAATTAAGACGCACAGACGGCAAGTGTCGCGTCAATGATTGCAAGTCAAAGGAGATTTCCCCATTACAGTGAACCGGCCAGTGCAAGTGATCAGCGAGTGTATAAGGTCCACACAAAAGTCTCGATGGGAACACTGTTCTGAGCTGGTCATAACTTCTAAGGCGGTATCACAGTTTTCAAACTTCACCCCCACCGGCTGCCGCGTTGACGAATCGTTATTGAAGTCGCAATCCTGTCGGAGTTCTACCGAGAATATGGTACAGTGTTGGAGCCCCAGATCAATTCTTCGCAGAGTCTGAAGTAGAAAACTTGCAAAAGAAGAAGTACGCGGGTGCTAGTGAACACTTCCATCATTTTTCCAAATTTTCCGATATAATATTATATCCCATCTATCTGTGCATAGTGATTGTTATGTCATAGTTGAATATATTACGCCGCCTGGGCCAAGCGTTTGGAGAGAAACTCACAGGCGCCCCAACATGTTTTGTTTACGACGCCTTTCCTTTTCCTTTTCGTGGTCGCGACGTTCGAGGTGCGTCTGATTCAGGACGAGCCTTCTTTTTTGCACGCGTGTCGGGGGGAGGAAGAGCGTCCCGTTTCCGTTTCCCCACTGTCACGGAGGACAGAAGCTGCTCGAACAGATCCGAGACGGGGATGTCCTCTGTGAGACGTTTGAACAGGCCCGTGTTGAGGTTCGCAAAAGGAGATGAGGCAGACTTTGGTGACACCGTTTTCAGGTGTGTTAGGGCGGGGAACGATGCGACGACCCGAAGGATACGGAACGGGCCATCGTCTTGTGTGGTGTCGAGGAGTTTGGCGACAACGCTTGCGTGCTCGGACGAGTCTGTGTCGGATGCCTGTAAACTTTGATTAAATATGAGCGATTTGGAACCCGTGCACTCACCTCTTCACGGAGGAGACGGTCAGGCTCAAGGCGGTGCAAGACGGCTTTGAGGGTGATATCTTTGAGGACGACATCCGTCACCGCGGAATGAAGGATAACGCGGAGGAAGCGTTCGTCCGCCAACTTGAGATGGAAGATGAGATCCGGGTCTGCCGTGGGCGTCAGGCAGAATGGAAAACCTGTCGCTCCATCCAGCCACGAATCCACTCCAGCGAGAGTGCTAGGACTGGCGGCCAGTGCTGGAAGGGTCGATGCATAGCCAACTGTGGATGCCTCCTTCTCCCTGAATGCAACCAGTTGTGCCTTTTGTTGCGCCCACTTGTGGACCGATTTATGGGGAAAGGAAAACACGTTGGATAGTGTGGGGCCATTATCGAAGGCGCGGGTAAGATAGAAGGCCAAGAAACCGGCAAGGGATCTCGAAGTGGTGCTCGTCTGGTGCCGCTCGAGCACTGTATAGCAGTTGTGCGGAGGGTCGACCGGGGGAAAACTGAATTCGGGTTCTGGCCGCTCGCAGAGCCATCGCGCGGCCCTGAGAAGGAACATCGGCTCGTCCATTACAACACTGGACAATTTTTTGTCAGCAAAACGGCCGAAACCGGAACTGACGAGGGGCGTCAAATCGGCGGGAAAGGGAGAGGGATGGTGCGAGGTAGCGAGGTAGTGGAATAAAACTTGTTGGACTGTCGATTTTCGAAGGGGACCTATGGGCGAATGAGATGGCTGGCTGAAGGAAGTAAGGATATACTGACCCGTCGGGCCAACGGTGAAAAATTCCGGGTCCAATTCGCGAACTGCGACATCGATTGGATACCGGAACGGTTCGTCATCGTCGTAATCTGTGGGTCGATGTGTAGTGGCTTTCTCGACATAATCGTTCAGCAATTTATGTGGAGTTCTGAATGCATCCATTAGGAGCGCCTTGATCAGTGCATCCGTGGAGCGGTACCTGTAAAGAGGATGTAAGCATTTTGAAAGGCGGAGAGGAGTTAACAAGCAAACCTGCCGCGACACCATGTCCACACGCGCCGCAGGAATTCTTCTCCTGCTGGCGTTGCTTGGTAGGAGGGATCCAGAAAGGAAGAGACGTAACGTCGATGCTCAGTCTCGTCGTCGAAGCCCCCAGTATCGGAGAGCCAATTTATTGACCCCGAAAATGGCGCCGATTCAAAACCTTCCCTGGGGATGTCCGTGCCTAAAACCACGAAGGACGATTCCTGGGGATGCGACTTGGCTGACCAGGTCTGGACGATCTCCCGAAGAAGGGGGTACTGCTTGCCTTCGTGTTGGAAGGCGCTCGTATGTTGACGCGATACCAATTGAGCCTCGTCGAGGACGTAAAACAGATGGAACTGCGGACCGTGGATTTTTCGGAGTTTGCAATACATGACAGCGATAAGATCCAACACCTCGTCTGGTTTGAGATCGTCCATGTAACCCTGGACGTCCGTCAAGACGTCATAGCTTGAATCTCCAGGCAATTGAGGCTTGAGCTGGAACAGAAGCCATTTTTTTTTGTGCTCTTCTCGGATCCCGTAGGGCTGAATAAGTTCGGAATACATGTGAAATATCAGCAGGCGGCCGAGCAAAACCAGACCAAACCGCTCGTCCACGATTTCCATATTTCTCTTGAGCATCTTCTGGAAGTTGGGGGAATCTGTCGCAGGGAGCTGGTATCGGAAATCCGTCGCACCATCTAGTGTTCCGTAGAGATTCTCTCCAAGGTCTGCTGCTCCCAAGTTATTCCCATCGCGGGCCATGATGAAATAGAATCCCCAATGTCGACAAAGGCCCTCGAAAGAAAGCCTCGTCTTCCCACTCCCCGAGGTATTTACTAGAAATCTATGCAGGGAATCAGCAATAGAATTGCGATACAGACAAGTGTTGTTCACGTGATCTTGTTTTTCTGAAAGATACCGTTAACACGATTCATAAGTTGAGGATCCTCCTCAAATCTCCCCAATTGGTGAATGAGAAGTCCGGGTTTTTTGCTCACTGCAGGTATTTCGAGGGATTCGACGTGGGTGACGATACTTGAGTCAGGCTCGAGTTTCGAATCCGGTATGAAACGATCGAAAGGGCCGTCGTCCCCATCGAGAAATCTCATGAAGGGAGGTCGAAGTTTTTTCAAAAAGGTGTTTAGGCTGTCTTTCCCTTTTGTTCGACGTATCGACGCTGTTTATATCATGAATGGACGATTGTTCGCTTAAGAGAACGCCTACGATGCCGCTGAACCGGACCATGCTCCTTGCTGCGATGTGCGACTTCGAGTAGCCTATTGAGCTCCGGACGCCGGCTGATCAACGCTGTACAAGTCTCCTTATCGCTGTATAACGGATCCAACGGGTAAGGCTCGTTGTGCAATCCGGCGGTAACGATTTCGGCCAAAACAGTGGCGGCCTCCTCAATGTCCATGCGACAAGGATTCAGAGGTAGAAAAGTACCTCTGCAGTCGCTTGCCGGGGCGTAGATGGTGTAGCGGAGGCGAGAATACAAAGACGAGGAGAAAGATGCTCGATGACATAAGTGTCACGTGCGTGATGTCAACATTTTGATCTTAGAAGTTAGTCCCATTTTAACGCATTTTAACGAACGCAATAAGTAGGATTACATTCCTGCTTCGGAAATTTATCTGTGAACTTTTATCCAGAGAACCTTCGCCCAAATTTTTTAGGTAGGTAAGTAGGTAGCCAGGTGGATTTGCTATTTCAAGTTGTCAGTTACGTACCCACATGGACCCACAAACTGTCAGGCCCCCACTCATGGCCCGTTCCCTTGTTACAAGCTGTCATAAAGGTCCCATGGTCTCCAGGCGATTGTATTCGAAACGCAAACCCATGAAGGCCTCTATTGTTGCTCTTGTATTCCTACCATCGCTGAACCCGCCAAATCTGAGAATATAGATGGAATGGCGGGAGAGGGCTGTCTTGTCATCTGAACAGCCTTATAGTGTTTTACACAACGACTTTTGTTCTCTGTGATTGATGCAGAGTAGATGTCTATTGTATTCCTACCATTGCCGAACTTGCGCCGAATTGTCTGGCATGAAACGATGACAGGAGAGCGGAGGAAGCCGCCACACGAACAGCTTGTCATGACAACTCTTGTTTTCCGTGCGGTTAAATGCGGAACGAGCAAGCGAGGAAGCATCCGAGTCCTCACCCACTTACTTCCATCTTTGCTTTCCATCATGAATTCCGACCAAGCCACCGAGAGCCATGAACTCGGCGAAAATGACCCCACCGTCAGTACCACCGAACTCGAAGATACCGAGGGATCAGACGCGATCGCGGAAGCGGCGGCGGACATATCGTCCCAGAAAAGGCGAGATTTTAACATCTCCGACGCCTTCAATCGTTACCTGGACGTTTGGAGCCGCGGACCCCCAGCGGAATTGGCCAACATGGTGCTAGGGATAGTGGAGACGTATGCAAGGGTGGAGGACGGGACAAGGAATATGGACATCAAATTGACCGAAATAGACCCCGAAGTTTTTTTGAAACAACTACTCGAGAGTCACGGCCGACAGGACCCAGACTATCAGTGGATTTTTGATCGGTGTACGTTCCGCTCCGTTTAATTTTTCACCATGCTGATTTTCATAGTCTGGGTCAACGGCATCATTTCTCTTGCTCAGTTGGCCAAGATCGTCGACGATTATTGCTCTGAAATTGAACCTCTTCTTAAAAGGTTCATC
Organism: Mycena maculata; assembly: GCA_029448575.1. Lineage (NCBI taxonomy): Eukaryota > Fungi > Basidiomycota > Agaricomycetes > Agaricales > Mycenaceae > Mycena > Mycena maculata. The sequence goes on from JARJLG010000005.1 coordinate 1,156,699, forward strand.
GAGGAGAAGGCACCACTCGAATCGTGGACGCCTAAGGAGGGCACGAAATATAGAGAGTTCCTGAGGGCGCTCAATATCCCGGACTTGCATGGGGGGCCCGACATGCTTCTTCATGATCTGGGAAGCTTCGCTCACCATCCAGAGCTTCAGAAGCGCGTCGAGAATATATTTCCGATAGGCGAGGATAACCACGTGTTAGTGGTTTATCTGCCATTCTAATCTTGCGAGGCCATACTTACGATGTGAAACAGGGTTGTTTTGAACACATCCGGATCCGGAAAAACTCGACTAACGTTCGAGGGCCTCTGCCAGTTCTGGGGGTTATATTTCACATCATGTGTTGATACCCAAGGCCATGGTTCTGCCGATCTCCAAAACGTCATGGACCGAATAGAGGACGAGAAAGGGTTTACGAAGAACCTCCCCCTCACAGACTTCGCCACGGCACACCTTGCCAATAGGCAGATCGCTCGAGGTTACCTCACAGACGTACTCTATGCTCGTCTCGCAATCCTAGCAAAGTTTTGCCAGATCGCGATGCAGTTGAACTCGGGCACCTTACTCGACGAGCACAAGAAGTACTGGCTTATACTACAGCTCAAGCCTTCCCATCTTGCGCACAAAGATTGGGATATCTTTAACGAACTGTCCAAGAGGATCCATGGGTTCAAATGGAAGGACTCAAAAGTCATTACTCGATTGGCCGCAGAAGTCCGGGCCCTCACCGGTCCTGGATTCGGAGCGCGGTCGGCACTTTTTTGCGTAATTGACGAAGCCCAGGCTGCAGCTGAAAAATACACGGGTGCATTTAGATCACTCAAGCTTGACTCCTCCAACGCGCGCTCGCTCCTGCGTGAACTCGTGGCCGTATGGGGCTTGGTTATGGGCATGTGGCTCATTCTGGCGGGTACCGGAATGAAGAAGAGCGTCATGGACGAAACTCTGGCCTCTGCCATACTGAAAGAGGGCAGCGTCGTAACAGCCTTTGACATAGGAGGATTCGATGACGCCACAGACCAGATGGAGTATATGAAGAGCCTCATGCCGGATGATTTCAAGTGCAGCGAAAAGGCTCAAAACTTGTTCAGACTAGCGCACTATTGGTTAAGGGGCAGGTTCGCCCATTCTACTTCGTCCGAGGCATACTTTGTTGACGTGTCTGAACATAGGTTTCGTTTCACAGCTACCTTTATGAGGGTGCTCCTGTTGGCTGGATTTCAAGACGCGGAGCTTCTGCTTCAACAATACGTTAGTGTCTGTACGGCGCCTCCGCTCTCAGATCCCAATGCCGCCCTTGCGCTCCAGAATACAGGATTTGTTCCAACTGGCGGAAATCTTAATGCCTGGGTTGTCCAAACGTCCAAACGCACCGTGGGGGGGTTCAAGACCTTTAGTTTCGAACGGTTGAAACAGAGTATGTTGCCCATATTTGCCCGGTTTGACGAGCTCAATTTTCATTCAGACTCGAAATTGTTCAACGATATAAAAATATGCATATCCAAATTTCATTTGCGAAGCGACATTTCCTCCTTGCACCTCACCAACTCCGAGTACGAAGCTGTGGAATATGGCTTTGCTCGCGTCGTGGCCGTTGAAGACCAGAAAAAAGCATATGTCGTGGAAGGGCAACGGCCCACACGCGTGATCCTGAACGAGCCATTGGTCGTGCTAGCACTCATGCAATGGCTTCGGGAGAGGGATCTTTCTGTCCACGAGGGGCTCTCACTGAGAGCTCGGACTGGAGTAACGGAGGCCAATGGGTCCAACGGGCTTGAAGAATACTTTGCATTCTATTTCAGCACTGTTTTCGACGACGACACGCCGCTCAACAAGATATTCCGCTTCAAAAAAGGCGAGCCCAAGTGGGCAAAGAAGCCTGCCAAATTGATCTCTCTATATCGGCGCGATGCTGAATGGGATAGTCTCCGGGACCAAAACTCCGAACCGGAGAGCGGGCGAGTTCTGCGAGGCTCCCGGCCGTCGGTGGCGCTCGGGATCGGTGGAGACCGCGCCGTCGCACAGGGATGGTTACAACACAATATCGAAACTCCATTCCTTTTCCCAGACACTAATTTCGGCCCCGACATACTCTTCGTTTTGGAGCTTGAATCTAAGTCCAGAATTTGGGTCGCCGTGCAGTCGAAATATTCGAGTGCGTCTCTGCTGAGAAAAAGCGTACTGGAAGATGCATTACGCTCTATCGCACCCAGTCGATTTTACTTGGGGAAGGTCCGTCGAGTTCGTTTTCAAGGCGCATATGCATCTGATGAAATTTCCGATTAGCCAAAGGGTGAGCCAGAGACGTGGGAAGCGACACAGCACAATGAAACCGTTTCACGTTTGAAGGAGCTCCCGAATCGCCTGAAGTATGTGCCTGAGCGACCAAACGACGGGGCCGGTGAATACAGTCTCCTCCGCGTTGTGGCCGGTTGGCCGGCAAAAATCAAACTCCACGATCGAGAAATCTTGGAGAAGACGAAGGCGAGGGTGAAGAAGAAGAAGACAAAGGGGGAGGCGAAGGACAAGGGTAATGCGAAGCGAACTGTGAAGGGGAAGAAAAAGGCGGAAGAAGCCCCGCTGTTTGGATTCGCGTTCTACAAAGACCCGGGAAACCACCCACTGGTAGAGCTCGACATGGATTTTATGGCCAAGAAAGTCAAGATGCTACATCCCAGGGACGCGTCAGATCCCACCGATTCCAGCTGGCTTGATTATCCGTCCGCCCCTCCACCAAACCTTAAACGGCAGCGGGGGTATGCTTTGTACTCGGAAGAGCCGGCCCCGAAACGTGTACGTTTGGATTCGCGAGACGAAGACGAAGAAGGATTCGTTCCTCCTCCCTCGTCCACCCAGGAAGACGCGGAAATGTCCGAATTGTCCGATTCGTCCGACCTCCCCGAACTCAGCGACAACCTGGACGAAGCCGCTGATGCGAGCTCGGAAGACGAAGAACCAGACGCGGGCGCGGAAGATTCGGACGCAAGCCCAGAAGATGCAGTTACACGCTCGTTCCAAGGACGATATCAAACACGAGCCAGGACCAAAAGTATAAATGCCAGTCGGAAGTGAAGGAATGTTGCAGTTTCAATTACTCACCTGTACGCCTTATAAGTTATGCCATCGTTGGTTTGGATCTGAAGGATCTCGGGTAAACGCGGAAAGAAAAAGCTGAAGCAAGGTAGGCGATGGCCTCATGGTGGTGAGCCGTGCGTTGCACCAGAGTCACGGAATCCGCACTGCCGACTGGGACATCATGACACGGCGGGAAGTGGAAATCCGATTTGGAGGGAAACGGGAGGCCGTGTACGCAATAGCCACCGGTGTTCTGCAGTGGAGAAACGAAACCCGAACGACCGAGTGTGAGCGGAAAGAAACGAAGCCTGAGATGACAGGTGGCAGTGTAGCATCTGATAGGCGAGCAAAATGATCCAAAAACAAATCGCATAAATCGAGAAAGAAAACAACATATAGGTCAGGCTAGGGTGGCGCAATGCGCCGCATAGATATAGTGGATGGATAGCTGGGTAGGGGTGGAGGGAGGGAGGGAGGGGAGCAAGGGAAGGGGAATCAGTCATTCAATCGATCATAATCCAGTCCTCCAATATCCATCCTCTTCCATCCAAACCCAGACCCGCATCGTCCCGTACTTCCATCTCTGTATCTGTACTGTATCGCCCCCCGTCGACGAATAACTCTGTCCGGCTACCCGGGGGCGTTCGGTCGGTCGTAGCGATGTCGGTGTGATGTGGCGGGTCGGCGAGGACTGCTCGTATACGTAGTCTGATTGTAGGTTAGGTAACTCAGGTCTGCCTCACGAGAAATCAGCCTAGGTCCAGCAACGGATACAAGGCGCACTCACAAGTCAGCAAGGGCGAAGATCAAGCCCCGGCGTCGAGCCGCTCGCCGCGCGCGAGGACGCGCACGACACGCGGGCTGACCTCCATTGCGACCGCGGCGGGCGGACGCTCGACGAGGCTGCCGCCCGCGATCTTCGCGCCCCCCATCCCGCCGCCGCCGCCTCCACCGCGCTTTGTCTGCGTTCCCGAGCGCGGGCGCGCGGTAGGCGCACCATTCCCGTTCCCGTTCCCATTCCCATGCGCGCCACCGGGCGGGCCGGTCGAGGGCGCGACGGGGAGTACCGCAATCCCCGCGCGGGCAGCCCAGTGCCCGACGAGCGTCCCCGCCGCGCGCGGCTCATGCTTGCTGAGGGGGCCGCCGTCCGCCGTGCTGAGCGGTGCTGCGCCAGCGGCGGTAGAGGCGAGGACCGCGAGGCGCACCGTGCGCGGCTGGTCCTTGTTCTTGATATTCATAGCTTTGTCCTCAGGGGCGGCAGGGGCGTCGACCTCCCAGCGCGCACAGCAGACGGTGCGGCGGACCCACTCGGGTGAGGCGTCGGGCGCGTCTGCGGGTGCGGGGGGCACGGAATGGGTAGCCGGAGTTGTGGTCGTCACGGACTCGGTCGTCGTGGCACGGGTGGTGGTGGTAGCAGGGGCAGTGATGGCGGGGGGATCAGAGAAGGAGATGGTGTCCCAGGGGACGAATGCGTCGTCCTGCTGGACCCGGATGCGCGGATTCGTGCCGACTTGGGCTTCCAAGATGCGGGAGGCCGCGCGGGCGCGCTGGGCGAGCGCCGAGGTGCCTTTCTTGAGCAAATCAAGGGTGTTAAGCGCTATTTCAGTGCATTGGTCAGAGGTCGCAGATATGAATGAAAGGACTGGAAACGCACCTTCGAGTGGCACAATGACCACTTCCGCGCGGCCATCGCGGCACCACTTCTTCACCTGATGCAGGGCGTGCACCAGCACGCTGGCATCGACGACAACGACGTCGGCGTCCTTCTCGTCCTCCATGGAGCGCCGAACAGCGGCCGGTGGGGTGTCCCGCGGGATGACCAGTACGCCAGCATTCTTCTTCCGTGGGGCCGGCTTGGCAGTGGAGGCAATCGTCCCGTTGTTTCCAGGGTGTGGACCACCACGCTTGGGCGACGACTGAGAGTTCGGAGTCCGGCTCCGCCAGTTCCCGGAGGCTGCCGACTTCTCCAGCTGTTCCACCTGGTGGCTTAGAAATGCGGCGCCTAATGCGCGAGACATGGCCTGTGGATTGAATTCGGTTAACCGTACACGGGGAAGGTAGATCAGTGCTACCTTCTTGTCTGCCATTCTGTGGGAGGGTGTAAGGGGAGCGTGTCTGGAGTAGAGTCAGTTCCGAACGTGGTGGCAATTGAGTGGGTCCCACAAGCTCGCTTCGAGTGATTTCTGGTCCTTTAGGGGCCCAGAGAGGTTGATTTCAATGGCAGAGATTCCGCAAGAGGTGGTCTTGAGGAACTGGATATCGCCGTTTGCAAGTTTAAAGTAGTAGCAGGGGTCGGACGCAAGCGGGGCTTAATTATAGCCGACTGCGCATTTCCTTTCTGGGAGCTCTGTGGCAGTGCTAGCATGAGTCGAGGACCTTCCGCCACACCGCATTGTCACTGCAGTTTCGCTTTGACCCGGACCCGGAGGCCCTCTCACCGCCGTTCTGAAGGACGACACGGATCCGCAGACCAATCTCGAAAATTCTAGCGCCTCACCCTTTTCTGCATGTCTTCTCGATTTTTTTTTGCAAGACGATGTCAAGAAACAGGTACAGCTGGTGTAGTCGGATTCTCCGAGGAATCTATATTATTGTTGTCTTGCTATCATGGTCGAACAATTGGACGACTCAGGAGCATTTCTCGTTTTGCCCGTCAATCAAACAACCCCCGCGATTTTCAAGAACATTGCCGTTCTATAGCGTGTAACCTGTGACCCCGCGACCGGGTCATCGGCCCCGATCACTCCCGGTCATCCGATTTCAAACTCCGCTTGGCGTCTGCCGCTTGCTCCCTCGCAGGTGGGTCACAGCTTTTCCGTGCCGCTCGTCGATCGACATTTCCTCGGGTCAAGGACTTTTGAGTGTGCTGGGTCACCGATCGGCCCGTCCGTATACGGTAATCGTCAAAACTTCAAACCTCCGTCGTCCTTAAATGGAAATCCTGCTCTTTTCCTTTGGCGTAACTTCGTTTACCTGGTAGCTGAACCCTTGTAAATTTTATTTCGTCTTTCTGTCCGGGTTGGTCCGATGTATGTATGGTATATCTGATCTGTCCAATTTTTGTGTTTAACTTGGACATCCGACGGGACAACAACTGTGTTCAATGCATCCATCTACGATTTTGTGCCTGCCGATATTCGGGAACTCAGCTCGACTCACATCAACTCTGAATGGGCATTCAAATTGGCTTTCATAAACTGTAAGTACGGTAGGACTCTATCCTATCCGGTGAGATCAATGACTCTTTCGGTAATCAGACGGCGATGGGATCGTTCCAACGCAAAATCTTCGCTATCGTCGTCCGTCAAATCAATGATATAATTGCTCACGTTGCCAACCCCGCCCGCGTCTTCGATTCCTGGCTGGAAATTCTCCTTGTCAAGATTTTTGGCCGAAACCGGTGCAGGTATTTGAACAGTCTGTGGAATGTGGCGTTTGAACGTGAGTCTGAAGGTCTCGTCGGAAAAAACCGAACACTAACATCTAGATCTGTAACTTGCAAGGACAAATCTCTTGTTGCAATTGCAAGGATAGACCAAGGAATTGTGACAAGAACATAGTCGTTTTCCTCGGCGCATGGAAGCCCGGCTTTCTTCAAGAAGTTTGCGGTGGAGATTCAAACTCGGAACAACTCCAATGGGCCGCTTGGTGTCGCATCCTTGACAATACCTCGGTTGGCAATCTTCTGAAAGACTGCATTGGTTTCCGGTGAAACAAATCGTTTCGTCGTTCCGTCATACATCAGGTACCTCTGAAAATAATTAGAATTTGGATTAACACGTATAACGGAATGAATGTGTCATACCGAAAAGATCATCCGCAATGCAACGGTAGGCCACAAGTTGGACTTCAGGCGGTCCAGGATAGTAGCCTCCCATCCGAAATGGTTGATACAAAAGGCCGACACTTGCCCTATGTTGGGTTCGCGAGGGATCCACGAAGATGTATCCGGGGAAGTACCAGTGAAACGTGATGACCAAGAAGTGAGGGGATCCATGTACAGCTCAACGACGTCAAGGTTTGGGAAGTCCTCGGGGATCTCGACTGCCAACTTCCGATGACGTTTATCGAGTAGCCCAGATGAATTCGTCCTCAACTCGTTTGCGAGGGCCACCCGCCACAAGACTAATTCCTGCTCTTGTTTAGCACCCGCAAAATTGGTCAGAATCCAACGCAAGTCCCTGCCAAAGCCGCAGCGAGCCAGCCCATGAGCTATCTTGGGTCCACAACGGGGCAGGCCATCATCATAATCACCGCCAACAAGTAACGCAAAAATCAAAAGCCCGTCCTCGTCCAAACATAAGGGGTGAGATGAAATCGATTCGGATGCGTAAATTTGCGCTGCCTGCGTGACATATGGCCTGGAAATAATTCGAGGTCAGGGACAAATATATCGAAGAACAAACACTTCAATCTCACTAACCCTGTGGTGCGTATGAGGAGCTTGGCCCCAAAAACAATCGCGTCGCTATCCTCTGTAATGATGGCATCAATGAACCCGAGTTTGTTGAGTTGGGCGAGCTCCGCCTCCGCTTCTCCTGGAGCCTGATTTGTTCAACATTTGGAGGAGGAAGATAAATTGGATAACACATACCGTATAGAAATGAAGACCGAGCGCTGTGAGCAATTCTTTGACCCGCGTAGTTACCCAAAGAGGATTATCTCTAATTCGTCGAATGCCCCGCTTCACCGCAGGACGACCAGGACCATCGAACACAGCGACGAGGGTAACTGGGGCTTCCTGAAAGTTGGAGTATTGGTAGAATAATGTTTCTAGCGCTGCAATTTGGTTTCCTCCACGAGCACGTAAACAGGCCTCGATACGGATGCTTGGAATGGGTTTAATACAACTGGGAGAATAAATAATGGAATTTGCCTTATGTCGTCCCCTACTATAAGTGTCCTCAATCCTCGATTGTTGGTATTGAACCCTCTGATTGTCGAAAGGTTCAGCAGGGAGCGTGTTTCGGCCGTGGGTAACAAAACCTGATGAATGGTTAGACTGCAAGAACAGTCCAGAAAAAACAGACATACACTCCATAGCTTTGGGATGCCCATGCCCTCACAATGTAACTAGAGAGAAAACGAGATGGAGGGAGGAGAAAAGGGTCGGAGACTCTCCTGTCTTAGAAATAGATATGCTTTACTTGATCGCTTGCAGCATCATCATAAATCTCGATGTATAATTCCTAGTCGAGAAACGTGACAATGGGTCAATAGGTTACAAACTATAGGACTAGAATAATAGCAATGTTTAAGCTTTGGTCTTTTTTGGCGGCTGTCTTCTAGGGTCTACGGGATCAGCACGTTTCCTCTTGATATCTGGTGCAAAAGCCGGTCCGAGCGCCGCTACAGTCGAAGATTCCGGTGCTGGAGTCGAGTCGGATGAGGCGGATGGTCCTGCCACAGCTGCAGTGGATCCCAGCGGAGGCGATGTTCCAGACCGATTCTACAGACACGTTATTGAAGGAATCGAAAACAGGAGAAAAGGCCCACCGTTTTGGCTTTGGCTGCATTCTTCCGCATCGTTTCCACCTCCTTGCGGAGCCAATTTAGCCCTTTCTTCGGACCTTCTCCCTCCCCGCGCATTGCCTCCAGTTCTGCGATGATTGTGGTGGGAGGAACACCACGAAGATCACAGGAGTTGGCAATCCACTGCGGGATTTCACGATATCGCTCCCAGGATTTAGCAATTGACGCTCGTTCCTTGAAGATGTTAGCTACCCCGCCAGTGAAAGGAGAAATTGTTAAATCTGACCTTCTGGTCGTCATGTGTGCGCCAGCCGGCTCTGAAGTACTTCTCGACCAGCTCGAGCGGAGGCTTCATCCCCGTTTGCACGCCGGCGTCATTGTAGACCGCTTCACCGTCCACATATGTGGTCCATATCTCCTTGGACGCTCTCAAACTTATCTACCGTCTTCGTTGGACCCCAGACGGCCCAACACATCTTGGGCTGTTGGATGAGCAGGAAAACATCTGGCCACCGAGCAGACTTTTGGCCGAAGAGCGGAGGGAATAAACCTCTTGGTGCGTCTGTAATGTTGTTAACTTCTTACATTGCCGATGAGCTAAGAACCCGTACCCGATTTGCTGAATCTGCTCGTCTGTTACTTCGGATAAGAAGGTGTTAGCCCGTATGTCGGGAGCATCCTCGGTTTCATCGAGCCCACTGGAGGACGTGATTAGCAGAGGATGACTGGCTAAGAACATTAGACTTGCTTGCGCTCGCGCTCCAGGGCCTCGTCCATGCGGTTCTTGATCGCTTCCCACACGATGAATGATGCCGCGGGTCGTCCGAGTGCAAGGGTCTTGTCCGCGGCATCTTGCTCCTTACGGATGCGAAGGGCGCCAAAGAAGAGCTTTTTCAGATGAGACTGATCAAAGCCGTTAAGGAGCAGACTCGGAAAAGTGATAAAAGCACCAACACACCGCTCCTACGCGAGTATTCGGGATGGGCTCCCCCCGGCGAGTCATCTTCCCCCGCTCTGCATTGTACGCGATGTACACGAGAAGAGAGTGCTCATCAACGATACCGTCTTGAATTTGCTTCTTTTTCAGAGCAATGACTTTAAATTCCTGACGACCAATTCAAAGTCAGTCCGCACGCTGCCGGCGCATGTAGATTATATACTTACGTCCCATGCTTTGACCATCGCCTTTTGGGTCTTGATGCCGCCTGCTCGACGATTTCCCTCCGCACGACGAACCACCTTGACCCGTGTCGCCGTTTTGAATGCAGCATGCGAAATCTCTTCGTCACTGGTATCCCCCTCGTCGTCCGATTCGTCAGCATCCTCATACCCCAAGAGCTCCTGGGCATTGGCTCCCGGAGCGTCATACTCTCGGACAAGGGATTCATCGTCGTCTTCGTTGTCGCTATCTAGTCCATCCTCAGAAGCGGCTTCACGATTTTGCAAAGAAGCATGAGAGCTGCCTGCATACGGTGTAGCAGGACCAGCGACAGCAGCGAGACGAGTGGCAGCGATGGGGCGAGTAACAGCCGCGGAACGAGTAATAACAGGTGTCGAGGACGCAGTAGAAAAGCTAACTCCAAGACCACGAGCAGTGGAAGGCCCTGTAGGTCCAGACGGAGTAGAAACCAGGGGTACAGCGCCTCTTAACTCGCCGCGAGAGCCGCCCAAAGGTGCAGAGGTCTGAGGTAAAGCACCGCCAGTTGGATGGGGGACGACAAAGACCTGGCCGATGGTGTTGACCACGGATGCAACAATATCTTGTGGAGCGGCTGTGCGCAGACGAGGTGCTGCCGCTGGAATTCTGCGGCGGGGAGCAGTCGCAGGAATGACCACGGCAGATGGAAACCTGTCCCAGCAGAACATAATCAGAATGGATTCAGGAAAGAGAATGCGTGAGACGCACCAATGCTTAGCAAGCTCCGCTCTTAGACGCCCGAGAGTGGCGCTCTTGGGGACCTTAATAGCCAGTCGAGAGCAGGCTTCTGCGAGAGGAATCCGCCGAGAGATGGTGGCCCTGCATGCAGCACCAATGAGCGAGGAAAACGGCGGGGAATCACGAATAAAGACACACAATCTCGCTTCATATTGTTCCTGAGATTCGGCCGCATCTTGATCTTGCCGTGGTGCAAAGTTGGACGCGATCCAGTTAGCAGTCGCGGAGGCGATTGCGGTAGATGCAGGGAGCGTAAGCGGGGCAGCGTGGGGAGGGATAGCCCCATTTGTGGTGACACCGTCGCTTGCTTCTTGGGGACTTAGCAGCACCGGATCAATGTTATCCATGGCGGGCGAGCAGGCGAGGACGGGGGGCTACCACCAGAACTTATTGAGGAACGAGCACTGAGGTATGGCGGGATAAAGATACAAGATATATATGGTAATCGCCGCCTCCTCTGTGGACCTCTTTTGTTCATCTGAATCGACCGGGTGTACTCGGGCCATTCCAGAAAATCACCGAACTACCTCGTCAAATTGACACATGGGGCATAAACTACTTCTATTAGAAGGCAACCACGTCGTTGCGGATATCTTCCTCTTCCCCGGACGTGGTCACTCGTCCGCAACCCCGAATCGGGAAACTGTGGCCACTATACTATAATGTTGTGTACGTCGTCACTCCCTCGGGAATCTTACACAGTGGAGTCTATGGGCCATCCTCTGTATGCGGCTGTCAACATCGTCACCGCCGGATTGGACAACAAGCCCTGCCCGCTGGATCCATTATACAGCAATAGAGATCAAGGTACACATACACAGCTGCGATACGTCGAACAAATTGAAGAACCGCTTAGACGCCTACCTGAAAGAAATTCGCACTCCCTTCATAAACTTCCTCAACAGCAACGCTCCTGTCAATCGTTGGATGCCAGATCCAAAGCTCAAACCAGACCCGAGTATTGTCAATTTACTGGGAATACCTGTGGTGGGAACGAAACCTGGGCCGTCAACTGGGCCGATTCGAAGATCCTCAACTCAGAAATCGCGCCGACGGTATCTTTCAAAAGTGTGTGAATGTTCGAGTACTCGATTCATCTCGTTAATTTAATCTGGCCCTGGTGGATATCTTAGGGAGTGGAAACACAATGTCTCTCGAGAGCCTTTGGTGATGACATATATTGGGCCAGACGCGAGTAACTTGGCAGCAGCGAACGTTGGAGAGAGTGCCTTTACAATTGAGCGATGGATTTCCACTGCCTCCGTCAGAATCTCCGGGAAGATAAATACTAAACCGGGTCCCTGGAGCAGCCATTTATCGTCGCTAAATTCGAAGCCACCCCCAGAATTCTTCATGCACATGATAGCTTACAGAGAGACGATCTCATTGGTCGTAAAATTAGCATACGAAGCTACAGCAATCTACGAGGCTAATACATACAGTCTTTAACTGTGAAGCGAAACGCTCAAGGCATTTCGCCATTTAAGAGTCAAATACTGCCTAGATCCATGGGGCCTTTTTTATATCTACATTCTGGCAGCTATCCACCCGCACGAAGTTTCGTCCTAATACCTGTTGTTTTGGTGGAGAACGGGTGCCATCTTTTTACGACAACCAAATCAATAGCCTCACGAGGAAGCGAAACACAATACACACAAAATCATCATACACGACCGTTTGAACCTGTAGAGTAGATTAATTTCCTGGGAACCAATGGATAATAACATGAATGGTCTAATCTGACTATAGATTGTGGTCGCGCGAGATGTATGTGCTCGTTGTCCTGAGGAACTCCGACAGCTTTCCGGAAGAAATGCACATTCTGGACTTCTACGGTGATTTCACACGCTTATTGTGGGTTTTGTCCTTCGAATGTTGTTTCCATCGTATCCGCCGACATCAGAATGGGGGGGGGTTACATACCGACGGAGGGGTTGGAAGAGCAGCAAGAATTTGAGGCTTGTCTGACAGTATTTTGCTTCCACATGCCATTTTGCTTTGTGGTTAAAGACGATCTACCACTGCATTTCACCTTAATGGGACCGCGCCGGAATATACCTACCTACCTACCATATCTGGGAAAAATAGATCCTAAATTAGCTGACGTCGGATCAGTCTCCGGTATTAGGACAGTGACCTAGGCTGTGCTATGGCAGAAGAGCTGTTACATCCACAACTCTTCACTTCCCTCTTCGTGCTAGCAATGGGGTCCGCAGGTGCGCTGATCCCTTACTCGAACCCCACAACTTCTGGCACGGGAATCGGAGACCGGAGAAACCCAGACGGATGGGCCATCTTCCTGAACCCAACTCCAGGTCGGACGTTGGACGAGTTCTACTCGGCCACTGGCCAAGCTCTAGCGACCCGTGCCAACCGCATGGCGCATCGACTGGGCTTGGGCCCCGACGTTGTAGCCCGGCAAATTACAGAGTTCTTCGGCACAGGAGAGGACCGGGAGCAACGGCTTACTTCTCTGGGGAATAAAATACCGGTCAAACTGAAAACAGATTGCTCGAGACTGATGGAATATGCACTACCGTGCGTGTAGCCCCCCGGGCCCTCCTCGTCGCACAGATGCATTGACATACCCTTCGCACCAGCAAAGAATCGGCCAAGACTCAGCGGCAGGCCTTCAGGAGGATTGTCGCTCTCACTACGCGCTTCCCTGGCTTGCGGCCTCTCTTCCTTGGTGCGAAATGCATGCACGGCGTGCAAATTTCAAAGGACGACATTTCTACGCTCTGGGATCGTTTGAATTCTGATGGATCACTGGATCCAGAGTGGTCTTTTTGGCTGAACTTTGCGGCGACCTGCCTGTCAGAAACGAGCATTTCGGACATTCTGAACGGGACGCCTGTTTCTCAACTGGCAATTTGTCTGAAGGATCAAGGGGATCTCGGTGTGATTGAGCGGCTGTTGATTGCGCATGGCTGCGAGTGAGTGGTCGGTCCTTACGGTCGATTTGTTTGATGCAGAGACCCCAATCAAGGACAGGAGCGGACTCTACTTTTTCCAGCGCACTTTGTATTCGCTATCTTGCAGGGATCCTGGATTTAGCTGGGTTCTGGCTGGACAGTGGAATTGTGCATAGCGATGTTGCGAAGAAACTGTGCTTGGAGATGATCAAGATCCTCAAAGATATTGCGATCGACACGCTGCCTTGGGACGAGTCTCCCCAATTAAAGGCGCCGTTAGACTATGAAGGCATTGACATTCTCGCTGAGGCCATTCTGGCGGGGATGTCCAATTGGCTGCGGGAAATCGATCCCATGGACCAGGCTCTTCAACCCTGGTACGCGGGTTTTCGTGAGGCTGTTCAGCTCTTACGTCAGTGGGTGATACTTCGTCCTTCGGCATCTAATCAACCGATGACAATATATTATTTGTAGGCCACTCTCCGCGGCCCTCTTGCCCAATTATTTTTCTCTCGCCACTAGTGGCTTCCTCGAGAAGCATTTACTAACCTTATGTCGCGAGGTCGAGTTTGATGTCCTGGTTGGATCTTCAACAACTACCATATCACCTGCCAACGCATCCCCTGGTCTATACTACGTAGAACACGTTGATGCATCGGACAAGGAATCTCAGCCCCGTGTCTCCGCCTCCTCTGGGCAAGCAATCCACCTGTCAGCCCCTCTCGAGACCTTGATAACCTCGGGTGTGTCGTTCGAAAATGTCGAGCCCACGCGGCAGTTCACCATCGCTGTTCTCGGAGGTATCCCTTCCTTCCCTGCAACGACTCCGGCACTCACCTCATCTGTTTCAGGGATGGGTGTAGGGAAAACAGCCCTCATTTGTACGCGGGACCTGTTTTGTCGCGCCTGCTTGACTTCCGGTTCTCAGGTCGCCTCGTCTTCGATGTCTTTATTGAGACATATGATCCTACGTACGCTTAAATCGATATCAAGTCGTGTGACACTAACCCCACAACAGAATAGAAGGTATGTACCCACCACGGCCACAGATCCGTGACTTCACAGTTTCGGATAGATTCGTACCATCATGTCACGACAGTCGACGGGGAGGCATCTTCGGTGGGTCCTGATTCAGCGCCACATTTCCCATTCTCCAAGTTCTTTCCTTCTTCCATTGCACTTGTTGCAGTAATCACATTGCTCATCTGATACTTTTTCTCAGCTCGACGTCATCGACCCGTCTGGCTGTAACGTGTACAGGCCCTTGGTGCGGCAATGCATCAAGGTTCGCTCTAATTCTACGATACCGATGCGTAGCATCTAAACTGGCGCGCGAATTCGCAGGAAGCTGTAGGCTTCCTTATCGCTTTCAGGCAAGTTTCCATGTGCACGTCTTCCCCACCGTTTCTTAATGCCTCTTCCAAATAGCCTGGCCTCGCAGAACAGTCTGGAAGAAGCTGAGACGTATCGGGAGGCAATACGCCGGCTCAAGGGCCCGAAATCAGTTCGTATTGAACCTCTTTCTCCCACTATGAGCTAAAGTTATGCAGCCCATCGTCGTCGTCGGGACCAATAGCGATCTCGTGAGCGAACGAGAGGTGTCCGCCACGACAATTGAAACCCTTGCCAAGGATTGGGACTTGCCCTTCTACGAAACATCGGTGAAAAAGAACTGGCATGCGAACGATCCCTTTGAGGACTTGGTACGGCAAATGCGGCAGAGCCGGCTTGAGGACCTGGTACGGCAACCGGGGGACAGACAGGAAAAGAAGAAGCAGCAAAGAGAGGAATGCATCATGATGTGAACCAGTTTCACTAATACGGTTCACGTCCACGGTTGTGAACCCTGCAGAACTTCCACAGAACCACTCCCATCAACTCACCATTATCCCCGGGACCTATTGGAGTACACGACGGATTCACTCGAAATAATTTGTACAGTGTTGTTCCATGCAGGGCACACCGCGCCTAGCGTCACAAAATTTCTGATTGTCTGCCTCTTTCCCACTGGATGACCTGGATTTTCTTATCTAGTATGGTGTATACCGAATTGTTTGAGCAGTGACAGTTTCGCGCGATGATGAGGAAGACATGGTATCCGCACGGGAGGTACACAGGAAGTGGTTGTAAATCCACGAGGTGACTTCGGTCCGAAACTTAGCGGGCGAAGTTTGAAGCACGTTTACATCCAAGGCTAAATTTAAAACAACGTTCAATCCCATCCTGCTGGAATTGAGATATTTTTCTTGCATTGCGGTTTATTGCAAATTATTTTCGGACCGAGAGACCAAATTATAATCATTGAATTATTACGTCGTTGTGGCAGCAGTGTCGACACACCGCATCTTCACTTCAAGTGCGCATCGACCCGGACTCGGAGGTCCCTTCGTCGCTATTCTGGAGAGCGAAATGAATTATTCTCGAAAGTTCTCGGACCTCGCGGCCTTTCTGCATCTCTTCTCGTCTTTTTCCGCCAAACTGTTCACGCAATATCAGGAAACACAGAACGAGGGCTTAATCTTAGACTCGGAGCCAGTCTCAACGTTGAGCAACAACGTAGAGTAGTAGTTTGCAAAAAGAATTGAGTCAATAGCGTAGATCGAGCAACCCCAGCCGCACTTTTTTTTCTTCCTCAATTTTCATCCTATTGACTCAATTCTTTTTGCAAACTACTACTCTATCTTGTTGCTCAACGTAGAGACTGGCTCCGAGTCTAGCTTAATCTGAACCTAACAAATTGACATCTAATGTAGTCCGACCAGTTTCAAAATAATCTCGAGAGTTTCAGACGCGTTAATCTGGGCTTTAAAGACGGGGTAAGAATCTGGCCCGAGCGAGAGGTGAGTTGGCGGGATCAATCCCAACTTTTTGGCGTCCATCACACCCAAAAAGGAAAGTATGTGTAAGTCTTGGGTGTCTGTTCTACGTTGCGCAGTCGGGCACGTCCTGACGAACGCGCTTCGCCGGGCCCTCCACGACGCATATCTCGCCTATCTTGCGAGCACCCCGCACAAGCGTGTCCGTACGCGGCTGGTTGAATTTCGCTGGTGCAGTGGACGCACCTTAATGATCTTCCCTGCATTCTGCACGAGATGGGCTACGCCGAAGGGCGGTTGCGAGAAGGATCCTTGCGAGCTGCATCCATCGCAAACAAGAAATAACTGTATTGTTCAGTCAGGCAGGAAATTAATCGAAGCAGAAACTAGCTACGCGAGGTTTGGTGCCGTCAGTAAATGCGAGGGTAACATAACGACGTACGTTCATCGCCATTATCGCTATGTGACTCTTCTCGGAAAACACTTTGCGAATCATCGGTCGATGTGTCGTCGTTGTCTGAATCACCGTGCGAGGCGCGATTTGAGGCGCGAGTTGAAGTCAACTCTGATCTCCTCTAATCTACCGCGAAGGTTTGAATGGCGGGAAACATGGCGCGATAGGACGCCTTAGAAGCCCCATTGGATTCTCGGTGCCTTCGTGAGATCTGTAACGCTAGCGCTTCGATTCTGCATCCGGATCTTGACACTAATGAATGGAGTGCATGTCGATTACCGAGCTTCTCCTTGTCACCAAGCATCTTCTCCGAAATTCTGAGCGTGCGCAGAGCCGGTAGGGTGAGGGCATCAACGAAGTCCGCAGTAGGTGGGGCGGGGTACTCCAGTAATCGAAGCGACTGGAGGAATTGCAGCGGTTTCACTGGAGGTACGCGGCCGGGTCGTCGGTACAGCGTCCGGTCGCAATGTATGAGTTTGGCCGTCTCGTTGAGTCTTTTGGCACCATAGGCCTCCTCGCCATCATTCATAACGAGCGTAGTTATCTGGGACCAGGGCGCAACACGGGAGGAAATGTCCGCAGAGTCTTATATGCTGCAGCTGAGGAGCCTGGTGAAACAGCCGAACCGCCTTCACTCCGGACATGGATTCCGATATCTCGACAGCACGGGGCAGGGGCATCTGGCCTGTGATAAGCGCGAGATTTGGCGCCGATATCTTCCCCATTGTGAAATGTTCCCATGGGGCACAATAGCGAACGAGAACCTGCCTGATCTCCTCCGTATCGCGCCGTGGGAGATCTACTGAACTGGAAAGTGGAAGGGACCCAGAGCGTGCCAGTCACTGCTCCAGGACATAGAATGGACCGATCATCCGTGTCGAGGGCGAGGAAATGTCGATCGCTCGCCAAAGCGTTGGAGAGGACACAGCTATGTCTCTCCACTGAGAGCATATCTGTCCCAATTTCATGGGCGAGCGACAAACGGGGAGGCAGTCGAGAAAGATCTCCGAGACGATTTCGTCGGGCAATGTGAGGACGGGGTATTTGTACGCGTCGAGTTGCTCCTGCACCACATGTCTCTCCTCCCACAGCGGCATGAGGTCTCCCGAGCCAGTATCTGCTCGTCGAGGAGAGCGACACGAGCACGATCCGCTGCAAGGGCATAAGTTCGGGAAGAAGCCGAGTGCTGGTTACTGTGCTGCGCAGCTGGTTGCGTAGGAACCATCTGGAAGTATGTACATGCTCAGACGAGGAAAATTAAGTGACTCGCATGGCACGTACCGTTTTCCGTTTCCCGGAGGTTTCTACGTCCCCGAGAGGATCCGACTCAAGGAGAAATCGGTACCGCTTCTGGGACTTTCGGGATGGGAGAAATAGAAATTGGAGAGGTAGTGAAAGCGTGGAAGACGTTGGTCTCTGTTGGTCGGTGACTCGGTGAAGAGCACTGAAGACCGTAAATGGATTGGCATCAATCTGATGTTGATCATTCGATCAGACTTTGATCTGGGCAGTGCCACCGCGCCACGCGACCTTGCCCTCTCTCTTCACCTTTCCCAGCAAAATCGAAGCCGAAAGCCCACATTCTAAAGCCGCTGCAATGTCGCAGTTCACTCTTTCGGAAACCGAGCCACTGATTTGCCGAGAAATTCACTCGGACGTCAGCTCTTCAGGTTCTCGTTACATCCCCGCGCTGCGGTGCGTACCATCTGTGAGGTTCTCTGCTGGCTCAAAATATTATTCAAGATTATTTCCAGTCGTTATACTAGCCTCTATTTGCGTGAGTTTCAAAAGAACGATTCCACTTCACAACCTCATTGCTCATAGCGCGGAATCTCGATGTATGCGCGTTTTGATTATTATCAGGATACGTTTTGCCCAGGTGCGCTGAATTTATATGAGTATAATATATTGAGCATCTCTTGCGCATTACAGATGCGAATTATACTTGCGGTTGGTTTCAAAACTGGCTCATGTTGACGCCAAACATTAGTGTGCGAATGGAAATGTGTAAGGAGGGCTGGCTATATCATGTATCCCGTCCTTACAAACTATGCCACAGGGCCCACATTTGCGTTATTTGTAGTGAGCTTCACCACCGTGGGTTGGTGGAGCACATTCGGCGATCGACGCGGGCGGAGACCCGTGTTGTTCGTCTCACTCTTCGGGGCCCTTCTTTTGTATGTCGTGCCTTCTCAGTTGGTGCATACTAGATGATGCATTCCCCAGTGATCTCATCTATCTCGTCGTTGCAAATATCCCTGCGATTCACAAGGATGCGCAAGATAGTCTCTCATTGGGCATAATTATATACGGATTGCTCGGGGGCTTTGCAACTTACACTGGTGTTATCCTTGCGTATGTCCTATTTCCACCTTTTAATGGCTCGCATTGTTTAATGGATCCCATAGATACGCCTCCGACATCTCGCCCAGCCCACTATCAAGGTCTTGAAACCCGTCGGTGTACTTCTACTGCCAATCTCACGAAAGAAAAGGACTGCCATCTTCGGTGTTCTCGAGGCCTGTTCCTTCACAGGTTTCCGAATCGGCGCAGTGGTGAGTATCTATTCTACTTCCTTCCGGTCTCAAGTTTGAAATATCTCCGCAGTTCGGTCGGCTTGCGGGCTCGGTCTTGAGCCACAGCAATCTATCATATATTCTCAGCGTGTTCATCGCTGCTGTCAACTTGGCCTACATCTACTTTGTTCTCCCAGAGTCGTTGGAGCAAACACCACGAGAGCAATACCCTCTACCTCCCGGAACGGCTGCGAAGTACATTTTCTCCCCGTTTTCCGTAATTTTCCGGTCCCGAAAGCATCTCGTTTTGCTTGCGTTGGCGACTTATATGTATTCTTTGACTTTGGTAAGCTCCTTTTCATTTCACCACCACACCGTGAATCCTTCCTCCGAATTTAGGCTCTCGATGCTTCCATGTTATCATTCAATTTGAAACGGGGCTACTTTCCGAGTCTCTCGGTAAGCAGAAGAGTTTCGACACCACTCTTTGTCGGTCGACTGAATGCACCAGAGATCGCTTTTATTGGCTATCCCAGCCGTCCTTAACCTATTGGTTCTTCTCTTCATTATACCCGGTAACATTGACGGCCTCTGATCTGGAGTAAACCGACTCACCGCGCTTATTTAGCGCTCGCTCTGCTATTCAAGAACATATATGGTGATACAGAGAAATCCGGCCTGATGTTCGCCAAGTCCATAGCCCAGAACTCCATCCTCGTTGCAGTGATCGCAGTGCTCAGCATCCTCGAATTCGGCGGCCCCGGATCCACCTTTCTGTTTGGGACGTTTTCTTTCTTGTACCCATTCAGCGCCGGCGCTCTACCCGCGCTTTATTCCCTAGCTGCATCCTATCTCATCGCCCTGCATCGCAGCTCCGAAATAGGTGCCTTATTTGGGGCCTTGTACATCTGGGTGTCGCTGGCCGATTATATTTCGGTGGGTTCAGGGCTTCTCTTTCGTTTTGTATCTGATCGTTGACGTGAGTTAGCATGCGGTCCTTGACAGCAATGGGTTTGAGATATTCGGCATTGCTGCCGTTTGCTTGGTCATTGCGATAATTCTCTTGGTTCCTGACGGGCCTTCGCCTCCGTCAGAAGACACCTCTGGAGTTGATGGCGCAGATATAGCGGCTTAACGAATAGGATCAATATTTTTGTTTTACTATAAATGGGCCCGTCGGATGGAGACCGAGAACTCCGGTTACAACCATCGACACAACCATATGCAGTGGCGTAGAGTTACCAGCGGCATTTCCCGAGCTGCAATTCTGCAAGTTCATTTGGTTGTCAATCCTCGTATTAATCGTTGCGGCATACAGATTCAGCAAAAGCTCGAACGACTTCGGAAGGGAACTAACTGAACAGCCAACGGTTGAGAAATATATGGAGAACTTCGGGGAACCTAGCTGAGCCGGCGGTTCCTCCGTAGTATATGTTAGTATATCTGGAACCCGAATGTAGCGCAGTCTGAAAGGGGAACCTCGACGATCACCGCCTATACCGACCCCACCCTGCAACGTTCGCGACTCTGCCGGCATTGCAATGTAAAATGGTTCCCGGAACCAAACGTCGATTTTTTCAATCTTGCCGTGCACCGGTGGCACTACCGGTGACAGTTGTTATATATGATCTGCATGGATGTTGATACTGGCCAACAGTGGCGACGTACACAGCCCGACAGAGGCCGATAGGTTATTTTTCACACATCTCCGAGTAAGTCGTCGAGATGTGACTTTGTTCCGCTGCGAGTTGTTGACATCCGCATTAATGTTTTCCGACCGCATCGATGTTCTCCGGCCGCATCAATTTTCTCCGGCACTCCATCTGACATGTCGCGGACCTTGCCTCTCGCCGAATTGTCCCCTCAAGGTCCTACAAGTCAGAGTAGTTCATACGCCGTGGATTTCCTTGCTTGATGCTGCCACGAACCCTTTCTCCATGTGCACGTACTATGCGAACCCGGACTCCCAGGAGTTGGAGGTCGCCGGTCGAATGGAGAACCTGAGTGGAGAGCGTATATATGGTTTTGGTCGGGCCCGCTGTTCTCCGCTGTTCCACCGGAGCGGCATATTTGTCTGGTTGATATGGTGGCACATGGTGGAAGTTGGATGACAGTAACCGGCAGCTGATAATCGTATAAAAGCACAACAGTTCATTCCATTGACCAGACCGCTTCCCAGCCATGAAATTTCCTTCTTCTTCCACAAGCATTCTGTCCTTGGTCGTCGCCCTTGCGACTTTAGGTGGGTTCCATTGAGTCCACTTTTTATGACCGCGCGATTTTTATGCCCTTCTGCAGTCACTCCCTCTTCGTCTCTTATTACTCACAAAGATACCACTCCTTTCGACGGACAATACATCCAGGCAAACTCGTCCAATGAAGCAGTGGAGTGGTGGTGGGGTCATGCTATTGCCGAGCCAATTGGGAGTAATCCTCCGGCCGCATTCCAATTCCTCTTCTATCAGGGTAAAATTTACAGTGTATCAGCTTCGGGGTTGAACTGATTGCTCACCTCAGGTTACCCGTTTGCCTTCGGTCCTCCTGTTCCCACTGAGCCGGAATTTTACATCGTCATCAATGGATTCTTCCCGAACGGTACGCAATTCGCAGCGACCATCCCCGCCACGTCGGGTACTGTCACCGCAGTCGGCCAGGAAGTGACTGGCACTTGGGGAGGTGCCGGAGGATTCAAGGGCTCTGCCGACCTTTCCACCTTCACCATTACACTCGATGCGTCGGAGTATGGGTTCGAGGGTACACTGAAGCTGACTTCGAACGCGCCTCATCACTTTGGCTGTAACACCACTACCGACGCGTATTTCGACTCTATTGTCCCGGCCGATGCTGTACTTTCCGATGCCGAGAGCGTTCTTTTCACTCAATTAGGCTGGGCAGCAACTATTCCTGGTGTGTCAACTGGCACGCAGCCGGAATTTAATTTTGATTATTTGTGAAGGCTCTGTTTCCGAGGTCGATATGACGATCAACGGTACACGTCTGAGCTTCACTGGCCAGGGGTACCACGACGCCAACTGGTCTCCGGGGCCACTGAACGCGGTCGTTTCATCGTGGTTCTTTGGAACCGCGCAGGTCGGGGACTATGACCTTTCCTATATTTCCGTTACGCCGGCCAACTCCACAAAAATCCTCAACACAGGCTATCTCTCCCGCAACGGCGTCACGCTCCAGAACCAATGTAGTCTTGACGGGACGAAGACCACTGACCACAGCATCATCACGCCTTATGGCTTGGAACACGACGCAATCTCTGGCGTCGATGTTCCTACGGGCTACATCATCCAGTATGTCCTCGCCAATGGGGAGCAGTTCGAGTTCAATCTCAGCTCGATCGCCGGCGCCCAAAATCCAGACCAGACTGTCTACCACCGATGGGTTGGGCGGGCGTCGGGAGGGAAAGTCGGGGAGGCCCCTGGTTCGGGGCTGACAGTGTTCGAATGGTTGAATCCAGGGCTTGTCACATATTCCCCGTGATTCCACGGTCATCATGTCAGTTACAACGGAAGCCATTCGCATAGATTCGCGAACAAGGAGTGATTTGTATCAAGCATGACATCTAGTGAGTCTAAGTTCGAATGACACTACAACGGGCATGCATCGGGCTCAATGAGTACCCTGTAGACCGACGGCCGGACATCTTCCTCGATCAGCGTCTGAACACCCTCGAGGACCGTCGAAAGAATCTCCTGAAGATACGCTTTGCTGGCGTCAGAAGGCAGCGAATTCGCGATGCGTTTCATCCCCATATATAGAATGGAGGCGTTAGTCCGAAAAGGGAGTAGCCAATACTCCGGCAGCGCCAAGTTCACCAAAATCAAATGCGCCACTGAGATGCAACTCAATGTCGCATTCGCTGTGCAGCACCCGAGATGGTACATTTGCCGCCAAATACTTCCTCAATTGTTTGGCCCGGTTCGAATCGAAACTTGTTCCGGCTGTTAAGGCGGTTGGTTGAAAATATGTGACCCACCGTCACAGATCAGTCACACAATGCGGCGCAGTTGAACTGCGCAACGTTGACGCTGCGTCCGGTTCGATGTCCACGAAGATTTTCTCTGAACTGCGTAATTATTTACGCAGTCGTACCCGATGTCTATAAAGCAAGAAGCAATGGCGAGGGAATATCAGAACACAACTCCCCTCGAGCTCAGCAGTGAGTCAGATCCAACCAACCTTCTAAGCCTCAGCTCCGCACTCTCAGCCTCCCCATATATGTCTACCTCTTCTGCATCTTCCTCCATCTCCTCCTTTGCGCCCTCATCCCGCGCTTCTAGCTCCACCTCCTCGCAGCCCAAAGACTATGCGTTGGCATTCGCGGATCTGCAGTCCGCCTATGGCCTGAGCGGGCAGGCGCCTAGCGTCTCCTCGAAGAAGAGCAGGTCAAAAACCCATACTCCCAAGGTCGCACCCGCCGCCTCCAAGTCGTCCCCACCGCAAAAGAACTACGAGGCCGCGTTCGGCGCGTTATCCTCCCAATTTGGAGTCGGTGGTGTCCGCCCCATGAAAGTCTAGGTCAGTACTTCTCCTCAGAGTTTTCCTTCGCAGCTGACCGGAATCCAGTTGATTGAAATTTGCCGTCCAAAATTGACAGTTTTCCTGGAGGGATGATAATTCTCCCTTGTCGTCGATGGCGAGCGCGCTGGGCTGGAGATTTTCGAAACACGGTTGTGTAATGTCGTCAGGGAAGCTCCTTCAATACACTTACTCGTTGTATCTGTCCTCCGATACCTCTCCACATTTATACAACTATTTCATATGCCTGTATACGAGTCTGAACCTCATGCTCACCGCATAGATGCGCCTCGCAGTATCCCACCGATCCCTCTTTACACCTTCGGCCAACAATGAAGTATATTATCTGCGACTGGCTAGTGGGCCACACTAGGTAGTGGGCCACTTGGCCGCTATTGAGACAGGACCTCCTGAAATGTTCGAGTTTGGAATTTGGGGATGGAATGGGACCTCCAATGACGGTTCATACCGTTTTTCAACCGAAAGTGATGTTCGGGTCAAAAGTTATGGCACGTGCACTATCGGCCGAAGGGCTCCGACCGCCGTTTTCTTGCTGTTTTCTTCTCCCCCTCGCTCTTTCTCTGCCAGTTCTTCGTATTTCGACAACTTCCTGGCCTCATTCTACTCGCACAATGCAGGCCTTCAATTCCTGATAGAATATGGGGGCCATTCACAGCGCACACTCTTACTATGGCGCAGATACACCTCGGCTTCAATCCGGAGTGCCCCAGGCTGGCCACGTCCCCAGCACGCGACCCATCCACGCTATGGGTCTGGGATTTGGCAAGGGTTTTTGAAATTGGGCATAATACAGCTTGGTGTGTCCTCCTACTTTTTCTTCCTTCAATATCCTTCTCACTGCTGTCCTTTATCCCAAACCACCCAAATTTGGTGCCCGAAACATTTGAATTTTCTTTGGGAGCTAGAGACATCCCGGAATGAGGGTGGGGGTCCTGGTATGCCGGAATGCTTCATTTAAAACGATATGTCTCTGATTTGGGGCCACCACAGCTGCTGATCCTGACGAGGCGCCTGGGTAGTCCGGGATCTGCAATTCCGCCGGTTCCGCTGCCATCTCAGGCATATTTTTTTGGCCATCTCATCGCTTCTATGTGGGGGGCAACTACACCAAATCCTCCCTAGTACTTCCCTGTATCATTCCTGAACAAATCGGCCGCCAGTTTGGGCTTGCGAAACTCAATTTGACGGGTGGCCCGCTAGCTAGTATTTGCATCTGTTGGGGGTACCGGCGGAAAGAAATTCACCGGTCAATCAACACCCCATCTAAATTCGTGGAAATGGTCTTGAACCATTCGCAGGATACCTGCCTTCATTCCACCACACAGTCGATTGTACAGGGACAGTATGGCCTTCAAGAACTAGCGATGAATCCTACGGTGGCCCGGTACCCGGTCATTGATAATATATGCTATCTCGCAGCGGGACCCCGCTCCCACTATTTAAATGAGTAAATCCTTACCCCGAGTATCAACGCCCCGCCGGCGTTTACCCCAGTCCCTGTATCCCATCTCATCCCCGCACCAATCACCGCGCTTCCTTTGTTCTTGGTAATTTTAAGCGCGTTTAGACTTCTGGGTCGGGGCAAAGGATACGGATGTACGTGCTCGCACAGAAATGCTTGCGACTCAACCGGCAGAGGTCTACGAAGAGACATCCACTTTTTTCGCTCGCTCATCTGGCCCAGACGCCGAAAGAGGATCATCGTCCATCTAATCTGAACCGCAACCTTCAGTTCAATTCGATTCATGCGTTAAGTATGCAGATGCATCGTATGTTATGTATGTAATGCCAATGGCACGGGATTTCGAGGTGGCGAAGGGCGGTGCAAGTGGGCCGTGGCGGGTCGTAGCGGATATGCGCGAATGTGGAGAACGGATGGATGGATGGATGGAGATGTCGGATTGTTGTATTGGATGTGAGGGAAGAGGGCAGATGGATGGGGGAGAACTACAATGGACGGAATGCGAAAGCGATGGGAGACCATGACAGCAAGTGCAGTGCGGCAGAATCGTAATAATCGGGCGGGGAGCGATCGGGAGCGCGGCAGCGTTAGGGCTTGTACCCGGCGAAGTACGGGTGGATGAGCGCGCGCTTCGCTGGATCGGGGCGAGGTGGTCAGTCAGCAAACCAATGCAGAATCGAAGGGGGAAAATAAACCGACCGGAGATGCGCTTGGCCGAGTCGTACATGAGCGTCGCCTGCAGCATGTCGAGCCCGTCCTTATCGAGCGCGGGCACGATGCGCGCGAGCTCCTGCTCGGCCCACTGCGGGAACGTCGGCTTGTAGTCCGGCAGCGCCTTCACGCCCGGCCAGCGCTCCTCGTCCGGCGTGCCCAAAATCCTGGTTAAGAAATTCATTCATCAAACATCAAATGGAGTGTGAAGACGGGGCGTACCTGAAGATCTTGAAGATCTGGTCGATCTCTGAGTCGCCAGGGAAGAGCGGCTGGCCCTGCATCGCCATCTCTGCGAAGATGCAACCGACGCTCCACATGTCTATGCCTGTGCTGTAGTGCCGCGCGCCGAGGAGGACTTCAGGGGCGCGGTACCACAGGGTTACAACCTGAAAACATTGTGAGCGAGTGCGAACAAATCGGGCACGAAATTGGGCGTTGTATCACGTCACCAAAATTGCCTTCAAGCAAACGTAAAAAAGTAACAAAAACCCACCTCATGCGTATACGTGCGCATCGGGATCCCAAACGCGCGCGCGAGGCCAAAGTCGGCGAGTTTGAGGATCTCGCCGTTGCCCTGCTCGTCGCGCCCGTGCTCGTCCTGCGCGATGAGCAGGTTTTGCGGCTTAAGGTCGCGGTGCAGGATGCGGTGCGCATGGCAGAACCGCAGTCCCGACGTGAGCTGGTGCGTGAATTTCTGCGGCGGGCGTCAGTATAGGTTGCCAGGGTCACGTGATGGCGACAATGACGCGCCCAGGGCACAATTGGCGTTAGCCGACGGCGCGACTGTGGCGCGCCGGACCGAACAGGGCGCATCAGCGTCGAGTGGATCAACGCCCGCGAAAATGATCAGCGGAAAATCGACGGCCAAAAGCGTCAATCGGAGAAAATACATCCCGGAGAACACCACGCGAAGGCGCGCCCACAGTAGAACAATAAAAAAACGTGGTGCACACACGTCTTTTATTTTTGGCTCGGGGTAATAGGGGCTCCGGATGCGATGAATTGCCAAAAAAAATGTTGGGCGGGTGGGGAGGACGGGGAGATTGGGAGGTGGGAGGGCAGGTACGGGGAAACGGGTATTGGGAAGAAGGGCGGGAAAAATGACCCGGTGTGCACAGGACAAGCGGAAGGGGAAACACCGAAGAGAAGACACACCTTGACGACGTGGGGCGCGATGGGGGAGTGGTCACGGTTGCCGTTCTCCATGTACCGCTTCAGGTCGACGTCGAGGTACTCGAAGACAAGGTACAGTTTCTGGTCTGCGTGTACGATGTCGAGTAGTCTGGGAGATTCGAAGTTCGATGTAGTTGTTCGTTTGAGTGAACAAGGAAGCGACAAAAAAAGAGGTGAAGAAAAAAATATTTATTAGTCGTGGTGGCAAGCGCGGCAGAGCCGACAGAGGGCGCACCGTACGATGTGCTCGTCATTGAGCTCCTTGAGCAGGCTGATCTCACGGATGGCCGTGCTTGGGACGCCCTCGTCCTCCGCCTCGAGCCGAATCTTCTTCAGGGCGACGATGGAGCCCGTCGATACATCGCGTGCCTTGTACACTACCCCATACGTCCCTGCAAATTCCCGTCTTCAAACCTGGTAACTTGGTGGCAAGATAAGAAGAACGCACCTTCGCCTGGACGGCCATGAGAGTCTGGGTCGAAAACAACGAGGACGAAAGGGAAAAGGACGTACCAATTTTCTCGATCTTTGAGTAGCTGACCACGCGGACATTCAGCGTGATTCCAGCGGTGACTCGAGAGGCTCACCGGTCCATTCTCGCTGGCCTGTTGCCTTGGACTGTCTATGGGCTGGGGAGCGGGAACGGACGAGATGGGCGTGGAGGCGGATCAGGCTTGTGCGTGTTATGTATAGCACGGTGATAAGCTTACCTAAGTATCGATACCTTTCGTTGCCAGTCCACTTGCCTACAAGCACAATCGACGACGCCGGGGACAATGGACAGAATCCGTGCCAACGAGGACCCGCTTTCTTTCCAGAGTCGCTTTTAGGCCACCCACTTCTTTTTTCTAATTTATGCACAGCCACCCGGCGCGCGAGAACCTCTTTCATCAGAATCAAACTTGCCATCAAGAATCTGAAATGCAGCGCTCCAGAGCGTGTGGTCGGAACGTGGTCTCCACGATCATACATTTCCTTTGCATTCCTCCAAACAAGAGGGAAAAATGGATAGCGGAGCGCGAGCTGAGTGCATTAATCACCCACTTGACAGAGTTAATGCATGCGAGATATCTGGGGACAATTCGGCGAACAGAACCCCGCAATCCCCGGCCAGACGCGTATCTATCACTCACGCGTAATGCCTATGTATCTATCACAGGTTACGCTGTCGTTGAACAATGGCCATCACAACGATGACGACGGCGCGCCCACTTGGCAGGCAACTGCAGCAGGCGTTCTCGGCACCGCGCACCGCTAAATTTATTTTATCAGATTGGTCTCGGTCTTTCGCCGTAGGAATCACGGTGCACTGGCAAGGAGGCGGAGATATGTAGCCATGCAACGGGGGCGCCTAAGTCTTATTGTTCAGGATACTTACCCCGCACCGTCATGGAGTCACCACTGTTCTCGCACACGACTCGGCTAGGCTGCGTGTCTTATTAGTTCTTTCCCAGCTCGGCGCGAGCCGATTCGCGAGACGATGCCCGGGAGCGACGCCCGAGTGCCGACTTGACGACGCCTCCCGCGCGTGTTGAATTCCCCATCCTAGTCCCGCGTTCGCGCGGTCAGGCGTCGAACTGCCAGCTTGGCAATGGCAGCGAGGTACATTATGTATGATCAGGCATTTTTCACAATTCACGGAATTTGTGGCGTGATCCTTCATTTTCTTCATATAGCAATGGGGGTGCGAATATTAATACCCGGGCGCCACAAAGGAGACGCGCGGTGAACACGTACGGCGGGAGACGGCAGGCCGGCGTCGTACGGACAAGCCAAGGACGGGCTGTTATCAAGCCACAGGAAGAAGCGCCGATATTTATCATGGGCAGCGGCCGGCGCCGCTTTTATTCCGTAGGCTAGGTCAGAAGTTTAAAATGTCTGTCAATGGTTGAATCAGTATTCATAGACAGACGGAGCCCCGTCAAGCCATCCCCGCGCCTAGACCGATATAATTTGGGTCTAATCTTGATGACGCCAAGTGACCTGCCACCTGCTCGCTTCGGAGGCGATTCCATTTCGGCATGCTACATGGGTGCGCATAGAAGATAGTAACCCGACCGCATCCTGCGCGGTATCGGACCCTGAAGGTGGGGTTGGACGTACAGATCTCTCGTCGTCGTCTCGAAAATAGGCAGTCACCTCACTTCGGGAGCAAACCTTCCACGGGACGCCCACCTGCGGGTTGGGAATGAGATTACGTTGGATCGAATTGGAGCGCCGAGAGGGATATAGACGGATCAAACAAGGGAGGGTTGAGTACTGAGTTGTAGACAGATAGGATCCAAGGCACATTTAATAGTTGGTGGGTGAGAAATTCAACCAAGGCAGGGGTGAACAGGCATCCAGATACCCAGACTAGAGTACGGATGGAACACAGGATATCGCCACAGATTGAGCGCCATTGATATCCAGCCTAATCGTCTAAGGATAACTTGTACCGAGTCGATTCCGAGTACTATTTCGGGTCCAATGGTATCGAACTCCAGAATTTCACATGTAGCTCAGCCCAGTAAATGGCCCGGCCCCATCCGAGCTCATCGCGTACGTTTCTTCGCTTGGGCGTGAGGAGGCGTGCGGGGAATCCGACAAAGAGAGAATCAGAGATCAATCATTACACACGATCACGCCAGAATCTACCCGCCGCTTAGTAGGCGGGATCGGCCCGATATGTACGCGTACTCGCGTACTCGCATACGCGAGCCCCGGAGTCCGGTGCCTGGGAATGCCCGGGAGATGCCACAATGGACATGGCATGAGACGGCATGAGCGCGGTGACTCGGGGATGGGACTCCGTCTCCGGAATTGAGTCGTTACATGTGGGATAACGCATGTGCGTCTTTTGCTGTACAAGTAATACTTCAAGTTGAAGTAACCATTCCAATACAGTATTCATGCATGGCCGGGCGGATCAAAACGCTTACTAGTACTACGAGCCGGGCTCAGCCTATGACGGGGTTTTCAGCTCACGAGGTCGGTACGATGATGATGATGATGATGATGATGATGATGTATTCATTTGGGTTACTGTACATATGTGGCCTTGGGAGGCTATGTCAGCAGAACTACCATGGGATCGTGAAGGTATCGGTATGGTAGGGTTATCGGCTATTTTTTGGTCGGTATGAAGTGTTGAATCGCCCATCACTCACCTAATTAAAATAACCTGCATTCGTTCCCGACTCGGAGCCATGAGGAGCAGTCCTGCTCGTGGCTCGGGATTATCATGAACTGAATTTCAGCAAAGAGTCGTATCTGAGGGTTTCCGGGACAGGCAGTTGGCTCAAGGGTTAAAGAGACGGCGGAGCCAGTCCAGGGTTCGAACAGCAGAATACGACCCAGGTATTTACTTCGAAGAGTGTTGCAAAGAAAGTCGAAGTATCATAAGTCGGAGTCGGATGACGTATGGATGGCCAGTCCCAAGTATCATGAAACACTTGCAACTCTCAGGACTCCAGTCGTTGCCAGGCAAGCATTAATTCTCTGAGTCAACTTCTCTCCAACATAATCACGGCTTACCAGCTAAACATACCAACGAGTAAATATTTATTGTATCTCCATTCTTTTGAGGTGACTGCGAGCCCCAAACTCTACACTCCGTAGACCGTATATATAATCTATAACAATCGATACTGAGAAGTTAGGACCACTCGCAGTCTGAAGCCTGCTTGAATCTGTTTTGAACCACATCGGCCCGGAACGGAACGGGGACAATTATAGGCGCCGAAACACTGCCACCACGTGAACCGCGGTTTGCCAGTCAACCACACTGACCACCAACCTCGACGAACGCGACCCGCATCCAACGCACTTTGACTGCTCGGCGTGAGCATGCAACAAACGTCTGAATCAACACCCACCAAGGTGGACGACTTGTGGTTCTCCACGGATGTCATCGTCATTCGAGCAGAAGATAAGATTTTCCGGGTCTCTGGAGGGGTCTTAGCGGCGCGGTCGACTGTATTTCAAGACATGATTGCGTTTCCTCAGCCGATCAGCAGCGACACCGAGCAGATCGACGGAAGCCCTGTAGTCCGCCTGCACGATTCCGCAAGCGACGTGGAGGTTTTTCTGCGAGCGATTTATGACTCGAGGTACGTTTGGCCATCGTGAAGGGACGATAATGACGCACCTAAAGCTACTTCATGCCGGCCCCGGCCTCCGCCGAGCTCTGGGTTGTTCTGGGAATCCTCCGGCTATCCCACAAATACGACGTCCAATATCTCTATCGTCGCGCTTTGGATCACCTTGCAGAGGATGGGTGGGATTGCCGGACTTTCAACAGTGTACACTGTCCCCAGTCTCCCGCCAAAGCCCTTTCAGTAATCTCCACCGCGATGGAGGTGGGCGCGCAGTGGCTACTTCCGTTGGCCTACTATTATGCATCCAATCTTTCCGCCAAAGTCCTCCTCATATTCCTCGACGGTCCAATGGCACCGTATGCTCGGACTTGCCTCGGTACCCATTCATCCGTAGTCCGTGGAGCAGTTGTGGTCAACCGCTTTCTCACTGTGCAAGATTCATTATGTGCGACTCCCGACAGTTGCAGTGAAATTCGACACTCTTTCTTATCCGACTTCCTCGATGCCGTAGCCGAT
This sequence comes from Mycena maculata, assembly GCA_029448575.1. Classification (NCBI taxonomy): domain Eukaryota; kingdom Fungi; phylum Basidiomycota; class Agaricomycetes; order Agaricales; family Mycenaceae; genus Mycena; species Mycena maculata. The sequence continues at coordinate 1,188,375 of JARJLG010000005.1, forward strand.
GGGTCGGAGCTCCAGCCACTTTCAAATTGGGATATCTGGACGCGGCTGAATTCGGACGGTATGTGCGATGATTGCTGTTCTTCAGCAAAGGTACAACATCATCATGCCGCCACTACTTTTTTTGAGCAGCTTCCTGACATCTTTGGATTGCCGCCGTGGGACGGGTTGCACACTACGAAGCGAGCCGCGATGGGGGAAACGGACAGTGTTGATGACTAGGTACGGTTCTATTCAGACTTGCCAGCAGTAGACCTGAGCTTTCGTCCTTTTCTCCCAGTGCGCAACCATACACCTGGTCTTTGAGCTCATCCATGAACCACATTCTTTCCATCGCTGAAACCGCAGTCACATTACTGACATACGGTATACAAAACGATCGCGCATTTTTGACATTGCCTGGGTTTGTGTCCCGCGCCCAAATAGACTTTCTTCACGGAATGCTTTACTTACTACCATTCTGCGAAATTCAGTCATCCCACCTCGTCTGAATTTTCATCCATGTTTTCGGAAAAGCGTTTTGGCTTCAATTTGTCGCTTTCTTGTCCCTCATTCAGCGCCGAGCCGTCTAATACACTTGCACTCGCCCTTTCGGCCAACGTGTTGGTGCTGATTTGATACAGCGCTGCCGTGCCGTTCCAGATTCACGCTGTGAACATGCCCCAAGACCCGCTCGCAGGGGAAAGTCGGCTACCAGAATGGCCGACTTGTCGTTTCTCAAGGATACCATTATGCAGGATGTTGAGGCCCTTCTGCGTGCCATTTTTAAATACCATTTATCATGACTCGAGGTATGGTCATGGGTCTCCAATTCACGAAGGATGACACTTGATCCAGGTTGCAGCTGCAGCTGCAGCCACTTCATGCCTGCCCTCGCTGCCACTGAGCTCCGGAGTCTGGGGATATCTTGCCGTTTTTGTTAGCATGGTGGGATATCGATCAAGATCTTCGGATCAGCGATCAAAAACAAATATGACATCTGTCGTGTCCGTGTCGTTCTCGGTCTCAAGGGGTCCGACGGTGATGAGGTGTGAGCGCTGCGAATAGAAACCCGCACTAATTTCCGGCTTTCCGAGCTACTTCCATGGTCGCCTCCTATGGCCTCCTGCTCTTTTTCGACGGCGGCCCAGGTGCCCTCCCCGATTTTCAGCTCATGTAGGTTTTGAAGCTTCTGGCAGAATGTGGGCTCATTTCACCATGCAGGATGGCGCCTCTGCTTTTCGGTGTCTTACTCAATGCATTGCTCTTCGGAGTCTTCATTGTGCTGGTCCACTCGTATTTCCGTCTCTACTACAAAACGTGTGTCTTTGTCACTTCATCCACCTGCTTTTGGCTCACCAGCCCATCCCCCAGCGACCATCCTTGGACTCGATATCTGGTGCGCGGAATCGTGGATCCCGCTTGGGTCATACTCATGGCACACAGATATATTACTTGATTCTCATGGAGACTATCAACACTGTCTGCGATATTGGCATCATCTACCAGCCACTCATTACACTGCACGGTGAGTGCCCATTCCTCCTTTATCTGCACTATCTCGAGCATGGTTCTACAGCGTCGGCAGTACCTCAACTCCCCGCTTGTGAGTAATCGGGAAAACTCATGTTAACATGTTGCTAATTGAGACCGACCCAAGTCCTCGCTGCAGGTACGCTTGTCCTAATGACCCCCGTGGATCACGGCTAAAGTCGACGTCGCTGCAGATCCTATAGTTACTGTACGACGATCCCCAATCTCCGCTTCGTGATGACGTATCTGATCTCCAGGCGCTAATTTCGACACCGACCCAACTCTTCATGGCGTGGCGGATTCTGTTGGTCACGAAATCCAGCAAGTGGCCAGCAGGGGTTGTGGCGTTTCTAGCGTTGGCGTCGTTAGGTGTGTGCCAACACGTCTTCTTGTGAGTAGATGTTGATTTAGATATTTATTGTCCAGCCGGCGCGATCGCTGCGACCGCCCTCTTTGCCCCCGCCCAACAACTCGGTCCTCACCTCCCCCCGATTGAAACAGCGCTCGCCGTATGGCTGACTTCAACTGCGTTTGCGGATCTATTCGTCACTGCTTTCCTCGTCAATTTCCTGGTGCGTTCCACATGTACCTGTCATAGGCTTGATGCTAAACTGTCTAATGGCATCGGTAGTGGGTCAACAAAACGGGGTTCCAGACCCAGACGGACTCTGTCACCGACAAAATCATCTTCTTTACTGTTCAGACCGGCGCACTGACTTCCTTTGCGGCGATCGCGGATGTCACCCTCTTTTTGATTGTTCCGGTGAGCATTCTGTCATTCGGCAACTGTGATATGTACTAAATCGTGAACGTTAGAACACGACTCTGTGCGTTATTCCGCCGAATGCATGCGACGCAAGCTTACCAGCTCTCCAGGAATTTCATATGGGATTTCTCGCTATCCAAGATGTATTCAATCTGTCTAATTTCGACGTGAGCCTTGCCGACATACGTCAAACGCCCAATTCTGACATCTATCCATCTAGACTCAACGCCCGGACCGAGTGGAACGCCCTCCTGGCGATGAAGCCGTCCGCGGATGAGAAAGCCAGTCGCGATGCGATCATCAGAGTTCGGCGCGCTGTACGTCCTGCGCACCTGCGCTATGGAGCTCACAAAGAACTGATAACCCCCACAGACGGATATTGAGGGCCTGCAGCTGTACATCCCCAGTCAATTTAGCTTCGGCGAGACCGCGGCGACGTCCCCTCGCAAGCGCACCCCACGGCCACCGCCACGGGCGACCACGAAGAGTGCTGGGTACCTGAACACAGAAATCGCGCAACGGACTGCGGAGTGGGCCAGGGCCACGGGGAGATAGGACACGGTATCAGCGGTTGCGTGCTGCGCTCTGGCGCCCAACCCCTCGCCCTTGCCGCGACCCATCACGTCGGACGCGATTCCGATATTCATGGCGCCTGTATGGTGCAGCTCACGTCTCGCATCGCTTGATCAGGTCGTGTTGTCGCTCGCTGGACGAAGGAGACCTCATCCATCTAATCTATTGATGGACCGGTCGTTCTCCGAGTCGGTCGCTCACACACGCCTACGTAGTATATCTGTTTACGGATGCGGTGTATGGCTGAATTGAAGATCTAGACCAGTTGAATCCACACCGGAGTTGAGAGAATGTTGCAATTGGATGAAACGGGCCGCAAACAAACCTGCCCTGCTACTGTATAGGTATTCCGTTAGGCTCCTCGCCAGCCTTTGCGTTGACTGCGTTGATGAATAAGACCAGTACAACTAGAATAGCTTATAATTTATCTTGGGTCGGTCAGGCAAAAATAGAGCGAGAAAGAAAAAACGGCATGGGACAGATTCGAGTAACCTTTGCCCCATTTTTCCTTTCTTCCTCAATTCTTCCCTGGATCAGTACCAGACTCGTAAACAACCCTACGTTGAGTAACAAGACACTATGTATGCATCTCGCTGGATTGGCGATCATAACATCAAATCAATAGATTTGCACCATATAGTATATACAATAGTCGACGCACAGGGATTTTAAGAGGGATAAATAACTGGAAGGTCTCTTCTTTTCAACAGATTGCCAGGGTATGTAGTTCTCGAAAATTTCAAAGCTTAGAAATTGAATTGGTCGGCGAAGAAAAGTCGACCACCCGTCAATCAAACGCGGGCCGGATCACATATCGGATTCCAAAAATGGATTATGGGCGCTTGTTACGTTGCCAACCTCCAAGACTTTCGCTCTCCGAGACCACCTTGAAACGCCCGCGCTCGAGGGGGCCCCGGCTACGCATTCTATGCTTATCCTTCGGCAGCCCTTCGTTAGCGTTTGCTAGTGTCCATCCGAACGGAGCTGAATGCTCGGAGCTGGTCGCAACCTTCTCGCAACCTTCAAGGATTTGGCGATATCGAATTCACGTTTCCGGAAAACGAAACACAGTTTCCAGAGTTAGAACCGAGAATTCTTCCGCCAGACGAACGTTGCCTAGCGCCATCCGTTCGCTCAAATATAGCAGTCGGAGGAGCTGCGCCCGAACCTTGCTCCAAAATTGAGAATGTCTAATCGTTTTCAAAATAGCTGGAAGTGGTCGAGTCAGTTTTGCTCAACTCCAAATGTCCATATTCACCCCACAAAGAGGGACGACCCCACAAATGACTCGAGCCTTCACACACCTCCGCGCTATCATCAAATTCACACGCTGATCGTCGCTGTTGACACTGCGTCTCCATCTGACTTTTGGTGTGTAGATCGGCAGGCATTATTACACGACCCGTCTCGCTTAAGAGGATGCACTGCTTCTTGGAACGGCGATTTCATAGATCCTGGGGAGAAGATCCGTTCTTCCTATGCATTCTGCACAAATGCATACCCACTGCCTCGCTCTTTTCCGGTGAGCCTGTGTTCTCTGCATGCGAGCTCGACGCGAACACGTCCCGGTAATGGCTTCTCCGAGCCGGTCTGGTTTGAAGGGGCTCACATTTTGTATTTCTTATACGGCGCGTGGAACCACATTTGTAGTAGGGCCTTCGCGCAAGACGCAAGATGTTCAACCCCTACGCCCAAGGTGGATGGAGAAATGCAGCAAATCCGAACGCTCCTGGTTCTTCGGGCAACTTTCCTCCCCAACCGTCAATATTTGGAGCGCTCCCTTTTCCCACTAGTCCCTCGGCGCCGACTCTCCTGTCTTTTAGCTTCGCGTCCTTCAACCCGACTTTGTTGAACTCGACCGTCACGGGCCCGCAGTCTCGAGTGTTCTTCAACATCACCACCGATTCCCCCACGGTTGGATTCAGCGTATTCCGCGACCCTGCGACCCATCCGGTTGTCATCATTGAGTGGCTCGAGCATCCTGTCATCGAAATCCGCGGTATACTGTCCAAGCGGCACACGTCAGAGTGGCTGGCGCTCTCGCAGAACAGGAGGTCCGTTGCTACGCTCTCCAAATCGGTGACATACCCACGTTCCGCTGTATCTCTAGCCATCGCAAGATGGAGGCCCGGGGTAAAAGCTTCGTATGGGTGCCCGGAGGCGATTACATTTTTGTACGCGCCCATTCATTGCAGCAGAATTCGGATGCTCACTTCACGACTCCAGTTGTATGCTGCTGGGTTGGGCCAGCCACGACTCTATGCTCAGGTCTCACGAGATGACGATTCCGTGACATTGGAATTGTCGGCAGAGGCTATTCAGATTGGCCTCCTGGAAGTCTGCGTAGCAGCTACATTCCTCCTTCAGTGTGGACGCAATATTGATTGATTAAATGGACCCTACTATAAAATATTGGACATGTCTCACTGGTCGCTTTCACTACGCTGATCATGTTTATTATACGAGCATTTTGTTCACAAATAATGTATCAATTTCCACGCAATGCGAACCAAGATCGGTGGATCAAATTCCAACGACAGAGATCTTAGAATCGAGACGGGTATGAATATTGAAGCTTCATAATATCGACATCAATTCCAACCAACATTTCCTACGCCGGAATATTCTTCCAGTGTGTCCAATTACGCTGTGGAATGGTTCTCAGATATCAATCGTTGTAGGGTCTCGTCTTCCTTCCGATGTCCACTTCCCCGTCCCTCGGCTCGAATTCACTACCAATTTTGTCAACCAAACCATCCAGCAAATCGGCGATAGGTTGTAGAAAATGACAATTGTTATAAGCCAATTCCGACGCTTGCGTCCCGTTTCTGCCGTTTTGAGCCGCTTGGTGAGTGATTTACCCAGTCGTGCTGAAAAGATTGCCCTGCAAGCGATGGGAGGCATCCACCTAATGCGCCAACGCAGATATTCAACCCGACGCGATGTGGATGCGATGCATTGGTGGGAGGGAGCGAGAGTAAATTCAAATTTATCCCAAATGTTAGAGATTGCCGTAAGGGCCAATGCCCAGCTCTCTTCAGTCTCGGCCTCAAATTTATATTTGCCCGGCGTCGAAATCCGGGACCCATGCGGTACGGATGACAGATGTGGATATTTCTTGTGAACCAACGCCTCCGCACCATACAGCGCCGGAGCAAATGGTGAAATCTTCATAAATAGGCATCCAAGTCGCGACGTTGGATGGAGCCGAGACGACCCGCACAAGGTTAGAACATACAGAGGCTTACTCGCAGGATTGCCGGCAGGCTGATGCAAGTTACACTGCGATCATCAAGAGGTGTCCGATTCGCTAGCCGAGCACACTATCAACAGCACGTGCTCGAAGAGCACCTTCCATATCGGGCTCCGTCTCCGTTGGATGTCTCGCCGGTGTTGGATTCCATTCGGATTGTATGCACGATGTATGGGGAAGAATTCTCTGGAAATATTTATATACATTGTATAGATGTTTGAGTATGTAAGGGAATTTTTGTGGAACCTCCCGCGTTGTAAGAATTAATAAACAAGCTTCCTGACTTTTCCCAAAATGTTGCGGGATCCCACGCAAGCGGTATTCCCGCGCAGCGCTCCGAACGAGCCAGTTGCGGCGGAGCCAAAGGAACTGTCTGCTCAGTAGTGCGTGGTGTCGGGGGTGCCACCAACATCGCATGAGCTCGACCAAGATTTATCAGTGGTACATAATGAGAACACACCTTTGCAAGCATTCGACATGATATGGTCTCTCAAATTCTTTTGGCTTGCTCCTTTCTTGAATTCCTTGAAGCAGTTCAGGCACTTCAGCCCCTTGGGATTCAAGCCGCTGAAACGGTTGCTCAGGTTCAACGGTCAGAATAATGCAACTGCCAAAATCCCCCCTATCGAACGACTGAGTTACACCTAACTCACAAAGTGAGATTAAGCGCGACTAAATCGACGGTAGACAGACTCCAACACCACACACTCTTTTGACGACCAAGATACACTGACGAGATTCGGGTCTTTTTGGACACAAGTGTAGGTCCAAGGAAACCACGAGTAAACGTATTTGTCACGAAAGTATTCAATTCCCGTTCCCCCCAAGGATGGCTAAGTCTCAACTAGCTTTCTCGAAGTGGTGTTCAAGACACAACCTGAATTTATCGGTTGGTTCCCAACGTGGATTTAAGTGTCCCAACTATGCAAAGATAACGGCTGTGAACTGGCTTGGTTTTGTGGGCTGTTTAGACCCGGTTTTGTTGGCTCGCGCCTTATTCCGACAATGATTGGCTCGCGCCTCAAACTTGCTGGCTCGCGCCCCGTAACTATGGCTCGTGCCCCGTAACAATGGCTCGCGCCTCAAACTTGCTGGCTTGCACCCCGAAACTATGGCTCACGCCCCGTAACAATGGCTCACGCCCCGTAACTATGGCTCGCGCCTCAAACAAAGTCTTATTCCGAAACCGCACTTAAATTCCAAGGCTATTTGACAGCCAAAGATTCAAGCCCAAATGTCGACTTTATGCACAAGGGCTTTATTGCTCCTCACTCTTCAGGTCTAGTTCGGTCCTTTTGTTATTCCAAAACCAAACTTGAATTCTGAGGCCTGTTGACAGCCAAAGAGTCAAGCCCAAACGTCGACTTTGTGCGCAAGGACTTTATTGCTCCTCACTCTCCAGGTCTAGTTCGGTCCGTCCTCCCTGGTTCTGCCCTCCTTATATACTGTACAGAAACTGTTACATACGTGTGATTACTAGGCCTCGGGTATTCTACTTAATTAATTAGCCTGTGATCGGTATCAGCTGTGCGCGCCCTGGCGTTCCTAGCCTCCTAAATGTTTGTATAATGACTCCTTCAACCCCTCATGGATTAGGGGTTTATATGTTCAAATATCCCCTGAATAGGGTAATTGGCCCATATCTTCTTCTATGGTCTGTCCCCCAACTTCTGGTATCGCTAGTTGGATAATATAGGTTGTTCCCTTTCCAACGATACCCCAGATGTCCTTAATCGACATCCAGGAATACACAGTACATGCCTAATCCTGGTCGGTAGTTTATCCGGTGATCGACAACCCTTTGTCGATCAGGGGATTATATGTTCCACTATTCCCCTAAACAGGATAATTGGCCCATATCTTCCTCTGTTGTGTGTGCCCCAACTTCTAGTATCGCTAGTTGGATAGTATAGGTTATTCCCTTTCCAACGATACCCCAGATGTCCTTAATCGACATCCAGGAACACATAGTACGTGCTTAGTCCCGGTCTGCGGCTTATCGGGTGATCGCGTCCTCACGGACCTGGTGTTTAAAATAGCAATATTGAGTCTAGGCCTTGATCCTGTGACTTGTCGCGTCGCGTTGGATAAGCCAAAGTTGTGTAATCAACTCAGCATTTCCTCCCGAATAAGGTTCCTAGTGTCCCAATAGATGTCAGAGGTGGATATTATGATTCTCCCTTTGGTAGTGAGCATTGGGGTTGCCTTCCCACGTATAGAGGGTGTTTCAGAACTTTGATATTTGGGCTTCAAGCCTTAATCCGGATCTGACCCCTAGTGATTCAAGGGTGCCGTCTCCTGGAATAAGCCATAGGCGCCAGTGTTTAGGATGATAATGCAATATGGCTCTTGGTTGCATGTTTGGAGCTCACACCAACCACTGGATGAGCGCAGAATGGCATGCATTCGTAAAATTTGAGGTTTCACAAATTTCGCGGCTTATCACCGCCAACATTAACTGCTGTCCATGAATCCGCGGTGATTGTCCCAGCTGAATGCGATAGCGGCGGAGGGCCAGGAAAGGCAGAGTAGAGTTGAAAAAAAACATTCTGGGGGTATTGGGATGTACAGAGTTCATTTACGTGTGACAAAGGGGTATTATCGACAGTATTTACGCCAGAATCGGTGGTTTGTTGGTAGTTCACGGTGGCTCTGTTACGCGGGTCGTCAAGTCGTTTTCAACAGCAAGACATGTCTGCTACTCCCTATGAGGTAAGATGGGTACCGGGGAACCGGTGGACTCATCGTAGGCCGAGCGGGACGCGTCAGAGCTCGTGGTCGCCGTGTGGGAGAACACCAATGTTTGTGATATCAACAACCCGATATGGAAGGTGCTCTTCGAGCACGTGCTGTTGATAGTGTGCTCGGCTAGCGAATCGGACACCTCTTGGCGATCATCCTCAAACGTTGCGAGTGCCAATCAGGAAAACCCGGATCTCCCATTTGGGAACCAATTGTTCCCAATTATCAACAATCGACCATTCCATGATAATTCCGGATAATCCCGGATAATTCACATGAAATGCATTTTTGTGGGCAAAAACAGGCTGGGTACCATCAGGAGGTATGTCGGCTGACATAGGAATGCCTCTGGGTGAACGGACTCCTTGTAGGTTGAAGGAGATTAATTCGTGCAAAGAACCAGATATTTATCTCAACATCCATCTGACCCGGCCAAGAGGAGTTCAGAACTGTAAAAAAATACACGATGTGGATGCATGGGTGGGGACCCGTCCGCGTGTCCGGGGTCCTACCTTCAACTTTTCTCAAAATCGTCAGATGTTTTCTTTCTCTGAACCAATTCCCGTGGAAATTACATCGACGTAATGATACATGTACAGGGAGCCCATGTGCGAAAGACTAGGTCTCAATACGCCGTAGAAGAAAAGATATTCACGAATTTATTAAAATGCCAGGATCAATCCTTAAGCGACGTTTGATGCAGCTGATTGATCGTTTTTGCGGTCACGTTTTTTCACTGACGCGTCGTCCATTGGCGTGTACCGCTTCTTCGTGCGCGCACGGCTGGCAGAATGGATGATAGCATCTGTCAAGATGGCCCGGACGAAGCTCCCGGAGATGGAGCTGTCCTCCCGAGCCTCCTGGACTTGCTCAATGGTTCTACATCCCCCGCTCTCGACTTCAACGGCTATCTGTCCTCCGCTCCTCTTGCCCATTCCCAGCTAGCCCCCGAATCCACGGTTTCGAGACCATTCAGGCTCCCGTCATCAATCACCAACTGGGAACTCCCCGAGACATCCCCGGCATCTTTCGATCCATTTCTCTCACAGACATATCACGGCCCGGTGTGGGGACCTACGCTGTCCGACACACCGTCATTTCCGTGCCCAATACCGCCGGGATCAACTGGTGCATCAACCAGCTCGTTTACCACCCCATCATCGTTTCCCCAACGATCTCCCCTGTCCAAACGCCGTCAACGTAAAAGTAAAAATAAACAGCGTACCGGTCCTTCTGCGGAAGTATTATCACGCAGACCCGCGAATCCACAGTACCGAAAATTGCCGAATGGGATGACAGACATTCTATGCCCAAAGTGCGGGAAATGGATCGGTTTAGGTAGCAGTAAAGGCTCCCTCTACGCCTTCGATCTCCATTACAGAAAAACACAATGCTTGGACCTTGCGGCACGTCAATTTCGCGGGGCAGAACGTCCCGGGTCTCCAACCAGATTTGTTCGGGCTCAATCTGCGCCTCTATCCTCTCCCTCTAAAGCTGCGCCGCCTCGACCAGTCGCTCCAGATCCCACCCAAACACCCCCATGTTTTCGCACGCAATCTCTACCCTCGTCATCTCCAATCCAAGAACCCATGGAACTCCCAGAGGAAGAGGAGTCAGATTCAGGGAAAGTATTTGATACCCCTCGGGACCGTGCTTCGTCGGCACCGGTCCAGGGAGAGGACAGTTTTTCATACCGCCCGCCCTCTCCGGATCGGTGGGAGTGTCCCGGCGTTATTCTGCCCTGGAGCGTGGGCACCATTCACGATACATATCCGATTCAACTGCTATTGGATGGCGATGTCGATCTCGGTTACCATCTAAGCCATTTCGAATGGAACGGGACGGAGGCGTGGGTTGTATCCAATCAATGTGCCAAACTGGTCTTCGCTGATGGCATCCCATGCTTTCCTTGCGCGGAAATTCACAATCTGCGCAAGCATCTGGAACTCCACCGGCGCGCAGTGAACGGTGTTGATCCTCGCACCCCATATCATCTGCTGAGCCGGAAGCAAATGCGGGAACTGCTTGGGAAGGGGAACACAAAAATCAACGCATTAAAATTGGAGGTAAGCGTGTTGATTCACCGTGTTATATCCATGCAACATCCCCAGTCTTCTCGTCGACCTTCCGGTAGCTCCGGTAGGTTCCGAGGCTCCGGTAGTATACCGGAGCCTCCGAACCGTTCCGGTACCATCGGGTTTTTACGCAATGAAGGATTACTGAGCGTTTCCCATTTATCCGTCTTCCTTCCTTTTCACTTATTGTCATACGACTTCTCATCAGCCCATCTGACTTGACTTATTGTTAAGAACCACTCTCCTTCCTTTTATGGAATACAATTAGATACTTAGTATAAATACGTCTTTAATATGTCCTGTACGTCAGATTGATAATTGACGTTGCTTGGCTCACTTCCCTTGCACTGAGTCGTCTCCGTTCTCTCCGGTTCCCTCCGGTACTCCGACTTGTCTTCCTCTATCGGGTACCTGCCGGTTAGGGTAGTCACTCACCCTTGACCCCCTGTGGTGTTGTGATCCTCCTCCGTATACGTTCCGGACCCTCCGGCTCTCCGACGCTCCGACATACCGGAGCCTCCGGTCACTCGGTCATTTACTCTTCGGGTCCACCCCGGCTCGGTATATAACAGTATTATCAATCTCACTACTCTGACTGGCAATGTCTCGTCTTCCTAATCCAAATCTACCCAACACGGAACAAATCGAACGTTCCAACACTGGTCGGACTGATCGGGAACCTCGTCGAGAATCCCGTATGTTCAGCCAGATCGTTCCGATGAGTACTCCGGTCCAAGTTCTCGGTCCGTCGATGTACCCGTCTATTCCGGTATCACCCACCCTTCGATACACTCCGCATTTCACTCGGAGTTCACCCGCGCCACCTATGCCATCTCCGACAACAATTCCGGGGTTAGTTCTCAATCCCCGGACCCCCGAGAATCCGGTGAGATATCCGGCCTCACCCCATCCACGCCGCGCTGCAGCAATCTCTCGTAGCGTATCTCCTATCGCTGGGCCTCGTATCGTTGAGGTTCCGGAAGATCCCCAGGAGGCTTCCGAAGACTCCGTACATTCCGGAGGTCATGCAGCAAGCCTCCACTTGTCGGAGGAGCTTCCCGAGCGTGATCCTGCTCCTTCCATTCATGACGGGGGCAGTAATAACGGCGATGGAGGCGATGGTGGCAGTGATGGTGGTGGTGGTGGAGGTGGTGGTGCTGGTCCACCGCCTGGCCCTCCCGGAGGTCCACCCGGAGGTGGCCCCGGAGGTCCCGGCGGTCCCGGTGGTCCTGGTGTTCCAGGTGGTCCACCCGGAGGCCCCCCTGGCGGTCCACCTGGTGGTGGTCCCGGCGGTCCCGGTATACCTCGTGCTCCTCGTCGTGTTCCGACGCCTGAGGCCAACGAGGCCTTAATTATGGACACCATCCGGACCTTCCGGGATGCCATCAATGTTTTCTCCGCTCGTCCCGCGGACCTTCCTCGTTCCAACCGATCCAATCTCCGTAATCCGGACACCTTCGATGGATCGGACCCGGCTAAACTCTCGTCCTTCCTCACCCAGTGCTATTTGCACTTTGCGGAGCGCCCGCAAGACTTTCCGGACGACGATGATCGTATTCTCTACATCATTTCGTACCTCCGGGGCAGCGCTCAGCAATGGTTTTCCCCCAATCTTTACGACCCGACCATCATTCCGGTCTGGGACGGCAACTTTGCCGTCTTCATTCAGGAGCTTACGTTAAATTTCGGGCCGCATGATCCGGTTGGGGATGCCGAGGACAAGATTCGCGCATGCCGGATGAAATCCGGCGACCGGATCACCACTTACATCATCGAGTTCGACTTCCTATCGGTTTTGACCCGGTGGAGCGATAACGCCCTCCGGTATCAGTTTTACGAAGGACTTCCCCGTCGGATCAAGGACGACATGGTTCATCACAACTATGCCAACACCCTCGACGGAGTGAAGTTGGTTGCTCGCATCATCGATGGCCGGTACTGGAAACGCGAGGCGGAGAAGCTCCGGGAGCGTGAACGCGATAAACCCTCCGGTTCCGGTGGCGGTAACGCTACCGGAGGTCAATCCGGCAACCCGAAACCCAGTAATCGGAATTCCGGCAAGGGTTCCAAATCTTCCAACGCTCCCGCACCCTCCTCTACTGCTGCGACTGCCGGAAACTCCGGTAACAATGCCGGACGCTCCGGTAACCAGGGTAAAGGCAAGGCCAAATCGTCCGACACCACTCCTGCCGCTCGCGCCTACGCCGACAAGCTCGACGCCAGCGGAAAGATCAAGCAGGACGAACGCGAGCTTCGCCGGAAGAATAACCTCTGCATGTACTGCGGAGGTAAGGGTCACACAGCTGACAACTGCAACAAGCGTCCTGGGCAGGCAAGCGCCAAAGCCGCCCAGGCCTCGACCTCCGGTACGACCACCCAGGCTCCGGCGGCTCCAGCTACGCCGGCCGCCGCGGCTGCTGAGTCAAAAAATTGATCAGCAACTCGGAAACCTCCGTACCTGGTCCGAGTTGCGTTGACTCACGGGTGCTCACCGAGGTTCGTCTCAACGCTTCCGCTCTCTTCCCTAATGCCCTTTACGTCTCTCTCGATATTTCTTCCCTCCGGTCGGACATCTCCGAGCCGGAGCTATGCTCTTCCATGTCTCCATCTCTTCTCTCTCGAGTAGTCGCGGGATTCAACTCCCGTGTGCGTGCGCTTGTGGACTCCGGATCATCTCATTGTTTTGTATCATTGAAAGTCTGCGAATCTAATGCGTTTTCCACGTATACGGTGGACCCGGTACGGGTCCGGTATCTCGACGGCTCATCTTCCATCATTAACCGGATGCTCCGGTTGTTGCTCCGGTTCCCTTCTGGCGAAGTTCAATACATGGACTTCTTCGTCACACGTCTCGATTCTCCTTGCGATCTGGTCCTGGGATACAATTGGCTCAGCCGCATTAATCCGTTGATTAACTGGTCCGAAGCCTCTATCACATTCCGGCCCGATCGTGTAAGGGAATCCCTGTCGACAACCCCGGAAATAATTCCGGGATCTGCTACGGTAGTTCCGATTACGGACGAGGCACCTCCGGTACAAGTCGTTCCGGCTCCGGCGCCTACACCGACTCCGACGATTCCGCCATCTCCCGCTCCTTCCATGGAGACTCTTGCTCCTTCCATGGAGATTCCGGAGGCCTCCGGGCCCCGTCCTCTCTCTACCCCTCCGCTTGTGTCTCTCGTGTCTGCTGCGGCTTACCGCTCCATCATTCGAGACAAGGATTGTTGTCAATATACAATGCGCGCCACTCCCTCGGAAGAAGTCCGTGCCCGGTTTGCTTCCGCATCTGCTCCGGACACTTCCGGTATACCTTCCGAGTACCACGAGTTCGCTGACGTCTTCTCGGAGCAGGAAGCTTACAATCTTCCTCCTCATCGAGAATTCGACCTCAAAATCGAGCTCCTGGACGGCGAGGAGCCTCCGGTCGGTCATGTCTACTCCCTTTTGCCTACCGAGCTCGCTGCCCTTCGGGACTTCATCGACAAGAATTTGAAGTCGGGATTTATTTACCCGACTCGTTCAAGTCATGGAGCTCCTATCCTCTTCGCTAAGAAGAAGGACGGTAGCCTCCGGTTGTGCGTCGACTACCGAGGACTTAATCGGATTACGAAGAAGGACCGCTATCCGCTTCCTCTCATCGCCGATCTCCTCGATGCTCCGGGGAAGGCTCGCATCTATACAAAACTTGATCTCCGACACGCATACCATCTCCTCCGGATCGCTCCGGGTGACGAACCTAAGACGGCGTTTCGTTCTCGCTATGGGTCCTTCAAATTCCGGGTTGTTCCGGAAGGCCTTACCAACGCTCCGGCCGCTTTTCAGCGGTTCCTGAATAGTTTGTTCGCCGATTTGTTGGACGTGTACGTCATCATCTATTTGGACGACATATTGATCTATTCCGATGATCCGACCCAACATACTGAACACGTTCGGGAAGTGCTCCGGCGCCTCCGGAAGGCCGGACTCTACTGCAAACTCTCAAAATGCGAGTTTAGCGTCACCACCTGCGAATATCTCGGTTACATCCTGTCGCCGGAAGGCTTCCGGATGTCTCCGGACAAAGTTTCCGCCATCGTTGATTGGCCGGAACCCCGGAAAGTGAAGGACGTTCAGTCCTTCCTTGGGTTTTGTAATTTTTATCGGCGTTTCATATGGAACTACTCGGCGATCACGATCCCTCTTACTCGCCTCACTTGTTCCAACGTCCGATGGGATTGGACCCCGGTTTGCCAACTCGCATTTGACACCCTCAAGCAACGCGTTTACGGAGGCTCCGGTACTTTCACACTGGATTCCGTTCCGGCAGCTTACTGTCGAAACCGACGCCTCCGATTACGCAATCGCCTCGATTCTCTCCATCCTCGGAGATGATGGCGAAATTCATCCCATTGCGTTCCGGTCTCGGACACTCGGTCCGGCCGAACTCAACTACGACACTCATGACAAGGAACTCTTGGCCATCTTCGACGCCTTTAAACACTGGAGGCATTACCTCGAAGGACCGGAGCTTCCGGTCGACGTCGTAACCGACCACAAGAACCTGGAATACTTCGCGACGACCAAAATCCTCACTCGTCGCCAAGTCCGGTGGTCGGAATACCTGTGCCACTTCAATATGGTTATCCGTTTCCGTCCGGGTAAGCTCGGAGCCAAGCCAGACGCTTTGACTAGACGATGGGACGTCTACCCTAAAGAGGGGGATAGGGCTTACAGCCAATTGAATCCTCAAAATTTTCGCCCCCATTTTTACTCAAGATCAACTCACTGCGTCGCTCCGGGCCACATTCCTCGAGGAAATCACCCTCCGTTCCTCCATCGTTATGGATGTTGAGAAGCTCTATTCCGACATTCGTGCCCACTACAACGATGACCCAGCCGCCGTTGCGGGCATTGCTTCCGCAGCCTCCGGCACCACTCCGCGCTGGAAACTCGACCCTTCCGGTATGCTCCGGCTCTATGATCGCATTTACGTTCCGGTGGTTTCCGGAGATGCTCCGGACCAGCTCCGCGTACGTGTTCTGCAGAATTTGCATGATCACGAGTTGGCTGGCCACTTTGGACAAAATCGCACATTAGCACTCGTACGCCGTGAGTACACTTGGCCGGAGGTCCGGACTTTCGTTCGGGACTACTGTCGGTCGTGTGTTCTATGCAAGCGCAACAAAAAGCCTCGGCATCGGCCTTACGGACTCTTGAAACCCCTTCCGGTTCCGCTCCGGCCTTGGCATTCCATTTCCATGGACTTCATCGAGCAACTCCCTCTCTCCGGCGAGTTTGACTGCATTTTGGTGATTGTTGATCGGTCATCCAAACAGGTCATTCTCATTCCTTGCGATACCCATATCAATTCGCCGGAGCTCGCTCGCCTCTTCCTCATTCACGTCTTTTCCAAACACGGTGTTCCGGCACATGTTACGTGCGACCGGGGCTCCGAATTCATCGCTTCCTTCTTCCGGTCGCTGGGCGAACTTCTCAATATGGAGATCCATTATACTTCCGGTTATCATCCGGAGGCTGACGGTCAAACGGAACGTATGAATCAGACTGTTGAGCAATATATCCGCATCTACTGCTCGTATCAACAGGACGATTGGGACCGACTCCTTCCGCTTGCGGAATTCGCTCTCAACAACGCTCCGAATGCTTCGACCGGCATCTCCCCTTTCTTCGCCAATAAGGGTTACAATCCGGCAATCACGGTCCATCCGGAGCGTGACGTTGCGAACATGTACGCCAAGGATTTTGTCGTTGATCTTCAGGAACTGCATCAGTTCCTCCGGGAGCAAATCACTTTTGCCCAGGAGCGGTACAAGGAAACCGGAGACCGGAAACGTGCTCCGCAACCTCCGCTTTCGATCGGCGATCAAGTGTTCATCCTCGCGAAGCATCTTCACACCAGCCGGCCAACTCCGAAATTCTCGGAGACGTACCTTGGCCCTTATGAAGTTATTGGCAAAACCCAGTGCCGCTTCTTATAACATTCGGCTTCCGAAATCGTTGTCACAGGTCCATTCCAGTTTTCCATATTTCCCAACTTGAACCGCACGTTCCGAACCCATTCCCGGGACGCGAGGAGCCGCCTCGGCAGCTGTAGAAATCATCGACGGCGAGTCACACTTCGAAATCAAGCAAATCGTTGACTCGAAGATCGACGGAGGTTCCGAACTAAGCTCCGGTACTACGTCGAATGGCTCGGATACGAGAATACCGACGATCAGTATGCTTGGGTTGGGGCGGACGACTTGGACGCGGCCGAAC